>OY288292.1:40723938-42133938 GCA_958450335.1 Hibiscus tridactylites
ACTCCAGTTTGTTGGGCTGACGTGGGACAAAAGTTGTTGCCTATGCCGGATTTGCTCAAGGGGACGACTGACAAGGTAAAATTGATTTGTGATCGTTTCAAGGCTGCTTCGGATAGGCAGAAGTCCTATGCCGATTTGAAGAGGAAGGAAGTTGAGTTCTCAGTGGGTGAGAAGGTATTCTTGAAAGTGTCTCCGTGGAAGAAAGTAATGAGATTTGGCCGAAAAAGGAAGTTGAGTCCGAGGTACATAGGATCGTATGAGATTGTGAAGAGGGTTGGCTCGGTTGCTTATCAGTTGCGTTTACCATCCGAGCTAGAGAAGATACACGATGTATTTCATGTTTCGATGCTCCGTAAGTATAGGTCCAATCCGTCACATGTTATGCCTGTAGAGGAGATTGAATTGAATCCGGATTTGACTTATGAAGAGGAACCAATTGAGATCCTAGCTTCTGACAGTAAGGTGTTACGGGGTAGATCGATTGAGTTAGTAAAGGTGCGGTGGCAACATCGAGGTGTGGACGAGGCCACTTGGGAGAGGAAGAAGGATATGGAAAGGCAGTTTCCGTATCTCTTTCAGTCAGGTAATTTCGGGGACGAAATTCCGTAAGTAGGAGAGAGTTGTAACACCCGTGTTTTGGGGTTAGGAGTTAGTCGGGTTTGTTGGTCCGAGTCGATAAAATTTATTTTAATCAACTTAACCCTAATTTGGATCTAAATGAGTTTTAAAAAAGAGGAGAGACCTTTTAAGTAAATTACCCAAAACAAGAAAAAGTGGATCACCTTTTTGAAAACAAAACAAAAAAAGTTGTCATCCTCACTCCTCTCCTCCCCCTCTCACCCGTTGGAAACCCCAAACCCCTTTCAAACTCTCCCAAACACAAAATCTACTATTCCATTAGATTACTTCTTCATCCCAAGGCCATTCTCAAAGGTAAATACATCCTCTCACTCTCCTCTTCATCCTCTACTTTTGTATAGCTTTATATTTGTAACCCACTCTTGTGATTTTCAAGTTTTAAAGAAAGAATGGATTTTTATGGAGTTTTTCAACTTGTCTTGAAATGTTAGGTTGGGTTTTGATTTAACCACCTTAAAATACTTAAAATATGTTAAAATGGTTAGGTTTTGGTGAAAACCCGAAATGGGTTCTTGAGGCAAATTTTAAAGTGTCTAGAACTTGGTTTTTGGTGAGTTTTAGGGTAAAATTGAAGGGCTGTTGGTTTAGGTATGTTAGGAAGGTGTTTTGGGACCATTTGGGTGTCATTTGGATGTTTGAAAATGGGATTTTCAGCTAGGTTTTGAAGGAGCACGAAAATGGGCTTTTTGGGTGGTTAATTGGTTTGGAAATTATTGAAGTTGGTTTGTGTTTATGGGGTGAGATGATGGCTGAGTTTTAGCATTGATTTGTGAAGTAATGGATGTGTTTTGTTTGGCTAGAAGCAAGAGGAGACATTGGTGGAGCATTGGGATCGAATTCGGGCTTGTAGGAGGCTTGCTTTGGTTGCTAAGGAAGGGTGGTGAGTGACTTTAAATGTGTTTTAAAGTTTGGTTCAAGTGTGTGTAGTGTATGAGTTGAAATGTGCTTGGTATGCCATTTCTATGTGGAGTTAAATTGGTAACTTAGCTCTTTGATTTCCATTAAATGCTATTTGTGCTTTGTCTATTTTGCTCTTGTGAAATGTGGGTTGATTTGCACATGTGTACCATGATATGTGTATGTGATGAGCATGAGATATGATTGATGGATATGTGATGTGGTAAATGAAAATTGGCACTAATTAACTTATCGGGTGTAAATGATCGATCATTAGGATTAGTGTGCACACAAATTGAGTCAAAACGTACGTGGCCTTGATGGCGTTAAGTCATCAAGGAGGAGTACGGTGATGTAATATTCCACTAGAAGCTTACATATATTCTACGGGATGATGAGTGGAATCCCATCCGTAGGGCATGTGGTGATGAGTGGAATCCCGCCCATGCAAGGTCCGGTGATGAGTGTAATCCCACCGAGGTAATGTGATTGTTGAGATTAAATCCGCACATCCGGGTAAACTAATAGTGGCCAATTGAACTTATTCTCTTAATTGTGATGTATGATGTTGATTTATGATGTTTGAGCTTAGTATGATGTAAGATGCCATATTATGACTCTTGAAAGACTAGCTAGGTCTACTTGATATTTTGTCTATGTATGTGAGTTTTAAGGATTGCATGCTTGAACCTTGCATTGTTGATGTTTTCGATTTTAGAGCATCCTCACTAAGCTTTTAGCTTACGCTCTCATTTTCAACAATGCAGATCATTAGCGTGGTGTTAGCTCGGAGCAAGGCGAAAGGGGCTTTCCAAGTTTTTGTTGCTCAAGTATGATTTAGAAATTATGTAGTAGTTTAGCAATGTGGCAGGAGTGCTTTGTATGAGCTATGTATGACTCATTTATGTGTTGATGTTTTTAGATTGACTTTGTTTTGTAAAGCATGATATGCCTTGATGAATGTTTGTGTGTGATGGCATGCCTTTTAGGTGTTTAGGTTGCCTTGTTGGTGGGTGCAAACCTTATATGTGTTAACTTGTGCCTTTTGGCCTTTTGAGCTTTCATGTATGTTCATATATGCTAAAATTGCCCTTTCGTATGAATGTCATGTATGGATTCCTTGCTATTTGTTTTGATTGCTTCCTTTGGTTGCAGTATGATGCCTAAATGTTTCTATGTGCTTAGGTGAGTCCAAAAATGCATCTAGAGTCGTGTTTGAGGTCTCCTACTTGAAAATTGTAGAATTGCAGTGCAGGGCGTATCGGTACGCCTAAGGGCCGTATTGATACGGCCTTGCCCAAAGGCCACAGTTTTAGCTGGGCGTATCGGTACACTGGGAGTACCGATACCCTCCCAACTCTCTGGAATTCTGAGAAGTGGGTAAGTGTAGGGCGTACCGATACGGGGTTTACGCGTATCGATACGGTCCTACTTCGTTGACCAAAAGGTGTTGACCGAGAAGGGCGTATCGATATGCTCAAGGGCTGTATCGATACGGTCTTCCCGGAGTTGACTATTTGGGTTGACTGGGTCAGGGCGTATCGATACCCTTGGTTGGTGTATCGATACGGTCTGCCCTGTAAGCTTAAAATGGACTGTTAATGTGTGGTTGTGGTTCGAATGTGATTTTCTTATGGATGTTTTCCGCTGTCGTGATCACCTAGGATTTAATACTCCTCTAGTCAAGATTAAAATGAAAGAAAAAAAATAGGGTCGCTAACCGAGGGGGAACCTTAACGGGTTTCGCTTCGGTTTTCCCCGTGTGGCCTACTCGGACCGGTCATCCGGCCAGACCGGGACGAGGGGGTTACACATTTTGCTACTGAAATTTTCATATCGAATAGGTCTCGAAATGACTACAACCTGTTTCGATACGACCTTAATCTGGGCAAGTCATACTTTAACTTTGTTTCGAAACGACAGTTAACCGTTTCGATACGGGGGTTAAATTTTTTCAAATTGAGCATTTAATATTTTTGACCGTTGCTTGTCAGAAGCCAAATTTTCAAAGTTAAGTTCTCGTTTCAATACGGCCTAACTTGGTCTCGAAACGTTTTGCTACTAGAATTTTATGAGCTCAACTGTTTCGATACAAGTTTCAAAATGCCCCCTATCATTTCGAAACGTCTTCAAACGTTTCGATACGGCCTCTTTAATGCACATAATGACTCTTTCTTTTTTAGTTGTTTTTTGAAACATGTAGGTATCGTTTCGATACGGGCAGTTCCAGAACTGTATTTATGGTGGAAAGATGAAGTTTCAACGGCTATATTTATGATGTCAACCACCCAAACGGCTAGAAATCAATGAGAAGGTATAAAAGGAAGTATTTTAAGCACCATCAACGACTATTCATCATCAAAGAAACATTCAAGCAATCAATCTAAACCCTTGTGCTCAAATTTCATATCTTGTACCTCAATTTGTAATTCTTTATTGTAAATATTTCATTCTAAAATTGGGTGTGTGGTTGAGTGTATTTTGGCATATTTGTCTATTGAGAGATATATTTTATTGCCTTGTAATTCTTTGTTCTTGTGAGGGTCTCAAGATCAATTTTTGGGTAGAAAGATTGATCTTTGTAAAAGGTTTCCTCCTAAGCCTAGAAATGAGGAAGATTTCATAATGAAATTGGTTGAAAATCCTTAGTGGTTATTAAGGTAGTGGATGTAGAGCTTGTTCTAAGCTTGAACCACTATAAATCCTATTATCTTGATTTTTCAAATTTCCAATTTCATCCTACAACATTTAAAATTCAAATTCACCCCATTTTGGCATTTTCCATTCGATCGATCCAGTCAACAATTGGTATCAGAGCTAGACTCATGGAAGGCTTCACATACTCGAGAGAAGATCTTAGAAGAGTGTGATCATCTACTTCAACCATTGCCATGGCTTCTACTTCCGGCCACAACCTCTACGAAGCTCAATCCACCACCAAGCCACCTTATTTTAATGGGGATAATTATCCCTATTGGAAGAATAGGATGAAGGTATTCATCAAGTCCAATGACTACATGGTGTGGGATGTTGTAGAAGATGGCCCAACAATCCCATTGAAGAGGACTGATGAAAGAAGGCTTGTGCCAAAGGCCAAGTATGAGATGAAGGATGAAGAAAGAAAAAAGCTTCAAATCAATGACAAGGCTCTTCATTTGATCTTTTGTGCACTTGGTTCGGACATCTACTCAAAGATGTCTTCATGCACAAGTGTGAAGGAAGTGTGGGATAGGCTAGAGATCACGTATGAGAGCACCAACGATTTGAAGGAAACCAATATCGGACTCCTCAATCTCAACTACGAGAATTTCAAGATGGAGCCGGATGAGACCGTCTCCAAAATGTTCGATCGATTCTCGATAATAGTAAATGGTGTCAAAGGATTCGGAGAGGTGATTTTCGAAGACAAGCTTATCTGAAAGTTATTATATTCTCTTCCCAAATCATGGGATGGGAAGCGAACGATCATCATCGAAGCCAAAAACTTGAAGATATTGAAGCTCGATGAACTAGTTGGCTCTCTCCTCACACATGAGATTATGAAGCAAGGAAGAGAAGAATGGAAGGAAATAGAATAGAAAAGCAAGAAGTAGAAAAGAAAAAGCTAGGAATTGCTCTCAAGGCCTCTCTACCTCAAGAGGAGATCAATTCAAGTGAAGATGATAAATTTGAGGAATTGGCTATGATAGCCAAGAGATTCTCATGGTTTATGAAATCCAATCGAGGGAGAAAGTTCCAAAGAAAGAAGGATTTCAAGAACAATAACAAGGAAGAAGAAAAAGATCAAATAATATGCTATGAGTGCAAGAAGCCCGGACATATTAGATCGGATTGCCCTCAACTCAAAAGGGGGGATTCGACAAGAAAAAGTGCAAGAAAACTAACATTGCCACTTGGAGTGATGAGGAGTCATCATCCGACGAAGAGCATGAAGTGGCCAATCTTTGCCTCATGGCTATTGAGGATGATCCTAAGTTAAACCCTAACTCATCTAATTTTGATTTCACTTTTGATGAGCTTCATGAAGCATATGATGAGTTACAAGAGGTTTACGATGAGTTGGTTGATAAATATAAGGAATCAGTTTTGAAAAATAAGAAAATAATTTCTGATTTAAAAACCGAGAATGAAACTCTTTCTAAAACCATCTCGGAACTTTTAGAGAAGATTGATGATTTGAAAGATGAATTAAAATATTTTCAAAATGAAAATGTTGATTTAAACAATCTTCCATCTAAAGTTCATGATGACCGCCATAAGGTGGTAAATGAGCTTAAAGCCTCTCTTGAGGTAGTTGGGAAACAAAACTTAGAAAAAGCTAGCTCTTCGAAACCCAACTATCCAAAGATAAACTTTAAGGGCTACAAACAAAGAAGTTTCCAAAAGCCATCAAGAAGGAAAAAGGTTAGAAGTGTATGGGTTCCTAAGGAACTTGTAACTTCTAAAAATTATGATGCTATGTCTCATTGGATTCCTATAGGAACCAAGGTTTTGGGAGCTATCACACATGGACCTAAAATGATTAGGGTACCAAAAATAAAAAGTTTAATTCTTTGTTTGTAGGGGGAGAATTGTTACAATGCCAAAGCTTCAAGTCAAAATTCATTGTACCTTGATAGTGGATGCTCAAGACACATGACCGGTGACAATAGTAGATTCATGGAACTCAAGCCAAAGAATGGTGGAGTAGTAACCTTCTGTGACAACTCCAAAGGCCACATTGAAGGAATTGGCTCCATTGGTAATCACTCTTCTATTCTTATTGAAAATGTGTTATATGTCAACGGTCTTAAGCATAATTTATTGAGCATTAGTCAATTATGTGATAAAGGGTTTAATGTCCTTTTTTATGTTAATGGTTGTAAAATAGTGGAAATTAAAACAAATAAGATAATGCTCATAGGTCATCGCATAGAAAATATCTAGGGTAAACTATACTAATAACCACCAAACTATGGGGTTGGTGTCGATTTGACCACTATATTTTCAATTGTGTTAAATATACCACGTAACTATTTAATTGGTTCCAATGTAGCCACCTGCCGTTAAAAAATGAAAAAGTTAACAGGACTGTTAAAATAATTGGTAAAATTACACATTTAGACCCCTTTATTTATACAATCATTCAATTTAATCCTAATTTTAATCTAATAAAATAAATTAATTATTCAATTAGGTGGTGACACGTGTCACCACCTTATTTAAGGGATTTATTACACGTTTTCTATTCCCATCTCCTTCAGCTTCTTCTCCACTGCCCTCATGCTCTCACACTGACCAAATTAATACATTCATTAGTTAAACAAGCTGCAAACCTATATCTGGCTATCTGCCATGCTTAATTCTTTGATCAATTTATAATTAAATCATCTTCTTCTTGCTCGTATTACGTTGAATATAAAAAGAAAGAAAAAGAAATAAACCTAAAAAGAAATGTGGTTATTCTTGGGATTGATTTCCATTTTCTTGGGCATATTCTCAGGATTCTTTGATTCCAAAAGATGAATTTCAAATTCATGTCCAAACAACCTGCATCATACCCAGAAAATTCAACCCAAGATTTCTAAGGAATTTAATCGAACAAATTAAGCTTAAAAAAGGGATAATCTTTTTTTAACAATTACCAAGCCCCATTAAAGTCAAATGATCCAGGCCTCCTGATCGGAACAAACCCAAGAATATTCTGATAGAAATTCATGGATTCCTCAACCGATCTACACACAAGCGAGATATGGTTCAAAGATTTGAGGTGAAACGGATTTCCCACACTTTCCTTCATTTTCTCTTCCTTTCCTTTTTTTCCCGAGAAAAAAATGATTTAAACAGCCTCGAGAGAAAATATATAATGATTTAGAAAACCAATGGTATAAATTAGAAGCTAAAAATACATAACAAATTTGAATATTACAGAGAATGAAGGAAAGGGAGAGCCCGCAGAGAGAAGCAACGGAGCAGGGATTTATATATACAGGGATTTATATCACATATACCACATATAATATATTTGGTATTTCATATACTAGAAATATACATAGCCCAGTGGCAAGAGTGTTGCTTTCTTTTCCTAATGACCCAGGTTCAATTCCCCTTAGAGCCAGCTTCCACCATTTCATTTTTCTTACTCCAATTGGTGGTGAAACGTGTCACCACCTGATTGGGGAAGGAAAATAAATTTAATAAATCTAATAAAAATAGATAAATCTCTCAAATTAATTTATTTTATTAGATTAAAATTAGGATTAAATTGAATGATTGTATAAATAAAGGGGACTAAATGTGTAATTATACCAATTATTTTAAAAGTCTCGTTAACTTTTTCGTTTTTTAACGACAGGTGGCTACATTGGAACCAATTAAATAGTTACGTGGTATATTTACAATTAAAAATATAGTGGTCAAATCGACATCAACCTCATAGTTCGGTGCTCATTAGTATAGTTTACCCAAATATCTATATGGTGCATTTAGATGATATTCATACATTCCATGCATGTTTGGTTGCTTATGATGAAAATGATGCATAGTTGTGGCATAGGAAACTAGGATATGCTAGCATTAGTGTTTTAGAGAAATTAGTTTTCCAAAATCTAGTAAGAGGTTTGCCTAAGCTTAAATTCTCATTAGATAAAATTTGTGATGCATGTGCTAAGGGCAAACAAAAACGTGTTTCATTTTAAACCTATTAATGATCTCTTAACAAGTAGAACATTACAACTAATCCATATGGATTTATTTGGGCCTATTAGGACAACTAGCTTGGGTGGAAAATCATATGCATTTGTTCTTATTGATGACTATTCTGGATATACTTGGGTTTTATTCTTAAGGATGAGGCTTTAGAAAAATTCATCACGTTTTCAAAAATAACTCAAAATAATATTGGTCAAAATATTTCCCACATTAGAAGTAACCATAGAACCGAAATTCAAAATTTAGGTTTTGAGGATTTTTGTAATTCTAATGGGATTAGCCATAATTTTTCCATACCTCGCACTTCTCAACAAAAAGGGTAGTTGAGAGGAAAAACCAAACTTTAGAAGAAATGGCTAGGATCATGCTTTGTGAAAACAATTTACCTAAATATTTTGGGCAGAAGTCACTAATACCGCTTGCTACATTATAAATTGAGTAATGATTAGGTTGATTTTAAAGAAAACACCTTATGAGATTTTAAAATCTAAAAATCCTAACATTAACTACTTTCACCCTTTTGGTTGCAAGTGTTTTGTTTTAAACAATGGAAAAGATAAATTAGGTAAATTTGATACAAAAAGTGATGAGGCTATTTTTCTAGGTTATTCTTTAAACTCTAAAGCCTATCGAGTTTTTAACAAGAGAACCTTAGTTGTAGAATAGTCAATACATGTGATTTTCGATGATAACCTCATTCCGAGAAAGAATTCTTGTGATAATGATGATGTAGGAATCATTGAAGCCAATGATGATGGCCAATCATCAAAGGTGGATGAGGTTCCAACCAAAGAGGAAGAAGCACAAGAATCACCTCTTGAAGCTTTGCAAGACATGGCTCTTGAGGAAAAGGAAGTAAGCTAGCCAATGGAGTTCAACTATGTCAAAGGTGGTGAAATTTTGGGTGATACATCCAAGAGGGTAACCACTCGATCCTCTCTCAAATTTTTAATAATGTTGCATTTATTTTATGCATTGAGCCTAAGAATATCAAAGAAGCATTAAATGATGATTTTTGGATATTGGCCATGCAAGAAGAATTAAATCAATTTGAGAGAAGTAAAGTATGGACATTAGTTGATAAGCCTAGAAATAATTCTACTATATGGACAAAATGGGTTTTCAAAAACAAACTAGATGAGATTGGTAACATAGTGAGGAACAAGGCTAGGATTGTTTCTCAAGGTTACACTAAAGAAGATGGAATTGATTTTGATGAAACCTATGCACCCGTAGCTAGAATGGAAGCAATTAAGATGCTACTTGCATTTGCATGTTACAATGATTTCAAGCTTTTTCAAATGGATATCAAAAGTGCATTTTTAAATGATTTATAAATGAAGAAGTGTATGTGGAACAATCATCGGGTTTTGAAGATCCAAATTTCCCAAACTATGTTTTTAAATTAACAAAAACTCTATACGGTTTAAAACAAGCTCCAAGAGCTTGGTATGAAAGGCTTTTAAATTTTCTTATTGAAAAAGGGTTTGAAAAAGGAAATGTGGAGACAATAATATACATTAAAAGCAATGGCAAAGATATATTAGTAGTGCAAATATATGTTGATGATATTATTTTTGGATCTACTAATGAACTTCTTTTTCAAGATTTTTCTAAGTTAATGCAAGGTGAATTTGAGATGAGCATTATGAGGGAGCTCTCATTCTTCTTGGGACTCCAAATCAAACAAATGAAGGATAGCATCTTCATAAATCAAGCTAAGTACATAAAGGACATGCTCGAGAAGTTTGGCTTGGAGCATGTAAAGCCTCAAGCTACACCAATGAGCTCATCCTTAAACCTTGACAAAGATGAAGGAGGTAAGTGTGTCGATTCCAAACTTTACCGTTCTATGATTGGATCATTGCTTTACCTTACTGCAAGTAGATTGGATATTATGTTTAATGTTTGCTTGTGTGCTAGGTTTCAATCTAGTCCTAGAGAATCACACCTTATAGCCGTTAAGAAAATTTTTAGGTACCTTAGATATACCCCTTGTTTAGGCCTTTGGTACCCTAGAGATTCCACCTTTAACCTTCATGCTTTTTCGGATGTGAATTATGGGGGTTGTAAAATAGATAGAAAGAGTACTTCCGGAACATGTCAATTCTTAGGTAGTATGCTCATATCTTGGTTCTCTAAGAAACAAAATAGTGTAGCCTTATCTACCACCGAAGTGGAATATATACCGACCGGAAGTTGTTGTGCTCAAGTCCTTTAGATGAAGCAACAACTTTTAGATTATGGAATTGAGGTTGGTATCATACCCCTTAAGTGTGACAATACTAGTGCCATATGTCTCTCTAAAAATCTCATCCAACACTCTAGAACAAAATACATAGAGATAAGACACCATTTCATTAGAGACCATGTCTTAAAGAGTGATGTTGTTCTAGAATATGTAGACACCTTGGACCAAATCGTGGACATCTTTACCAAACATTTGGACAAAAAACGATTTTGGACCTTAAGGAAAGAGTTAGGTTTAACCAGTCTTTCTTGACCATTTAGGGGCATTTTTACGCAAAAATTGCTTGAATCTATTTGATATGCATGCTTATGTGTTTTTTATGTTAATTGCTTCTATGCTTATAGTTAAACGGGGTATGCACATGTTTTTTCCTATAGAACCTGCTCATATATCATGTTCATGCATTTAGAGTTGATTGAAAATCAACTTTTCTGCCATTTTGTGTCAAATATGCACATTCTGGCACAAGTGTATCGAAACAGGTTCCCCTGTTTCGATACGGGCTACCTTCCGAAGGGCTTTTGCTCTTACGGGTTTCGAAACAGTAAGAAATGTTTTGAAACGGGTTCTTAAGAAGGACATCTCTGGAATCATTGGGATTGAAACGGGTAAGTGGTGTTTCGAAACGGCCCCAAGCTTCCAAGCAGTCATCTTTTTGTTTCAAAACGCGTGTTTCGAAACGCTCGTAACCGTTTCGATACGGTTACTCGTTGCAAATTTTATTTGATGACTTTCCATCTTTAAAAAGGACTCTTTCTAAAACTAAACTCTTCTCAAATCCTAACCTAACTTTTCCTATAAATACCCACTAAACATAAAACGTTTTTACACCCAAATTTGAGGGGTTTTGCTCTAAACAACAACAATCCTAAGCAAGCTTCAACAACTTTGTGCATTATCATCCATCCATTCTTCCTAAATCCCAACTCAAGGTATTTTCCTATTTTCTTTTCAATTTTTGTTTGATTTCTATAGTTTAAAATTATTTTTTTTGCACATATTACTTGTATATACTATTGACTTTGACGTTTTTGCAAAAAAAAAATTAAAAATCCAAAAAAATTATTCGAATATAAATTTCTTTAACCGTATTTTTAAAAAACTATTTTTCAGTGATTCTTTTGTAAAAACTTGTTTTTTTTTAACTTTTTGTATATTCTTTAAAATTATATTGTATATTATCAGACCTTGATTATAGGATTACTATTGGATTGAATGTGGATTTCTTATGCATACATATTTTTCTTTTGCTTGCTTAATGTTTTTAGGATGGCTTCCAAGAAGAGAGCTAGAGTTTCCAAAGAGGGTGAAGGATTTGATCCGTTTGAGAAAAACTTCCCTCGACCTAATCTCGCCCATCTCTTCAAAAAGAATTTCCTAACCCCTAGCGCTTACCAAGCTTTTAAATACTATCAAACCATTAAAATTCGACCCGAGCGTGTTGTTGACATTGATTTCCTTGATTTCGAGCGATTTCACTTTCGATACCATGGCCTTTTAACCTGTTGGAACTTCATGACTTTTTAGGCATTCCTGGAATCATGTACCGAAACCTTGTTTTGTTGTTTTACTTCAATGCCAAATGTGTCCTTAGTCCCGACCGTTCCCAAGTTGTTGCCATTGACTCTTACCTTTTGGGGAAGAAAACATGTATCGAGCCGTCTACCTTGGTCAATCTCCTTGGACTCAAAGATGAGGATATTGAAGATGAGAACTTGTTTTATCCTCATACCGGCCAAGTTAATACCTTGGATGTCCATGACCAATTTCTTCATCTTATGATCTCGTGGTGGTTCCGTCCATCCAGAGGGAAGTTTTTGCACATTAGAGAAGTCGATGACTTTTGGCTTAAGTGCTTTCGAAAAAACAACAACCAAACTTAGTGAAGATTATGTTTGCAGAGATGGTGCACTTAGTCAAAAACCGCAACAACGTTTCCTCCTTCACATATGGAACCGTCTTAAGCCATATCTTCGTCCTCAGTGGCATTGATTAGACGTTTGACATTGAGGAGCCTCTCAAGGTGAAGCTAAATGAGACTAGACTCATGAAGTGTGGCTTCCGTTTCAACGGTGATGATTGGGTTCGTGTGCCTCAAGGTAAACTTGCTCAAGCTCAAGTTGCTCCATAAGCTCTTAGCAATGATGCGATGATGACTTTCCTCACCGAACAATTCACTAGCTTGCGTACATACATGGACAATCGTTTCAAAGCTGTGGAGGAATACTTTAATGGTATGGAAAATCGTATTGCCTCTATCAAGAATAAAAAATCTTCATCGGATCTCTCCTTCACCGCCTTCTATGGTGAATGGAGACACTTTCAAAAGAGTCAAGAGAAAGATGAAGATGACATAGATGAAGATAAAGACAGTGATGAGCCCTAGTTTAGCTTGCATTCATCTCATATCATCTAGGATTATTATTATGTGCCTATTATGTTTTTGAACCTATGTTTTGGTTTATTGGTTTGGATTATGCTTTTTAGGATTTAAGTTTGGATTTATGTTATTTTGCTTTTTGAAAGTTATGCTTTATGCTATGAATTATGATTTATGTTGTTTGGTTTAATTTTGTCTATCTTTTTATTTCTCATTGAATTATGCTTGTTATGATTTTGATCTAACAAAAAGAAGGAGAAAGTGTTTAAGCAAAATTTTTAAAGTTTTTCAAAACCTAACTTAAACTAAGGGGGAGTTCACTTAAAAAATCTACTTTAGTTTTGTTATATCAAAAAGGGGGAGATTGTAAAACCCTTAATTTGACTTAACTTGATTTTGATATAACAAATACTTTAAGGACTATTTTTGCAAAGTAAATAAATTTTTAAGTTCTCAAAAACCTCAAAATTTGACAAGTAAAAATTTAATCCAAAGTGTTTTAAGGTTTAAAAATAATCCTCATGAATTTTGCTAAGTATTTTCAAGTTAAATTTGTAGATTTTGCCCAGGCGTTTCGATACGGTTTAGGTCTGTTTCGAAATGTTTTGCTACTGAAATTTTTATATCGAATAGGTCTCGAAACGAATTCAACCCGTTTCGATACGCCCTTCATATGGGTAAGTCATACTTTGACTTTGTTTCGAAACAACAGTTAACCGTTTTGATACAGGGGTTAAAATTTTTCAAATTGAGCATTTAATGTTTTTGACCGTTGCTTGTCAGAAGTCAAATTTTCAAAGTTAAGTTCTTGTTTCGATACGGCCTAACTTGGTCTCGAAACGTTTTGCTACTAGAATTTTATGAGCACAACTGTTTCGATACAAGTTTCGAAACGACCCCCTATCATTTCGAAACGTTTTGATACAACCTCTTTAATGCACATAACGACTCCTTTTTTAGTCATGTTTCGAAATATGTAGGTACCGTTTCGATACGGGCAGTTGCAGAACTGCATTTATGGTGGGAAGATGAAGTCTCAACGGCTATATTTATGATGTCAACCACTCAAACAGCTAGAAATCAATTAGTGTACAAAATGAAGCATTTTAAGCACCAGAAACAACTATTGATTATCAAAGCAACATCCAAGCAATCAATCCAAACCCACGTGCTCAAATTTCATATCTTGGACCCCAATTTATAATCCTTTATTGTAAACATTTCATTCTCAAATTGGGTGTGTGGTTGAGTGTATTTTGGGCATATTTGTCTATTGAGAGATATATTTTATTGCCTTGTAATTCTTTGTTCTTGTGAGGGTCTCAAGATCAATCTTTGGGTAGAAAGATTGATCTTTGTAAAAGGTTTCCTCCTAAGCCTAGAAAAGGGAAAGATTTCATAGTGAAATTGGTTGAAAATCCTTAGTGGTGACTAAGGTAGTGGATGTAGAGCTTGTTCTAAGCTTGAACCACTATAAATCATCTTGTCTTGATTTTTCAATTTTCCAATTTCATCCCACAACATTTAAAATTCCAATTCACCCCCTCTTGGCATTTTCCATTCGATCGATCCACTCAACACTATCCATCAATGCAATCGTGTATCCAAATTCAATTCGAGGGTCCAGGACAGGAAAGATCAACAGGATAACAAATAAGCGCCATCTTGATCAGTCGTGGCGTCGTCAAGTCCAACCCTGAGAAAACATAAAATAAAAAGAACGGCCAAGCGACCAAGAAAGAAGAAAGACGTGCTAAGAGACAGAGATAAACGTGTCACAAAGGCACAGAAAAATGTGTCATAAAGATATAATTATTCTTATTAAAAAACTAATAAATAAATAAACAAATAAATAAATAGAACTGGCGGTCGACAACCAACATCAAAGCCGATGCCGCCGCCGGTTAAACAAAGATGAAAAAAAAAAGTTTGTAATTTTTTATTTGAGAAAAAAATGATTGTGCCGCGCAAATCCTAAATATTATTTTGTAATATTTGGTGTCATAGCTTATAATATAATCAATTCATTTTAAGTTGCAAGCATTGATGTATTTTTTTGTAATATTTTTGGTGCTTGTAATATACGGCGATATATTTGAATTTTTAATAGTCACGTTTGCCTGCATTTTTCTTTTTAAAATATGTTTTATGTATGGAAATTAAACTTAACAGGTGAATTATATTAATTTCTTATAATGTATGTAAAATCTATATATTTTAAAATATATTTCATATATAAAAAATTAATAAAATTCATAATAAATTATTTTTTATATCTTTAAGGTGATATATTTCATATATCATAATATTAATAAATTTAAATATAATCTAAATTAGTCTATTTTAAATTTTACAATATAATGTCTAAAATTAATATTCTACAATACTTTTCGAAACCATTGCCAAACTAGCCTAAATTGATTTTAGATAATTTAGTTTGATTATTAATCGAACTAACCATTTAAACACCCCTAACTTAATATCATCATGAGATCTATCCCATCTCTAACAAAGAAGTAACTGATTATTTTGGGTTTAGTTTTGGTGGTCGTTGTCTATCCCTTGGCTATCAGACAAGTGAGTTGAATAATGAAGAGTAGGCATAGATGTAGGTTGAAACAAGCATCAGAAGGTATGTATCCGGAAGACTAATCTTGGGTAGGAATAATGCTGGGAAGTTCAGCCGTGAGACTCTCATAGTGTGCGGTTAAAATGAGTGTTTTTACACAAATTCTTATTCAGTTTATAAGAATTTGTATAGTATAATTTACACAAATTCTTACCCAAATAATAAGAATGTGAGTTCAATATTCAAGAACAAATTTTATACAAATTCTTACCCAAACGGTAAGAATGTGAGTTCAATACTCAAGAGCAAATTTTCTCTCTCTCCTTATCTAGACAAGAATTGTTTAAAAAAGTTTGGATACACAAACAACACTAAGTTTGTTTAGTGAGTTAAGACGTTAGGTCTCTTAAACAAGGTTAGAGATCGAATCTTATAATTGTGAACATAAACAATTAAATTAGGAGGGTCACACCTATACTAGTGATTGTGATTATTGTCGAATCGACGTTTTTCATCGATATAAAGTGCAAGTTAACTTCTCTTTTTAGAATTCCTTTACAAATTACACGTTAATCCGTTGTTGATGACAGTAGTTGATTTAGTGCAGTTGAGTTGATTTAGAAGATTGAGAGACCGAGATGTTCTACTGATAATTCAATGTAATTTCCTTGTTTGGATGGACAGCCTTTGCATCTTTTAATTAATAACGGCGATTGAAGTACCATTTCCTGGAAATGCATAATTTAAAGTAAGTGGTGGATCCAGAAATATTTTTAAGGGTGGACACATATATATATATATTAACATCATGTTTGAATTTGATTCATTTATTATTTAGTGTATTCGAACTCGATTTTTTTAGTTTTCGTGAACATTTTCATTTTACGTTTGCGAAAATATTCGTTTATCGTTTGCGAGCATAACAATTAGGTGTAAATAAGTTAAGAATACTTATTTGCAACTTTGTAAATAAGTTATCAATGCACACATTAGTGAATCGAAAAAAACGGTGTAAATAACTTATCCACCCTGACTATATGGTGGATCCGCCACTATAGTTAAAATAATGTATTATATTACAACTAACAGAGACAACTTATATGGGCAATTTATGCAAACAATTGGCTTCCCCCGTGTCGTGGGGATTGAGTACATTCCTACATAACAAAGGGAGGAAAACATACAATTCATGCTAGCGATAAAAACACATTAGTGAATCAGAAATCTTCAAATTACAATTGTAAAGCAATGTGATATATAATATCTACCAGGCTACAATAGATTTGAAACAACTCAATTTGTGTCTATTACAAATTTATATTCAATCAATAAAAAGAAAGAACAAAAAATGAATGTCTTTGTTAAATTAGTTTAATAAAATTAGCATAAAAATTCATCAATTCATAAAGTCATATTTTTACTTCTACTCTCAATTAATTTAATCTCTAACTAAAAATTTAAAGCTAGAAAAGGAAAAGGTAAATATAAATTAACTAAACCTTTATTTATTTATTTATCTATATTTGTATTGTTACAGTTGTAAGATAGAGAACAAACGGTCGCGAACTCTTGAAATCTTGTAAAACAAAATTTAAATAATACTAATTGAATTATAATTCTACATATATAATAAATAAAGATTAAAAAATTGGATACCTAGACTTGAGAGATTTGAGAGTCTTGAACTTTGAAAAATAAGAATTTTGTGTTTGTGGAAGAAAAGGCTTCAAAAGTAGGAGCAAAATCCGAATAATTTTTATTTTTTATGAGCTTTCCTTTCTCTTGTAATTAGTTATTATATTTTGAACTAATTATAGACATATTTTATCAGTATCTTATTATAATTTATATGTGAACGGAAACAAATAAAAGTTCAAGATAAACACAAATAAAATTTTAAGATAAACACCATCGATAAAATAAAAAACCAATAGAAAAAAGTTCGAATTTCAGGGTGGGCAGTGCCCACGCTAGACATTAGGGGTGTTCAAAAATACCCGGCCCGAACTACCCGACCCGCCGACCCGCCTACCCGATTTAATTTTACCGGGTATTTATATTAAAGTACCCGATTTTTTCGGGCCGGGTACCCGACCCGTAATTTTTTCCGGGTAGTTGGGCCGGGTCATGGCCAAAATTTTTTTATAACCGGGTACCCGACCCGACCCGCTAATTTTAATATTTATATATTTTATATTTTAAATTCTATTTTTATTTTATTTTTCTTATTATTTTTCCTTAAAAATTAATTTTAAACTCCTAACTTCTTTTTATACTTGTATTATATACTTTTAAGTTTATAACTTTTCAAAAATATTTATATTAATTTGTCAATATTAGAGTCGAAAAAAATCATGATCGAGATTATATTTTTAATACTTTATTTTGTCGATAAACTTTAATATATATACATATATATCCAAATATTTCTCTTTTAAAACTAACCACAAATCAATAATTTTAGTGTTTGAAATATATATCATGGAATTTTATGTGTTTCTTATGTATTTTTTTTTAAAAAAATTAAAATTAAAAAATATAAAAAAAATAAACCGGGTACCCGATTTTACGGGTACCCGAATTGCGGGTACCCGGTTCTTATGGGCCGGGTCACGGGCCGACTTTTAGGTACCCGAAAATCCGGGTACCCGGATATGAACACCCCTACTAGACATAGCGTGGATCCGCCGCTGTTTAGAGTTGAGCAAAATCCTTGTATATTCTGGCACCAAATGTCGTTTCAAGTTTACCAGTAGCAGGACACACAGCCCCAAAACAAACTTTACAAAATAAGTAAAATACACCCCATAAAATTTCCGTTGCCGGGACATGAACCCGGGTCTTTCGGGTGAGAGCCGAATATCCTAACCAACTAGACTACAACGGATCTGATGCTCTATCATCTATACAGTTAACTGTTGGAACAAAAAGTACGGAGCTGATAATTTTTTTCCCTTCCTAATCTGCAGAGCTGCATACTTTATAATTAATTTAACTAACCTTCAATTGAATTTTTTTTATTAAGACTTCTAGAATTTGTGAAACTTTTAATTAGACCCTTTTTTGAAAATATTAACTAATCCTCCAAACACTATAAAACTTTTAATTATCTATTAGGATTGTCACTTATGTTTTCTTTTAGTACAGAGTTGGTCACCAATTCTAAAAAACGACCAGTAAGGTCACTTGCGTTTTCGGGGCGTAAACTTTTGGTTACCTAGCCGTTTGTTGTCGTTAACCTTTGATGGGAGGTTGATCTGAAACAATAAAAAAGGATAAATTACCTAGTCAGTCCCTAAACTATTACTTCACTCATATTTTGACCACCGAAATAAAAATAATTTATATAATTACACATTTACAATTTTTTATTTCTTCTTCATCTAACTCAATCTCTAATTTTATATTATATGAATCCTCAATTCACACCATATATTATAACTCATCACCGTATATATCCATGTTTCAAATAATGTTTGTAATCTTCAACTCAAAATTTTTAATCTTTAAAAAATTCGAAAATTTGGAAATTTTACAAAACAGTCCTGAAATCCCTAAAATTATCCAAACTCAAACCCCCAATTCATCGCCGCTTTCGTCGTCGATCACCGCCCCTGACTACACCCCTTTGGTCGCCAGAGCATGGCGGTCATTTCCCCCAACACGATGTCACCGGAAACGGCGTGCAACCGAACGTAAAACGCGAAATCGACATTCGGTTGGCACGCCGTTCACCATTTCCGGTGACGCTGTGTCGGGGGAAATGATCGTCATGCTCCAACGACCAAAAAGTTGTGGTAAGGGGCGGCGGAAGCGGTTACGATTTGGGGGTTTGGGTAATTTTAGGGATTTAAGGACTCTTTGTAAAATTTCCAAAATTTCCGAATTAAGGATTAAAAATTTCGAGTTTTTTTTATTAAATTGATTTTAAAAAATAAAAATAGTGCCACATGTCGAGCATTGATTGGTTGATACTTTTTTTAACACTCATTTAACAGTCTAGCACCTAAAATTATAACGGTTGAAACTTTGCGCACCTATTTTTACAAAAAAAACTTTAGGCACCTAAAGTTCAAAAAGGTATACTTTAGGCACATATTTTCATTTAAGCCTTTCGAATATGCTATGTAAACATTGTTGCACGTAAGTTGGGCATTATTTTGTACTGAACCATATTAAGAATTACAAATATTATTTGAAACATGAACATATATGGTGATGGATTATAATATACGGTGTGAACTGAGGATTAATATAATAGAAAATTAGAGATTGAGTTAGATGAAGAAGAATATGGAAGATGATGGAGGAGAGAAGAAATAAAAAAGTGTAAATGTGGAGGATTAAAAGTGTAATTATACAAATTATTTTTATTTCGGTGGTCAAAATAGGAGCGAAGTAATAGTTTAGAGACCGTCTAGGTAATTTATCCTTTTTTTTATTGTCTCAGATCAGCCTCCCGTTAACATTTAACGGCAACAAACGGTCGAGTGACCAAACGTTTACACCCCGAAAACATAAGTGACCTTACTGGTCGTTTTTCAGAATCGGTGACCAACTTTGTACTAGGAGGAAACATAAGTGGCCATCCCAATAGTTAACCCTTTTTTGTTAAGCCTTTTAGATTTTGTGAAACTTTTAATTAGACCCCTTTTTTTGAAAATATTAACTAATCCTCCAAAATCTATAAAACTTTTAATTAGCCCCCTCAATTGCCAAAATCTATCATTGGATACCAAAGCCCTAAAACCGTATAGTTATGGATACCAATCAAGTGCTCATATCAGTAATAAGGTTATAAATTTCTTTCTATTTGTAATCTTAGTCTCTCCGTCATGGATAACATCAATTCATTCTCCATATACTTTTCATTACATATCATAAAACCTTAAAATAATTGTGTTTCGTTTTTTTGTTTTTGTTTTGAAAAAGAAATTAAGATGTTTAGGTGTTGCGGTGAAACCCACACCAATCTTTTCCCATATACACACAATTGAATGTGATGTAATTCCATTGTTTGGCAAATTGGGAAAAAATAATAGGAAAAAGAACATGAGGATGATCTGGTTTTGTTATGTGAAATGAGATAAACATGGTTGCGTATTCATCTTGTCTTTTTTGTTTTATTGCATAAGAAATGATGTCCTTTAGCACCACCATTCGTTTATGTCCACCAATCCTTCGAGATTCAAAACATATATGGTATCCTGTCAGCTATAGTGTTTTTTCTTTCATTTTCCACGGCTTCACGCTTCGCCATCTTTGCTTGCTGGTTTAGTAGCTAGGTTTATCGCGAGTGAGTAAAATTTGACTCAAATTGTGAAAAATATTTTTTTTAGTTTTGAATTATTTAAATTGAGTTATTAGAGTTATTCAAGTTAACTCAAATAACTTGTGTGAATTTCAGGTTTGATTTTGCCAAACCAAAACAAACAAATTTTATCGTTTTACGATTTAGATTATAATTTCTTTTTTTATTCAATTTATTTTAATTTTATGTCTATTTTGACCAAATTTAAACTACAAGCTTCTCTCCCACTATATAATATCAATGTAACTTCAATTCATATTTTTAACAAAAAAATTATTCTTTTTTCAATTCAATCTCTTTGCATTTTATTCAATTTGATCATTCAACTGTATTTTTTTTGTAAATTCTTTCTTATCATCATTTCTTTGACTCCTTTATACTTCCATTAATACTTTGTCGTCAAAATTTTTTTCTTTAAAAATAAAATTCTAAATATATTCTATCATTTAAATGATATTTATTTTTATTAAATAATATTACAAATCTTACTTACATGTGTGAAAAAGAATATGAAGAAATTTGTATGTATTTCTTATATGAATAGAGAAAGTTATTTAGATTGAAATCAATCCATACTATAAAAATTATAAACAATTACAATTAAATTTGTACAGAAACTCGATAACTCGACTCGACTTGAATTTCATAAAATCAACTTGAATAATAAAAAACTCAAATAAAATTTGAGTCGTAAAATTTAACTTGTCAACTCGAGTAACTTAATTTTTTTACTCGACTCGATAAATAATTACCTACTCCATATCATTTCTAACCTCATATGTGTGTGTACAAAGCCTAAATTAGGCTTCAGTCCTATCGCAATTAACATCTTAATTAACTTGCCATTCTATATTAATTTTTTAGTTTCTATTTTATTTTCCAAGTACACTTAGCATCTTGGTAAAGTGAAGAGGTGGATGGATGGAAAAGTTGAGTGGGAATTTGTAATGAAAATTAATTTTAAATGTATTTAGTACGAAAGAGAAGCCAAAAAAAAAGTGTTTCATTAATTAGTCGAGTGACTAATGATATTGGATTCGTTTGAATCTAGAGAATAAAATTTATTTTTGTTTTCAATTTCTTTGTAAATAGAAAATGGTGAAGAAAATGGGTTTGGTTGTAGAATTAGAAAATGATTATTAGAAAATGAAATCAAAAATGGGTAAAAATTTGAAAACATAAGAAAGATGTTTTCATTTTTTTCATTAAAAATGTTTTAGGAAAGTGAAAAATATGAAAACAAGAGCTTTCTAATTTTAACTTTATTTTAGCCCGAATTCAAATCCTTCTACTGTCTAAAACTTTAGTTTATTTAATCATATTTTATTTTTATAATAATAATAATAATAATAATAATAATAATAATAATAATAATATAACTATATTTTATTTTAATTATTAATAACTTCATTTATACTGAAAAGCTATATACCAAAACACTTTTTTCACTATTTTCATTTTCTAAACAAGTTTTCTTTCCTATTAACCAAATAAGTTTTCTAATTTTAGAAAACTGAATATAAAAATATTTTTTGAAATTGAAAATAGAAAATATTTTCTAAAACCAAACGGACTTTTATATTGTCTTATTTTATATGAGTTCGAATCAAAACATTTAATTTAAGAATTTAATTATCTCTTTATTTAGGCCTTGTTTGGCAATTAGCTGATAGAAGATTATATTAATTGATAGGTGATTGCATTAACTGATTTAACTAGCGGATTGTATTAGTTGATTGTATAAAAATGTTTGGTAAAATTAACTAATAGTTGTTTGATTATTTAAACAAGCAAAATGACATATAAGGACATGATTGTATTCAATACTTGTTTGAATAGTTTATTAATTATCAATATTTTGTATCTATTAATATTAATTAGATTTATGAAAATTAATTTTTTTAATATAACATTACTGAGTATATTTGAAGAATTTATATATTAATTTATTATTTATATAATTATTTTAATGTATTTCAATTAATAACTAAATTTAAATACGCATTTAAAGATGTGAGAATAAAAAGAAAAGAAATTAGAGACTGGAGAATTAAACGTGAAAAGGTTAAGATATCTGTTAATTGGCCTAGTGGTTAAGGGTGTTCATCTTGCCTCATATTGTATGTGTTCGAATCTCGATATTAGAATGTAACACCCCCTCTATTTAATCAACTAAAATTGAAAAGGTTAAATTTATGTTGTTTGGTTTTAGATAATGGAATCCATTTTTCGTTTTCATTTTCTTCGAAAATAATGAAGAAAATGTGTTTGATTGTAAAATTAAAAAATAGTTATTAGAAAATGAAAACAAAAATGAGTAAAAAATTAAAAAAAAGAGGTGTTTTCATTTTTAATGAAGTAAAGTGTAAAATATGAAAACAATATTTTTTAAATTTTAACTTCATTTTAATACGGATTCAAATCCTTCTAATGTTATTTTTAAAACTTTAGTTTGTTTAATCATATTTTATATTTATTATAATAATATTTTTCTAACCATATTTTACTGTAATTATTTAATAACTATTTGTTCATCTATATTGAAAAGCTATATAACAAACACATTTTCACTATTTTTATTTTTGAAACCAAGTTTTCATTCTTATTAATCAAACATGTTTTTATTTTTTTAGAAAACTGAAAATAAAAATTATTATCTGAAAATGAAAAAAATTCTAAAACCAAACGGACATTTGTATTGTCTCATTTTATATAATTTTGAATCGCTCTATTTAATTTAAGAATGTAATCATCTTTTTATTTAATAAAAAACGAAAAGAAAAAAAATAAATGATTTTTTATTCATTTCTAATTTTCTATGATCAAAAGGGTAGAACCTATTATGATCAAAAGGGAAACAAAAGGAAGAAAAAATTTTGAATTCAACAACTGGTATTAGATGTTGTCCATTTTAAAAGATTAGAGTTCAATCATTTATCTATAAAATATATATATTATTAAAAAATTAAAAAAATATATAAAGATATACTAATCCAAAATTACCTCTATATTATTAAAAAAAGACAGATTTTTTTTTTTTATTTTGGTTGTGGGGGGCGTGGGGGTGGGTTAAATCATGAGTCGACTAGGAGTAGGAGGTTAAGGTCTGAAGGGGCCCGTGAATATTTCCTTATTAATTTTGTCTGCTTGGGTGGGATATATGAATAAAGTGGAAGTGGGGGTGCCTCTCTGTAAATTTATGGGTGTGTTGAATTAGAGCTTTTATTTCTCATACGTGTTCAGTTTGCAATTGGCTTAGGTGTCTTTTCCCATCCATAATGGGGTGTTTGATGATTATTATGATTAGGGTAAGAAACTACAACAAGTGTTGTTGGAAGTGTAAATGAACGCATCAAATAACATCCTGTCAGTTTATGAGATAAAAGAGGATGACACTTAATTAAGGGTGAGCAATCGATTGAGTCGAGTCAAAAATTTTTGAGTTATTCGAGTTGACGCGTCATATTTTACAATTCAGATTTTATTTAAAAAATTTTTTATTTGATTTGAGTTTAGGAAATTCGAGTCGAGTTTTCGAGTTCCTATACAAATTTAATTGTAATTATTTATAATGTTATAGTACAATTTGATTCCAATTAAACGTCTTTCTCTAATCATATAAGATATACATACATATTTCTTCATATGTGGCATATATTTTTTTATATCGGTATATATATACCAAGAAAAGTTGAGGGACTCGACTCTAACTTAAAAACCAAACCACTAATTAATAAAAATTTTGAATTATTCAAATTTTTATTTTCCAACTCAAACTTTATTTGAATTTTTTTCGAGTCAAGTCGAGTTTATGCAATTTCGAGTCTAGTCAAGACGAGTCGAGTTTTTCGCCTCGAGTCAAGTCGAAAAATTCGATTTTTTCGAGTCGAGTTTTGCTCAATCCTAGCACTTACATACATAATTTGTATTTGATAATATTTTTTTTGATTATACAGAGATGTATTACATTCTCATACTGAGATTCGAACTCATATAAAATGAGACAATATGAGTATCTTATATGTGTTCGAATCTTAGTATGAGAATATTATATATCTCTATACAATGGCTCTAAGAATAATATTTAAGAATATTAAGATTTTGGATCAATTTATGAGAACAACTGTATGACAAAGTAAATAACATTGGATGCCATTGAATTTACGAGAAAATATTTTATGCAATAACGGTAAAAAAAAAGTTTTCACAAACACTTAGTTTTTAGGGTTTAGAAATTATAGTTTAAAGATATGACTTCAATGTTTGTAGTTAGATTTTAAGGTTTCGGAATATATTTTATGATTTAAATGTTAGAGTTTAGGGGTTTGGGTTTAGAGCTCCTAAAAGGATACATGACAACTTTAAAAACTTGTTTGTGAGAAAAAAAACTTTTTAATAATGGTGAAATTATTATATGGTGGTATTCAGCAGGGATGTTCAAAAGTACATGACCTAATAAAAAAATAATAATGTATTTTTTATATAAGAAATATTTTTTTTGGATAAAAAACTATTAGTCTTTCAATTGTTTTTATTATAACACTGAAATTTTATTTTAGTTTACTATTCGACTGTTAACCCACTAATAGAGTGATGATGTGGTAGTTTGGTGGTGACATAGAAATCATCTATCGCCTACTTCATCATGGTTAATTTTTTCATTCATTTTTAGTCAACGTCAAAAATAGTCATTTTCTGTTATTTTTTCAGTCATTTTAGATACCAATAAACTAGTTTCCTCATTTTTTACTTTGTCGATTTAAATTTTTTTCAATATTTTATTTAAACGAAGGATGATAAAATTGTCCGACTCGACCTTGCCTGATCTTATAGGATAGATTTTTTTTTTTTGAAATAAAATTGGCTCCGAGGTAGATTTTGGGATGATAGAGTCGGGTTTGGGGCGCATCCCATGTGAAGACAAGATAATTTCAGCCCTTTTTAAATATGATTTGGTCCAATTCCCATCATTTTAAATTCAACCATTGGCCCAAAAGTCCAATTGCTTCTACCAATTGAGTTCATCATAGCTTAGGTCAACACACCAATATTGACCCTATAATTTTGGGTCATTACAATACCTCAAAACTAATCTCATTGAAGACCATCAAAAAAGATAAGGATGTTAGCACGTCAAACCTTTAGAAGAATTTTTGTTGATTTTGACTGGGTTTCTTGGAAAACCAATTTGAGAAAAAAATGAATGAATGTGAACGTTATGATACTTATCTTGTTACTGTGACGAATGACTTTGATCACCGATGATGGTAAAAAATATTTAATGCCTAAAATTGAAGCATTTTAAAGTTTAGTAAAAAATTGATTCAATGTTTTTAAAATTTATGACCTAAACATCCTCAGTTTTTAGCATTAGTATAGCCACATATCAAAATTATCATCTACGTTAACTTATCGTTTATAAGTTAACGATCCAATTGTATAACTAAAGCCAAAACTAAAGCTCAATGTTATAATTGAAGTAATCTACCGTTTAACGGTATGAACAATAGACTATCTGAAGTTCAATGATATATGAGGTAAAGATGACGATTGAGTCTAAATTCGATCTGAGTTTGATTCAATCTGAAGAAAAAAATAATTAAAATAAATAAATTTAAATTAAAAAAATAAATCCTAATAAAAGGCGGGTCGGAATAAAATGATCGAACAACGAGATCTTCATATGAGGATAGATGCCACTAACGAGCAAAACGCTCAAATTACACTCATGTCTCAATAGATCACGAGACTAGATTACGACGAATAATTTGGTAATAATTAGAATTTTCATTTTATGGTTTTTTATATATAATAAAAATATGATGCGGATTTTAAAAGTATTGTTAAAAAAAAGATACGGAATTTAAAAGTATTGATAAATAAGATACGGATTTTAAAAGAAAATTACAAAATCATCTTCTATACAAGTAATTCATCATCTTTTTAAGGATGAGTCACATCAAGAATTGCACCGATTGGCCTTTATCGAAGTGATTTTTCTTTTAACTTTATTTTTGAAAATAGTGACTCAAGTATTTGATCATTTAATAACGTATAACTTGACAAGAAGATGATGTAAGGATCACCTTTTTTTATAATACTCCATTTGTCTTTATTTTCTTGTCATACGTTTAACTTTTTACCAAGTTTTAAAAGGAAAAAATTTGTATATATAATGTGATGAAAAAAAAATTAAATGGTAAATTTATTTTTAGAAAGTTAACTTATGATTTTATTGAAAAATTAAAAAATATATAAAAGTAAATGTGTTATATAAAAATTGTTAAGTTTTTTGAGGTGACAATTTAAATTTAATAATTTTAAAAACATAAAAGTGATAATTTTATTGGGACTGTAATAAGCTAAAAGGTGTTGTAAATTTAAATGTTTTATTATTTGTATTATTTATGGTTGTTGTGTGTCTATATACACAATGGATGAGTCTAGTTAATAAATTAAAAGCACATTTTTTTTATCAATTCTTTATAAAAAAATCATACTTTAGGTCCTATAATTTAAAAGGTTATTAAAAATAATTAATAATATGTTATACTCTATATATATTTAATGATACATGACGTTTATTTTAAAAATTTTCATAATACAAGATTAAAACCCATGGCATTGGAGTTTCGGTGAACGATATCATGGCTTCCACTTTCCATTTCTAAGTGCCATTTCATGAAAGTTTTCACCACCAAAAATGAAATAAAGGACATCAAGGATAAGTGGTATATCTTTTCTTCTTTCTCTTTTTTTCTTTTCTAAAGATAATGAAGAGATAATGATTAGGTGAGTGATTTGAACACGATTATTTTATTTCACGGCCGTTTTTGAGCTTTTAGAGGCTTTGGACGAACTTAAAAATTAGACCCTAAATTAGAGATTTAAATTATAATTGCAGTCGTATTTTCTGTCGTGTTGTGTTTATCGCAATTACGAATATAAGAGATGTTATTTCGGTCACTGCCTTTATCGCAGTTCTAATTTTTTTTAATAACATACGTTATTACAGACATAACGGTTGCAAGTATCTTGTTTTCAGATGGTGCCACTAGGGGTGAGCAAAAATACCCGACCCGGTTGACCCGACCCGACGATCTGATGATCCGAGCCTAAAAATATCGGGTAATTCCCGAAAAAATTTGCCTAACCCAAAAAATTTCCCAGACACGGGCCGGAATTTTCCCCTTACCGGGTACCCGACCCGACCCGATAAAATTTAATATATATTTTTTATATTTAAAATTATATTTTTATTTTATGTTTCTTAATATTTTTACTCTAAAATTAAGCTTAAATCCCTAAATTTTTTCTATGTTGTATTATATTCTTTTAAGTTTTAAGTTTAATTTTTTTTAAATATTTTGTATTTAACAGGTGATTTTTTTTAATTTTAGAATTAAAATAAAAAATAGGAACCGGGTACCCGAATTTTACGGGTACCCGGATATAATGGGCCGTGGCACGGGCCGCTTAATGAGGTACCCGGTTCGTACCCGATAATGCCCACCCCTAGGTGCCACTACCGTCATATAACGGTCGTTGTTGTGGTTGTGTACCGCTATTTAAATCTCTGTCTCCAACATGTAAAACCGAAATTGATTTTGATATAACACATAAACTTAAGGACTAAATTGCAAAACAATAAATTTTTAAGTACTCTTGAAAGTCTCACAATTGACAAGTGTTTTTAAATAAAATGATAATTAAAGACTTGTTCTTAAATCATATATATTTTTCAAAGTCCCTTTCTATGTTTTCCAAGCATAAGTATGCAAAAACGCCCAGGAGTATCGATACCCATAGCGTATCGATACCCTATTTAGTCACTGTAATGTTATTGAACATACCGTA
The DNA here is from genome assembly GCA_958450335.1 of Hibiscus tridactylites. Classification (NCBI taxonomy): domain Eukaryota; kingdom Viridiplantae; phylum Streptophyta; class Magnoliopsida; order Malvales; family Malvaceae; genus Hibiscus; species Hibiscus tridactylites. The sequence goes on from OY288292.1 coordinate 40,752,533, forward strand.
CCGATACGCACTTAAACCGTATCGATACGATATGCATCTGGGCAATTGCTTTCATGAACACGTACCGATACGCATGGTAACCGTATCGATACGCTAAGCATATCTTTGAAAAATCCGGGCATTTAATTATATGACCGTTACTTGTCAGTTGGTTGGTTTCCCAATTTTCAAAAGGTAGTTATACCGTACCGATACGCTTACTACGCGTATCGATACACTTTTCATACAAACAAAGCTTGGGATTCCAGTAACTTTGGACCGTATCGATACGACGTCCGTATCGATACGCCCCTTAAAATTGTACCGATACGACTTCTACGCGTATCGATACGCTCTGTTTTCAGGCACAACGGCTCTTTCCTCTTTGATGCAGGTATCGATATGCCCTTCCCGAGTACCGATACAGTAGGCTGCAGAGCTGCATTTAATGCGGGAAAAATGTCCACAACGGCTCTATTGATGATCCCAACTACCCAAACGGCTAGAAATCAATGCAAGGGTATAAAAACAAGCTTCATTTGACCAAGCAACAACAATTGAACATTCAAGCATCATCAAAGCAAAAATTCCAAACCCTTGAGCTATTCAAAGTCATATTCTTGTACTCAACTCTTTGTCTTTCAAATTGTCAAATTGTATTGTGAGTTTGGGTTTGTTCAAATTGTAATTGGGTAGACAAATATCCTTTGAGAGGAAACATTTGAGTTTACCAAAATTCCTTCTTTGTATTTGAGTGGATTAAGCTTTGGGTATAAAGCTTAATCGAAATTGTAAGGTTTCCTCCTCATCCAAGAAAAGGGGACGAATTCAATTAGTGAATTGTTTGAAAATCCTTAGTGGGAGCTAAGGTAGTGGATGTAGAGTTCATTTGGAGAACTTGAACCACTATAACCCCTTGTGTCATTTTTATTTTCAATCTTTCTCTTCACCAAAATTTTAATTGCCAATTCACCCCCCTCTTGGCCATTTGCAAGTGTTCGATCAACTCAACAATTGGTATCAGAGCTACACTCATTGGAAGGATTACAACCCTCTTGAGTCGATTCTTGGAGAGTTTGATCAACAACAAGTCAAGCAATGGCATCCACCTCCAACTATGAGTCCCAATCCACCACCAAGCCACCATTCTTCAATGGGGATAACTATCCTTATTGGAAGAATAAGATGAGGCTCTTCATCAAGTCTACCGACTATATGGTGTGGGATGTGGTTGAAGAAGGTCCATACATTCCCATGAGGAGAGATGGAGAAAGGCTCATCCCAAAGATCAAAGCCGAAATGACGGATGATGAAAGAAGAAGGATGCAAGTCAATGACAAAGCTCTTCATGTTATATTTTGTGCACTTGGTCCGGATATCTACTCCAAGGTGTCTTCAATCGAAAATGCCAAGGAGGTTTGGGACACCCTCGAGACAACATATGAGGGAACTAGTGATGTCAAGGAGACAAAGATTGGGCTACTCAATCTAAGCTATGAGAACTTCAAGATGGATCCCGAAGAAAGTGTCTCCAAGATGTTTGATCGGTTCTCGGTTATTGTCAACGGATTGAAGGGTTTCGGTGAAATCATTCCCGAAGACAAGCTAGTGAGAAAGTTGTTGTATTCTCTTCCGGAGTCATGGGATGGCAAGAGAACGTCCATTATTGAAGCTAGAGATTTGAAGACTCTCAAGCTAGATGCTCTTGTTGGATCTCTACTCACACATGAGATTATGAGGAAGGGAAGAGAACAAGAGAAGAAGATAGTGGAGAAGAAGGAAGTTGAGAAGAAGAAAGTTGGAATCGCACTAAAGGCCTCACAACAAGAAAGCGATTCTAGTGAGGATGAAGATGAGGAGATGGCTATGTTGGCCAAACGCTTTACTCGGTTTATGAAGTCAAATCGAGGAAGAAAATTCATTAGAAAGGGAGACTTCAAGAGTAAAAGCAAGGAAGAGGAGAAGGACCAAATTACTTGCTATGAATGCAAGAAACCGGGTCACATTCGTTCCGAGTGTCCTCAAGTGAAAAAGAAAAGCTTTGGGAAGAAAAACAAGCTCAAAGCACAAATTGCCACTTGGAGTGACGATGAGTCTTCCGAAGAAGAGGAGGAAGTGGCCAACTTATGTCTCATGGCCATCGATGATGAACCAAAGGTAAACTCTAACTCATCCAATTTCGATTTTTCTATTGAGGAACTTCAAGATGCTTATGATGAATTGCAAGAAGTGTATGATGAGTTGGTAGGAAAATACAAAGAGTCCATTTTGAAAAACAAGAAAACAATTTCCGATTTAAAAATTCAAAATGAGACATTTTCAAAAAATAAATCCGAATTGGAAAAGAAGGTTTTGTTTCTAGTTAATCTTTCAAATGATCTTAAAACTAAAAATCTTGAACTTGAAAAACTTCTTTCCGATTTTCAAGATTATCACACAAAGGAAGTGGATAGTCTTAAAACATCTATTGCTATTGAGAAAAATAATTTTGAAAAAGGAAATCACTCTAAATCCCAATATGTAAAAAGAAAGCATTTTGTACCTAAACAAAGAAATTTTTATAAGCAAGCTAGAAGTCATAGAGTTAGGAGTGTTTGGGTTCCTAAAGAACTCATTATTTCTAATGATTTGAATGCTATTGCTTCTTGGATTCCTAAGGGAACCAAATTGTTGAAGGCTAACTCTCATGGACCCAAAATGATTTGGGTACCAAAAACCAAGGCCTAATCTCTTTGTTTGTAGGGGGAGCATTGCTACAAGGCTAAAGCTTCAAGCAAAAATTCTTGGTACCTTGATAGTGGATGCTCAAGACACATGACCGGTGACAAGAGTAGATTTGTGGAACTAAAGCCTAAGAGTGGTGGAGTAGTAACTTTCGGTGACAACTCCAAAGGACACATTGAAGGAATAGGCTCCATTGGTAATCACTCTTCTATTTACATTGAAAATGTTTTGTATGTCAACGGTCTTAAACATAATTTGTTGAGCATTAGTCAATTATGTGATAGGGGTTTTAATGTTTTATTTGATAAAAGTGGTTGCAAAATTGTAAACATTAAAACAAATCAAATAATGCTCATAGGACATAGAATAGGCAATATTTATATGGTGCATTTAGATGACATTCATTCATCCCATACATGCTTAGTTGCACATGATGAACATGACTCATGGCTTTGGCATAGAAAATTAGGACATGCTAGCATGAGTGTCTTAGAGAAATTAATTTCCCTTAATCTAGTTAGAGGTTTACCCAAACTTAAATTTTCAAATGATAAAATTTGTGATGCATGTTCAAAGGGTAAACAACATAAAAGTTCTTTTAAATCCATAAATGATGTCTCTACTAGTAGATGTTTGCAATTGATTCATATGGATCTTTTTGGGCCAATTAGAACAATGAGCTTGGGTGGAAAATCATATGCTTTTGTGCTTGTAGATGACTATTCTAGGTATACTTGGGTTCTATTCTTAAGTACAAAGGATGAGGCTTTAGAAAAATTCATCACATTTTCTAAAATAACTCAAAATGATCTTTAACTTAAAATTTCTCACATTAGAAGTGATCATGGAACCGAATTTCAAAATCTAGGTTTTGATGAGTTTTTAAATGAAAATGGGATTAGCCACAATTTTTCCGCACCTCGCACTCCTCAACAGAATGGGGTAGTTGAGAGGAAAAATCGAACTTTAGAAGAAATGGCTAGAACCATGCTTTGTGAAAATAATTTACCTAAATATTTTTGGGCGGAAGCCACAAATACCGCTTGCTATATCATAAATCGAGTAATGATTAGGCCAATTTTGAAGAAAACACCTTATGAGATTTTAAAATCTAAGAAGCCTAACATTAGCTATTTTCACCCTTTTGGTTGCAAGTGTTTTGTTTTAAATAATGGTAAAGAAAACTTAGGTAAATTTGATGCTAAAAGTGATGAAGCTATTTTCTTAGGGTATTCCTTAAATTCTAAAGCCTATCGTGTATTTAATAAAAGAACTCTAGTTGTTGAAGAGTCAATACATGTTGTTTTCGATAATAACCTCCTTCCGAGGAAGGAATCGTGTGATGATGATGATGTAGGAATCATTGATGCCATTGATGGAGGACAAACGTCAAAGGTGGATGAGATTCCAACCAAAGAAGAGGATTCACAAGATCCACCTCTTGAAGCCTTGAAAGACTTGGCTCTTGAGGAAAAGGAGGTGTCTTACCCAAGGGAGTTAAACTATGTCAAAGGTGGTGAAATCTTGGGTGATCCATCCAAGGGGGTAACTACTAGATCCTCTCTCAAATTAATGAATCATGTTGCATTTCTTTCATGCATTGAGCCCAAAAATATTAAAGAAGCTTTAAAAGATGATTTTTGGATTTTGGCCATGCAAGAGGAATTAAATCAATTTGAGAGAAGTAGAGTTTGGACATTAGTCGAAAGGCCTAATAATCAATCTACTATAGGTACAAAATGGGTTTTTAGGAACAAATTAGATGAAAGTGGTAATATAGTGAGAAACAAGGCTAGGCTTGTTGCTCAAGGCTATACACAAGAAGAGGGAATTGATTTTGATGAGACTTATGCACCCGTAGCTAGGATGGAAGCTATTAGGATGTTACTTGCATTTGCATGTTATCATGATTTCAAGCTTTTTCAAATGGACGTGAAAAGTGCATTTTTAAATGGTTTTATAAATGAAGAGGTATATGTTGAACAACCACCGAGTTTTGAGGATTCAAAATTTCCAAACCATGTGTTTAAACTTACAAAAGCTCTCTATGGTTTAAAACAAGCTCCTAGAGCTTGGTATGAGAGACTTTCAAATTTCTTAATTGAAAAGGGTTTTGAAAAAGGAAAGGTGGATACAACACTCTTCATAAAAAGATATAACAATGACATCTTAGTAGTTCAAATTTATGTTGATGATATCATTTTTGGTTCTACTAATGAGTGTTATTGTAAGGAGTTTTCTAAGCTAATGCAAGGTGAGTTCGAGATGAGCATGATGGGGGAGCTCTCATTCTTTTTGGGACTCCAAATCAAGCAAAGGAAGGATGACACCTTCATAAATCAAGCTAAGTACGTGAATGATATGCTCAAGAAGTTTGGCTTGGAGAATGCAAAACCTCAAGCCACTCCTATGAGTTCCTCCATAAAGCTTGACAAAGATGAAGGAGGTAAGTGTGTTGATTCTAAGCTTTATAGATCCATGATAGGCTCTTTGCTTTACCTTACCGCAAGTAGACCAGATATTATGTTTAGTGTTTGCTTGTGTGCTAGGTTTCAAGCTAGTCCTAGAGAATCACACTTAGTTGCCATTAAGAGAATTTTTAGATACCTTAGAGACACACCTACTTTAGGCCTTTGGTATCCTAAGGATTCTACCTTTAGCCTTCATGCTTTCTCGGATGCGGATTATGGGGGATGTAAGATTGATAGGAAAAGTACTTCCGGGACATGCCAATTCTTAGGTAGTATGCTCGTATCTTGGTTCTCTAAGAAACAAAATAGTGTAGCCTTATCTACCACCGAAGCGGAGTACATATCCTTAGGGAGTTGTTGTGCACAAGTCCTTTGGATGAAGCAACAACTCTTAGATTATGGTATTAAAATAGAAACCATACCCCTTAGGTGTGACAACACTAGTGCTATTTGTCTCACTAAGAATCCCATCCAACACTCTAGAACTAAACACATAGAAATTAGACATCATTTCATTAGAGACCATGTTTTGAAAAATGATGTTGTTATAGAATTTGTTGACACCTTGAACCAATTAGCGGACATATTTACAAAACCTTTAGATAAAGAGCGCTTTTGGACCCTTAGGAGAGAGTTAGGTTTAACTAGCCTTTCTTGACACCTTTTTGGTCCCAAAATGTCAAAATTTGCTTGAAATTGATTGTGATTCATGCTTGTGTTAATTTTGTCCTTCTTACTTCTATGCATGTTGCTAGGGGGAGTACATATTGAGTTTAGCCATTAAAACTTGTTCATATGACATGTACATGCATTTAGGGTCGTTTCAAATTGGATTTTTGCACTTAAATCTGTCAAAACTGCAGAAACTGGCAATGGTGTATCGATACGGCTCAGGCGTATCGATACGGGTTGATTTCTGGGAATTTTTGATGATGAACAAGTATCGATACGACCCTCGTATCGATACGGTACAAGTCAAGGGAAATAGTCAAAGCCAAGCGTACCGATACGGATCTCGTATCGATACGGTAGTAACGACAAATATAAAATTAGGGTTAATGGGTATCGATACGCGTGTATAGCGTATCGATACGGCCTCGACGGAGAGGCTATTTAGGGCTGTGTATGTTAAAATTCATTAAAACTCAAAAACCCCTTTTCTCTCCACAAACCCTAGCCGCAAAACCCTATATAAACCCCCTCAAATCTTCAAATTTCACCATCAATTTTCAAAATTTCTTGAGGGTTTTTACTCTACACATCAAGGCAAACCTTGGGCATCAAATCTTGTGCACTTTCATCCTCTATTTCATCCATTCTGAGATTCAAGGTATAAAATTTCTTTCTTTCTTTTTTTTTCAATTTTCGTTTGCTTTTAATTGATGTTTCAACTGAATTTTTGTACAAACCTTGTTTGATTATCATGGGTTTCACTTTTTTCACAAAATTTTCCAAAAATCAAAATTTTTTTATTCGAATATAATTTATATTCGATATCTTTTAAACTGTTTTTTTTATATATTGCTTTTGCTTTGTGAATATCTTTTTGATTTTAAAAATTCTTTTTAACAAATTACCTTGAATTATTAGAATTTATTGGATCAAATAGGATGTTAATTGCATACATATTCGAATCTTTTTGATGAATTTTCAGGATTATGGCACCGAAAAAGGGAACTAAGCGTCTTCGCTCTTCTTCCAATCCTAACGAGGATGTCGAGGGTAATCCTACACCTAACCTTCCTTATATCATCCAATTAAGTTTTCTCACACCTCTTGATAGAGAACGCTACAAACTTTTTCAAGGAATAAACCTTAGGGAAGAGCGAGTTGTGTCTATCCCTTTTTTAAATTCTGCTCGTTTCAAGTTTCAATACCTACCTTTGATTAAGCAATGGAAATTCTTAACCTTTTTGAATATTCCTCCTATCCTATATAGGAACCTAGTCATTGTGTTCTTTACTAATGTCGTATGTATACATGATGAACCTAGGGAGAATGTCATTGCTATTGAATCTTCCATTATGGGCAAACATTTTCAAATTGATCAAAAAGTTTTATGCAATGTCTTTGGTTTTGAAGATGTTGGTCTTGATGATGAACATTGTTTGGGTACGGGTTATTTAGGTCCCGCAAAAGTTTTAAATGCTCATGACCGTATCCTTCACCTTCTTGTTTCTTGGTTTCTTCGACCATCGGGTGGGAAATATTCAACTGTTCGTCAAACGGATGATTTTTGGCTTAAGTGTTTTAGAGAAGGTAAACGTCCAAATTTGTGTCAAATCATGTTTGTCGACCTTGTCTTTTTGGTTCAACACGCTCATACCAAACAAGTCTCATCCTTTTACTACTCCACGGCTTTGAGTTTTCTATTTCATTCCCTTGGCATTGATTGTTCACATGATTTTCCTGAAACCCTTGGCCTACCTATTGATGAGCGTTCCCTAGCTCGTTCCGGTTATACTTATGTTGATAATGAATGGGTTCGCGCTCCTCAAGATCCTCCGCCTGTTGCTCCGGTCGGTTCCTCCCGTGCTTCTTCGAGTTCTCATCGTGCTCCTCTTGATTCCTCCTCCATGGATACTCTCATGACCTTCCTCAATGAGAAGTTCACCGCGATGGATACTCGTTTCACATCCTTAGAGGATCGCATCCAAGGCATGGATAAGAAGATAGATACCATGGTCGCTCGCCAAGACTCCATGGACATCTCTCTTACTGCCTTCCATGGTGCTTGGATCAATCACACCCGAAGGAATCAACCCTCTCAAGACGATGAAGAAGAAGATGACGAGGACGATCATGATGACGAAGGGGACGAGTAGTTCATGCATCTCATCTTAGGCCATTTAGTCTTTCATTATTGCTATTGCACTTTTACTTTTTGGATTTGAAGTTTATGCCCATTATCTATGTTTTTAGGATTTTAAGAGTTTGGATTATTATGGTTGCTTTGATCTTTATACATTCGAACCTTTATGCTTATTTTGAAGTTTATGAATTTGAACTATTTGCTTGCTTTTAGCTTAATGAATTATTGTTGCTATTATCCTTGTATTCTATTTTGATCTAACAAAAAGGGGGAGAAGGATCATAGAGTCAAAATATTTTCTTGTTTTGTTTTGAAAATCTATCTTAAAGTAAGGGGGAGAAAGCTTTTCAAAGTTTCACAAACTTAAAAATTTATTTATGGTTTTGTTATATCAAAAAGGGGGAGATTGTAAAACCGAAATTGATTTTGATATAACACATAAACTTAAGGACTAAATTGCAAAACAATAAATTTTTAAGTACTCTTGAAAGTCTCACAATTGACAAGTGTTTTTAAATAAAATGATAATTAAAGACTTGTTCTTAAATCATATATATTTTTCAAAGTCCCTTTCTATGTTTTCCAAGCATAAGTATGCAAAAACGCCCAGGAGTATCGATACCCATAGCGTATCGATACCCTATTTAGTCACTGTAATGTTATTGAACATACCGTACCGATACGCACTAAAACCGTATCGATACGATATGCATCTAGGCAATTGCTTTCATGAACACGTACCGATACGCATGGTAACCGTATCGATACGCTAAGCATATCTTTGAAAAATCCGGGCATTTAATTATATGACCGTTACTTGTCAGTTGGTTGGTTTCCCAATTTTCAAAAGGTAGTTATACCGTACCGATACGCTTGCTACGCATATCGATACACTTTTCATACAAACAAAGCTTGGGATTCCAGTAACTTTGGACCGTATCGATACGACGTCCGTATTGATACGCCCCTTAAAACCGTACCGATACGACTTCTACGCGTATCGATACGCTCTGTTTTCAGGCACAACGGCTCTTTCCTCTTTGATGCAGGTATCGATACGCCCTTCCCGAGTACCGATACGGTAGGCTGCAGAGCTGCATTTAATGCGGGAAAAATGTCCACAACGGCTCTATTGATGATCCCAACTACCCAAACGGCTAGAAATCAATGCAAGGGTATAAAAACAAGCTTCATTTGACCAAGCAACAACAATTGAACATTCAAGCATCATCAAAGCAAAAATTCCAAACCCTTGAGCTATTCAAAGTCATATTCTTGTACTCAACTCTTTGTCTTTCAAATTGTCAAATTGTATTGTGAGTTTGAGTTTGTTCAAATTGTAATTGGGTAGACAAATATCCTTTGAGAGGAAACATTTGAGTTTACCAAAATTCCTTCTTTGTATTTGAGTGGATTAAGCTTTGGGTATAAAGCTTAATCGAAATTGTAAGGTTTCCTCCTCATCCAAGAAAAGGGGACGAATTCAATTGGTGAATTGTTTGAAAATCCTTAGTGGGAGCTAAGGTAGTGGATGTAGAGTTCATTTGGAGAACTTGAACCACTATAACCCCTTGTGTCATTTTTATTTTCAATCTTTCTCTTCACCAAAATTTTAATTGCCAATTCACCCCCCTCTTGGCCATTTGCAAGTGTTCGATCAACTCAACACAACAACGTAATGAAAAAAATTAAATTTTAAGAGTATGTCCACAGTAACAAGTATTGAAAAAATTGGGCCATATGCCCTCTGTCTCCAATAACAGTCGTTGTTGTGGTTCCATACCGTCATATAACGAGTCATTTTAGATTTACATAAAATGTAATGTGCATGATCTACATACATAACAAATCAGACCAGATTGTTAAGATATTAATCATACAATTTTTTTTTTACTCTTGAAACAATATTGAATTTTATTAGAACAAAAGAAGGTGTAACTATTCAAAAGAAGGTGTAATTGTAATAATGCAACTATTCAAAAAGAGGAATTTGGGGACTATGTCCACAAAAACTCAAACAAAGAATAAAATGAAAAAAAAAACTGAAAGTCGCAATGAGAGTCAAAACCTTCTTTTGAATCTGACGCTCATCATCTATAGTAATCCAGTAATCGTCAGTAGTACTCGTTTGTCTCTATCCAACTATACGCTTTTGAGATGATGAAGGAGTGACGAGCAAACCAAAGCAAACTTACAAGTTGCTTTGCAAAAATAGATCTGAATACATCGGCAATCAACCACAAAAATGATCTAACCTTTGAAAGATCACCGACAATCGCAAATCAGATACGAATGACGTGAGAATTTCTATACGATCGCAGATCTACCGCAGAGGTAGACAAACAACGTGTCATAAGGCAGAGGAAACTTACAACAAAAGCAAGGTGAAAGCGTGCCACAAGAGCAGAGTGAAAGTGTGCCACAAAGGCAGACGAACATGCGATAAAAAAAACCAAACAAAAATTTTTATTAACATATAGGATAAAGCTGAAAAATACTAACAAATAAAATAAGATATAAAAATTTAGAGGATATCAAGCGTCGACGATCGACAACAAGTACCAAGGCCGATGCCATCTCCGACAAGACAGAACTAAAAAAAATAAAACAAGAAGCGCTAGGCTAAGAGAATAGAGAGCTGCGCTTAAGGCATGTCCAATCTTGTTCATTTTTTAGACCATTTCACTAAAATTGTGTATTTTGGTCACTATTCATTCTCCAACCCAGCACTTTATTTTAAATTCTCATGCAACCATTTTGGTATTGTCTACAGTATCACACCATATTTCGTGAGAAACTGTAACAACACTAATTTTTTTTATTGAAAGAAAAAGCTAAAATGATGCAAAGGTGTTTATAGTGTAAAGGTTGGAGTTGGTTTCTTTACACCAAAATAATATTAAATATTTTAGTTTGTACCATTTTAGTATAAAAGTTAGAGTTGGTCTCTTTACATTAATTTTATTTTTTTTTTATTTTTACAATTTTTATATTATTTTTTACACTAAAATAGTGTTATAGTGTTGGTGAAGAATGGAGATACCCTATTATCATACAAAATTGTTAAAAATGGGTAAAACTACTTTAATTCACGTGAATATAAAGGGATGACTACCCTATTATCATTATTGTATTAAAACCATTCGATCATAATTTTACATTCTTTAAATATTTAAATTATGTGATAATTTTATTGTTAGAAATTGTTCACTATTCATTACCAATTATCTAATTAAGCTGGTACTTGATATCATGAGTTAAACAAAAATCAATTCACTTATAAATAATTAAATATCTGTTTTTTTAAAATAACAATTAATACTATTATGAAAGTTCAAGAGCTTCTTACTGTCCTTAAACCAAAATTTTATATCTTTAAATAAAAGAATTAAAATTCAAACACAAAACTATCAAATTCATATACAAATCTTTTTCACACCTGATACCAATTGTAATTATTAATGAAATTAATTTTTATAAATGTGTTTACATAAGATATATTGTTCATCCATATTGTGGTTTGACAAAATCTTATCTTTATTTAATCTTGAATGGAGTTGGTGCCACATAATAATCAACTACCAACTCAATTAAAAAAATACTTAAAAACATTTTTTAAATATTAAGCACTATTATTATAAGGATATTTCTGTATTGTCGTACTTTTATTGTGTACCTTTTAAATAAAATAATTATAAGTTAATATTTGAACATCGAATATGAGATTAACAAATTTGTATACAACTTATTTTTTCACTCCACTTAATTATTTTTAATTTATTTTTTAGAATGGATTTATATAAAAAAAATTCATTCACCACAATAATATAATAAAATATAATTTATTAAATTAAAAAAATACTTGTGAACGATAATTAGGTATCTAACTAACTTAATTTGCCTCATATTCCTTACATATTCAAAATACTCTAAAGATTTATTTAAGGTAACCGAACAAACACAACAATATCAACTATAGTCTATACATACCTATGATATCTGATACTTTTGGATAGATTAGTGATTTGATAATAACATATCTTTCTCAAGATTATTTTAGGTTCAACTGATAAACGAGCTAAGACACGTTGTTTCTCACTTTTAGATGGACTGAATAAGCATATTTAGCCGGTTGGTGAAGCTACTTATCTTTATTCTCTTATAATCTTTTAGGTCACAGATCATAGGCTCACTAGAAGTACTCTCATTCTTTCCCTAGAGGTTCTCGTCCCCCTTCCTCTCTCCTCTAGGTAGGATTAGAATTAAATTTAAAAATTATAAAAAAAGAGTCTATTATTAATTGACAGTTCTAATTCAGGCTTAAATGAAAAATAAGTGCCAAAATTATATATTTTTTAAACTTTAGGTGCCTAAAGTATTTTCTGATAAAAATAGGTGTCTAAAGTTTTAACCGTTACAATTTTAAGTGCTTAAAGTTTCAACCATTTCAATTTTAAGTGTCCAACCATTTAAAAAGTAATTACCCACTAAGAATGTGACACATGTCATGTTTTTTCATTACTACTTAAGAATTAAATATATATATATATTAAAAAAACTGAATATTCCTAAAAAATCCCAAATCCGTAAAATCCAAAACCGCAAATTCTTTAAATTGTCGCCGCTACTACTGCTATTGCCGTCACCAAACACCACCATTACCGTCGTCAGAGGCCACCACCTATTTCCTCCCAATCACCAATCGCTGGTAGCCAACGAGAACCGTGGCAATTGAAAAACGAACTCGAATAGTTCTATAACTTACCGACGATTTTCGGCGATAAGTTATTGAGTAAAATGAGCGGTGGCCTCCGAAGGTATTGATGGTGTACGACGGCGGCAACGACGACAATTTGGTGAACTGTTTTTGGGTATTAGGGATTTGGGGTTTTTTTTTTGGGAATTTTGGGAGTTTTAAATTTATTTTAAATTATATTTTTTTAATTTTTAATATAATAAAAAAACATGTCACATGTCACGTTTTTATTGGGTAATATTTTTTTAAACGGCCGAACACTTAAAATTGTAGCAGTAGAAACTTTAAGCACCTAAAGTTAAAAAAAGACATAGTTTAGACACTTACTTTTCATTTAAGTCTCTAATTGATGGCGGAACATGTAAGGGTTTAGAGGGGCCATGGCCCTCTCAAAATTTTGAGAAGCTAGAATTTGACCCCTATAGTTTAAAAAATTTAATTTGGCCCTCTAGATTTAAAAAAAAAATTATATTAAGCTTCAAAATTTTTAATATTTTTTATTAAATTTTCTCTCATAATTTTTTAAAGTTCTTATTAATTCTCTAAAAAATATTAAAAGTTTTAGTTAAATCCTCAAAATTTTTGAAAATTTTAGTTTACGCCTCTAATTTTTTAAAAAAAAATTAAATTACCCCCAAACTCTTATCCAAGTTCTGCCACTATTTCTAATCTAATTTATTCTATTTAACCCGTCAGAATTCAAATTTATAACCTTACTAACTAATCCAAATTGAATATTCATGAACTTATTAATTTATAATGTCAAGATTTTAACCCAGTGCATATTGTTCCGATCAGCTAAAAGCAAAGCATTACTTTAGTGGAGTTTCACTTTCATTTTCACTTTCCAAAACCTTCACTCAATGAATAAACAAATGGCGACAATGCAATTGTGAGCTTGAAAAGTTTAGTTAGTGTAGAGAGAAAACGACTTCTCTCAAAGCATAATTAAAAAGGCCACTTAAACTAACAAATGCCCATAATTAAATAATTAACACCCTTAATTATAATAATCACGATTATCGATTTTTTAAAATAAAAAATCCCCAAAAAAGCTCAGTCCTCTCCCCACTTCACAATCTTTCTCTCCTCCTTTTTTAAATAAAAAACATGAACTGTATGGCGTAAACGTATCCCTCATAAGGATATGAAAAAAAGGCATCTTCCACGATCATCAATATTATCCACTAATGAATTACTAATTAATTACCCCAAAATTGTATGATTAGATTCTAAGGTATTTGTTTTTTTTACCCTCTCCCGTCGCACAATTAATTTTGATGAGTGAGTTTCTCAGCGAAATTTTCAGTATACACAAGACTTCGAACTTAAGAAATGTTTAAGCGATATTAAACTGCTTAATATTTGTTTTCGTATATAGTTTTGTTTATATAAATTTGCATATAGTACAAGCATGGAAATCTAAGAAGAGATCTAAAGGTCGATGATGATAATGATGTGCGAGATATACACAGTGGCGTGAGGCTGAGGTTATCCTAACGTGGTGGATGGGCTTCAAATTAAGTTCCAACAAAGGCAAGAAAAGAAGATAATACGACAACACAACATATCTCCCCTAACAATTATTATTAATCACCTTTTGTCTGCTCCTACATATTATTGTTTTCAAAGCCCCCCGCTTCATATCTGCCCGAATCTGATGATTGACAACATTCCACAATTCCCCACCTTTCTTCCCTTATAAATTCTTACTCTCTTTATGGTTTGTGTGTTATATAGTATGAACTATGAAGCACTATTGTTTGGTGTTTATGGTGGGAGTTTATAGGAGTCGTTAGAATGGGATATGGGGACATGATTATACGAAGCTATAACGCCCAGAAGGATAGAGCTCGAGTCGAAGATCTCGAAAGAAGATGTGAGGTAGGCCCAGCTGAGAGAGGGTTTCTCTTCACGGACACTTTGGGTGATCCCATTTGCAGAATCAAAAACAGCCCGGTTTACAACATGCTGGTACCACTCTTTTAATTTTATATATTGTCGGATCGTTATTAAAGATTTATATTCGATACACTCACGTCGTTTTGTATTCATGTTAGGTAGCCGAGTTGGGTGACCAGCTGGTTGGTGTCACCCAAGGGTCTATCAAGCTTGTAACAGTTCATAAACCTCCCAAGAATCTAGCCAGGGTGGGGTATATCTTGGGTTTAAGGGTTGCGCCACTCTATAGGCGACGAGGGATCGGGTTTAGGCTGGTGATCAAATTGGAAGAATGGTTCATTGCCAATGGTGTTGATTATGCATACATGGCCACGGAGAAAGATAATGAGGCCTCCTTCAAGCTTTTCGTGGACAAGCTAAGTTATGTCAAGTTTCGGACGGCTTCCATTCTCGTAAACCCCGTTAGCCGTCGGATGTTGAGGATATCATCCAACTTCGAATTCGAGAAGCTCGAGGTCGAGGAAGCCGAATCCTTATACCGTAAATTCATGTCTTCGACGGAGTTCTTCCCGAACGATATAGGCAAGATATTGAGAAACAAGCTAAGCTTGGGGACATGGGTGGGTTATCCGAGAGGCGAATCATGGGGGGCAACATTTCCGAGTAGTTGGGCAATGCTTAGTGTATGGAACAGTGGGGAGCTTTTCAAGTTAAGGCTAGGGAATGCGCCTTCATCTTGTTTGATGTACACTCAGAGTTCACAATTGATGGAAAAGCTTTTCCCGTGCTTTAAATTGCCGGCCATACCGGATTTTTGGCAACCGTTCGGGTTCTATTTCGTGTACGGAGTGCATCGTGAAGGTCCATTGTCGGGCAAGCTAGTGCGGACCCTGTGCCGACTCGTGCATAACATGGCTTCCAAGTCCAAGGACTGTAAGGCTATTGTCACAGAAGTTGGAGGTAGCGACGCATTGAGACATCACATCCCGCATTGGAAATTCTTATCGTGTCCGGAAGATTTGTGGTGCATAAAGGCCTTGAAAAACGAAGAGAGGAACAGCCTCTTTGAAATGTTAAAAACCCCACCAACAAGAACTCTTTTTGTTGACCCCAGAGAGGTATGAACTGAACAAAACCTGACCCCTCTTGTCTGCCCACGGCTACAAGTCTAATCCATCTCTTCTTTTTTCCGAACTAAAATCGAACTTACGATTTAATCTAAAATGATTCGAACTCGAAAGTTTTCGAATAACGGATTCGGATCGATTTGGATTAACCCCAATTGACATGTGTATCTGATCTCGTGGTGGGGGCTTTTTTCTTGTTGCTTTCACATCGGCGACACAAAATCTCAAAAGATTTCCTTAATTAATTGCGTCCCACGGTGTCCTTTGCATGTAACTCATTTTTGCACCTCTTGATTCCGACTAATCAACCGGCTCCGTGGTCCAATCTTGGTGTAAATATTTTATCTGGAGCCTGGAGCCTTCCCTAACATGCCACTATTAAAAGATTGAGTGTGATTCCCATTATCATGAAAATAAAGCAAAAAAGAAAAGAAAGAAAAAACTTTAAAAACTGCCTTTTTGATCTGTACGAAATTAGACCCCTTGACGTTTCAAGTAAAACATTTCTTTATATTCTTTCCATTAATTTGTCAATTTCACTACCTTAAAATTAAATACGCCATATATAGCCTCCATTTTCAGGAACTCTAGTTTACGCAGAATGAACAAATTGATTAGGGCTCACTATTGTACCGTGTTCAAGTTATATTTCATACCCCATGTGTACTTATTAAAAACTTGGTAGTTTGCCAAATATTAAATATTGTTATCAGTTCTCCGATGATGATATGATCCTCATTGCGTAAAAAAAATTAATTTTAATTATCCCAGATAAGATAATTTAATGAAACATTTTTTTGTCTAAATTCATTAAACATTCGATACATGTGTAAATTTATTACTAATTAAACATGGTTGACTAAATTTTCACTAAATTTGTCGTTAATCTAAACATCATATGACAAAAGACTTGGGTTATGTTATGAGTTGTTATTCAAAAGTGGTTTTCAGAAGTAAAATAATTTTTGGCCAAAAACAACACAAATAAGTAGTATTTCAAGTGAAAAATATTTTCAGAAGTTAAAATATTTAGCTTTTGACTTTTTATGAAAAGCATTTTTGAGTAGAATGGTGTATCTGTCGTAGGAATATTATATATATAGGGGAGGAATGGTTTCGGCTTTCGGAAAGTACAATAGGCTGTGATAATGTTGTTGTTAAATTATGGTATTTGAAAAAACCTTCAACATGAAAGACGATTGTGAAAGGTATATTTATTTCGATTGATTCAGCTTGTGTTCTTTTACCTAATGTGTGACCATAAAACGTTACTCGATGATACTTAATATGAAAAATCTAGGTTGAGATTTAGACCAAAGAATATTGGAGTTGGACCACAAATTAAATTTGTAAGCATGCTTAGTCAGATGGAAAATGAGATTTGATTAAAACGGGTGATCCTAGGCTTCTGTTATTCATTGCAATTTCCTTTTCTTTGACAAAACTTGTCCTTTGGGTGCAAAATTTTCTAGGGAAAATACTATTTGATTTGATGATTGGATTGGACTGCACCTACCTGCTACTTCCATCGGTTGTTCATTCACGGTTGAAATTAAGGCCTCCAAGGTGGGAATAACTTTAATGCCATTGGAATTTCAAAATCAAGGATATGTATTAGGTATATTTCAAATAATAGGTTTGAAATTAATTTCAAAACTCACATCACTCACCGAGTCTTTTGCATTCACACATCTATAAGTGAACATTTGATCGAGTTGAGTTAATTTTTTTTAGTTAGTCAAATTATATTCATATTTTATAACTCAAATTTTATTTCAATTTTTTAGTCGAGTCCAGTTGTTCGAGTTTCTGTTCAAATTTAATTGTAAACATTTATAATGTTATGGTACCAATTAGTTCCAATTTAAACGATTTTCTATAACCATATACAATACACATATTTATTTCTTCATATGTGACGTATATATATATATATATATATATATATATATATATATATATATATATATATCATGAAAAATTGAGAGACTCGATTCAAACTTGAAAACTGGTCCACTAATTGCTAAAAATTTCGAGTTATTCGAATTACCGTTTTATAACTTGTACTTTTTTTGAAAATTTTTAAATCGAGTTTATTAAATTATAAGTTGAATCAAGATAAATCATGCATTTTTATATCGAGTTGAGTCAAATTTTTTTTTTGAATCGAAACAAATTTGGCTAGCCGTAAATACATCATAGAAGATGCAGAAGTGCTTAACCGATGGGTTTCAATGATAGGTGTTGGCACAGGCTTTTTCTCGGTGAAGGAACCATATTTGATTCAACGTTATATTATGTTTTGGTTTTGGTTTTGGACTAGCATTGGGTTTTTGCAATTGAGGACGAAAAATAATCATGGACGTCACACATTGGCCGGACTTACCTATATCGAGGAATAAACTCAGTGTATCTTTTAAAAAATTAAAATTTTCAATAGTTTAAATATTTTTAATTGACAATCTAATTACGTATCTCTTAAAATTTTGTAATTTATACCTTGTACATTTTTAATATGGCTTCCTATACAAAATCATGGGTCTATTCCTTTTTGTATTTCACTCACCTCGGTACACCATTAACGTAATTTTATATGAAAAAATGTTTTTGTTTATTATTTTATTTTATTTTTGAATGAGATACTTGAAGTGGTTAGTTTATAGTGCCTAGTTAGATTTAAGATTTATATCTAATTAAGCTTGTGATGTAGGGAAAAGGTCGTCATTTTGTTATAGTTGATATTAAATTTTAATTTCTTTTGATTAAATAAGAAGTATTATATTTTTATACCGAAATTTGAACCCATACAAGATTGAGCAATATTAACATCTTTAGCCATTAGGTCAATTAGTAAATCTTAATATTGAATTTTAAATTTAATCCGTATATCTTGTAAAAGTTAGAGACAGGGAAATTGATGAACTGATCAATTTTATTAAGCTGTAAAAGTCTGAAATACATAGTAGAAACATAACTAAAAACTGCGTAAATAAAGGAACTAATCCACTACGAGTAAAATTGTAACACCCGGGTTTAGGGGTTAGGTGAAAATAATATTTTAATATTATTTGAGCTCGGTTTTATAAATTACATAATGACTCGGGTTTTGTTTTCAAATTAATTAATTTAATGATTGACTATGTTTTGCAATTTAATCTCAAATAGACATGGATTGTGTGCCCTTGTGAATACCCCATTTCATTAAGGGCAAAAAGGTCCTTGTGCCTTTAAATTAAAACAAAACAAAAACACCCAACCCATCTACTATTCATTCTCTTCTTCACCAACGGGAAAACAAAAGCTCCCTACCCAATCTACTATTCCATTCAAAAGCTCTCTCATTTCAACTCCGTTTTGAAAGGTAATGGTATTTTTGATTTCCCCTCATCTTCCCCTCCATAAAAGTACCTTTTATTTACATTTTCATGAAGGTTTTAGAAAATGGAATTTTTGAAAGTTTGGATTAAAAATAGGAACTTTATGATGCAAAGTGAGGTATTTTGATTTAATATGTTTAGTTATGGTATATAGAAGTCAAATGGTATAACATATGTGAATTTCAAACGATTTTGGTAATTTTCGGATTTGGGCAAACATGGGGTTTTTGGAAGGTTTTGGGTGAGTTTTGGGGTTGTTTTAGGTGGGTTTCGATAGGCTTTTGATAGTGCTATGGATGGAGATTGAATTGGGATCAATTGTGGGTGTAATGGAAGTTGGAAACATGGTTTTTGGACAAGGTTTTGGGGCCATCCGAATTGGTGAAAAATGGATATTATTCATGCTTGCAACATAGTAGTTTGTGATTGAATTGCATTCCGGGTTAGTTTCGATGATAAGATATTAATTGTGGATGTTTTGTTTGTGTTTGAGATCGATTAGAATCAAGTTTGGGCATCGGTGAAGCATCAGAAGTAAATCCGAGAATTTGAAGACGGTTGCTTGCTTGGTCGTTGAGCTTGGGTGCTTAGGTGAGTGGTTAATTGTTTTAAATGATTTTAAAATAGTTGGTTCGAGTATATGGACTAGGTTGGGCTTGGTAGACCCACCTAGAGTTAGGATTAGGGTGGTAGCCTAATCCTAAGCTTGATCTAGAGCCTTTGGATGAACTCATTTATGTGGTTGTGTATGTCTCGTATGAAATGTGATATGTGTGCTTATGTATATTGTATTATACATGTGAGATGAGATATGACTTGTGATGCTTGAGACATGCATGATGATGGTTGTTGGTGAGTACGTGCTAAGCACGGAATTGATTGAGATGAGTAATGTGAAATGAGTAAATGTTGGCACTAGTATACTTGAATACAAATGATCGATCATTAGGATGTTAGTGTGTACACATGAGTCAAAAGTCGCGCGTGGCCTTGGTGGCGTTGAGTCACCAAGGAGGAGTACGGGTTCGCCCGGAAATTGTATTTAAATATAGTCGGTGATGAGTGGAATCCCATCGACGGGGCGTGAGGATGAGTGAAATCCCCTCCGCGAGGCCGGTGATGAGTGTAATCCCACCGTGAGGTAATGTGGTTGTTGGATGTGAGTTCCAACGTGTCTATCCGCGTATTCGGGTCATAGCTAGGTGCCAATGTTGGTTGATAAATGTATTAATGTGTTGAGATTATTGATCCTTATTTGGATGTTCAATATGACTACTTGTGTTGAGGATTTAGAGCTTGTTGATCATGACATTTACTTGTATATTGCTCATGCATCCTTATCTTGTGGCTCTTGTGGATCCTTGGTTTATATGTGTTTTGCCTTGGCTAGATCATGCTCGGACCCTGCAATGTTGAGGTTTGTTTTTTAGAGCTTACCCTCACTAAGCATCATTGCTTACGCTCTCTCTGTTCAACATTGCAGATCCTTAGTTCGTGGGTTGCTTGAGCAAGTGGAGGGCCTCCAAGTGTGGTTGTTGGCTTGAGTACATCAAGTATGACTTTTAAATGTTGAACATGTAATAGTTTAAGCAATGGGACATGTGTTATTTTGATGGATGATTGTTAGTTGTTTGGGAGCTCGTCTAGACTCCTTGTTATCTTGCTTTTGTATGGCTTGTGTTGCCATGTTTGAATTGTCATCCATGCCTAAATTGCTTAGTATGAATGTTGGCTTTATGCCTTAGAGTTTGCCTTTCATGTTAGAATGTTGAAGTATGAACTTTGGATGCTTGAATGCCATCTTGGGTCTTTTGCATGATTTCCTTGATGTTTATACATGTTGGGTGCTTGTATGGCTGAAATGTGGTATGTAAGTGTTGTATGAAAGCTTGTTGGGGTCTAGGAAAGTCCTAAATTGCATTTAGATTCAAGTCTTGATCGTTTTTGCTGAGTTTGGGAGGTTTTGTAGTGCAGGGGTATCGATACGGTTGGTACGGTATCGATACCACCTTCTTGTTCAGGCCCCGTGTATCGACACACTTGAGAGGTGTATCGATACTATTTTGGTCACTAGAGCTACTGTCCAGTTCGGTATCGATACCGGCCTCTGGTGTATCGATACCGTCATCTTTGCGTTGACCGTGGGAAGTCAACCTTTGGGGAGGGTATCGATACTCTCCTTGGGTGTATCGATACGGCCTCCACGGGTTGACTTTGACACGTTGACCTAGTCAAGGGGTATCGATACACCCCTTAGGGGTATCGATACCGCCTGTAGTATAAGGTTAAAATTGGGCTGTAATCATGATTGTTTGAGTTCGTTTGATTGTTTTATATATTGTTGTTCCGTTGTATGATCACATAGGATTAAATACTCATCTAGACAAGATTTAAAATGGAAAAAGAATTAGGGTTGCTAACCGAGGGGAAATTCCTTAGGGGGGTTTCGCTCGGTTTTCCCCGTGTGACCCACTCGGACCGGTCATTCGGCCAGACCGGGACGAGGGGGTTACAAAAACTCTGCTAAATATAAGACACCCACTAACAAACCCAAAAGACTAGGACTCTTAGCAACAAATTGAACTACTGACTAATAATAATTGACTACTGATTATTAACTTCCTAAATAAACTGATTTATGCATTAATATTTAACATTCGCTCCCTTAATGCAAAAATCTGTAACACCCATTTTTTCTCTAAAACAAGCAAACTTTTAAGCTAATAATGGCTTTGTAAATAGATCAACAACTTACTCTTGAGAACTACAATGCTCCATCTTAATGCTTCCTTCATTCACCAATTCACGTACAAAATGATGTCGAGTATCAATGTGTCTTGTGCGATTGTGATGAACTGGATTCTTTGTCATGGCAATAGCAGACAAATTATCACAGAAAATTGTTGTAGCTTACTTCTGAGGCTGAATACATGGTTGTTACTTCAGCAGCATGTCAAGGTGTATGGTTAAGAAGAATTTTGGGTGACATGAAGCAGCAACAGAAGGAAGCTACAACAATTTTTTGTGATAATTTGTCTTCTATTGCCATGACAAAGAATCCAGTTCATCACAATCGCACAAGACACATTGATACTCGACATCATTTTGTACGTGAATTGGTGAATGAAGGAAGCATTAAGATGGAGCATTGTAGTTCTCAAGAGCAAGTTGTTGATCTATTTACAAAGCCATTATCAGCTTAAAAGTTTGCTTGTTTTAGAGAAAAATTGGGTGTTACAGATTTTTGCATTAAGGGAGCGAATGTTAAATATTAATGCATAAATCAGTTTATTTAGGAAGTTAATAATCAGTAGTCAATTATTATTAGTCAGTAGTTCAATTTGTTGCTAAGAGTCCTAGTCTTTGGGGTTTGTTAGTGGGTGTATTATATTTAGCAGAGTTTTACTCGTAGTGGATTAGTTTCTTTATTTACGCAGTTTTTAGTTATGTTTCTACTATATATTTCAGACTTTTACAGCTTAATAAAAATTCCAACTTCACTATGATGCACTTCTAACCCCAAGAAATATCTCATTTCACCTAAGTCAGTCATTTCAAACTCAGACACCATAATCTTCTTGAATTCATTAACCAATGACACACTATTTCCAGTGTAAATTAAATCATCCACATAAAGGCACACAATCAGTACCTCATCAACTCCACCTATTTTCACGTACAAAGTCGGTTCGCTTGCACTCTTTTGGAAGCCATTTTTGTTGAAGTGACGATCAATCCTTTCATATCACGCTCGTGGTGCTTGCTTAAGGCTATAGAGTGCTTTCTTTAATTTTTAAACCTTCATTTCCTCTCCTTTCACTTCATAACCTTTAGGCTACTCCACATAAACTTCTTCTTCCAAAAAATCATTCAAAAATGTTGACTTAACATCAAATCGATAGACTTTCCATTTGAAATTTGCACAAATTGACAGAATGGTACGAATGGTATCAAATCTCGCTACAGGAGAGAAGGTCTCTTCGAAATCAATACCTTCACGCTGCATATAACCTCTAGCAACCAAACGAGCTTTGTGTTTTTGGACTGAACCATCTGGCTTGAATTCAGCTTATAAACCCATTTAAGCCCGATGACTTCCTTTTCCTCTAGTGGGTCGACAAGCTCCCAAGTCACATTGTGTTTTATCGCAGCAATTTCCTCCTCCATGGCTGTGGTCCATTTTGCATTTCGAGCCGCTTCTTCAAATGTTTCTGGCTCCACTACAACAACTTCTTCCATTGTGGCAGCATTAGCATATCTAGGATTCACCTTTTTTATTCTTGTCGATCTTCTCAATGGAGCTGGTGCTCTTGCTTCATCATGTTCAACTTCTTGAACTGTTTCACCTTCACTATCACAAGCATCATCTTTAGTCTTCAACTCATCAAAACTCAGTTGAATTTGGGAAGGTTGTGCATCAGCAAATTTTTTTGAATTCAACAGCTCATCCTTTCTTGAAGTCCACCACGAAGAAGCTTCATCAAATACTACATTTCGAGATGTGTAGCATTTTCCATTTGTAAGATCGCAGCATCTCCAACCTTTTCTTTGACTGTCATACCCTATAAAAATACATTTTACAGCTTTCTTGTCCATTTTACTTCGTAAATGGTAAGGTATGAACACATAGCACACACTTCCGAAAACACGAAAATAACTAACTGAAGGTTTTCTATTCCACAATTGTTCAAAAGGTGACAGAAAACCTAACCTTTGTTGAGGAAGTCTGTTGATAACGAATGCATCAGTTCTCATTGCTTCTTCCCAAAATCTCCCTTGTACATTATTTGAGTGAAGCATACTTCGACAAATTTCTGCTAGGTGTCTGTTCTTCCGTTCTGCAATGCCGTTCTGTTGTGGCGTATTTGCACATGTAAACTGATGATATATTCGACAATCTCGGAGATAGCGAGAAAATTAATCGGAGCTATACTCTCCGCCATTATCCGTTCTTAAGCAACAAATTCTTTTCTCAATCTCTGCTTCAGCTGTCTCCTTGAAATCTTTAAAAATCAAAAACGTGTCAGACTTTTCTTTTACAAAGTAAACCCACACATACCTCGAAAAGTCATCGATAAAGGTCATCATGTACTTCAATCCACCATTTGATGCTAGTTTGACAGGTCCAAATACATCAGAATGCACCAACTCTAGAGGTTCTTTTGCTTGAAACGTAGAGTCTGCATATGGCAGTTTATGGGCTTTCCCACTTCTCACTTCAATTTGTGGAAGACCTCTCAACATTGATTTCTTCATCATCACATCAAGCTTTTAGTAACTTATGTGACCCAAACGCATGTGCCATAAATCTGTTGTCTCATCCTTTCTGGTGCCGTCAGCATATACAGCTTCAGCTGACATCACATACACCGATTCTGATCTCTGCCCCTCCATTATCGGCACCTCTGAAACTTTAAGATCGTAAAATACCTTCACATCCTCTGGGCCAAATAGGACAAAATGACCCATAGAAGTTAATTGTGCCACCGAAAGCAAATTCTTCTTCATGCCTGGAATATGGTAGACATTTTGAAGCGACAACTCACCATCATCATGGTTTGGAGAAATTACTGTGTTACCAATATGGGCTATTGGTAGCTTTGAGTCGCTTGTTGTCACCACTACACGACTTCCCCTGTACTTCGATAAATCGTGCAACTTCTCCTTATCACCTGACATATGATTTGAGCAGCCCGAGTCAACAATCCAATCCTCTTTGTAATTAATTTTCCTTGTTTCCGTAGTTAAAGCTGGCTCCTCTTCTGCAATTGCAACCAAAGCTTCAGCATCCCATTCTTCATCGTTTTTGGACGTAGCAGCATTACTCTCAACGGTCTTTTTCTTTGACCAATAGTCCTTAGCCATGTGACCATTCTTTCCGCAATTGTAACACTTCCCGTCAAACTTCTTAGTGCCACCATAGTGCTTTGATGATGCCCCTGCACGGTCGCCTTTTGATTCTCCTTCACAATTACCCTTTTTCTCGTGATTTCTTTTTGATCTCCAGGTAGCATTTTGCTTGAAACTCTGTTTACTCCTGCCAACATAGAGAGTTTCTTCTTCACTTTTCGATGAATTTTCTGCCATTTGCTTAGCCAATGCTTCCTGACCAGCCAATAAATTCTCGAATTCAACAAGTGATGGTTGATTTTGCCATCCTTGTACTGCTGTGATGAAGCCTCGATATTCTAGTCTTAATCCATGAATGATTACCCTCTTCATTCTGGTTTCACCAATCGGAGCTTCAGGATCCAATTCAGAGATCTCTCGACATAATGATTTCACCTTGTGGAAATACTGAGCAATTGTCATGTTACGCTGCATTATTGACAGTAATTCACTTTCCAGAAGTTGAAGTCTGGTCTCATTTTTTTGGAGAACAGAACAACAAATATATCCCAGGCTTCTTTTGGGGTCTTTGCATTCCGTATGTGTTCCAACACATCTTCCTCCACTGCCGTCTTTAGAGCAAACATGGCTTTACCTGCCTTAATCTTCCATTTTCGCAGAGTACCATTTCCATCATCTTCTGGCTGCGTGCTTTCATTCCCGTTGACGACCTCCTATAAATCTTGGCCTTGCAGATACGACATCATACATGTAGACCATGAATTATAATTTTGGTTGCTCAGCTTTTTGATTCCACCGACAACCTGTAGATCAGCCATCTCACCAATAACAAGAAATAATTTCCCTGATATGCAGGCTGTTAAGCAACCTAGGACCTCTGATACCAAATGTAAAAGTTAGAGACTGAGAAATTGGTGAACTGATCAAATTTTATTAAGCTGTAAAAGTCTGAAATATATAGTAGAAACATAACTAAAAACTGCGTAAATAAAAAAACTAATCCACTACGAGTAAAACTCTGCTAAATATAAGACACCCACTAACAAACCCAAAAGACTAGAACTCTTAGCAACAAATTGAACTACTGACTAATAATAATTGACTATTGATTATTAACTTCCTAAATAAACTGATTTATGCATTAATATTTAACATATCTATTTACAAAATGATTTGAACTTATATTTGATTTCCTTGCAAATGCATTTGAAAGTGTTAGATACCTAGATTTGCTCGATGGTCTAGTTATTGTTCGTACCCAATCCACTTATGAAAGAAAATAAATTTTAACTTTTTTAAAAAAATTGCACTAAAAATAATTGATTTGTATGTTGGCTCATAAGATGCTTTAGTGTCTCTATCTGCCTATAAATAATTAGCATTCATTTAATTTGAATAATTAACAATATATTAGAAATCTAATAATTGACTAAGGTATCAAATATGATTATGTTGTACCATTTGTATAGATTCGAATCTCGACATTTGATTCTAAAAAAACAACTACTCCCTCCGTCCCAGTAAAACTGTCACATGTTGACATTTTTCTGGTCAAATTTTTTCAACTTTGACTATAATTTATTTAAATATTTTAATTAATTAAAAAATATAAAAATATATTTAAAAACTAGTTGATTCAAGGTTTTTAAAATATATTTTTTCATATTTTTATCAATAATAAATTTTAAATTATAAGAGGTCAAACTTGAAAAAGTTTGACCCAAAAAAAGTCAACATGTGACAGTTTTAGTGGGACAGAGGGAGTATATTAATAATAGTATTAAAGTGTTTGATCTAGACTTTCACTTAAAAATTAATTTAGGATTCATACTTGATTCGCTTGCAAAATACTTTGAAATGATTTATTTAAAAGTGTTAAAATGAATTGATACACTGTTAAAAAAATTATAAAATTTAAATATCTAATCACATAATCCTAAAATCCAAACTTCAAAATATAAAGTCTAAAACATAAATTTTAAACTAAACTCATGAATTTAATTAAATGTTTACAAGAAAAATGAAAGATTAGTTATAGACTAATGATAAAACACATGGGTAAATAAAAAATGTTGTTGTACTTTATATATTTTGATTTCTAATATACTCATTTCTTATTCAAAATTGACTTACCACACACGCAGTTAAAAAATATTTTTTAATTAAAGATCTCATTTAATAAATTGCATATGAATTCTTAAATCTTTGAACCACCTATGATGACAACAACATTGTATTAATTGTCTCATCAAAGATACAAGATGATCTCAATGAGATGATTCTTAGGCTTTGCTTGGCTGGCTTGAAAAAGTTTGAAGGATGGAAGGAGGGATGGTAAAATAGAAAGAAAATAAAATTTTGGGTGCTTGTTAGTAAAGAAAAGTAGAGAGATGGTTTATTTTTATGCCCGTGTAAAAATAAATTATTTCAAAATTAGACAGAGAAGAGAAGATAAAATATGAGAGAAATGTGAGTCAGTTCAAAATATGAATTTTTTAAAACTTAATTTTATTCTCTTCTAATTTTCAACCACATCAAGTAATGAATGAAAAATAAACTGTAATTTTTTTTTTCATTCTTGCTACCAAGCATGCAAATAAAAAGAAAATAATTTAATTTTCCACCTTTCTATTTCTTCTATCCCTTTAATTTTTATTTTTAAAATTTTTTATCCTACCAAACATAACCTTAAGGTCTAATTTTTGGAAGGAATAAATGGTACTTTCATTAAAGAAGTGACTATGCTAATCAATTCGATGAACCGTATAACATTACTATCCTACTTTTGACTCTTTTAGGTGAATACAAGAAATCCGTGAAGCCGGGTAGTTCTAGGGTGAGGCACTCTTACAGTGCAGTTAAAATAAGGTGATTCTACGTAAATTCTTACTCGGTTGATAAAAATTTGTGTAACTATACAAATTCTTACAATCTACACAAATTTTTACTCAAATAATAAGAATTTAAGTTATAATATAAGAATTTGTGTAACTACATAAATTCTTACCTAAAGAAAAATCTACACAAATTCTTATCAAATTAGTAAGAATTTTGATAGAATCAAACTTTTTACCCAGTTTTCATAAATTCTTATTATTTTTTTTTTGTAAGAAATTGAGTTGATCACATTTTAACCGTATTTTAGAATTTTTTTTTAAAATTTTCCCCATAAAGCTGAGGTTACAAGTATATCATAAAGAGGTTGAAAGGACAGTCTTACTTGAAAGGAGAAAATTCACAAGTCTTTTATACAAACATCATGAGCGAAGCTAAAAATATATTTAAGGGGTGTTATTTTTTTAACGATATTTAAAGATGATTAATTATTTATAAAGAAGTGTCATTTTATTCGTAAAAGGGATGTCATTTGTCCATATTTTTAATTTTTTATATACAAATTATATAGAAAAAATAAGTTTTTAAAAATTTTTGGGGTGTCATGAGATAACCCAATTCAAAGGGTGGCTCCGCCTTGACAAACATATATATAAATTAAAGTTATCGCATAATATAAAGAACGTTATAAAACTTATCTTACAAGATAAGTTTATAAATAGAATTAATACAACAAATAATATTGTATATAATGAAATCTTATATAAATAAAATCAATGGTTACTAAATAAACTTACATATTTATTCGTAATAATTATTTATTGCTTTATTTTATTATGTTTTGGACCAAGTCCTAAAAATAATGAAATTGGCAAATTAGGAGAGACACCGACACAGCAAGTGCCCTGTATGAAATTGGAGGGTTTAATGATTTTGGGCCATCGGTGTGTAATGTAGGCTTATCTTTCGTCCACGGCTATCATCAATTCAGACCCATACGTTCAATTGGAAGAGTAAAAAACATCTCTCTTCACGGGACAATTCTACGTCTCTACAAAACCTACTACTAATATTTATGGTCCACCGCTATACTAGGTCCTTGATTTTTTTTTTAGTTTTTTTAATGTTATAATTTGATATATATACATTTTAATATAGTAAAAAGATTAAAAAATTAATTGTATAAAAATATTGAGAGGTATATGACCAATTTTTTATCATCGTTTGACCCAAACCGACCCTAAATATTTAGGTATAATTGTTATAATGTTCATCTTGATATATATATATATATATATATATATATATATATATATATATATATATATATATATATATATATATATATATATTTCTTTTCGATTTTCAACCTACTTTTTTTAATAGAAATAGAATAATTATTACAACCCTCCTCTTTATTCATATTTTTTTAATTAAATTCTTACTTTATCGAATAAAAATAGAAAAATATATTTTTTTATTTATCTCATGCCAGGTCAAGTATGGTTTGAGTTTTTACTCTAAAATTTGGGTCGAGCTCGAACTGGGTTGATCATCATACAATGTTGAGTTGGGTCGAGTTCGGGTGGAGATGTTAAATTTTATGGTAGGTTGTGGGTTGACCAAAAACCCGACCCATGACCATCTCTGGTCACATTGTCACATATCTAAAAGGATTAAGTCACATTAATCTATTTTTTTACAAGCTACAGTAAAACCTCTATAAATTAACACTCATTAAATTAATAAACTCTATTAAATAATAAATTTCTCCGGTCCCGACTTGGGCTAATGTAAAAAATCATCAAATTCGATAAGATAATAATATAATAATTTCTTGGAGATCCCCTTTATAAATATAAAGGTCCCATCAAAATTATAAATTCATAATTCATAAATATTACAATTACTACTTTGGTAACTTGCTAAAATATGAATCTATTGTAATCTGTTTCTTTTTAAAATTCAAATCTAATTCAATTTCATCTCTAACTTTTCTAATTTCACCCACAAGTTCTGAGGTTGAGGAATATTATGTACAATTACTACTTTGGTAACTTTACTAAAATATATTTAATAACATATACATGAATCTACTTATTTTTAATTAATTGAAATATTATGTACAATTTACAATTTATTTGCACACAATATCTTTATCAAAGTTATATTTGCTGAATTGAGAATTTTTTTAATTAATAAATTATTAATTTATCGATATATTAATATCTCTCTAAATTAATAAAATTTCATGGTCCCATGGATATTAATTTATAGAGGTTTTACTGTAGTATATGATCATAGATATTCTTAACCCTTTGACAATGAGTATACACTTTGCAGGCAAAGCGATTGAACCCGAGTCTCTTAGGATGAACATCATTCACTTTTCTACTAGGACTAGAGATGACAATTTAACCCGAGCTCGATGGGTTCCTACTCGACCCGATAGGGGCGAGTTTTTTCTTAAAAAACTCGGGGTCGTGTTTTAAAAAAATATATAATTGGGGAGGGACAGGCTCATATTACTAAAATATCAATATTTTAAATATTTTTACAAATATGCCATTGTATATATAAAATATTTAAAGTTTTCTTTCTAACTCCTTATTTTTTTCTCCTCATAAGTCTGTAGTCGTTTTCCTCCCAATTTCTCTCTTTAGCTTTCATTTTTCTTGTTTTATTTCGTTTTCCCTCTCATATTCACATATAATTTGAATTTCCCCCCTAATAAATTTCTATGATTCTAAACAATATTTCGTTGCTTATTCCATGCATTACTTAAACCCTATTTTGTTGATTAGTTAAAGGATTTGATTTATTTTCAAAATCATATTAAACACTAAAATTATATCAGATCTTCAGTGACACCAGGTAAAAGATGTCCCTTTCTTTTAATAGATCTAAGAATTTATTCGATTTTATTTCCCCTTGTTTCCTTTTCATATTTTAAAAAAATGTTTGATTCAATGATAGAATATAGAACAAAGGAGAGTAAAGAAAGAAAGAAAGAGAAAGTTTTATTAATCTTGAAAATTCAACGTACTTTTACAATCAAGCTATGACCCCTTATTTATAGGGATATCAGGTCTCTTGAAAGACTCTTTAACAAACTAGCGACCTTTTAACAAACTGACAATAATTCTTGATTAACTGACATAACCATATCCACTAATATGCTTCTTATCATCTGTTCTTCTTTGATCCCAACATTCTTCACGCCTTCTCCTGCTTCAAAAAAAAAAACAAATCAACATGCATCTTCCCGATTATTAGTAATGCCAGTAACACGTGCTAAATGTACAGTATTCAATCGAAGTTCTTCTGCACAAAACACTTTTAACTTTTGCCTGAGATGAACAAAGAAGGTTGAAGATAATAGTTTGGTTAGAACGTCAACAATCTGTTCTAAATCAGGAACATAATCAATATGAAAAGAACCATTTATTACTTTCTCTCTCACAAAGCTGAGATCTAATTCAACATGCTTGAGCTTAGCATGGTGAACAGGGTTGGAAGAGTGAGCAATCGCACTAGTGTTGTCACACCATAAGACCGGAGTTGAAGAAAGAGAAATTTGCAGCTCTGTTAAAAGAGATTTTATCCAAATTACTTCACACATGACATCAGTAAGACTTCTAAATTCTGCTTATATGGATGACCTAGACACAACACTTTGTTTTTTTGAACTCTATGCTACCAGATTCCCACCTAGAAAAATACAATAGCCACCAGTAGATCGTTTATCATATGCACTGATTTCCCAATCAGAATCATAGTTCCCTTAAGATAACGAATGATCCTCTTAATTGCCTTCCAATGTTTGTCAAGTGACGCTTGCATGATTGACTAACATTATTTACAAAAAAATTGGATATCTGGTCTTGTTGTACAGATATGCTGAAGTGTTCCTACTACTTGTCTGTAGAGTGTAGCATCAGGCAAAGGATCTTTATCAGTAAGTGACAACTTCAGTGTAGTAACCATAGGAGTGGTGAAATAGCAACATCCACCATTTGAGTCTTCACCAACAAATCTGAAATATGTTTCCTCTTATATAAGATGACTCCATTCTCTACAACACAAACATTCATCCCAAGAAAAAAGTTTAGACACCCTAAATCCTTCAAAGAAAAAACCTGATTTATCTCACTGATTACAATATTCACTTCAACTAAATTATTTTCAGTCACCACAATGTCATCCACATACACCAAAATATATACTTTGTTGCCTTGTCGTTCCCTGAAGTAAAGAGAGACATCTTCAAGTGAAGGTGTAAATCCAAGACTATTAACCAAAAGATCTCTGAACTTATCAAACAAAGCATGAGGGGCTTGTTTAAGCCCATATAAATTTTTTTTTTCAGCCGACAGACAAGCTGCTTTCCTGAACCATCTTCTTGTTTAAATTGAGGTGATTGCAACATGTAAACTTCTTTTGACAAGTCTCCATTCAAGAATGCATTATCCACATCTATCTGTCTAAGAACCCACCCATTGCTTAAAGCAACACTAAGACGGATTCTAAAAGTAACATGCTTAACAATTAGACTGAATGTCTCTTTATAATCAAATCCTGCTTGCTGACAATATCCCTTGGCTACGAGCCTTGCTTTGTAGCGTGCTATACTACCATCAGAATTTCTCTTTACCTTAAACAACCACTTACATCCAATTGGAACTCGATCAACATGTAGAAGTGTTAGTTCCTATGTTCCCTTCTGAATCAGTGCATCAACTTCCTTCATCACAGCTTCTTTCTATTCACAACACTCCATTGCTTGATTAACATCACTAGGTAACCGTGGATCTGATTTTTGAGATATTTCTGCTGCATAGAAGACTTTAGGTTTGAATATTCTAGCTTTTGATATGGTAACCATAATATGACTTCCCTTAACAGCTGCTAGAGGGACACTAGAAGTTGCTTCAGGTTCACAAGACTGTCGTAATGGTTGTTGCAAATCATCTGATGCACACAACTGTTCTGATAACTGACAGACATCACCTATAGGGCCACACAATTGTCCTGGTGACTGCTCTGAGTGCTGAAGATCTTCAATAGATGCATCAAATTGTTGAACATGTACACGTGAAGGCAAAGAAACACCATCAGACCTTGAAATAACATCATTGAAAATTTCTGTATCAGGCATAGTGGCTGTGGCACTCGACTCCTCAGAGCTAGTTGTAGGAAAAAAATTCTCTGCAGCAAAATCATCTTGCTGAGAAGAACATGACCTGTCATGTTGAGAGGAAGAAGATCCTTCTTGATCTCTTGGCTGAGAAATGTTAGTAGACCCAGGTCCATTATATTTTACTTTAAGAAATTTAGAACATTCATTATGTTTATCAGTTTGGGAAATAGTAGACAAGAAAGGAAATACATTTTCATTGAAAGAAACATGCCTTGAAACATACAATCTCCCATCATTACTAAGGCTTAGTTTGTGGTTGATTTTAAAAAGTGCGGTAAAAAAAGTGATTTTCAAACTAGCTGTTGAAAAGTAGTTTTGAAAAGCTGGTTAGTGTTTGTCATTGATGTCAAAAAGTGATTTTGAGAAGATAAAATGTCTATTTTAGACATGATATTGAAAAGTAAAAGTAAATTTGGGTGATTGTTCAAATTAATTAATGTTATGATTTATGAAATAAATTAATTTCAATTATAATAAAAAAATTATTTTTTTATAAAATTTAATTTGAAAATATAAACTACATTCTAGATTATATACGGGCATACCACTTATACATTAATAATAAATATAAAATAAAGTACAAATAAAACAATTTTATTTTCAATATAAATATTATAAAATATATATTATTTTACAATTATATATGCATAAACATTATTTTAACAATAAATTATAATTAAATAATAAGGGTAAAAAAGTAATTTTATTTTCAAACTAGCTTTTCCACCCAAGAAGCTATAAAATTCAGCTTCTTGGTTTGGGTGGAAAAACTAGTTTTAAAAGCAACAAAAAACAACATGTTTTAACTAAAAGCACTTAAAAAAGTGATTTTTGGTTGCGTTTCGCAACCAAAAACAGGCCCTAAGACACTTATATCCATGTTGTTTAGAACAATATCCTAGAAAAGTACACGTTTTGACCTGAAATCAAGCTTATGCTGATTATAAGGACTAGTAAGAGGAAAGCACTGACTGCTAAAACCTTGGTTGGCAAACTATTTATCAAATAAATAGTAGTGTAAAGGCATATGACTAGAATTTGAAGGGTACACCACTTTGAGCAAGCAAAGTAAGACCAAGTTCTACGATATGGTGATGTTTACGTTCTATCTTACCATTCTGATAAGAAGTATGAGGGCATGAGTGACGAAATTGAATGCCCAACTGAGAAAAATATGACTCAATAGATTTAAATTTTGAACCACAATCCGATTGAATAACTTTAAGTTTCAAATTAAGTTGTCTTTCTACCATCTTATGAAATTCAATAACAACTTTATAAACATCAGATTTTGTAAAACTAAAGAATTGATTTTGATATTGTTTGGTTTTGTAGCACGCTCGAATCGACAACCGAAACCGTCAAGGAGGGATGTAAATGTTTGGTGGTTGAATTGGCTAAAATTGAAATAAAGGTAGACAAGTGACATAATGATTTTAGAGTGGTTCGACCTTCTAACAAGCACCTACATCCACTACCTTAGCACACCACTAAGGATTTCCCAATTCACTCAACAATGAATTCGTCCCCTTTTCCCGGTTTAGGAGGAAACCGTTACAACCCTATCTTTTGGACTTGGCTAAAATAGAACCAACTCTAGTTTTTCTCTCAAGGTTAAACTAGAATCTCTCCTTTTACAAGGGATTTGTTTGGTAAACTAAATACCTCTTACGTGGGTGTTTACACAAATTTAAGCTCACAATAGTGTATAAAGAATTTACAATAAAGCACTCTTCTTAGACTATGTACAAGAGAGGGGTAAAATGAAGATTTAGACTATATTTCTCTTGATCATGTTGCTTGGATGTAGTCTCTAACAATCTTCAAGTGTTCCAGCCTTCAATTTATAGTCCCAATTGAGTTTGTAGTCGTTACTAGCCATTGGGGATGTTTTGGAGCCGTTAGGGTCTTTATTTCCCACACTAATTGCAGTTCTAGTGCCTACCGTATCGGTACACGGGTACCCGTATTGGTACACCCTTCTTCAGAACTAGCCGTTGAACTCTTGCCAGCCTATGCGTATCGATATACTAGGGAGCGTATCAGTATGGTCTGCACTTTAAAAGACCGTTGGGAAATAGCCCTTGGGGATTGTTAAAACATGGATCAGTATGCTTTAAAGGCGTATCGGTACGACCCCTCTCCGTATCGATACAAGTAAGCTTGTATCGGTACGGGTTTTGGCAGAATCAAATCTGGGGTAAAAAGGTATCGATACGGGGTACACCGTATCAGTATGGTAGTGCTGAAAAGCCAGGTTTGACTACTTTAAAGCATTTCAAACTTTGCCAGAAACCTTTCTAAATACCTCAAACATATTTTCAAGTTGTTTGAACTTCAAGACATGTTTTAAATTCTTTTCAAATTAGTCCAAAACAATTTTCAATTATTATATCAAAACACCTAGTTCTTTAAGGACTAAATCACGTTATAACAAAGAATTTAAGGACTAAATTGAAATTGGAAAATAAATTTTTAAGCCCTCAAAACATCCCAAAATATCTAAGGAAAATGGTCCAAGTCAAAACCAATGTTTATGAAAATTTTTCTAAGTGTTTTCCAAGTCAAAATACTGACTTTCGAGTTACCGTTTCGAAACGACCCTTAAGCATTTCGAAACATTTTGAAACTGTTAACATGTGTTTCGGAACTAGCCTTCCCGTTTCGATACGGGTGTATCGAAACAAGTCCTTATGTTTTGAAACGGATGAAGAATAACGGAACGAGTTGAACCGTTTCGATACGAAAGTATCGAAACGACCTCAAACGTTTCGAAATGATTTTCAAACTTGGATTCAAAAATATGACCGTTGCAATTTTATAACTGATTTTCAAAAAACGATTAAGGTGTATCAAAACGAGTTAAGCACGTTTCGATACGTGTTTTGGCGGAGGAAAAATGTTCCGAAACGACATCAAGCACGTTTCGGAACAAGCTCTTAGTGTATCGAAACGATCGTATCTGTTTCGATACGGTTTCTTAATTACACCTCAATGGCTATTTCTATTTTGGTCTGTTTCGAAACAAGTACTGGTGTTTCGAAACGAGTAGTTGCAGAAATGCATTTATGGTGGAAAGATTGCATCCCAATGGCTAGAATCGAATGAGAAGGTTTAAAGGGAGTCCTAAAAGCATTAGCAACAACTATTGATCCTAAAAGAAATATTCCAACATCAAACTCAAGCTCAAGTGTTAAATTTCCATATTCTTTATAAAACCCCAATTGTGGTTCCTTGTATTTCCTATTTTCTTTGATTCAATTGGGTTGAGTGCTTGTAATTGGACAACATTTGTATTGAAAGATACTTGTTATTTTCCTTAATCTTCTTTGTATCCTTGTGCGAGAGTTTGGTCAATTTTGGGTAGAAAATTGACCACTTGTGTAAAGGTTTCCTCCTAAGCATAGAAAAGAGGAAGATCAACTAGTGGAGTTGTTGGAAAATCCTTAGTGGGAGCTAAGGTAGTTGATGTAGAGTTCAATTGGAACTTAAACCACTATAAGTTCCCAAAGATAAGCTATTAAGGAAGCTTCTATATTCTCCCTCGGAGTCTTGGGATGGTAAAAGAATAGTTATCATTGAAGCTAAGAATTTGAAGACATTGAAGCTTGATGAGCTCGTTGGTTCTCTCCTTACTCATGAGATTATGAAACAAAAAAGAGAAGAAGAAAAAAAGAAAGAAGAGAGAAAAATAGAGAAGCATGAGGTGGAAAAGAAGAAGAAGCTAGGAGTTGCTCTCAAAGTCTCTCTACAAGAGGAGAGCTCTTCTAGTGAGGAGGAAGACTTTGAGAAGTTTGCTATGATAGCCAGACTATTCTCACGGTTCATGAAGTCCAACCGAGGGAGAAAATTTCAGAGAAAGATGGACTTCAAGAACAAAAGCAAAGAAGCAGAAAGGGATCCGGTCATTTGCTTTGAGTGCAAGAAGCTGGGTCACATTCGTTCCGATTGCCCTCCACTCAAGAAGAAGAGCTTTGAGAAGAAGAAGAAGCTCAAAGCCAAGCTTGCTACTTGGAGTGATGACGAGTCATTCGAGGATGAGGAACATGAAGTGGTTAACCTTTGCCTCATGGCTCTTGAGGAGGATTCGATGGTAACCTCTAACTTATCTTGCTTTGATTTTACATTTGATGAATTGCATGATGCATATGATGGGTTACAAGAGGTATATGATGAGTCCGTAGAGAAATATAAAGAGTCCGTTTTGAAAAATAAAAAGGTTGTTTTGTATTTAAAAGATCAAAAAGATTTACTCTCTAAAGCTAACTCGGATTTTGAGAAAAAAGGTTTTAAACTTACAAGATGATTTAAAATTCTTTGAACAAGAAAATATTGATTTAAATAACCTTCTTTCTCAATGTAATGGTGAACACCAAAAGTTGGTGAATGAGCTAAATGAGCTAAAAAATTCTTTAAAAAATGTTGGCTCTTCAAAAGTTGAAAAAGATGAATCTTCAAAAACCAACTTTGTAAAAAGAAAGAATTTTAACTACAAACAAAGTGACTCTAATAGGCATAAAAGAACTAAAAAGTTTAGAAGCATATGTGTTCCTAAGGAACTTGTAAAATCTAATAATATTATTGCCATGTCACCTTGGATTCCTAAGGGAACCAAGCTTTTGGGAGCTAACACTCATGGACCCAAAATGATTTGGGTACCAAAAATCAAAGCTTAATCTCTTTGTTTGTAGATGGAGCATTGCTACAAGGCCAAAGCACAAAGTCAAAATTCGTGGTACCTTGATAGTGGATGCTCGAGGTACATGACCGGAGACAAGAGTCGATTCATTGAATTAAAGCTAAAAAGTGGAGGAGTAGTAACATTTGGTGACAACTCTAAAGGCCACATTGAAGGTATTGGCTTCATAGGTAATCACTCATCCATACTCATTGAAAATGTTTTGTATGTCAATGGTCTAAAACATAATTTATTGAGCATTAGCCAATTGTGTGATAAATAGTTTAATGCCATGTTTGATGTAAATGGGTGTAGAATAGTTGACATTAAATCTAATAAAACAATGCCCATTGGTCATCGCATAGGTAATATATATATATATATATATATATATATATATATATATATATATATATATATATATATATATATATATATATGGTTCATCTAGATGACATTTATACATCCCATGCATGCTTAGTTGCACAAAATGAAAATGGTACATGGTTATGGCATAGGAAACTAGCAGGGACGGAGCCAAGATCATAGCTCGTGGGGGGCAAAGTATAATTAGCTACAAAATCAAACGAAACAAAATAACATTTATTACTTAAATAGTTTCAAAACATGTCAATATCCAGTCTAACAAAATAAAACACATCGCTCCTTCATATCACAAAAGTCATTTATAATCGAATCTACATCAAATGTTTCAACAATTTCTTTTTCGATATAAAGCAACAAACAATTAGATAAGAATTCATCTTCAATCTTGTTGCGAAGCTTGTTTATAATGATGTTCATCGCCGAAAATGATCGTTCTGTAGTAGCTGTAGAAATTGGAAGTGTAAGAATGAGAGTCACCACTCTGTATACAAGATGATAAATCTCGGACTTTCTTGTTTTCACCAACCATTGACACAAATCAGAAATAGTCTATAAACTTTTGAATTTCGGAAGTTGTCGCACATGATCAAAATGCTCAAATTGCATCCTTAATTGCATCATCTCATGTTCAGCAAAGTCCAAAGGATAGAATTTGTGAATCAATTGACAAATGTCATCAATTCTAAATGAAGCGTGCATCTTCTTTGGATCTAATGCTAAACTAAGAGTAAGCAATTCTATTGTATGATCGCTGAACTTATCATTCAATTCTTGCAATTGAGTATCAATCACAATATTAAAAATATCTATTTTATAATGATGCTCCAATGTAATGTCATCATGTTGATGGCGTGCCATTCCTTTTCTTGCAACATAATGAGCATTCAAATCTGGAATAGGTATGTTAATCGAGTCACAAAAGGATCTCACTTTAACAATTAAGTCATTCGATCCTTCATCCCTTAACTTCTGAAGTAATGACTTAGTAGATGAAACAAGATGCATTGTATTCAAAATGTCTTGAGATTGTTGTTGCAAAGTCTGACATAGCATATCGAAAATTTCAAGAACTTTCCTCATCAGATGTAAGATAAAAAAAAAACTCAAAAGAAGTTAGAGCTTCATATGTCGTAGCTGCTTCTGCACGTTGAGCTGAAGTAGTTCTATCATCAATAATGTTCAACAAAACTTCACATGTTGCACTAAACATGTTGATTAAGCTAGAAACAGATTTCAAATGTGAGCTCCATCGAGTATCCCCTGGTCTTTGCAAAGTGCCAATTTGATTAAGCCATTTTCCACTTTGAAGCTCATCAATACCAACTAAATAAGCAACATTTGCAGCATGAGCAGCTTTTAGTTGATCAGTACGCTTGCAGGAGGCACCAACTATATTGACAATGGAAGTTAATGTATCAAAGAAACGGTGAATACATATAACTTCTTTTGAAGTAACAACTAATGCTAACTGTAGACGGTGTGCCATACAATGAACATAATAAGCATATGGGCATACATTTAGAACCAAAGCCTTTAAGCCATTTCACTCACCTCTCATATTACTTGCACCATCATAGCCTTGTCCTCGAATGTTATGAACATCCAAATTAAATTGCGAAAGGGCAAAAAATATCGCATCCTTTAATGTAGATGCAACTGTGTCTTTAACATGAACAAGCCCAAAAAATTATTCTTTCACATACCCATTCTTATCAACATATCTCAACACAATAGACATCTGCTCTCTCTTCGCCTGATCTCGAGCTTCATCAACTATTATACAAAATTTTGCATCGCCAATTTCTTCACGAATGACATTTTTTACTTTGTTTGAGAGGACATGCAAGATTTCTTTTTGTATTTGTGGTGAAGTGTATGTAGCATTTTTTGGACCTTTCTCTACAGCCGTTGCTACCCTATCATTGTAAGATGATATCAAGCGAAGCAATTGGAGAAAATTTTTCGGCCTTTGTGATGTTTTACTTTCATCATTACCTCTAAAAGCGCATCCTTGAAATGCAAGCCACATAACTGCGCCAATTGAAGCTTTTAATCGAACTTTATTCTCCATAGCTTCTTGAGATAAAAATTTTTCAATTTTTTTTAGTATGTGAAGACTGATTAATCAGGTCCACACATACTTTCTCAGCATTTCGATGAGGAGAATTGTGATCCTTCTCGATATGTGCTAAAAATGAACAATTCTTGCCATCTCTTACCTTCTTCCAATTTCGAAATCCATCAATAGTAAAAGCATTTGAACCAGAAGGACCATTTTCTTTGTGAAAAAGAAAACATGGGAGGCAAAATGTTGCATCTTTGCTAGGAGAATATTCTAACCATGATGAAAATTGCTTAAACCATGATGCTTGAAAGCTTCTTCGAGGAACTTTCTCAGACCTTGGATACTCTGTAAGAACGACTTGATATGGACCAACTTTAATATAAGCTCGTCAAATCTCATCTTGCATGTTAACAGGATACTGTCATATTTGCTTTCATAATCCTGGATCACGCTCCAATAAACTGATATCAAAACCTTCACTTGTATCAGTCCTCCGAACTTTAGTAAGATTGCCATCTGAACTCAAAGGATTGAGATTTGTACATGTATTTGACTCCTCAGTTGAACATGATGTTTCTACATTCTTCCTCTTGAAAAAAGCATCATTTGTAGATATTTTTTTCATCTATAAAAAATACACATACATTTCTATATTAATTATTTTTATTAATATGAGACAAAAAATCTAAGGATATAATTCAAATTTTTCTATAAAATTCATCACTATTTAATTAGTTAAACTAGACCCTATCGAAAATGCACAACACATACTAGCAAAAATTCAATTAGTTAAACTCTAAATTATTTAAGTATATGAAAAATTATAATTTTATTATTATATGAGAGTAAACACAAATATAACAATAATAATAATAATAATATTTTTTAAAAGTATATAAAAAATCACATAAATAAATAGACCACCACCCAGGTCTCTTGGGAGCCACCACCCAGACTCAC
The DNA here is from genome assembly GCA_958450335.1 of Hibiscus tridactylites. Classification (NCBI taxonomy): domain Eukaryota; kingdom Viridiplantae; phylum Streptophyta; class Magnoliopsida; order Malvales; family Malvaceae; genus Hibiscus; species Hibiscus tridactylites. The sequence goes on from OY288292.1 coordinate 40,793,656, forward strand.
TGGTTTTTCACAAATTACACATTACACATGATTATATAAAAACTAACTATAAAATATATATCAATCATTAAAAATTATCAACTAATCTATAATATATATTAATCACAAAAATATCAACCAATCTATAATATATATCAATTGCAATTGTACAATATTATTAAAAACATACCTTTTTTGAACTGAAATTCAAAATCTACAATATCCTGGTTCTTTCGGTGCGAGATTTCCCTAAATGCTCCAATTGTTCTAATATCTTCAAGGACTACACTTATCTACAACATTCGATAAGAATAAATCATTTAGCAAAATTATACTAGCAAAATGATAATACCTACTATAGATAAAAATTTATAGTCACAAGAATAACATGAAACCTTACAAATTCAAAAGACGTATTTATGAAAAAAAAACAAAAAAAACTTCACACTAATAGAATAAACACGTTTCATGAAAAGATTTTACATGTGAAATCAAATAGAATTTTGTAAAGTACATTTATTATTTTTAACTATAAAATTAAGATTTTAAATAAGAATTTGTAAAAATATATAAAATTATAATGAATGAAATTCTTATTTGCTTGTATATATAACTATATAAGCAATCAAAATTATTCAAATTAAAAATTATAGTGGATAACAATGTTTGCCTCCATTCTCAATCATATAACTAATCATATTATTTTTTTATCAATAAACACTGCTCTAATATCTATATTGGGAGAAAAACAAAAAACCTAAAGCAATTCAAATAATATTACTATATTAGTATACTTTTCTAATTTTCTTGATTAAAAATAATAGTAGCTACTAAGTAAGAATGTTGTAATAATCGATAAACAAGAAATAAGTTACAAAAACAATGACTTATATCATTACTATAATTATAAACATTACTATAATTATAAACACATATACTATGTTTAATTATATGAGTAATAATATAAAAAAGAACTTAACTGGAGCCTGAAGGAGGAGGAAATGACTCGAATTGTGATAGTTTGTTGTTAGATTTGAGAAATCCAGAAAAATAAGATTAATTTTTTCCTATTTGAAATTGAAGACTGTAAATGAATATGAATGGACAATTGTAATGCACAAATAGGCAAAAACAAATATAAGTTGAAAAGTCACTTTTAACTTTTAAACAATTAACTTCAAAATATTATTTTATTAAATATTCTTTACTTTTGCTGTAGGAAATTTTCAAGTTTATTAAATAAATTATTTTATTATATATGTGCTGTAGTGGTGGGACCGTGTTAGTGGAGGGGGTGTACTGCATTGGTGGGACCGTGTTAGTGGAGGGGGGCAATGCATTGTATTTCCTAATATGGGGGCAAACCTATTTAATATACATATAATTTTTTTATAATATAAATTAGAAGTGAGTTAAAAATTGGGGGGGGGGGAGCAACCCCTCCCACAACATGAACAGCTTCGTCCCTGGAAACTAGGACATGCTAGTATTAGCGTTTTGAAAAAATTTGTTTCCCTTAATCTAGTTAGAGGCCTACCTAATCTCAAGTACTCATTAGATAAAATTTGTGATGCGTATGTTAAAGGTAAACAACATAGAGCCCCGTTTAAGTCCATTAATGATGTTTCTACAAATAGGTGTTTGCAATTGGTCCATATGGACCTCTTTGGGCCAATTAGGACTACTAGCTTGGGTGAAAAATCATATGTTTTTGTGCTTGTTAATGATTACTCTAGATATACTTGGGTGCTCTTTTTAAGCACCAATAATGAGGCTTTAGAAAAATTCATCACATTTTCAAAAATAACCCAAAATGATCTTGAACTTAAAATTTCACATATTAGAAGTGATCATGGAACCAAATTTCAAAATATGGGTTTTGATGATTTTTTAATGAAAATGAGATTAGCCATAATTTTTCGGCTCCTCGAACTCCTCAACAAAACATGGCAGTTGAGAGGAAAAATAGAACTTTAGAAGAAATGGCTATGACTATGCTTTGTGAAAATAATTTACCTAATTATTTTTGGGCGGAAGCCACTAACACCGCTTGCTATATTATAAACCGAGTAATGATTAGGCCTATTTTGAAGAAAAATCCTTATGAGATTTTAAAATCTAAAAAGCCTAAAATTAGCTATTCACACCCTTTTGGTTGCAAGTGTTTTGTTTTAAACAATAGAAAAGACAATTTAGGTAAATTTGATGCAAAAAATGATGAAGCTATTTTTCTAGGTTACTCTTTAAACTCTAAAGTCTATCGTGTGTTTAACAAAAGAACTTTAGTTGTAGAGGAATCTATGTAGTTTTCGATGATATCCTCATTCCGAGGAAGGATTCTTGTTATGGTGATGATGTAGGGATAATTGAAGCCAATGATGGTGGAGAATCATCAAAGGTGAATGAGATTCCAACCAAAGAAGAAGAGGCACAAGAATCACCTCTAGAAGCATTGTAAGACATGTCTATTAAGGAAAAGGAAATGAGTTACCCAACGGAGTACAACTATGTCAAAGGTGGTGAGATCTTGGGTGATCCATCCAAGGGGGTAACTACTCGCTCTTCTCTTAAAATACTTAATCATGTTGCATTTATATCATGCATTGAGCCTAAAAATGTTAAAAAAATCATTAAAAGATGACTTTTGGATTATGGCCATGCAAGATTAGTTAAATCAATTTGAGAGAAGTAGAGTGTGGACATTATTTGATAGGCCTTGAAATAAATCTACTATAGGAACTAAATGAGTCTTTAGAAACAAACTAGATGAGAGTGGTAACATAGTGAGGAACAAGGCTAGACTTGTTGCTCAAGGTTACACTCAATAAGAGGGAATTGATTTTGATGAAACCTATGCACCCGTAGCTAGAATGTAAGCAATTAGGATGTTACTTGCATTTGCATGTTATCATGATTTCAAGCATTTCAAATGGACGTCAAAAGTGCGTTTTCAAATGGTTTTATAAATGAAGAAGTGTATGTGGAACAACCACCAGGTTTTGAAGATCCTACTTTTCCAAACCATGTTTTCAAATTGTCAAAAGCTTTATATGGTTTAAAACAAGCTTCTATGGCTTGATATGAAAGATTATCAAGTTCTCTAGTTGGAAAATGTTTTGAAAAAGGAAAGGCGGACACAACACTATTTATTAAAAACAATGGCAAAAATATCTTAGTAGTTTAAATTTATGTTGATGATATTATATTTGGTTCTACAAATGAATTACTTTGTCAAGATTTTTCTAAGTTGATGCAAGGTGAATTTGAAATGAGCATGATGGGAGAGCTCTCATTTTTCTTGAGACTCCAAATCAAACAAATGAAAGACAACATCTTCATCAATCAAGCTAAGTACATCAAAGATATGCTCAAGAAGTTTGGCTTGGAGCAAGAAAAGCCTCAAGCTACACCAATGAGCTCATTTACAAAGCTTGACAAAGATCAAGAACGTAAGTGTGTTGACTCTAAGCTTTATCGCTCTATGATTGGATCTTTGCTTTACCTTACCACAAGTAGACCAGATATATTGTTTAGAGTTTGCTTGTATGCTAGGTTCCAAGCTAATCATAGAGAGTCTCACCTTATAGCCATTAAAATGATATTCAGGTACCTTAGAGATACTCCTTATTTAGGTCTTTGGTGCCCTAGAGACTCAACCTTTTACCTGCATGCTTATTCGGATACGGATTACATGAGTTATAAGATAGATAGGAAAAGTACTTCCGCCACTTGTCAATTCTTAGGTAGTATGCTCATATATTGGTTCTCTAAGAAACAAAATAGTGTAGCCTTATCTACCACCGAAGCCGAGTAAATATCCTTAAGGAGTTGTTGTACTCAAGTCCTTTGGATGAAACAACTCTTAGACTATGGAATTAAGGTTGACATCATACCCCTTAAGTGTGATAACACTAGTGCTATATGTCTTACCAAAAAATCTCATCCAACACTCTAGAACCAGACATATAGAAATAATGCATCATTTCATTAGAGATCATGTCCTTAAGGAAGATGTTGTTTTAAAGTATGTAGACACCTTAAATCAGTTAGCAGACATCTTTACTAAACCTCTAGACAAAGAGCGTTTTTTGGTCCCTTAAGAGAGAGTTAGGTCTAACTAGCCTATCTTGACCTTTTAGGACCTTTTATGCTTAAATTTGCTTGAATTCTTGTTAAATGCCATGCTTATGTGTTTTTTATCCTAATTTCATCCATGCTTTTAGTTAGGGGAATTATGTTTATGTTTTGATATGTTAAACTTGCTCATACATCTCATTCATGCATGATCAATTAAAATTCAATTTTTATGCAATTTAGAGCCTTATCTGCACTTCCAAGCCTATTGTTACCGAAACAGGTCACCCTGTTTCGATACGAGTGCCTTCTAAGAACACAAATGGACCAAGGTGTTTCGAAACACCCTAAAGGACTTCGAACTGATTTAGTTCTGCCAAAACATGTATCGAAACGACCCCTGTGTGTTTCGATATGGTCAATCTCTCAAGCTTCGATACGGTCAAACCTGTATCGAAATGGTCAGCTGGTTTCAGAACGTTCTTAAACGTTTTGGTACGCCTGTTTCGAAATGGTTTCACCTGTTTCGAAACGCATATCCGGAAAAGCCACTTTTAAAGGATTTTAAATGCTCAAATACACTTTTACCCAAACTTAAAAACCCTAAATCATTTTTTCTTCTATAAAAACCCTCAAATCCTTCTTGTTTTTCATAAAATCTTGAGGGCTTTTACTCCCAAACGAAATCTAAGCAAGCTTCAATAATTTGGTGCAATTTCATCCATCAATTCTTTCAAAATCCCTCTTTTAAGGTATTTTCCATCTTTATTCTTTTGATTTCGTTCGAATCTTAGGATAGAAAATTATAGATTTGTATAGAATACATGTTTTATATTATGGGTTTTTAAAATATTGTAAAAAATTTCAAAATCTCAAAAAAAATATTCGAATATACTTTATTTTAATTGTATTTTTTAACACAAATTTTCTATTTTGTTTTCTTCAAAAAAATTAATATATATATATATATATATATATATATATATATATATATATATATATATATATATATATATATACTTTCAAAGTGTTTTTAAAACCTTAATGAGATTTTTATTGGATCGAATTAGGATTTAAATGCATACACTCAAAATTTCTTGCTTGCTTTGTTTTTAGGTAATTTTCCTTTCGATGGAATCTAAGAAACTTAAGACTCAAGGGGGTGAAGGTTCGAACCAAAACGTCATGCGTCCATACCTTGCCCTCCTATTTCCAAAATTCTTAGGAATCAAGATGCTAAGGAACGCTTTAAAATCCTTCAAGATTTCGTTGTTCGAAGAGAGCGAGTTGTGGATATGGATTTCCATGACTCCGAGCATTTCCTCTTTCGTTACCTACCTCTCTTGCAAGAATGGAGTTTCTTAGCCTTCTTGAGCATTCCCGACATCGTCTACAAGAACATGGTTTTGCTCTTTTACTCTAATGTCATTCTCATCAACAATGAGGATTGTTCCGAGGTCATAGCCATTGAGTCTTACATATTAGGCAAGAAGTTTCATGTTGATCCATCCGTCTTAGTGAACATCCTTGGGCTAAAAGATAAGGAAATTGAGGATGAAAATCACTTTGGAGCTCATAACGGATCGGTTCTTACCTTGGACGCTCATGACCGTTTCTTACATTTGATCATCTCATGGTTTATTCGCCCATCCGGAGGTAAATTTTCCCACATCCACCAAGTCGATCATTTTTGGCTCGAGTGTTTTCGCCAAGCATAACAACCGAACTTGGTGAAGATCAATTTTGCCGAGATGGTCCATCAAGTGAGGCATCGTCTATCCGACTCCATCACCTCCTTCACCTATGAGACAGTGTTAAGCTATATATTTGTTAACATTGGTCTAGATTACTCATATGATTCTCCAGAACCCCAAAAGTAAAAGATTAGTGAATCTTCTCTTGTGAGATCCGGGTTTCGTTACACACTTGGACAATGGGTTCGTGTTGATTGGAGAGCTCAAGCACCTCAAGATGAGCCTCAACCTCAAGCTCTGGCTCCCGTTGTGGCTCCCAACAATGATGCTCTTATGACCTTCCTTATCGAGAGGTTCAACACGACAGACACAAACATGACTTCGAGTTTCGGTGTTATCAACACTCGTTTGCAAAACTTGGAGGATCGTGTTCTTGGGAATGAAAATCGTCTTACCACTCTTGAAAATCAACAATCGTCCATGGATATCTCCTTCTCCACCTTCTATGGTGATTGAAGGCATTTTCGCCAAGATCAAGCAAAGGGTAAAAATGATTTTATGGATGACATTGGAGACGATGATGGTGATGAGGCACCCTAGGATTATTGCATATCATATTATTATGTCATATTAAGATTAAGTTTGCACCTATTTATGTTTTTGTTTTTAAGACCTATGCTTTGATTTTCTGTTTTTAGGATTGAGCTTGCTATTTATGTTTTTGATGTTGTTTCTTGAACTTCAATGTTATCTATAATATGATGTTGTTTGGTTTATGCTTTATATCTCATTTATTCTCATATTATCCTTGATTATGTATTTTGATCTAACAAAAAGGGAGAGAAGTGATCTAAGAGCCTAAATGTTTTTAAGTTGGTTTTGAAGTTCAAATGAGGTTTCAATTTCAATCTTTCAAAACTTTAAAACCTATCTTAAATTGAAGGGGAGTTAAAACTTTTTCAAAATTTTCAAAACACTTAAAATTTATACTTGGTTTTGTTATATAAAAAAGGGGGAGATTGTAAAACTAAAGAATTGATTTTGATATAACAAAGGATTTAAGAACTAAATTGAAATTGGAAAAATAAATTTTTAAGTCCTCAAAACTTCTCAAAATCTCTAAGCAAAATGGTCCAAGTCAAAACCAATGTTTATGAAAAAATTTCTAAGTGTTTTCCAAGTCAAAACAGTGACTTTCGAGTCACCGTTTTGAAACGGTCGTTAGGCATTTCAGAACGCTTTGAAACTGTTAACATGTGTTTTGGAACTAGCCTTCACGTTTTGATACGGGTGTATCGAAACAGGTCCTTATGTTTCGAAATGGATGAAGAACAACGGAACGAGTTGAACCGTTTCGATACGACAATATCGAAACGACCTCAAACGTTTCGAAAAGATTTTCAAACTTGGATTCAAAAATATGACCGTTGCAATTTTATAACTGATTTTCAGAAAACGGTTAAGGTGTATCAAAACGAGTTAAGCACGTTTCGATACGTGTTTTAGCAGAGGCAAAATGTTTCGAAACAACATCAAGCACGTTTCGGAACGGGCTCTTAGTGTATTGAAATGATCGTATTCTTTTCGATACGGTCTCTTAATTACAGTTCAATGACTATTTCTATTTTGGTCTGTTTCGAAACAGGTACAAGTGTTTCAAAATGGGTAGTTATAGAAGTGCATTTATGGTTGGAAGATTGCATCCCAACGGCTATAATTTTTGTTAAGTGGATCAAGGGATTGATCACAGCCAAGAGGGGGTGAATTGGGTTTTTAAAATTTTGTAGGAGAAGTGGTATGAATAAAAATGAAGAACAGGGCAATTATAGTGGTTCAGGTTCCAAATGAACTCTACATCCACTACCTTAGCTCCCACTAAAGATTTTCCAACAATTCACTAATTGATCTTCCCCTTTTCTAGGCTTAGGAGGAAACCTTTATAATATCAGTCAATTTTCTACCCAAAATTGACCAAACCCTCACTTGGTTACAAAGAATAAATTGAAGGCAAGTAGGATATCTCACAATACAAAATTTCCCCTTTGAATACAAGCACTCAACCCAAATTGAAAGACAAGATAAGAATAACACTCAATTCAATTTGGGATTTTTTACAAGAATAAGAATTTAGGCACTTGAGCTTGAATTTTTCGTGTAGATGTTTCTCTTAGATGCAATAGTTGTTGATGGTCTTCAAATGACTTGTTTTATACCTTCTTCATTAATTCTAGCCGTTTGGGTGGTTAAGGAATTGATTATAGCCGTTGGAACCATCTCTTACCACCATAAATGCACTTCTGCAATTTTTCTTGTAAAAAGAAAGAGCATCAACAACTACAAGAGATGCGTATCGATACTTGTCTCAAAAAAAGAAAGAGTCGTTGTACAATTACAAGAGACGCATATTGATACGCGTGTAGGCGTATCGGTACGGGTTAGGGAACCGTTTCGATACGGGTAAGACCGTATCGATGCAATTTTTCCTACAAAGCTCACTAGAGGAATTCGTATCGATACGAGTAAAAGCGTATCGATACTCATTAACCACCTTTCTAAAAATTGGTTACCTACCAACTGACAAGCAACAGTCAAAATATTTAAGGCTTCGAATTTAAAAATTCCTTTTAAACCGTATCGATACGAGTGAGACGGTATCAGTACACCATTTAAACTTTGTGTGACTTTATAGAGAGAGCGTATCGATACGGTAAGGAGCGTATCGAAACGTGTTTCTCTAGTAGCCAAGTTTGTAAAAAATGTATCGATACGGTAAGGGGCGTATCGATACGCATGAACGTTTTTGAGCAATTTTGCCTTGAAACACTTCAAAAATATTTTGGAGTTTGAGTTTTTCAAATTAGAGCAAAACCTTGTTGATTTGAAACCTTTTAAGGGACTTAAAAATTTATTTCAAGTTTTACAATTTAGTCCTTAAAACACTTTGTTATATCAAAATTAAACATAGGTTTTACAATTTTGATGGCAACAACCCCAACGACTATAATTGAATGAGAATGTATAAAAGGGAGTCCTAAAAGAATCATCAACAACTATTGATCCTAAAAGAAATATTCCAACATCAAATTCAAGCTCAAGTGCTAAATTTCCATATTCTTTGTAAAACCCCAATTATGATTCCTTGTATTTCCTATTTTCTTTGATTCAATTGGATTGAGTGCTTGTAATTGGGCAACATTTGCATTGAGAGATACTTGTTATTTGTCTTAATCTTCTTTGTATCCTTGTGAGAGAGTTTGGTCAATTTCGGGTAGAAAATTAACCACTTGTGTAAAGGCTTCCTCCTAAGCCTAGAAAAGGGGAAGATCAACTAGTGGAGTTGTTGGAAAATCCTTAGTGGGAGCTAAGGTAGTTGATGTAGAGTTCAATTGGAACTTGAACCACTATAAGTGCCTTTACTTGAAATTTTTATTTCACCACTTCACCATCAAACTTTTTAAAAATCCAATTCACCCTCTCTTGGCTTAAATCAATTCAACGATCCACTTAACAGATTTTCTAGGAATGAAATAGATCCATGTGTATCTAGTGCAAGCATCTATGAAACTGATGTAATAACTAGAATTATTGGAGATTAAGGTACAGACCCCCAAACATCCATTTGAATCAACTGTAAAGGCTACAAATAAACAGTAACAGATTTCTGAAAAGGCAACTTATAGCTTTTACCCAACTTACATGCTTCACAAAAAGAAATTTTATTGATGTTAGAAATTTTACAAGTAGTGGACAATTTTACAAGCACATTATTGAAGGGATGTCCAAGCCTCCTATGCCAAAGTTGAGCACTACTAGAAACAGAAAGACATGTGTCACCTAAGTCTAAAGAAGAAATTTGAGCATGCTTATTCACAGAACAACCATTATTTAAAGACTTAGAACTCAGTAAAGAACAATTTAAAGAACTAGAAGCATTATCTTCAGCAGAAAAACCAACACTAAATCGGTAAAGACTATCACTTTACAACCCTTGTAAGATTGGTTGTTGAGTTGTCAAATCCTTCACAAGACAAAAGTCGAAAAAAAATTCTACAGAAACATCATTATCTCTAGTGAACTTAGAAACATACAAGAGATTCTTTTTAATTGAAGGAACATGCAACAAATCATGAAGGATTAAAGACCTAGAAGATGTTTCTAACAAAAAAGTACCAATCCTAGAAATAGGAACATTAAGCTCATTAACAACAGAAACTCTACCAGTAACACAAAAAGGAATAGAATTAATAATGTTACCAGCATCAGGAGTTAGATGTGATATAGCTTGAGAATCGGGATATCAGGCAGCATCACCATAGTTGTTGAAATCGTCTGCTACAGCTGCAACTGTATCAACAAACGGTTCAGAAATCCCAGACGAACCAACACCACCAGCATTGTAACTCCCTTGATGATTGAAATTCCCTTGTACGTTGTAATTTCCCTGAGAGTTGTAAAAACCTTGAACATAACCTCTTGATCATCAGAAAACTCTTCAGAAAAAGAACACTGATTCGTATAAGCATCAACACCATCGTAGTCTTGATTAAATTGAAAGTAGCAGCGGTTGGAAAAATGCCCAATCTTTCCACAAATCTGGCATTTCGGGCGAGAACGACCACAAAAGATTCTTCCACCTCGACCTCTGGGAGCACCTCAATTGAACGACGACCAGAACCCTAGATTTGGAGAACTTCTCTAAGAATTGACCGAAGCCGAATGACGCAAATTAGACCCATTATTACCAAAACCCAAATTGGAGGGGTTAGAATATGGGCCTTGCTGATGAAAGGCCATATTAACACCAGTCAGGCCATACGCCATATGAACCAGTGAGCCCTGATTCAAGAACTCAAGCTGCCTTGACTCTGTATCAAGAAGCACACTGGAAACACTATTGACCTTGTAAGGTTGTTGACTGAAAAAGATAACTGTCACTACCGATTTATACTCCAATGACAAGCTAGAATGAATCGTTGAGATATACATTGTTTCTGAAAGCGGGTTACCACACGCCGCAAGACTATCACAAATCCCTTGAATCTGTGCTAAATATTCTCGCATAGACAGATCTCGTTTGCGTATATTCTTTAAAGAACAATGAAGATGCATAATTCGAGTAGTGGAAGTCACTGAAAAATTATGCTTCACCTTATTCCAAATATCAATCGCAGTTCTACAATTGAAAAGAGTCGGCAATATAGAAGGTCCAATCGACGACAACAACCATGAATAGAGAGCATTATCTTGATGCCTGTAACGAACATAATCGGGATTAGGAACCCTAGAATCTCCTTTTCCAACCGTTGTTTGTTGAGGAACCACCAAAAATCCATCAAGATAAGCAGTGAAAGCCAAACTTTCAACAACGAACATAATCTGGTGCTTTCAAAGTAGGTAATTGGAGTCATCAAAACGAATAGAGATCGTCTTATTGGTAAACGATTTGAAGGAAGAAGACTTTTCTGCTATAGAAACCTCTAATACCATGATAGAATACAGAACAACTGAGAGTAAAGAAAGAAAGGAAAAGTTTTATTAATCTTGAAAATTCAGCGTACTTTTAAAATCAAGCTATGACCCCTTATTTATAGGGATATCAGGTCTCTTGAAAGACTCTTTAACAAACTAACGACCTTTTAAAAAACTTACATTAATTCTTGATTAATTGACATAACAATATCCTATAATATTCAATATCTATTTTCCTTTTTTAAGAACACTAATTTTCAATATGGACCATATGTGTAATATTTTTTTTACTTTAAAAAGTTTTGATTTTTTATAGTGTTAATAGTGTTTTTTCCTTGAAAAAATTAAGTTAGTTTGGTTGCCAAGAAAATTTTCTTGGAAAAAATGTTTGGATGATGAGAAAATGTTAGAATCGGGTCGGATCATGTGCGGATTTTCATCTTTAATTTCGGGTCGGGTTCGAGTCGAGTTGAATATCACAATTACCCGTGCGGGGCAGGTTGATATATCTATTTATCGAGTCGGTCAAAAATTCGCCTCGTCTCGTTGTCATCTCTAAGTGTGACTACTTGTTGGGTTCCACAATAATCTATTTGAAAGAATCATTTGAGAAAAAATGACCTCCTTGGTAAACATATACGTTTCAAATAATTTATTATTTTTATAAAAATATTAATCATAACTTTAAAAATTAAATAAATATTTTTTTATAAAAATATTAATAATAAATTAGCCATTATACTAAAATAACGTGAGATATAATATTAAAAAATAACGTGAGAAATAATCAAACAACGATATAAAAAACACTAAGATAACAAACGCTCAATTGTATCAAAATTTAATTATTAGCATCTAAAAGTCAATAGAAATTCATAAACACATAAAAAAATCAGAACATAATATGTACATATATTTCCTCTTTAAATTGAAAAACTATAAAAAAAATGAAAATATTAGATGATTGACATGGTCCACACACAAAAAAATTACTATTATTTAAATTAAATTGTTATAATGGCATATTTAAAACACGATGTGATATAAAAATATGAGCAAACATATATGGTCCATTGGTTAAGTTGTTCATTTTTATTCTCCTTATTTCCTTAGGTCATAAGTTTTAGACCCACTAAGAGCACCTCCTTACTTCCCTTAGAGTCCCCCTTCTTCTCCCCTCTAGATATGATTAGGATTTGTCAAAAAAAAAACTCATAATATAATAAAAAAATATTAATATGTAAAAATATTGAAGGAAAATTTATAGTATTCTTTTTTTTTGAACAATTCTTACTTAGGGGAGGGAAAAGAGAAGATTTATTCCTACTAAATTTAAAACCCATAATCTAAAGAAGAGAAGGTGTCAACTGAGGGCTTTTAACATTTGCTCTAACTAAACACACAGAAATAACATAAATAAATACCTAGATAAATTAATGCAATACAAATACATGAGCGGGGAAAACTCGACATAAAATGATTATCAACTTAAATTATTAATAAGAATTTCATAGAAATTTATTATACTTAAGATATAAATATACATGAAATATACGGTCAAGAAAACTTATTTAATAAAGAAGAAAAAATGAAGATATTGAACCACTTCCTTAACTATCTCTCGAAATTAACTTAATTCATTCATTACTTGTCTTAATAAGTCACAAATCTCAATTATGTCATGAGATTAGAGGCAATCATTCGAACGATTCAGGTCAGAAATACGAGTTAGTTGAGTTGATGAGCCATATCCTATAACTCAAACTTTATTTAAAAAAATGAGTCAACTTGAGTTTATGAAATCTGAGTCGAGTTGTTCAAATTTACTTATAAACATTTATAATGTTGTAGTACTGATTGGTTACAATTTAAACAATTTTCAATAATCATATATAATGTACATATGTACTTCTTCAGCTCTTTTCATATGTGATTTATATATCAAGCATAGTTAAAGAAATTTAACTTGAACTTGAAATCGTTTCACAAATTAATAAAAATTATAAGTTATTCAAAGTTCATTTAATAACTCAAACTTTATTTTTATTTGATTTTTTTTTTCGAGTCAAATTATGAAATTACAATTCTAATCAAATAAAGTTAACTCGAAAATTTTAATTTTTGAAGTCGATTCAAATTTTATTCGCCATTGTATATCTTTTAATAATCTACAGATACTAAAATATTTTTGCTTTATTGTATCAAAGATATTATGAAAAATCATATATAGCCACTAATGTGAAATAATTGATTAAATAATGTTGTTGGGAAATGATATTTGTTGAAGTGATGTGCTCCATAGATTATTTAATTATCTATGGATAAAGATACAGTAACCAACGCAATACTCAGTGGAGGGACAAAAATTTTATGTCTCTTTTCGGTACTCCTATTTATGCTCAATTCTAAAAAACACAACAAAATTAAATTTTAAACCATAACTCTAAATTCTAAATCTTAAAACCCTACACTCTATACTCTAAAAATATATCATATCATAAATTTCCTAAACGCTAACCTAAAACCCTAAATTTTAAACCCTAAACTTAATTTTGAGCGTGAGAGCATAAATATGGGCACCGAAAAGGGGTAAAAAATTTTCATCCCTCAATAGAGTTCTACTTGAGCATGCAACTAAGACGGTTTTTATACTAAATTCAGCGTGTAGTGTTATCGACTTCTCATGTACTATAATAGTATCCCTTGTTCAACAATTTTTTTACGCATCTCATTTCATTGTTCTTTTTTTTCAATGTCGTTATCCAATCAAGGTAGCCCGCAACAACCGAAACTAGGGGTGATCATGAACGGTTAATAGTACTAGAATAATTTTTTGGTACGGTTATCGAAATAAAAAGTTTGATATTTTTGTGAACAGTTACCGTCTCGTTTAAATTGATACCGCCTAAACAGTTAACCGATTTATTTAGTATATTACTCAGTTAAGCATGAACCGTTTTACATCTAGTATTATAAAGAATATATATATATATATATGTATTACTATTAATTTTAATAGCTAAAAAATATCAACTAAAGAAATTGAAAGAACGATTTCAATATTTATATTAAAAAAGTCTTCAAGTTTAAAGTAATTAAAATGTTTAGAAAAATTGAAATATAGCGCAAGTTTAATAAAACACAGAATTTAAGCGTCTAAACCCTAAAATTTTAGTTTCATCTCCTTTTTTTTCTTTTGAGTTAAATGAGTTAAAAAATTATTCTAAAATTTATAACTAATATGGTTTAAGTATGACATAAGTTATATTAAATTTTTAATTACATAAATATTAATAATAATTAATAATTTAATATCATTATAAAATTATTTTTTTTTGTTTACAATTTTTTCGATTAACCGTTCAACCAAAAATCATAATAACGCTAATTTTATCGGTAATAATCATATCAATTGATAAATTTTTATTGGTGGATTTAACTACCATTTAGTCTAGTTTTTAAGTTTATTTTTAAATAATGGCAACTAGAATTTATTAAACACCATGGAAGATAACACAAAAACAATGCATCAAAAAGGGAGTAATGAGACTAATCTACTAAAAATCTCATGGAAATGTGTAAAGAAAAGCAAACATTTCTATGAAGATTAGCATATCATTAAAGCCCATAAGCTTTCATGAATTTTGTTGTCTCTAGTCAAACGAAATGTTTTACGAGATGAAAAAGGAGTGGAAAGTGAACTAAACTATCAGACAGATTGTTTTGCTACACAGTTTCTAATTACATCAGCTAACAAACCATCAAACGAGTAGGGATCAACATTTTCTATGACTACTGACAGAATCAAATCAGAAAACTAGCATCGAGATGATCTCTATATAATCATCAAACGGTCGCTAAGGTATGCTGAAACCGTGTCAAACGATAAATAAAATAAATCACAAAAATCAATGAAAAACATGGCATAAAAGAAAAGAAAATATGTGCCACACAAACAACTATTCTTATTAAAATTAAGAAAACAAAACATGAAAAAAAAAATAATGAACACATATGATTGTGAATCGCTACTAAAACTAATTTCTGACCGTCGCTAGAAAATTAAAAAGAAGGCAAAGCTGTGGTGCAATAATTTGTAGAGTTTTAAATTTTTAATACAAAAAATCAGTTTGAATTTTTATGAACACGGCAACCAAAACTAACCTTATTCTTCATGAATTTTCTACAATAAATCAAATAAAAGAAAAAAATGAGAAAAATAGTTCATATAGCGCAATTTTGGTATGCCATTGGGACCCATCAACCCCACCCGTCATTAAGTCATCAAAACTTCCCTCTTAATGCAGTCCGCAAGGAGTAGAATAGGATCACTGCGCAATTTTCCTCCCAAACAGTCTTCCCTTTTTCTCCACAGTCACAGTCGGCGCAGCCATGTCTTCGTGCGGGACGGACACGGCTCGAACCCTCGCCTGCAGGGACGGTGCGGCGGCGACCCACCTCAAGCTGGTCTCGCTTTTAGTCATCTTCTTCACCAGCGTCATCGGCATATCTTCCCCCATATTCCTAGCTCGTTATTTCCAAGGCAAACCTGTTTACGACAAGGCAATTCTGGTAATCAAGTGCTTTGCTGCTGGCGTCATCCTTTCAACCTCCTTAGTCCACGTCCTCCCCGAAGCCTTCGCCGCCCTCTCCGACTGCCACGTGGCGTCACGCCATCCGTGGAAAGACTTCCCTTTCGCCGGCCTGGTCACGTTGGTCGGGGCTCTTATGGCTCTTTTGGTGGACTTGACGGCGAGCTCTCACTTGGAGCAGAGTCATTGTAAGCCGAGCGGAGATTATTTGCCGGTGGCGGCCGCGCAGGATGGAACAACGGTGGGAAAGAAAGTGGGGAGTGATTTGTCGAACGAGGAATTGGTGAAGCTTAAGCAGAAGCTGGTTTCCCAGGTTTTGGAGATCGGGATAATTTTTCATTCGGTGATAATCGGGGTGACGATGGGGATGTCGCAGAATAAGTGTACGATTCGACCATTGGTTCTTGCGCTCGCGTTTCACCAAATCTTTGAAGGCATGGGTCTCGGCGGCTGTATTGCTCAGGTAACCCAAAAATTGCTCTACGTTTCCAATTTTTGCAGATTATGGTTTTCCTCTTTCCATTACATTTGATTTGGAGAATTAACCATTATATTTTAATTCTACGCAAAACCCTCAAACTATTAGCAGTATTATACTAGAAATTGTTAAGGTTAGCGTGGTGAGTCAAGATATTGACTCAAATGACAATCTCAGTTGTGCATAGTCAAGTAAGAGGTTTTGTTTGAGTAGTACAAATTACATTTATGATTATCATTTATAATTAAGGATTTCGTCAACTGTTATTTTTAGAATATTTGTAAGATTAATTAATTTTGTACTTATAATGATAACAACACTGTATTTAATACAACTATTAATAAGTAATAACCTTATTTTCTATTAAAAATTAACTTTGTAAGATTAATTACCCATCTATCTATATATATGAATTATGATGGTAGTTGTTGCATGCAGTGAGGAATGAATGATTCTTGTGGTTTCAGGCGGATTTCTCGATGGGAACAGTGGCATACATGTGCTTTATGTTTTCTGCGACGACCCCGATGGGAATTGTGTTGGGAATGGTAATCTTTGCAGTGACGGGGTACAACGACAGCAGCCCCAAGGCATTGATAATGGAAGGGTTGTTGGGTTCAATGTCGGCGGGTATACTCATCTACATGGCTCTGGTGGATCTCATTGCCCTCGACTTCTTCCATAACAAACTCATGGCTTCCCACACCTGCTTGAAGAAGGCTTCTTTCATCGCCCTTGCTCTTGGTTCTACTTCTATGTCTATCCTTGCTATTTGGGCTTGAATATGTTTCCCCTTTGAAAATGATGTTAGTATTAGTTAATTATGCACAAATGTTCATAATTTCATCAAAATGGAGAAGAGTGGGGTTTGTGAAGGCAGTGTAACTAAGATCTCTTTGCCATATTTGTTTCCTAGTTTTTCTACTCGATATCTACTGCTACAAGCTTTGTTGTTTAAGGAAATTGTATATTACGTTATAATCAAACGCTGTTAATAATGGCAGCAATTGTTAACAAAACTTCAAAATAATGGTATATGAATAAGTAGAAGAAAGTTAAGATTGAAAGCCATCGGTCCCGTAGCTCAGTTGGTTAGAGCGTTGGTCTTATGAGCCGAAGGTCGCGGGTTCGAGCCCCGCCGGGACCATCTTTTTACCATATATTTGAAGTAAACAAACAACCATGTTTTAGGGCGTTCATTAATAACTGGTCACGCGGCCTTGCGCTGACACTTCAGTTTCTATCTAATTTCGAATTAAATAAATCAAATATTTTTTGGGTATAAAATTTCACAAATTGTTTTAAGGATATTCAGAGGCATTTTTTTTGCTTAAGAACATCTACAAAAAAACTCTTGAAATTCGGAATTAATCATAAATTTTTTATCAATATTAGAATTGTAAAATTTTCAGCACATTGTCGGATAAACTTTTAAGATTTTGTTATTTCAAGTGTGTTTCGTTTGATCAAAAATGTTTTTCGAAAATTATGAAATTTTCTAAAAAATGTTAAAGTTTTAGAAGATAAATGAAAATTTTAGATATATGTTGTAAAGTAAAGAATTAAATTTAAACACTATTTAAAACGTTAAGGTCTGTTTGATAAATAACTTTTTGAGCTAAAATTAGAGGTTTAAACTATTTGTAGAGGTTTGACCAGTCAAATTCACTAATTTAGATATTTGGTAAATAGAGGGTTGTAATAGCAGATTGAGGTGAAACCTCTCATTCTGAAAAAGCTCATTTTAGGAGTTTTTTGAGTTAGAGGTTTAAAAAAAGACTTGTAAAGACTATTTTGTCCTTGATAATTATAAAAAAATCTCTAAATGACGTAACTTTGATTAACTAATAAAATTAAGGGTAAACTGCACAGATGGCCACTGAACTATGAGTTTGGTGTCAAAATGATCACTATATTATTTTTTGCCGCAAATGCACCTCACAACTATTTAAATGGTTTCATTTTAGCCACACACTGTTAAAAAAACGAAAAAGTGGACGGAACTGTTAAAAATTGGTATAATTACACATTTGGTCCTCTATATTTATACAATATATCAATTTAGTCCTATTTTTAATCTAATAAAATAAATTAATTATTCAATAAGATGGTGACACATGTCACCACCTTATTGGAAGTCTTTAATTATTTTTATTCAATAAGATGGTGACACAATTTTATATGAAACAAACCTAAGTTCTAAGGGTTTGTTTGATTTAAAAAAAATATTTTTTGTTGTTGTTTTACATATTAATATTCGAAAAACAATTTTTATTTTCAGTTTTCTAAAATCAAAAATCACGTTTTGTTAATAGAAATAAAAACTTATTTTTAAAAATGAAAATATGTTTGATATATAGTTTTTTCAATATAAGAATGAACAAATAATACTCAATAATTTAAAATATAGCTATTATAAAATATTTTTTTGGTAATATGTATGTCCGTTTTACGGTCAATGTTCGGGGTGCATGGCTGCCCCCCAATAATATCGTCTCCAATGTTTGAACTTTTGTGTGCTCTCCTTGGAAGTGCAATGTGCCTTACCAATGCACCCAACACTTGTTGGTAGTTATTAGAAAATATTATTATAACTATAAAATATGATTGAACAAAGCAAAATTTTAAAATCAATAGAAAAAGAAATTAATTTTTATCTTTATTAAAAGTATGAAATTCAAATCATAGCAATGTGCCTTACCAATGCACCCAACACTTGTTGGTAGTTATTAGAAAATATTATTATAACTATAAAATATGATTGAACAAAGCAAAATTTTAAAATCAATAGAAAAAGAAATTAATTTTTATCTTTATTAAAAGTATGAAATTCAAATCATCCATTTTGATATGTTATTTGAGTTTATACTAACTTGCATCATTTGATTTTGTGTTTCTATCATAAAATGTGAACGATTGATTGTGTGAAGCAACAATTTTTATTTTTGTTTACTTTTGTTAGGATAATTTCGGGATTTTATAGGCTTTTTTGTGTTTCGAATCGGGGAGTTAGTTGTGTTCCTAAGATAAGTTTGGATTGACGAAGATGATATGAAGACAAAGTAAAGAAAATAGGGAATTAGAGATTAAATTAATAGAATATTGAAATGTTGAGTGTTAATTTTCAGAGTTAAGACCAAAATAAAATATAGTGTAAAAATGGAGGACTAAATTTATTATTATGTCAATTTTATTAATTATCACAAAGATGATTGGAAGACAAAGTAAAGAAAATAAGGAAAAGGACCAATTTATTAGTTGTTTTAGGTCACGTTGCACTTTTGTAATTTTTTCATAATCAAGGAACTTAACAAAAAAACCTTATAGTTGGAGGTTTATATAGTTATTTTATCAACAAAAAAAATTTATGATGGTTTGAAACTATGCTAACACAAAATAGTTAAATCTCATTAAAATAAAACATATGCGAAGAGTTTAATCTCAGATCACTTAAGCCTTGTTTTCAATTTTTCAAAACTGTATTAATGAAAATATTGGAAAATCTTTTTTTTTTCACATTTTTACCCATTTTTGTTTTTATTCTCTAAAATTCATATTCTGATTTTACAACAAAATATATTTTTTTCTTCAATATTTTCTATTTTTTAAGAAAATAAAAATAGTCACTATTTTCTAGAACAAAATGACCTAAAATTTTCAGATCATTTTAGACTTCAACTACTCGAATTTATCGGTTTTTGAGTTAAATCGTTTGGAATTATATCATTATATGTAGGGTAAACTACAAGGGAGGACACTTAATTATGAGTAAGGTTACGTTTAGGTCACTCAATTATTAAAAGTTACATTTGAGCCACTCAATTATGGGTAAGATTACATTTGGGTCACTCAATTATTAAATGTTACATTAGGATCACTCAATTATAGGTAAGGTTACACTTGGGTCACCCTTCATATTAAAAAAGTATATCAATTTGTGTATTAGATTAATTAATGATTTCAAATGAAGCAATCTAATGTTGGCGAGGGTATACAAGTGATTTGGAAGAAAAAAATGACTAAATTGATGTACTTTTTTAAATATGAAGGGTGACCCAAACGTAACCTTACTCATAATTGAGTGACCCAAATGTAAGCTTTAATAATTGGGTGACCCAAATGTAAGCTTTAATAATTAGGTGACCCAAATGTAACCTTACCCATAATTAAGTGACCCAAATGTAACCTTTAATAATTGGGTGACCCAAATGTAACCTTACGTACCCATAATTAAGTGACTCAACTGCAACTTTTAATAATTAGGTGACCTAAATATAATCTTACCTATAATTAATTGACCTCCATTGTAGTTTACCCTTATAGGTAAAAAATGCAACTAACATTATGGGAAGTCAGGTCACCTTTGATAAAATACAGTATGGGGTATAAATATCAACCCCCAGATCTCCCATCCAACACCTTAATTATACATTGAAATATTTCAACCAACATTTATACATACAAATATTTATACATCCAACCAACATTTATACATACAAATATTTATACATCCAACCAACATTTATACATACAAATATTTCAACCCTCCAAAATAATTAGTAACTATTATGGCCTCCACCAAAATCTTTCAGTGGGACTTCACCCTCCTCAGCCACACCAACATCCACTCCCACACTCGAGGCCTTCTCCTCTTGCTGCTCTTTTTCTCTCTTGTTATTTTCATCACCACCTTTTTCCTCTGTACTTATTGGTTGTTTGGCCGATGTCTACTCTCGACTGCTGCCGGTGCGACACCGGCTACTTCCCTTGGGCTCGACCCTCATACCATTAACAGTTTGCCAACCATTTTGCACACGAAAAGTGAAGGCAAAGTACATGGTTGTATTCGAGATGAGGAGATGCTGAAGATCTTGCCACCATGTGACCATGCGTTTCATTCTGTGTGTGTTGATAAGTGGCTTGGTTCTCAGTCAAGCTGCCCTCTCTGTCGAGCTTGTTTGACTTCGATATCCAACTCATTGTCCGACTAATTCAAGTCGTGTATTGCGAAGGCTGGCTACCCTTCTAAGTTCTAACCCAATTTGTTCTATTTATAACACTAAGATTCGAACCCATAGCCTTGCTTAAGGGATCTAGTGTCTATAAAACAATTCATTAATCAATGATGTTGCAGTTTACCAATATAATTCTTCTTTTGCAATCTGCGGCAGTTCCATGAAAGATTTGCTGCAATGTATCATATTCGTTCTAGAATTTAATCTCTACTTCTCCTTAACCCTAAGCTTTAATGTTTATAGAGTGGTTATTTTAAGGAACCAATTATCGAGTTATAAAGGATTACTTTTAAACCAATCACCTTGATAATGATTACATGATAAAGCTCAAAGCATGGCATCATAAATATGATAACATAACCACTGCTAATGTCGGGCCACAATCTTTCATGCCCCACCAGATCTTAAATGTCCCACGTCTTCACATTTTTCATGCTTCAATTTTTGGTATACACCTTAACTTAAAAATCTAATACTGTTTTAAGGGAAAATAAATATTCTTCTTAAAAGAATCGAATTTAAACAATTTTATCTATAAAATTTGTCTTGAGTTTATTAAGGACTAAAAAGTGGAACAAATACTACCACAAGATTACACTAAAAATATTTAAAAAAATCCAATCAGGTTAATTTAAATTTAAACTCGACTCAACTCGATTTGATAATCAAAAGTCAATAATATGAACTCGTATAACATGAATTTGAAACAATTCAAACCCAAAATTGACTTGAAATTGACACAAATCCAAAATGACTCTAACAAGTATACTAAAGTGATCTGAACTTAAATTAAATGTAAGGAAACACCACTACACCTCATGGTGAAGTGAAAAAATTATTCAGTGTATTTCACAAGTGATCTATGTATGAGGAACGAATCTGAGGTGAAAAGGGATGAAATGTTACCTTAATTAAATTTGAAAAAACCGCAGGGAGTTAGGAGAATCCAATTCTTCTAACACGATATCGAATCCAAGTCGTCACAACAACGTTCCGACCTCTACGCAATCCACGAGAATAAAACGAACAATATTTACTTCTCTAACTATTAGAGAGGTTTTTCGCAAAAGCATGCTTTGGCTGCTAGACCTTTTCCTTTATATAGCATTCAAAACCCTAATTCTAATTAAATTTGGATTCTTTAAATATAATATATATTTAATCGAATATAATTAAATGTGTAGAATTTGATTCTACTTCAACCATGTTTCTTTAGGGATATATATATATATATAGTTTAATAGTTTCTGATAATTACAATAATTATCTAGTATTAAAATATATGTAAACGAAATTATGTAATTATAGTATTAAAATATATGTAAACAAAATTATCTAAAATTACAATAATCATAATAGTTGCGATTTTTACTTATTTCGTGCACAACAAGTTTGTACACATGCTATCTAGTCGATATTTGTTCGTCTCAATCATAGGGTGTGATCCTTGTAGGTTCATGTAACGTTAGCAGTAAGATCTAAAATAATTCTAATATTACAAGTAATGAGTGGCATCTAACAATACACAAAGTCGTCCCTTGGCCTGAACAACAGGGGCGACCGCCCAGGGTGGCAGGGTACACTGGCTACTAGGAAAAAAATAGCCACGTTGTTTGGAGCTCACCAAAATCTGACATTTTTTTACCGTTAATTAAGCTTAAAGTTATAAACTATAAAAATAGTGTAATAATGACTTTTTAGGGAATTGGAAATTAAATTCGATCTCTCCCCCGCTAAATTTCTTCTTCACTTTAATTATATTTTAAAAATTTAACTAATTTTTTATTATTATATTATCAAATAAATTAAAAAAGAACCGTTAAAAATATGATAACCCGCCAATCATAATTAAGAATAAAGCTGTTGGTATTTAATTTTTAATGAGAAAAGGGCTATCGCCACAAGCCTAGTTAAAAACCTATCTAATCCTAAATGAAGGAAAAGAGTACTTGTGACAATAGATACAAGAAATCAAGTGTTACATAATAAGAACGGAAATGAAAAAGATAAACATTAACAGGCAGACAAATCCTGATCTGAGACAACCAAAGGCAACACCTCAGAATGAGTGTGCAGATAAACAAATTCTTGGACATCAAGCCTTTGTGTCATGCGCGTCAACCCATCAGCAACCAGATTTACTTCATGGCCAACACGCGCAACCCGAACCTCCCACTTCCTATCGATAACCGATCATAACCTCACCACAAGGGCATTATCTACGAAAGCGGCATACCATCCACTCAAAATCTGAGCCACATTTGCACTATCAATTTCGAGCTCAATACGTCATAAACCCAAACACCAAACATGACAAAGACCATCGTGCGCCATCCATAACTCAGCAGTAAGGAACGAGCAAACTCCCAAACTTCGAGCAAAACCCAATCTCCAGCTACCACTGTTATCACCTATCACTCCCCCAACTACTGCCATGTTCCTAGCACCGTCGACAACCCCGTCCACGTCTATTTTAACCCAACCATGGCTTGGGTGAGACCATCAAGGCCGAGACTGGTCAGCGCTGGAGACATGCACCATAGGGGCTGTTGTCACAACCAAAGACGCACAAAACACGCGACTATACACCACAACATCACGATAAATATCCCGACCATTGTTAAACACAAAATGGCAGTGATACTTCCACAGCGCACAATACATAATTGCAAACAACACATTTTAATCTGTACTCGACGATTGATCAAGCCCTCGATTGCGTAGGTTACTGTAGAACCAATCCTTAAATGGCCCCGTAAAGAAGTGTTGCAGCCGATCTCTCCTCACCAAGACCATCTAGACTTGCTTTGCTCTTGTGCATCCCCGGAAAACATGATCTAGATTCTCAACCCATTCGAACATACCATACAAAAACTAGAGTCCGCAATGCAGCGCCTACACCTTTCCGCATTCATAAGTAAACGACCATGTTAATCTAACCAAAAAAAAGTTTGGACCCTTTGCGGCACATTCAACTTCCATATGCAATTCCACACATCATTACCATTAGATTTACCCACACCATCAAGAGCCGCATAGGCCGATCTAATAGAGAATCCACGATGACTTTCCCAACACCAACCAAGACGATATGTTCCCAGTGCGGCATGAGGCGGCGCCATCACAATAATCTGGTGCACAACTTCTACATACAAAAATTGACCTAGGCGAACAACATCCCAGTGCCTATCTATTGTCACCATTGCCGCAATTGGTAAATGTGGAGGAGGAGAGTCGGATGTGCAGTACATGGCAAACGGTTGGGGCAAATCCACCCAAATGTCCCACCAAAAGTCCGTTCGCCAACCACTTCGAACTTGCCAACATATGCCACGACGAATATCATCACATATGTGGTCGAGACCCTTCCAAAGGCAAGAGCATTTCGGCCTACTGATTGAAGATGGAAGTAAGCCCTCCTATTTATATTTTGACTTAAGTACCTTCACCCACACCTTATCCTCATTATGAGCAAGTTGAAATCCCACTTTCATGAGAAGAGCAGTATTATGACGACTAAGATCCCGAAACCCTAAACCCTCAATATTCTATGGTAATATCACTGATTTCCACTTTACCAAAGCCATGGCAGAGGAGTCATTTCCTGAGCCCCACACAAACTTCCTGATAATCCTTTCCATAGCATCAATAATCTCTTTCAACAACCAAGAAGTATGCATAACATATATAGGAATGGCTTGTAAAACCGCATTCGCCAAAGTAATCCACCTAGCTAGAGATAATGTACGTGTTGCCCACCCTGAAAGCCATCATTCTATCTTTTCAAGCAAGAAGCGATAGGCACTACGTGTAACCTTCTTATGAAGAAGAGGTACACCAAGATATATACCAAGGTACTCGACAACCTCAAACCCAACCCCATTAGCTACCATAGTCTAAAGATCCGAAGGACAGTTTCGAGAGAAGTAGATATGGGTCTTGGCAACACTGATTCTGTGACCTGAACTCGTGCAAAAGCTATTCAGAATATCACCAATCACCAATCTGTTTCGTAGAAGCTCCAGCAAAAAGGACAAGGTCATCCGCAAAAAAATAAGTAGGAGAGATCAGGTTCATGTCTAGATAAATGAACACATTTCCAAGCCCTAGTCTCAACATTACGCTCAATAGAGTGGGAAAACTGCTCCATACAAAGGACAGATAAATAGGTGTAAAGCTCACCGTAATATCCTCATTCCATACAATCTGAGTAGAAATAGAACGAACACAATGCATAATCCACGCAATAAACTTATCAGGTAAATCCAATTCCTGAAGCATTTCTTCGTTGAAAGACCACTTCAGCCGATCACAGGCCTTCTCTAAATCGACTTTGATGGCCATCCACGGTTTGGAGTCCCGCTCCCCACTTATAGTATGACTCATCTACAGAGCGAGAATAATGTTATCGGTAATATGCTGACCTGGCATAAAGCTAGATTGAGTCGGAGATATCCAATCCGACAACAAAGGCTTCAATTTATCAACGCTAATTTTAATTATGACCTTATATAACACAGTACATAGACTAATCGACCTAAATTGGCGAATGGTTTCCGAACAAGCAATCATCAGAATCAAAACAAATAGAGTCTTATTTGTCGAGCTTGGTAATACCCCATGTACAAAGAAATCACTCACAAATTGGAACACTGCATTTCCCACAATGGCCCAATTCTTTTGGAAAAACCCCGCTTAGAAGTTGGAACCCATCCACCCCTGGCACTTTTAAAGAACTCATACTGAACATGACCTTACGCATCTCATCCAACGTAACTGGCCTCACCAAATTTTTCTTGCACGTTTGATAAAGGTTGAAAACTATCCCGAAAATCCTCCCTTGTAGGATGTCGTGGCTCGGCCGAGAATATGTCCTTGAAGAAATTAACTGCATGGTCCTTTAATTCATTCCCCTCTAAGACCCACCTTCTATCAGCAAGTCGAATCATGCAAATGGAATCGCAACGACGCCGAGCTATGGTGGACATGTGGAAGAACTTCGTATTCCTATCTGCATGTTTAATCCATAGATTGCGCAATTTTTGAAACCACAAGCTTTCTTTCTATTCAAGAACATCACGTAGTTCTTTTTTAACGATGCATCTAAGCTCAAGAGGAATGATGAACGACAACGATCAAAAGCAACCACAATCCCTTAAATATGTGCCAATAGTTGAGCTTTTCGCATCTCAATATGATCAAGGACATCCCTATTCCATCGATGACTTGCACCTTGAAAATTAGAAAAATTATCAAAAATTAGAACAACAGATTTTCAAGATTTTGAAAGTAAACACTCGAAATTCGAATGCTCATTTCATACGGCTACAAATCTGAAAGGTCGAGACCATGATCTAGCAACTCTAACCTCCGTAGAAAGCAACAAAGGGAGATGGTTAGAAGATGAACAATTTCAACAACTGAAACTCCCCATACCACCGAGCATTACACAAACCCCTATCCAAGCATTGCTGAAGATCCCCCATTTCCCAAGTAAATCGCAAACCAACAAAACCCATATCAATAAGTCCAGATAAAAACAAGAAATCACAGAATTTTACACATATGCCAGATCTACATTGAGATCCTCCCTGACGCTCATCCATGTTACAAATTGCATTAAAATCACCCCTTTAAACCCATGGCCAATCTGCCTAGGATCTAGAGCACGAATATGATCTCATACCATACTTCGTTAACTGTAATTCGAACTCGCATAGACAAAAGTAACAAAGAAACTTTTATTTGATCCAACCTCTTTACACAAGTTGTGGAGAAACTGATTTGAGACAGCCAACATATCCACCTGAACCGTATCCTTCCACAAAACTCATATACCCCCTAAAAACCCAGTCGCCTCAACACGGTAGGAGCAATCAAAACCCGATCTCTGAATAAATGCATCAGCCTCATTATCACTAACATGCGGTTCCAAAATCACAACAATATCGGGTGCATGCATACTCACAAGTAATCTAAAATAACAATTAAAATCAAGGCTAAGAGTGCCTTGAGTGTTCCAAAAATAACTTTAACCATTAAAATATGATGAGGATAAGAAACCAAACCAAATCTCAATGAGCATCAGAAGCCTCCTCCCTCTCAAAGGTTTTGTTCACGATCCACTGCACATTGGTCTGGGATCCTACACCTTGCAATGCCGTAGACACAGCCTCATGATCAGCCGAAGATGCAGCATTATCTAATTCCTTCGACATACTCGATACCCAATCAACCATAACTTTTGATTTTTGACTTGAGATATCCTTCTGTCGTGTTTTAGTGTTCTTCTTATAGATCTCATTACTAGGTGCAAGACGATTAGAACCTTTGATAGTTGTCTTGCGACTCTGCCCATATGTAACCCTGCCATTATTCTCTTTCAGCACTCTCTTTGTCCCTTCCTCGACAACTCTGACGGCCTTATGTTTATCCGAACGTAAAACTGAAGGCGCAACAATAACCTTATCTTGCACGGCAACCATAGGAACTTCTAAATTAATCTCATCCCCAATTGGGGTCGTAGAAACACCATCCTAGTCCCCTAAAGCAGTAACTACCTCTTTTCCTTCCCCAAATTCCCCGTACTTAGGTTAGTCGACTCACTCGTCACCTCAAAAACATCATCACACTCCATGTCAATCCCTTCCAACTCGACAACAACAGACGTGGGAAGAGGAGTTGATTCCGCGCATGCATTATGAATTGGAATAGAAGTCATTGAGTAGCTCGTAGGACATGCCCTATCCTTAACCATAAAATCCAAAACTGCTGCTCCTGTAGGAGTTCCCCGAGTCCCTCTACGACTTTCACTTTCTTTTGCTATGATCTCATTATCATTAATATAACTCAGAGCAGCAAATCGTGATCTTCCACTCAAAATCATTGCCTATTTTCCCTTTAGCCTTAACTCTGCGTTTGCGGCGTTCAACTTGCATCCAAGGGCCGAACATATCATCCGAAGAAGGTGTTGACTTATGAGTGACTCCAACATTCCCTACCTCTTTCTCCTTCACCCTACACAATTCCTTTGCATGGCCATACTTACCACACCCATAGCAGATCAATGGTAAACCCTCATACTCGATCAGCTGGTATTGCCCATCCATCTAGAGCCTTGGAACCAGTGGTTTATCAAGGTCAACCACCACTGCGATACGAGCAAATCTACCACACCTTCCTTCTGTAGTATTAAAATATGTTCGCACTACAGTCCCCAATACACTAGTAACAGCCTGAAATAATTGCTTGGAGTAATAGCGATATGGTAATCAAGGTAATCTCATCCACGCCAAAATTTGCTTCGGAAAATCCACCGATGTCGAGAACGTTTGCGACCATGGATAGACTGTTAGGTAACATCCATAGACAACCCACAGACCCCATTTAGGACCTTCTCATAGTCTTCATCCATTGCAAAGCGAATCAAGTAATAATCATTATCAAGATCGATAATGCATAACTCGCCCATAAGATTCCATAAAGTTTGAATTCTATTTTTAAGCGCACGATACTCGACCGACTTACCCAACAAGCGGACAGTCAAAGACTTCAAAAGTTTAGAATCGATCGCCTCATGAATCCTCTCTGAGAATCGAATCTCAAGAACTGAACCGTGATACCCGAATTTCATATCATTATCCTTCAGCTCAACTTCCAGGTCAATGATAAAATTATCTCGTTGTCCACCACTAGAGAAACCCAACACCATATCCCTAAATAAGGTTTTCACTAGTGCCTTAGCTGTGAATTTTCCCTCAGCTGATTCATGTGTCACCTTTGTCGTTAAATCCACGTCATTCGCATAAACTTCCTTCATAGCCCGATCCATCGATTTCCCAGCGTCCATCTCCACATCTTCGCCAGGCAAATAGATTCCTGCACTTGGGACCACCGTTTGACAACCCTTCAGTAGCCTCTCCATCATGCGCCAGCGACTGCACATCTGGTGGCTGACCGGTCGGATCCAAAGGGGCATCAACCATTAAAATTCCAAAATTATCGGAGCGTAGCATACCTAGGGTAGTTTTAAGTATTATTAGTAATAAATAAGGGTAATAAGGATTCACCGTTGTTGATATTTAATTAGTGTAGGTATTAGTATATTATAGGGCCATAATTAGAATTATAATAATATTTTAATTTTTTTTCAATTTTATATTGAGAGTAAAAATTTTATATACACCTATAAATAATATTTACATTGTTCTTATTCTTCGCATCTCAATTTCTCATCACTTCCCCTCTTTCTTACGTTATTTTTTTCATAATTTATTTTGAAATTTTTATTTATAATTTTTATTCGACGCTACAAGAAGGCAAAAACTCATTTATTCAAGAAGATTACAGTTTATGAGATTTACTGTTGATAAGGCAATTAGAGTTATTTGACAATATTTTTAGATTATTATTTGATTCCAAAAGGTTAAAATCTTTAGATAATGATAAATTAAAAAATCTTGCACAAACTTTAGGGCTGCTTTTTCTCATAATGATTTGTCTAATATTGATGCAGATGATATTTTTTCAGAATTGGAAGTGTTGCAAGTGACTTTGTCAAATGAGTTAATCTCGACATTAGAAATTCTCAAGTTTGTCAAAGTTGCAAATTATTATCCAAATATTTTAACAACTTATCAAATACTCTTAACTATGCCGGTGACAATTGCATCTACTGAAAGAAGTTTTTCTGAAGTTAAAATTGTTGAAAATCTTTTTGAGATCGTCAATATCACAAGAAAGGTTGAATGGTCTAGCTATTTTATGTATTGAGAAAAATATGTTAGATTGTATTGACGTAGACACTATTATTAGTGATTTTGCATCTAGAAATGCTCGTAGAAGTTATTTTGTGTAAGTTGTTTGGTGTTTAATAAAATTTCTTGATGTTTTTCATTTGATAATTATTGAACGTAATAAAAAATAATTTAAAAACAAATTAGTTTATTTTTTATACTCTTTAAAAAATTTAATACTTGTTATTAGGGGGCAATTTTTAAATTTGCTCATATGCCACCAAAATCTTAAAAATAGCTCTGACAATACATCATTGCTACCTAAGTTACAGGAAGTCGTGGTTCGACATAACCTTTTCGTGATTAACTCTTGTTCATGTATTACATCCTCTTGTCTTTACATCTAGATTGGACACAAGTCAGGGAATAGTCACACGTGTATAGTTCATCTAATATTTCTTGATATCTTTAGTAGATTATTATAAACGAATAACTATAATATCTCATATCAATTTATTCGAGCATGGTCATGTATTTCTAGTCTCACTCAATCAAGTGGTCTATGATATTACTCCTATTATGTAGGAGGGACAAATCTTATCTTGATCAACCATATCCCACTACATAGATTATGACATATCCAATATCAGTCTTTATAGTGTAGTCAGTCACGACACACATTTGACTGTATCAAAATATGTCACTCATAATGTTAAAATAATGATGATCTCAAGTTTGAGGATCATACATGTAGTTATCAATACGAGAAATATTGTGATTGTCACATAATAATCTAAGAAACATGCTAATAGCGGGTATGTCCAGTATGTCATTTTCTAACACATACTTATGTATTGATTTTGACATCTCCATGTCAATGATAATATTTTGTCATCAATCAACTACATATTAGTCTTAATATATTATTGTTGTTTTTGCCTGTAATAATACTCGACTAAGGACATTCAAGAATAACCATATTATTCTAAGAACTTTATTATAATTCAGTTTATTTATAAATGCACAGAATAAGACTGAATAGTAATAATAACTTAATTTATATTAGGGAAAACTATACCACGGACCACCAAACAAATTGGGATACATATTTGGACCACCGAACTATAGAAATCGTCAATCAGACCACTGGACTTATAAAATCAACCTATTTTGACCACCACTGTTAAAAATCTAACGGTGGAGTGACGGAACTGCCACGTGGCAATTGACGAAAAAATTTAAAAATTACACATTTGGTCCCTGTTATTTACACATTCTTTCAAGTTAGTCTTAATTTTAAATTAATAAAATAATAAATTATTTAATTAAGTGGTGACACATGTCAACACCTTATTAGAGGACTTTAGTTATTTATATTTGATAAAATAAGAAATTTATTTAAAATAATTAAATAATTAAAGTCCTCCAATAAGGTGTTGACACGTGTCACCACTTAATTAAATAATTTATTATTTTATTAATTTAAAATTATGACTAAACTAAAAGAATGTGTAAATAACATGGACCAAATGTGTAATTTTTAAATTTTTCTGTCAATTGCCACGTGGCAGTTTCGTCACTCCACCATTAGGTTTTTAACGGCGGGTGTCAAAATAGGTTGATTTTATAAGTTCGGTGGTCTGATTGACGATTTCTATAGTTTGGTGGTCCAATAGGTATCCCCAATTTGTTTGGTGGTCAGCGGTGTAGTTTTCCCTTTATATTAAAAAAATAAAATAAGTATGTCTTTTACAATCATCTTATGATTGATCTTTGGGCATACTCCAACATAAAATATAAGGGTAAACAACATCGTATACCGTTGAACTTTAGGTGATATATCATTTATAACATTAAACTTTCAATTGCTTCAATTGTAGTACTAAACTTTCATTTTTGCTTTGATTATACAACAATGCTATTAAAATCTAAATGACATAGTGATGTCGACGAATCTTTTCATTATTGTTATGATGTGGCCAAAACAACGTCATTTTGGTGTAGCTATTGATGCACAAAACGATATCATTTTAGACACTGAACTTTAGGGGTATATCGATTTTGTCACTAAACTTTAAAAATAATCCTATTTTTGTCGCTAACATTTCGACCGTCGATGTTAGTCAATCATCACCAGTCATCGCTCGCCATACGTGGCAAGATAGATACCAAAATTTTCACATTTCAATCCTTTTTTTCTTCTTATTGGATTAATTTTCCACAAAACCCACTCAAAATTAACGAAAAATTGTCAAAAGGTTTGACGTGCTAGTACTCCAATCATCACCCGTAACCGGTCATCATTCGTGGCAAAATCGATACCAAAATATTCACATTTCAATTTTTACAAAACACTCAAAATCAACAAAAATTTATCAAAAGGTTTGTTAAATAAGAGCCCACT
Organism: Hibiscus tridactylites; assembly: GCA_958450335.1. Classification (NCBI taxonomy): domain Eukaryota; kingdom Viridiplantae; phylum Streptophyta; class Magnoliopsida; order Malvales; family Malvaceae; genus Hibiscus; species Hibiscus tridactylites. The sequence continues at coordinate 40,826,096 of OY288292.1, forward strand.
TTGTTTTAAACAATAATGGTTTTAGTTTTTAATTTTGTAGTTTATTTTTTGGCACTTTTATGAGATTTATACGTGTGACTTGCATTGCCGGATCGGTTAAAATAGGTGACTAAATTATATATCTTCTTTGTAATAGGTGTCTAAAGTATTTTCTTTGACTAAAATAAAAGAAAAAACTCTACAATTTTAACAAGTTTGTTAAATAGGAGCCCACTTTGTTTTAAACAATAAAAAGAAAAATCATATAATTTTAACAAGTTTGTTAAATAAGAGCCCACTTTGTTTTAAATGATAATGGTTTTAGTTTTTAATTTTTGTAGTTTTTTTTTGCACTTTTATGAGATTTATACATGCTATTTGCATTGTTAGATCGGCTAAAATAGGTGACTAAATCATGTCTTTTCTTTGTAACAAGTGTCTAAAACATTTTCTTTAGCTGAAATATGTGTCTAAAATTTTATTTTTGCAAAAAAATATATTTTGGACACTTATTTTGTAGTTAAGCCAAGAAAAAAAAAGTAAAAATGTTTTAATATATAAAATAGCCCTAAATTTGACAAAATTTCTCAGCTTGAATTAATATGCGAGTTATTTTTTTTTTGCCACTTTTCACCCTAAACTTAAAAAATATTTTCAAATTAGTACTTGTAATGACATAACATTGAACCATCAAAATACCAACATCATCAATATTGTTATATTTTGATTCAAATTTTAATTGATAATAAAATTATAATTCTAATGGTTAAAGATTATTTGGTAATTAGTATTTACTTTAATGAGTATATATATTAGATAAAATATTTTATTGAATAAAATTTTTTAGTGATCAAGTATTTGAGCATATAAATATATATTTAGGTTTACTTTTTTAATTATAAGAGAATAATTAGATGAAAGAATTTTTTGTGAGATTAACCACTTTTAAGATTTCTGTAATAATAGCGGCTATGTTGTAGAGATGTGTATTGTATGGACTTTGGGAATAGTATTTTTGATACTCCGAATTTTGGGATACATATAGCGGGTTATTGACTAAATGAGATACCATGTTTTTGTACTCTTTGTGTTCTTTACGTTTATAGTGGATTGTTTGCTTCTTTCATTTGTGGAGGTAAGCAAAATCGAACTACGTTAAATCCCGTCACTTATGAATGTCTTATTTTGTGTTTATCTCACTTTGATTATTTTTTCGCATATCAAATTCTTAACCGATACATACGTGTCATTTTTTGTTGAAATATCATATCACTAAATACCGATCTAAGTTTTCTTTTTCAAGTTCATATACAAAGTGGTCCAAAAAAAAATTCAAGGTACCATGTTGAAGAAAATTGTCGTTTAGGGGGGCAACTGATATATTAAGTCCAAGAAAAAAAAAATTAACTGTGATGCTGGCCGATGTTTATCCTACAGTTACAGACAGATAACTGTGGGAAAAAAACAACTGTTGTCTGCTGCAATAAAAATTAGACTGTGGAGCGTACCAAAACACAGCAAATGTTTTTGCAATAAAAATAAGTATCGTTAATTCAATTTATAAAAATTAAAAATTTAAAAATAAAATAATTAAAATATATTATTTTATTTTAACTTTTTTTTAAACATAGATAAAAATATTTATCTACCCCTAAATTACTAAACTCTAATTTTTATTCATTTGAGTCGTCGTCACCGTTATCGTTACTGTCACCGCCGCTGCCCAGTGTTCGATTGCAGAATTGGCTTGCATACCATTATAGTGGCATATATATGCGGTGACTTGAAAATTGCTATAGTTCCACTAACCAACTTTAAAATTGCTATTCCTAGGGTGATGACCAGAAACGCAATAGTTAGAGCAACTGATAGTGCGGACGAAAATTTTTAAAAACCTTAACTTTTGTGATTGACGGTAGCGGCCGCAGCAACAGCGACGGCGACAGTTTGAATTTTAAATGAACAAAAATTAAGGTTTTTTAATTTAATGATAGATAAATATTTTGATCTATGTTTAAAAAAATTAAAAATAAAATAATATATTTTAATTAATTTATCTTTTGATTTTTAAATATTTATAATTATACGACGAGTCTTTAAATTTTTAATCTTTATAAATTAAATTAATAGTGTTAATCGATGATCGTCGTTAATAATAATTATCGGTAGTTGTCAGAATTTTCCTGAAATCAATCAACAACATTGGTGCCACAAGAGATCATATTGAATATGAAGTGAATTGAATGGGCCTGAGGTGGACCAAATCTAAGCATGGATTTGGATTTTCTAATAAATATTCGCTGCATTTGTTTGACCATTTATGTCCCTCACATCACATGATCGATTAATAACATTGACCCCAAAACAAGGAGACTCTGTCCTTCAACTCAACGTGTCCCCATTTGCATTTAGACAATCAGACTTTTCAGACCCACATTTTCGGTCCTGAATTATATAACCACCATCCCAAGCTTTTTAACTATAAAATTATTAATTTATAATAACTCATGTTAGTCTTAAGTTGGGTTTAAACCACTTTCGGTTTAGGTTAAGTCTGATTCCATTCGAGTTTAAAGGTCTATTTTCTTAGTCAAGTTATTACATGTTCGAATCATTTCAAGTTTTTAGTTCGTTTCAGTTTCAGGTTTAAAAATTATAACTATAATCTATGAGTTTTTTTAATAGTTTTAAATTAATTACAATGTAATATTTGTTTAATGCACACCACTTGTATATAAATCGATTTGAACCCGGATCGATTATTAAAACCTAATAAAAATGAAGATTGAAATAAGCGAAGATTATGGAGTCTTAATCACCTGGATGAATGATAAGCAAGAGAAAGATGATAAGAAGTTTCCAAGACCTATACAAAAAGTGATGGGATTTATGAACATAAACAAGAAAATCACTCTTTTTCATCATTTCTCAAACTTGATGCTCGCTGGGGATTGGCGTGGGGAAAACTTTGCGCTCTGATCTGTTCCTACTCAGCATTCTCTTCAAAGAGAGTGTCAAAGAAGAAGAAGATGTTGGAAGATTATCATTACCATCAACGGCGGCCGCACCAGAATCGGACGAATCGTTAAGATTCTCACCGTTCAAAACTTCCACCCCCGCCTCCGACGAACTCACTTGAGAATCCGTATCATTACTCAACACGTGAGCTCTGCAAACGGGGCAATTGGAGTGAGAGTGCAGCCACATATCAATGCATTCAACGTGGAAACCGTGGCCACACTTGGGTAACTTCCTTCCAACTTCATTCTCCTCGAACAGACTTAAACAAATCACACACTCCGACCCAAGCTTGTTGTGTTCTTCCACTTTGAAAACAAACAGTGGGATCGATGAAATTACCGAGGAATCGAGACCCTTTGATGGGGTGGTCGGGAAAGTGGCGTCGAATGCGAAGGCGTGGAAATGGCGGAAGCGATCGGGGCGGAAGACGTGGGAGAGGGAAGAAGATTGACTTCTCCGGCGAGCTTGAGCCAGGAACCATTTGGCGTAGACATGGAGGAGGAGGACGAAGAGGATTACGAGAAGCAGAGAGATGATGGCAGCTAGCAAGACGTTGCCATCGTAGGAAGAAATGGAGCCGAGGAGGTGAGAAATGGGGTTGGAGGTCTGGTCTGGAGAGTCGAGGGAAACTGACATGTTAATTTCTTGAAGATTGAGAGCTGAAAGTGTGAAAAGTTGAAGTTAATGTGAAAGAGATGGAAAAGTGGGGTTGGTGGGAGAAAGAAGAATGAGGAATGAATGGAATTGGAATCTTGTACATGCATATATAATTAGGAAATGTTTACGTGAAAGTCAAGTTGTTTGTTGGGATGGGTGAATAAATCATGGAATTCTGCCCCTAAACCCTTTAAATATTAAGTGAAGAGAGAATTCCCAGAATCCAAGGAGGAAATGGACTCGTGAAGGCGACGGCAGCTGAGGAAATGGGTTATACTTCATGTGAACCTATTCCCGATACCCATGACCATTCGACTCCTTTACGATTCTCTACTTCCTTTTTGGTAGTTATGTAATTAGGGAGGGGCAAGCAAAGTAGGGTGGGTGAACCTAACACAGCAAGTGAGGGGTCAATTCATTTGGGATCAGAAGCCCCATGTGAATCCAACCAGACTGAGCTTCCCTTTTGACTCCTTAATTTCCACCTTTTTGGCTGCATGTTTCGGGTAACTTTGTGCCACTAGGAGTTGCCTCGTGACTTCTTCATGCCTGTCACAGATTACAACCCCTGTTTTAGTGATTTATGATTAAGGTACCCTGTTCCACATAATACAAGAAGCTCTCAAAGGATATGGAACAAAACTTACATGTTTTATTTGTAATTATTATGATTGTTGTTACAACAGTTATGATTATATTTTGACAAAGAATTGAAATACAATTAATGAGAGTTTCATCTCAATGTTTTTGGACAAGTCCAGTATCAAGAAAACCAGGCTAATCCATTAGTTTATATCTTTTCTCCTGAACGCCCGTCACTCCCATTTGTATTTCTATGATAGTATGGAGTGGCACCTGCAATTTGGAACCACGCCAAAAGTAAGAACTCACAAAAACAATGTTTTCATAACTTTTATAGCTTTTCATTCTACGTATTGTTTATAGGATTAGGACCATCAACCAAAGACTACAGCCTACACCCTACAGCCTACAGGTGTCTTGTTAAACAACTTCAACACTCTTTGTTTTTCCTGGAGTGCCTGCATTTATTCAATCTTAGCCCACAAGAACAAATAAGTCAAAAATCAACATTTTCAACTTATCTATTACTTACCTCAATATGAGGAATTTCTTTGAGCGGCCTATCAGCAAAATAAGCATATAATGCTCTCAATACAGCCTGCAAAATGAAAGCAATAATAAATCATTCAAGATGATTAATCACAACATGAGAAATCATATATAGCACAAGGTTTTGATGTTAAATATAACCTGGTGAGATATCACTACAACAGGTGCTCTTTGTCGTTCAAGCTCAATAATTACAGGTTCCAGCCTGCATAGAACCTCAAAAGTTGGAATGTAAAACATTATTTGCAAACAATTCAAAGCTCAGTACGTTGACAAACTCTTCACCTTTGAATAACATCCAGGTAAGATTCTCCCCGAGGATACCGATATCTGAGCTTGTCTTTCTTGCGAGATCTATAAACAGGACATAATTACCCAAGACTGCAGTAAAATCATTACATGTTTTGATCCAACACAAGCAGTGTTACATGGACTCAGTATAGCACCAAACCCCTTCTGGTTTAGGCACAACACAATACACATTCGGGTGCAGAATATGCATCTGGTACAGTAATGGCAATGCTGAATTGGCAATGAAGAAAGCCAATGGCAGAGATGATGGACGGGTTATATGAAGAAAAAAAACAACCCAAACCATAGATTGAAAAAAAAAAGATAGAAGAGTAATTGAGGAAACTATAGGTCTGGGAAGATAAAAAGATGAGAATGATGATGGAAACTTGAAACCAGCTTTAGAGTGAACCAGTTATTAACTCGTATGGTCACCCCTTCTTCCATTGGGTTTTGAATAGAGATTGTGGTCCACTTTGATGAAGAAAGAAGAGAGGAGGAAGACTAAAATTACAGAGGAATCTAGGCAAGTCCTTGTGATAGGCTTAGGCTTTTGTAGTCTTTAACTAACTTTTTTTACAAAAGTAAAAGAAAAAATTCCATTTACAATATAAGGCAGTTACATATGAGATAATGTAAACCCATTTCAGTTACAAAGCACCATTAGGATAAAATTTAATATGATTAAAAAGTCCACCTAGATAAGCCTAAATTTAGTTTTATAGAATTTGTAAGACAATAATCCCAAAAGATAAAGCATTTTTGTTAGCCATTCAAAAAAAATTCTTTCAAAAAAAAAACTATAAATGGTATATACCATAAGAGGTTGGAACTATAGTGAAATTAGGTATAGGAACGAACCCCTGAACCCACATCCTATTTTCGTACACTCCTTAACTAACTTGGCAAATCGAATACTTTTTATGAAAGGAGTGTCAGACACTTGGATACATGCCCATATCTGACACCCATGCCTGAGTAAAAGTAACACAGAACACAAGCTCCTTCATATAATGCGAATTTACAAAGCCAGCCATAAGAAAAGCTTTATAACAATATGACATTCTCTTGCATTCAATTTTCTCATCAGGCAAGGAAAGAAATGTAGCATAAGGGTGATAGGTAAGACTTACTCATACTCCTCTGGCATATTCTTCTTTATTTCTTCATAAGTCATTCCATCACACACACCAGCATTTATCTCATCAAGTGCACGCCATTGTATCTATCAAAAGTGTGAAGAATTATACCTCTGTTAACATACCAATATATATTTATTTCAGCTTCCATTATGGCTAGAATGTGAACAAAGGGACGGACAAGTTACTTTCTCATGATTTCACACGCACCTTTGGAAATCCAACAATAGGACTTGCTGTCAGAATTGTTCTCTGGAGGGTGCTGGTCCATATCTATATAACAACAAAATTATGAAGTAATGCTTACACATATTCTATAACATAAAGCTTGATGAAGTGTCAGTAATCTGAGCCTATTTCAAGTATTGAGGGAAACAGCATTCCATAACATCTATACAATTTCATTTTACCCAAACCATGATGTGAAAATGTAGATCTTTGAGATAAACTTAATTGATCTACAGTTTGAAAACATTTTCTTTTTCTTGAATGCAGATCAATAAACTCGCAAATGACACTATCTCAGGCAAAAGAAATAACAGGCAACAGGCGATAAGCCGATAACTCTACCACTTGAGTATATAAGCAGGCTTCCAAGAGTGAAGAATGACCAGGACATGGAATGGGGAAAAAAGGTATGTTTCATAACATTGAATTCTGAAAGATGAGATTAACTCGCTTGGGTATAAATGTAAACAATAAAGCGTTGACCAAGTTGGAGCTTACAGAAGCAGTCCTTTCATTTTTCAATCGCTTCTCAACGAAGTTTGCTAGTTTCTTCATATAAATTTCTCCAGTATCACTGTTGCAACGGGAAAAGAAATTCCCTATTAAGTTAAAACTCGATACCGACAACACACTGAAATCAGAACAAAAATATTAAAGATACGAGAATATCTCTCATTCATGACAGCAAATTTAAACAAACGTTGATTAACACCAGCATTCTGAAGGAAGTTTATCGCGTAAAAATAAAGAAATAAATAGACAAGTAAAAATTGCAACCACCCATGCCATCAAAATAATAGAAAAGGCTACCTCAGTACGCTGTCACCACCAATTCTGCCTCTAACATTATCACGACTCTCTCCGTGCCTGGTAAGTAATATTGGACGAGGTGTGAGATGGGTGTTAACCTGCAAATCATAATATGAAAAATGGTAAATGTAAACATTTAATTTGAGTATCAATACAGAGAATGGTAGATGCTAAGAAATCTTTGAAGGTTCGGATGAATTCCTAGACTAAAAAAAAGCATTTGTGAGATGAGTAATCTTCGGAAAAGAAACATGTAAATAATAAATGTCAACAGGTGAAGAATCTGAAGGTTACAATTCCTTCCATATCTTGCAACATAACCCAGACAAGTGCAGTTGCTTACTGTTGTCAGATATAATTTCACCAGGTATGTTACCCATGATTTAAACCATATCAAGAAGGAAAAAACAATCCCGACAAAAAATTTTAGAGCTCCAATTAAAAAAAAAAGTGTCGTAGTTCCTTCACCCAAAGAGGTCTTTCATCCAATATAGTACCAGGGCAAACTGAGAAAAGAGACTCAATAACTAGAGTTAATAATGTGATATAATTGAAGCTCATTGCACACCATACCAAGAAAAAGACGATTCGTCCAGGAAGATATCCACTGATGTTGTTAACCTGAATCCAGTTAAAACATACAAATTCTTAGATCATATTGCAGAGCTATTGAATCATCTTAAGAAATTCAGAAAGAGAAAGGGTAAACATTTAACAACTGAGACTTTAAGGAAAGAAGAAACAAAAGATATGCCAGAAAAAGCTTTAAGAACAACAATGCCATAATAACGACAACTTTCTCCGAATATTAGCCAAACAAGACAGAACCAAATATACAAACTACTTTTAACTACAAGTACAACAAGACAGACAAAATACACCATTTTATGCGCACAATAACATTGATCCCACAGGCATATGCATGAAGCACAAAAGCCATATAAATGATGGTGATGAAGAAGAATTGAACTGAACTTGTATTTGTCCACCATGCCCACTAGCCATATCAATCATTTTGATGTAAGACCCTTCGTCAACTGGTTCATAAACCTAGTAACAATAAGCATAATCGTGCACCTTAGAATGGTAACGAGTATCCGAAGCAAAACTGTTAACAAAGAACCACAAAAGCAATTCAGACACTACCTTTTCATAATTAGCTAATCGGATTATAAAGTCTCGTAATCCAGCTTCATAATCTGGCCTGCAAAACAATATTGATAAGCAAGTCCAGAACTTTTCATCTGAGCTAGAAGCAAAAGGTTATTAATTAGAGCCTTACTCTTCTGCATAGTCAGGGCTTTGTTGTATTTTAAGACGAATATTTCTTTCAATAATCCTTTCATCGTTGCATATTGTTTCTAGAAAAATAATCTACAATCAAAAGCAAACGCAAAAGCAAAATAAACGTATTAGAAAATTAAAACTAGATATAGTATATTCTGGATTAATCTTCGTATTGTATCGTTAAGCGCTACATCAGATGTACTTTTGTTAATCATGATTTTAGTAAAACAGCATATGCAGGATCATGAGTCACAAACAAGAGTCCCCTATTAGGCGCTGAATGCAGTCCTAACCAACCTAATTAAATGCATTAGGGCAACATGAGTACATCAAGGAGTATATGACCCAATCAACCAGAAAATGTAATGAGTCAGGCTATATGGATATATTAGCTTTTTCTTTTCATCGCAACATATCAAGCATGCTCCAGCAAACAGCCATTTCAGTTCTACTAGGATACAGATAGCCGATTCCTCATTCTGTAATAACAGTACCTTACAATTTCCTTCAGCCATTTTCATCAGCATATTCCGTCTACTCCTGCTACTGTTAGTTGCATCAAATATTCCAACCTACACTTAGAAGTGAGAGTAAATTAGTCAGCAGAACAAGAGAGAAATAATTGTCACAAAAGAACTTACTTGGCCACCTTCTTGCATCCAGGCTATCATATCATCCATTGCCAGGGCTGCTACCTAGCAGCAAGTGACATATTAAAACTACGTACAAAACAGAAGACTAATATGGTTAACATTAATCAATCATCAAAGAAAAACCAACTTCATTAGTAAAACATATTTTTCAATGGAAGTTCCATCCATGAAGAGCTGAAAACCAACTATTCGCTAAGTGCAGAAATTAAATCATGCTGCTTATGGTGATTCATACCAAAAGTTTCTTTGGATCATGCAATTACTTCAACACTACCTCTTGTGACTTTTATACTTGTATCATACAAACAAATATTTCATTTACAAGACCTGCATATGACAGGAAAAACTTTGCCAGCTTCTACTTTAGGTGCCACAGAAGCTTCTTGAAAGTGTTTAATAACAAATATTGCTCTTGAAAATCTAATGAAATTTCAAATCTACAATCTTCTAAGGAGCACTAATACAGTAAATTGAATTCTTAACAAGGAATCAGTTTGGGCACTCAAAACAAGCAACACAATTCTTTTAAAGAAAGAGAAGAACTCTTCCTCGGACACTCACCTCATTACGTGCCTCCATGCCTTCAGGATTGTCCGCTCGGAAAAAGTCAGCTGACTGCATGAAAGAGTGAATCACCGACCAAAATTCATTCCCAAAAAAAAAAAGATTTTCACAACATTCCATTTCAATTATTAATTTATTAGATAAAGCCAATAAAATCAAACTGCATAAATTTTATTAGCAGCATCACAGGAGATGCTCCCAGAATATGAACAAAGGTGGACAGATTTACCTGGTTTGTACCATGTTTGAGTCGACGATACTGTTATGGACAAAAAAGATCCAAGTTATTCTTCTTTCATTTGAAACAAGTCAAAGCAAAGAGAGCATTCAATGTAAAGTACACCAACCTTGCCAACATTAAAATGCTTAGTATCATGTCCCAACCAGCGAAGATATCGTGTAAGTTTAACAGCAGTAAAGGTCTTTCCTCGAGCTGGCAAACCAACCTGAGAGTCAAGCAACTAATTAGCAACACCTATTCTTAACAACTTCAGCTGATTCTCATTCACATAATTGGTAAAACACATACCATGGTTCTATTTTAGGAATATGAAGGTCAACATTTTAAAGTCTAGATATCACCAATTTGACAATTAAATTATAGTAAAGGAGGTGAACCAATTTGACAACTAAATTATAGTAAAGGAGGTGAAAGATGATAAACTATAAAAAAAAATATTGAATTACTTATGGAGATTAATACCAGGACAAGAGCCAGATGTCTATCCTCCTTTGGTCCAAGCATCTGGTCAGCTATAGCTGCAGCTGCAACAGCTCCAGCGGCTGCAGGCATTGAATTCTAAAAATGAAAGGAAAAGTGCAAATATAAGAATACCACCAGGAAGAGAGAACAAATCATTTTTAAGAAGAGGAAACATATGTCATTCAAACCTTATTTTGACTGTCCAGTTTAAGATCAAAACTAAAAGTAGTTGAACTAGAAGATTTGACCAGCCTGGGAGATCCAACACCCCTATCAACGAAGAGCCCCCTGTGACTTTCTTGCTTTTGCAAAGGTGAAAAGGTCCCAACAGACTTTGATTCAACCATCCCAGATCCTGAATAAACCTTAGAAGAATCTGGAATGACAACCTCCATCTCCTATTAAAAAGTAAGTACACTGCATTAGATGCAAACTACTGCAAAAATAATGGAGCTTGGTAACCTTTGTAAATAATTTCTACCTATTAAGCGTGCAATCTAAGATACAATGTGAAGAACAATTTGCTTACCAATTTCTTGATGGATGTAGCTCTTATGCTTGCCATTTTATTTAGAATTAAGATTTAGGTTTACTAAGGAGTGTGATTTAACATATTACACAGGATGGAATACCAAAAAACCTATGTTATACGGGATGGGGCATGAACAAGAGTCTAAACTTTTCCACACATTGGGAGAGTTGAGCATCCATGCCCATGTTCATCCAAAGTGTTGGACATGGGCACTTCAAGAAAATAAAGTGTCGGAGTTGCAGGACAAAATTGTGTGTTGACATCCTTATACAAATAATATGTCCAGAGTTAATCATAGAACAAGTTTATGCATTTGCATGATGGGTTACCAAGATAAACCTTTATAGTTGCAGTCCGATCGCAACAACCCCCAGCAAAGGTTAGAGAGCGTGGATTTTCTGCCAAATTGGCTGCATAAACCAGCCCAGAGTTTGCCGAAATGGATGGAGCAGGTACAACATAATGTTCAAGGTCAAGCTCCAAACTAGCTGAAGAGCCATTCTACAAAGGAAAACACAGAATTTTTTTATGTCCAAGTACGTTGACAAACATAAAGCTCAAGAATCAAGGTTAAGCTCCAATCAGCTGAAGAGCTATTCAAGTTCAACAAAATAACAACCATATTGGAAGTTGGAGCAATAATTCAGAATTGATAAGTTACACACGAAACCATCTTTTCAATACACACCACGGATCCACTAGCAGTGTTCTCTTAAAAAAAATTAAGAGAACATGGGCCAAATAGAACATACCTCACGACCTGTCTCTGGAACTGCATCAATGCTAACATCAGGAATGCCACGAACAGTCGAAGGCCGGAGATTATCTTGATAAGCTCTCCAACTTGCCGCAAGATCAAAGGGTGAAACCCTGTCTGCTTTAATCAACACTCGATACTCAAGAACCTCCTCATTATCTAGCTTAAATAGTGCCAGTCTTGCATCCCCTTGTAAGGTACCCCCAATAAGTTGCCGGTTTGGACCCTCCTCAACAATACAAGGCGTGTAACCATGCTTAGGCTTCAACAAGAACTTGAAATCCAAAGTTTCTACGTTCAAACATGTAAAACACAAATAAGTAGAAATCTCCACAAACCTTAAGCTGAACATATCACTTGCCAATAAATTCCTAAGATTCACTTTAGCTACTACTTTTGAATCAAACCAAAACCAAACAGAGCCTTAAAATTTTACATCAGAAAACATAACCAAGCATCTAAATTTGGAAACCTGATTCTTAAAAACAGAAAAGAGGACTAGTAGACTATACAGTAGTCATTCAACAGAGCTCAAGAAAAGGTTAAAGAGAACATATTCTGAAAAGTTGGCAAGTTAAGTTATACGATAACCTTATTTTCCCCAACGCCGATCTTCTATTTAATTTTCAAGCAACCAAACTAACCATACCCGAAATGGAGAACAAAAAAAAAAGAGTGGAGCAACGCTAGCACACTTTACCGTGATTAGGAGGAACAACAAAGCTCAGCTCCCACATCGAAGTCGATTCTCGCTCCATTGAAAGCTATTAACATTTAAAAACAGAATAAGAAGAATGAAGAAAACAATTGCATTGGTAAAATTTAATGAATAGAGTAAAGAAACAAATCACAGCTTTGGAGGAATCCCAGGAACCAACAAGAGGAACGGAGCCATAAGCATGAGGAATAAGGTCTCCTTTCTTCTTGTAATTCTCCATCTTCAACGAAACGTAAAGTTGACCGCCGGCTTGTTCGAGGCTCTCCTCTCGTTCTTCGCCGCCATGCGACCCACCGTCGGAGTTTCTCGATGCTCCCGTCCCCATTTTTTTCCTACTCTTGTATAAAACAATAAACAAATGAAAATGAATACTTCAAATATTAGGTTCAGCTGCTTTCATGGTTTGAGTAAATACTGAAGGAAGTATATTCCTACTCTTCGGGTGGCTAAGAAGATTGAATCGAGTTGAGAGATAAAACGGATTTTTTTTTTCTTTAAAAGAGAAAATTAAAATAGAAAAATGGAGAGTCGAGAATTTTTTGTCTGCGTTTTGCATTTTAATATTATCTTTTTTAATTTTTGGATTTGATGAAGAATGCAATTCCGCTGTCTGCATTTGGGGGCCCATATATCTTTTTGCTTAGATACGCCTTTCCTTTGTTCGTTTAACAGGTGTCGACGCCTAACGGGGACTGCACATATAATATAATTTTGATCTAACAATAAAATTGGCGACTGCAAGCCATGGGAATAAATTAATTCCTTTTGAACTGAATAAATATAAGTTTTGTCTAACTTATGCCACAAATTTTATTAAGAAATCAAAGAAAAATTTTATTAGCTGCATCGTATTTTCTTCACATATCGTAAATCTTATTTTTACCTACAGAAAAAGAAATGAGGACTCTAAGGTAACAAAAAATATTCCTACTCGATCAACAGCTGCTACTCTAATTTCTAAAATACCGTCTTCATAAAAAATATATATAATATTAAAAATATCTTTAATATTTGATTAAATAGTTATTTTGACTCTTAATTTATTAATTTAATCATTAATGTTTCATTTTGTGTCAAATAGTTCATCTGCGGATGAAAACTTGTAGTCAACTAACGATAAACAATTTCAAATAATTTGACAAAATGACAGGTTAGTAGAAAAAATAACTTTATATTTTATGTAATTTTATAAAAAATATTTTTTGACTGATATGACATTCTTTTAAGTTAATACTTTCGTCTATATGACATTGTCATGTCAGTATGCACCGCCATTTATCGTTAGTTAGATAAATAATATTCATTTACAGAAGGACTATTTTAACTCAATATAAAGTATTGAAAATTAAATTAGTTTAAAAAATTAAAAGATAAAATAATTATTTACTCAAACATTATATGAATTTTTTTAATTGTATGACAAAAAAATAGCGGGAGAACATTCTCATAAAATATATAAAGAATAGGAAAACATTGTGGCAAATAATGTATTGGTTGCATTTTGCGTAATGAATGCACAAATTTACCAAAAAAGAAAAAGAATAAATTATGATAAAATAAATAAATAATGGGTAATACCAATATATATAGGAAAAGGGAAAAGGCCAACTACCTATGCAGGATGAGTAAAGTGGTAACAGTGTAAGTAAAATTCGATTTAATTTTTTGAAAAATATATTTTATTGAACTCAAATTTATAAACTCCACTACTTAAGGTCATTTGATATGGATATGATGGGTTTTGGCCCGATCTGGCCCTATAGGGTCAAGTTTTCTTTAAAAAAATAGATTTGGGTCGGGGGTATTTTAAGGATGTGGTTGGGTCAAGTTTAAATTTAGGGTGAAAAATATTTAACTCAACTCGACACGCTCTAAAATAATAGTTTAATTGTGTTATAAATATTTAGGGATAATTTCTTTAATACCACTCTTTATATATTTTTTCAATTATATCTATATTTTATCTAATAAAAATGGAATAACTATAATGTCCTTGTATATGTATTTTTTCAATTCACTCTGTATTTCTCGAGTAAATATGAAAAAAAAAACATTTTTATTAATTTATGTTAGGTCCATGTTCAAATTTTTAATCTAAAATTTAGATCGGTAGAGCATCGTCAAATATCGCGTAGGGTTCAGGTCGACCTAAAACTCGACCCATGATCATCGCTAAACTTGACTCCATTTAACAAACTCAAATTTATAAATACAATCCGACTCAAAAAAAATCAAATAATGTTTGAATAATAAAAGAGATTTACAAACTTGAATAACTCAAAAAAATTATTAATTAGTTGATCAATTTTCGAGCTCGAGTCGAATCATTCAGTTATGTATAATTTCCTTATTTACCTATGTAACATCAATTCCATTTTTCAAAAATATATTTTTTTTTTTTTTGCAATTTAGGCTCTCAATTCAGTCCTCCCACTGCAACTCTTTGCAAGTTCTTTCTTTCCATCAATTCCTTAACTCTTTTATACTCTCATTGACAATTCTCCCTCAAAATCCCTTTAAAAGTATACTATAAATATATTACATAATATTCGATGGTATTTGATAAATCAAATACCATTACAAATTTTACCCACATTTGTGAAAAATATGAATATATATATATATATAAGTTGTTCGAGTTATATAAGCATCGTACATAGAAAGCCATTTAAATTAGAACCAATCAATATTTTAACATTATAAATATTTACAATTAAATTTGAACAAAAACTCGAACAACTTAACTCAGCTCGAGCTTTATAAACTCGTCTTGACTTAAGAATTTTAAATAAAATTTAAATAATAAAATATAACTCGTCAACTTAACTAAACTCAATCCACTAATAAAATGATCCTTTTGATGAAACTACGAGCTTAATTTGGTTCGATCATCTAACTTCATTCTTTATATTATATAATAAACCGAAATCAAATTGTATTTACGTGTAAACTATATAGTATGCAACTTGTAAATATTGAATCTCTATTAGTATATAGTAGTTTTCTTTTAAAAGGCTAGCCATAAAAAATATATGGGTAAATTACAATGAAGGTCACTCAATTATGGGTAAGGTCACATTTGGGTCACTCAATTATTAAAAATTATATTTGGATCACGTAAATTATGGGTAAAAGTTACATTCGAGTCATCCAATTTTTAAAAATTACACTTGGATCACTCAATTATGGGTAAGGTTACACTTGGGTCACTCTTCATATTTGAAAAATATATATCAATTTATATATTAGATTAATTAATGGTTTCAAATAAAGTACTTCACAAGGGTATACAAGTAATTTGGAAGAAAAAAAATAATGAAATTGATGTATTTTTTAAATATGAAGGGTGACCCAAATGTAATCTTTACCCATAATAGAGTGATCCAAATGTAACATTTGATAATTGGGTGACTCAAATGTAACCTTACCCATAATTGAGTAATCTAAGTGTAATTTTTAAGAATTGAGTGACCGAAATGTAACCTTACTGATAATTGAGTGACCTCCGTTGTTGTTTACCCAAAATACATTTGGATTTGAACGTGTCTGAGTCTGAGGCTATTGTTTATGAATACCAACGTTGCTTATCTTCTTCAATTCTTCGAATGCACGAATGGTCTCTGCATCAAAACCACCTGCGAACTGAAAACCTTAAACTGGTTGGTTAAAGGAACACAACATTTTAAAAAGCAAACCAAACATAATTTTGATTTTTTGGTTGTTTTTGTTTTTATTGATAATACACGACATATAAAGAGGCATAATAAAAAGGCAGACAGATTCTATTCTTACTTGATGAACTCTGTATGCAAATCGAACTCCTTGAAGCAAGACATTGCTTTCGTGGGAGCATTCGTTGGACTGCATTTCTTTGCTTGTTCTTTTCATGCATTCCCTCGCTAGCCTCAGTGAGCTGAATTTCATCTGCAGAATTTTGCAGCAAAAAATCAATCAAGTCCCTAATTTTTTTACACCCAACTCGAACCAATAAGTTGAATCAGTTAAACTCTTTGACCAATTTTGACCATTAAATCTTGACAATTATTTTCTATATATTATTGTCATATGATACATTACAGTTGTATCAAGTTGTAACTATAAATTTTTATAAATAAAAAATTATAAGTTTATTAGAATATTTAGGAATTTTGTAAATAAAATAAAAAAAATTTGAAAATGTAAAGTGACAACACTGTGACACAACACGTTAAACTAATTTATCAAGAAAAACCCTTAAATTTAAAGGTCAGTGTTGGTCAAAAGGCTTAACTGATTTAATTTATTGGTTCAAGGATTTAATTGGGTTGAAAAAAAGTTTAAGAGCGTTATTGATTTTTTTCAAAAGTCCAAAGGCTTCTTACACCATTAAACATTTTATTTAAGGATTTAATACCTATACTATACTATACTATACTATACTATACTATACTATACTATACTATACTATACTATACTATACTATACTATACTATACAAGTGATCTTCTTCTACTTTAAATAACAGTTAAATTGTAGTTTCTGTCCTTATACTATACTTAATTTGCAGTTTAAATCATAATTTCACCTTTCAAATAACATAGAGAGTTTTGGATTTTTTTTCTTCAAAAAGTCCCCGTTAGTAATTTAGGCCAATGCATAATATTAAAAATAATCAAATGACCAAGTTGAGTGTAGGACAAGGACTGAAACCATAATTTGACCTTATGTTCGCATATGTACAATTTTAGTTTAAATCCTTAGTTCGCTCGAAAAGAAAAGGTAAGATGAATCTCCTAGCTTCATTAGCAAGGTTAATTTCATCAGTTTGATGATCCCTTTGGCTTTAAATGCACTTCATAGTTGAATACAGGTAATGTGAAAAAAAACATTTTTTAATTAAAATTCACTGTTTTGAGAACCATAATGTTAAGATCTACCTACCTGACCAATCAAACCAGTTTCCAGCATCCATTCCCACGGGATCTGCAAATCTCTGTATCTTTTGCTACTGCTTTCCCTCACCCTTTCTATGTTGTTCACACTTTGCTCCACCCTGCAAGTTTTGTCAAATTCATGTTAATTTATACTATTCATTCCAAATATCCAAGTTTATAGCAAGTAAACCAGTTTATACATGCTCGCCTGTCTTGCAATGCTTGCATCCTTTTCAGCTCTGAATTCAAACACTCTTTGGGGTTGGCCTTAAACGATGATACTTCGGCTTCGAGGTTCTTTAAGTCTCGGTAGCTAAACGCTGCTTCCCTCAGAGCATCCGCTTTTCGCTCCGGCCAATGCGGGAAATGCTTCAGAACTGCCCTTTCATCGACCAGGGATGATAGTTCTTGATCTAGCCACTTAATGAATACTTCCACGTCTGATATATCTTTGAATGCTGCAGATTGGACCTCTGATATTAAGAAATTTATGAACTCCTTTTGTTTTTCGACGTCGGATTTTATCTGTGCTTGTTTATTGATACCAACATTTTGTTAGGAAATTAAACAAAAGTGGGGTTTGAATTTGGAAGTGAAAGGCTAATGTACTTACAGCTGAAACATATGTCGAACGGTTTTCGATTTCACCTATCATGTTCTTAGTAAATGCAAGCAATGGGGTAGCTGTCGTGTTGGTTTTGTTTTCGATGTTGGCATCTTTCCTCGTTAGAGAGCGATAAAGCTCCCCGACTTCGGGTACACGGCGGACCGATCTCGAGCCTGCTAACAATTTCGATGGCAATGGTGGTGCTGGTGGTGCCGGTACCAATGGCGCTTTAGCTTTGTTTTCATTCACTTCCTTTGGAGATACGGAGATAAAAGGATGATGAGACCTTGACGGTGGTTTTGGTGCTTCTAATTGCCTTTCTTTTCTCATAGCCAATTCCTGGAAACTTGGCCTCGGATACACGTTTTCCGAATCCGATGATTTCGGCTGCGACACGTCCGTATTCCGGTCCTCCTTGGAGCTATGCAACTTCTTCCAAAGCAATGATTTTCTCTCATTGTCATGTGCCTTGAGGGAACTGATCTGTGCTTTCAAACGAGCTACCTCCTGTTTTAGGTCCTGATTTTCCTTCACCAATGAATCGTTTATAGCCAAGGAAGCCTCGAGTTGTTTCTTGAGGAGGCTGATCGGTTGGCGGAGTCGCGATTCGTCGTCTCCAAGTGACATTTTCTCCGCTCTGATTCCTCGGCTTTCATCAAAAGGATGAGGAAATGAAGAAGAATTTGAGCATAGATTGATTTTTCTATAATCTTTTCCACCTTTTATGCATTCATTCAATGCTCTTTACTTTTGAAGCAAGCTACGGTTACCTGCTTAGCTAAGGCTGATGTGTGAAATAGAGAGAAATGGCAAAGTGATTTGCTTGAGGTTGCTGGCACTAAATTAAGTGGCTAGCCATGTTAGGTGCAACATTCAATTCTGGTCAAATGTTACCTTTATATTCCTGTTCTTTAAATTGCTTTTTGTGTCAAATTATACTGATAGTCCCTGTAATTTTTCATTTTCTGCCGATTCAATCCCTCTACAGAAAAATACAGTTTTTTTTACCTTTACTTTTCAGCTTACTGCATGTTTTAAACATTATGAGATGAGTGATTGCAAGTTGCCAACTTCCATTTCCAGAACTTTCCCTTCAAACCCTTTGTCATTCCAAATAGGGATGTAAATGAGACGAAACAGATAGTAAGCTATTCGAGTTTGACTAGATCAAAGTTCGACTTTGTTGAACTCGACTCGAGCTCGAACTCTGCTTGAATTCTTAACAAGCAGAGTTGAACTACTCAATACCCAATTCAAAAAAGCTTGTGGGCTACTCGAAAATATAATATACTAAGTTTTTAAAAAAAAATTAAAATGAACTAAAATATATGTTGTTGGATAATAATAATAATAATAATAATAATAATAATAATAATGTTTTAGTTGTTGATTTAATCCACTCACAATTACTATTATTGTTATTATGAATAGGGATGTAAATTAGATGAGAAAAATCACGAGCTACTCGAGCCTAATTCGATTAAAGTTTGGTCAATACTCGACTCGAGTTTAAACTCAATTTAAGTTCTTAACGAACTGAGTCGAACTTAGCACTACTCAAGCTCGACCTAGGTTGTTTACACCCCTAATTCCAAGTCTATGTTTACATTGCATTGCAATTGGCTAGAGTTTGCTTGAGAATCAAGGGTGAAAAGAAAAGTGTGCATATCAATGAAGGGCGGTGAAGGATGCGGACAGTGCAAAATCAAAGGGAAAAAAAAGAGAGAGAATAAAGTAATGATTATTACAGCTTACCAGAATGAATCCTCTAATTTTACTTTAGTTTCCCTTCTTTTCACACAATTACTCTATTTTCTTTTCCTTTTACTTGCATACATACACATGCATCTCTATTTCTTCTAGAAAAAGAAAAAATAAATAAAAGTTGGGTCTATCGAGATTTATTCCTATAGATCTTACTTCTTAGCTTCCTCTGGTTTTTGCTACATAGTTTCAAACATGCTTTAATCTCTATAGGTCCAAATCTTATTTTAGTCCCTTTACTATGCCGAAACTCATGATTTAATCCCTTTATTTTACTTTCACATGTTGATTTCTATTGGTAGAACATGGTTGATACGTGTAACTTGACCATGTGATCGAATAACAATAGTTAAAGAGATTAAATCTCAAGTTTCAATACAGTAGAGGGACTAAAATCAGAATTAGACCATCTGCATGATGTCGAAATAAAATATAAAGGGTAATTATTATTGAGGTAGGGGAAGGAGAAAATATGAGGAAAGGCAAGGTTTTATTTTCGGGGGTGGTTGAATCAGATTAATGATCTCTTCATTCTTCTATAAGCTTATAAGGACTTGAACTTTGGGGATAATATATATAAAGAAATCCACCCTGGAGGCATGCAAATGCAATTAATATATTTCAAAGGACCTCATGGATATTAAGGAAGATAAGAGATCAGCTTTGCTTTAAGGGATACCCTAAATATCCACAGGGTCCATCTTTAGGTCATAAATGAATGAGTTCCCTAATGAGCGGGGAGTCTTGCTGAACTCTCTGGAAGGGAAGACAGTGCAGAGAATGGTGTGGCAACTGGCATGTGCCCAAAGACAAGGGAAACATTCGGTATTCATTGTGGGTCAAATTGTATAAAAGGTTCTTGCAGATTGCACTTTTTGACAGATTTAATCTAGGGATGATAAAATAATTCTGTCCGGTGGACGGATTTTTATTAAAAAAAAATTGGATTTATGGAAGAGGGAACGAGTTTTGAGAAAGATCGGTTTAGGGTGAAAATTTTCTGACCCTACTAGATATATTTATATATAAATACATATTTATTATATTATGTTTGATATTTTTATTCATTTTTTACGGGGCGGGTTAGCTGTTAGGTTTAGTCGTTTTTTTATTAAAATTTCAAGACCGAATTGGGGTTAAATTATGCTTTTATTATGTCGGGTCAAAAAAACACATTAAACTCGGGTCATATCGAAATCAAGTTAAAATTTAAAATTTTAGGCCAAAATCTAAGCGATCGAAAGCTCACCTCACCCATTATCATCCCTAATTTAATAGCTCTACTATAATGTGATGAATAGTTTAATGTACCTTTTTTTAAGAAAAAAAATAGAAGTATCATAATGAATATTTTTTAAAATACAGATAAAAATCTTTCGCTCCTTTTCGGTGTTTTACTTATGTCCCCATGCTTAAAATTAGATTCAGGGTTGGAGGTTAAGGATTTTATGTTTTAGGTTAGGGTTTAGGAAATTTAGGGTTAGGTGTATTTTTTAGGGTATATGATGTAGGGTTTATGATTTAGAATTTAGAGTTAGGGCTTGAAATTTAATTTTGTAGTATTTTTTAGTGTTGGAGCATAAGTAGGGACACTGAAAAGAGGCAAAAAAATTTTATCCGTCAAAATACGTATATTATATTAAATATTTTAAAAGTACAAGCATCAATATTTAAAATTTAATTTTTTTAAAGTACATATATCAAATCTATTAAAAAAATACATATATCAAATGTAATATTATCCTAAAAAACTAAGACATGACAAATTATTTAATAGAATTAAGAGAAAACTGTTGATCTCAAAAATAAAAATATATATTTTAAAAAAATAAAATATAACTAAATTATAATAGATTAACTAAATTCACTAACAACACCTAAAAGGTGTTATATACTTTTTTTGTATCACAGTTTGTAACATGAGAATATAGGAATCTCAAAAAAATAAAAACTATTATCCTTTCATTATGGGGTAAATTCTATTTAGTTACTATTTTCTTCTATCAGAATACATTAACCAATAAAAGTTTTTTTCGTAATATACATGTGCATTTTATGGTTTATGTTTGGGGTGCGAATAAAAGTTAAAATTTATTATATATCATCAATATCATGAAACTATATATTATTAACAATATGAAAATGATAAAAATTATTAATTATATTAATAATCTATAATAAATTATTAATATAACAATATATAATTATATTAATAGTTATTAACTACAGTTTCATCAATATATAATATATTAATAAAGCTGTGCTCCAAGCCATTTAGACTTATGTTATGCAATCAACTTGATTGCCAAAAGGAATTTGTGAGGCGCTGGAAAAATTGTTTAGGCGCTTTGTTTGGGGCTTGACTAATGATTCTAATGCTATATCTGTTGTGAAGTGGGATACATTGAAACTAGCGTTGGAAGTAGGTGGATTGGGGTTTCGTGACCAAAATAAAGCTTTACTAATGAAAGTGGTAACTAATGAGGCATATGTTGGAATATCCGTGATGGGTGGAGGACTGATTTTTGGCTCGATAATGACAAGCCGCTGGTTGACTGTTGTAACCTTGCGGTACAGCCAATGCCTTTACCGTTCACCCCAAGCTCAATGGGACTGGGAAAAACTATATGTAATCGGTCCAAATAAAAAATGTTATTGGTAAATTGCCATGGCAAGAATACTTCCATCATACACCAGATTATGATGTGTGTTAGCTGATATGTTTAGAGTGGGGACTATGATAAGTTAACTGGAAAACTATTCAAACAGTTCAAACATCAGATGTGCTCCAGAACTTGAAGAAACTTCAAATCCTTTTCTTAATATGGCAAGAAAGCTGATGGCACATCCAAACATCTTATTGATACATTGTCATATAGCATTTGCATATTATTCATGTTGTTAAAACTGGAATTCTCATGTTACCGATAAATGCTCGCCGAAGCATATGATACCCGTTTCTGAAGTGCTCAAGGGTGAGGCAGAGCTGCCTTATAGCTTCTCGTTTCGCTTCTGCTCCCTCGAGTATTGTGATTCTTTGCCTCTTGATCTCATCCTCTAGTTCCTTGACTTTGGATAGCAGTTCATTCTCCAGTTTTTGTGCTGCTTCAGCTCTAGCAATTAGCTTCACATGTTCCATATGTAATTGGTGGAGGTGAACGTCCATCTGAACAATCCGAACTTCCCTGGAACTAACCTTGGCCTTGAGTGAATACATTTCGCTCATAAGCCCGTTTCTCTCTGATTTTGAAGTCTCGAGGTCTTCCTTTAAAACTTTAATGCAATTGCATCTCTCAGCAAGCTCCAGTTTCAGCTCCACAATTTCCCTTTGAGCCGTATCGAGCTGACCCTGCAGATCTTGAATTGTCCCATAAAACTGCTTCCTCTCAAGCTTCAAACTAGCATTTTCGTTCTCCGAACCCTTGAGCATTTCTTTCGTAGTACTGAACTCTTCCAAAAATGCCTGCATCTTGCTATCTACATGTTGATTTTCTTTCTCCAATACACTGATCTTGTTTAGAAGTTCTACTGCTTGATTAACCTCAATTGGTTCAGGCTTTTCCATCTTCGCACTGTCTTCTATCCATGATTCTGAGCCAGTTGTTCTGAGTTGTTTGTACTTTTGGAGCTCGGTCTTCAACGAAGTGATTTTCTCTTCGGAAAGATGTATTCGTCCATTAGAGATTTTCATTTCTTCTTCATACTCTCTAATTCTAGCAAGAAGATCCGAGTTGTCATTTTTTGCTCCCCTTTCAGTACTCTCTTCCTCTAGCACCCGTAGCTTCTCTTTCATTTCATTGAGTCCAATCTCCAATTCAGCCATTTTCCCACTCACCCCTTGATCACACTCATTGCCTGAGAAAATTGAGTAATCATCATATTCCAATTCAGAATCTGTTGAAGAAGATGACTTATCTCCTTCTTTCTGGTACACATCAGAGCTGTTCCCACCAGAAGCAAGGAAGACATCAAAACCAGCAGCACGCGGGACAGATTTACGACGACTCGGCCTTCGATCCGGGGAGGGACATCTAGGGGGAATATCAGAGCCAATGTCAGAGATGCCAGAACCCTGAGATTGAAGGTCCAACGGCATATTCTTCCTCAATTCTCCCGTCAGGTGATCATAACGCTGCGCCAAAGAATGGTACATGCGGTAGAACGCCTCAACTTGAGTTATAAGTTCCGGCCTCTTCTTATAATACATCTCAGCCTTTTTCGCAAACGAGTCTGCATCTTCTTCAATCATCTTCACCATCATTTTGACTCTACGATCCATTTCTGCAGTCGGCAATCTTACCGTTATTTACTCTTGTTTGACATATAAGCAATTCAAATTAGTTCAGAAACAAAATCCTGTATGAGGATACAGAGAAAGCGCGTCGTGTAGAACATACACAACATCATCATCATTTTACTGATAGGAAGATCAGGCATCATCATTAGAACATTTTCAGCAATTTGGAAACAAGGTAGAGAGATAAGAATTAAACCCAATTTCTAACAGCATCTCATTTCAGCTGCAACCAACTAAACAACAAAAAGCATGTTCATGTAACATATGTTCTTTGAACCAACGCCTTTCCCAATATATATATAGCAGCATCTAACTTACCCTCAAGATTTTCTGCAAGCCATTTTGAGTTCTTGGGGCTGATGTGGCTATCCCACCACCATGAATGTGGCTTTTTGGACTCAAGTCTCCTCATACTTCTAGTTAGCTGAGCCTAAAATGAGAAGAAAACAAGATTATTCAACTAAGAGAGATCTTCGCGGTACAACGGACACGAGATAACATAAGATGTTATTTTCTTCGTGTGGCGATAGTTCTTAAAGGGCATAATGAGATAACAGACTAACAGTTACTTGGTGAGCAAAGCAAAATTCTCTTAGGAATCACTCAATATCAGAAAACATCAGCTTCTGTACAAGTTACAATTTGTCAACAACTGAAGTGTTGGCTATGAATTTTGATTCGGTTAAGATTACAATTTACAAGCACATTTTGTATTATTGATTCCTATCATAATGCTGAAGAAAAGGATTAATTCCTTACCGAAGATTTCGCCATGTTTAAAGGTGGTTGGAAGTGAGATTATAAGAATGTAAGAACAAAAACCTGTGTTAAGAGAAATAGTGCAGATATCAGTGGTATAACTCCAAGTGTATTCAACGTACAGAACTGATTACATTTTGAACGAAAGCATAGGAAGGTAAAGACGTGATTATTGAATCAAATTCCTGTGATTATGGCAATTAAACATTATTAAATGACTAATAAAATGAATGGTTGAATTGATTCGAGTTCCATTAATAGAAATTAGAACAAGACAAATCGTAGGAAGGGAAATGGGTAAGAAAAAGAAGAATTAACCAAAACGGATTCGATAGAAAGGAAGAAAATGCGATGAGTTTCCACACCCACATCCAAAAATGGCAGCACAAATCTAAAACATGCAAGGACACTCAATTTCCAGAACCCAGAAAATCATTTGAAAAACTTACAGGAAAAAGGCAGAGGCTTAAGGCTTTGGATAGGTGTGTTTATGGCACTGCCACTAAACCATCTGCATGTGTTTGCCAAAAACCAGTATTCCCATTCAATGCTCACCATATTTTGTGTTACTCACTTCCAATAAATACATTACCAAACAAATCATTTCTTTTTTTACTCAGTTCCAATAAATATGACATCTTATATTTAAATAATATAATTAATGGTAATTCATGTTTTGTTCCAATAGTACACCCGTTCAATGCTTATCTTTATTCTCTAATATTCTCGAAAGATATGAGTTTAAGACCCACTAAAAATATTTTTCTTCTTTCTCCTCCTATTAAAATTTATCAAAAATTTGTTTTCTGATTAATCTAGTAACTCTTATAAAATAAATCTTAGCATCACTCTATAGATTTTTTATTCCTTTTCTTCGTTTATTTATTTATTTTTTTGTTAATAAGTAACGACATCAACCTTAGTGCTGGTCGTCGACTCTCCAATATTCTTTTCCCTTAACTTCTTATATTTAGCTCTTGCTTTTTATATATTTTTTATTTAATATTTTTTATTTTGTTCATCCAATCAGGTGGTGACATGTGTCACCAGATTGGAGGAGCAAAATTAAAGCAAGAAACACCTTGCCTTTGGTAAGATTTGAAGAATAAAAAATTATTAACTATTTTATTTTTTATTAAATTTTAATTAAATTATATCTAAATTTTTGTGAGCTTAGATTCGTTAAATAAATTTATAATATATATTTTTTATTTTTTAATATAATAATTTAATTAAAATTTAATAAAAAATGGTTAATAATTTAATTATTAGATATATTTCAGTGGATTAAATATTTTTATACATCCCAAAAGTGTCATATTCGAGTCCCCTTAATCTATATTTATTTCTTTTTTCCTGGCATGAGCAACAAACTAAGATATATATTAAATTTTGTACAATGTATCACAAGGATAATGTTAGTTTAGTGGTAGGCGCGCTTACTCTCAACCCAGGTAACATGAGTTTGAATCCTGCCAAAGGTAAGACATTTCTTGTTTTTTTTCTTGGCATGAGCAACAAACTAAGATATATATTAGATTTTGTACAATGTATCACATGGATAGCGTTGGCCTAGTGGTAAGTCTTCCAATAAGGTGGCGACACGTGTCATCACCTAATTAAATAATCAAATTATTTTATTTATTAAAATTAGAACTAAAGACATAAAATGTACAAATAGCGGGGGATCAAATATGTAATTATATCAATTTTACTAACTGCCACGTCACTCTTTCCGTTAGTTTCTAACGGCTAGTGGTCACATTGCACCCAATTAAATAGTTTGGTGGTTTAATTGCTTAGAAAAAAAAGTAAAGTTGTCAAATCACAACTTTACCAATAGTATGATAGTCATTTATGTAGTTTACCCTTATAATAAGTTAAAGTTTAAATTAGGGTAAATTACCCTAGTGACAACCCAACTATTGGTCGTGACCTATTTTGACCACCAAACTAAAAAAATTTAAAATTCGACCACCTAACTATTTAAATGGACCTATTTTGACCACCGGCCGTTAAAAGCTAACGGAAAGGTGACGTGGCTGCTCAAGTCAACTGTGTATAATTACACATTTGATCCTTATTAGTTATTTATTATATCAATTTAGTCCTAATTTTAGAATTATAACTAATAACATGATTAGTCCAACAAAACATGACCTTAGATTATTAAATAAGACCTTAGTCTTAAATTTTAAAATTATAAATGACACAGATTGAATTAAAAGAGTTGCCCCGATCTGCTGTTAGCATTGTTTTCTTCACTTCCCCAATGGTCCTACATTCCTTCTTGACTAATTCTAATGAAAAGAATCCATGGCTGCCGAACTGTAAATATGAATTAAAAAGAGAGAGAAAGTCCACGGAACATATTATGTTAGTGTTATAAAAAAAATTGACCTACAAACTTCCACGGAAACACGTTGAACCTTCCAAAATATCATCCAAAAGACAATGTGAATCCAAACCAACCAAGGAATCTTACATGTCGCTTGTTGACAAATCAATAATCTTCATGGCAGAGACCGGGAAGAGGAAATATCCTAATTCCCAGAACAAATTAGTGTTGGAAGAAGATTCTCCTTCATTTTCTGTGTTATTTTAATGTTAATTGTTTCATTAGAATTGTTTCTTATCAACCAAGCATATCTTAATGGATAAGAATACGTGCAATTGATATTTATTTTATCGATTTTTTAAAAATAAATAAAAATAATGGAGTTGGTGTTATACCCCCATTGCAACTTGTGGGTTGAACAGATTCCATCCATTTTATGTGTCTTCTCGATGACCAGAGCAGCCGTCAATATAAACACTATCACTATATTCCTATTTCCTAGGTCACAAAGTGGAATTGGATTTTGATGCTCCTTTCGTTGTTATAAGAGAAATCATTAGATGAACTCTGCATTATATTATTTTTGATTTTAATCAATAAAATTTATTTATATTATTTTAACTTTTACACAACTATTCATTTCTAATTAATATGCAGAAAAGAGATAGAGATTCATTTTGAAAAAAAAATGAGATGGATGAACTTTATTAGTTGGAACTATAGATGACGTTGTGAGCCAAGTTCATCTAATAATTTTTCATTGTTAAAAGACTCTAGTTTCACAAGTCATCGTCGAACAAATATCAATTAGACCCATAGACCAAGCCAAATATAAGGGGAGTGGAGATTGCCCTCAACTTGATGGGTTAATTGTATTTTAAGTTTTAATATTTTTAGAATTATTGTAATTAAGCATTTGTCCCTTTAAAAAAACTATTAGTTTGTTATTTTTTAGAACCTTGTTATTTAAAAATAATAAAATTAAACTTTGTCCTTTTTTTGGTTTAATTATTTTTTTAAGATTTTTTAATTTTAAAATTTATAAAATTAAACTTCAACTTCTTTAATTTTATAGTTTGATTATTTTCTAAGATCTTATTCGTTTTAAAATCAATCAGCGTGTTCCCTTCAGTGATGAAACTACATGGGGGTGGAGAGTGGCAATTGCCCACCCCAATTTTTTTTTACAACTTTGTTCTTCTATATAATTTTTTTAAAATATATATTATTTATGAATTTATCCCTTTAAACATAAATATTTTGTCCCTAACCTCAAATTATGAGTTTATACTTAATCCGCCTCATAGTTCAATCCCGGACTCTTTTCCTAATTTGACCTCCACGAGGTAGTCCTGGACATGGAGCTGATGACAGATTGGATTTGGAGGATGTGATCGAAATTTATGTGAAGACGTTGGGAAATTCCACGAAGGCATTGGGCAGACTTATTTCTTTTACTTACTCCGATGCTTAAGTTTGTGATAAAATATATTAGACGCCATTTAATTATAGGTTTGGTCATTTAGGGATAGATATATATTTTTTTTATAAAATAATAATTCAATTATTTAATTATAAGTTTAGAATAAATAAGTCAATTTTTTTAAAAGTAATATTTCAACCACTCAATTATAACTTTAATAACAAACATGTCACTCAATTAACATTTTGTGACAAACAAATCATTAAAATTTAAAACAACTTAGTATAATAATAATATTAGTCCCCAAAACTTATGCATTCTATCAGTTTGGTACTAGTTTGAAATAATGTAATAAATTTAACTATTCACATTTAAAATTTTGACACTACACTGTCCTGACACACCCTCCAACCTCTTATCACGCTTCATGTTATTGTCCACCAGCCCGATAACCAACATATGTGATAGGTCGACATACACAGTCACTTTACTATGGAACAACTGATAGACTAATGAAATAGACTTATTATTACATTAATGACACCTCCTAGTAGATACAATCACTCCACTAATGAATTTTAAATATGTAGGGTTAAGTTTATTAAATTATTTTGAATTATAACCAAATTAATAGAATGCATAAGTTTTGGGACTAAAATTGTTATTGTACCAAGCCTGTATTTCAATTTTAATGACATAGTGACTTGTATGTCATGTAATTTTAATTAAGTGACATATTTGTTTCAAAACTTATAATTGAGGAACTAAATTGTTACTTTAAAAAAAGTGACTAGTTTATTCTTAAAGCTATAATTGAGTGATTTAACTAAAAGAGTGTATAAAAAGTTTAGTTGAGCATTACTTCAATTGATATTATTACCGTTAAAAAATTATGATTACAAGTGTGTTTAAATACAATTGTCTTTGATATTTATGTATTGTAAGTTGTACCTAAAAAGTATTATTATATATAATTGTGTGAATTTTAACTCTCTAAACACGTAACAATGGTTGGCCTAAACCTAAGAGACCAATTATATTATTTAGGTGTCGTTTAAGCTTTCAAAAGAGTTAAATAAATGGTGCTCATTCCCTTGTCTACTGGTAGCAAAGGTAAATGTTTATCATCCCTTGGGACCCGGGTTCGAGCACCAGTAATATCATGTTATGTGTGCCGTCTTCAAAAAGACTAAGAAAGTTGAACATATGCTACCCTTGCATCGCACCAGCATATTAAAAAAAAAGTTAAATAAATGGTTCTTTCTTTTTAACTTCCTCACTCTCCTTTTTCTACATTATTTTATTTTATTTGACAAGAGCCAAAAGACCCCTTAAAGTAGAATGATTTCGAATTCAGTATATTCCTGTAATGTCTGGTTAATAATCCAACTGCCTTTTTGTGCTTCTAAAAGAATGGTCGATTCCGAATTCAAAAATTTTGGACCAAAGGTAAACATTTTACAATAAAATAACAAGTGAATTTTAAAAATCAGCAATAAAATAAAACGTAGTAATAGATTACAGAATCTGTTGAATCCATTCTCCACCGCAAACTCAACCTTTTGTAATTGTGACCCATACCACTCCCACCTCCACCCACCGCACCGTGGATCGTCATCTGATGATTTTATCCCTCTCTCACCGCACTGCCATTCTACTGAGTTGCACTTGCATTTGCTCATACTGCAATCCAAACATTCGGAAATTTCCAAACCTGTCCCCATCAACTCAAGATATTCCTTACTTGTCCCTTCCTCGCAATTCATAATTGATTCAATAGCGCAACTCCTTACCGTCGCCCAGCCATCCGATTCCCAAATTACCCCTCCTTCCTCTGCTAATTTACCAACCCTCTCCCTCGCCCACGATTCACAGCTCTCTGTGTGTCCGTCGAAATCCGAGCCGGCGAAATCGAGCACGCAACGCGGAGATGATTCGCCTATCATTTTGGGCGGTGAAGCCGATGCTACGAATGGATGTTGCAGCAGCTGATCGCAGCTCCACCTTTGATTCGGGTCCCTTCTCAAACACTTGTCCACGAAATCCTTGCCGAGTTCGGATAGCTGCGTCGGTAACTCGGGTAATTCATCCGAGTTAGCAATTCGACATAGCGAGTCGAAACCGTGATCTTCCCAAGCTGGTTTCCCTGTGATCATCTCGATGACGGTGCATCCCAAGGACCAGACATCACTCTCCGGCCGTTGTTTCTCGCCGCGAATCACCTCCGGAGCCATCCATAGAGGGCTTCCACGTGGCGTGATCAGATGCTTAGAAACGTCTCCCGCGCTTTCCTTTTCAATCGCGATCGCCGAGCCGAAATCCGCGAGCTTTACGGAATTGGAATCCAAGTCCAGCAAAACATTTCTCCCCTTCACATCACAGTGCACAATGCCTTCACCGTGCACGTACTTCAAAGCCGAAACCAAGCAACGCGTGTGCCACCGCAAGATCCCTTCGTCCACGTCATCCAACCGGCGCTTAACATTCGCCACGTCAGAAACGGTGCCGCCTGGCAGGTACTCCAAGTGAAGATTCCGGTTCGAATTCGCCGGAGTGACGTCATCGCCGAGATACCTAACTACGTAAGGAGAGGAGAGTGAACGGAGGATCCTAATTTCGTTCTCTAAAGACTCCAACTGGTTGGGAAGAGACGTTGCTAAATCGACGGACTTGACAGCGAAAACGACACCGTTGGTTTCGTTGATTGCCAAGCTCACGGAACCAAAGGAGCCTCTGCCTATAAACTTCCCTCTTTTCCATGAAGTTTTCTGCGTATTACTCTGTTTCTCCATCTCTGTTTTCTTTTTTCTGCTCTTTGGTGTATGTCTTTTGAGGGCCCGAACGCGGGTATTTAAATACGAGTGAGATAAATATTTTTATAATGATATTTGATGCCTACGTGGAATTTATAGATGGATAAACCGGAAACGGTTTGATTTACTTGAGTTGGGAACTGGGCATGTGTTTTGACGTAAGTAAGATAGATAGTGGAGGATGATTCTGGGTTTTATCCTTATCCTTGTGCCAATTGTAGTTGATTTAAGCCGTTGATTTAGTTGGCGGATCATGACTCAAGACCTCTATTACTTGTTTTTTTTTATCTAAGCCGTCGATTTAATCGGTTAAATATGAATTAAAAATATATATACCACGAGTAAATTATTTTTATAATTTTTAATTAAATAAAAATATTACATTCTCAAATTAAAATTCGAACCGATATAAGATAAGATAATATAATCATCATTAGTCACTAAGTCATTTAAAAGATCTCATTACTTCTGTAAAATTTTAACTGCAACAAAAATATCGGATTGCATTCATTTAAAACTATACATTTTAATATTTCAAAATTAAATGTAAAGATATGGAATGCCTCACTTTTTATAATTACCTAACAAGCTGAAGATGTGGCTGTAGGAGATTGAACAACTGAAAATATAATAACATATTACATATGGAGGTGCCAAGTTGAAGTTGGGTGGCCAAAGTATGGGTTGGAGACGGTTGTTTCAATTGAAACCTAACGATCCGATTGCGTGGCAGGAATCGGTTGGTACACGTCGCACCAATGAAAAAACATAGAAAGCTCACGATGCTTGTCTGTGTCGTTTTTTTTCTGTTGACGTGCTCCACCTGTCTCCATTAAATTAAATGAAATCTTATTCATGTTAAACAACCAATTAGTTGATTAATTAAGGGTCAAACGGAATTAGATAAGATTAATGAATAAAGTTTATTGTTTTTGTACTGATATTTGCGTACACTCAAAATTGCGGGTACGCATTGTTTTTACAACTTTGGATTGGTTCTACTTTTCCCCTTTCAAAACTATAGGTTGATGCTATTTGAAGAAAGGCCTTCTTTTTGAATGAATGGTCAAAATCAGTAGACCTAATGTCCTGCCATATTGCTTCCCTGAACTTTTTTTTTATAATATTATTAGTTTGTTCATATTGTTAATACCGTTAACAACTCTTATTAAAGTGTTATAATTTTTTAAAGGATAAATTACGTAAATCATCACTAAATTTTACTCTTGAATTTATTTTGGTCACTGAATTTTTAAAATGTTTAATTTATTTACTGGAGTTTAGACATTGAACATTTTTTGTCACTCTTAAACCCCAAATGATTGTAGATGGTGGTCGTTTAGTCCGAAATTTCATCGGTCACTTTGTCTCAGTCTCTTGAGTCTGAATTCGACCTCCATTTTGCTGGAAAATGCTCCAAAATTCACAAATTGACCAAAAACATTTTGGCTTCTCTCTTGTTGATTTCCCTCCTCCACCGTCGATTGCAGTTCATTTTTTTGTATGTTTCTTCTCTTGTACCGATGAAGTTTTCCATTGTTTGAGTCTTGGAAAAATTTCTTCATTCATCGGTAAATGAATGTCATTAAAAAGTTAAAAAGTGACAAAAAAATGCAGTGAATAAATTAAACGTTTTGAAACTTCAGTAATCATAATACATTTGATAGTAAAATTAAGTGATGATTTACGTAATTTTCCTTTTCTAAATTGAATACATGATTTGAGCATATAAAAGAAACAAGACATAATTGGACAAATGTCAGCCATCCATGTAAAAAGGCGGCAAATCAACATTCCACTACAACCTTAATCTGGCTTTAACAGGGTCATGGATTGGATAAGCTAGAACAATTCACTTACCCAAAGGGAAAGGAAAGCGAAAAAAGAGAGAGATTGTTGTCCACTTAAACTGAAAATGGAGGAAAAAGAAAACAAAGGGATGGGTTTTGATCAATTTGAAGTGTGTGTGTGTGTGTTTTTTTTAAAAGCCAGTTGGGTGGGAAATAATAGAGGCTGGTCAGTATTTGCAAGTGAGGTTGTCGTGTTTGCATTGGAAAACTCCTTTTTCTTTAAATGAACCAAAGGCAAAGAGGCAAAACACTGAACAACATAGCTATGCTTTGGAGTGTTGTGTTGTGTTGGGATTGCATTTATCTTTGGTGTTTTAAATCTCACCACATCTTTCCTACCGCTTCAGTTATAAAGCAACAGGGTTCATGTCTATCGCATTATTTTTTGCGTTTGCGCACGTGATGCTTATCCAAATGTCCTAAACCTCCAAATTTGGGTCTTCCACAATTACTAGGCACTGTATTTTTTTGAGTTTAATTGTTGGATTATAACAAATCATGATGAAGGCATGATTTTAATTTGATCTCTTGTTATTTTAACCCTAACTCATTGTAATCTAAAAATGACATGGATAGCATGACTAGAAACTTTCATCCATAGTATAAAGATCCATTTTAGACCTACTAATTTGGGGAATCTTTTGTCCATTTTCGGTGCTCTTTTTTATGCCCCAATATTAAAAAATTAAATTTTAAAGGGTAAATTTCATTGGAGGTCCCTTTTGTTTGGGCCATGTTTGATTTCGGTCACCCATTTTGTTTGGAGCATAAAATTAACGAGTGTTAACGGCACAATGACCAAAATGAAACATATCGAAAATGTGAGTGACAAGAATAATATTTTTTTCAAAATGGGTGACCAAAATAAAACACAACCCAAACAAAAGGGACCTCCAGTGAAGTTTACCTAATTTTAAACTCCAACTCTTAATTATAAATCCTAAACCTTAAACCATACACCTTAAAAAATACACTCGGCATGTAATTCCCTAAACTCTAATCATAAATCATAATCCCGAAACATTAAACTCAAACTCTAACCTAACTTTTTAATATGAGATATAAATAAAGGCACCAAAAATGAACAAGAGATTTCTATTCCTAATTAGGTTGATTCTCTCCGTTTATGTGCTCAACTTCGTATCATTCGGTTTGGGTCATATTAGATTTGGCTCATTTCTTGATTGAGCTCATTCCAAGTTCTAGTTAATCTGAATTCAAATTATTGACTTTTTATGATCAAATTAGATTAGATTAAATTTATATTTGAATTAATTGAATCGGATTTTTAACTTCGATCCAAAATCGACAGATCTAATTAAAACACGTTAAAGAAACTAGTTAATCTGTGTCGATTAATGGAATATTTACTACAGTGAGACAATGCCAGGAATTTGTTGCTTTGGGGACAAATAGCGGTCCAAGTGGGTTAGAAAGGCAGGAAAAACAGCGGGGTTTGTTGCCAAATTTTGTCGTAAAACAACGGGACAAAGAAGCAAACACAGAAACTGGCTGGTCGACACTCTAACGTGCAATGCATCAACATTTAACTCTCCAATTTCATGCCCCTTCCTTTCTTTGTTCTTTAGATTCATGCACAACCACATACCATATAACTAATCAAATTGCCAGTTGTTACCACATACCAAATCACATTAATACTTGTACTTCTTTCGCTTTTCATATGCTTCCACCCTGCCTAACTTTCTTCAAATCCTGCCATGTATTCGCTAATTAGGTGTGTTTATATTGTTATTAAAATTATCGGTTGATTTTGTTATCGTATACAGTAAAATAATACAAGAGAGTGTATTTGTGCTGCGAAATGACTTTTCGATTTAAACTAAACCCTAATCCATCTTAATTATTTATGTAATCATAAAGAAAACTTATGTAGCAAGAAATTTACTCAAACTAAATTTTCTACTTTGAACCAAAGTTTAGTAAAAAAAGTATAATCGTATATGAATTGGATGTCCAAGTGCAATGTAAGTGATTGGTAGCAATTTTGTTGCTTTCTTAGATAATGAAACACAACACAGTTATCTAAAAATTTGAATATATGAAATCAAATAAAACTAAGGATAATTAAAGAAATTGTTTTTAAGAAAAAAGGTATTTCCAATGTGTCCACAAATAATTAGGGACGAATTCAAAAACGAGAAACAGAGGCTATGGGCCCTTTTAAAACTAAAAAAAATGCATTCTAAGGCCTAAGCTATCTTTTATCATAAGATTTGTGACCCATATTTCCAATCATTTATATTTAATCCCAATTCTCACAAACAAAAAATGGTATACCCTTATAAGATGTTATTTTCATATAAAAATATTCGTTTTACGGTTTATATTTAATGTCGTTCCTCTCAATAATATTATTTTCGGTGTTCAAATTTGGGTTTGACACCCAATAGTTGTCGGTGAGGATGTGGAATTGATATATAATGAAACTCTAAATTTAGGTAATGCAATGTAAACTAAATACAAAGACACATGTTAATAATTACATATTAACTGAACCCTAAAGTTAGGTGAAGTTAGAAGAATTGTGATTAATTTATGCTGCTCAATGTTGTTCATGTGATTGTGATATGAAGTCTAATAATTTGCTGCCCTAAAGTTAACTGATCCTCGTTCCTCCCTGTATTAAACCCAGGGATGGTCATGGGTCATATTGGGTTGGGATTTTAGTCGACTCGCACCCGGCCCAAAAATTTAATATATTCACCCGAATTTGATTCAACTTAATATTTTATGATGTTCTACCGATTCGAACCTGGCCTAAATTTTAGAGTAAAAATCAAACAACACCTACCTAGCATAATTTTTTTTTTCATTTTATACGACAAAATAGGGAGTTAATTGAAAATTTCAAATAGAGAAGGGGCGTTACAATAATTATTCTATTTTTATTATACAAAATAAGGAGATAATTGAAAAAATACATATAAAGGGAGGTCATTATAATAATTATACCTAAATATTTTGAATAAAATTAAACTATTAATTCGGACCGGGTCTGGTATCTTTCATTCTAAACTCAAACCCGACCTGACCCTATTATATTTATATAAACCAACCCTATGAGGTTAGACCAGGTCAAAACCGGTCGGGTCTGGGTTAAATGATCATCCCTAATTAAACCTTCTAGTTTTATTTGATTAAAAAACGGTCTTCCTTTGTTTTTTGATTGTTAAAATCCAGTCCAATGATAGCCGTTTAATAATGGTGGCCGTGGGGGTTTTATAGTATCTTATATGGGCTAACAGGTCCTGGTGGAGGAGAAGAACAACAAGAGATGAGCAAACGATGCTAGAGAAAATGGAAAGAAGAAGAAGAAGTAGAAATTATTAGAAATTTGAGGTTGACATTCACTCAAAGGTTCTTCAGTACATTCTCTTTTAATTCGGAGTTCAAACTTAATAAATGTTTCAATTTAAATTCATCCACAGTTGAACACTTTTTTCTACAAGTATAAAATGTATTGAATCAGCTTTTTGATTAACGAAATTTATTTTTTTTACCGGTATTATACTGATTTGATGGTTAAACTTGCTGAAATGATTGTTTAATTCGTTGATTTAATAATTAAATTGATGTGATCGTGTCTTCATTCATTAAATTATTTTAAATTAAGATCAAACTAATGTGATCGTGTAAGTGGAGTGAGGCGAGAACAACCACTAAGCCTACTACACTCCACCAAGCTAACCCGATATCAAATCATGTTGGAGCTAATTTGTGTTTAATACTCTTTCAATTAGGTGGTGATACATGTTATTATCTGACTGGAGAATAAATTTATTAAATTAAATTTAATTTTGAACCAAATTGATAGAAAATATAAATATTAAGAACTAAATGTGTAGTTATGTCAATTTTGTTTAACAACCACGTAAGTCTCTTCGTTAGGTTTTAACGGTGGGCGACTTAATTGATACCACTTAGACAGTTAAGTCGTCATAATGACACAATTGAAAGTATGATGGTCATACTGATACCAACCTCGTAGTTAGGTGATCATTTAAGTATTTTACCCTTTTATTTTTAGCGGGAAAGTGATGTGATTGTAACTATATTTATTTTGAATGACTCTATTGTAATTTTGAAAAAAAAATAGTTTAACTAATAATTGAGTGGCCTGGAATATAATTTACTCGATAGTAAAATACCAACACCTAAACTTAAATATTTAATTTATTCGAAGCACGTAACAAAAATAAAAATGAAAACGATCAGAACACCATGATACGATGCAAATTGCAAGCCAACCAAAACCAAGTTGCTCTTGTTCCAACTCCAAGAGCACGTTGACACCGTAAATAAGAAAGATGGTTGACACCGTCAATATCGTCAACGATTCACATCCCGAGTTGACCCACCTAATCATATATTCAATTCCCTAGTTGTAGTTTTTAGGTCAACTATGACGTCACTTTCAACAAGTTCGTGCTTAAATATCTTCCATTTTGGTGGTTCTTTAATCTTTAACAGTTAACACTGCACTAACTTTGAATCTGTCATCACCACCATTGCCTTCAAATGCTCTGAATATATCCCAAAACACAAGACAACAAATCATCCTTAAAAAGCTATTTGGGATTCAAGGTTTCTTAAACTAGGTGTATTCAGTTCAGTTTGGTAAAATTTATTTGAATAGTTCTTTGACTTTCGGTTAGATTAACTTTGATTTTGTTTTCTACTTTAATTTTAGATTTTGAAATTTTGTAATTTATTTGTTTAGTTTAACCACCAGTTTCTCACCCACTGATTGACTAATCTAGATCGAGTTTGCAGAGGCAAATTATGAGATAACCCTTCCAACCCAACTTTTTCCATACACAACCCAAATTTCTCCATGATTCAAAATTTTGATAAAATTAATTTTATTTTATAGATTTTAAACCTTACTTAGTAAAGTTTTAAAGTCTTATATATATATATATATATATATATATAATATTTCTTAAAAACATTATTCTTTTAAGTAAATAAAAAATAATTAATAATTCATATATAAGTTATTTTACTATGTTTAAGTATAAAATATTTATTTTAACATTATGAAACAATTAAAATTAATTATAAATTAAATAATAATAAAATTAATTCGATTCAATTCAAAGAACCATAATTTCTAGATATATGCACCATAAATCATCCAAACACTACATGATTCGATCCGTTTTCGTTGCTTAGCCCTATCCCAAAGTCTTTGAGATAGGATTCAAGATTATCCATATTCCCACGGCATACATGGATAGAATGTAAAGGTTAAAAGAGAGTAGTTGGCAAATATTGGCATTTGCAATCCTTTTCAAAATGCTTAAATTTGAACCCCAAATATCTAATGTGATTTCGTACAAATGATGGTTATACACTGTCTATGATTTAAACATAGCGGAAGCAAAACATGTTAGACCTGAGATTTCGAGTGAATTCAGACCCGAATCGATCCCGAAAACGGCTGTCTGAAATAACTCGACTTGAAACAACCAAATTCAAAACAGCTTATACAAACCCAAAATGATTAGAAAAACATCTTGGAAAATCACTTTTCATAAGTTGGCATCATTGAATTAAATAATTCGATAGTTATTTCTACAAAGAATACCCTGGTTTTACATTTCTAAGTGTCAATGAATGTTTAAATATATAAACAATGAGACTGGGAATTATCAAAAATCCCCACAAAGAATGGTCAATAAAAAGACTAAACCCTACTGTCAATCCCATGGGTTGTACTAAGACTATCAAATATAGTGCCCCAACTGAATCAGCATCACACTAATATCATCGGACGAGCCCCGTGAAACAGAAAGGTCGACGAGTTTCTTACATGCAGACAATGGATTTGGTTTATTGATGCCGATACATGAAGGGCGAGCGATGTCGACTGCTTCTTGATTACTAACCTGGAAAAGCAGAAGGAAGGAAGAACACATTTTAGATTCATATGAAAAATCAACCACTGTAAAGATTGTAAGTACTTTAGAAGAGAGAAAAGGCAGGCTTCATACCTTGTCCCATAAACCGTCGGAAGCTAATATTAAGAACTCGCATTCAGGTTCGATACTAACGATCTTTGTCTCCGGCTCGGCGATCACCCACGGTTTAAGGTGATGATCTCCGATCCCTCTGGAGACAGCCAGAGAACCATGAACTCTCCAAACACCACGGCATAAATCCACATAGCCACCCTGAAAGAACAAATTCACACCATGCATTATCAGTCACGGTTCTATCAAGTTTTGCTGGCAGTGGTTATCAATTTATTGTAATATTGCTTACCAAATTCTGAATTCTGTTCCGTTCATCCTCCCTAAAAGGTCGGTGATCGGAGGTGAGAGCTTCGGCCGCACCACCTCTGCTCAAAACAGCACGGCAATCACCGGCATTAGATACAACAAGGTTTCCGTTTCGGATCAAAGCTGTCACACAGCATGTACCACCAGCAGCATCTTCCTTAAAAAACTCGGCATCAGTTTTTAAATATCCTTCTTTAACAGCTTCCTTTACAGTAGTTTCGAATTCGTCTTTAATTCTAACAACTTCATCTAAAATGTTCTTCTCTAATTTCTGGGCTGCAAATTCTGAAGCTTTAGCGCCTCCATGGCCATCAAAAACACCAAAAAATGCCTGCAATTATAATTAAAACCATGAATCCCAGCAACTTAATAAACTCATTATAAATCAAATTCAGATTTTGATACCAAATCATCCATTTCAGTTAAAATTCAATCACTACTACTTATGTAAAAAAAAAGCAGATCGAGTTGTTTTGGATCAGGTCAATCTGGACCGGATTAATTAGAGTTTTAATTAAATCGAATTTCCGAGTTCAGCTCAGAATTTACACCTATAATTACCACTGTTCTTTTTCATTACTTCAACATTTCCTTTCCCTACGATTCTTAGGAAAAAAAATGCTATGAACTGTTAAAAAAATACCTGTTTGGAATCTCCTTGGAGTTTGACAGAAGCTGAGAACCTATCTTCCATTGCTTCTCTCCTCCCTCTTTTACAATAAACCGAATATCCATCTCCCTCGCTCTCCAACTCTCTCCCGACTTCACACGGCGTCGCCGGAATCCCCAAACACATACCCGGCGTCGCAACCGGTATATCCAGCCTGGCCGGTCTCTTCCTCTTCAAGATCGTCGACACCGATCCCGGTCCCAGAGAATCAGTCGAATCGGAACCCGAGGAAGTCGATGGCGGTGATGAAGCAACAGCAGAAGAAGAAGACATCAAAGACAAAGGCGGCGGCTTTTGAAGCCGGAGCCTGAAAGGCGGAGAAGGGGAAGAAGCAGACGGAGAAGCTGGAGAAGACGAAGGTTTGAGGTGAGTCAACGTTAGATTCCGAGCTTCTGCTGAGGGAGAGAGGATCGACGTTTTGTTACAGAAGAGAGACGACGACGGAGAAAACACCGGAGAGTTAGATACGGCAACGGAACACGACATCGTTTTTGTTTTCTTATGTAATTTCTTTCCTTTGTTTCTTTTGCAACGTTCGAATTTGAGCTTTGTTTCATTTCGGTGATAATATATATATATATATATATATATATATATATATATATATAGGGAAGTTGAATTCAACGGAGGCCTTTGCTTAGCGTGTTAATGGCGGAGAGAATTTTCGAGTTTGGGCCACTACGTTTCTATTGTGTGCAAAAGTCAATGTTACCCCTACTATTATCTCGCCATTAACTGTGTAGGCAGCAAAGTAGCCATTAAAGTGATATTTAATGAAGGAAAATAATTTGATATTTAATTTATACAATTCTTTCAATTTTAAAGTTTAAAGATTTAAATTCTTATTTAAAGTTTAGAGGTTTAAGTTGTATAGCTTAGAAATTTTAAGATTTATGGTTAGAAATCAGAGTTTAGGGGTTTATGTTTTAGGGTGTTAGAGCTAGAAATTAGGTTTTAAATTTTATATTTTAAATATGAAGTGTAAATTTTATTTACACAACTTGTGTATCCAAATATAACTTTTTAATAACAGGGTTTTACTATACGTAGACATGAGGGTTGTGTTTAAAACATACTGGCCATATTTGGTAAAGAGAGGTTTGGGCAAAAATTAGAGGTTTGAAGCATAATTAGAGGTTTGACCAGTCAAATCTGCTAATATTGTTGTTTGGCGAACAACAGATTGAAAGAGCGGATTGAGGTGAAACCGCTAATTTTGAAAAAGCTCATAATAAGATGTTTTTGAGATTAGAGGTTTGATAGTAGAGTTGTAAAGACTCTTTTACCCTTACTAGTTACCAAAAATCTCAAAATAACCTAAATTAAATATTTTTTCACCCTATTTATAAGCTAATCATATTTATTTTTTTTCTTTTTATTATACATATTTATATTTATATTTATATTTAAATTTATTAATTAATTAAATTATATTAAAATAATTATATAAATAATAAATTAATATATAAATCATTCGAATATGTTTAGAAAAGTTATATTAAAAATAATTTTATAGATCTAATTAATATTAATTAAATACAAAATATTGATAACTAATAAACTATTCAAACAAATATTGAATATAATCATGTTCTTTTATGTCATTTTGCTTGTTTAAATAATCTAACAACTATCAACTATCAGTTAATTTTACCAAACAGTTTTATACAGTCACCTAATTAAATCAGCTAATACAATAAGCTATCAGCTAATGTAATCTGCTATCCGCTATCAGCTATCCGCTAAATTACCAACAGGGCCACTAAATTCTTATAATTAATATTTATTTTCTTCTCAATAGAATCTATTAAGATATAATTAATTGTAGATATAATTAAAGATTTTGCTATACGCAATCTTGAGGGATATTTTTAAGTTTTAGAGTTTGTAGGGTGTGAGTTTAGAGTTTATGGGATATGTGATTTAGAGTTTAAGATTATAGGGTGTGTGCTTTAGAGTTTATGGTTTATGTGGTGTGTGATTTAGGGTTTTATGAGGTGGTGGTTTATGTGGTTTAGAGTTTTGGGTTTAGGATTTATGATGTGGTGTTTATAGTTTATGTGTGGGGTTTATGGAGTGAGTTTAGGGTTTATGATATATGATTTAGTATTTATGTCATAAATTTAATACTTGTTTTTAAAATAATTAATGGTATAATAGTTTTTTGCCGAATATTAATTATAACTACAATTAATCATCTTAATATATTCCACTGAAAAAAGAAAATAAACATTAATTATATGGATCTAATAGGATTTAAACATAGCCCTCAGGGCTTTGTATAGCAAAACGCTTAATAAAAATATGAAATTGATAGAATCTTTTAATTTAATAAATGATTATATTTTGATACATTAAATTTTTTTACCCAACTCTCCATATTTAAGCTAAAAAGTTTAAAACCTAAATCTCTAGTACTAACACCATACACAACTTAAACCTTAAACTTTAAATTCTAACCATAATCTTAAACTCTATACCTTACAACTTAAACTCCTAAAACTTAAACCACGATCTATCTTTTAAACTCTAAAATTGAAAAAATTATGTAAACTATAATTTTGAAGTTATAATTTTTTTTAATTATAAAACTCACACTTAATTTTTGTGCAATAGAATTTAAGATAGTGTTTAAAATTTTAAATTTTAATATTTGTACGTGACATTAATGATTTTTTTTATAATTTTTTTGCTTTGTTAGATGCCTACACAATAATAATTTTGAAATTCATAGTTTATAATTTAGATTTTTGATAAATCCATCATCTATATATGGATAATACTTTGGTACACAACCTTTTGTATAGTTTACATAAACCTTTCAATTTTAGGTTGTGATTTAGGATTTAAAGGTTTATGTTGTATAATGTAGAATTTAAGGTTTATGGTTAGAATTTAGAGTTTAAAGTTTAGGGTTTAAGGGCTATGTTTTAGGGTTTAAGTTTAAGGATTTAAGTTTTAGATTTTATAGTTTAAACATGAATGAATGTGTACCATTTTTATATTGCTTGTGTATCGAAATATAACCTTTTATATATTACATTAAGAAAAATATTTTGTTACACAAGCCTTTCAATTTTAGGGTTTAGAGTTTATGTTAAGCTTTAGTGCGTAGGATGTAGAATTCAAGATTTATGGTTAAAATTTAGAGTTTAAGGTTTACTTTATAGGGTGCTATGATTTGAAATTTAAGTTTTAAATTTTACAGAAAAGTTGTGTAATTTTTTTACACGTATATCAAAATAAAAACTCTTATATTAAATCTTTAATTTTTCATCTATGTTGTATATATTTCATTCTTATTATTGACATAATAAAAAAAATTTAATCCAAATTTTAAAATCTAAATTTTTAAACAAAAATCAAATATCTTATAATCTTGATCTTATCAACTCTTCAAGAACTCGATTGAGAATGTAATTTCTTTTTTAAGTTGTATAATAATAATAATAATAATAATAATAATAATAATAATAATAATAATAATAATAATAATAATAATAATAATAATAGTAGTAGTAGTAGTAAATCAAGATCTAAAATATAAAAGGAAGGGCAAAAAAGTAACTGGATAAAATAATAAAATGGAAGAGCATGTGAAAATAATAAAAGGTCAACACGCAATAGGGATTAAGAGTATAATACAGTGTTTAAGGAGTGTGTGTTATGTCTGTGTTTCACACTTTGAGTTTGACTCCTCACTCAACTACTTGTTAAACAAATTCTACATATTTTAATTTGATTATAAGTTTAATATGTGAATTTGATTTAAATGATTAATTTCATAAATGGTTATATAGATAAAGTATAATAGTCATGTTAGATTGTTTTTAAACTCACTTACGAGAAACTCGGAAATTAAATTGCGGTTACAGTTGTGTTTTCAGTCACAATATTTTATCGCAACTACAAACATAACAAATGTTATTGTGATCATTGCAGGCCGTTATTTTTCACAATAAATATCTCGATCGGTGTGGCTTTCACTATATATGGCCGCTATTACGAATCAAGAAATAAAAGAAAATTAATTATATACATTATGATATTATGTATGATTTATTTCATTTTTTATTCAAAATGGAAAGAGAAGTTGGTCCATTTTAAACACTTGGGATAAGAAGATAGATTGAACCGGTCCAAGAAAAGGAGAAGATTCGTTTTTATAATATAAAGCATTACTTGATTGCGTTGGCATGCATATTTTGACAAAACAACGCCCACAACCATATTAAATGCGACAACGTTTAGGCAACGGCAAACTTCAAGGAAACTTGGTTACCATTGAATTTGGACCCACCTGATTCTTCCTTGCTAAGATTTCATTTGTATGTTGAGTTTAGCTGAAAAAAAAAAACAGTTTTGAAATTTATTAACTGGTCGAGTGATTAAAATGTTTATGTTATTTTTTATATGAATTCAAATTTTATTATTTACTTTCAAATTATAACACTCCTCTATATATTAAAAAAACAATTTTACTATTAAGGGAAATAATTTGATTCAAATAAATTAAAGTATGAAAAATAGTCGTTTTGGGCAAACATATATATTTTTTATTTGA
Source organism: Hibiscus tridactylites (assembly GCA_958450335.1). Taxonomy (NCBI): domain Eukaryota; kingdom Viridiplantae; phylum Streptophyta; class Magnoliopsida; order Malvales; family Malvaceae; genus Hibiscus; species Hibiscus tridactylites. The sequence continues at coordinate 40,870,871 of OY288292.1, forward strand.
ATTTGATTTTAATGTTTACTTTAGTTTTTCGATTTTTTTTTGGTATAGTTGCATATATGAATTTGACTTTTTTAATTTAAACTGATATCTGAATTTAGACTCATGGTTCAATATATTTTTTATGATTTCTTTTGTCCAATTAGGTGCTTTAATTTAGCTTATCGGTATAGATTAGATTATTTGTGATTTATATTCATTCGGGTTGGATAGACTTATAAAATTTTAAATAATTTTGAAAATTTATAAAATATTTTTTTTCAAATGAAACAATTAATTAGATAAAAAAACAATAAATATTAAATTTAACCAAAAAATTAATTTTAAGTATCAATTCAAACCTACAAGTCAAGTTTATCTAATTAAATAAAAAATATAAGTACTAAATTGAACAAAATCAAAACCATAAACCCTAAACCCTAAAACTAAAAATTATATATTTGAATAATTAAGGACTTTCTTTAATTGAAAAAGGCAACAATAGTCACAATATTCAATTTATAATAGCCAAATTATATGGACTATTTCCTTTAAGTTGAAGGTGGAGATTATGATTCTTTCTTGGTCTATAACATTTCTTCAAAACCTTGGAGAATGCCTATAAGAGAATATCTCGGTTTATTGAGAAATATATTTTCAGAGTGTACTTATGAACTTAAATCATGTTAGAAAAATGTGAAAAATTGAAAATTTTGAGCCATATTTTTTAGTGGTAAAAGTGGATGTTCGAATGAAAAATTTATATTTTACTTCATGAGACCTTTACAACGGTATCTCATATGCTCAAAACGGTTGAGAAATTGATGTCCAAAGTAAGGTTGTTATAAATTGTGTTAAAAAAAAATATGTAACCCTTATCCCACATGAGTGGGGATAACAAACTTGGGAATGGTTTAAATACACCAACCAACTTGAAAGTTATTGAATGACTTGAATAAACACTATGCCTCACGCGCAGGTGCAGGGGGTGCAAATCGAAGCTCGTCGAACCCATTCAGGTTGGGGCACGCACGTCGTGGGCGACGCGAATGTCCGGACCGGTCGGGTTCTATTTAGGACATGCGGATATTTTACTCACTTCGAATTAAATTTTTTCCTTACATACAACATATCTTTTTGAATATTCCGAATTTAATAGAAAAATTTTGTGACTTTCATTAAATCGGATATTAAAAGATATTAAAAATCAATTTATAAGAAATACATACGTTTAAATAAGGCATTAATTGATTATTTTCGATTTTGCTCGAATACAAAGTCAATGGCTTTAATTCAAAATGTTTACCTTCCATGTTTTTTTTCCCTCCACTCCCCTATATAAACCATGCCTCTCTCTCTCTCGTTTTCTTTTAACCGGTGATAGGCTAAGACAAAGTTTTAGTTCGAGATATCTTCAGTTCGTGCTTCTATCGAAGATCTTCTTGTTGTTGTATCCTGGGAGACGAACGACCAACCAAACTCAAGCACCGCAGAGTGGTCGAAATTTGTCTTAAGGAAACTGCTTTTCGCAAGTCAACTTTAATCTAGTTTTATAATTCTTCTCTTCTTATTTATTTGATTAAAGTTATTTCCTTTATTTTATTTTTATTATCGTCTTATTACTTTGTAACAAATCATTGACATTAATTTTGTTGTACTACATGTTTAGTGGAAAATAATTAGAGGGTGGAATTTTTACATTGCTTAAATGCTAGAGTACGCCTACAATACAAGAGTGTGATTGAGGTTGAAACACATTTTGTACTTGTTGGAGAGTGGATTTTTCCCTAAGCTTGGTTATGTTGGATTTGAATTGCTTTAACAAGGTGTGTTCTTCCTGTTATTATTTATTTTATAATTACAAGTAGAGAGATCACTGCCAGTCAAACATTATATCGATAAAAATACATCAACAATTAGTATCATAACCTAGTTCTTAAAGTAATTGTAAGAATATCTCAAAATCAAATGAGATATTTTTTGAATACAAATGGTGAAATGATCGGGCAACCTCCTAAAGAAGCTAGGCTGACATACTATTTATAAAATGCTCTCACTCAACGAAGGTAGTTAGGAGATAATATAGGCATAGATAATGACGGTACTCAATATCAAGCTCCACATTGATAAAGCTTTTAACGGGCTTAGTACGAGCTTTGTGGGATGTATTACGGAATAAATTATTTAATAGGGGTGTGTTGGAAAAAGATGTAGTCAAATACAAGGAGAAAAAAAACCAAAATCTGACATCAAAATTTGTTGAGTATCATAATGTTAGTGATTCCGGTTTAGACCAAACTTACCAACTGAGATTGAGAATATATAAACCAAAAAGGGATTAGAGTGTTTAACCAGAGAAGAATTCAGTCCCTTGGATGTTCATAAAAATCTGCAATCATGTTCACAAATCATAAAAATCTGGTATAACTCATCACTCTTCTTCAGATCAAAACAACACTCCCAAAAATCACATAATTAAAAGATATAGTTGCCCAATCATAGCCCCTAAAACAAAGACAGATATCAGGGAGACTATTAAAAAAACAGCAACACAATGAATTTTGCTTCAAGGGAACGAGTCATATGGGAACAGAATGAATCCACACTGACCAGATAGCGAAGCTTCAAGAATTATAAATTGAAAGCAAGAAAAGGATTTACTCAAAATCCATAGATTATACTCAACATTTCAAATTGGCTGTACCAATTTAAAAATATTCCAAATTCAGAAACTTTAGTAATCCAAAGTTAAAAATTCATAGATTGAACATTCAATTCATTCCAATAGTGAATTCATACCCTTCCTACACAACAAGCAAACCAAATACACTCACTACGACCTCAAGAAAGCATGTGCAACACTTGAAGAACCAATAAATTAAACTCACCTGAAAGGAATAAAACCAGCACAGCAGCTCAAGAAAGTTCTACAGCAGCACCCCCACAAAGGCCAGTAGCAACACAACATAAACATCACATCCAAAAATGACAAAGGCATCGAAAATGGGAATTACAAGAATAAATAATTAAATAAATAAACCATAGCATAGGTCACTCAGCAGCAGCTCACAATCAATACCCTTCTTAGAAAGAGAATCCGCTAATGAATTAGCTTCACAGCTGACAAAAAGAGTTTGCTTTTCAAAAATAGATGGAATAGAAGACACCATATTGATCCAATCAGATTCTATGATTGAAGGATAAGAGGAAACCTATTTAGAATCAGCAAAGATGGAACAAGCTTCCAACACTACATATATTTCTGCCACAGTGGGATGATCGAAATGCCCAACAAATTTGGAAAAGCAAATAAGAATTTTATCATATTGTTCTCTACAGACACCAACAATGCCCGCAGGGCCAAAACTACCACACAAAGTGCCATCAACATTGAATTTGAGAAAGCCAACAAATGGGGGATCCAAGCGACCAAGAGAGGTTACAAATAGAATAAATCAGTTAACCTATGTGTTAATCAAAACACGAGCTGAAACTTCTAAATTCCCGAAATTAGCTCTGCAAAAATCAAGATTTTCCATGGTCCTCAAACACACACATGCGGCAATGCAAAGGTGAAATGAGAGATTAACCAAAGAGAGTAGAAGAACAATAAACATAGAAATAAGTTGAAGAAAATGGGATAAAAGATAAAAATGATTTTCTTCTACTAAAATCACTATTTTTTCTTGATGCAAAGATAATGTAAAAAAGATGTCAAGCACTAAATAAGCCTTTGATCAAATTAGATAGTGCTTAGAAACTTGAACAACACAATCTCCATATATAAAAAAAAGATTGCAGTAAAAAATCAGTTCATTATTCACTCAATCTCTCCATTCAGTCGGTTCAACGTCTATTACTCTCTCATTTACTCCAATCAGTCTGTCTTTTCCTCAAAATAAAGTAGAATTATATTGTCCCCAAATTGAATTAAAAACAAAAAAAGTTGAATGTAATTCTCCGACGTCCAATTACCACATGATAGAGGAACTGGATAGCGAGGAGAACTGTCAATTTAGGCTCCTTTTTTTACCAGATTCTATCATCATCCAAATCAAGATTCTAACTTCAAATAATCAAAAAGGAGCCAATAAAATAGATATAAACCAAAAGAAAATAGGAGTGTTAAACCAGAAAAGAACTCAGTCCCTTAGATGTTCATAAAAATCTGCGATCATATTCGCAAATCATTACAGGTCTGTTATAACTCATCACAGTTCTTCAGATTAAAAAAATATAGTTGCCAAATGGTTCTCCCTAAAACAAAAACAAAAATATCAGGGAGAAAATAAAAGAAAATCAAGCAACACAATGAATTTCGCTTCAAGGGAACGAGTCATATGGGAACGGATTGAATCCACACTGACCAGATAGCGAAGCTTCAAGAATTATAAATTGAAAGCAAGAAAAGACTTAAATCTGAATCAAACGAAAACCCTAGCTGATAAACCAACGAACCGCAGACAACAATAAAGAAACCCTAGGGTTTGAAAACTACGGAGATGGATTGGAATTGGGGGAGGAGGTGATTTATACAGTTGAAGGGATGGAGATATTTGACCGTTGAGATGAGTATTTAATTTGGGCCGTTAAATTCTCGGGACATAACAAAGCCCATAGCTTCGGAAAAAATGAGATATTTAATGGATTAGCGCACCTATTAGGCAACTATTTATAGGGTTATTAAACTCGACATCCTTAAATTATAGTCTATATTTTAAATTGGCTCAATCAGTTTAAAAATATTTGAAATTCAGAAAATTTTGTAAACCGTGGTTAGATATAAATACCTAGATACTTTCATTGGTAATCCAAATAAATATAATTTTATATTGAAAATTTAATTCATGCTCATGGTGAATTCATTCTTAATATTCAACAAGCAAACAAAATACACTCGCACACTATTGTAGTCACAATACAATCTCATCATTGTGGTTAATCATTCTTGATTTCGTTCTCTATTTCAACATTAGAGCCCCACACCGAACATGTACAAGTACATATATCAAAATTACTAATTTATCAAACAAATTATAAGTCAATTAATAAATTGAACCATATAAAAATATATATTCAGAATTCCTTACCCCACTGACAAAATAAATCAGTAAACCTCTAAATAATCAAAACCTCTCATCTAAACTTACCACTAACTTGTGGGTTATTCAAAACAAGGGTTCATCCTCTAAATTTTCGTCATTAGTTTTAAAGGGGCCAAAATGAAATTAAAAATTTTGAGAGGTCATATTAAGTTTTTACAAACTTTAAAGGGATTATAGAAGTAATTTTATCTTTTTTGTGGCTAATCATTCTCGATTTCGTTCTCTTTCAACATTAGAGCCCCACATCGAACATGTACAAGTACATATATAAAAAATCCTAATTTATCAAACAAATTATAAATCAATTAATAAACCGAACCATATAAAAAAATAGATTCAGAATTCCTTACCTCACTAATAAAATAAGTCAATAAACCTCTAAATAATCAAAACCTCTTATCTAAGCTTACCACTAACTTGTGGGTTATTAAAAACAAGGGTTGATCCACTAAATTTTCGTCATTAGTCTTGCAAAAATCAAGAACCTTTCATGGTCTGTAACACCCTGAGTTTTGGCATGTAAAAAAATGAAATGAAGATAATATATAGGCTGTCATAGGGTGTTGAACTTGTGACCTTGGCCATGTTACCCCATGCCTTAACCATTTAAGCCAAGCGCTCATATCTGTCAAGTATTAGAAAGGAAAACACATTGAAGTAAAAATATGGGGTTCTGACCCAAATTAAATATATCAAACAGACCTTTCAGCTACCCCTATTTTGGTATCTTGATTCGAGAGTCGAACTAGAGAAATAGTTCTAGACTCTTCCTCTACAAGCCAACATGAGCTCACTGTCCGATCTCCCTCACCCCTGCACTGTGAAAGTCACCGCCGACAGCAATTGGAGCGCTGTCGCAAACATGTTAAATCTCTGGCTACCACTCACGTGTTAGCGTCGCCGTCCGTCGTGAAGCTTGGTTCGAAAATTTGGTAGAAACCCTAAGTTCGACCCTTCTATTTTCCAGCAATTACATCACCGTCTGCCTTCCGTTCGTCGTGATACCAACACCAGTAGGTTCCTCACGCCATGACGAACAAAACCCCTTCGGCCGTTTGCCCATCCGAAATCGGGAGAGGCCTCATCGGAGCTACGCTTGTCCGGATTCCATTTTCGCATTTTAGGTAAAACTGGTGGTTTTCGACCAACTTTCGGCGTTTGAATGTTATCGTGGAAATGTGGTTTTGATGATCTTCGTTTTTTCGACAATTTTAGCGCGAAATGAGTCTCCGACGACTTTTACGGCGGTCGTCCGATTACCAAAAACCCAGGGTGAGTATACGGGGTTAATTTCGGTCCAACCCGTACTTGACCCATATCTGACCCGAACCCATATCTGTCCCGAATCGATCTAACCTGACCTGTATCCAAGCCCAACCCGTCTGCCGAGTCAACTCAGCCCGAGTTAGTCACCGAGTCAACTCAGCCTTAGTTAGAGATGGGCACGGGTTGGGTCGGGCCAGGTTTTTGGCCCACCCGAACCCGACCCGAAAATATTAACCCTAAACCCGAACCCGACCCGACCCGACCATATCTCTTAAAAAACCCGACCCGACCCGACCCGAAAATAAATACTTTAAACCCGACTCCGACCCGATCCAACCCGACCTATATAAAAAAAAATCAATTTTAGGGACTAAATTGTAAAAAAAATAATTTTAAGAGACTTAATTGTAAAAAATAATAAATTTAAGGACTAAATTGTAAATAAAAAATCAATTTTAAGGACCTAATTATAAAAAAATATATTAAAAGGAGTATTATTATAAATATCCCTAAAAAATTTAGGGGAAAATTACACTATTAGTCCCGGGTCGGGTCGGGTAGGATTTTTTCACCATAAAACCCGAACCCGACCCGACCCGACCTCACCCTACACAAAAACCCGACCCGACCCGACCCGAACCCGATTTTTTCATAAAAATACCCGACCCGATCGGGCCGGGTCGGGTCGGAACCCGTCGGGTTCGGGTTCCGTGCCCATCCCTAGCCTTAGTCAGCTCAGTGAGTCAACCGAGTCAACTAAGTTGACCTCTACCCGTTGACTGCTAACGTTAGCGTTGACCTGCTGACGTCGGCATTGACTCTGACCCCGTTGACCGTTGACCTGCTGACGTTGATCATTGACCAAAAAGTTAACTTTTTCGAAAACTCTCGTTTTATGTTTTTTGACGCTTGAGTCCGTTTTTGAAGTTCATTTCGCAAAATTCTGACCCTAAAAGCCTCCAAATCTGACCTTGAACCCAAACTTGTATATGTATCTAATTATTTAGTTAAGGGTACTGACGTACTGTGAATAAGGACTGAAATGTAAATTTGTATAATTGAAGGTACTCACAGTTCCTTGAATACGAATTGTTGAGGGACGTCAAATCCGGGTTCAAGAGTGTTCGAACGTCGTTCACAGATCGACTGATGTAGCTTGGAGCCAAGGTAATACATTGCTACATTCTGCATGCTTTTGAAACATGTTGGTATTCAGTTACTGTTTGCACGACCATGATTGAGCATATAATTATTTCCACCTAAGTGGATCAACTAAGAAATAAGAATAATAATGGCCAAGGCAAAGATATTCGAATAAGAGGTTTGATAAATCGAAAGGACTTTCGAGTTCAGTAATCAATTAATACAAACAGTTGACTTCCAACTCTGATTGATTTGGCTAATGAATTACAAAAATGCAATCGATATATAAAAATGACTAAGATACCCCTATCAATGAAAGCGATCTAAGAATCTACACTAGATCCGGTAAAACAACTGATTCTTCTGAAAATCTTGAAATTTTCTTGGGAAGTTATGGTAACGAGGCTTTACTTTTGAGACGGTAAATTGCTCAGATTCTTTGAAATTAAATAAATCTTTGAAAACATTTACGAGAAACTAATTGTATGTTTGAATTAGTCAAAGTCGCGTGAAATGCTGAATTAGTTGAATTGACTAAAATGTTTGGAAGAAAAAAATGATAAGGCTGAATTGATCAGAATATCCATAATGACCAAAAAGAATAATCTATCCTCGACACTAATTGCTAAATTAGTCAAAAAGATGGATATACCCTCGAGAACTTTAATGAATGAATAGTTGGAAGGACCGAAAGGCTCGAAATAATTGAAACACCTTGGGCATCGTAGTGTCTGAAATACTTTCGAATACTAGAATGACAGGAAGTACCACTAACCGAGACTAAGAAATACCAATAAAGTCAACAAAAGTAATGGCTCTGAAAGTGGTATTATGCGACTCGTGTTTGTTGTTCGTTTGATATATATATATATATATATATATATATATATATAAGCTTGAATGAATACTATATGAAGGCATATTCGATCTGTTTAGAGGAAATACATAGCTAACTGTAAGAGTAATCTGTTTAAGGGTACGTTCAATACTATGGTTTGAGTTCCGGTGTACTGCCCATGTCCGAATACTTGGAAAATATCGCTTGAATATATGTTCGATTGCTCGTTGTAAGTTTAGTGGATGGTTAGTGATGGCGAGCTATTATTGCTATTGGAAAATATCTCTTGAATATATGTTCGATTGCTCGTTGTAAGTTCAGTGGATGGTTGGTGATGGCGAGCTATTCTTGCTTTACACCAAGGTCAATTCTGAGAGATGAATGTTTAAGGTGTACCTGTCGGGTTAAGCAATGACATCGTGTTGATGGGTTTGATTGTTTCAAAAAGGGCTCAAAAAATTAATGAGTAACTAAAATTCATGAATCCTGTACATCACCGTCTATACCTTGTTGGTTTCAATTAGCGAGTTACCCTTGAATGCCAAAATGACCATTTTACCATCGTAAACTTTAATGTTTGAATCACTCACGATATATAAAAAATTTCGCCAATCCCGATGTATCAACTTTTGATGTTTGGTTCGAGCTGTTATTACCGAACTTCCCTTTTGTAGGGACCTCATTCTGCAATCAGTCCACATTTGCCAAATGTTCTCCTTCTAATAATGATCGAGTGCTTTAGAGGAATGAATTGAACTATGTGGAATGTTTCTTGCACAATTATATTCTTCCCAATCTGAAACTAATCCTCTCTCTGAAACGAATTATGAATTCTGTCTGGCTAAATTATATACATCTGTATCTGATCTGGAATGCATGCTCTCTAATTTCTGATACTCTGAAAATTTCATGTACGATTACCACTAAGTGTGTATTCACTAAATTGTTCTAATTGGGGTAATTCTGGGTTATGTTATGAAGTCTCTGCAGGTTTAGCGTTGGTAATTCCTTATGGACCCGAGGTCTCCCTTTGGGTAGGTTCTGATGCTTCGGCATGAGTAATTCCTTATGTACCTAAGACAGCCCCTTGGGTAGGTTCCGATGCTCATTGGGCCTAGGGTAAGTCCTTATGGATGTAGTTATGGGAAACTGTATATCAGTGTACGGTTGGAGGGTATTTATGTTGATACTTAGTTTTCCATGTTCCCTCTCTAGCCTCAGTCAAACTCTATTATTGTCTGAAATATTTTGTCTATCATTCTTGATCTGTAATTGATGGAACACCCTAAACTCTCTGGCTGAATTTTCGTAATCTATGTCTCTTCTGACTACTTGAGTTAGACATCATGTCTAGTGATCGGATAATTAATCAGAAATGAATATGTCACTTTCAAGCGTAACAACTAAACGAATTGTATTCTACATCTGAAACTTGATAATGCTTGCTTCTATCCTTTTGTCCTGGTACATCTAATACTTACGTGTGACATGAAGCTTCTTTTGGTAGTTTCGTATTACCGTGCTTTCTAAATCTCATGTTGTTTTTACCTTCACAAGTTAAAAGATCGACCATACTGCAGCTATCAACGTCGGTATGAGAGTTCCTTTGGCTTGCTTGTGGAGTATGGTATCTGTATAATTAGGGGGCATGTATGTCACATTTTGATTTATATTCGAGTCCGAAACTTGTAGTAATAACTTGTATCATAGTTTTGTTTCATTGTCTGAATATTTTTCTGAAATTGTATTTTGATTCAAAACTTGATTTATGATTTTAAATGGTTTAGGAAATTGTCTATTTTAAAATTTTAACATAGGTCGCTCCGATGACCTTAATGTGACTTCTTGGGATCTGTATTAATGCATATGCGGGTCTAGAGGGTTACATGGTCTTTCTCTAGCATAGACATGAGGCATTAAAAAGTTGAGATGAGAAATTAACCAAAGAGAGTAAAAGAGCAATACACATAGAGAATATGTTGAAGAAAATGGAACAAAATTAAAAAAAAAACGTTTTCCTTCTACTGAAATCAATATTTTTTCTTGTTACAAAGATAACGTAATACAAGATGCCAATCACTAAATAACCTTTTGATTAAATTTGATAGTTTTTTAACAACTTGTACAACATAATATTTGTTCTCCATATATAAAAAAAGATTTCAATAAAAAATAGTTAATATTTTCTAACTCTCCTCATTTAGTCGGTTCTACGTTTATTACTCTCATTTTGTCCAACCAGTCTGTCTTTTACCCAAATTAATATTTAAGTCATACTTAACCAAGCTAAAAAAATAAGTAAACCTACCCCCATAAAGATCTAAACCATGAACACCCTACACTGGAGCAAAGTGTTTAACAACTAAGCTAGATTAAGAACTAATTATATATCCACAAAATTTAAGATTTATTATCACCTCAAAATCAAATCAAAATACTACTAAAATTAATATAAAATCATTTTCCAATTCATTTGTGAATAAAAAAATTATTTATTTATTTTTATAAAAATGTATTAGTTCATTCTAAAAATTAACTATATTTAAAATAACATGTTCATATACATGTCAACAAATTAAATGTTGTTTAAAAATTAGTGCCATGTTTGGCAATTAGCGGATAGCTGATATCAAATTATATTAGTTGATAGCTGATAGCTGATTGCATTAGCTGATTTGACTAACGGATTGTATTAGCTGATTGTATAAAAGTGTTTGGTAAAATTATCTGACAACTGTTTGATTATTTAAACAAGCAAAATGACATATAAGGACATGCTTATATTCGATATTTGTTTGAATAATTTATTAGTTATCAATATTTTGTATATATTAATATTAATTAGATTATGAAAAAATAATTTTAAATGTAACATTACTAAGCATATTTGAAGAATATCTATATATTAATTTATTATTTATATAATTATTTTAATACAATTTAATTAATTATTTAATTTAGATGTAAATGTGTGAGAATAAAAAGAAAAAACAAAAGAAATATTAGTTTACAAATGTCACAATGTATGAGATTTTTTATAATTGTTAAGGATAAAATGGTCTTTATAACTCTTATGTCAAAACCTCTAATTTCAAAAAGCTCCTATTAGCAGTTTTTCAGAATTAGAGGTTTCACCACAGTCCACCATTTCAATCTACTCTTTATCAAACATCCAAATTAACAGATTTGACCGGTCAGACCTCTAATTTGAACTCAAACCTCTAATTTTTGCTCAAACCGCTTTTTACCAAATAGAGCTTGTATTTTATCCTAAAAATAATTATAAATTTAATTTTTAGAATATTTTAACATTTGTTTTATAATTAAATACATAATTACTTAATTATTAATTTTAATTTCAAAACGAAGTGAAAAATAATTCTAGTTTGATCTTAAATTTTAATTATATTTCAAGCTAAATAGATTTTTTAAAAATTAAAATAATAATTTTAAATTAAAATAGTTATTTTTAAATAATTTAAAATTTATATTCTATCATAAATATATATTACATAAATTTTTTATAATAATATAATATAATTTTATAAAAATAATTTAATTTTTTATAATAATAATAATTTAATTTTTAGAGCATGCCGTATCGATACACTTGTCAAGGGCATCGATACGCCTTGACCAAGTCAACTGCCCTCATTCAATTCAGGGGAGACCGTATCGATACAGCCCTTGGGCGTATCGATACACCCTCCTTGGTCAACCTCTCACAGTCAATGAGACAACACCGTACCGATACGCTTAGGGCCCGTATCGATACGCCAAAGTCTCACCAAAATCTCGGATTTCCAGCGAGCTTTGGGCGTATCAATACACTCCCGCGTATCGATACACCAGGCCAAAACTAAGTTCTGAAGGGCAAGATCGTATCGATACGGCCCTTAGGCGTATCGATACGCCCCGCACTGCAAGTTCCCAAATTTCAGCCAAACAACTTAAGACTCGACTCTAGATGTGATTTACGACTCCCCCAGCCCCGCACAACATACATACAACCTTTAACTACCAAGATATCAACATACATGGCATTCAAAACGTACAAGGATAATGCAACGAAAGGATTCATACATTTATAAAAAGGAAGACATACTTAACACATAAAGGCTCATGCCTTAGAAACAAACATATAGGCATTCATAACATGCAACATAAACAGAGTTTACAATTCAAACAAAATATCTAACAACCTAACCAACATCACATACATCCAAGCTCAAATTAACAACACCTATCCCATTGCTTGACTATTACAATCTACAATTTAAAGTTCATACTTGAGCTAACCAAAAGCAACACTTGGAGGCGTTTCCTTGCCCTTTCCACCCACAAGCTACTGATTTGCATTGTCGAACAAAAAAAAGCGTAAGCATAAAAGCTTAGTGAGGGTAAGCTCATAAAACAAACCTTCGACAATGCAGGGTCCAAGCACGAGCATCAACCAAGATGAAATGCATGATCTTACCTCCGATCCACAAGAGCCAATAATATATATATGATGCATGAACATATAATCATCTCTATGCCATGATCAACAACTCATAAGCCCAACTCACGAAGATACATATATTAATGTATTTACAACATGTATCAATCCATATTGGAATCACATTTCATAACATATCGAAACATATGTATATATATATGATATCATATTGGCACCTAGCTATGACTCGAATACGTGGATAACACGTTGGAACACGCTTCCAACACAACCATTACCTTCGGTGGGATTACACTCATCACTGGTTCTCGCGGAGGGGATTCCACTCATCCTCACGCCCTGTCGATGGGATTCCACTCATCACAGACTAATATATAAAGATTTCCGGGCGAACTCGTACTCCTCCTTGGTGACTTAACGCCACCAAGGCCACGCGCGAATTTGACTCTCGTGTGCACACTAACATCCTAATGATCGATCATTGTACTCAAGCATACTAGTGCCAATATTAAACACAATTTATAACCTTTCACAACATCATTTCATATCAACTTTTGTGCTTAGCACGTACTCACCATGATCACTATCATGCACAATCCACATGCATATAACAATGCATCAATCCAAGCCTCAATATACATGTATAACACATTATACATAACACCACAATTACAATTAATCAAGAGGTATAAACAACCATTAAAGAGTGCAACCAAAGTTTCTAATTAAAGCTTAGGATTAGGATACCACCATAATCCCAACTCTAGATGGGTCTACCAATCCCAACCTAGTCCACATGCTTGAACCAATTGCTCAAAACCATTTAAAACATTTTAACCACTCACCTTCACCTCCAAGCTCCACTACCAAGCAACCAAGGTCTTCAAGTTTCCGAATTCGAACCCGAAGCTTTACCATTGTCTTCTCTTGCTTCTAACCATCTCAACACAAACAAAACAACCTCGAATCAGCTCATACAACAATGTAGCAACCCAGAACACTATTCAAGCAATAAATACAAGATTCCAAGCCAAGAACAACCCCCAAAACATCAAACTCGGACAACCCTTAAAACCAATCCAAAACTCATGATTTCAACCTTTTCAGCACACTCAAATTCTTCCAAAACAGCCCCCAACTATTACCCTAACATCAACCCTAAAATTCCAACATATAACACACCCAAAACTCAACTCAAAACCCTCATAAAACCCCACAAAAACCCAAATTCGGGAATTCTTATAAAACACTTTAAAATTCATATATGTTGGACGTCAAGGTTCATAAACAACATATCTAACAATATTAAATCAATAGCTTTGATAAAAACTCATAAAGTCACAACCTTTAACATTTTCCATAAAAAAACCCAAATTCCTAAAACATGGATGAAAATGAAATCTAATGGTACTTTCAAAGAGATGAAGATGAGAGCAAGTTGAAAATGTAATTACCTTTCAAAATCGAGCCAAAATGATGAAGAAAAAAGATGGGATAGTAACTTGGAGAAAAACCCTCCCCTTTGTCGTGAAAATGGAGAGATGAAGAGGGAAGAAGATGACAATTTTGTGTTTTAAACAAAAGGGGGGGGGGGGGGGTTTAATTTGGAAATCCAACTATTTACAAAAATGCCATTAAAATGGCTATTGGGCTTAAATATAAAAAATTTGGTCCAACACTTTATATTTAATTTTGCAAAACAAAAATCGGGATATTATTTTATTTATTTATTTCACCCGACCCCCAAACTCGGGTGTTACAACTCTCCCCCACTTAAGGAAATTTCGTCCCTGAAATTTATCGGACAGGAAAAGCCACGAAATCCACTCCTCCACACTTACCTTCTCACCACAACATACTAACCAACTCGGTAGTCTTACCACACAACATTAGCTATCTGATGCTACGATGTCAACTGGCTCTTCATTGCACGTCAATTTTAAACCCAACTCGATCTCTTCAACGACATAACACGAGACAAATCTGAATCACATTTTCAAACCATAGATACATAGAACACATCACAAACCCTTTTCTAACTCTGGTGGTAACCGCAACAAATAGACAACAGAACTAGCCCGATTCACAATCTCATACGACACCGTTTGAAAACTTGACCCTAACTTTCTTTGACTAACCATTTGACTTCAAAAGGTAACCAAACACTATGCAGGCGTCCTCAAAATCTGGTCGAAAACTCGAATCCCTGTCGGCCACTATCGATTTCAAGACACTGTAAAACTCACACTCTTGTTAAGGCACGACTCCGCCATCTTACACAAGGTACAAGTAACGTGGACATGCATAAAACGAGCACACTCATAGAAACTATCATTGTTTACTCAGCTAAGTTCTCCTGGAGGAATTCAAAGGCGAACCAGACACAAAGTCCATCGGATCTATTACCCACTTTTTTTATGAATCTTCCACGGATGTAACAAACTAGAAGAAAACTGACACTCATCATTGACACACTGCAAATTTACACACTTACTCTCATACTGAACCACATCATTCATCAACTCAATCTAGAAGTACTCGTCTTCCAATCCACAATGCGTCTTCATACTACTCAGATGCAATACAAATGAACTGTCGCGTGCTTCGACCAAAACAATACGTCTCAAAACACTATGTCAATCGACACAACTATTTTGTCTCTGAAATGCAAAACTCTATCATCTCTAAAACTGTATTCTGAAGTTCTTCCTTCTGCTATGTCTTGCACGTGAGGTGCCAAGAACCTGTCTTGAAAATGTTTATCTTTAAGTATTCTGACTCAATGTAGGTTTAACCCAAAACTCGGCCACAAAACTACTATTAAACTGAATGCGGCAGATATAGCTCGCAACTCAAATATAGCTCAGCAAAAACAACTCGAAGCATTGGTTACTACGTTGACTTTATTCGGATGGTACTCAACCTTGAGATTACGGTCTTCAAGCAGTTCTAACAACTTATGTTGTTCAAGTTTCAACCCTTCCTAAGTCGTCAAATATTTTCAAGCTCTGATGATATGCATATACACCGTGCATTTCTTACCATACATGTTTTGTCTCTAAGTCTTCGAAGCAATTACAACTGTAATTAACTCTATGTCTTGTGTCAGATTATTCTTTTCAAGGTCTTTCAACTATCTCAATGAATAAGCCACAAATCTTCTATCTTGCATGAGCACACAACCTAACCCTACATGTAACGCATCACTGTGTTTCACAGATTCTTCCTCTGATATAGGCCGGACCAAGGTCGAAGCTCTCTTCAAAGTTTCTTTCGGTTTCTCAAGGGCTCGTTGTCTCGCATCTGGCCAACTCTAGGTGGGTCTACCAAGGCCACGCGCGAATTTGACTCTCGTGTGCACACTAACATCCTAATGATCGATCATTGTACTCAAGCATACTAGGGCCAATATTAAACACAATTCATAACCTTTCACAACATCATTTCATATCAACTTTCGTGCTTAGCACGTACTCACCATGATCACTATCATGCACAATCCACATGCATATAACAATGCATCAATCCAAGCCTCAATATACATGTATAACACATTATACATAACACCACAATCACAATTAATCAAGAGGCATAAACAACCATTAAAGAGTGCAACCAAAGTTTCTAATTAAAGCTTAGGATTAGGCTACCACCCTAATCCCAACTCTAGGTGGGTCTACCAATCCCAACCTAGTCCACATGCTTGAACCAATTGCTCAAAACCATTTAAAACATTTTAACTACTCATCTTCACCTCCAAGCTCCACTACCAAGCAACCAAGGTCTTCAAGTTTCCGGATTCGAGCCCGAAGCTTTACCATTGTCTTCTCTTGCTTCTAACCATCTCAACACAAACAAAACAACCTCGAATCAGCTCATACAACAATGTAGCAACCCAGAACACTATTCAAGCAATAAACACAAGATTCCAAGCCAAGAACAACCCTCAAAACATCAAACTCGGGCAGCCCTTAAAACCAATCCAAAACTCATGATTTCAACCTTTTTAGCACACTCAAATGCTTCCAAAACAGCCCCCAACTTTTACTCTAACATCAACCCTCAAATTCCAACATAGAACACACCCAAAACTCAACTCAAAACCCTCCTAAAACCCCACCAAAACCCAAATTCAGGAATTCTTATAAAACACTTTAAAGTTCATATATGTTGGACCTCAAGGTTCATAAACAACATATCTAACAATATTAAATCAATAGCTTTGATAAAAACTCATAAAGTCACAACCTTTAACATTTTCCATAAAAAACCCAAATTCCTAAAATATGGATGAAAATGAAATCTAATGGTACTTTCAAAGAGAGGAAGATGAGAGCAAGTTGGAAATATAATTACCTTTAAAAATCGAGCCAAAATGAAGGAGAAAGAAGATGGAATAGTAACTTGGAGAAAAACTCTTCCCTTTGTCGTGAAAATGGAGAGATGAATAGGGAAGAAGATGACAATTTTGTGTTTTAAACAAAAATGGGGGGTTTTTAATTTGGAAGTCCAACTATTTACAAAAATGCCATTAAAATGGCTATTGGGCTTAAATATCAAAAAATTGGTCCAAAACTTTAAATTTAATTTTGCAAAACAAAAACCGGGATATTATTTTATTTATTTATTTCACCCGACTCCCAAACCTGAGTGTTATAGAAACATTAAGTGCTTGTCTGAACAAAAAAAAAGAATAGCAGCTAAAGTGACCAAAAGGTCAAACGTTGGAGGTTATTTTTGACTTTATGCCGCTAAAATGTACACATAAAGCTAAGCAACTAAACTAGTATAAGCACATGACAAACTAGTAAATGTGCCTTGATTTGAACATGAGAGTGACAATAGTTTGGATTGAGTTTCTTGGTGATTTGAATGATTGAATACATTGTATTGACATTGATTTTGTGTTTATATTGCTTGAGTAAACTCTAGACCAAGAGGTTGATATCATTGAAGAGGAGAAAAATGGGCAAGTTAGTGGCAAACTCAAGGGAATTGCTATCCAGAATCAAAATTAGCTTGGAGAACTTGTGAGTGTAACTATTAATAGGGTTAGGACTCAGGTCCTAACCAAAATGAGCATGTCTACATTCTTGTTTAATGCTTATCATGAAACATGAATTTAATTATATTTGGTAAACTAAGGGAAGAATGGTTTAAATAATACTTGATATGAATGTTGTCTGGATAAGTGACCATGTGAATTGATTGTGTACTTAAATGGATCTTGTTCTAGGTCTTGATTGTGTTATTCGAATGCTCTTGAGATACACGAGACTTGTCTTGATTACATGTTGCCATGACTTGCTTAAATGGTATGCTTGCTGACTAGAAATGCCTAATAGGGCTTAATTGATCAAACATGTTTAAATGGTTATAAATTATGTTATAATGAACCAAGGTTCACTAAGCCTAAGGGTTATCTTGATCTTGTTAAATGTATATATGAATGACACCTTGAATAAGCTTGCAACTTGTCTTGAATATGTCTTGATCCTTGACTTGATTGGTTACATGAACCTTAATCAAATGTTAACTAAACTAAATGATGCCTTGGTAGCTAGTGAGCCATAGGTAGGATGACATGCCATAGAGTATAGAGCTCATTTTGTATGAGGGTACTAAGGTCTTGGGCTAAGGCCCTTATTTGCGACAGTAGGAGGGATGTGTGATATGGTCACTGACGACAGTAGGAGGGATATGATCAGTTACTTATTTTGGTGACAATTTGGTTGGTGACTCAATTACCCAAACTTGACTAAATACCAATGCCTAATCTTGTTATTATAAAGTTTGAATATCATACGTGTAACACCTGAGTTTAGGGGTCGGGTGAAAATAATATTAAAATAATGTTTCGGGTTTTGATTTCAAAATTTAAAATAATAAAATATTGTTATGGGCTTCATGTTTACAAATGATCAAAATTTATGTTGGGCCTATCTCCTAAGTCCAATTCCATGGATTTTAGGAGATGAGAGTTTTTGGCCATTTCATTAATGACATAATGGTAAATATGATTTCTTTGGAAAATAAAACAAAAACAGATGAAGACCATGTGCTCATCTTCTTCCTCACTCCCATTTCAAACTCAACGATATTAGAGAGCTATTCTCTCCTTTTCACTACTCCATCACCTAACATCTTCATCTTTGGATCTTTTCAAAAGGTAATTGCATTTTTGACTTGGCCTTGTCTTCCTCTTCATTTTGGTACCATTAGCTTTCATTAAAACTATGTATTTCATATTTTGGGTTTTCAAGGATTTTGTTAAAGGTTGTGACTTTATGAAATTTTAACAAAGCTTTTGATTTATAGTTGTTAGATAAGTTGTTTACAACCCTTAAGGTCCAACATATGTGAATTTTAAAGAGTTTTACAATGATTTCCGGATTTGGGTTTTAATGAGGTTTTTGAAGGGTTTAAAGGTTGGTTTTGGGTGTGTTTAATGTTGGAAATTGAGGGCTATTGGTTGTATGTTGGTTAGGGATCATTTTGGAAACGTTTAAGTGTGTTAAAGAGGTTGAAATCTTGAGTTTTGGACTAGGTTTCATGGCTGCTCGGGTTTGGAGTTTTGGGAATTGTTCTTAACTTGAAATCTTGTGTTTTGTGCTTGAATAGTGTTCCGTATTTGCTACTTTGATTTGTGAACTGATTTGAGGTTGTTTTGATTGTGTTGAGATGATTAGAAGCAAGAATTTGTGTTGGTGAAGCCTTGGGAACGAATCCGGAATCGTTGGAAGCTTGATCGGCTAGTGTGTTGAGCTTGGAATAGTCGTTGAGTGGTTAAATGTTTTTAAATGGTTTTCAAGTGTTGGTTCAAGCATGTGGACTAGGTTGGGCTTGGTAGACCCACCTAGAGTTGGGATTAGAGTGGTAGCCTAATCCCAAGCTTTAGTTAGAGACCTTGGTTGATCTTTAAATTGTTGATCTATGCCTCATGTTTAATGGTGATTATGGTTGTTATGTATATGGTGTTATACATGTATGTTGAGGCATGGTTTGATGCATTGTTATATGTATGTTGATGATAGGTATGATGGGGATATACATATGTATGAAATATAATGTGATATTTGTATTAACGATATACATGTAGTGTTGACATGTGAAATGGATTTATGAAGTGGTTGTATGATCCGAGGATCATGGTGAGTACATGCTAGGCAAGGAAATGTGGTTTGTGTATGACAGTAAGTCATGGTGAATACGTGCTAAGCACGGAAATTGATATGTAATGATGTTGTGAATTGTGTTTAGTATTGGCACTAGTATGCTTGGGGTACAATGATCGATCATTAGGATGTTTAGTGTGCACACGTGAGTCAAAATGCGCGCGTGGTCTTGATGATGGTAGTCATCAAGATGGAGTACATGTTCGCCCGGAAATCTTCATACATATATGTTAGTCGGTGATGAGTGGAATCCCATCGACGAGGCGTGAGGATGAGTGGAATCCCCTCCGCGTGAACGATGATGAGTGTAATCCCACCGTAAGGTAATGGTTGTGTTGTTGGATGTGAGTTCCAACGGTTATCCGTGTATTCGAGTCATAGCTAGGTGCCAATACAAATTGTGAATTAAGTTGCTTATATGTTGAATATATATGTTTCCATATGTGATGGTTATGGACTTGTTGAGCATGACATGGTTTGGATAATATGTTCATGCATCATATATATTTATGGCTCATGTGGCTCGAAGGTAAGATCATGCATTCTACCTTGGTTGTATGCTCGTGCTTGGACCCTGCATTGTCGAGGTTTGTTTTATGAGCTTACCCTCACTAAGCTTTTATGCTTACGCTCCTTTTTGTTCGACAATGCAGATCAGTAGCTTGTGGGTGGCGAGGGCAAGGAAGGGCCTCCAAGTGTCGTTTCGGTTAGCTCAAGTATGAACTTTAAATTGAAATATTGTAATAGTCAAGCAATGGGATTTAAATGCTGTGGAGTTATGTTGATGTTGGTGTGGCTTGTTGATGCCATATCTTGTTTTGTAAGCCATGTCTAAATGCTTATCTTGAAAGCTTATGTGTATGTTTGTCTAAGCATGCAAATCTTGATTGCTATGTATGATTCCTATGTTGTTTTGATGATCCTTTGAATGTATGGTCTTTGTATGTTTTAAGTGTGTTAAGCATGCTTTTAGTGTTGGTGTTGCTTTAGGGTATTGTTTGATGGTTGTTGGAGGTTTTAGCTTGTGTTTTGGGACAACCATGTACCATAAACCAGCTAAGACCAGTCTACAGACAGAGGGCGTATCGAAACGGTTGGTCCCGTTTCGATACAGTCCCTTTTTTTGGCCAGGTGTTTCGATATGCTAAGGGAACGTTTCGGTACGATTTTGCCACTGGAAATCTGAGATTTTGACGATAAATTGATGTATCGAAACGGGTCCTGGTGTTTTGAAACGACCTTCGTATCGTTGACCACGAGAAGTTGACCGATAAGGGCGTTTCGATACGGTCCACCCCTGTTTCGAAATGGTCTCCTCTAGTTGACTTTGGCCAGTTGACCTAGTCAAGGCGTATCGAAACACCCTATGAGCGTTCCGATACAACCAGTTGTTTAAGCTTAAATTGGGCTGTTTTGTTGGGCTGTTGAGTTGTTTACCTCGTTTGTTTCTTCCACTGTTGTTTCTCTCACATATGATTTAATAATGCATCTAGATAAGATAATAATAATGAGAAAGTTTTCTTGGGTCGGTAACCGAAGTGGAGCCTTAACGGGTTTCGCCTCGGTTATCCCCGTGTAGCCCACTCAAATCGGTCAAGCGTCCGGACTGGGACGAGGGGGTTACAATACGATACATGAAATGAAACTTGATTTGGTTGTCTAGAATCCTTGATTTACATGTCATTGAGATGTTACTTAGATTGAAAGAATGATTTTGATGCTATCACATGCTTTACTTAGCTTGATATTGAGATATATGATGTTATACATGATCTTGCAATGTTATGTATAAATGAATGCTAATTCATGACATGCTACTTGTTTTTGACTAGACCATTCAAATGCTTTACATGGATAATGACTTGTAATGTTTGAACCTTAGCTAGGTTCTATTGAATTAAACACACTTGAAAATGAAATGAACTTTGTCACAGACTTATTCTCTCAAACTGATCCGTGCGGCGTTAGCAACTCCCGATCTTGCTAACCAACCTTACTTCACGCGAACGCTATGGCTAAGCAAGTGATAGACAAGAGAAGGCAAATGGGCTTTAAAAAGAAAGCTTTGTATTGAAGCTTAAGAGCTTACAAGAAAAAGGAAACTTATGGATTTTGTGGGATGGTTTACAAATGAGAGGGGTGGCCCTATTTATAGGCTTTCACCTCCTCAATGGACGACCAGGAACGTTTTGATCCAACGACTATTATTTTACCTCCTAAAATATGTAAGGGACCTAAACTATTCTAGATAAGTCCATACTTATCTACATATGTCTCTAGTATTCTAGATAACTCAATATAGTTCTACACTTATCTATAGGTTTCTAGAATATTTCGAAGATGTCGGGAGTTGTCCTGATCCTTTCGAACTTTTCCCGAGCATTCCCGAGCATTCCTGGGTGTTCTAGGTTCCTTCAGGTGAGCCTAGATTGTTGTGGAACGTTCTGGAACCCCTTGGATCCTTGTGGAAATGTTTAAGATGGGTGTGGGCCTCTCTAGGACATTCTAGAACCGCCCTTTGTTATTGCTTGGCTTTAAAATGCCCAAGGCACTTCACTTTGCCTTGGTTGGCCCGAGCGCACCTAGGTGGGGCTCCTCAGTCGGCCTTGGCGCACCTAGGGGGCACTCCTCGGTTAGCTGTGGCGCGCACTGGTGAGGTGTGACACTCTCCCCCACCCGATCTCGCGACGTCCTCGTTGCGTCTTGGTTGGGCGGCTGGGGCGTTGTCACCACGCTTCCGTTGTCTCCCAGTTCGCCTCTTTTTCACCCTCGGCTTGACAGCTTGTCCCTTGGCTATCGCACCGGGTTTCCTTCTTGGCTTGGTAGAGCTTGACATCGTCACCTTGTGTTGGGCAGCCTTGCTACCTTCGTGTCCATCCAACCCGTTGGATGGCTCGCCTCGATCAATGTCCCTTTGGAGCTGAAGGGACGAGAGCACCTTGGTCCCTTGCTTGGTGGCTCTGTGTGTTGGCACCACACAAGCTTGGTTGCCCTCCTTGATGCACATGATGTTGGAGAATGGCATCGGAATTACCTTGGCCCGATCAAAGAAGTCGATCCCCAGGATGATCTTGTAGTCATCCATCGGCACAACTGTGTAGTCTATATGCCCAAACCATGTTCCTACATTGGTCTCGACTCCTCGAGCAATCCTGTGGATGGGCTGAGCGGTAGAGTTCACCGCCTTGACAGATCCGCCTCCCCCTTTACCTTAAGACCAAGCCTTTTTGCTTCTTCTAAAGAGAGGAAGTTGTGAGACGCACCTGTATCAAGCATGGCCCTTGTAGCCTTCCCGTTGACGATGACATCCACGAAAATCAACCCTTTGGTTTCGGTCTTTGAGGCGGATTAGATGCCATTTAAGAGTTGAATTGATCCCATTTCTGCACCTTCATCACCACTGTCGGTGTCACTACTTTCTTGTTGCTTGGCTAGGAGCGCGCTAAGGGCTTGACGTTGTGGGCATTCACGAACCCAATGGCCACTGTCGCAAATGATTCAGTTGTTGGGCGGTGACTTCCTCGTGCATTGGAACTCTTTGAACTTGCCTTTTGTTCTTACCCTTCCAAGGGGACGAGTCTCTATGCCTAGGTGAGTGGCCTTCTTGATGGCCCTCATTGTGATGGCCCTTTTCTCCCCCACCTTTGGCTTGACCGCCTTTTTCATCCTTCGACTTAAGGGTGATCTCCTTGTGGCTAGAGTAGTCGATGAGACTCTCAGCCACGCCAATTGCATCGGAAAGGGTTTGGACTCTCCGTCGGTTTAGCTCGATTTTGGCCAAATTCTTGAGACCATCTATGAAATTGAAGAGCGAATCTTTGTTGGAGAGATCAGGGATCTCAAGCATCAAGCTTGTAAACCCCTTGACATAATCTCGAATACTTCCTGATTGCTTTAACCTTCGCAATCGAGCTCTGGCCTCGTCCTCAGCATTCTTGGGGTAGAATTGCCTTTTGAGTTCCTTCTTAAAATCATCGAAGGTAGAGATGATGCACGTACCTTTTTCATTTTCATTGCGTCTTCTCCTCCACCACAACATGACGGTATCGACGAGACATAGACCCGCAGTTTGGATCTTGGTGGCATCCTTCACAATGACAACGGCTCTGAGGTATTGCTTTAAGCCATATAGGACACTTCCTTAGCGTTGCGTGCTCCCGCAAAGGTTTGAGGCTTGGGGACCTCGACCCTTCTAGCCTCAACGGTGGTGCTTGGCCCCGCTGCCAAAGCACATTTGCACAAGGCCATGTCACCTTGTAGTGCCTCTACTTGGGCATGAGCATTTTCTTGTTGAAGAGATGCATGCACCTTTGGAGCTCCTCCATAAGAAGATCGCAAACTTGTCCCATCTCCGCGTGCATGGTCTCCTCTAGCTTGAGCCTCATGGCTTTGATGGCTGTGTGGATCTCGACGTCCTCTGCCTCGAGGCCTTCCACTTGTTAGGCAAGGTCGTCCACTTGGGTGCTTACACCCACCACGTTCTCATCAACGTGGATCACCCGAGACTCTAAGCTAGAAAGCACATCCCTTGACTTGGCACGCGACCTAGCCGTTGGGTCGACCATTTCCTCACGCCCTCGTTGCTCTTGCATGACTTCTGCCTCGGTTGAGGTAGCCACTTGGTTCTTCCCGGTTTTGGCCATGTCCCTAGTGTCGAACACGCTCTACTGTCACAAACTTATTCTCTCAAACCAATCCGTGCGGCGTTAGCAACTCCCGATCTTGCTAACGAGCCTTACTTCACGCGAATGCTATGGCTAAGCAAGTGAAAGACAAGAGAAGGCAAAGGGGCTTTACAAAGAAAGCTTTGTATTGAAGCTTAAGAGCTTACAAGAGAAAGGAAACTTATAGATTTTGTAAGATGGTTTACAAATGAGAGGAGTGGCCCTATTTATAGGCCTTTACCTCCTCAATGGACGACCAGGATCGTTTTGATCCAACGACTATTATTTTACCTCCTAAAATATCTATGTGACCTAAACTATTCTAGATAAGTCTATAATTATCTACATACGTCTCTAGTATTCTAGATAACTCCCTATAGTTCTACACTTATCTATAGGTTTCTAGAATATTTCAGAGTTGTCCCGATCCTTCCGGACTTGTCCCGATCATTCTCGAGCATTCTCGGGTCTTCTAGGTTCTTCCGGGTGAGCCTAGATTGTTGTTGTGAGACGTTCTGGAACCCCCTGGATCATTGTAAAAACGTTCAAGATGGTTATAGGCCTCTCTAGGACATTATAAAACCGTCCTTGGTTCTTGCTTGGCTTTAAAATGCCAAGGAACTTCACTTTGCCTTGGTTGGCCCGAGTGCACCTAGGTGGGGCTCCTCAGTCGGCCTTGGCGCACCTAGGGGGCACTCTTCGGTTGGCTGTGGTGCGCACTGGTGGGGCGTGACAACTTGCCTAGATAAGGTTGCTACCTCACTAAGTACTTAATTGTACTTATCACTCTTGTTTCCTTTCTTCCCAATCTACATGTTAAGTTGATTGAAAGCTATCCTAGAGTTGAGGCAAGGCAAGATATGTTCAAGCTCATATATAGTTCATATTACTTTTATAAACTCCTAGTTGGTTGCCTTAGATATGTATATAGTCTAGTTATCATGCATATTGAAACTTGAAGGCTTGTATATATTTTGGTATAATGTTATGATGTAAAGACATATTATTATGGTTTGGAACTTGTGGCCTTGATGATCTAGGTGTTATGCAATGATATATGATTATGATTAAATCAAATGGATTATGAACTTATGCTTGGAAAATAATTTGATTCATGTCTTGAATGCTTGCCATGTGATGAATAATGGATGTTTACTTGCTAGATCCCGTTTTGAAATGCCATGTTACCATTGAGAATGATACGCTATGTTGTATAGACAAAATGAATAGTTTAAGAGCAAGTATGATATGTTTCTTGTTGCTAATGCTTAGATTGATCTAGATGTATTATAGATTCAAGTAATAAGACCATGTCTATGTTTAATTTCTTGTACAATAAGTATGCCCTATTCAATTGGAAGCATGCTCACCTTGCCTTGTTGTAATTCAAATGAATCTAGGAGACATGTTTGATTGATATCATTGGTACTTTCGAATGGATTGAAATATGCTTAGCTTGTTTATGTATAATTGATTGTTGGTATTATATTACATAATTAGGATATAATTAAAAGCATGGTAGTATGGTAATGTATTCAATTGGTTATTAATCTAGTTGATCTTGGTGGTTCATGTCTTTTGAATGCTATACTAGGGTGATTGAAATTGTTTACAATTTATTGTTTAAGTCCGTGATGTATAGGTTTAATAGTAGTAACCTATAAAGGCTTGTGTACTTGTGTTCTATATTGAATGTTATTTGATTCTTGTTGCTTGGCTTGTTGATTAGAAGTCTAACTCACCTATTAGGGGTGTTACATTAACAATAATTAGCTAACTCATTTAACCACTAGTTTCATTAATGGTTCATGAAGACCATTAATTACCTCTAGATGAAATTCCCAATATTAACCTTATCTTTTCTGCAAGTAACTTATTACTCAAAAGGTATTTTGCATATCTCGAACTCGTATTTATTATGCCTTGCATATAGCTAGTGGTTCCAATGGTCTTGTAAACAAGAGCCAAAGCAGAGTCATATCATTCCATTTTCTTTCTTAATAACAAAACTAAGGGCTTTTTAAAAGAAGACCAAGGTTCGTTAAGCCTTTATTTTGAAGGTTTCACAACCAATTCCAAGTTCTTTCGAATTCAATTGAGGTAATTAATTAAGAGGGTTAAATACTAAATCAAAACTCAATTGCACTTTAATTCCAACTTAACCTTTCTTGTTGGAGGCAAACCTGAGGATTCCGAAGAAAATCATTTACAATATTTAAAGATAACGAGATTCAAACGCAGGATCAATACGAGAATCAGATCCAAACATAGTTCACATAGAAGTTGAGTACAATCAAATTGTACCAACAAAAGTATAAGCTTAATATCAAGATATCTCGTTCATCAAAGCTTGGGTTATTAATCCATAGGAATATGTGTGAAAATTCATGTTGCTATATAACAATGTTCAACAAGATTTTGTTATTCTTAAACACTCTTACTTTCCTTGCTTTGTCGAAGGAACTAGTCAAGCTCTCATGTTCTGACTTAACATATTTGGAATGTTTCTTACTAGCTATCAAAGCATAAGGAAGAGCTTTTACTGGACATAGATCACAAGCACATACCAAATTCAACTCCTAGGTGGCACCTATAACCAATGATGATGCAACGAGTTCCGATTTAGGCTGAGAGTTGACTAAACCTAAGCTCTAATATCAAATTATAACACCCCTTAAACGGTCTAGTAGATAAACTGGTATAAAAGACGTGTTACCAAGCAAACCAAACAACGAACCTTACGACTTTTAAATAAAATAAATGCCACATGTCAATTTTTTACTGGGTTAAGGGGTCCACGTCAGATTCCGTCACGGAAGTGGGTAAACTCGTTAACGACGAAAATTTTTATGTATGAAACTGAGAATTTTAAAACATTATGTATGAAACTGAGAATTCGGTATAGTTCATGTACCAACGGGGTAATTAACCCTAACAAAAATAAGGTACGCTGGTGATCTTTTTAATACTTTGTTCGCTAAAAACGACTCATGAATAGCTTTGCCAACTGGTCGAAACTGAGATTGAGTTCACTGGGAGCTGAAGGTACCAAGCTTGAGTTGAATTCTTAAAGGTTATCGAGAACGTTTAACATTTAACCTGATCAGAGGTGTCAAACCTTCAAAGATGTAGACACATGATGCTCTAAAATGTCTACAAATAAAAGCTCATTTTTGTATCTCCAAGGATTTTGAGAAGAATCGTCTTGCCTCTGGCTCTGGATGCTATAATTTTTTTTCTCTAACTGCTCCATTTTTGCTCTTAACGCTTGTTACTTACTCGTCATCTTCGCTAGGACTTATAATCCATATCCTCTGATTCTTCATAATCTCCCCAACTCCTAGGGTTGTTCTCATCTGGTCTCCTGTGTTGGGAAATAGCTTGCTCCTCTTGGACCATTTTTGCTCTGACTTTGCGGGACAACTGTTTAATCAATCTTACTATTCTCTTCTGCGATTCTATGATATTCAACTCGGTCCTGCATCGAGAGCACCAAAATTTTCTCTATGCTCTATATTTTTTCTTGCATCTTGCCCCGCCACAAGCCAGGGGGTTGGTCCCAAAATTGTTGTCGAAAATCTTGCTAAAACTGTCGTAGCTATTGTATGGTCACTCTATCAGTCGACCCGTTAAGGTGTCGTCCCCCACTATCTTTTCACCGGACACTGCATTGGTCAGGCTGACAGAACATCATCCTCTGGCGTTTTGTCGTCGAAAATTTCTTGGATGTCTTCACTCATTTTAAAGATTCTCAGGCCTACTGAAGGATCTGAAGGTCACATGTTCAGTTCACGCTTACCGCACCAATTGTTAATTGTTAATGGTTAAATGACCATAGATCAATGATGGTGGTCTAATGGTGATGAGGATGACTGTACTGGCTTAGAGTTCAACTATGGCTCTTGATTTTAGTGGTAATAGTGTCGAGAATGAAAAGCCTTTAATTCCTATCAACTGTGTGTCCGATTTTATACCACTTGGACAAGTGTCAAGGTAGGGTTATCGTGGCGCATTGATTAACCTGACTATGATTTGACGCCTTAGGTTCTTCTACTTAGCATCCGTTGTGGGCATGCATGCAGTTATGTGACCACTAGGCGAGGTGCGATGTTACCTTTAGTTTTTTCTGTTCGCCATATATTGCAGAAGTTTTCGAACAGTTCACAATTTTTATGCACATTGCGAACCGCCTCGTGTTACACTATTTGTGGTCTTACTTGTCCTGGTGTCAACACGTGATGGCAAGTGTTCATAGGTATTAATACATATAATTGGATGACTAATCATTGTGAAGGGCAAAATTTATAAAATAAAATAAAATATTACACAATTGACGACAAGTGTTCATAGCACATATAATTGGATGACTAATCATTGTGAAGGACAAAATTTATAAAATAAAATAAAATATTGCACCATTGATAATGCAAAGACTATTAGTGCAATTAATTTATTTATCAAACAAAAATGCTTTATTCACCAGAAATCCACATACATATACATATACATAAAAACCGAGAATAAGAGGGGAGATAAAGAGCAAATGGAAGACTACAGGTATGTACAAAAACAACAGATGCATAGTGTTGATTCTGAGAATATATAATTCTTTCTATTAGAGAGAATGAGAGATTAAACTTCCATTAGAAATAAAATAAAATTAGAGGACCACAACCATAAAACCTTTATTTTAGTAACTTTCATGATTCATCATATGATAAAACAAAGATTTAGTAAAAAAAAATATAATGTAAACTTAGAGTTACCTATAGTTTTATCTGTTCGCCATATATTGCGGAAGGTGTTGCACAATTCGCAGGCGATCCTGCACATTACGGTTCGTCTTGTGTTACACCATTTGTGGTCTTACTCGTCCTAATTTCGACACAGACAACATGTGTTCATAGGTACTAACACATATAATTGAATGACTAATCATTTTGAAGGACAACATTGATAAAAAAAAATAAAAATAAAATTTTGCGCTATTGATAATGCTAGAACTATTGGTGCAAATGCTTAATTCACCAGAAATTCACATTACATATACATGAAGCAAATGTTTGTGGTCTTACTCGTCCTAATTTCGACACAGACAACATGCGTTCATAGGCACTAACACATATAATTGAATAACTAATCATTTTGAAGGACAACATTGATAAAAATAAAAATAAAAATAAAATTTTGTGCTATTGATAATGCTAGAACTATTGGTGCAAATGCTTAATTCACCAAAAATCCACATTACATATGCATGAAGCAAATGTTTGACTACATGTATGTACAAAAATAACATATGCAACATGATTACATGTGGTCTTTCTGTTAGATTAAACTTCCATTAGAGATAAAATAAAATCAAAGGGCCACAACCATAAAACTTTATTTTAGTAACTTTCATAATTCATATGATAAAATAAAGATTTTAGCAAAAAAATGGCTTAAATGAAAAATCAACCCGTTAATTGTGTTTTTTTTGTTGCTTTAAGTACTTAAACTATGGTTTAAACAAAATAAGCTCTTAAATTATCATTTTTGGTATTTTAACTCTCTAAATTATTTTTTAGTCAAAATAAGTACCTAAACTATGTTATTTTTTACTTTGTCCCTAAACTCATTGGTCAAAAAAATTTGTGATGTGTTAACATCTTATTAGTCAAAATAATTTTCTTTTGACTTAAATAACTATCTAACTTAAACTGACCAAAAAGATAATTTAGAGGCTTATTTTGCCCAAACCATAGTGTAGGTACTTAAAACAAAAAAAACTAAATTAGCAACAAAATTCTATGACATCATGTAACACCCCTAGAAAATATATATATTTATATATAGTAATTTGTTGCCAGGAGGAATTGAACCCACAACCTTAAGGCTTCGAAACCAAAGACCCAACCATCTGAGCTATAACGGCTCTTGGTGTTAAATTCACCCACCTTTATTTTATTCTCCATAATTTGAATAAAATAATAATACACCCAAAATATCCCAACCACACCTACTCTAGCATTTAATTCGGTACTCTATCCCAAAGCCTAGGGGACTGACCCTTCATCTTCCCAACCCCTTACCACTCATCACCGACCGCCCTCAATTCGCCCTCACCGCCACGCTGTGCCGTTCACCGCCGGTGCCAGAGTGCTCGTCGTCGAGTCCCGAGTCAAACCCCTTTAGCCACTCGCACAACCGCCGTCCCGATCGCTGCCAATCGAAGGGTTAAGGTTCGACGAACCTAGGGTTAAACCCTTTCGATTTTTCACCGATTCCGGCGCCGATAAGCGTTCGTCCGCCGCATTGTCACCACGAGCGAGCTCCCCGTCGCGAGGTGAACAAAACCTTACCAGTTACGTAGTCGTCTGCCGTCGTTGAATTCGTCATCAGAGCTTCGACGTTTTTCGGCCTTTTTGCTTCGTTTTGGTTAAATCCGGTAAGATTCCGGCTCGATCTGTATTTTTAATGAATGGGTTAACTTGGTGAGCTGACGGGCTTTCTAAATCTTGAAGAATTGAGCATTTCGAGGCTTCCGACGACATACCGACGAGGATTTCGGCGAAACCTTTAGGGTAAGTGAACCGTTAATTTAGACCTGAACCGTCTGCCCGACCTGGCCCGAGTTGACCCGAACCAGACCTGTTGACCGAGTCAGCCCAGTGAGTCAGCTCGTCTGAGTCAACTCTATTGACTGCTGACGTCAGCATGACGTCAGCGTTGACTTTGACCGTTAACCAAAAAGTAAACTTTTCCAAAAACTCATGTTTTATGTCTTTCGACGTCCCGAGTCCGTTTTTGATGTCCGTTTCGCAAAATTATGACCCGAAAGTCTCCGATTTGGACTTTGAACCCGAGCTTGTATATGCATTTATTTATTTGGGAAAACTACA
This sequence comes from Hibiscus tridactylites, assembly GCA_958450335.1. Lineage (NCBI taxonomy): Eukaryota > Viridiplantae > Streptophyta > Magnoliopsida > Malvales > Malvaceae > Hibiscus > Hibiscus tridactylites. Next base: position 40,902,378 of record OY288292.1, read on the forward strand.
CCGGTGGTCCCTAAACTATTACCGTTTTCCTATTTTGGTCCTCAAACTATGTTTTTCGGCAAAATCGTCCCTTCTGTTACATAGTTCTCCTGTTTTGGTCCCTCAACGTTAAATAGCTAACAGTTTTGCTGACGTGGCATTTTTTAAGAGGGGAGAGAAATGATTAAAAAATATTTAAAAAATGCCATATCAACAAAATCATTAGCTATTTAACGTCAGGGGACCAAAACAGGAGAATTATGTAACAGAATGGACGGTTTTGCCGAAAAACATAGTTTAGAGACCAAAATAGAAAAACAGTAATAGTTTGGGGACCACCAATGTAGCTTTCCCTATTTATTTAATAGTATTATGAATAAGGACTAAAATGAGAATTTGTGTCTTTGAAGGCACTCGTAGTTCCTTGAATACGAATGGTTGAGGACGTCGAATTCAGGTTCGGGAGTATCAGAATGTCGTTTCAAGGGTTAACCGATATAGCGAGGATTCAAGGTAATACTTTACTACATACTGTATGCTTTATGGAACATATTGGTAATCGATTAATGCATGTACATTATGATTGGTCATTTGATTACCGTCGATTATTATAAGTGGTACAATTACGATACAATGATAATTAACTTGTTCAGACCGAATGACTCGAATAATGAACAAATGACCGATAAGAAATTCAAGTTTAGTGAACACTCAATAAAGCAACAACCTCGAAACTTTCATCCTAGATTATGTTCTTGATAAAAGATTTAATGCCCGAAACATTGAAATGAGAAATTACAAAAATGCCCTTAAGATATCTGAACGACTAAAATGACCCTAACAATGAAAGAAATCTAAAAATCTATCTTAGATCTTGTTAAACAACCGGTTCATCTGAAAACCTCAAATTATTTGGAGAGTTACGGTAACAAGACTTAAACCCTCGAGATTGTGAAGTGCTTGGTTTTCCTTAAAGTTCTGTTAATCCTTGAAGATAAATTTACAAGAAATTATTCGTATGTTCGAAAATTTTCAAAGTACTTTCAATTATCGAATTGATTGAAACAACTAAATGACTAAAGGATTGAAGGTACTAATAAGACTAAATTGATCAGGATGGGCGTAATGACCGAAATCACTAAAGTATCTCGAGCATCGAAATTTTTCCAATTAACTAAAATGACATTTATACCCTCAAGCTTTGAAAAGAATGAATTGTCTAGAAGGGCTGAAAGGGCCAGAACGACTAGATCTCTATCGAGTACATAAATGGTTGAAATTAGATAAATACTATAATTGGCGGAAATGATGGATTGATCCCGAGCTCCATGATGGTCGAAATACCCTCTTGACCGAAATGGGCAAAATTGCCTTTTGATGAAATTCAAAAATCTAAATAAAGCTTAAACGACTGAAATGCCCCCAAGTGTTATGAAGCATGACTCATATATGACCACCACTCATGATACTAAAATAAGGTTGGAAGATTCACTTGGAAAATGAGTTTGAATGCTCAGTGGTGAGCTTATGGTGAAATATGATGACGACCGTTCCAACATTTTATATAATTGATTTTAGGAAATGCTACACGTGGAACGCATACGTCTAAAGGTTTGGTAAGTATTGTAGAGTTGAGATATGTTAGATCGAGTGAGTTTTTGGAGGTTTGATAAACAGTTGGAAATCTTGAATATTGCATATCATTATTTTTTCATTATTGGGAAAATTACAAAATTGCCCATGATAGTAAAATGACCAAAATGCCCTTGTTAGCTAAAGTGATCAAAACAACCTTAATATAGTTGATATCTTGAATGATAATAATAAAGCATTTTCCCCAAATGCCTGGTTATTGGCTACAAAGTCCCCTTTAATCGAGACCTCATTACCGGAATCAGTTCAAACTGTCAGAAGCTCAGAGTTTTCATTCTTCGTGTAATATCAAGTATCTCATAGAAATAAATGGTTCCTTTTAGTGTGTTCCAAGTGCATATAAATATTCTAGCATCCTGAACCCAAGGCTGTCTTTTGATATGAAATATGGCTTTTATCAAACCGAAATATACCTATGTATCTGAACAAAAAAGAGATAGAGAAAAAATAAAATAAAAATTTATATGCTCGCTAGTTATCGTTTAATCGAAAACTAAAGTTTACTTTATATTCACTGTTATTACTGATTAACAATGATTGCTACCGAATATTATTATTATTGATCATTATCGACTATCACTGATTACTACCGATTACTATTGTCACTACCTAGACCGTTACCGGGATATTTTGGGATAGAGTATGAAGTTACCGTAAGTTCAGCCCTGATCAGGCTGGTAATTCCTTACCGTTTCAGGTTCCTATGCTTTGGCTAGGGTAATTCCTTACCGTACCTAAGGTATCCCCTTAGGCTGACACCTACGCCCAATGGGCCTGGGTTAATGCCCGTTATAGTTGCAGTTCTGGGGAACTGCATACTAGAGTTTGGTTGGAGGGTAGTTAGAAAAATATAAAATGAACCTTATTGCTAACATTACATAACCGTGAAATAACGTTCACCACATTGTTACCTCGTATGTGTTAACTTTGCACTGTTGGAACACACACTAATCCCTGACTCAACTACCGTAATTCATATCTTGACTAATTCTTCGGTCTATATGTTCCTAGTATGATACCAGTGATTGAATAAAAAACAATCCTATCTCTATATGAATACCGCTTCTTTGAAATATCTGATCGTATTTTTGGATACTATTGTTGCTCGAAACAACATGATAGTGTTATGCTTATCATATACCTACATGTTACTTATAGCATCCATTGGTAGTTCTATTTTACTGAGCTTTTCGAAGCTCACGCTGTTTTTACCACTGCAGGTTAAAAGAAACCTAACATGGCTCGATGACCGACAATAGCGTTGGAGTTCTCTCGGTGTTGCTTTTGGAGTACAGTATCGACATAGATAGTGGGCATGCATGTTATGTATTATTTTATGATAGTATTTGTAAAACATTTTTTTAAAGTCTGTTATATGTCTAAAAGATTTCAGGAAAGGGTATGTTAAACAGAGGATACCGTTACAATTTAACAAGTGATTGAGAAAAAAATGTTTTTATGTGTATTTTTATTGTGGGTCGCTCTTGTGACCCTAATGTGACTTTCTAGGATCCGTTGTAACGCATAGACGAGTCTAGGGGGTTACATTTAGTGGTATCAGAGCTTAGAGTTGCGTCATTCTGGGTAGATCGGCCGATCGTCTGTCATAGGGTGTCTGGTCTATACATGCCCCTAGATCTTAACCGTACTCCATCAAGCCGAGACTCCGACGTCGAATCATATCATGTAATAAATACATCTGATCGTTCTGTCCATAATAATTCGATATGTACTAACAAGGATTGTCGCTAATGATCGTCTATGATTTGGATTAACATGATGAATTTGAATCCGTATAAAGAATTTGAGATGATTAATGTATGTGAAATTGAAGGTCTGATTCAAATTGAGAATAAATATTTGATTAAGTGGGGTAATCGATGTAAGATTTCATGAAAGGCTATTTGGTGATGAAGATTATGTTTGGAAATATTTTGAGGGAAATTTAATAAAAGTGTTATAAATCTAAAAGAAATTTGTCTATGAGCTTGGGAAAAGTGTAAATTCTATGATGACTAGGTTATACAAAAAAAGAGAGAAAAGTCTGAATATTACGCTGAGGGTAAGTGATATTCGCTCAAAACCTTGGTTATGTTTGATCAGCTTGAAGAAAGACATTTTGGGGAAGAAGCTGGCTAAATTGTAAATTTTTTAGATCGTTAGACTTCATGGTGTACTCTTGTCTATCATTTCAAATCGATATTCGAGGTTTACCTTTTGGTTCTATAAGGTCTTACAGCAAAACCTTGGGCACATGTCTGATTTTAAGTACATCTTTTCATCTGCAGACCGATGGTCAGGCTGAAAGGGTGATTTAGATTTTAGAAGACATGTTGCGAGGTTGTGTGACCGACTTCCGCGGTAGTTGGGAGGTTTTCTTGCCCCTGACCGAGTTTGCGTATAATAACAGTTACCAGGCTAGCATTCGAATGACACCATGTGAGTCTTTGTATGGCCGTAAGTGTCGTACTCCTATCTTTTGGACATAGTTGTATGATAGGAAGACCTTAGGCCCAGAGTTGGTTTGAGAGATTGAGGAGACGTTAGGTTGACCCATGATCGTTTGAAAGAGGCCTTGATAAACAGAAGCCTTATGCTGACCGAAAGAGAAAAGACATTGAGTGGAGAGTGGTGAACAAGACTTCCTAAATGTGTCTCGGTAGAGAAATGTCCTGAGATTTAGGGGAAAAAGCAAGTTGAGTCCAAAATTTATCGGGCCATACCGTATCCGGAAAAGAGCCGAACCTATCGGTTAACAACTTGAGTTGCCTCCCCAGTTTAGCCGTATGGTCAGACCTGTCTTGCGAGGAGAGTTTTGTTCAGGTTTTAAACCGAGATGAGAGATTTCTAAGAAACTGGCATAATCCTATGGTTAAAGTTCAGTGGAGTAAGCATGGCCTAGAAGAAGCTACTTGGGAGACTCTCGAGTCAATGGAAGAACAATTTCCACATCTGTTTAAAATAAGTAAATTTTGAGGACGAAATTTCTTTTAAGGGGAGGAGAGTTGTAACAACTCCCCTAGAAATATATATTAGTAATTTGTTTCCAAGAGGAATTGAACCCACGACCTTAAGGCTTCCAAACCAAAGACCCAATCGTCTGAGCTATAACAGCTCTTGGTGTTAAATTCACCCACCTTTATTTTATTCTCCATAATTTGAATAAAATAATAATACACCAAAAATATCCCAACCACCCCCACTCTAACATTTAATTCGATACTCTATCCCAAAAGCTAGGGACTGACCCTTCATCTTCCCAACCCCTTACCACTCATCACCGTCCGCCCTCGATTCGCCCTCACCGCCACGCTGTGCCGTTCACCGTCGGTGCCATAGTGCTCGCCGTCGAGTCCCGAGCTAAATCCCTTTAGCCACTCGCACAGCCGCCATCCCGATCGCTGCCAATCCAAGGGTTAAGGTTTGACGAACCTAGGGTTGAACCCTTTCGATTTTTCACCGATTCCGCTGCCGATAAGCGTCCATCCGCCGCGTTGTCACCACGAGCGAGCTCCCCGTCGCGAGGTGAACAAAACCCTACCGGTTACGCAGCCGTCCGCCGTCGTTGAATGCGTCATCGGAGCTTCGACATTTTTCGGCCTTTTTGCTTCGTTTTGGTTAAATCCGGTAAGATTCCGGCTCGATCTCTGTTTTTAACGAATGGGTTAACTTGGTGAGCTGACGGGCTTTCTAGATCTGGCAGAATTAAGCATTTCGAGGCTTCCGACGACATCACCGACGACATACCGACGAGGATTCCGGCGAGACCTTTAGGGTAAGTGAACCGTTAATTTAGACCCGAACCGTCTGCCCGACCCCACCCGAGTTGACCTGAACCATACCTGTTGACCGAGTCAGCCCAGTGAGTCAGCTCGTCTGAGTCAACTTGTCCGAGTTGACTAAGTGAGTTAACTCGCCGAGTCAACTCTGTTGACTGCTGACGTCAGCATCACGTCAGCGTTGACTTTGACCATTGACCAAAAAGTCAACTTTTTCGAAAACTCTCGTTTTATGTTTTTCGACGTCCTGAGTCCGTTTTTGATGCCCGTTTCACAAAATTATGACCCGAAAGTCTTCGATTTGGACTTTGAACCCGAGCTTGTATATGTATTTATTTATTTAATAGTATTATGAATAAGGACTAAAATGAGAATTTGTGTATTTGAAGGCACTCGTAGTTCCTTGAATACGAATGGCTGAGGACGTCGAATTCAGGTTCGAGAGTATCGGAATGTCGTTTCAAGGGTTAACCGATATAGCGAGGATTCAAGGTAATACTTTACTACCTACTGTATGCTTTATAGAACATGTTGGTAATCGATTAATGCATGTACATTATGATTGGTCATTTGATTACCGTCGATTATTATAAGTGGTACAATTACGATACAATGATAATTAACTGGTTAAGACCAAATGACTCGAATAAGGAATAAATGACCGATAAGAAATTCAAGTTTAGTGAACACTCGATAAAGCAACAACCTCGAAACTTTCATCCTAGATTATGTTCTTGATAGAAGATTTAATGCCCGAAACGTTGAAATAAGAAATTACAAAAATGCCCTTGAGATATCCGAACGACTAAAATGACCCTAACAATGAAAGCAATCTAGAAATCTATCTTAGATCTTGTTAAACAATCGGTTCATCTGAAAACCTCAAATTATTTAGAGAGTTATGGTAACAAGACTTAAACCCTCGAGATTGTGAAGTGCTTGGTTTTCCTTAAAGTTCTGTTAATCCTTGAAGATAAATTTACAAGAAATTATTCGTATGTTCGAAAATTTTCAAAGTACTTTCAATTATCGAATTGATTGAAACAACTGAAATGACTAAAGGATTGAAGGTACTAATAAGACTGAATTGATCAAGATGGGCGTAATGACCGAAATCACTAAAGTATCTCGAGCATCAAAAATTTTCCAATTAACTAAAATGACATTTATACCCTCAAGCTTTGAAATGAACGAATTGTCTAGAAGGGCCGAAAGGGCAGAACGACTAGATCTCTATCGAGTACATAAATGATTGAAATTAGATAAATACTATAATTGGCGGAAATGATGGATTGATCCCGAGCTCCATGATGGTCGAAATACCCTCTTGACCGGAATGGGCAAAATTGCCTTTTGATGAAATTCCAAAATCTAAATAAAGCTTAAACAACTGAAATGCCCCCAAGTATTATGAAGCATGACTCATATATGACCATCACTCATGATACTAAAATAAGGTTGGAAGATTCACTTGGAAATTGAGTTTGAAAGCTCAGTGGTGAGCTTATGGTGAAATATGATGACGACCGTTCCAACATTTTATATAATTGATTTTGGGAAATGCTACACGTGGAACGCATACGTCTGAAGGTTTGGTAAGTATTGCAGAGTTGAGATATGTTAGATCAAGTGAGTTTTTGGAGGTTCGATAAACAGTTGGAAATCTTGAATATTGCATATCATCATTTTGTCATTATTGGGCTAAATTACAAAATTACCCATGATAATAAAATGATCAAAATGCCCTTGTTAGCTAAAGTGATCAAAACAACCTTAATATAGTTGATATCTTGAATGATAATAATAAAGCATTTTTCCCCAAATGCCTGATTGTTGGCTACAAAGTCCCCTTTAATCGGGACCTCATTACCGGAATCAGTTCAAACTGTCAGAAGCTCAGAGTTTTCATTCTTCGTGTAATATCAAGTGTCTCATAGAAATAAATGGTTCCTTTTAGTGTGTTCCAAGTGCATATAAATATTCTACCATCCCGAACTCAAGGTTGTCTTTTGATATGAAATATGACTTTTATCAAACCGAAATATACATATGTATCTGAACAAAAAAAAAGAGAGAGAAAAAGAAAATAAAATAAAAATTTATATGCTCGCTAGTTATCGTTTAATCAAAAACTTAATTTTACTTTATATTCACTGTTATTACTGATTAACAATGATTGCTACCGAATATTATTATTATTATCGATCATTATTGACTATCACCAATTACTACCGATTACTATTGTCACTACCTAGACCGTTACCGGGATATTTTGGGATAGAGTATGAAGTTACTGTAGATTCAGCCCTGATAAGGCTGGTAATTCCTTACCGTTTCAGGTTCCTACGCTTCGTCTAGGGTAATTCCTTACCGTACCTAAGGTATCCCCTTAAGCTGGCACCTACGCCCAATGGGCCTGGGTTAATGCCCGTTATAGTTACAGTTCTGAGGAACTGCATACCGGAGTTTGGTTGGAGGGTAGTTAGAAAAATATAAAATGAACCTTATCGCTAAAATTACATAACCGTGAAATAACTTTCACCACATTGTTACCTCGTATGTGTTAACTTTGCACTGTTGGAACACACACTAATCCCTGACTCAACTACCGTAATTCATATCTTGACTAATTCTACAGTCTATATGTTCCTAGTATGATACCCAGTGATTGAATGAAGAACAATCCTATCATCTATATGTATACCGCTTCTTTGAAATATCTGATCGTATATTTGGATACTATTGTTGCTCAAAACAGCATGATAGTGTTTTATGCCTACCATATACCTACATGTTACTTATAACATCCATTGGTAGTTCCGTATTACTAAGCTTTTCGAAGCTCACGCTGTTTTTACCACCGCAGGTTAAAAGAAACCTAACATGGCTCGATGATCGACAACAGCGTTGGAGTTCTCTCGATGTTGATTTTGGAGTACGGTACCGACATAGTTAGTGGGCATGCATGTTATGTATTATTTTATGATAGTGTCTGTAAAACATTATTTTAGAGTCTGTTATATGTCTAAAAGATTTCAGGAAATGGTATGTTAAATAGAGGTTACCGTTACAATTTAATAAGAGATTGAGAAAAAAATGTTTTTATGTGTATTTTTATTGTGGGTCGCTCTTGTAACCCTAATGTGACTTTCTAAGATCCGTTATAACGCATAGGCGGGTCTAGGGGGTTACACATCAACTTCTATTTTAGCTTATCAATTTAAAGCATAGTTTTTATTAATGCAAAATCATACAAAACACAACTAATAGCCTCATTGAAAACCATGCTTGCTGTTCAAAAAAAATTTAAAGCATAGCATTCAGTTTTTTTGTTAAGCAATAATAAAATAAACAAGCATGAGATAGTGTTTATTCATGAAAATATATAATTCAAAATTAATAAATTCTCTAAATGACAACCAATTAATTTCAATACATAATCAATCAACTTTCAGAGCATTAACCACCAGCACATATAACTAGGAAACATAATCAATCAACATTCACATCCTTTAGCTGATTCAATGGTGTTAGGACCGATGATAGTTCATAGGCAATATAGCTGAAGAGTAGAGTCAAAATAAGGATAGAAAGACATCACTACAATTATATACACCATTTAGATTGAAAATTACAGAAATAGATTACCACTTTACAAAAAAAAATCAAAAGGCATTTTTCAACCCAAGCCATTTTTAACAATTAACGAACATTATTTACAAATCAAAAAAATAGGCCATCAGGCTTTTATTAGAGAAAAGGTAGACAAAACACACACAGCCTCTCACGACTGGAGCAAACAATGCTAAGAACAAGCAAATACCATCATTCAATCATGTAACCCCCTTAACCCGGTCTAGACGGTTGACCCGAATTAAGAAAGTCACACGGGGAAAACCAAAGTCAACCCGAAAGTCAACCTTGATTAACGACACTTTTTTTTTCTTTTTAGACTTGTCTAGATGCACATTAACCTTAATTGTGATCATACAAACAACATATCAAAAGATCACAAACATCAGAGATCAAACAGGGACCCAATTGAACAAATTACAACTTTAGGGACCAAATTGTAATTTCTGATAAATTAAGGGACTTAACCCAAATTAAAGTTACCATCTTGAAATTAGTCAGGTTTCATGCTTCTCTGTGAAATTTCAGCTCAAAAGGACATCCACAGCTCATGCAATTGATCATACAAGATTCAGGACCAAAACGCAAACATTTCAAAACATATAACCGCCATGTCAGCCCCCTAACGGTCGACCGTTCCGAAACAGGCTAGCCCTGTTCCGAAACACGGGCCGTTCCGAAACGGGTTCCGGAACATGGCCTCGGCAGAGGCTAAACCGTTTCGAAACGGTGTATGCCGTTTCGGACGCCTGGGTTCATGCAAGGCACCCGTTCCGAAACGGTACACCCCTGTTCCGAAACGCCTGCACAAAAATCAGCAAACAAGCATACCAAATCATGCAATTGACCACTCAATCATGCTCCAAACATCACCAAACTTTACCAGCCTGCAATTAAACATATTTAACACTTATAAGCATCATCAATTCAGCAAAATAACATCTCATGCAAAAAGCCCCAAATCAATGGTCATGCTTCCAACACAAGCTATCTACTCAAGCTTCAACTTGCAAAACAAGCATATAAGGTTCAATCCAAAAACCAGCAACATCAACCACATTTAACATACTTAGGGAGTCATAAACACCTCCCAAAACAAATACATTGGTCCCCCATTGCCAAAACATACAAAAGCTAAAACACTTATAAAACCTTCATACATTGAGCTTTACTTGTACTTGTTTGCTTGCCTCCTCTTGCTGCCCTCAATGCACTCTAATGCTCTGCATTATTGAATCAAGAAAACGAGAGAGCGTAAGCCAAAGCTTAGTGAGGAGTGCTCTTTAAAAACCATTCAATAATGCAATAAAAACCATTTGTAAGTCATGCTAGTAAACAACCTTTACACATGCTCAAAGCATACTTTAAATCAAGCAATATCATGCTTCCACATTTCATTTAAACAAGCATCTCATGCTTCAACATAACATTAAATCATGCATCTCATGCATCTCATGTACTATACATGTCATATTGGCTCAAGTGACACATTTCATTTATGAAAACAAGTTCAACAACTTTCCCCAAGGACTTTTAAACACCTTGGACCCCAAGGACTTTTAAACACCTTGGACATGGACTTTTAAACACCATGAATGGACCACACAAGGACTTTTAACCACCTTTGTGTCCGTAGCTTGAATTACCCCAAGGACTTTTAAACACCTTGGCCCCAAGGACTTTTAAACACCTTGGCCCCATGGACTTTTAACCACCATGGAAAGGAGCACCTAAGGACTTTTAACCACCTTAGAGTCCGCAACAAGATTCATCCAAGGACTTTTAACCACCTTGATGATCTTAGATAACAAGGCTCACTCAAGGACTTTTAACCACCTTAGTGACCTTCACTTTTACAAACCATCACTTGCCAATATACACTTTATACATCACATAGTCCACTGTTTTAAAGCATTTAAACCAAGCCATTTCATCATGCATTTCAAAGCATTAAATCATCATTTAACAATGCATAAAAACAAGGCTCCCTTACCTAGAGACACCTTCAACACATGGCTTAAATCAACAGCATAAATCATGCTAAACATCAGCAATTAACATGCTAAAACATGCTTTCCAAAACAGTAGTAAATCATGCAAAATCATCATTTCACATTTCATCAAATTATGGCCACCACTTAAAGAGAGTAATCCGAAAACTTACACTTGAGCTTAGCAAAGTTGTTTAGACTTAAACTAAGCTCCCAAAACCTTCAACCCTTGGTTTTAAAGCTGTAAATCCATTTTCACTTACCGATTACCACTTCGCTTCAAGCCAAAGCACCAAAACAAGCCTCCGGATCAACAAATCTTGGATCCAAGGATGCCTCCCCTGTTTCAACACATTAAAGCAGAGGATTAATGCATCGTCATGCATTAATTGCTTCAATGAAAGCATCTAAACTCGCTGCTCTCACTAAACCTCCATTTTCGGCCACCAAACACAACCGAAAATGCATTCGAAACACTTCTAAACAAAGCCCAGCCACAAACCAGCAAAACCTCACTTCCATTAACATCATTTAACATCTAAAAACAACCTACAACCATCCTTATACCTCCAGCAACACCAGATCCACAAGATCACCACAAAAGCTACCTTAAAACACAAGCTAAAATTAGGAAACCCAACCTATCCAGGATTGCATCAATCAAGACTCATTTCCACATCAATTTAATGATCATTTAACATCAAAAACACTTCTCAAAACACAGATTAAACAGATCAAACGAAAATCAAGTGAAATCATCAAGATCTTGCATAATTAGCCAAGATCCATAAATCAACCTTAAAACCTTTAATCAAATATCAATTTAGGATTGAAAACTTTAGGAATTTCATTAAAGAACTTGAAGTTCAGAGGAGAAGGACGTTCTTACCTCCAAACTTGAGTTTCTCCTCTTTTTGGAATTGAAAAGCTTGATGAAACTTGAAGCAATTGAAGAGGATTTGAAGACACAATGATTTGCAATCAATTGAGAGTTGAAAGAATGATTTTAGGTGAGAAAATCAGAACAAGATCTCTGGAAAATGAGTGTTTGGGTTGGGAGAAAAGATAGAGAGAAAATAGGTAGTTAAATGAGAAAATGGCTAAAATGAATTTTTCCCTCCTTTTGTTTACTTTAAAAATCAGAATTATGTGTTAAAATATCTTAGAAAAATCTGGAGAAACTCCCTTTGGGTAAATAGCTCCTTAAAGATTCAAAGTTTCAACCCTTTATAAAATAGCCACCAAACTTTCAAAAATTACATTTTGGTCACTAGTCAAAATGTCACACTTCCGAAACTCATTTTCCAAAATTGATTTCACAGTTCACTTAATTATAATAAAAGATGATTTTAGAACATTTTTCCATAATTTTTATGCAACCCGAACTAGGCTTTCCTAATTTAACCTCTTACGATTCGAACAGCACTTTGACCAACCGGTCAACGCCCAAGACTTCCAAGCCCAAAACCGGGGCGTTACAACTCTCCCCCCCTTAAGAAATTTCGTCCTCGAAATTTACCTGAAGGAAAGAGATAAGGAAACTGCTTCAGCATATCATCCTTCCGCTCCCACGTGGCTTCCTCAACACCGCGATGCTTCCACAGCACCTTCACCAACTCAATGGTCTTGCCACGAAGAACTTTGCTATCTGAATCCAGAACCTTCACCGGTTCCTCATCATAGGTCAAATCTGGATTCAATTCCACTTCCTCCACAGGCAACACATGCGAAGGATCAGATCTATACCTCCGGAGCATAGAAACATGGAACACATCATGAATCTTCTCCAGCTCCTGAGGTAACCTCAACCGATACGCAACAGGACCCACACGCTCAACAACCTCATACGGTCCAATGTATCTAGGGCTCAGCTTACCCTTCCGCCCAAACCTCATCACCTTCTTCCAAGGCGATACCTTCAAGAACACGCGATCACCCACCGCAAACTCTATCTCCTTACGCTTCAAATCCGCGTAAGACTTCTGCCGATCAGAAGCAGCCTTCAACCGCTCACAAATGAGCTTCACCTTCTCGGTGGTCCTTTTCAACAAAGCAGGCATCGAAACCAACTTTTGACCAGTTTCAGCCCAACACAGAGGAGTCCTACACTTCCTCCCATACAGAGCCTCATAAGGTGCCATCTGTATACTTGCCTGAAAACTGTTGTTGTAAGCGAACTCAACCAAAGGCAGATGCTTCTCCCAAGAACCTTGGAACTCTATCACGCAGCATCTCAACATATCCTCCAAAATCTGAATAACACGCTCAGACTGGCCATCCGACTGAGGATGATAGGATGTACTGAAATGCAACCTTGTACCCAGAGCTTGATGCAAACACTGCCAAAAACGCGATGTGAACCTCGGATCCCTATCCGACACGATCGACTTAGGCACACCATGCAACCTCACAACCTCAGCAATGTACAGCTCTGCCAGCTTATCCAAGGAAAACGTAGTATGCACAGGCAAGAAATGTGCACACTTCGTCAGGCGATCCACAATCACCCAAACAGAATTCTTCTTTGACGGAGACAAAGGCAAACCAGATACAAAATCCATGGTAACCCTCTCCCACTTCCATTCAGGGATTTTCAACGGTTGCAACAAACCAGAAGGAACCTGATGTTCAGCCTTGACTCGCTGACACACCAAACACTTGCTCACGAACTCTGCCACATCCTTCTTCAAACCTACCCAATAGTACTCATCACGAAGATCGCGATACATCTTTGTACTACCAGGATGCATAGCAAAAGGACTACTATGACCTTCAGCTAGAATAGCATGCCTCAACTCAGCATCAGCAGGCACTACTATCCGACTACCAAAACACAACACTCCATCCTCATTAAAGCAGAAATCCGAAGGCCTACCCTCCGCGATATCCTGAACATGAGACACCAAGGAATCATCCAACAACTGTTTATCCTTGATCAACTGAACCAACGATGGTTTCACTTGCAACTCAGCAACAAGACCACCATCCTGCGATATGCTCAAGCTAGCAAACATAGCTCTCAGCTCAACAGCTACCTTTCTACTCAAGGCATCCGCAACAACATTGGCCTTCCCAGGATGATACTCTATCGTCAGGTCATAATCCTTGAGCAACTCCAACCAACGTCGCTGCCTGAGATTCAACTCCTTCTGAGACATCAGATACCTCAAACTCTTGTGATCCGTGTACACAGTACACCTCTCACCATACAGATAATGCCTCCAGATCTTCAGAGCAAAAACCACTGCAGCCAGCTCAATATCATGCGTAGGATAATTGCGCTCATGCACCTTCAACTGCCGCGACGCATAAGCCACAACCTTACCCTCTTGCATCAGCACACACCCCAAACCAACATAGGATGCATCACTGTAGACTACAAACTCTTTCCCTGATTCAGGCTGAATCAAGATAGGAGCTTGCGTCAAAGCCAACTTCAGCTTCTCAAAAGCTTGCTGCCTCGCTTCTGTCCACTCATACTTAACATCTTTCTGCAGCAACTTCGTCAAAGGAGCAGCAATCTTGGAAAAACCATCTACAAACCTCCGGTAGTATCCTGCCAAACCAAGGAAACTACGAACCTCCTGAACAGACTTAGGAACTTTCCAGTTCATCACTGCTTCAATCTTCTGAGGATCAACACGAATCCCCTCGACTGAGACCACATGCCCAAGAAAAACAACCTCTCTAAGCCAGAACTCACACTTGCTCAACTTAGCATAAAGCTGATTCTCCAACAAAGCTTGCAACACAATCCTCAAATGCTCTTCGTGCTCCTCCTCAGTACGCGAGTACACAAGGATATCATCAATGAACACCACAACAAACTTGTCCAGGTATTCATGAAAAACACGATTCATCATGTCCATGAAAGCAGCAGGAGCATTTGTCAGACCGAACGGCATCACAAGGAACTCATAATGCCCATACCTTGTCCTGAAAGCTGTCTTAGGCACATCCACATCCTTCACCTTCAACTGATAATACCCTGACCTCAAGTCAATCTTAGAGAACACAGCAGCTCCCCGAAATTGATCAAAGAGATCATCAATCCTCGGCAAAGGATACCGATTCTTGATAGTCAACTTGTTCAGCTGACGGTAATCAATGCACATCCTCATCGTGCCATCTTTCTTCTTCACAAACAAGACAGGAGCACCCCAAGGCGAAACACTCGGCCGGATGAAATCACGATCAAGCAACTCTTGCAACTGCGTCTTCAGCTCCTTCAGCTCTTTAGGTGCCATTCTATAGGGAGTAATGGACACAGGAGTGGTATTCTCATACAGCTCAATACCAAACTCCACCTCGCGATTAGGAGGTAAACCAGGCAACTCTTCAGGAAAAACATCAGGAAACTCCTTCACTACCCTGATATCCTGCACCCTCAGCTCCTTCGAACTAGGATTCATCACAAAAGCTAGAAAAGCTTCACAACCTTGCCTCAGCATCCTGCTCGCCTCCAAGGTAGAAACAACATTGGCAAGAAACTTCACATTCTCACCAACCACCACCACTTCATAATCATCCGCAAGCTTAAGCGAAACCCGCTTATTCTCACAATCCACAACAGCACGATGCTCAGCAAGCCAACCCATACCAAGGATCACATCAAAACCATAAAAGGGCAACTCCATAAGATCAACATGAAAGACATACTCTTGAACAACCAAAGGACACCTTCTATAAAGCTTACGAGTCACAACAGTTTCACCAAAAGAACTAGTGACTCTAACACAAACATCCAAAGACTCAACAGGCAAACCAAGCAACTCAGCATGCTCACGAAGAATGTATGAATGCGTAGATCCAGAATCAATCAAAGAAAGCAATGACAAGGATTGCAAAGTAAAGGTACCTGCAATCACATCAGCATCATTCCTTCCTTCACGCTGAGCATACACCCTCGCTTGGCCTCCACCCTCAGGTTGAATAGCCACAACATGAGCTACACCACGACCACCTTCCTCTCGCCTCTGAAAATTACCACGGCCGCGCCCACGACCTCTCTGCGGTGCTGCAACAACAGGGGCACGCTCTTGACCACCAGCCATCCTCGGACAATCACGTCTCAGATGATCAGCTGAACCACAGTTCCAACACTCATAACCAGCTGCCACCACAGGAGCTTGCACCTCCCTCCCAGCACGAGGACAGTCACGCTTCAAGTGACCACGGGAACCACAAATCCAACAAGCACTAGGGTCAGCTCTAGCATTGCCACCCCTAGCAGGTGCACCTCCACCTCTCTTAGACGAGGACTGAAACTTCTGATCGCGCCCTCTCTTGTTCCGTCCACCGGAACTATACTCAGCAGCTCTCTTTCCAGAACTAGCTCCAGCACCTTTAGCAGACAAACTCAGATTCATCTCGATGTCTTTGGACCGACTAACCAGCACATCGAAATCATTATACTCCGCAGCCAACATATAGGTCTTAACTTCCGTCACCAAGCCATAACGGAACCTTTCGCACCTCTCGCGCTCATCAGGTATCAGCTCCGGTGCATACTGGCTAAGACGTACAAACTGTACCTCATACTCAGCCACACTCATGTTCCCTTGGGTCAGAGACATGAATTCACGCTTCTTTTCATCCAGATATCTAACTCCCAGATATCTCCTCTTAAACGCATGCTGAAAGAACGTCCAAGTAACATCAGCATCAGCCATCCCAGAGATTGTGGTCGTCCACCACGTATAAGCATCACCTTGCAGCAGTGACACCACACATCCCAGCTTCTGCACATCAGTGCAACTCATTTGTCCCAAGACACGCTTGGTACTCTCCAACCATGCTTCAGACCTCTCAGCTGACATACCCCTAAACTCAGTCCCACCAAGACTGCGCAAACGTTCCAAGGGTAGTCTAGCACCAGCATCTCCCTGATGCCCAGCTCCTTGAGCTCCAGCTACTGCTGCTCGAAACGCACCCGCAATAGCTTGTACCAACACAGACATGTCAGGCATCGCTTGCCCCTGACCAACCTCAGGTCCTGCAGCTCCAGCACCAGCTGCCTCAGCTCCAGCTCTTTCCCTCTCCGCACCACCACCACCAGGTGGAGGAGGAGGTATCACAGCACTACCAGTGTGCTCATCATTCACATTCCCCTCCGGGGTCGTAGCTCTCGCGCTACTCCTTAACTCTCTACGTGGTGCCATACTTTTACCATGCACAACAATACAAAATAAAACAAGTCAGGACCAGCAAGGTAAGCAAATTCCAAGTATTCAAGCTCAATTTCTTTCAAAAACAACATTATCTCTTTAGCTTTTGTTTGGCAATGGGTACCCTTATCATGCATCGTCACAACATGCATCACATACACATCATCATCACACATCACTGAACATGCTTTCACTCAACAAGCATACAAACCAAACCATGCTTCAATCATGCATACACACATTCCCAATTACTCGAGAAACTGGCTCTGATACCACCAAATGTAACCCCCTTAACCCGGTCTAGACGGTTGACCCGAATTAAGAAAGTCACACGGGGAAAACCAAAGTCAACCCGAAAGTCAACCTTGATTAACGACCCTTTTTTTTCTTTTTAGACTTGTCTAGATGCACATTAACCTTAATTGTGATCATACAAACAACATATCAAAAGATCACAAACATCAGAGATCAAACAGGGACCCAATTGAACAAATTACAACTTTAGGGACCAAATTGTAATTTCTGATAAATTAAGGGACTTAACCCAAATTAAAGTTACCATCTTGAAATTAGTCAGGTTTCATGCTTCTCTGTGAAATTTCAGCTCAAAAGGACATCCACAGCTCATGCAATTGATCATACAAGATTCAGGACCAAAACGCAAACATTTCAAAACATATAACCGCCATGTCAGCCCCCTAACGGTCGACCGTTCCGAAACAGGCTAGCCCTGTTCCGAAACACGGGCCGTTCCGAAACGGGTTCCGGAACATGGCCTCGGCAGAGGCTAAACCGTTTCGAAACGGTGTATGCCGTTTCGGACGCCTGGGTTCATGCAAGGCACCCGTTCCGAAACGGTACACCCCTGTTCCGAAACGCCTGCACAAAAATCAGCAAACAAGCATACCAAATCATGCAATTGACCACTCAATCATGCTCCAAACATCACCAAACTTTACCAGCCTGCAATTAAACATATTTAACACTTATAAGCATCATCAATTCAGCAAAATAACATCTCATGCAAAAAGCCCCAAATCAATGGTCATGCTTCCAACACAAGCTATCTACTCAAGCTTCAACTTGCAAAACAAGCATATAAGCTTCAACATTGGTCCCCCATTGCCAAAACATACAAAAGCTAAAACACTTATAAAACCTTCATACATTGAGCTTTACTTGTACTTGTTTGCTTGCCTCCTCTTGCTGCCCTCAATGCACTCTAATGCTCTGCATTATTGAATCAAGAAAACGAGAGAGCGTAAGCCAAAGCTTAGTGAGGAGTGCTCTTTAAAAACCATTCAATAATGCAATAAAAACCATTTGTAAGTCATGCTAGTAAACAACCTTTACACATGCTCAAAGCATACTTTAAATCAAGCAATATCATGCTTCCACATTTCATTTAAACAAGCATCTCATGCTTCAACATAACATTAAATCATGCATCTCATGCATCTCATGTACTATACATGTCATATTGGCTCAAGTGACACATTTCATTTATGAAAACAAGTTCAACAACTTTCCCCAAGGACTTTTAAACACCTTGGACCCCAAGGACTTTTAAACACCTTGGACATGGACTTTTAAACACCATGAATGGACCACACAAGGACTTTTAACCACCTTTGTGTCCGTAGCTTGAATTACCCCAAGGACTTTTAAACACCTTGGCCCCAAGGACTTTTAAACACCTTGGCCCCATGGACTTTTAACCACCATGGAAAGGAGCACCTAAGGACTTTTAACCACCTTAGAGTCCGCAACAAGATTCATCCAAGGACTTTTAACCACCTTGATGATCTTAGATAACAAGGCTCACTCAAGGACTTTTAACCACCTTAGTGACCTTCACTTTTACAAACCATCACTTGCCAATATACACTTTATACATCACATAGTCCACTGTTTTAAAGCATTTAAACCAAGCCATTTCATCATGCATTTCAAAGCATTAAATCATCATTTAACAATGCATAAAAACAAGGCTCCCTTACCTAGAGACACCTTCAACACATGGCTTAAATCAACAGCATAAATCATGCTAAAACATCAGCAATTAACATGCTAAAACATGCTTTCCAAAACAGTAGTAAATCATGCAAAATCATCATTTCACATTTCATCAAATTATGACCACCACTTAAAGAGAGTAATCCGAAAACTTACACTTGAGCTTAGCAAAGTTGTTTAGACTTAAACTAAGCTCCCAAAACCTTCAACCCTTGGTTTTAAAGCTGTAAATCCATTTTCACTTACCGATTACCACTTCGCTTCAAGCCAAAGCACCAAAACAAGCCTCCGGATCAACAAATCTTGGATCCAAGGATGCCTCCCCTGTTTCAACACATTAAAGCAGAGGATTAATGCATCGTCATGCATTAATTGCTTCAATGAAAGCATCTAAACTCGCTGCTCTCACTAAACCTCCATTTTCGGCCACCAAACACAACCGAAAATGCATCCGAAACACTTCTAAACAAAGCCCAGCCACAAACCAGCAAAACCTCACTTCCATTAACATCATTTAACATCTAAAAACAACCTACAACCATCCTTATACCTCCAGCAACACCAGATCC
Source organism: Hibiscus tridactylites (assembly GCA_958450335.1). Lineage (NCBI taxonomy): Eukaryota > Viridiplantae > Streptophyta > Magnoliopsida > Malvales > Malvaceae > Hibiscus > Hibiscus tridactylites. Next base: position 40,922,165 of record OY288292.1, read on the forward strand.
ACAAGATCACCACAAAAGCTACCTTAAAACACAAGCTAAAATTAGGAAACCCAACCTATCCGGGATTGCATCAATCAAGACTCATTTCCACATCAATTTAATGATCATTTAACATCAAAAACACTTCTCAAAACACAGATTAAACAGATCAAACGAAAATCAAGTGAAATCATCAAGATCTTGCATAATTAGCCAAGATCCATAAATCAACCTTAAAACCTTTAATCAAATATCAATTTAGGATTGAAAACTTTAGGAATTTCATTAAAGAACTTGAAGTTCAGAGGAGAAGGACGTTCTTACCTCCAAACTTGAGTTTCTCCTCTTTTTGGAATTGAAAAGCTTGATGAAACTTGAAGCAATTGAAGAGGATTTGAAGACACAATAATTTGCAATCAATTGAGAGTTGAAAGAATGATTTTAGGTGAGAAAATCAGAACAAGATCTCTGGAAAATGAGTGTTTGGGTTGGGAGAAAAGATAGAGAGAAAATAGGTAGTTAAATGAGAAAATGGCTAAAATGAATTTTTCCCTCCTTTTGTTTACTTTAAAAATCAGAATTATGTGTTAAAATATCTTAGAAAAATCTGGAGAAACTCCCTTTGGGTAAATAGCTCCTTAAAGATTCAAAGTTTCAACCCTTTATAAAATAGCCACCAAACTTTCAAAAATTACATTTTGGTCACTAGTCAAAATGTCACACTTCCGAAACTCATTTTCCAAAATTGATTTCACAGTTCACTTAATTATAATAAAAGATGATTTTAGAACATTTTTCCATAATTTTTATGCAACCCGAACTAGGCTTTCCTAATTTAACCTCTTACGATTCGAACAGCACTTTGACCAACCGGTCAACGCCCAAGACTTCCAAGCCCAAAACCGGGGCGTTACAAATCAACAATAACCAAAGAAATTATTAACAGTCATCAGCAGGCCATATATATATATATCTCCTTTTTTGCTTTTAACTTAAAAATTAATGATAAAATAAATTTATTAGAGAGATAAGCCGCTGGAAGCAGGAATTTATGGATCGATTCATGTATTTGTATTATTGTTACAATATATTTAACCGAAAGAGATCGATGTACCATTGTATACTAATGATTTTTTACTTCAGAAGGAGGAAAAGTGAGCCCAATGACTTTTATTGATCTCGAAGATAATCGAGATATACAACACAAGGAAAGGCCCAAATCCAATGCTAAAATCAATAGAATCAACTACCAAGAAAAGAATCAAACCGGCACAGCAGCTCAAGAAAATACTATAGCAGCACCCCCCACAAAGGCCAGTAGCAACACAACATAACCATTGCATTCAAAAATGACAAAGGCATCAAAAAATGGGAAATTACAAGAATTAATAAAAAATTAATAAAACCATAGCATAGGTCGCTCAACATACAACATCAACGACACCTCAACCAATACCATTCATAGCAAGAGAATCTGCTAATGTATTAGCTTCGCAACTGCCAAAAAGAGCTTGCCAAGAATGATCCCTGCAGAGAATTGTTTGCATACCAAAAAACTCTTTTTCAAAAAGAGATGGAATAGAAACACAATATTGATCCAATCAATTACAAGGCATCAATCAGATTCTATGATTAAAGGATAGGTGAAAGTCGATTTAGAACCAGTGGGATCAAGATGCACAAAGAAATTGAAAAGGCAAATAAGAATTTTACATTAGTGATCTCTAATGACACCGACAATACCCACAGGGCCAAAACTACCACACACAGCGCCATCAACATTGAATGCAAAAATGACAATAGATTGGGGGACCCAAGCAACACAGAGAGGTTACAAATAAAATAATTCAGTTAACCTCAAAATAGACCAAATATCTCATTCTAAGCTTACCAATAACTTATGGGATTTTTCATTAGCTTTGGAAAAAATAAGGATTTTTCATGGTCTTTCTCTAGAACACACATGCAGCATTGCAAAGGTGAAATGAGTGATTAACCAAAGAGAGTAGAGGACTAAGAGGAGCAATAAAAATAGAAATAAGTTGTTTGAAGAAAATGGGACAAAAGATAAAAATGGTTTCCTTCTACGATTTTTTCTTGATACAAAGATAATGCAATACAAGATGTAGAGAACTAAATAACCCTTTGATCAAATTAGATAGTGTTTAGAAACATGAGCAACACAATCTCCTTATATAAAAAGATCTCAGTACAGAATCAATTTATTATTCTCTTACTCTTCATTCAGTCAGTTCTACTTCTATAACTTCCTCAATTTCTCCAATCAGCCAATCTTTTCCTCAAAATAAAGTAGAATTCAGTCATACCCAGGTTGAACTAAAAACAAAAAAACATTAAATGTAATTCTTCAACATAAAATTACCTCATGATAGAGGAACTGGATAGCGAGGAGAACAGTCAATTTAGAATCTTTTTACCAGATTCTATCAACATCAAAATCAAATTTATAACCTCAAATAATCAAAAAGGAACAAGTCATATGGGAACAGAAAGAATTCACACTGACCAGATAGAGAAGCTTCAAGAATTAGACTCGGAAAGAAACAATGATCCGAAGAGATCATTAAAGGTTGAGATGAGTCTTTAATTTGGCCCTTTAAACTCATCAATTCATGAATTTGCCCTTAAATTCTCGGGAGATAGCTCAGGGAAAAATGGGATATTTGACAGATTAGCACACCCATGCATAAATTAGGCAACTATTTTTATGGTTATTTAACTCAAAATCCTTAAATTATAGTCTACATTTCAAATTGGCTCTACCAATTTAAAAATATTCCAAATTCAGAAACTTTTGCAATCCAAAGTTAAAAATTTACAGGTTGAACATTCAATTCATTCCAATAGTGAATTCATACCTTATCGATTCTTGAATTTGCCCTTAAATTCTCGGGAGATAGCTCAGGGCAAAATGGGATATTTGACAGATTAGCACAACAATGCATAAACAAGTAAAGATGGAACAAGTTTCCAAAACTGCATATATTTCTGCCCCAACGAATATGGAAAAGCGAATAAGAATTTTACCATAGTGATCTCTAAAGACACTGACAATGCCCGGAGGGCCAAAAGTACCACACATAGCGCAATCAAAATTGAATTTGGGAAAGCCAACAAATAGGGAGATCCAAGCGATCAAGAAAATTACCTCAGGATAGAGGAACTGGATAGCGAGGAGAACTGCCAATTTAAGCTCCTTTTTTACCAGATTTTGTCATCATCCAAATCAAGATTCTAACTTCAAATAATCAAAAAGGGGCCAATAAAATAAATATAAACCAAAAGAAAGTTGGAGTGTTAAACCAGAAAAGAACTCAGTCCCTTAGATGTACATGAAAATCTGCGATCATATTCGCAAATCATCACAGTTCTTCAGATTAAATGTAATTCTTCGACATAAATTTACCTCATGATCGAGGAATTGGATAGCGAGGAGAATAGTCAATTTAGAATCTTTTTACCAGATTCTATCAACATCTGTAGGAAATCAGAGTAATTCTCTTATTTTATTAGAAAGATCTATTACATATTTATATACAAGCTATATCTCTATCTTAGGAAACTTTAAATTAGGAAAGAGACTAATTTTAGGAAAAGATATAATCCCTTAAAGTAAGGGATTGTAAATACAAGAAATATTCTCGTAATCCTTAATTTACTCTACACGTATATTCCTACATAACTAACACTCCCCCTCAAACTGTGTATATGTTGTATATACCCAGTTTGGATGTAAACTCATCAAAAGTAACTCTTGGAAGTGCTTTAGTAAAGATGTCAGCTATCTGGCTCCTGGTAGGAATATAATTTAGCTGTGCAATACCACCATTCACTTTCTCATAGATAAAGTGCCTATCTATTTCAATGTGTTTGGTTCTGTCATGTTGCACTGGATTCTTAGCAATACTCATTGCTGACTGGCTGTCACTATAGACCTCGAACTCAGTCTTTTCATCCAACTCCAGCTCTTTGAGAAGCCTCTTTATCCACATTCCTTCACATATTCCAAGAGCTAATGCTCTAAATTCTGCCTCAGCACTGCTCCTTGACACCACAGCCTATTTTTTGCTTCTCCAAGTAACCAAGTTGCCCCAAACATAAGCACAATATCCACTAACTGACCTTCTATCAGTGAGCTCTCCTGCCCAGCTTGAATCCGTGTATACCTTCACTGTTCTGTCTGAATTTTTCTTGAAAATTAGCCCAGCACCAGGGGTGAATTTTAGGTACCTCAGAATTCTGTTAACAGCCTCCAAATGTTCTTCTCGAGGATCACTCATGTGCTGGCTTATAACACTCACTGAGTATGCAATGTCTGGCCTTGTTAGAGAAAGATAAATCAGTTTTCCAACTAACCTTTGATAGGGTTCTTTGTCAACTGGATTACCAGCTTCTTCTTTGTTGAACTTTAACCCTGGGTCCATGGGTGTCTCAGCTGGCTTGCACCCAAGCATCCCGGTTTCTGTAAGAAGATCTAGGATGTACTTCCTTTGGTTGATGACTAAACCTTCACTTGACCTTCCTACTTCCATACCCAGAAAGTACCTTAGACTCCCCAAGTCCTTTGTTTCAAACTCTCGGGCAAGAATAGCCTTCAAATTCTCAATTTCTCTACTATTATCCCCTGTAATAATTATGTCATCAACATACACAATTAATAAGGTCATTTTACCAGTTGCTGCAACCTTTCTGAACAGGGTGTGATCAGCCTGACTTTGTTTGAATCCATTCTTTACCATAGCCTTTGCAAACCTCTCGAACCAGGCTCTTGGAGATTGCTTAAGTCCATACAGTGATTTGTTGAGTTTGCACACTGTATTTCTAGTTGTTTTACCTTCTAGACCAAGTGGTATTTGCATATATACTTCCTCCTCGAGCCTCCCATTGAGAAAGGCATTTTTGATGTCTAGTTGGTGTAATTTCCAGTCCTTGTTCACAGCTATGGACAGCAAGACTCTAATGGTATTCAATTTAGCCACTGGTGCAAAGGTTTCTTGATAATCCACCCCATAGGATTGTGTAAAGCCTTTAGCCACCAGCCTTGCCTTATACCTCTCAATGCTCCCATCTGAGTTGTACTTGATGGTGAACACCCACTTGCATCCAACAGCTCTCTTTCCCTCTGGTAGATCTGTCAAACACCATGTCTCATTTTTCTCGAGTGCCCTTACTTCTTCTTCTACAACTTTCTTCCATTTGGGATTCTTTAAGGCCTCCTCCACAGTTTTAGGAATCTGCACACTGTCTAGGCTGGCTGTAAAGGCCTTAAAAGTGGGCTGAAGTCTACCATAGGCAACAAATTTGTTAATTGGGTGCATAGTACATTTTCGTACTCCCTTTCTAATAGCAATAGGAAAGTCACCAAGATCACTAGAATCTTGAGGAGTAATGTTACCTTCAATCTCAGCAGTAGCAGGATTTAAGCCCGGTTCAACAGCAACAGGACTTGAGTCTGGTTCTTGACAAGTGCTAGGCTGGTTATTTACTTCATTAGGGACTCTTCTTCTCTTGGTATACACCTTAATTTGACTGTCAGCCGGTTGTGGATGCACAGAAGTAGGGGAAATTTGTGCTACAGCCCTAGGTGCTGGAAGAGGTGTTGTACAAGGACTTGGTGATTTGTTGGTCCGAGGAGAGTGCATTTCTGTTGGCATAGTGTTTTCTTTTCTGGTGGTTTCAGGATTGGATATGAGAGGAATGTCTAGTAGAGGAGAAATGATGGAAGGTGGAAAAACAAAGGGCTGAAATTCCTCATTTTTCTCCCCCTGAAGTTCAGTCCCTGCAAAATATGGGTTATCCTCAAAGAAAGTGACATCGAAAGAGACATAGGTCTTTTTAGAAATAGGAGAATAGCATTTGTAACCCTTTTGACTAGAGGAATATCCTATAAACACACACCTGATTGATTTAGGGTCCAACTTACTTCTATTTTTATCATGCACATGAACAAAAGCTGTGCTGCCAAATACCCTAAGAGGAAGAACAGATGACAGTGGTTTAAAGTGAGGAAAATGTTTGAATAAGGCTTCTGTTGGTGCTACAAAACCCAAGGTTTTGCTGGGCATTCTGTTGATAAGGTAGGTGGCAGTAAGTAAGGCTTCCCCCCAAAGATATTTAGGTGCTTTGGCTGAAAAAAGAAGAGACCTCGTAACCTCTAGTAGATGTCTGTTTTTTCTTTCGGCAACTCCATTTTGTTGTGGAGTGTTGACACAGGAAGTAAGATGGACAATACCTTTTTCCCGAAAATAACACCCAAGAGATTGACTAAGGTATTCACGCCCATTATCACTCCTCACAACCTTAATATGTTTGTCAAACTGATTCTCAATCATTTGATAAAAAGTTTTGAAAATTGACTCAACTTCCGTCTTTTCCCTCATTAAAAAAGTCCAAGTAGTCCTAGAATAGTCATCAATAAAGGTAATAAACCACCTAGACCCAGATAAGCTTCTGACCTTAGACGGACCCCAAATATCACTGTGGATTATAGAAAAAGGAGATGTGGGTGTAAATGAGGAAGGAGCATATGTTTGTCTGGTATGTTTAGCAATTTGACATACTTCACACTTAAAAGAATGAGGCTTTTTATGGCTAAATAAATTGGGAAACAATTTTGAAAGATACACAAAATTTGGATGTCCTAGCCTACGATGCCACAACATAATCTCATCAGGGTTACTTAAAGAAGAAGAAGATGAAGTCTTAAAACAACGTGAAACTGAAAAAATCTGAGTTGGTAATTCATCAAGGATATAGAGACCATTGGATAGCCTAGCACTGCCAATCACCTTCCTCGAGCCCTGTTCCTGAAATACACACCCATTAATTCCAAAGTGAGCATCACATTTAATATCTTGAACTAACTTACTAACTGATAACAAGTTACAGGCAAGATTAGGAACATATAGCACATTAGGCAAAACCAATTTATCACCCACTTGAATAGTGCCACTTCCTTCTACTTGGGAGAGAGACCCATCTGCAACTTTGATGGAGGTTTTAGAGTTGCAATGGTTAAAGGTGCGAAATAGCTGAAGGTTGCCTGTCATATGGTCAGAGGCACCAGAATCTATAATCCAGGAAAGAGGATTAGAAGTGGCCAAACAGGAAATTCTACCTTCTGTAGCAGAAAATACAGTAGAATCTGATTGGGAGGAAATTGGACCAAACATCTGTTGGAGCTCCACCATCTGTTGCTTACTGAAATTGCTGGAAGGACTGTCATGTGTAGTAACATCTGCTGGTCTCGCTGATTGAGACGGAATGGGAGAAAGAGACGCATCCGAAAGGGTAAAATTAGATGGACGAGGGCTCACTGGAGAGCTAATTGCAGAAGCAGCAAGTTCTGCTGTACCCATATTTTCTAAATAAGGAAGAAAGGTCGAGAGAAAAGGGAAAAAAGAAAAAAATTGAAATTTGGAAGAGAGGATCGACCCGCTCTGATACCATGTAGGAAATCAGAGTAATTCTCTTATTTTATTAGAAAGATCTATTACATATTTATATACAAGCTATATCTCTATCTTAGGAAACTTTAAATTAGGAAAGAGACTAATTTTAGGAAAAGATATAATCCCTTAAAGTAAGAGATTGTAAATACAAGAAATATTCTCGTAATCCTTAATTTACTCTACACGTATATTCCTACATAACTAACAACATCAAAATCAAGTTTCTAACCTCAAATAATCAAAAAGGAACAAGTCATATGGGAACAGAAAGAATCCACACTGACCAGATAGAGAAGCTTCAAGAATTAGACTTGGAAAGAAGGAAAAGGGTTTAGTTCGGAAACAAAACTAAAACCCTAGCTAAAAAACCAATGATCCGAAGAGATCATTAATGGTGGAGATGAGTCTTTAATTTGGCCCTTCAAACTCATCAATTCTTGAATTTGCCCTTAAATTCTCGGGAGATAGCTCAGGGCAAAATGGGATATTTGACAGATTAGCAAACCCATGCATAAATTAGGCACCTATTTTTAGGGTTAATTAACTCAAAATCCATAAATTATAGTCTACATTTCAAATTGGCTCTACCAATTTAAAAATATTCCAAATTCAGAAACTTTTGCAATCCAAAGTTAAAAATTCACAGATTGAACATTTAATTCATTCCAATAGTGAATTCATACCCTTCCTACACAAGACAACCAACTTACACATATATACATGCACAACAAGCAAACCAAATACACTCACTACATTCTCAAAATTCTGGCTAGTAAAGCTCAAGCAAACCTATGACACTTGCAAGGGTGGACACAGAATTCATTTAAATAAGCAAACAAGAAAGCATGCACAACACTTTAAGAAGAACCAATAAATTAAACTCACCTGAAAGGAAGAAAACCGGCACAACAGCTCAAGAAAATGCTATACAGAAGCACCCCGACACCCCCACAAAGGCCAGTAGCAACACACCATAAACATCACATCCAAAAATGACAAAGGCATCAAAAATGGGAATTACAAGAATAAATAATTAAATAAATAAACCATAGCATAGGTCACTCAGCAGCAGCACATCACAATCAATACCCTTCTTAGCAAGAGAATCCGCTAATGTATTAGCTCCACAACTGACAAAAAGATTTGCCAAGAATGATCCCTGCAAAATTGTTTGCAAAACAAATCAAAAGTAATGCACCTCACAATCAAATTACAAAAAAAGATAACCACTTTACGAAAAAAATCAAAAGGCATTTTTCAATCCAAGCCATTTTTAACAGTTATGAAACATTATTTACAAATCAAAAAATAGGCCACCAGGCTTTTATTAGAGAAAAAGTAAAGCACCAGAGGAGTCGAACAAAGTAATAAAAATAGGCCACCAAAACAGTAGACAAAACACGAACAACCTAGCACGATTGGAGCAAATAATGCTAAGAACAAGTAAATATCATCATTCCATCCACAATAACCAAAGAAATTATTAACAGTCATCAGCAGGCTATATATTGTATTTAATAGAGAGATAAGCAGCTGGAAGAAGAAATTTATGGATCGATTCATGTATTTGTATTACTGTTACAGTATATTTAACAGAAAGAGATTCATGTACCATTGTATATTAATGATATTTTACTTCATTTTTCTCATAAAAAGGAATCAACATAATATGGGAGCAAAAAAAAAAAGTTCAGAATCATAGAAACTGGTCAAATTAAACGAAAGTATAAAAGGAGAGGGGAGGAAAAGCCATACCAGGAGAAGAGGACTGAAAAAGAGGAGAGTTGTTTTTCCTTTCCAGGGATTTCACGATATGTAGAGAGGAAGGATTTTGAAATACTAACTTATTTGAGGGGTATTTTTGTCCAAAAACAAACGGAATTGTCTAATATCTAAGAATTCAAAGGGAATAACATTCCGGGATTGTAAATAAAAAAGCGGCATTGTTGGTAATTGGGGATTACACCTTCAAGAGAATTATTTCAAACCAAACATGATAATCTAATTCCGGAGAAGATTATTACCTCTGGTAATGAACTTTTCCGTTAACCAAACACCCCTCAGTCCCTTGGAGGTTCATAAAAATATGCGATCACATTCGCAAATCATTAAAGGTCGGTTATATCACTGTTCTTCAGATAAACAACACTCCCAAAAAATCACATAATTAAAAAATATAGTTGTCCAATCACACTCCCTGAAACAAAAATATCAGGGAGAAAATTAAAAAACAGCAACACAATGAAATTCACATCAAGGGAACAAAATATAGTTGCCCAATCATATGGGAACGAAATGAATCCACACTAACCAGATAGAGAAGCTTCAAGAATTAAACATAGAAAGAAAGAAAAAGCTTTACACGGACAAAATACACTCCACACGTTCTCAAAAATTTTGACTAGTTTGCAAATTCGTTACTTTTTTTTAATTGAATTAAGGCCTCATTAAAAAAAACCCTCATAACTAGAATCCAGCGTCAGTTCAACTCCAAGCATCTGGAGGAAAAGTGAGCCCGATGACTTTTATTGATCTCGAAGATAATCTAGAGATACAACAAGGAAAAAGCTAAGTCCAATACTAAAATCAATAAAATCAACTACCAAGAAAAGAATAAAACCGACACAGCAACTCAAGCAAACCGTTAGGTAAACAAACAAGAAAGCATGCACAACACTTCCAAAAGAACCAATAAAATCAACTACCAAGAAAAGAGTAAAACTGGCACAGCAGCTCAAGAAAATGCTATAGCACCCCCCCCCCCCCACAAAGGGCAGTGGCAACACAACTTAACCATCGCATACAAAAATGACAAAGAGCTTGCCAAAAAGAATCCGCTAATGTATTAGCTTCGCAACAGCCAAAAATAGCTTGCCAAGAATGATCCCTGCAGAGAATTGTTTGCATACAAAAAACTCTTTTTCAAAAAGAGATGGAATAGAAGACACAATATTGATCCAATCAATTAAAAAGCAACAACCAGATTCTATGATTAAAGGATAGGTGGAAATTGATTTAGAACCTACAAAGATGAAACAAACTTCAAAAATTGAATATATTTCTGCCTCAGTGGGATCGAGATGCAGAGAAATTGGAAAAGCAAATAAGAATTTTAAATTAGTAATCTCTAATGACACCGACAATACCCCCGCAGGGCCAAAACTACCACACACAGTGCCATTAACATTGAATTTGAGAATGACAACAGATTGGGGGATCCAAGCAACACAGAGAGGTTACAAATAAAATAAATTAGTTAAATCAAAAAAGACCAAATATCTAATTCTAAGCTTACCAATAACTTGTGGGATTTTTTGAAGAAAGATAGGTTTGTACAGAGAAAGAACAGTTTTTATTCTCTGTGTATTTTCACTTAAAAAAGAAAATTACACATTACAGAAAACAGTCTTTAAAAAGACTATGAGTAATTTGATCTAAGTAGGACTACTTTAAAAACATTATCTCTAAGTAAGATAAGACTAAGAGTTAGACTTAATCTAAACTACATTATCTCTAAGTAAGATAAGACTAAGAGTTAGACTTAATCTAAACTACTGACTTAGTACCATTACACTAAAACTCTTCTATTTACACTGTTAACAACCTACACTCCCCCTCAAGCTGGTGAGTATACGTTGTAGAGTCCCAGCTTGGATGTAAACTCGTCGAAGGTGCTTCTTGGAAGGGCCTTGGTGAGAACATCAGCTAGTTGGTCTTTGGTAGGTACAAAATTGAGTTGAACTTCTCCATTATTCACCTTTTCTGAGATAAAGTGTCTGTCTATCTCAATATGCTTAGTTCGGTCATGATGAACTGGGTTTTTAGCAATGCTCATGGCAGATTGACTATCACTTTGTAGCTCAATTTTCTGGCTACACTCAAAATTTAATTCTGAAAGTAGTCTTTTTAGCCAAATTCCTTCACAAATTCCGAGAGCTAAAGCTCTATATTCGGCTTCAGCACTACTTCTTGCTACCACTGATTGTTTCTTGCTCCTCCATGTCACAAGATTACCCCAAACAAAAGAGCAATAACCACTTACTGATCTTCTGTCTGTTAGTTCTCCAGCCCAACTAGAATCAGTAAAAATCTTTATAGTTCTGTCATCACTCTTCTTGAAAATTAGGCCATGTCCGGGGGTAATTTTAAGATACCTTAGTATCCTATGGACTGCATCAAGATGCTCCTCCCTCGGATCATTCATATGTTGGCTTACAATTCCAACAGAAAAAGCAATGTCAGGTCTAGTCAAAGACAAGTAAATTAGCTTACCTACAAGTCTTTGGTATTGCTCCTTATTCACAGGAACACCCATTTCCTCCCTTCTTGGTTTGAAGTTGCTGTCCATAGGAGTTTCTATGGGCTTGCATCCCATCATTCCTGTTTCTGAAAGTAGATCAAGGATGTACTTTCTTTGATTAATGACAATCCCAGCTCGAGATCTTGCAACTTCCATTCCAAGAAAATATCTGAGATTTCCAAGGTCTTTAGTTTCAAACTCCTTGGATAATATTTTCTTCAAATTATCTATTTCGACAACATCATTTCCAGTGATGATAATGTCATCGACATAGACAATTAAGATGGCCCTTTTTCCATTCGGTCCCATTTTTACAAACAATGTGTGATCTGTCTGACATTGTTTATAACCATTCTTTATAACAACTTTGGTGAACCTCTCGAACCAAGCCCTTGGAGACTGTTTTAGGCCGTATAATGATTTCCTTAGCTTGCAAACTTTCTGCTCACTGCCCTTCTCTTCCATCCCTGGAGGTATTTGCATGTAGACATCTTCCTCTAGGTTGCCATTAAGGAATGCATTTTTAATATCTAACTGGTGAAGTTTCCAGTTTTCATTTACAGCTAAGGATAATAGAACTCTTACTGTATTTAATTTTGCAACAGGGGCAAAAGTCTCTTGATAATCAATCCCAAAAGACTGTGTAAATCCTTTTGCCACTAACCTCGCCTTGAATCTCTCCACACTCCCATCAGAATTATACTTCACAGTAAATACCCACTTGCAGCCAACAGTCTTCTTTCCTTGTGGTAACTCAGTCAATGTCCAGGTCCCATTGCTTTTGAGAGCCTCTATCTCATCTTCTACAGCCTTTCTCCATTTAGGATCCCCCAAGGCTTCCTCAACAGTTTGTGGAATCTGGATGCTGTCAATTTTTGTTGTAAAAGCTCGAAAAGAAGGCTGTAATTTTCCATAAGCAATAAATCTTTGTATAGGATGATTAGTGCACTTCCTTACACCTTTCCTCTGAGCAATAGGAAGGTCAATATTATCAATAGAAGGAATAAGAACAGTATCATTAACCACTTCCTTACCAGGTAACTCATTACCTTCCAGATTTTCAAAGGCAACAGGATTAAAGTCAAGTTCTTGGCAAAAACCAGGCTGTATGGCAGACTGCAATATTGGCCCTTTTCTCCTCTTGTAGACACTGATTTCTCCTCTTTCATGCCCATTATTTTGAGTTCCTTGAGGGGTTTTAGGGAGCCTCAAATTAGGAGAAGGTAAAGGTGTTGGAGTGGTATGGGTATGTGTTTTAGGAGAGGAAAGAGGTGAGACAAGATTCTGCACAGCAGTAGGCTGTGAAGATGAATTTTGAATCTGATTTTCCTGAGTTTGCACAACAGTGGGCTGTGAAGGATAATTTTGAGTCTGATTTTGCTGATTTTGCACAGTAGTAGGCTGTGAAGGATAATTTTGAGTCTGATTTTGCTGATTTTGCACAGTAGTAGGCTGTGAAGGTGGTGTTTGGAACTGTAAAGGCTGTATAGGTGTAGGCTGAAATTCAAATAGACTCTCCCCCTGAATTTCAGAGGTGGTAAAATAAGGTCTATTTTCAAAAAAAGAAACATTCATGGAGGTATAGGTCTTTTTAGTAATGGGTGAGTAACACTTGTAGCCCTTCTGAGTAGAGGAATAACCCAAAAATACACATTTTATGGACCTCGGATCTAACTTACCCGTGGATGGATGATGATTATACACAAAAACTGTACACCCAAACACTCTCAAAGGTAAATTGCAGGATATGGGTTTAAAATGAGGAAAAAATTGAAGAAAAACATCTCTAGGAACTCGAAAACTTAAGGGTTTACTAGGCATCCTATTGATAAGATGGGTAGCAGTGAGAACAGCTTCTCCCCAAAGGTATTTAGGAACATTGGTAGAAAAAAGTAAGGATCTAGCAACCTCTAAAAGATGTCTGTTTTTTCTTTCGGCAATCCCATTTTGCTGGGGTGTTTCAACACAAGAGGTAAGGTGAACAATGCCTTTGGTTTGGAAAAAAGATCCCAAGGTTTTAGTAAAAAACTCACTCCCATTGTCACTATGAAACATTTGGATTTTAGTGTGGAATTGAGTTTCAATCATAGCAGAAAACTTTTTAAAAATCCCCTCAACCTCAGATTTTTCTTTCATTAGGAAGGTCCATGTAATCCTAGAGTGGTCATCAATAAAGGTTATAAACCATCTAGCTCCATTGACATTTTTTACTCTCGAAGGGCCCCAAATATCACTGTGTATAAGTGAGAAAGGATGAGAAGATTTATAAGTGGATGTAGGGTATGTTGATTTAGCTTGTTTGGCAATCTGACAAATATCACAGGAAAAAGACTTTGGATCTTTATTGCTGAATAATCGAGGGAATAACTTGGCAAGATAAATAAAATTGGGATGACCTAACCTAAAGTGCCATAACAAAATATCATTTGAGTAATCGAAAATACTCTGTCCTAAGGTAGAAGTCTGAAAAGAGAGACTTTTATTTGCTTGTCCCTGAATAGGAGTTCCTCCTTGAAGAATGTAGAGTCCTCCATACAACCTAGCGTTGCCAATCACCTTCCCCGAATCCATCGCCTGAAATTCACAAACATTGAAAGCAAACTTAGTTGTACAGTTAAGATCTTTCGAAAGTTTGCTGACAGATATGAGATTGCAAGCCAACTTTGGTACATATAACACAGAATTTAGAGTAATATTCTGATTGAGTTTAACTGAACCACTTCCTGCAATTTCAGAGAAGGAACCATCAGCAGTTTTGATGTAGGAAAGAGAACTCAGTTTCTGAAGACTTGTAAACAAAGAAACGTCCCCTGTCATATGGTCAGAAGCCCCATAATAGACAATCCAAGTGGAGTTATTACCACGATTCACCAAGCTCACAAAGGAAAGATTACCTGCATTAGAATGCAGGGCTATATTGCTTGTTGCTGTCATCTGACCAAAAAATTTCTGGATGCTGATTTTGGATGGACCAGCTTCAGAATTAACTTCAGAACTCTCGATGCCAGCCATGTAAGCTAGGTTTATTGTTTAGGATCGACAAGAAACCTAATCTGATACCATGAAGAAAGATAGGTTTGTACAGAGAAAGAACAGTTTTTATTCTCTGTGTATTTTCACTTAAAAAAGAAAATTACACATTACAGAAAACAGTCTTTAAAAAGACTATGAGTAATTTGATCTAAGTAGGACTACTTTAAAAACATTATCTCTAAGTAAGATAAGACTAAGAGTTAGACTTAATCTAAACTACATTATCTCTAAGTAAGATAAGACTAAGAGTTAGACTTAATCTAAACTACTGACTTAGTACCATTACACTAAAACTCTTCTATTTACACTGTTAACAACCTACATTTTTCACTAGCTTTGCAAAAACAAGGACTTTTCATGGTCTTTCTCTAGCACACACATGAGGCATTGCAAAGGTGAAATGAGAGATTAACCAAAGAGAGTAGAGGACCAAGAGGAGCAATAAACTTGGAAATAAGTTGGTTGAAGAAAATGGTACAAAAGATTTTAACGATTTCCTTCTACTAAAATCACTATTTTTTCGTGATACAAAGATAATGCAATACAAGATGTCGAACACTAAATAACCCTTTGATCAAATTAGATAGTGTTTAGAAACTTAAACAACACAATCTCCGCGTATAAAAAAAGATTCCAGTACTAAATCAGTTTATTATTCTCTTACTCTTCATTCAGTCAGTTCTACTTCTGTTACTCTCTCAATTTCTCCAATCAGTCAATCTTTTCCTCAAAATAAAGTGGAATTCATTCGTACCAATATTGAATTAAAAACAAAAAACATTAAATGTAATTCTCCGACATAAAATTACCTCATGATAGAGGAACTAGATAGCGAGGAGAACAGTCAATTTCTCTTTTTACCATATTCTATCAACATCAAAATCATGTTTCTAACCTCAAATAATCAAAAAGAACGAGTCATATGGGAACAGAAAGAATCCACACTGACCAGATAGAGAAGCTTCAAGAATTAGACTTGGAAAGAATCGACAAAACTAAAACCCTAGCTAAAAAAACAATGATCCGAAGAGATCAATAAAGAAACCCTAGATACTTGACAGATTAGCATACCCATGCATAAATTAGGCAACTATTTTTAGGATTCTAGAAATCAAAATCCATAAATTATAGTCTACATTTCAATTTGGCTCTATAAATTCAAAAATATTCCGAATTCAGAAACTTCTGTAATCCGAAGTTAAATATACATACCTTGATGTTTCCATTGATAATCGAAATAAATACATTTTCATATTGAACATCCAATTCATGCCAATACCGTTCCTATACATGAAAAAAAATTAACATACATATATATACATACAGAACAAGCAAACCAAATACACTCAATACGTTCTCAAAATTTTGGCTAATAATTCTCATATCCGTTTTCTTTATAGACATTGAAGTACCAAAATGAACATGTACAAGTCCATATAACAAATTTACTAATTAATCAATCAGATTATTAATCAAATTAAAAAAATGAAAAATATAAAGGAAATAAATTCCAAATTACTTGCTTTTCTAATAGAAAAAATGCCTAATTAAAACCACCTCATAACTTGACTCGAGCTTCAGTTCGATTTCAAACATAGGAAAGTTTTAAGGAATGGCCCGTGACTTTCATTGATGTCAAAGATAATCACAGATACAACGGAAACAGACTTATAGACCACAATTATGAAAGCTCAAGCAAACTTATGGGGACCTTAGCCCCTTACATCACATTCACCTATGACACTTGCAAGTGTAGACCATTCATTTATTTAGGTAAACAAACAAGGATGCAATCAGATTATATGATTAAAGGATAATAGGAAACCCATTTAAAACAAGTAAAGATGGAACAAGATTCCAAAACTGCATATATTTCTGCCCCAACGAATATGGAAAAGCGAATCAGGATAGAGGAAATGGATAGCGAGGAGAACTGTCAATATAGGCTCCTTTTTTACCAGATTTTATCATCATCCAAATCAAGATTCTAACTTCAAATAATCAAAAATGGGCCAATCAAATAGATATAAACCAAAAGAAAGTTGGAGTGTTAAACCAGAAAAGAACTCAGTCCCTTAGAAGTTCATTTACTCCAATCAGACTGTCTTTTCCTCAAAATAAAAAAGAATTCGATCGTCCCCAAATTGAATTAAAAACAACAAATGTAGAATGTAATTCTCCGACGTCCAATTAACTCAGGATAGAGGAAATGGATAGCGAGGAGAACTGTCTTTAGGCTCCTTCTTTAACAGATTCTATCATCATCCAAATCAAGAATCTAACTTCAAAGAATAAAAAAGGAGCCAATAAAATAGATATAACCAAAAGAAAATTGGAGTGTTCAACCAGAAAAAACTCAGTCCCTACACATGACAACAAGCAAACCAAATACACTCAATACGTTCTCAAAATTTTGGCTAATAATTCTCAAATTCATTTTCTTTATAGACATTGAAGTACCAAAACGAACATGTACAAGTTCATATAACAAATTTACTAATTAATCAATCAGATTATTAATCAAATTAATAAACTGAACAATATAAAGGAAATAAATTCCAAATTGCTTGCATTTTTAATAGGAAAAAAAATGCCTCATTAAAACCACCTCATAACTTGACTCAAGCTTCAGTTCAATTTCAAACATAGGAAGGAGGAAAGGAATGCCCCATGACTTTCATTGATCTCAAAGATAATCACAGATACAACGGAAAAAGAATTAAAGACAACAATTATGAAAGCTCAAACAAACTTATGGGGCCCTTAGCCCCTTACATCACATTTACCTATGACACATACAAGTGTGGACATCACATTCATTTATTTAGGTAAACAAACAAGAAAGTAGGTGCAACATTTAAAGAAGAACCGTATTGATAGAGCAGCAGCACCCCCCCCCCCACACACACACACAAAGGCCAGTAGCAACACATCATAACCATCGCATCAAAAAATGACAAAGGCATCAAAATTGGGAATTACAAGAATTAATAAATAAAAAATAAAAGAATACCATAGGTCACTCGGCATACCACAACAACAGCACCTCACAATCAATACCATTCTTATCAAGAGAATCCATTAATGTATAAACTATCAGCTTCGCGGGTGACAAAAAGAGCTTGCCAAGAATGATCCCTGCAGAATTGTTTGCAAACCAAAATCTCCTTTTCAGAAATAGTTTGGAAAGGAGACACCATATTGATCCAATCAATTACAAGGATGCAAATCAGATTATATGATTAAAGGATAAGAGGAAACCCATTTAAAACAAGTAAAGATGGAACAAGTTTCCAAAACTGCATATATTTCTGCCCCAACGAATATGGAAAAGCGAATAAGAATTTTACCATAGTGATCTCTAAGGACACTGACAATGCCCAAAGGGCCAAAAGTACCACACATAGCGCAATCAAAATTGAATAAGGGAAAGCCAACATATAGGGAGATCCAAGCGATCAAGAAAATCACCTCAGGATAGAGGAACTGGATAGCGAGGAGAACTGCCAATTTAAGCTCCTTTTTTACCAGATTCTGTCATCATCCAAATCAAGATTCTAACTTCAAATAATCAAAAAGGGGCCAATAAAATAAATATAAACCAAAAGAAAGTTGGAGTGTTAAACCAGAAAAGAACTCAGTCCCTTAGATGTTCATGAAAATCTGCGATCATATTCGCAAATCATTACAGATCTGTTACAACTCATCACAGTTCTTCAGATTAAATGTAATTCTTTGACATAAAATTACCTCATGATAGAGGAATTGGATAGCGAGGAGAACAGTCAATTTAGAATCTTTTTACCAGATTCTATCAACATCAAAATCAAGTTTCTAACCTCAAATAATCAAAAAGGAACAAGTCATATGGGAACAGAAAGAATCCACACTGACCAGATAGAGAAGCTTCAAGAATTAGACTTGGAAAGAAGGAAAAGGGTTTAGTTCAGAAACAAAACTAAAACCCTAGCTAAAAAACCAATGATCCGAAGAGATCATTAAAGGTGGAGATGAGTCTTTAATTTGGCCCTTTAAACTCATCAATTCTTGAATTTGCCCTTAAATTCTCGGGAGATAGCTCAGGGCAAAATGGGATATTTGACAGATTAGCAAACCCATGCATAAATTAGGCACCTATTTTTAGGGTTATTTAACTCAAAATCCATAAATTATAGTCTACAGTTCAAATTCGCTGTACCAATTTAATAATATTCCAAATTCAGAAACTATTTTTAGGGTTATTTAACTCAAAATCTATAAATTATAGTCTACATTTCAAATTGGCTCTACCAATTTAATAATATTCCAAATTTAGAAACTATTGCAATCCAAAGTTAGAAATTCACAGATTGAACATTCAATTCATACCCTTCCTACACAAGACAACCATAGCATGCACGACACTTAAAGAAGAACCAAAAAATTAAACTGACCTGAAAGGAAGAAAACCGGCACAGTAGCTCAAGAAAATGCTACAGCAGCACCCCCCACAAAGGCCAGTAGCAACACACCATAAACATCGCATCCAAAAATGAAAAAGGCATCAAAAATGGGAATTACAAAAATAAATAATTAAATAAATAAACCATAGCATAGGTCACTCAGCAAGAGCACCTCACAATCAATACCCTTCTTAGCAAGAGAATCCGCTAATGTATTAGCTTCACAACTGACAAAAAGAGTTTGCCAAGAATAATCCCTGCAGAATTGTTTGCAAAACAAATCAAAAGTAAAGCACCTCACAATCAAAATACAGAAATAGATAACCACTTTACCAAAAATAAAATCGAAAGGCATTTTTCAATCCAAGCCATTTTTAACAGTTAAGAAACATTATTTACAAATCAAAAAATAGGCCACCAGGCTTTTATTAGAGAAAAAGAAAAGCACCAGAGGAGTCAAACAAAGTTATAAAAAGGCCACCAAAACAGTAGACAAAACACACACAGCCTCACACGATTGGAGCAAACAATGCTAAGAACAAGCAAATACCATCATTCCATCCACAATAACCAAAGAAATTATTAACAGTCATCAGCAGGCTATACATATATATATCCTTTTCTTTGCTTTTAACTTAAAAATTAATAATAAGATAAATTTAATAGAGAGATAAGCCACTGGAAGAAGGAATTTATGGATCAATTCATGTATTTGTATTATTGTTACAATATATTTAACAGAAAGAGATTCATGAACCATTGTATATTAATGATATTTTACTTCATTTTTCTCATAAAAAAGAATCAACATAATATGGGAGCAAAAAAAGAGTTCAGAGTCATAGAAACTGGTCAAATTAAACAGAAGTATAAAAGGAGAGGGAAGGAAAAGACATACCAGGAGAGGAGAGCTGTTTTTCCTTTCTAGGGATTTCACGATATGTAGAAAGGAAGGGTTTTGAAATACTGACTTATTTGAGGGGTATTTTTGTCCAAAAACAAACGGAATTGTCTAATATCTAAGGATTCAAAGGGAATAACATTCCGGGATTGTAAATAAAAAAGCGGCACTATTGAGAAAATGGAGGATTACACCTTCAAGAGAATTCTTTCAAACAAAATATGATAATCTAATTCCGGAAAAGATTATTACCTCTGGTAATGATCTTTTCCGTTAACCAAACACCCGCTCAGTTTGGAGGTTCATAAAAATCTGCGATCACATTCGCATATCATTACAGGTCTGTTATAACTCATCACTGTTCATCAGATAAAAACAACACACCCAAAAAACACATTAAAAGAAATTGTTTCCAAATTCATATAACAGATTTAATAATATAAAAGAAATTGTTTCCAAATTCCCTACCTTTTTAATTGAATTAAGGATCCATTAAAAAAACTATCGTAACTAAAATCCAGCGTCAGTTCAGTTCCAAACATCAGCATTAAAAGTGAGCCTAATGACTTTTTCAAAAATGACAAATGCATCAAAAATGGGAATTTCATGAATTAAAAAAAACAAAACCATAGCATAGGTCACTCAGCATACAACAGCAGCAACACCTCAACCAATACCCTTCTTAGCAAGAGAATCCGCTAATGTATTAGCTTCGCAACTGCCAAAAAGAGCTTGCCAAAAATGATCCCTGCAGAAATGAATATAAGACATTAAATTGATCAAATCAATTACAAGGCATCAATCAGATTCTATGTTTAAAGGATAGGTGAAAATGGATTTAGAACCAACAAAGATGAAACAAGCTTCAAAAACTGAATATATTTCTGCCCCAGTGGAATCCGTGCACAAAGAAATTAAAAAAGCAAAAAACAAGGATTATTCATACAACAGCAGCAGCAATCAGATTCTATGTTTAAAGGATAGGTGAAAATGGATTTAGAACCAACAAAGATGAAACAAGCTTCAAAAACTGAATATATTTCTGCCCTAGTGGAATCCATGCACAAAGAAATTAAAAAAGCAAAAAACAAGGATTTTTCATACAACAGCAGCAGCACCTCAACCGATACCCTTCTTAGCAAGAGAATCCGCTAATGTATTAGCTTCGCAACTGCCAATAAGAGCTTGCCAAAAATGATCCATGCAGAGATGAATATAAGACATAAAATTGATCAAATCAATTACAAGGCATCAATCAGATTCTATGTTTAAAGGATAGGTGAAAATGGATTTAGAACCAACAAAGATGAAACAAGCTTCAAAAACTGAATATATTTCTGCCCCAGTGGAATCCATGCACAAAGAAATTAAAAAAGCAAAAAACAAGGATTTTTCATGGTCTTTCTATAGCACACACATGGGACATTGCAAAGGTAAAATGGGAGATTAACCAAAGAGAGTAGAGGACTAGAAGGAGCAATAAACATAGAAATAAGTTGTTTGAAGAAAATAGGACAAAAGATAAAAATGATTCCATTCTACTATTTTTTTTCTTGATGCAAAGATAATGCAATACAAGATAAAGAGAACTAAATAACCCTTTGATTATTCTTACTCTGCATTCAATCAGTTCTACTTCCATTACTCCCTCAATTTCTCCAATCAGTCAACCTTTTTCCTCAAAATAAAGTAGAAGAAAAAAAAAACATTAAGTGTAATTCTCCGACATAAAATTACCTCATAATAGAAAAACTGGATAGCAAGGATAACAGTCAATTTAGAATCTTTTTACCAGATTCAATCAATATCAAAACCAAAGTTTCTAACCTCAAATAATAAAAAAGAACGAGTCATATGGGATCACAAAGAATCCACACTTACCAGATAGAGAAGCTTCAAGAATTAGACTTGGAAAGAAGGAAAAGGGTTTAGTCAGAAACAAAACTAAAACCCTAGCTAAAAAAACAATGATCCGAAGAGATCAATAAAGAAACCCTAGATACTTGACAGATTAGCATACCCATGCATAAATTAGGCAACTATTTTTAGGATTATAGAAATCAAAATATTCCAAATTCAGAAACGTCTGTAATCCAAAGTTATATACATACCTCGATGTTTCCATTGATAATCCAAATAAATACATTTTCATATTGAACATCCAATTCATGCCAATACCGTTCCTACACATGACAACAAATTAACATATATATATATATATACATACATACATACACAACAAGCAAGCCAAATACACTCAATACATTCTCAAAATTTTGGCTAATAATTCTCAAATTCATTTTCTTTATAGACATTGAAGTGCCAAAACAAACATGTACAAGTCCATATAACAAATTTACTAATTAATCAATCAGATTATTAATCAAATTAATAAATTGAACAATATAGAGGAAATAAATTCCAAATTGCTTGCTTTCTTTAATAGAAAAAACACTTCATTAAACCACCTCATAACTTGAATCGAGCTTCCATTCAATTTCAAACATGGGAAGGAGGAAAGGAATGCCCCAAAAAATGACAAAGGCATCAAAAATGGGAATTACAAGAATTAATAAATAAAAAATAAAAGAATACCATAGGTCACTCTGCATACCACAACAACAGCATCTCACAATCAATACCATTCTTATCAAAAGAATCCGTATTGATAGAGCTTGCCAAGAATGATCCCTGCAGAATTGTTTGCAAACCAAAATCTCCTTTTCAAAAATAGTTGGGATAGGAGACCCATTTAAAACAAGTAAAGATGGAACAAGCTTCCAAAACTGCATATATTTCTGCCCCAACGAATATGGAAAGGCCAATAAGAATTTTACAATAGTAACCTCTAAGGACGTTGACAATGCCCGACCGAAGGGCCAAAAGTAATTGAATTTGGGAAAGCCAACAGATAGGGATATCCAAGGGATCAAGAAAATTACCTCCGGATAGAGGAACTGGATAGCGAGGAGAACTGTCAATTTAGGCTACTTTTTTACCAGATTCCATCATCATCCAAATCAAGATTCTAACTTCAAATAATAAAAAAGGAGCCAATAAAATAGATATAAACCAAAAGAAAGTTAGTGTTAATCTAGAAAAGAACTCAGTCCCTTAGATGTTCAAAAAAATCTGCGATCATATTCGTAAATCATTACAGGTCTGTTATAACTCATCACAGTTCTTCAGATTAAAACAACACTCCCAAAAATCACATAATTAAAAAAAATATAGTTGCCAAATCGTTCTCTCCAGAACAAAAACAAAAACATCTGGGAGAAAATAAAAGAAAACCAAGCAACACAATGAATTTCGCTTCAAGGGAACGAGTCATATGGGAACGGATTGAATCCACACCGACCAAATAGAGAAGCTTCAAGAATTACACATAGAAAGCAAATCAGATAGGAGATCCAAGCGATCAAGAAAATTACCTCAGGATAGAGGAACTGGATAACGAGGAGAACTGCCATTTTAGGCTCCTTTTTTTCCAGATTCTGTCATCATCCAAATCAAGATTCTAACTTCAAATAATCAAAAAGGGTCCAATAAAATAGATATAAACCAAAAGAAAGTTGGAGTGTTAAACCAGAAAAGAACTCAGTCCCTTAGATGTTCATGAAAATCTGCGATCATATTCGCAAATCATTACAGGTCTGTTATATAACTCGTCACAGTTCTTCAAATTAAAAAAATATAGTTGCCAAATCGTTCTCCCTAAAACAAAAACAAAAATATCAGGGAGAAAATAAAAGAAAATCAAACAACACAAAGAATTTCGCTTCAAGGGAACGAGTCATATGGGAACGGATTGAATCCACACTGACCAGATAGCGAAGCTTCAAGAATTACACATAGAAAGCAAGAAAAGGATTTGAAAGCGAGAAGAGGCTTTACTCTGAATCAAAATTAAAACACTAGCTGAAAAAACCAACAAACCGCAGACAACAATAAAGAAACCCTAGGATTTGAAAACTACGGAGATGGATGGAAATTGGGAGAGGGGGTGATTTATCAAGTCGAAGGGGATGGGGAAATTTGACCGTTGAGATGAGTATTTAATTTGGGCCTTTAAATCCTCGGGACATAACAAAGCCCATAGCTTCGGGAAAAATGGGATGGGCACTTATTAGGAAACTATTTATAGGGTTATTTATAGTCTATATTTCAAATTGGCTCAATCAGTTTAAAAATATTCGAAATTCAAAAAATTGTGTAAAACGTTGTTAGATATAAATACCTAGATATTTTCATTGGTAATCCAAATAAATACATTTTTTATATTAAAATTCAATTCATTCCCTTCGTACACATGACAACCAACTTACACATATATCAATATTCAACAAGCAAACAAAATACACTCGCACACTATTGTAGTCACAATACGATCTTATTATTGTGGCTAATCATTCTCGATTTCGTTCTCTATTTTAACATTAAAGCCTCATATCGAATATGTACAAGTACATATATCGAAATTACTAATTTATCAATCAGATTATAAATCAAATTAACAAATTGAACCTGTAAAATAAATAGATTCAGAATTCCTTACCTCACTAACAAAATAAATCAGTATACCTCTAAATAATCAAAACCTCTCCTCTAAGCTTACCACTAACTTGTGGGTTATTTAAAAAAAGAGTTGATTCCTCTAAATTTTCGTCATTAGTTTTGCAAAAATCAAGGACCTTTCATGGTCTTTCTCTAGCATAGACATAAGGCATTGAAAAGTTGAGATGAGAAATTAACTAAAGAGAGTAAAAGTGCAATAAACATAGAAATATGTTGAAGAAAATGGAACAAAATTTAAAAAAAAAAATGATTTCCTTCTACTGAAATTAATATTTTTTTCTTGTTACAAAGATAATCTAATACATGATGTCAATCATTAAATAATCCTTTGATCAAATTAGATAGTGCTTAATAACAGGGGAGGAACTAGAAATTTATAAAGGGGACCAAAATTAAATTAAAATTTTTGAGGGGATCATATTAAAATTTTACAAACTTTGAAAGGATTATAGAGGTAATTTTACCTTTTTCGAAAAAATCTAATGAAAAAGGTTGACGGGACCAAATCCCCTTAAATCCTCCTATGTCCCGCCCATGTTTAACACCTTGTACGACATAATATCCGTTCTCCATATGGATGATTCTACAATAAACGACATGTACTGCTATATACCACTAATCACGTGTACCGATATGTACTATTAACTATTTTAATTACTTTTAGAATTATAGGGACCGAAAGCGTTATTATCCCTTTTTAGAATAATATCTAAAAAATAATTTTTATAGTATTTTTTTAGATTTTTTTCTTTTTAGATAAAGTACACAACTGGTAACTTAACTTTGGTAAATTATTCAATTTGGTAATGAAACTTTCAATTGCTTCAATGGTACCATTACATTTTTAGTTTTGCTACAAATTGGTCACTGTCCATTAACAACCGTTAAAAGGGTGGCGTGACAGTTAAAATATTTTGTACAATAACACATTTAGTCCTCCATGTTTGCACATTCAAACAATTTTGTCCTAATTCGAAAAAAATAATAAATTTAACCATTATTATTTACACATTATATCAGTTTGACCCTATTTTAATTAAAAATAATTTAACCTTAAACCATAAAACAAAAACCCTAAACTCAAAAACCTAAGCCATAAACCCTTAAACTATAATTTAGTTTATTTAACTCCATATTGAACTTAAAGTTTCATCATGTAAGGTTTTATTTGTTGGTTGGGGCATTGTAAAATTACGTAAAAAAATATATTCTACTAATTAACCTTGTTTTAGAAATCTTTTAACAAATTTTGTCTACATTAATTTTTTTCTTATCATCAACAAGTATGATTTCCGTTGAATGAAGAAAAATTATATATATAGTATATTATCATGTGTCTTGTTAGAACCCTATCTGATCATAAGATGAGAAAAATGGTACAACAAGATAATATTTGAGGAGAAAACTCAAATAAAATTAAAGGGAATAAAACACCAAAGCAACAAATAAACATCATACGAAATAGTTTGTGCACATCAAGCAACTACACTCACCCGTACAAACCCATTTAACACGACTTCGTGCTAACCTAAATCGAGACCTCACCGCCGCATCAAGAATCAACGCCCTCACGAACTAAACATAGCAAAAGCAATGAACAGTAGTGAGCATTACAAACCACGAGAATCGACTAGTCAAAAAACGATCCACTCCACATCAATTTAGTTTAGGGGTTTAGAGTTTAAGAATTTAATGGGTTAGGGTTTAAGGTTTAGGGTTTTAGTTTTAGGGTTTAAGATTTTAATGGTTTAGGGTTTTGAGTTTATGGTTTAATATTTATTGTTTAAGGTTTAGGATTAAATTATTTTTAATTATAATAGTGTCAAATTGAAATAATGTGTAAATAACGAGAGTTAAATTTATTATTATGTTTTATTTTGACAAAATTGTTTGAATGTACAAGCGTGGAGTACTAACACGTCACCTTTTAACGGTAGTTAACGGGTCATTGACTAATTTAGAGCAAAACTAAAAGTTTAATGGTAACATTGAAGCAATTGAAAGTTTGGTTACCAAATAGAATAATATATCATAGTCCAGTTACCATTTTTTTACTTTACCCTAAAAGGAAAAAATCTGAAAAGTAATATAAAAATTATTTTTCAAATTTTATTTAAAAAAGCATAATAATATTTTTAGTCCTTATGATTTCAAAATTAATTAAAATAGTTAATAGTATGATTATTGGTACATAGCGATACACGATGTTTATTGTAGAATCATCTTTCTCCATATTTAAGTTATACTTAACCAAGCTCAAAAATAAGCAAACCTGCTTCCATAAAAATTAGAACCATGAACACCCTACACTGAAACAAAGTATTTAACAACTAAGCTAGATTAAGAATTAACCATATATCAACAAAATTTAAGATTTATTATCACCTTAAAATCAAATCAAAATACCACTAAAATCAATCTAAAATTATTTTTTCAATTCATTTGTGAATAAAAAATTATTTATTTATTTTTATAAAAATGTATTAGTTCATTATAAAAATTAACTATATTTAAAATAACTTGTTCATATACATGTCAACAAATTAAATGTTGTTTAAAAATTATATTTTATCCTAAAAATATTGTAAATTTAATCTTTAGAATATTTTAACATATATTTTATAAATAAATAATTATTTATTTATTTCAAAACGAAGTGAAAAAATAATTCTAGTTTGATTTTTTAAAAATTAAAATAATAATTTTAAATTTAAATATTTATTTTCAAATAATTTAAAATTTATATTCTATCATACATATATATTATATAATAAATTTTTATAATGATATAATATAACTTTATAAAAATTGATTAATTTTTTATTTCCCAAAAATAATTTTAGATTAATTTTAGTAATATTTTGAATTAATTTTGAGGAGATAAAAATCTTAAATTAAAGATTAAATTTTGTGAAAATATAATAATTTCTCAACCTAGCCAAGTGGTTAAACACCTTGCACCAAAAATAAGGTATATGTGGTTTGGTAAAACTTAATCAAATCCTAAAACTAGCTTAGAGGTGATGACATGGAAAATAAAAATAAAAATCAACACTACAGTTATTTATTTAACAAACTATGATCAAAACAAGGTACCTAACATTAGAGACTATTTTGACGAAAAATTTAGCTGAGTGGCCAAACCAACAAAAGAGTGTTATTTCGATGACCAACCGTGTAGATTTCCCTAATTTTTTTATAAGGGGTATATTAGAAAAATAACTAGCCAAATACAAAAAAAAATCTCATCAAAATTTTATTGAGTTATCATAAAGTCGGTGATTCCGGTTTAGACCAAATTCTACGAACGTTTATGAGTTTGAGAATAACTTTTACGACCATGCGTTCAGGCCCGGATCGACATGTCGTACGCCATATGAAAAGGACTCATCCTAAACAAGTTAGCCTTCACCGCATCCTTTATCTAAGGACTTATCTCAATAGCGTCGCCTCATGATCTTTCAGGAAACACACATAAGATATCGAATCCCGCGGGGCAAAGCGAATGCTAGCTGCCAACCCGGACTTCTGCGATGAGCGTGATATAGGGCTCTATGACCTTAAACCGTCCTTAGGAGGTCCTCCTAAAAAGACATTGTATCGTCCGCTTGGCCCCAATGCTCGCACACCTAGGCCCCACACGAGCCTTGGAAAAAAAAGATTATTTGATTGAAATTACAAACCAATATAGTATAAATAAGTATGACAAAAAATGCAGCGACATACCTAAGGAGTCCAGCGTCTATCATCTGATGCGTGAAAAAAAGTTCAAAAAGAGTTGAGTGAAAAAATAGTTTACAGAGACTATGTACCAAAATATAATCTTTTGACTTATCAAATTAACTATTCTATATGCCATAACGTCATATATTTTATCAAATTTTCCTTGTGACATATTTTTAACAAGTTGAACTTTCTAATATAAAATTAAAAACGTATAAAATTCATAGAATTATTTTTATTACACATTTTTTTGCAAAAAAAATATATATTCAACGCCATTCTGACTTTGTGAGGCCAAAAAAATGACATTGTGACAAAAATAAGAATTTCATGGGAAATAAATGAAACACATGAAAAACTTAGTTAAGGATACTAGCACACAAGACTATAAAAGAAGGCACATATTGTTGATGGTTAAAATGACCAGAGGATCAGAGATGGTGTCTGATGGTGGTGGGGATGACTGCCATGGGTTAGAGTTCAAGTATGGATCTTGCTTTTAGTGGTGATGGTGTCAGGAATGGAAGGCCTTTGGTTCCTCTCAACTGCATGCTTGATTTTATACACTTGGACAGGTGTCAAAGTGTGGTTATCGTGGTGCATTGATTGAACTGGCTATGATTTGATGTTTTAGGTTCTCCTTAGCATCCGTTGTGGGCATACGTGCCGTTATGTGGCCACTGGGTGAGGTGCAATGTTACCTGTGGTTTTTTCTGTTCGCCATATATTGCGAAAGGTGTCGCACAGTTTGCGTGTGATCTTGCACGTTGCGGTCCACCTTGTGTTACACCGTCTAAGGTCTTACTCGTCCTGGTTTCAACACGTTGCGGCAGGTGTTCATAGGTACTAACAATTGCCTCCCAGATGAAGGAAGGTTATAAAGTGACCTTGGCGAACTTGAGAAATCTAACGAGGCTTCTTTAACAACTAGGAACTTAATATTTATGTGCTTTAAATTTAAAGTGTAGGGTGACAGTTTCTTAATATGCGAGCAATTATGGAGTTTGTACCAACATGCTCTATAGACACACAATCACTATGAATTTTCTTTAACAACTAGGAACTTAATATTTATGTGCTTTAAATTTAAAGTGTTCCTATTGTTTATAGAATAAATGAATGCATATTTATTGTCACAAAATAACTGAAGTGGTCTTTCTATTCAATCTATAAGTAGCAGTTCATGTGACAGAATTCTTTTGCATCAATATTCAAATAGAATGGAAGTCTGTAAACCTGATGATCTCTAACTTACCAGAACTCCGACATGTGAGCAAGTAAATTTTTTTTGTTCTCTGAAGATATCTCATAACCCCATTGGCTGCTATCCAATGGTCCATTATATGATTCCTCAAATGTCTGTCTAACATTCAAACAATATACACAATTTCTGAACGCATACAATTTTAAGCATAAATTAGATTCTCAATAGCTTATGCATAGAGATTCTTTTAGATTTTCTAAATTTCAAGGTTATTTTTAGGGCATTGAGTAAGACTAAATTTGTCTTCTTTAGCAATATGAGTATCAGTTGATTTTACTCCCACTGAACTTGTAGTATATACAATTGTCAACCAAATTTATCTCAAAACCGAATGAGATAATCAACATGAAACTTATAATTTCATTAATAAGAGTCCTACTTAAACTCATAGATAGATTTCTTTAATTTACATATCATTGACATTGTATCATAAGACATAACTTTATGATTGTACCATACAAATAGTTTCTTCAATGTCGCCATTGAAAAAAATGCTTAACATCTATCTAATGTAGCTTAAGACTAAAACAAGCAACAAGTGTAATAATTATCTTGAAAGAGTCTTTCAATAAAACTGAAGAGAAAGTCCTTAAAAATCAATGTCTTCTTTTAGAGTATATCCTCTAGATACAAGACGTGCTTTATACTTATCCACATTACCATTTCCATCCCTATTGATTTTAAATATTCATTTACAACCAATTGGTTTACACCTTAAGATAATGAGACAAGTTCCTAAACTTTATTGTCTTGCATAAAATTATACTTTTTTGAATGACATTAATCCACTTTTGAGAGTTAAAACTTTTATGGTCTGATTAAAAAAATAATTGATCATTTTCTATCATTCCATTGTTACCTTGTTTTCTTGAAGAAATGAAATTTAATAATCTGGAATAGTATTTCATCTTCATCTCGTGGACCTCTTTAATGACACTTGTTTTTTTAAGGTTGTTGAGTTTGTTCTTCTGAAACAATTACCTTATCTTGAATGGGAGTTGTTCAACATTGTTTTGTTGAGGTACTTGATTTACTTCTTGATTAAGGATAGGTTGAAAACCTAAACATTGTCAAAAGTGATAGTAGGAATTAAATTATAATTCAATTCCTCCCCAATAACAATGTATCTAACCTTATTTCTCCCTCCAAACTCAACATCCTAAAAAAATTTATAAATCTCTCTTTAAAGTAATTCTTAATAGTGGGATCATAAAACTTACAGCCCATAGATCACTCAAAATAACCGAAGTAGTTGCTCACTTTTAAAGTTTAATTTATTTAGATGTGTCCTAACTTATACAAAAGAATCAACACTGAAAAACTTATTGTCGTTTCTTTTGGCTAGAACCCTTAGCAACTTTATTTAAATATTTTCTTTATTGCCCTTATTCTTAAAGACACTAACTAAATGAGCACTAACAAAATAATTATTTTTACACTTATAATGCTTCAACCTTTCTTCCTCTTGAATACGATGAGAAATGAACCCAAATAGAGTATATTTCTCCCTTTGACAGTTGTAACTTGAATTGGTTAAATTGTATAGGAAGCGATATCAAAACCATAAGAACAAACAATTGTTAGAAAGTTCGATCTTATGTGCATTAAATTTTGAAGCAATATAAAGAATTTTTATAATCTACTCTCTCACATTTCCTTGACCCTTATACTTCATAGACATCAAAGAAAGCATAAGTGATGTCATCTTAACCTTAATGTTTTGGGTAAAATATTTCTTAATTTCGTCAAGGAAACCCTTAGTATGAATAATCTCTTTAGATTTGTGCTCCTAAAGACATCTAGAATGTTGTGTTTTATGATCATTAGACTCATGCGATTCAAACGATCTCACCTCTCAAAATACCTTTTATGGGTGCTTACCGCGGTGAGAGGTACAAGTTGTTCATTCCTTAATGTAAAGTCTATGTTCATACATCAAAATACTATATGTAAGTGTCTTTTTTATTCCTTGAAATTAGTTTCACTAAACACGAGTGTAGAATGTATTTAACATATATTGTGACAACAAAAATAAATTACCTAAATATAGAACAAAAATAAGTAAATAAAATAGAAACAAGCTCACATAAATATTCATAAGTAAACAAATAAATTCAAAATAATGACTAGTTCCCCTCAAGATACCAATCACAACATTAATATCAAGTCTTTGGATAGTAATATTAATTGTAAGCGGTACTCTTGTTGTAGCAATCAAACATTGACAATAAACTATGTCAAACAATAGGCTAATCTTTGGACTAGCGTATTGCTCACATAAAATACCTTATAATTGTCACACATTTATCGCCACAGTTGTCGTTGTAATTCTGCCAAATATTAACTTTCCTTTGGGCCAATTAATAAACGCATGAATTACAAAAACCCATAATCATCTTAATATTTTAAATAAACTAATCTACACAAAAGCGGTCACTTTGGTGACATTATGTTTCAATTAATCCATTAAAATATTAGACATCTGAAGCCAAAATATGAATTTAATTGTTTCAAAATATTTGTATTAATTTTATCTTTCAATCAAAATAAAAGATAACCAAAATAATAATAAATTTGAATAAAGGTAAACATCATATCAAGATATCGGACACTCCATTAATATTTCATCTTTGGACAAAACATTAACTTGCAAGTGATATCTTGGTACAGTAATCAAACATTGATAATAAGAACATGTCAAACAGAAATCTTCCTTTGGGCCGATTTATTGCTCACATATAAAACTGAATAATTATCACATGTTTATTACCACAGTTGCACATGTAATAATGTCAATTATTAACCTTCCTTTGGGCCGATTAATACTAACATAATCCGACTTACATGCACAAAACCTTCTATATTTTAAAATAAAATAATTTCCACAATAGAGGTCACTTTGGTGACTTAATGTTTCAAATAAATTATTTTAAAATATATACAATAAATATATCGATATCCAAATTTAAAATTTTGTAACAGTCAAAACTAAAATTTCTAGTAACACTTGAGTTTTTCGAAATAACCTAAAATAAGGTTGTCTGAATGGGGCTATCAGAAATCGAATAAACTAAAATCTTTGACTTTTTCTAAAAAACTTTAAACCTGAAATAAATATCTAACAGAAATATGCATTCAATCTATATTTTGAGTTTAATAAATACATATTTTGAAAGAACATTAACAGTTGCATTTACTAACAGAACATTAAGCATACAATATGGCTTCAAAAATTAGAAGAAGTCCAACGTAAACCGTTCAATTCATATATGTTATACCACTTATATATATTGCTTGAATTAATATTTCTTAGTATTAGAATAAATCACATCTACTGTAAAGTCATTTATTTCATATATGTTATGTGCGTTGGTGTTTCAATCGGCATATGTGATTGTTTTTTTTTTTCAATTGATTAATAATTGTTTGACATAATTTGGATTTTGTTTGCTTCTGGATTTTTGACAACTTTTGGTTTTGACGGCGATAATAATCCATGGCAAATTGGCAATATTTTTTTAGGTTAATCGCAACATTTTCTTTAATTAATTTACATTGTTATTAATCTATGGAATATATATTTTATTTAAATATATATATATATATATATATATATATATATATATATATATGTGTATTTAATCAGGTTGGATCAAAATTTTAGTTTTGATCATCAGGTATAAAGATAAATTTTTAGAAACGAATAAAATTCATGTTTTGGCTATGTCTAATATTTTAGTGGGTTAATTGAAACACAATGTGACCAAAGTGACCGCTTCTGCGTAGATTAACTTATTTAAAATATCAAGATGTTTGTGTTTTTGTAATTTATGCATTTATTAATTGGCCCAAAGGAAAATTAATATTTGACCGAATTTCAACGACACATGTGGTAATAAACGTGTGACAATTATAAGGTATTTTATGTGTGCAATACATTAGTCCAAAGATTAATCTGTTGTTCGACATAATTTATTGTCAATGTTTGATTACTACAACAAGAGTACCGCTTACTGTTAATATTATTGTCCAAAGAATTGATATTAATGTTGTGTTTGGTATCTTGAGGGGAATTAGTCATTTCTTTGAATTTATTTGTTTACTTATAAAATATTGATGCGAGCCTGTTTATTTTTTATTTTGTTCTATATTCAGCTAGTTCTTCTGCTGCCACAATATCTGCTAATATCAGTTCTATACACATGCTTAATGGGACAAATTTCAAGGAATGGAAAAGGCACGTACTTATAGTACTTGGCTGTATGGACATAGACCTTGCATTAAGGCAAGAACAACCCGCACCTCTCACTGCGGATAGCACCCCTGATGCCAAAAGGGATTTTGAGAGGTGGGATCATTCTAATCACATGAGTCTGATGATCAAGAAACACAGCATTCCGGAAGCCTTTAGGGGCACTGAATCTGAAGAGATTACTCAAGCTAAGTCTTTTCTTGACGATCTTGAGCAATATTTTGCTAAAAATGATAAGGTTGAAATGACATCACTTCTGAATTCTTTGATGTCTATGAAGTATAAGGGTCAAGGAAATATAAGGGAGTACATTATGAAGATGTTCCATATCGCTTCAAAACTTAAGGTACTTAAAATCGAGCTTTCTGAAGACTTGCTCGTTCTTATGGTTTTGGTATCGCTTCCCGCACAGTTTAGCCAATTTAAAATTAGTTATAACTATCAAAAGGAGAAATGGACTCTAAATGAGCTCATTTCTCATTGTGTTCAAGAGGAAGATAGGTTGAAGCGTGATAAAACTGAAAGTGCTCATTTGGCCAGTGCCTCTAAGGATAAGGGCAAGAAAAGAATATATCAGAATGAAGCTGCTAAGGGTCCAGCTCAAAAGAAACAAGAGCGAGTTCCAATTAATTATTATTTTTGTGAGAAGCCACACTTGAAGAAAGATTGTACCAAGTATCACGCATGGCGTGCTAAGAAAGGTATGAATCTTACTTTGGTCTGTTCTGAGGTTAATTTAGCTTCAGTACCTAGAAACACTTGGTGGTTAGATTCTGGTGCTACTACTCACATAAGTGTTTCTATGCATGGTTGCCTGAGCTACCGAAAGCCAAGTGATGGTGAAAGAAACATCTTTGTGGGCGATGGAAAATCGGTAGAAGTTGAAGCAATTGGGCATTTTAGGTTGTTATTAGGAACTGGTTTTTATTTGGATTTGAAAGACACTTTTGTTGTTTCGTATTTTAGGCAGAATTTAGTTTCAATTTCTTTATTGGACAAATTTGGATATTCTTGTTCATTTGGAAACAATCAATTTACTTTGTCTTTAAATTCAAGTATTGTCGGAACTGGTTATTTAAATGCTCATGACAACCTTTATTTGCTAGATACAGTTGCATCATATAATGAAACCCTGCACGTGGAATCACGTGGTACTAAACGCAAATTAAATAAAGAAAATTCGGCATCATTATGGCATAAGCGCTTAGGACATATCTCAAAAGGTAGGATTGAGCGACTTATATCTAATGGTATTTTGGAGTCCCTTGATTTTTTAGACTTTAATGTTTGTGTTGACTTTATCAAAGGAAAACAGACCAAAACTAAGAGATTAGGTGCCAACAAATCTACAAACGTCTTAGAATTAATTCACACTGATATTTGTGGGCCAATCCCTACGACATCTTGGAATGGTCAACAATATTTCATAACATTCATAGACGATTACTCACGTTATGGGTACCTATGACAAGTCGTCGTTTAACCGGTCAAAAATAAATAAATAATTAACCTCTTTCAAGAAAAAAATAAAGAAAAGTAGTTATAGGGAAAGAGGGTCGATCCGCGAGGAGATTAGCTGGAATTATTGACTGAAGATTGCTTCGATTACTACTTCCAGGAATATCTGCAGAATAATTAAATAAAATGGGAGGAGTGATTTGATATTGGATGAAGTAAAGTAATAAAATAAAATTCAAGAATTAAAATAATAAGAAAACCAAATATGCAAATTAGCCTCGAGCTAGCCTTGTCAATTCCTTCGATCATTGAAATAAATTTTTACTTCGGGGATCATGTCGGTTACAGTCTGCGAGGCCCAACCCGTCGCAACTTGCTTCTCTCTCGAGTAACCAATCCTCCCAAGACTATCTTCGAAGGTTGATTCTTAAACAAATTAACCACGTCTATTGCCGTTAAAGTATTTAGTTTTGAAAGCAGGAAAAGCCCGACTCAGAAATTGTCTTAAAAAGAATCGCTTCTGATTTTATCTTTCCTTAGCGGACCGCCGCTAAGAGTGTTCACAGGAAGTCGAATTTGCCATAGGCTGATCCTTCCTCCCAACTATGTCTTTAAACGATTCCAGACCAACGAGCTCTTTTTGATTTGAAAAACGATTAAAAACTTTAGTAAGGCCGATTGCCAAACTATCTAAACAGAAAGATAAAAATGTATTCCCGAAGGAATTTAGGCAATGTTCAATTCTCACGATTAGAATTGATTTGGCTAACTCTTGGCTCAAGAAATTTAGCTAAGCATGATATTAATTATCATACTTAACTTGGTTTTTAGAAAAGTAATTAAATAGCATAAAATAAATGGAACAAGGAAATAAAGAAAAAGAGAACTTTTAATTAAAACTAGAAATGTTTCAAGCTAGAAGATGAAAACTAAAATGATTGATGATCTAAGCCTTTACCAAGGGTGGTATTTATAGGCTTAGATTTACAAAGATAAAGTGATGAGATAATTTAAAATAATAAACAAAAGATAAATAATTCAAATGTTTTGAAATTTAAATGTAGGAAATCTAATCGGATAAGCTGATAAGCTTTCTCAGAACGTTCCAGAAGCTTCTAGAAGTCGCCACGTCATTGCCACGTCACTGCTACGTCAGACGCGTCGTGCCCGGTGTCGTGCCCATGATGCCAGTCATGACAGAATTATAATAAAAACTGCAGAAATGCCCCATTTTCACTGTTATTTCCAAAATTGGGTTCCTGCACAAAATATAACAAAAACAGCATGTATTAAGCAGCTAGAAGTCCCAATAGCTAGAAAAATAACAAATGAAATATGTCGTATTTGAGAACTCATCAAATTCCCCCTCACTTGTCTCATACTTGTCCTCAAGTATGTCCGAAAGAGATATTAACCAAGAATGCATTTCTCAAGCCATTACAAGCATCAAGCATAATTATAAGAGTTCAAGTGCAAAAGAAATACCATGAAAGGGACACAAATCAAACCAAGTGGATATAAGCAAAGAACAGTCTTTCATTCTTTCAATCGTCTATCAAGTAGTAATCAAATCCTAACCTAGTCTTAATCCTCACCAAGGTACACTCAAGAGCACTCAAAGTGTTTAAAGGTAAATGTGGAGCAAAAGCACTCTAAGTCATGCATGAACAAAGGTTTCCATAGACTTGTAACAAGTTCAATTCTCCACTAATTTAATAGAATCGAGGTGCAAATATCATTAGGTCTTTGTTCAAGGTGTAATGTGGGTTTAGAAAAAAATAGAAATATGGGAAGAGAAACAAAAGAGGATGATCAATGCAAGATATTTCAAACATTCAGCAGCGAAGACATTAAAAAGGAGCTAAAAATGGGCAAGCAAACACACATTTTTTTGCTTCTTTTCGAAACTGTTTTTTCTTCTTCTTTTTTTCTCTTTTTTCTTTTCGAAGCAATTGCTTCCTTTATTCTGTTTTTCTTTTTTTTCTCGAAAAATTCTGCCCTTTATTCGAATTGCAGCCCTTTTTTGTCTAGCAATACAATTTCTAGCATTCAATCAAAAAGTTTGGTTGAGGGTTAAGCCAAAAAATGGGATATAAGGTTTCAAGAGGGTTCACTAAGCGAAAGGTAAGTTTTAATGAAAGAGAGAAAATCCTAATGCCTAAATCATCTTAAATCACCTCATTCTAGTGTAGTCTCAAATCGTATACAAGGCACAAGTTCTAGATTCCTAAATTCAAGATGACACTCTCAAGCAAGGAAAAACGAGCATAAAAAATAAGGTGCATGCTCAAGGCTCAAATTCTCACAAAATTAGGCCAAGTTGATTAAGCTAGGAGAAAAATCCAATTATCACAATCAAGACAAATTGAAAAGAGATGTCAAACTATCATTATACTCATGCCATTTGATTATCAAAATGTCATCATTCAAATATTTCTATGCACTATAACAATTATAACATGCTGGACAGCAAGCAATGACAAAGAAAATATTTTCTCAAAGTTAAACCAAAATCAAACATATATCAGATAAGCATGGCAAGTGGTTTGCTACCCTCCCCCTCACTTAAATGAATTGCCCCAATTCATAAAAATTAAGGAAATAAAGAGAAAATAAGGGCAAAAGATACTCCCCGTGAATGTAGAGTGAGTCGATGGGAAT
The DNA here is from genome assembly GCA_958450335.1 of Hibiscus tridactylites. Lineage (NCBI taxonomy): Eukaryota > Viridiplantae > Streptophyta > Magnoliopsida > Malvales > Malvaceae > Hibiscus > Hibiscus tridactylites. The sequence continues at coordinate 40,960,228 of OY288292.1, forward strand.
GGTGCACTATGAGTGGCTCGGATCAGCGGCGGCAGAGGGCTTTGAATGGACTGCCGGATGTGCGAAAGAGGGTGCATCGAAGGGTGGTTCAGCATTTTTGTTGGGCACCCGTCGAATGGTTGCTGGTCGCCGGCCATCACGCTAGGGAGGAGGAATCTCGTTCGAGGGATTGGGGGCTTGCCATCGTCGACCATCGCGGCGTGAAGAAGGTGCGAAAGTCAGTTCGGAATCGCTGCTGATCGCCATAAATCGTGGCAATGCAAGACGCCACCGATGACCAATGGTGGTTCTTGGGGAAGCCGGCGAGCCTGCTGTCGCGTGCGGGGCATGGTGGATTGCGGCTGAGTGAATCGGCTGGTGAGTTATGTAACACCCCAAAAATTATGCCCAAATTGTAAACCCTAAAATTTGGGAATTTTAATTCAAAAACCTAAATTTTATGAGGGACTAAATAAGAATTTTTATCAAACTTAAAAGTTAATATAAAATTTCTTAAAAGTTTAAGGACTGACTCTATAAATAACCATTTATCAAATTGAATTTTAATTTGGTTTCTTCCCCGTCTTTTTTTAATTGTTTAATATATATATATATATATATATATATATATATATAATCCTTTAATTTCAAATTGAATTCTAATTCCTTTTGTTTCATGGTTGAATTGACTCTCATTTTTCAACTTAAATTATTATTATTATTATTATTATTATTATTATTATTATTATTATTATTATTATTATTAAATTACCCTATTTATTTGTAATTCTAAACTTAATCCAATTTATGATTTTGATTTCTAAATTTCTACGATCCTATTTCAATTGTAACCTCAATTCCTAATTGCTTTAATCATCGATTTATTTCTATAAAACCAATACATATATATAATAGCTATTTTATTCACACCGAAACTCTATGACATATTTTTCTATATATATATACTTGCACGCCATTGAAACTTTATACCTATTATCGCGGCCAAACTTTTCCTACGATTGGGAATTGATTTTTAAGCTCAAATTATTAATCGAAGTCGCAACCTCTCTTTGTTCGTCGTTAAAGCTATTGCCGCTTAAGGTGTGTTTTCTTCTGGTGCTATAATTAAATTATATGTTATTTTTCTATGTGTTGGTGTTTTACCCATTATGTGATTATTTATATGTATTATGATTTTTATGGTTGACATCACATGCATATGTTTTCAGAATATGTTTTTACTATGATTTACGAACCGTGATATATGGACTATGATTTACGGAACTATGATTTATGAATTTATGGACTATGATTTATGAATTATGTTTATGGATTATCGAATTTACGGAATTGGTTTTTATGAAACTTGAATTTTAAACATCATATGTGTATGAGCATGGGTTGGGATTTGTAAGGAGGAAGTTCAGTGGTTTCACCCTTCGGGCTGAATTCCACTTCGGATTGGCGGACGTAGGGAGGAGGTTATGGGAACCTTCCTCATTTTTGGCGGACGTAGTCGGGTGCATTGCATTACGCTTGTGATATTGTATCATATTTTTTTAAAGAATTTTAAGAGAATATTACTATGATTTTACGACTATGATTTTCTTGCACTTTAGAGACACACTAAGCTCTTTAGCTTACTCCCCCATAGTTTCGTCTTACAGATATCTCTGGACTTTAGGCACGTGGTACTTGGAGGATCTCATATTTTATCCGGTTATTTTATTATTCAGCACGAAACTATTTTAGTTTAATCAGATTTCTATTTATTATTTTGGGACATGGATGTAATTTTGGAATATTTATGTTTTGGGATTATTTTTTTACATTCATTTACTGTTATTTTAATTCAGAGATTTTATATAAACATTCGAATATTTATTATAATATTTATATTTTTATTTATTATTAAATTTATGTTATTTTATTTTAATTAAAGTATAATATTCAAAATTAGATTTCTTGAGGGAAAAGTTTTCAAACGTAACTTCCTAAATTCGGTCTATTCTTCTAGGCCGGGTTTAGGGGGTTACAAGTTATCTAGGGTTTGGTAGTTTGCGGGAATGAAAGAAAGGGAGAGGGGAAAAAAGGAAAATCGGGGTGATATGCCAAGGGGAAAGGGGATGGGCTAAGATGCGCCGGCTTCTTTGGGCTATGCTAATGTGCACTATTTAATGAAACGGTGCACTCCAATGCTTAGGGTCGAAATGTGCTGCTGTGAAGGGTTAGAAGCGTGGCTTGGCTTGCTGTGCGAAAAGAAGTCCTGCAGATGAAAAAGAAAATTTATTAAGGCAACGAAAGAAAATGAAAAATAAAGAAGCATAAATTAAATAAAAAAAGTAAAAATTGACGAAAAATAAACTAATGGGTTGCCTCCCATTTAGCGTTTTGTTTAACGTCGTTTAGCTCGACGACCTTTGCTAAATTTTTTGTTCTTCAAAAGCAAGTTCTTCAAATAAACGGTGACGTCCATCCCTTGTCGTTTTAACGCCTTCCTCCATCTTTTTAATTGTGCGCAAAACAACAACTAAGTTTCTACCTCCTTCCCGATGCGACAAACTACTCCAAATAATGGTGGGCAGGGATTGGTTGTCACCAAAAATTACATAATCAAACCGTTCCAACCTTGGCTTTGGTTCCTGCAAAATTGATGGAAAATGTTTAGATCAAGTTGGAATTAATCGAAACTCAGAAAGGGAAGAAAGATTTGAAATGATTTCGCCTTTGTTTTTATCGTCGAGATCTGCGAATTCCCTACAAAAGTCATAACACATATCAGTTTCGATCAAATCATTAGCTAACGGATATATAATATCAATGAAATTTAAACTTGCGACCGAATCAGGATACTTCATAGCTTTATACATATCAAATTTAACTACTTCCCCATCAAATTCCATAGTTAAGATACCGTCGCGGACATCAATCTTTGTATGCGCGGTTGATAGGAAAGGTCGGCCAAGCAAGATTTCGGATCCGTTATTGTTGCGATCATTTTCCATGTCAATAATATAAAAATCAATAGGAAAAATAAGATTTTTTACCTGTACCAACACGTTTTCTAGTACTCCCTCAGGGTAGATGACTGATCGATCAGCTAGTTGAACCGTCACTCGCGTTTCTTTCAATGGTTCAATCGAAACTTTGTTGTAGACGCTTAACGGCATGACGTTGATAGATGCGCCTAAATCGCACATCGCTCTTTTTATCCCAACATTCCCAATTTTACAAGGAATCGCAAACATACCTTGATCCATGTACTTTGGCGGCAATGGTCTTTGAAGAATAGCCGAAACGTTCTCACCAAGGTTAACTTTTTCATTCCCAGACAATCGCCTTCGGTTTGTGCATAGCTCTTTCAAAAATTTTGCGTACTTAGGGACCTTCCGAATAACATCCAAAAGTGGAATGTTGATTTCCACTTTTTTGAATACATCCAAAATTTCCTTCTCTTCCTCCTTTTTATCTCGTTTTGCCAATCTACCTGGAAAAGGAGGTACAGGTTCGTAAGTAGAAACAAAAATATTGGATTTAGAGTTACCTGCAATGGGCGTAGACTTTTCGTTCTGGTCCTTCGAAGAGCTGCCTTGCTCGTCGGATTTTTGCTCATCTTGCTTGGGCGGTTTAGGCGTTATCACTGTTCCACTACGCAAAGTTATCGCACTAACGTTTTCCCTTGGGTTGGTTTCGGTTTGGGATGGTAACTTTCCCTGGGATTCTATACGGCTAACAGCTTGAGCTAGTTGGCTTATTTGTTTGTCGATTTGTTGGAGGTGGGATTGTGTTTGGGTTTGGAATTTTTCCTGCGAAACTGCCAATCTCTCAACAATAGACTCAAGCGAGGATTTTTGGGGTGCTTGGTTTTGGTAGGGAGGTTGTTGCCTAGGTTGGTAATTCAGGTTCTGATTACCGTAGCTCAAGTTTGGGTGATCTCTCCAACCGGGATTGAATGTATTGCTATGTGGGTTATATGGTCTTTGGGGAGGTCCGGGAAAGTTGTGTATGGCGTTGACTTGGGCACTAGACGTATCTCGCAATAATGGGCATAAGTCGGTTGCGTGATCTGACATAGTGCATATTCCGCATACCTTAGCAGCTTTTATCTCCCCTGAAACAAGAGAATACACAATATTAGTCAAATTATCAATTTTATTCTCTAATGAAATTGTGCTTACTGTGTGAACCCGTCGGCTGGGTTCACTTGTGGAACCAAATTGCTGCGAGTTTGCAGCCATTGTGGAGATTAATGTTCTCGCTGCAGTAGGAGTCATGTTAACGAGCGCGCCACCGCTTGCTGCATCTACCATCTTTTTGTCCATTAGTAACATTCCTTCATATAGGTATTCAAGGAGTGTTTGCTCGGATAGGCCATGTTGCGGACAGCTTGCGCACAGCTTCTTGAATCTTTCCCAATATTCATATAGGGATTCATCGTGCATTTGTTGGATACTCAAGATGCTTCGCCTAAGTTCAGTCGCTTTTGCTGCAGGGAAATACCTGTCAAGGAAAACACGAGAAAGATCAGCCCATGTATTAATAGAATTCGGAGGTAAATAAAATAACCATTCTTTAGCCATTCCGGCTAAAGAAAAAGGAAATGCCCTTAGTTTTATCTGATCCTATGAAACTCCTTGCGGTTTCATGCTGCTGCACACCATGTGAAATTCGGCAAGATGCTTATGTGGGCTTTCAGTAGGTAAACCGTTAAAGGTAGGGAGTAGATGAATTAATCCCGTTTTGAGCTGAAAGGGAGTGTCGCCTTGAGGAAAAGCGATGCAAAGGGGTTGTTACACAGTAGGAGCTGCGTTCAGCTCTCGAATCGTTTGGTCCGCCATTGTTTCTGGTTCCTGTGTAGGTTCTTCGATTGGTGTAGATTCGGAGGTGGATTCTTGTTCGGGTCGTCGTGTGCTTTGTTGTTTCTTTCGTCGAAGTGTTTCGCCGTGAGTTCTACGAGCGCTTGCTTCAATTTCCGGGTTATATGGAGCTAAAGTACCCGGATTCTTCCTGGTCATAAAATAAAACAAAATCAGTCAAAAATTGCCGAAAATAAATCTCCCCGGCAATGGCGCCAATTTTGACAAGTCGTCGTTTAACCGGTCAAAAATAAATAAATAATTAACCTCTTTCAAGAAAAAAAAATAAAGAAAAGTAGTTATAGGGAAAGAGGGTCGATCCGCGAGGAGATTAGCTGGAATTATTGACTGAAGATTGCTTCGATTACTACTTCCAGGAATATCTGCAGAATAATTAAATAAAATGGGAGGAGTGATTTGATATTGGATGAAGTAAAGTAATAAAATAAAATTCAAGAATTAAAATAATAAGAAAACCAAATATGCAAATTAGCCTCGAGCTAGCCTTGTCAATTCCTTCGATCATTGAAATAAATTTTTACTTCGGGGATCATGTCGGTTACAGTCTGCGAGGCCCAACCCGTCGCAACTTGCTTCTCTCTCGAGTAACCAATCCTCCCAAGACTATCTTCGAAGGTTGATTCTTAAACAAATTAACCACGTCTATCGCCGTTAAAGTATTTAGTTTTGAAAGAAGGAAAAGCCCGACTCAGAAATTGTCTTAAAAAGAATCGCTTCTGATTTTATCTTTCCTTAGCGGACCGCCGCTAAGAGTGTTCACAGGAAGTCGAATTTGCCACAAGCCGATCCTTCCTCCCAACTATGTCTTTAAACGATTCCAGACCAACGAGCTCTTTTTGATTTGAAAAACGATTAAAAACTTTAGTAAGGCCGATTGCCAAACTATCTAAACAGAAAGATAAAAATGTATTCCCGAAGGAATTTAGGCAATGTTCAATTCTCACGATTAGAATTGATTTGGCTAACTCTTGGCTCAAGAAATTTAGCTAAGCATGATATTAATTACCATACTTAACTTAGTTTTTAGAAAAGTAATTAAATAGCATAAAATAAATGGAACAAGGAAATAAAGAAAAAGAGAACTTTTAATTAAAACTAGAAATGTTTCAAGCTAGAAGATGAAAACTAAAATGATTGATGATCTAAGCCTTTACCAAGGGTGGTATTTATAGGCTTAGATTTACAAAGATAAAGTGATGAGATAATTTAAAATAATAAACAAAAGATAAATAATTCAAATGTTTTGAAATTTAAATGCAGGAAATCTAATCGGATAAGCTGATAAGCTCTCTCAGAATGTTCCAGAAGCTTCTAGAAGTCGCCACGTCATTGCCACATCACTGCTACGTCAGACGCGTCGTGCCCGGTGTCGTGCCCATGATGCCAGTCATGACAGAATTATAATAAAAACTGCAGAAATGCCCCATTTTCACTGCTATTTCCAAAATTGGGTTCCTGCACAAAATATAACAAAAACAGCATGTATTAAGCAGCAAGAAGTCCCAATAGCTAGAAAAATAACAAATGAAATATGTCATATTTGAGAACTCATCAACCTATATCTCATTCATGAGAAATCTCAGTCTTTGGACGTGTTCAAATCTTATAAGGCTGAAGTTGAGAATCAACTCAACAAAAGAATTAAGAAAGTTAGATCTGATCGTGGTGGTGAGTACTACGGTAGATATGATGGCTCAGGTGAACAACGTCCATGACCATTTGCGAAATTCCTAGAGGAATGTGGTATTGTCCCACAATACACCATGCCAGGATCAGCTAGTATGAATGGTGTAGCTGAGAGACGTAATAGGACTCTTAAGGATATGGTAAGGAGTATGATTGCTCATTCTACCTTACCCGAGTCCCTCTGGGGAGAAGCATTAAAGACAACAGCGTACATTCTGAATAGAGTGCCAACTAAAGGAGCTGAAAAGACACCTTATGAGCTTTGGATGGGTCAAAAACCTAGTATAAAGCACTTTCACATTTGGGGATGTCCAGCTGAGGCAAGGCCTTATAGGCCACATGAAAAGAAATTGGACTCCAAAACTGTGAGCAGCTACTTTATTGGATATTCTGAGCGATCTAGGGGTTATAAATTTTATGATCCCACAATTAAGAATATTTTTGAGACGGGAACTGCAACATTTTTTGAGGATGTTGAATTTGGAGGGAGAAATAAGGTTAGAGACATTACTTTTGAGGAGGAATTGAGTTCCAACTCAATTCCTACTATCACTTTTGATAATGTTCAGGTTCCCATACATGTCATTAATCAAGAAGTGAATCTGGAACCTCAACAAGATAATGTTGAACAACTTCCTCCTATTCAGGATGAGGTAATTGTTCCAGAAGAACAAATTCAACAACCTCAACAACAAGTGCCTTTAAGGAGATCCACGAGAGAAAGGAGAAATGCTATTCCAGATGATTATATTGTATTTCTCCAAGAAAATGAGGATGACAATGGAATGATGGAAGATGACCCAATCAACTTTCATCATGTCATGCAAAGTGTTAACTCTCAAAAGTGGATTGATGCCATGTAGGAAGAGTATAAATCCATGCAAGACAATAAAGTTTGGGAACTTGTCCCATTACCTGAAGGTGCAAAACCAATTGGTTGTAAATGGATATTTAAAACCAAGAGGGATGCAAATGGTAATTTGGAGAGGTATAAGGCACGTCTTGTAGCTAAAGGATATACTCAAAAAGAAGGCATTGACTTTACAGAGACTTTCTCTCCGGTTTCATCAAAAGACTCTTTTAGGATAATCATGGCACTTGTAGCTCATTTTGATCTTGAGTTACATCAGATGGATGTTAAGACTGCGTTTATCAATTGAGACATTGAAGAAACAATTTATATGGTGCAACCAGAAAACTTTGAGTCGGGAGACCCAAAGCGTATAGTTTGCAAATTAACAAAATCCATCTATGGACTCAAGCAAGCTTCTCGTCAATGGTACCATAAGTTTCATCAAGTAATTGTCTCATTCGGTTTTGAGATGAATATCGTTGATGATTGTGTGTATCACAAGTTCAGTGGGAGTAAGCATATATTTTTGGTTTTATATGTCGATGACATTTTGCTTGCCACGAATGATATAGGCTTATTGCACGAAACCAAGAGATTTCTATCTAAGCATTTTGAAATGAAAGATCTTGGGGACGTTTCTTTTGTTTTAGGAATTCAGATACATCGAGATCGATCTCGAGGTATTCTTGGATTGTCACAAAAGAACTATATCGATAAAGTACTTAAAAGGTTTGGCATGCAAAATAGTAAACCAATGGACACCCCTGTCGCTAAAGGAGACAAGTTTTGTCTTGCCCAATGCCCTAAAAGTAACCTTGAAATTCAAGAAACGCAGAAGATTCCCTATAGATCAGCTATTGGGAGTTTAATATATTCTCAGGTTTGTACGCGTCCGGATATTGTGTACATTGTTGGGATGTTAGGCAAATATTCAAGCAACCCTGGTATGGACCATTGGATAGCAGCCAAGAGGGTTATGAGGTATCTTCAGAGAACAAAAGATTACATGCTCACTTATAGGAAATCAGATCATTTGGAGGTCGTAGGGTTTTCGGATTCTGATTTCACTGGGTGCCAAGATAGCAGAAAGTCTACATCAGGCTATATTTATCTATTAGCTGGAGGAGATATATCTTGGAAAAGTGCTAAACAAACACTTGTAGCTTCTTCCACTATGGCAGCAGAGTTTGTAGCATGCTATGAGGCATCTAATCATGGAATATGGTTGCGGAATTTTGTCACTGGGCTGCGTATTTTGGAGAACATAGAAAGACCGCTTAAATTGTTTTGTGACAATAAGTCAGCAGTACTGTATTCCAACAACAATAGGAGCTCGTCTAAGTCAAAGCACATAGACATAAAGTTCCTAGTTGTAAAAGAAAGAGTGCAAAGTGGACAAATATCCATAGAACACATTGGGACAAACTCTATGATAGCGGACCCGCTCACAAAAGGTTTACCACCCAAGGTCTTTCATGAGCACACTGCTCATATGGGTGTTGTATCATTTGAGGACATTATTGTTTGAGTGGGAGTTTGTTATTTGTTTGCTTTATGTTTGATTTTGGAGATTTATGTATTTGGTTATTTTTTTCTGATCAGAAATTAAGTATTCACTTTATTCACTCTTTTCTTATTTTGATAAGGACCTCACTTAAGTTTAAAGAGGACCAGTTGGAAATAGGCATGTTCGGTTCACATTTGCATGTAATTTCCATGCTACGCATCCATGATTGATCTATGTCATTTGATTGTGTTTGTATACGTGACCATTGATGGGTCCAGTCATGATTGATATGGCGAAGACCGCTTTGATCATATATAGATATAGTTGATGGACGAGATTGTTAAAGAATACCTATTGTATGATAGCAAATTTTGAGCTCATAAGGTTATACATTTGTCAGGAAACATATGTTGTCCAAGTGGGAGATTGTTGGGTTATCCAATAATAATGGGCACATATGTATAATATATGTTGCTATTATAAAGTTTAACACGAAAATTAAGTGACCAATTATGTTACACGTGTTATAGGTATTAAATTGTCATGGAATTAAAAGTGTAGATACCGTAAGTTATATTTATAACTCAATGAGGGGCAGAGTTGTAAATATTAATAAATTGATTTTAATTCAGTTTATATAAAGGGTAGTGGTCCCCGAGATCTAGGTTAACTTGCATATCTCTCCTTCCCCGTCAGAGAGTTATGTGGCAAGAGGTAACCTATCATCTTGGAAGATCAAACCCTCTCTGGAAAATCTCCATCAATGGATTCAGGTACGCTTCCGCAAATCTAATCTTTATTCTTAATGATTTGGCATGTATAGATCTTGGGTTTTATATTCGTATGAATATTTTTTTTTAGTTCTAACATTTTGAGGCTGGTTTTGCTGGAATAATGAATGGTTTACCTAGCTAGTGGACTGCTAAGTATTTACATAAACAAGTGCATGAAATTAGTATTGTTTGGTGTGTAAAATAGAAATAATGGAACTATTTTGGTTCAATAAAGAGATAGATGTAAAGGCTGCCCTGTTTGGGGTACATAAGCATGTAGATAATTTGTCAAAAACATGAACGAATGTGTAAAGGCTGTTTAGTGAAAAAAGTGTAGGTGTGTACATGCATAAAGGACTGTTTTGGCGAATGTATGAGTAATTATATATGTATTTTAAGGGGGCTGTTTTGAGCATATAGAAAATGTAAATGGACTGTTTTAATAAATTTAGAGACTATTTTGATAATATTTAATATATGCATAATCATGTTTAAAACAGTGCAGAATTGTATGATAACAGAACCGATAATTCATTAAAATGCAGTGTAAACGGTTTTGTAATGAGCAGTTTGGTATCTTTAAGATGAGCAGTTTGGTGTTTAAATTACAATGCAATTTGGTATAATAATAATGCAGTTTCTATCTTAAAAATGTGATCTTGTGTTTGAATGAAAATGTAATATTGATTAGTCTAAATGTGGACTGTTTTTGTGTATAAAGTCATGACAAAGAAACTATTTCTTAAGTGAAGAAAGGCATGAGTTACATGGGTTAAGAAAATGAATAAGAAAAAGATAATTGATATTACCTTGAAATGTCATATGTAGTCGAATTACATGAGTATCTAAAGGGAATTCGAATAGTGATTCTGGTAATCAGAAGTTGTTGGTGTTTAAATTAGATATGGGATAGAATATGAAGATGATATGATTGGTACATATGTATATAATGTTTATGACTTTGATTACTTTCAATGAATACATGAAATTGATCTTAATAATGTGTTATTCTTGTGAGGTATGCACTCTATCTCGGGACATTAAAAGAAGCTGGTTGGAAGCTAGGATTACTTGTGGATCAGGTATCCCGTAATGTTGGGATAGAAGGTGAGAGTAGTTATTTGTGTTTCGGGTGGCACAATTTCATCCCGTTGTCATTGTTTTTTTTAATTAATGTGTGCTATGGTTATAAAGGAAGTACATGATCATTTACATAGTGTATAAAGCTCAATTAGAGCTAATTGGGGAAAGGGCATTCAAGCATTAGCATGCCATCCATGTTAACATGTTGGTTATACATTACTCAAGTGTTTGTGCTTTGCCATGATGAATTGGTATGAATGTCTATGATTATGTTATTGTGTATTCATATTGGAAACTAACTATTGGTTGCTAATGTTAATGAATTTGAGTCTTTCGAACTCAACAAAGTACTAAATAGTAAGCTTAAAGAAACAAAAGCTCAAAAAGTGATATAAGACATTAAGACAATAACAAGATTTGTTATTTTCATAATAAGATATTCCCTCATTATTGAAAATGAGATAAGATACTTAAGTTGCCTTTCAATGGAAGTCCTTGGATACATTGGTTTGATGCTTGGTATATTAGGACTACGGTCCATGAGCTACGTCTCGGGGGACGCCCCATGGATATGTGATATGTTATTGGCGACAATAGGAGGTAACGGGGGAGTTGTACGGAGATTGACAATAGTTTGGTTGGATAGTGTGAAGTTTAGGATTGATAAGTTTTCGATATCAGCCATTGCTATGTGCTTTGAGCTAAGTATCACTTGGACCTATATGGTTAAATACGGACCAGTGTTATTCATCACCAATTGTGATCCAAGGCAAACCTATAAAAGACATGTAATGTTTATAATTAAGTAAAGAATTCAAGAGAGTTATGAACAAGTTATATAATTGATAGCTCTTGGTGAGCATTGAATTGATAGCTCTTGGTGAGCATATGCTAAAAGTTATACACGAGATGAACAAATGCCCATTTATATAAAGTAAAAAGCATTCAATCGAACTATTGACAAACAATTGATAAGCTAATAAAGAATCCAAAGGTTGTTGAGTATTTACTAAGTCTCTGGGAGACTTAAATGTGAAAAGTTAATCTTTAACAAGATCAATATGATGTGAAAAGAAGCTTGAAGAAGCTTTTGAATGCCCTAAATCCTACAAAAGCTAATTTAAGACACTATTGACAAATGCTAAGATATGATTGTATACATGATTGTGTGTTTCATTAAAAGTCATACCTATATGCTTTGTCATTATTGATGTCTGCTACCTCACTTAGGCTATATAAGCCTAACGCATTCATTCTCGTGCATTGTAGGATGCTTAAAGCTCATGTGTTTCAAATAAGGACATGGATTGCAAGCCTTTATACAAGATCCAAGTAGCGTTTGATTTTATCTTAGTTAGAATACTCCTAGGATTGTGGCACCTTGTATTTGTTTAAGAAATTAGCTTAAATCAAGTTGGCATGTAAATAATAAATTAAGAAATATTTTGGGTATGTTTTCGTGTAATTGATTGATACCTAAATTTGCTAATTGCTTTGAATAGTTAAATACTTATCTCAAGTTGATTGTGTGAATTGAGCTTAAGGATGTCATGTGTGTAACACTCTGTTTTTTTAGCTTGTGATAAGTTTGAAAAAAAAGAAAAGAAAATGAGAGTTGCTGTCATAAGGTTTTGAACCGATAACCTATGCTTCGTAAACCCACATGTTAACCATTTGAGCCAAATGGTATTTGTGTTATGGGTTACCTAGCCCAATATTAATGATAATCTTGGGTAGCTTTTCAAATCAGGCTAATAACCCAACCGACTCCCCACCTACCCAATATTGGTCTTGGAATTTGAAGAGACGTTCAAAATATCCCTATTAATGAGAGTGGTCTGAGAATTTACACTAGATTCGGTAAAACAATCGAACCTTCTGAAAATCTTGAAGTTTGCTGGGGAAGTTATAGTAACTAGGCTTCACCTTTGAGGCTGCAAATTTGCTCAGATTCTTTTTGAGATTAAATAATCTCTGATGACATTCACGAGAAAATAATTGTATGCTTGGATTAGTCAAAGTTGCGTAAATTGCTAAATTGATTGAAATGACTGAAATGTTCGGAAATACTAATAAGGCTGAATCGATCGGAATATCCATAATGACCAAAAGAATAATCATCCCTCGGCACCGGTTGCCCAATTAATTAAAATGACGGATTTACCCTCAAGAACTTTAACAAATGAATAGATGGAATAATCGATAAATTCTGAATAATTAAAACATTTTCAAGCATCGTAATGTTTGAAATACCCTCGAACACTGATAAGACTGAAATGGGTCACAATGACCCCAAGATATGGAATTAGAAATCCCAACAAAGACGAACAAATGTAATGGATGTGGTAAAATACGACCCGTAACAGTTGGTTGATTCCGATACCATGATGATAGTGGGAAAATACCGTGTGAAGGCAAGTGCAATTTATTTGGAGAAAGTACATAGTTAATAGTGAGAGGGACCTATTCTCCTAAGGCACACTCGATGTTTTGGAATGGGTTCAGATACAATGCACATGTTTGAATACTTGGAAAAATACCACTCGAATATATGCCTGATTTTTGGTAATAAGTTCAGTGGACGATTGGTGAAGGTGAACTATTGCTGTCATGCTCTGTAGTCAGTTCTAGAATTGAATGGTTGAAGTGTACCTATCCGGTGAGATATTAAACACTACGTTAATGGGTTCGAAAACTTGACGAGCAACTAGTAGTCCTAAATTCTGTACATCATCGTTTATACCTTGTTGGTTCAAATTACTAGTTTACCCCTCGAAGGTCAAAATGACCTTAATACCCTCATAGGCTGTAACATTTAATTCTGCTCGTGATATGTCTAAAATCCCAATGATTTTGATGCATCAACTTTCGATGTTGATTCGATCTGTCTTATCGAACTCCCCTATTTGCAGGGACCTCGTTATGAAATCAGTCCAAAATTGTCAAATGTCATTTTCCTGACATCTATCAAGTACCTCTAAGAAATGAATTGGGCCATAAAGTGTGTACCATGTATCTGTAAGTACTTTCTGTTCTAAACCAAGATCATATGCTTACAAATTTAAAAGTATGATACTGTAATACGAAAGGAAAGCAATTCTCTGATTTCTAACATTTGATATGAAAAATATATCTGATATATGACATTGAATACGAAATAATAATAATAATAATAATAATAATAATAATAATAATAATAATAATAATAATAATAATAATAATAATAATAATAATAATAATAATAATAATAATAATAATAATAATAATAATAATAATAATAATGATAAATAAATTTGATATCTATCTTCTGGTATAAAAATAGATTTGATATCTATTTTCTGTAATACTGTCTTCTGAATATAAATTGAAATCACCTGGGGTGTATTATCTGGGATATGAATAATGATCTGTAGGCTCAGCGCTGGTAAGTCCTTCTGGACCTAAGCTCCTACGCCCAATGGGCCTAGGGTAAGCCTTTCTGTTAAGCTCCTACGCCCACGGGCCTAGGGTAAGTCTTTCTGGACCTAAGGCATCCCCTTAGGTAGGCTTCTACGCCTCAGGCCTAAGGTAAGACCTTCTGTATGCAGTTCAGGGGGACTACATTTTGGAGTTCGATTGGGGTAGTTAAGTAAATTAATAAAACTTTTTGACCTCTTCTGAAACATACCCTACTAAATTAATGTATCCATGTTGAACCCTAAGTAACTTACAATTCACGTTTAATAGACCACTCTGAACTCCTTGATTCAACTTCTGAAATCTGAATCTCTTTTGAACCTCTGGCTTTAGACTCACCTCTCACGGTTTGGGTGATCAAATGAAGAACAACTCTGTGACCTCCTATTAATGCTTCACTGATTTATCGAATCGTAATTTGAGCTTACCGTTGCCTAATTCTTCATGACAATGTTAAGTTGCCATATACATACTTGTACCTTTAACATCTCTTGGTAGTTTGTATTACTGAGCCTTTCGAAGCTCACATTGTTTTATCATCACAGGTTAAGGATCTACCATGTTGCAGCTATCAACGTCGGTATGGGGTTTCTTCGGCTTTGCTTGCGGAGTACGGCACCTGTGTAATTATGGGGCATGTATGTCACGTGTTGTTTTATATTCGAGTATGAAACTTGTATTAACAACTTTTATCACATTTTTGTTTTATTGTCTGAATGTTTCTGAATTGTATTTTAAATCAAAACTTAATTTACGATTTTAAATGGTTTAGCACTTTGTTTATTTGAAATTTTAATGTGGGTCGCTCCGGTGACCCTAATGTGACTTCCTAAGATCAGATGTAATTAGGTTCCTTTTTAAACAAAACTTCATATGGAGTCTTATTCTCTAAAATGAGAGTGGGATTGGCATTTATTAGAAAAGCAGCATGAAGAATGCAATCAATCCAAAAATGCAGTGGTAAGAAAGAATGAATTCTTAAGGATCTAGCAACAGATAACAAGTGTTGACGCTTTCGTTCTACCAAGCTATTCTGTTGAGGAGTATAAATGCATGAATTTTGATGAATAATGCCTTTGGATCTATAGAAATTAGCCATATCAAACTCTTTTGCATTATCACTACGCATACACTTAAAAATTTTAGAAAACTGAGTGTAAACCATTTGACAAAAATCAATTATCAATTGCCTAACTTCTGACTTGGCATGCATAGGAAAAATTCATACAAAACAACTTTTATCATCTACAACAGTCAAAAAATACAGATGGTCATAAATGCTCTTAACAGGAAAGGGACTCCAAACGTCCATGTGAATCAAATCAAAACTGTATTTAGATTGAGAAATGTTTCAGGGAAAGGAAGTCTCTTTTGCTTTTCCATATGGCATACATCACATTCAAAACAATTTGAAGAAATACTAGGAATATCAGTATTTAAAACACTAAAAAATTTCATCCTCTGTTTAGAGGGATGCCCTAACCTCAAATGCCAAAGCTGAAAAGTACTAATTTTTGTAGAACTAGACTCACAATTTACAGAATTACAAAATACAGTAGAATTATACTCACTGATTGCAGAATTACAAACATTAGCAGTTTCAAAAGGAACTTCAAGCTGATATAAACCATTGAATCCTCTAGCTATACCAATCGTTTTCTTCATCTTTGTGTTCTGTATGTAACAAAAATCAGATGAAAAGGAAACAGAAATATCAATGTCAGAAGTTAATTGAGAAACATATATAAGATTAAAGTCAAAATGAGGTATATGAAGAATATTCAATAAAGTAAAATTTGAATTTATCTTAACACTTCCCATATGAGTGACCTTAACAAGCTATCCATTAGCCAATTTAACAACCTTATTATGAACTATTATAAAATCTAAAAAATATCTTAAAAAATTCACTATATAATCTGTCGCACCGAAATTAATAACCCAAGGAACAATAGAACAATAATTTAAAGAATAAGTCAAGATTGTACCTGAATTTTCATCATGGTGGGGACATCAAAACCAGAAGTGAACATATTCACTCTAGAAGGATTAGCAGAAGACTGAGAAGTGGCATTTCTTTATTGCAACATGCTCAAGATGTCATTGTATTGTTCTTTAGAGAAACTAAGATTCTGACCATTATTCTTATTCAGGGAACTATGGGTACACTCATCATCAACAGTCAAAGAACTAGATTGACCAACAACATTAGACCTACTAATCTGATTTTTGGTTTCGTACCCAAGTAGAAACCCATATTTCCTGTAACAACAATCAACAGAATGCCCCACAAGACCACAATATGTACACGTAGATTTCTTATTCATATTGCTAGTATAAAACCTCTTTTGTGGCCTATTCGAATCCCCTAACTTCCCACAAAATTGATCTATTAAATGAATATTGGAATCATGTGTAATAGCAGAAACAATAGTTCTTTCATGCTGAATTACGATAGCAAAAATTTGGTTTATAGAAGGGAAATGCTTGGTCATTAAAATTCGAGACTTTGGGACAGAAAATTATTCATTTAAATCTCTAAGAAACCGTAAAGCAAAATCTTGGTTCCTATATTTCTGAGCAGAACATACATGACGACAAAGGCTGAAGATTAGAAATCTCATCCCAAAAAGTTTTCAACTAAGTGTGGTAATTTGTAACAGAAAGATTACCTTGTTGAAGATTATAAAACTCATGCATCAAATCTGACAATCTAACCAAATCTCCTTGGTTGAAACGATAAAAAAGATCGACCCAGAGTTCATAGGCTGTGTCAATCCATATTACGCTTTGAACGATGTTAGGATGAATAGCCCTCTGAAGCCAGGAAAGTACCAAATTGTTACACTTTACCCAAGCCTGGAATTTAGGGTTTTCTTCATGGAGTTCTTTGATTATGCCGTCAACGAAAGAAAACTTGTTCTTTGAAATCAAAGTCATCTTCATTGATCTGGACCACGCGTGATAATTGAAACCGGTAAGCAAAGAAGATGTGAGAACCATCGCTGAATTCTCGTTCGGATGAATGTAGAACTTGTTAGAGGGATCTTCCGGTTTGAAGACGCGATCAGAATCAGAAGGACGAGCCGCGGATGAATCAACTGATACCATATTGAATAAAGCTTTCTTAAATTGAGATTGAAAGGGGAAGAAACGTTGAGAAGAAAAAACGGTTCAGATAGACTCGATAAGAGTTGAAGGAGTAAAGAAGATTAAAATGACTTTATTATTTCCTAAAAACTAATAATTACACCAAACGTTTCACATATATATATATATACAATAAAATAAACTTAATTTAAATCTTGCCACTTAAACCTAACCACCTAACTAATCTTACCAACTAAGATTTATTATTCTATTAATTATGCTCGCCATAAGCAATTTCTCTGACTAAAAAAATCAAATGAGATATTTCTTGAACACAAATGGTGAAATGATCGGGCAACATCCTAAAGAAGCTAGGCTGATATGCTATTTATAAAATCTCTCACTCAAATAAGGTAGTTAGGAGATAATGTACGCACAGGCAGTGACATATTATGTATACAATGCTTTCGCTCAATGAAGGTAGCTGAGAGATAATGTATGCATAGACAGTGACGGTACTCAATATTATTTATTGAATGAGTCATTTAAATATGGGTAAACTACTATGCAGGTCACTTATGTTTAACGAGTGTACAGAGTTAGTCACCACTTTTGAAAAGTGCATATTAGTAGTCCTTCACGTTTTCGATGTGTAAATAGTTGGTCACTCTGCCGTTAGACTCCGTTAGTCTCTAACGGATTGCTGATGTGGCTGACTTAATTTAATTAAATATCCACGTGGATAATAACGTGGAACGTCGGTTTGGGGGAAAAAATGTTCTAGGGTTCTCTCTGGGAAAAAATGAAATCGGTTTGGGGGAATGTTCTAGGGTTCAATTTCTCTATGGGTTCTCTCTGGTTAATGATCTAGGGTTGTTTTTTAGGGGAAATCGCATTAGGATTCAACAAGATCGGCGATGTCAAAGATCTCGGCCGCTGCTGCGTCGTCTCCTGTCGGTTTCATTCCCTAGTCCTGCAAGTCGAAAACGTCATCGTCCGTGTTGATTGCGTCATCTCCGACGACGATTGTTCCTCTTCTTCGTCTTCCTCCGAAAAATCCCGTGCCCTAATTGGCCCTTTCTCGGATCTCTTCCGTCTCGTATTCGGTGGCATTGCTAAACCATTTCAGGCTTTGGGTCAATTCCTCGGCCCAAACGGTCCGTTTTGATAGAAACCCTGAATTCCCTTTCGTCTTCTTCGTTATCCATCGCTCCCAGCGGCGGCGGTGAGGTTGATGACGGGGAAATGGATCAAGGTGGGGTTACCCATCATTCCCCTACGCAGGTTCTTAGAAATTTCAACGAGATTCGATTCCTCCGAATCGAATTACCCAGCGGTGAGTTAGGGATTGATGATGGATTCCTTTTGAAATAGAGAGCTGATTTCGGGTCAACCCTAGATAATTGCGTCATCCTTGGAGCTGCCTCTGTAGTTAACAACTCGAATTCTCAAGTATCTGAATTTGGGAATGATGGGTCATGCATCTACAATGGTTCAAATGTTGGCGAGGATGATGGGAGTATTCCGGAGACGTTTTACATCCACGTGGAAATACACGTGTATATTGAATTAAATTAAGTCAGCCACATCAACAATCCGTTAGGGAACTAACGGAGTCTAACGGCGGAGTGACCAACTATTTACACTCGTTAAACATAAGTGACCTGCACAGTAGTTTACCCTTTAAATATTTTAAAATTATTAGATCAATAATAAATTATAGTGTAAACTACACTTTTGGCCACCGAACTATTAAGACGTACTTATTTTGACCACTTATTTTATATTTAATATATTTTCCCTTCAATTAAAGATGAATGAAGCGATCTTGGGGAGAATTGAACATGAGACCAAAGAACGTTATACCTACACCTTTACCACTGCACCAACTTATTCTTGGCAATATAAAATGCACCATTTTATATATACATATCTTATATTGTAGTACACGTTAGAAAAAAATAAAAATGGTTAGAAGATGACTGAAACCTAAATCACTTTGGATGTGTAAAATCAAATCAATTAAGAATGAAAATATTTTAAATATATTTAAAATAGTTATTAAAGCAAGATTTAAAATGAAAATAGAATTATTATTTTTAAATTAAAGCCAATATTTAAAATAATTATTAAATATTCGATGTAATTTAAATATGAAAAATATTAAATATTTGATTTAAAAAATGAATTTAACATATTCAAATATTTTTTTCTTTTTCATATTTAACTTAAATTGGATATTTATTAAATCAAATACTCAATTTTAAAGAAAAGAAATTTATTTAAAATATTATAATATTTGGTGATTTGTGTGATTTTACACATCCCAAGTGATTTAGGTTTGAGTTAACTTTCAACCATTTTTACTTTTTTTTCCTAACCTTTGCTGCAGTATAAGATATGTAAATAAAAGGGTACATTTAATATCACCAAAAGCAAGTTGGTGAGTGATAAAAGTGTCACTACCCGTGTCACCACCTGAATGGAGGGGAAAATATATTAAATAAAAATAAATTAAAATTTAAGTAAATTTATCCAATTGGGCGATGACAAATGTTATCATTTGATTGATTGGTTAATTTTATTTAATTAATTAAAACTAGGACCAAATTGATATAATAGGTAAATAACATGAATTAAATATGTAATTTTATAAATTTTTGTTAACTGCCACATCACCTCTCCATTAGCTTTTTAACGACAATGGTGTCAATTTAATAAGTTTGGTGGTTTGATTGACGACTTTAATAATTCAGTGGTCAAAAGCCATAATAATTCGGTGGTCAGTGGTATATTTTACCCTAAATTATATGTTTCGAGAGAAAAAGAGCAATTTTATCATAGTTAACTGATATTTTAAAAAAAATTTAATATTTTCTTAGGGCCACATCCATCTACCTTCCGCCATTGTTTTTAGCTGTTAGACCATTGTATTTGTGGTCTCCAGCTCCACATTGATAAAGCTTTTAACGGGCTTAGTACTAGCTTTTGTGGGATGTATTTCGGAAGAAATCATTTAAATATTTAGGAGTCATTACAAATAATAGTATAGAATTAATAATTTTTAATAGGGGTGTGTTGGAAAAAGATGTAGTCAAATACAAGGAGAAAAAAAAAACCCAAAAATCTGACATCAAAATTTGTTGAGTATCATAATGTTAGTGATTCCTGTTTAGACCAAACTCTACCGAGATTGAGAATAGAAAACAAGACTATATGATTGAAATTGCACATCGATCTAGCAAAAAGGAGCAGATCAAGTTAATTTATGATTGAGAACAATTAATTTATGCTCCATTTTCACCACATTCTATCATCATCAAAATCAAGTTTCAAACTTCAAATTAATAAAAAAGGAGCCGATCAAATACATATAAACCAAAAAGGGATTAGAATGTTTAACCAGAGAAGAACTCAGTCCTTTGGATGTTCATAAAAATCTGCTATCATATTCGCAAACCACTACAGGTCTGTATAACTTGGGAAGTTCTAAAATTAGGCGGATTTTTGTTGAATTTTTACCATTTTGGTAAGGATTTGTGTAGGATGGATAAGAAATTATGTAACTACATAAATTCTTATCATTTTTTTGTAAGGATTTATGTAAATCCTAGGATTTTTTGTAGGATGGATAAGGGTGCCTATAACTCATCACTGTTCTTTAGATCAAAACAACACTCCCGAAAATCAAATAATTGAAAGATATAGTCGCCAAATCGTAGTCCCTAAAACAAAGACAGACATCAGTAAATAAACCCTAGGATTTGAAAACGAGGGAGAAGGATGGGAAAGGGGGTGGGGTGAATTAGTTGAAGGGATGGAAATAATTGAGTCTTCAATTTGGCCCTTTAAATTCATCAATTAGTGAATTTGCCCTTAAATTCTCGGGACATAGCTCAGGGCAAAATGGGATATTTGACAGAGTAAGCACACCCATGCATAAACTAGGCAACTATTTTAGGGTTATTGAACTCAAAATCCATAAATTATAGTCTACATTTCAAATTGGCTCTACCAATTTAAAAATATTCCAAATTCAGAAACTTTTGTAATCCAAATTTAAAAATTCACAGATTGAACATTCAATTCATTCCAATAGTGAATTCATACCCTTCCTACACATGACAACAAACTTACACATATATACATACACAACAAGCTAATTGAGGAGAATCAGTAAAATTAAACTTGAATTGGAAGAAAAAAAAATTGAATGATAGATTGATACATGCTAATTGAGAAGTAAGGTAATGTTCATCCTTGTTTCATGCTTCTTGAATTGTTTAAATTTTGAGTAGAATACGAAAATGATTCGAATTGTATGAGTTTAAAACGTTAAATAACCTAGAATTTACTTGGATATTACATTGAATTGAGAGTAAGATAAATGAACGTTACCATACATGAACTGAGTGAAAGAGATGTTGATTTTGTATTCAGTGTGTTCGATCCTTGTTTGTATTACTATAAATCAAATCACCAATAATTATGAAACCTTGAATGATCTTAAAAATTTAGACATAAGAAAATTACATTGATTGACTTAGGAAGGAGTAATGGTCACAATTGAAAGCTTTGAGAACTAGGAATGTAGCCATGGCATTTAGGGAACAATTGAAGCTGTTTTAGGACCAATAAAGGTAAAATTGAAACTGTCCTGTTTCGGTTCAAGGTATAGGATCACTTGATGTGAAGATACTCTCCTTTCATTCTAGCTAAAATGTGAATTGAATATATGTATCTAAGTGTTAAAATGAAGGAGAAGTATTAAAAATTTAATTTTTTGTTATAATATTTTTAGTACATTCGAAAAATAACTTGGTTGAATGAGAGAAAATGTGCTAGTATCTAATTGTAGTCACCTTGCTAGTAAAAAAATTAGATGTTGATTGTTTTGACATAAAGAAAATCGGTTAGGGTTGTTATACAAGTTAGGGCTATTCCATGAATAAATTGGACAGTTTTAAAGAACACTTAAAAGATTAATTGTGATAAATTTGAAAGGACCAATTTATGAAGATTAATAAAGCTTTTGTAATGTCACATGTTAGAGAATCAAGAGGATCCGAAAGATAAGATGGCTGGTGTAAACCCAATCAGTGATAGGAAAAAGGGGATCACAATTTGGGGAAAATGGGATATTTAATGGATTAGCGCACCTATTAGGCAACTATTTATAGGGTTATTGTACTCGAAATCCTTAAATTATAGTATATATTTCAAATTGGCTTAATCAATTTAAAAATATTTGAAATTCAGAAAATTTTGTAAACCATTGTTAAATATAATTACCTAAATACTTTCATTGGTAATCCAAATAAATACATTTTTATATTGAAAATTTAATTCATACTCATGATGAATTCATTCCTTTCGTACACATGACAACCAACTTACACATATATCAATATTCAACAAGCAAACAAAATACACTCACACACTATTGTAGTCACAATACGATCTTATCATTATGGCTAATCATTCTTGATTTCGTTCTTTATTTCAACATTAGAGCCCTACGCCGAACATGTACAAATACATATATCAAAATTACTAATTTATCAAACATATTATAAGTCAATTAATAAAATGAACTATATAAAAGATATATATTCAGAATTCCTTACCTCACTAACAAAATAAATCAGTAAACCTCTAAATAATCAAAACTTCTCATCTAAACTTACTGTTGAGTGGATCGATGGATTGATCAAGACCAAGAGGGGGTGAATTGAGATTTTAAAATTTGTTGGAGTGAAAGGATAGCTAAAAATGAAGAATAAAGGATTTTAGAGTGGTTCAAGTTCCAAATGAACTCTGCATCCACTACCTTAGCTACCACTAAGGATTTGCAACAATTCACTAATTTGTTCTTCCCCTTTTCAAGGCTTAGGAGGTAACCTTTACACAACCGGTCAAAATTTTTACCCAAATTTGACCAAACCCTCACAAATAAACAAAGAAGAAATTGGGCAAGAAAGATATCTCTCAAATACAATATTGCCCCTTGAAGTACAACACTCAACCCAAATTTGAAGATAGAATAGGAATTGAATACAACTCAATTTAGGGTTTAGAAGAAATTGGAAAATAGGCACACTTGAGGTTGGATTTTTGCTTGGATGTTTATCTTTAATGCAATAGTTGTTGTTGGTCTTCAATAAGCTTTAATTTATACCTTCTCTATCAATTCTAGCCGTTTGGGTGGTTAGGATATTGATTGTAGCCGTTGGGACCCTTTTTTTCCACCATAAATGCACTTCTGCAGCTATATGTATCGGTACACGGGGACCCGTATCGATACATGTCTCAAAATAAAAAGAGTCGTTGCACATAATAAAGAGGGTGTATCGAAACGCATGAAAGCGTATCGGTACAGGACATGAACCGTTTCGATACGGAAGAGACCGTATCGATACCTTTTTCTCAACTTAGCTCAATGGAAGTTTCCGTTTCGATACGGGTAACACCGTATTGATACGAGACAATTGCCACTTTAAATGTTAGTTACCTAACGACTGACACCAACGGTCGAAAACATTTAAACCTCTTCAAATTAAAAAAATCCGTTAAAACCGTATCGATACGGGTTAAGACGTATCGGTACACCATTCAAACTCCTTCAGTTTTTACAATTGGGCGTATCAATACAGATTGAATTTGTTTCGATACGCTATTTTGATACGGTTAAGTGCGTATCGAAATGTGTCTTTTCAGTAGCCAACTTTGTAAAAAAGGTATCGTTACGGATGGAGGCGTATCGATACACCTGGACGATTTTCAATACTTTGGCCTTGGAACACTTAGAAAATATTTGGAGTTTGAGTTTTTCAAATCAATTTAAAGTGTTGGTGATTTATAAATCATTTAAGGGACTTAGAAATCTTATTTCAAGTTTTCAATTTAGTCCTTAACATACTTAGTTATATCAAAATCAAACATAGGTTTTACAATCTCCCCTTTTTGATATAACAAAACCAAAACTTGAAATTTTTGATACTTTGAAAAACTTTGCAAAATAACTCCCCTTTAATATTAGCTAGGTAACTTTTAAGTTTGAAAATCAAATTTTTTAAGTGTGAGCTTCCCTCTCCCTCTTTTTGTTAGATCAAAAATAATTGAGACATAATGGAAAGTGCATAAAGATAAAAGATATAAATAACCAAGCAACATAATATCATTAAGTTCAAATGAAAGATAACATCAACTTAAAATCCAAATAACAGAAAATCAAAGCATATGTTTTAGAATAATTTAAACTTAATCCTAAAAACATAAAGCAAAGGTGCATAAAATAAATATCCTAAATGATATGAATGATATGCAAAGATAGGCTACTATGCATCTCCATCGCCTTCTTCATCATCTTCATCATCTTCCTCAATTGGATCATCATTCCTCATAGTTTGACGTCACTCGTCATGGAAAGCGGTGAGAGAGATATTCATTGAGTTGTGACCGCCTTCAAGGGAAGTGAGTCGAGTCTCCACGTTCTTCATCCGATCTTCAAGGCTTGTAAACCTTGTATCAATAGCGGTAAATCCCGAATTCATAACTTGATCGATTGAAGCCATTCCTGTGCGCAAACCCGTGAATTGCTCATTGAGATAAGTTATGAGGGAGTCCATAGAAGGTGGAGGAGGAGCTTGAGGAACTTGTTCAACTTGAGGATTAGCAAATTGTTTCGCGACCTCACTAGGGAGCTCGGATAGACGAAGTCAATTACCATTAAATTAATAGAACTTACCCCTTGCAAGAGATCGTTCATCGATAGGATCGGTGAGGGGCGTTGGGTAGTCATGCGAGCAATCTATCTCCTTTTGTTGGAAGAAGTAACTCAAGGCCGTACCATAGGTGAAAAAAGTGACAAGTGTGGTGTGGCGATGTTGTACGAGATAGACAATCTCTGCAAACATAATACGAGCAAGGTTCGGACGTTTTCTCTCACGGAAGCATCGAATCCAAAATTCATCTACTTGGCGAATAGTGGAATACTTCCCTCCCGAAGGGCCTAAACCACCAATAAACCATCAAATAGAGGATCCGATCCTGAGCATTTAGGGCGGTGACGGAACCACTTAGAACATGGCCAAGGGCATTCTCATCATCATAGCCTTCATCCTTCAACTTGAACACATCACAAATAGATTGAACATCTATAGTGACCTTTTTACCCATAAGATGAGAATTAACGGACGTAACAACACCATCTCGATTGGCACAACATTTAGCATTAGCATAAAAAATCAAAACTAAGATGCAAAAGAAAAACTCGGGGATTTGGAGAAAATCCATAAACTTCCATTCATGAAGCAAAGGTAGATACTCAAATTTGAAACACTCCGAGTTAAGAAAAGGAATAGAGATTACCCTCTCCGGACGTATCTTATAGTTTTGAAATTGGTGAAAATAGCTAAGAGCTCCGAGGGTTTGAAAAGATTGTTGATAGATAAGAGTGAGATTCGGACGAGCACCACCTCCGGTATTGGATCCTTCACCGGCTTCACTAGTGTGTGTTCTCTTTTTAGGAGGTGCCATGAACTAGATAAAACAATGTACGCATTAATTTTTCTCCATTCACTCATTGAAAACCAATCAAGGGTAAAAAAATTATATAAAAAAATTTGAAAAGAGATTTTGGTTTGAGAAGACAAAACAAAAACAAAACAAGAGAAAATTTGAAACGAAAATTAAAAGAAAAATTAAATGAAAAAGAAAGAGTTTTACCTTGATATTGATTAGAGAGGAATGAAAGAAGAGCTTAGCACCCAATTGATGAAAAGCTTAAGAGCTTTGCTTGATTTTGAAAACCCTCTAGAGATTTTGAGTTGTGGTGTGAAAATATGAGGGAAAGAGAGGCTATTTATAGAGTGAAAACGGCTAGGGTTTCTAGAGTTTTGAGAAAATTCAATTTTGGTAAAAGTTGAACTCTTAAATGCCAATCGATAGTTGTCTGCGCAATCGTGTATCGATACGCCCGAGGGTGTATCGATACGGGGGTAAAAACGTAATTCCATTTAAAATGCCCATTGAAGGATCGTATCGAAACATATGCAATCTGTATCGAAACGATTGTTGCTCGTATCGAAACAAGTTTAATCGTATCGATACCCGTTTTAGGTAAAATGAAGTCTGGGAAGCTAATACAGTACTCGTATCGATACGCTTAAGGCCGTATCGATACCCTATGCCCAAAAATACATTTTAAGCTTGAAGAACAACCAAAAGCTCGATTCTAATATCTTCTAAAAGAATGCAAATGATGAATGCGCAGTTCTAAGCATATTTTAACAGAATCATACTCCCCCTAGCTATAAGCATGAATATTTTCAAGAGCTACAACAGATTAACATGCAATTTCACAAGATCAATAAATTTTATGTAACCCCCTCGTCCCGGTCCGGACGCTTGACCAATCCGAGTGGGCTATACGGGGATAACCGAGGCGAAACCCGTTAAAGCTCCACTTCGGTTACCGACCCAAGAAAAACTTTTCATTTATATTATCTTTTCCAAATGCGATATTAAACCCTATGTGAGAAAAAGCAACAACGGAAGAAACATTGAGGTAAACGACCAACAACCCAAATAGAACAGCCCATTTTATTCTTATACAGCAGGCCGTATCGGAACGCCCATAGGGTGTTTCGATACGCCTTGACTAGGTCAACTGGCCAAAGTCAACCCGATGAGACCGTTTCGAAACAGGGGTGACCCGTATAGAAACGACCTCAACGGTCAACTTCTCGTGGTCAACGATATGAAGGTCGTTCTGAAACACTAAAGCCCATTTCGATACGTCAATTTATCGTCAAATTCTCAGATTTCCAGTAGCAAAATTGTATTGAAACGGCCCCCTAGCGTACCAAAACGCCTGGCCCGAAACAAAGGGACCGTATCGAAACGGGACCAACCGTTTCGAAACGCCCTCTGTCTGCAGATTGGTTTTAGCTGGTTTATGGCACAAGGATGTCCCTAAACCCTACTAAAACCTCTCTTAACACACACACAACAACTACAAGGAAAAACAAACACATACAAGCATGCTTAACACTCCAAACATATCAAGACCATACATTAAAGGAATCATCCACATTCAACACAAGGTTCATACAAGGCATTAAAGATTCATGTTTCACAAGAACATATACTCAAGCATTTAAGGTAGACAAATTTAGATATGGTTTACAAGCAAGACAAGGCAACCAAAAGCCAAACCAACATAACACATAAAGGAGTCTAACATGCTCCTAAACAAACCAACATCAACTACATAAGTCCCCGTTGCTTGACCATTACATCATTAACATAAAATCCATACTTGATAGATTCAAAAACCCAACTAGAACACTTGGAGGCCCTCCTCTTGCACTAGCAACCCACGAACTACGGATCTGCATTGTCGAACAAAAGAGAGCATAAGCATAAAGCTTAGTGAGGGTAAGCTCATTAAAACAAACCTCGACAATGCAGGGTCCAAGCACGAGCACAACCAACGTAAAATGCATGTTCGTACCCTCGATCCACATGAGCCAAAATACACATGATGCATGAACATATATCCATTATTATGCCATGCTCAACAAGTCACAAGCTCAACATATGAAAATACATAAATCAATGTATTATCAACCATATATATCAATCCATATTGGCACCTAGCTATGACTTGAATACGCGGATTACCGTTGGAACTCACATCCAACACAACCATTACCTTACGGTGGGATTACACTCATCACCGTTCATGCGGAGGGGATTCCACTCATCCTCATGCCCCGTCGTTGGGATTACACTCATCATCGACTATCATATATATAAGAAGGTTTTCCGGGCGAACCCGTACTCCATCTTGATGACTACCATCACCAAGACCACGCGCGCATTTGACTCACGTGTGCACACTAACATCCTAATGATCGATCATTTGTACCCAAGCATACTAGTGCCAATACTAAACACAATCCACAATATCATTACATATCAACTTCCGTGCTTAGCACGTACTCACCATGATCACCATCATGCACAATCTACATGCATATCACAATGCATCAATTCCATGCCTCAACATACATGTATAACACATTTATACATAGCCACCATAAACACAATTAATCGTGAGGCATAAACAACAATTAGAGTGCAACCAAGGTCTCTAACTAAAGCTTGGGGTTAGGCTACAACTCTAATCCCAACTCTAGGTGGGCCTACCAAGCCCAACCTAGTCCATATGCTTGAACCAACACTTAAAAACCATTTAGAAGCATTTAACCACTCAGCGACTATTCCAAGCTCAACCCACTAGCCGATCAAGCTTCCAACGATTCCAGATTTGTTCCTGATGCTTCACCAACACAATTTCTTGCTTCTAATCAACTCAACACAATCAAAACAACCTCAAATAAGTTCACACATCAATGTAGCAAACTCGGAACACTAATCAAGTATAAAACACAAGATTTTCAAGCCAAGAACAACTTCAAAACTTCAAACCCGAGCAGCCATGAAACCCAGTCCAAAACTCAAGATTTCAACCTCTTTAACACACTCAAATGCTTCCAAAATGACCCCCAACTATCATACTAACATCAACCATCAATTTCCAACATTAAACACACCCAAAACTATCATTTAAACCCTTCAAAAATCCCATCAAAACCCAAATCCGGGAATCTTTATAAAACTCATTAAAATTCATATATGTTGACCCTTTTAGGTTGTAAAAAACTTATCTAACCTTAAATAATCAAAAGCTTAGGTTAAAGACAATAAAGCTTCAACCTTTTGACAAGAACTTTGAAAACCCAAAATGCAAAATACATAGTTTTAATTAAAACTAATGGTACCAAAATGTAGAGGATGGCAAAACCAAGTCAAAAATGCAATTACCTTTTGAAAAGCTCCAAAGATGAAGATGAAAGGGGATGGAATAGTAAAATGGGGTAGAGAGCTCTCCTTGTCGTGGGTTTTAAAATGAGAGTGAGGAAGAAGATGAGCACATGTCTATTTTAACAAAAGGGGTTTTTAATTGGAAGCCCATTTATTTACCCTTTTGCCATTAATGAGATGGCAATTTCATTTATTTGCAAATTCCATGGGAAATGAGTTTCAAATCAATTTTGGTCCAACACAAAATGTTTGTTTTGGAAATATGAAGCTCAAATAATATATTTTATTATTTTAATTATAAAACCGAAACTCAAAATATTATTTTCACCCGACCCCTAAACTCGGGTGTTACAACTCTCCCCCACTTAAGGAATTTCATCCCCGAAATTACCTGATAGAAACAGATACGAAAACTGCTCAAGCATATCAGCTTTCCTCTCCCACGTGGCCTCTTCCACGCCTCTATGTCTCCACAACACCTTGACCAACTCTATGGTCTTGCCACACAACACCTTGCTATCAGAAGCAAGTATCTCAACTAGTTCTTCATTATAAGACAAGTCCGGATTCAACTCTATCTCCTCAACGGGCATAACATGAGATGGATCTGATCTATATCTCCTAAGCATCGACGCATGAAACACATCATGGATCTTCTCCAACTCAGAGGGCAATCTCAAACGGTAAGCTACCGGCCCAATCCGCTCAACTATCTCATACGGACCAATAAACCTCGGACTCAACTTGCCTTTCTGGCCAAATCTCATTACCTTCTTCCACAGAGATACTTTCAGAAACACTTTCTCACCCACTGAGAACTCATACTCTTTTCTCTTCAAATCTGCATAAGACTTCTAACGATCGGAAGCTGCTTTCAAATGATCACAAATCAACTTCACTTTTTCAGTAGTCCCCTTAAGCAAATCCGGCATAGGTAACAATCTCTGACCCGTTTCAGCCCAACAAATCGGAGTCCTACATCGTCTACCATACAAAGCCTCATAAGGAGCCATCTGTATACTAGCATGGTAACTGTTGTTGTAAGCAAACTCAACTAAAGGCAAGTGCTTCTCCCAAGAACCTTGGAAGTTAATCACACAACAACGAAGCATATCCTCTAATATCTGTATCACTCGCTTGGACTAGCCATCGGACTGCGGATGATAAGAAGTACTGAAATGCAAACGGCTACCTATGGCACTATGCAAACAACCCCAGAACCTCGAAGTGAATCTCGGATCTTTGTCTGATACAATAGACTTCGAAACTCCATGAAGTCTCACAATCTCGCGAATGTACAAATTCACCAACTTGTCTAAAGAATCTGTAGTGTTCACTGCTAAGAAGTGAGCACACTTAGTGAATCTATCCACTATCACCCAAATAGAATTCTTCTTCGAAGGAGACAACGGTAACCCCGACACGAAGTCCATAGTGATTCTCTCCTATTTCCATTCCGGAATCTTCAAAGGCTGTAACAAACCTGAAGGAACCCGATGTTCTGCCTTTACTCTCTGGCAAACCATACAACGGCTCACATACTCGGCTACATCCTTCTTCAAACCAACCCAGAAGCAATCATTCTTCAAGTCACGGTACATCTTAGTACTACCCGGATGCATAGAAAAAGGACTCGAATGCGCTTCACTTAAAATCAGACGTCTCAACTCGACATCTTCAGGTACTACAACTCTGTCTCTGAAACACAACACATTCTCACCACTAAAACTATACTCGGTCGGTCTACCTTCGGCTATGTCCTGAACATGAGGAACTAAAGACACATCTTGCAACTGCTTCTCTCTAATCAACTGAATCAAGGAAGGCTTCACTTGCAACTCTATGATCAAACCACCATAACTGGATACACTCAATCTAGCAAACATAGCTCGTAACTCAACTGCAACTTTTCGGCTCAAAGCATCGGCTACTACATTTACCTTACCCGGATGATACTCGATAGTCAAATCATAGTCTTTCAACAGTTCAAGCCATCTTCTCTGTCTCAAGTTCAACTCTCTCTGTGTCATCAAATACTTCAAGCTCTTATGATCGGTGTAAACTATGCACTTCTCACCATACAAGTAGTGACGTCAAATCTTCACTGCAAACACAACTGCGGCTAACTCTATATCATGAGTAGGATAGTTCTTCTCATGCACCTTCAACTGTCTCGAAGCATGGGCAACAACTCTTCTTTCTTGCATTAGGACACACCCTAAACCTATGTAAGAAGCATCACTATAGATCACAAACTCTTTACCTGAAATTGGTTGTACCAACACTGGAGCATTCGTCAAAGCTTCTTTCAATTTCTCAAAAGCCTTCTGTCTCGCCTCTGACCACTCGAACTTAACTCCCTTTTGCAACAATTTAGTCAAAGGAGCAGCTACTCTAGAGAAACCATCAACAAGTCTCCTATAGTAACCGACTAATCCTAGGAAACTCCTAATCTCAGTCACTGACTTAGGTTGTTTCCACTCAACAATAGCTTCAATCTTCGACGGATCAACTCGGATACCTTCAGCTGATACAACGTGGCCAAGAAACACAACTTCTCGAATCCAGAACTCACATTTACTAAGCTTCACATACAACTGATTGCTCATCAATCTCTGTAAAACAAATCTCAAGTGCTCATCATGCTCTTCTTCTGATCTTGAGTACACAAGGATATCATCTATGAAAACAACTACAAAATAGTCTAGATAGTCTTTGAAAACTCTGTTCATCATATCCATGAATGCTGCAGGTGTATTCATGAGCCCGAACGACATCACAAAGAACTCATAATGATCATATCTAGTCCTAAAAGCTGTTTTCGGAACATCACACCCTTTTACTTTCAACTGATAGTACCCTGATCTCAAATCTATCTTCGAGAACACTAAAGCACCCCTCAACTGATCAAACATATCATCTATAAGTGGCAACAGATACTTTTTCTTCACGGTCAACTGATTCAACTGCCTGTAGTCAATACACATTCGCATGCTGTCATCTTTATTCTTTACGAACAACACATGAGCACCCAAGGCGAACTACTAGGCCTAATAAAACCACGGTATAACAACTCCTGAAGCTGACTCTTCAATTCTTTCAACTCTTTCGGAGCCATAAGATACAAAGCAATAGAAACTGGAGTAGACCCTGAAACAATCTCAATCACAAACTCTACATCTCTATCAGGAGGCAAACCTGATAACTCTTCTGGAAACACATCCGGAAAATCACAAACTGTCTTGATGTCCTTCGGTCTAACCTCACTCATATTCGGATTCATCACATATGCTAAGTAAGCCCCACAACCGGAATCCATCAACCTATGAGCCTCTAAAGCTGACACAACATTCGACAAGAACTTAATGTTCTCGCCTACTACTACTACTACTACCTCGTAGTCATCAGAAAACTTCAAGGAAATTCTCTTCGTCTCAAAGTCTACACTAGCTCTGTGCTCAACTAACCAGTCCATACCTAGAATGATATCAAAACCATAAAATGGAAGCTCCATCATATCAACAGGAAACATATGACCCTGAATTTTCAGCGGACACCTCCTATACATTCGTCTAACCACATCTGTCTCACCAAAGGAAATGGTCACATGCATACCTACATCTAAGATCTCAACAGGTATGTCTAACTTCTTTGCATGCTCACTCAAAATATAAGATTGCGTAGAACCCGAATCAACCAAGGAAAGAAAAGACATAGACTGTAACTCAAAATTACATGCTATCATATCCGTGTCGTTCCCAGCCTCTCTTTGAGCATAGACTCTCGCTGGTCCACCTGCCTCTGGCTGTACTGCCACAACATGAGCAAGGTTCCTCTGAGCCTCTATCCTAGGTGCATCAGCCCTAGGCTGGTAGTGGCCACGACCGCGCCCACGGCCTCTCTGATAATTAATGGCCCTCGCAGGAGCCTGAGCAAGATTCGGTGCTTGTGCCGCCTGATGCGGGCACTCCCTCCTAAAGTGGTCCCTCGAACCACAGTTCTAACAAGCATGGAAGTTACCCCAACACTCTCCGGAATGCTATCTCCCACAAAGAGTACACTCGGGCAAACGCCCTCCAACTCTATGGCCCTGGTGACCTTTACCATGGTGGACACCGCCACGCCTATGGTCAAACTGTTGTCCGTCACCCCGATGCCTCTTGGCATCTCCATAGTCAAAGTTATTATGTCTATTTCCAGAATTAGATCCTCCAGAACGCTTGGTCAGCCCCAAGCTATGCTCAATGTCCTTGGCCCTAGCAACCAGGACATCAAAATCCGAGTAATCTGAAGCTAAGGTATACCTCTTAACTTCCTCATGAAGCCCATATTTGAAACGGTTACAATGGTCCCTCTCAATAGGAACCAACTCTGGAGCATACTGACTCAAACGAACAAAACGGATCTCATAGTCAGTCACTGAAGCATCTCCCTGAACAAGAGCCATGAACTCTCGTTTCTTCTCATCAAGATATCTCGGCCCTAAGTACCTTTTCCGGAATGCAGACTCAAAGAAATCCCAACCAATCTCAGCCTCAGGAACCTTAGTAGTAATGGTGACCCACCAGGTGTAGGCATCACCCTGTAGCAAAGAAATCACACAGCCCAATTTGCAAGCACCCACACAACCCATCTGAGCTAAGATGCCGGCTGTCTTCTCTAACCACAACTCGGATCTCTCAGGTGTAGACCCTCTGAACTCTTCTGCTCCTAGGCTACGAAGCCTCTCTTATGGTAAACTAGTATCATCACCTCTAGGCTGAGCTATAGCCTGAGCCCCGACAACTGCGGCCTGAAATGCTCCCACTATAGCTTGTACAAGCGGAGCCATATCTATACCTTGGCCACCCTGGCCAACATGAGGTCCCTCTCCCTCAGCTCCAGCCTCGCCTCCTAGTCTAGGCTGAGGAGGTGGTGGAGGAGCTCCAACTCCCGCAACAGGCTCTACCACATGAGCCTCTACTCCAGCCACCAGCTTATTAACAGGAGCCGCAACCCGAGGTTCCTGATGAACCATCCCCGGTCTACCCCTAGGCCTTAACATACGCGCTCACAACCAACAACTACAACAACAACAACAAAGCACAAAAAGATAGGGTTAGCAAGGCAAGAGTTCCAAGTGGCTCAAGTATGTTCCCTCACTTTATATATCCTTTTTCCGACGTAATAGTAGCAATGGGATTATACACAACATGCTTCAAACAAAACAACCCACATACATGCTCAAACAAGCATTCAACAAGGCATACTTGATAAACAAGCAAACGTGCTTACATGGAAAGCAAACACCGTGCATTTCAATACAAGAACTCAACTTACCTCACTTACCTGCCCAAGGTCTCGAAAACCTTAGGCTCTGATACCAACAAGTGTAACCTCCTCGTCCCGGTCTGGACGCTTGACCGATCTGAGTGGGCTACACGGGGATAACTAAGGCGAAACCTGTTAAGGCTCCACTTCGGTTACCGACCTAAGAAAAACTTTTCATTTATATTATCTTTTCTAAATGCGATATTAAACCCTATGTGAGAAAAAGCAACAACAAAAGAAACATTGAGGTAAACGACCAACAACCCAAATAGAACATCCCATTTTATTCTTATACAACAGGCCGTATCGGAACGCCCATAGGGTGTTTTGATATGCCTTGACTAGGTCAACTGGCCAAAGTCAACCCGAAGAGACCGTTTCGAAATAGGGGTGGCCCGTATCGAAACGACCTCAACGGTCAACTTCTCGTGGTCAACGATACGAAGACCGTTGTAAAACACTAAAGCCCGTTTCGATACGTCAATTTATCGTCAAATTCTCAGATTTCCAGTAGCAAAATTGTATCGAAACGGCCCCCTGGCGTACATAAACGCCTGGCCGGAAAGGGACCGTATCGAAACGGGACCAACCGTTTCGAAACGCTCTCTGTCTGCAAATTGGTTTTAGCTGGTTTATGGCAAAAAGATGTCCCTAAACCCAACTAAAACCTCTCTTAACACACACACAACAACTACAAGGCGAAACAAACATCTACAAGCATGCTTAACACTCTAAACATATCAAGACCATACATTAAAGGAATCATCCACATTCAACACAAGGTTCATACAAGGCATTAAAGATTCATGTTTCACAAGAACATATACTCAAGCATTTAAGGTAGGCAAATTTAGATATGGTTTACAAGCAAGACAAGGCAACCAAAAGCCAAAACCAGCATAACACATAAAGGAGTCTAACATGCTCCTAAGCAAACCAACATCAACCACATAAGTCCCCATTGCTTGACCATTACATCATTAACATAAAATCCATACTTGATAGATTCAAAAGCCCAACTAGCACACTTGGAGGCCCTCATCTTGCACTAGCAACCCACGAACTACGGATCTGCATTGTCGAACAAAAGAGAGCATAAGCATAAAGCTTAGTGAGGGTAAGCTCATTAAAACAAACCTCGACAATGCAGGGTCCAAGCACGAGCACAACCAAGGTAAAATGCATGTTCTTACCCTCGATCCACATGAGACAAAATACACATGATGCATGAACATATATCCATTATTATGCCATGCTCAACAAGTCACAAGCTCAACATATGAAAATACATAAATCAATGTATTATCAACCACATATATCAATCCATATTGGCACCTAGCTATGACTCAAATACGCAGGTTACCGTTGGAACTCACATCCAACACAACCATTACCTTACGGTGGGATTACACTCATCACCGTTCACGCGGAGGGGATTCCACTCATCCTCACGCCCCGTCGTTGGGATTACGCTCATCATCGACTATCATATATATAAGAAGGTTTTTCGGGCGAACTCGTACTCGATCTTGATGACTACCATCACCAAGACCACGCGCGCATTTGACTCACGTGTGCACACTAACATTCTAATGATCGATCATTTGTACCCAAGCATACTAGTGCCAATACTAAACACAATCCACAATATCATTACATATCAACTTCCGTGCTTAGCACGTACTCACCGTGATCACCATCATGCACAATCTACATGCATATCACAATGCATCAATTTCATGCCTCAACATACATGTATAACACATTTATACATAGCCACCATAAACACAATTAATCGTGAGGCATAAACAACAATTAGAGTGCAACCAAGGTCTCTAACTAAAGCTTGGGATTAGGCTACCACTCTAATCCCAACTCTAAGTGGGTCTACCAAGCCCAACCTAGTCCATATGCTTGAACCAACACTTAAAAACCATTTAGAAGCATTTAACCACTCAGCGACTATTCCAAGCTCAACCCACTAGCCGATCAAGCTTCCAACAATTCCGGATTTGTTCCCGATGCTTCACCAACACAATTTCTTGCTTCTAATCAACTCAACACAATCAAAAAAACCTCAAATCAGTTCACACATCAATGTAGAAAACCTAGAACACTAATCAAGTATAAAACACAAGATTTTCAAGCCAAGAACAACCCCAAAACTTCAAACCCGAGCAGCCATGAAACCCAATCCAAAACTCAAGATTTCAACCTCTTTAACACACTCAAATGCTTCCAAAACGACCCCCAACTATCATACTAACATCAGCCCTCAATTTACAACATTAAACACACCCAAAACTATCCTTTAAACCCTTCAAAAACCCCATCAAAACCCAAATCCGGGAATCTTTATAAAACTCATTAAAATTCACATATGTTGACCCTTTTAGGTTGTAAACAACTTATCTAACCTTAAATAATCAAAAGCTTAGGTTAAAGACAATAAAGCTTCAACCTTTTGACAAGAACTTTGAAAACCCAAAATGCAAAATACATAGTTTTAATTAAAGCTAATGGTACCAAAATGTAGAGGATGACAAGGCCAAGTCAAAAATGCAATTACCTTTTGAAAGTCTCCAAAGATGAAGATGAAAGAGGATGAAATAGTAAAATGGGGTAGAGAGCTCTCCTTGTCGTTGGTTTTGAAATGAGAGTGAGGAAGAAGATAAGCACATGTCTATTTTAACAAATGGGGGTTTTTAATTGGAAGCCCATTTATTTACCCTTTTTCCATTAATGAGATGGCAATTTCATTTATTTGCAAATTCCATGGGAAATGAGTTTAAAATCAATTTTGGTTCAACACAAAATGTTTGTTTTGGAAATATGAAGCTCAAATAATATATTTTATTATTTTAATTATAAAATCGAAACTCAAAATATTATTTTCACCCGACCCCTAAACCTAGTTGTTACATTTTAACTTTAAAAAGGGTCCTAAAGGGTCAAGGAAGGCTAGTTAGACCTAAATCTCTCCTAAGGGACCAAAAACGCTCTTTATCTAAAGACTTTGTAAAGATGTCCGCTAGTTGGTTTAAGGTGTCAACGTACTCTATAACATCATCTTCCTTAAGGACATGATCTCTAATGAAATGATGCCTTATCTCTATATGTTTGGTTCTAGAGTGTTGGATGAGATTTTTAGTTAAGCATATGGCACTAGTGTTATCACACTTAAGGGGTATGATTTCAAATTTATTACCATAGTCTATGAGTTGTTGCTTCATCCAAAGGACTTGAGCACAACAACTCCCTAAGGATATGTACTCAGCTTCGGTGGTATAAAGAGCTACACTATTTTGTTTCTTAGAGAACCAAGATATGAGCATACTACCTAAGAATTGACAAATTCCCGAAGTACTTTTCCTATCGATTTTACATCCCCCATAATCCGCATCCGAATAAGCATGAAGGTTGAAGGTTGAGTCTCTAGGGTACCAAAGACCTAAACAAGAAGAGTCTCTAAGGTACCTAAAGATTCTCTTAACGGCTATAAGGTGAGACTCTCTAGGACTAGCTTGAAACCTAGCACACAAGCAAACACTAAACAAGATATCTGGTCTACTTGCGGTAAGGTAAAGCAATGATCCAATCATAGAACGGTAAAGCTTAGAGTCAACACACTTACCTCCTTCATCTTTGTCAAGCTTTGTAGAAGAGCTCATAGGTGTGTCTTGAGGCTTTTCATTCTCCAAGCCAAACTTCTTGAGCATATCCTTGATGTACTTTGCTTGATTGATGAAGGTGTCATCCTTCCTTTGCTTGATTTGGAATCCCAAAAAGAATGAGAGCTCCCCCATCATGCTCATCTTGAATTCACCTTGCATTAACTTAACAAACTCTTTGCAATGACATTCGTTAGTAGATCCAAAAATAATGTCATCAACATAAATTTGTACTACTAAGATGCCATTTTTATACCTTTTTATGAAAAGTAAAGTGTCCAACTTTCTTTTTTCAAAACCTTTTTCAATCAAAAAGTTTGAAAGTCTTTCATACCAAGCTCTAGGAGCTTGTTTTAAACCATAAAGAGCTTTAGTAAGTTTGAAAACATGATTTGGAAATTTTGTGTCTTCAAAACCCGGTGGTTGTTCCACATACACTTCCTCATTTATAAAACCGTTTAAAAATGTGCTTTTAACATCCATTTGAAAAAGCTTGAAATCATGAAAACACGCATATGCAAGCAACATCCTAATGGGTTCCATTCTAGCTACGGGAGCATAGGTTTCATCAAAATCAATTCCCTCTTCTTGAGTGTAACCCTGTGTTACTAATCTAGCTTTATTTCTCAAAATGTTACCACTCTCATCTAGTTTGTTCCTAAAGACCCATTTAGTTCCTATAGTAGATTGATTACTAGGCCTATCAACTAATGTCCAAACATTACTTCTCTCAAATTGATTTAATTCCTCTTGCATGGCCAAAATCCAAAAATCATCTTTTAATGCTTCTTTGATATTTTTAAGCTCTATGCGTGAGATAAATGCAACATGGTTCATAAGTTTAAGAGAAGATCTAGTGGTTACCCCCTTGGATGGATCACCCAAGATTTCACCATCTTTGACATAGTTGAACTCCCTTGGGTAGCTCACTTCCTTTTCCTCAAGAGCCAAGTGTCACACCCCAAGATTTTGGGATGCAAATATATGTATATATATATTGTATAAAAAAGGGGGGATTTGTGGTTGAGAAGGGTTGAAATTGTGCCCTCCAATCTTGTGGATAAAGATCCTAACCATCAGAGCCAAGACCATTCTTGGTCTAAATCTATCTCAGGTTGGTTTTGAATTTATATCCGTTGGGCATATGCAAAATAATAAAATTGTTATGACTCTTCAGCAACCCCTTAGTGTTGTTTGTTCGTTGGTGTGAGAAACCAGAAGGTTCTTTTCTCCCTCAGCCACCTCTCTCGTTGCCGTCGACCTCTCCGCCACCGCCGGGCCGTGGCGTGCACCGCCAGCACCAGCGTGACCGTCACCCTGCTCCGATTGTGACCCAGCCCTCCACGCGCAGTGATGTGCCGCCATTCGCCGTGGAGAGCCGGTTGAAGTCTGTCAAAACCCGTTCGTGTCACGACCACCAGATCTGGGTTCCCCACGTCACGACAGATAAAACCCAGTCAACCGATCATCCGTTCGACGCTGGTAAGACGCTCATCGGAGCTTCAAGCTTTCCGACGAGATTTTGGCATTTTCGGTAATTTTCGACATGATTCCGACCTATTTCATGTTTCTGATATATGGGTTTTGTTAGGGGTCTGATAAACTCTCTTTTTCTGGCAGATTCGACGCAAAAAGGTGTCTCCGATGACAGTCCGACGATCGTCCGGCGACCCATTTTGTTTTGGGTAAGTAAATCGGCCTAAACCGGTTCAAACCGGTCTGAGTCAACCTAAACCAAACCGGCCCAACCCGTTGACCCGACCCGTTGACCTCGTCCGAGTCAACTTAGTGAGTCAACCCGTTCGAGTCAACTCATCGAGTCGGCTCGTCTGAGTCAACTCAGTTGACTGATGACGTCAGCGCTGACCTATAATGACGTCAGCATTGACTCTAACCCCTGTTGACCGTTGACTTACTGACGTCAGCGTTGACTTTGACCAAAAAGTCAACTTTTCCCGAAAAGCCCTATTTATGTTTTTCGACGTCCTGAGTCCATTTTTGAAGCCCGTTTTGTGAAATTCTAACCCGAAAGCCTTCGAATTGGACTTTGAACCTGAGAATGCATGTGTTCAGTTTTTATTTATTTATTTATTTAAGAGTTATGTGATCAAATTAAGGATTGATTAGAGATTATATTTAATTGAAGGTATTCATGTGTCTTCGTATCCGCGGAGTAAAGGACGTTGAATTCGGGTTCGAGTTTGATCGAATGGAGTATCACAGTCGACCTATATAACAAGGATTCAAGGTAATACACTGCTACCTCCTGTATGCTCGTGAACATGTTAGTATTCGGTTAACGCATGCACATATATGATGATGAGTGCCGTTAATTCTGCTTAAGTCTAACCGGATATGAAAATATACGACGTTATAGATAAGTTTGGAATAATCGAATGAGAAAGATGATAAATCAAAGAATCTGGAATCCAACAAATAGTTAATGAGGCAATCAATCTCCAAACTCGATTAATAATATAAGTTTGTCAAACGACATAAATATTGGAGTATATAATTACGAAAATGCCCTCGATGTGAAAATGACAGAAATACCCCTGATAATGAAAGTGGTGCTGAAACCTACACTAAATCCGGTAAAACAATTGATTCATCTAAAAGTCTCGAATTACTCAGAGAGATACGATAGTAAGACTTAAACATTCAAGAAAGATAAGCACTCGAATTTAGCGTAAATCCTGAATAAACCTCTGAAGATAATTTGTGGGGGGAAAACTCTTTATAGGTTCAGATCAATCAAACTATCAGAAGATACATAATTGCTATTATTGGTAGAATCGAGTAAAAGAATTGAAAATACCAATACAATCGAGTCATCAAATGACCAAAATGTGCTTGGGCATTGGAATTTCTAAATTAACAGAGATGATAGGTCTATCCTCGTGTTTTGAAAATAATGGATGGTTGGAAAATGGTCAAAAGGACCAAAATAATTGAAAGAATTGAAAATACCGACAAGTACGAATTGGCTAAAAGGGACTAAGATGCCACCGGGCACCCAAAACTACCGAATTAACCATATGACAAGATATAAACTAGTGATTAAGATGATTAAGTGATTCAAAAGGCCTGAAAGAACGTGAACGACTGCACTTTAAATAATTGGGATGCCCTCTCGACTGAGATAAGTAAAAGCTTCGAAATCTTGAACTTTTGACAGCACGCAAGTGATTGCAATATTCAAATGGGTTGAAGTTTGGAGTAAGTATGTCAATCATTTCTTGATACCCAAATTGGCATAAATGTATGTTCAACCTCTCGGGGCATGTTTCGAGATAATGTGACAGCGATTCATACAAATGTATAACACAATTAGAATTAAATAGTGAACATAGGGAAGGTGCACCGATTTGAATGCTTGGAAAGTAATGTATCGGCGAGATGAGTATAGTGGAAAGGTCTTTGAAGCCTAGTAAACCGTCGGAAATATTCAGCACGACAAATCATTGACCTATCCCCTCGGGATCAGATTATGGAACTGCCTCGGAGTGTTAAATGACCAAAATGCCCTTATTGGTCAAATGATCAGAACAATCTTGACACATTTGAGATCCTAACCGATCATATCGTATCAATTTTCGAATGCTTGATCGAAGACATTGATTACAAGCCCCCCTTTGAGATAGGGACATCGTCTCTGAAATCGGTTCAGAATTGTCAAAAGTTCAGTGTTTCATCTCTCCTTGTAAATACCAAGTATCTCTGAGAAATAAATGGTTCCTTTTAGTGTGTTCCAAGTGCACATAAATATTCTACCGTCCTGAACCCTAGGCTGTCTTTCGATACGAAATATGTCTTTTATCAAACCGAAATATACATATGTATCTGAACAAAAAAAAGAGGAAAAGAAAATAAAATAAAATTTGTATATGCTCGCTAGTTATCGTTTAATCGAAAACTAAAGTTTACTTTATATTCACTGTTATTACTGATTAACAATGAATGCTACTGAATATTATTATTATCGATCATTTTCGACTATCACTAATTACTACCGATTACTATTGTCACTACCTATATCGTTATCGGGATATTTTGGGATAGAGTATGAAGTTATCGTAGGTTCAGCCCTGATCAGGCTGGTAATTCCTTACCGTTTCAGGTTCCTATGCTTCGGCTAGGGTAATTTCTACCGTACCGTACCTAAGGTATCCCCTTAGGCTGGCACCTACGCCCAATGGGCCTGGGTTAATGCCCGTGATAGTTGCAGTATGGGGAACTGCATACCTGAGTTTGGTTGGAGGGTAGATAGAAAATCTAAAATGAACCTTATCATTAAAATCATATAACAATGAAATAGCGTTCACCACACCGTTACTTTGTATGTGTTAACTTTGCACTGTTTGAACACACACTAAGCCTCTGATTTAACTATCGTAATCGATATCTTGTCTAACTCTTTAGTATATATGTTCCTAGTATGATACTCAATGATTGAATAAAGAATAATTATATTATCTTCATGCATACCGCTTCATTGGAATATCTGATCGTATCTTTGTAGCCTATTGTTGCCCGAAACATCATGATAGTGTTATGCCTACCATATACCTACATGTTACTCATAGTATCCATTGGTAGTTCTGTATTACTGAGCTTTCCGAAGCTCACGTTGTTTTTACCGTCGCAGGTTAAAAAGAAATCTAACATGGCTCGATGACTGACATCAGTGTTTGGTGTTCCCTCGGTGTTGCTTTTGGAGTACGGTACCGACACAGTTAGTGGGCATGCATGTCACTATTGTTTCATGACAGTGTCCATAAAATATTTTTCTGAAATTTTTGTTACATGTTTAAATAAGTTCATGAAAGAGTATTTTCAACAAAAGTTACCGTTATAATTTAATATGTGTTTTTTTAGAAATGTTTTATGTGGATTTTTACGGTGGGTCGCTCTTGTGACCCTAATGTGACTTTCTAGGATCCGCAAAACGCATAGGCGGGTCTAGGGGGTTACACCAAGTCCTTCAAGGCTTTAAGAGGTGGATCTTGTGTATCCTCTTCTTTTGTTGGAATCTTATCCTCCTTTGAAGTTTGTCCTCCATCAAAGACATTAATGATTCCTACATCACCATCA
Organism: Hibiscus tridactylites; assembly: GCA_958450335.1. Taxonomy (NCBI): domain Eukaryota; kingdom Viridiplantae; phylum Streptophyta; class Magnoliopsida; order Malvales; family Malvaceae; genus Hibiscus; species Hibiscus tridactylites. The sequence continues at coordinate 41,003,499 of OY288292.1, forward strand.
TCACAAGAATCCTTCCTTGGAAGGAGGTTATCATCGAATACAACATGTATAGATTCTTCTACTACTAAAGTTCTCTTGTTAAATACACGATAGGCTTTATAGGTTAAAGAATATCCTATGAAAATAGCTTCATCACTTTTTGCATCAAATTTATCTAAGTTGTCTTTTCCATTATTTAAAACAAAACACTTGCAACCAAATGGATGAAAATAACTAATGTTAGGCTTTTTATATTTTAAAATCTCATATGGTGTTTTCTTTAAAAGTGGCCTAATCATTACTCGGTTTACAATGTAGCAAGCGGTGTTTGTGGCTTCCGCCCAAAAATATTTAGGTAAATTGTTTTCACAAAGTATGGTTCTAACCATTTCTTGTAAAGTTCTATTTTCCCTCTCAACTACCCCATTTTGTTGAGGAGTTCGAGGAGTAAAAAAATTGTGGCTAATACCATTTTCATTTAAAAACTCTTCAAACCCTAGATTTTGAAATTCGGTTCCATGATCACCTCTAATATGAGAAATTCTAAGTTCAAGATCATTTTGGGTTACTTTTGAAAATGTGATGAATTTTTCTAAAGCCTCATCTTTAGTACTTAAAAATAGAACCCAAGTAAATCTAGAAAAATCATCAACAAGCACAAAAGCATAAGATTTACCACCCAAGCTCATAGTTCTAATAGGCTCAAATAAATCCATATGAATAAGTTGTAAACAAATACTTGTAGAAACGTCATTAATGGATTTAGAGGATGACTTATGTTGTTTACCCTTAGAGGCATCACAAAATTTATCATTTGAGAACTTAATTTTGGGTAAACCTCTAACTAGATCTAGGGAAATTAATTTTTCTAAAACACTAATGCTAGCATGTCCTAGTTTCCTATGCCATAATCATGCATCATTTTAATTTTGAGCTACTAAACATGCATGGGATGTACGTATGTCATCTAAATGCACCATGTAAATGTTACATATGCGATGAGCTATGAGCATAATATTATTTGATTTAATGTCAATAATTTTGCACACATTTTTATCAAATAAGACATTAATTCATTTATCACATAATTGGCTTATGCTCAACAAATTATGTTTAAGACCATCGACATACAAGACATTTCAATAAGAATGGTAGAGTGATTACCTATGGAGCCAATACCTTTAATGTGGCCTTTGGAGTTGTCACCAAATGTCACCACTCCTCCACTTTTTGGCTTTAAGTCCATGAATCTACCCTTGTCTCCGGTCATATGCCTCGAGCATCCACTATCAAGGTACCATGAATTTTGACTTTGTGCTTTGGCCTTGTAGCAATGCCCCCTACAAACAAAGATATTAAACTTTTGTTTTTGGTACCCAAATCATTTTGGGTCCACGAGTGTTAGCTCCCAATAGCTTGGTTCCCTTAAGAATCCAAGGTGACATAGCAATAATATTATTAGATTTGACAAGTTCCTTAGGAACCCATACACTTCTAATCTTTTTAGTTCTATTATGTCTAGGGAAGCTAATTTGTTTGTAGTTATTTGTCTTTCTCCTAGGTTGATTTGTTTTAGATGATTCACCTTTTTCATGCTTCACATTACTAACATTTTTAAAAGACTCTTTGAGCTTGTTAAGCTCATCTAACACCTTTTGGTGTTCACTATTTCATTCAGAAAGAAGATTATTTAGATCAACATTTTCATCTTGGAAGAATTTAAGTTCATCTTTTAAACCTAAAATATTTTTCTCAAATTTTAAGTTAGCTTGAGAAAGTGAGTCATTTTTATCATTTAATTCCGAAATAATTTTCTTATTTCTAATGACCGACTCTTTGTACTTCTCAACTAACTCATCATAATCCTCTTGCAACTCATCATATGCATCATGTAATCCATCAAATGTAAGTCAAAAGATGATGAGTTAGAGGTTACCAAGGAGGAATCTTCCTCAAGTGCCATGAGGCAAAGGTTGGCCACTTCTTGTTCGTCATCCTCGGATGACTCCCCATCACTCCAAGTAGCAAGCTTGGCTTTGAGCTTCTTCTTCTCAAAGCCTTTCTTCTTGAGTTGAGGGCTCTCCGAACGATTGTGAGCGGGCTTTTTGCACTCGTAGCAAATGATTTGATCCGTCTCTTCTTCTTTATTTTTACCCTTGAAGTCCATCTTTCTTTGAATCTTCCTTCCTCGGTTGGACCTCATGAATCGTTAGAATCTTTTGGCTATCATAGCCAATTCTTCTAAATCCTCCTCCTCACTAGAAGTGCTCTCCTCATATAATGAAGCTTTGAGAGCCACTCCCATCTTCTTCTTCTTTTCTACTTCTAACTTCTCCACTCTTTTCTCTTCCTTTTTCTTTTCATCTTCCCTTCCTTGATTCATTATTTCATGAGTAAGGAGAGAACCCACTAGCTCATCAAGTTTGAGCGTCTTCAAGTTTTTGGCCTCGATGATGGCGGTTCTCTTCCCATCCCAAGATTCGGGAAGTGAGTAGAGTAGCTTCCGACAAAGTTTGTCTTTTGGGATTGTCTCACCAAAGCCCTTGTGCCCGTTGACGATGGTTGAGAAGCGATCGAACATCTTGGACACCGTTTCGTCGGGCTCCATCTTGAAATTCTCATAACTAAGATTGAGAATTCCAATCTTGGTCTCCTTCACATCATTGGTTCCTTCATAGGTGGTCTCTAGAGTATCCCACACTTCCTTGGCACTCTCAATGGAGAAGACTTTGGAGTAGATGTCGGGACCGAAAGAACAAAAGAGCATGTGAAGAGCTTTGTCATTTATTTGGATCTTCTTCCTCTCTTCTTCACTAATCTCGATCTTCTTCTTTAGAACCAACTTTCCTTCATCATACCTCTTCAAAGGAATATAGGGACTATCTTCAATGACATCCCAAACAAGGTAATCGTTGGATTTGATGAAGGGGCGCATCCGGTTCTTCCAAAATGGATAGTTGTCACCTTTGAAGAATGGTGGTTTTGTGGTGGATTGAGACTCGTACATGCTTGAGCCGGAGGTAGATGTCATGGCTTGATTTTTGGATGATCACACTCTTCCTAGGAACTTCTCTTGCGGTTGTTAATCCTTCAAAGAGGTAGGCTCCGATACCAATTGTTGAGTGGATCTATGGATTGATCAAGACCAAGAGGGGGTGAATTGAGATTTTTAAAATTTGTTGGAGTGAAAGGATAGCTAAAAATGAAGAACAAAGAATTTTAGAGTGGTTCAAATTCCAAATGAACTCTACATCCACTACCTTAGCTACCACTAAGGATTTGCAACAATTCACTAATTTGCTCTTCCCCTTTTCAAGGCTTAGGAGGTCACCTTTACACAACTGGTCAAATTTTCTACCCAAATTTTGACCAAACCCTCACAAATAAACAAAGAAGAAATTGGACAAGAAAGATATCTCTCAAATACAATATTGCCCCTTAAAGTACAACACTCAACCCAAATTTGAAGATATAATAGGAATTGAATACAACTCAATTTGGGGTTTACAAGAAATTGGAAAATAGGCACACTTGAGGTTGGATTTTTGCTTGGATGTTTATCTTTGATGCAATAGTTGTTGCTGGTCTTCAATGAGCTTCAATTTATACCTTCTCTATCAATTCTAGCTGTTTGGCTAGTTAGGGTATTGATTATTGCCGTTGAGACCCTCTCTTTCCACTATAAATGCACTTCTGTAGCTATCCGTATCGGTACACGGGGACCCGTATCGATACCTGTCTCAAAATAGAAAGAGTCGTTGCACATAATAAAGAGGGCGTATCGAAACGCGTGGAAGCGTATCGGTACGAGATAAGGACCGTTTTGATATGGAAGAGACCGTATCGATACCTTTTTCTCAGCTTAGCTCACTGGAAGTTTCCGTTTAGATACGGGTAACACCGTATCGATACGGGACAACTGCCACTTTAAATGTTAGTTACCCAACGACTGACACCAACGGTCGAAAACATTTAAACCTCTTCGAATTAAAAAATCCGTTAAAACCGTATCGATACGGGTTAAGCTGTATCGGTACACCATTCAAACTCCTTCAGTTTTTACACACTTAACTGTATCAAAACAACGTATCGAAACACGTCTTTCCAGTAGCCAACTTTGTAAAAAAGGTATCGATACGGCTGGAGGAGTATCGATACACCTGGACGATTTTCAATACTTTGGCCTTGGAACACTTAGAAAATATTTGGAGTTTGAGTTTTTCAAATCAGTTTAAAGTGTTGGTGATTTATAAATCATTTAAGGGACTTAGAAATCTTATTTCAAGTTTTCAATTTAGTGCTTAACATACTTAGTTATATCAAAATCAAATATGGGTTTTACACTTACCACTAACTTGTGGGTTATTCAAAACAAGGGTTGATCCTCTAAATTTTCGTCATTAGTTTTAAAGGAGGCCAAAATAAAATTAAAAATTTTGAGGGGTCATACTATGATTTTACAAACTTTAAAGGGATTCTAGAGGTAATTTTACCTTTTTTTGGCTAATCATTCTCGATTTTGTTCTCTTTCAACATTAGAGTGCCCCACACCGAACATGTACAAGTACATATATCAAAAATACTAATTTATCAAACAAATTATAAATCAATTAATAAACTGAACCATATAAAAAATAGATTCAGAATTCCTTACCTCACTAACAAAATAAATTAATAAACCTCTAAATAATCAAAACCTCTTATCTAAGCTTACCACTAACTTGTGGGTTATTTAAAACAAGGGTTGATCCTCTAAATTTTCATCATTAGTCTTGTAAAAATCAAGAATCTTTCATGGTCTGTAACACCCTGAGTTTTGGCATGTAAAAAAATGAAATGAAGATGATATATAGGCTGCCATAGGGTGTTGAACCTGTAACCTTGGCCATGTTTCCTCGTGCCTTAACCATTTAAGCTAAGCGCTCATATATGTTAAGTATTAGAAGAGAAAGCACCTTGAAGTAAAAATATGGGGTTCTGACCCAAATTAAATATATCAAAAAGACCTTTCAGCTACCCCTATTTTGGTATCTTGCTTCGAGAGTCGAACTAGAGAAATAGTTCCAGACTCTTCCTCTACAAGCCAACATGAGCTCACTGTCCGATCTCCCTCACCCCTGCACCGTGAACTTCACCGCCGGCAACAATCGGAGCGCTGTCGCAAACGAGTTAAATCTTTGGCTGCCACTCACGCATTAGCGCCGCCGTCCATCGTGAAGCTTGGTTCGAAAATTCGGTAGAAACCCTAAGTTTGGCCCTTTTATTTTCCAGCAATTACATCGCCGTCCGCCTTCCGTTCGTCGCGCTACCAACACCAGTAGGTTCCTCACGCCATGACGAACAAAATCCCTTTGACCGTTTGCCCATCCGACACCGGGAGAGGCCTCATCGGAGCTATGCTTGTCCGATTGCCATTTTCGCATTTTAGGTAAAACTGGTGATTTCTGACCAACTTTCGGCGTTTGAATGTTATCGCGGAAATGTGGTTTTGATGATCTTTTTTTTTTGCAGTTTTGGCGCGAAATAAGTCTCCAACAACTTTTCCAGCGGCCGTTTGGTTACCAAAAACCCAGGGTGAGTATACGAGGTTAATTTCGGTCCAACCCGTACTCGACCTGTATCTGACCAAACCCGAACCCGTATCTGACCCGAATCGATCTAACCTGACCTGTATCCAAGCCCAACCCGTCTACTGAGTCAACTCAGCCCAAGTCAGCCAAGTGAGTCAACCGAGTCAACTAAGTTGACCTCTGCCCGTTGACTGTTGACATTAGCGTTGACCTACCGACGTCAGCATTGACTCTGACCCCGTTGACCGTTGACTTGCTGATGTCAGTGTTGACTTGCTGACGTCAGCGTTGACGTTGACCAAAAATTTAACTTTTTTGAAAACTTTCGTTTTATGTTTTTCGACGCCTTGAGTCCGTTTTTGAAGCTCATTTCACAAAATTCTGACCCCAAAAGCTTCCAAATCTGACCTTGAACCCGAACTTGTATATGTATCTAATTATTTAGTTAAGGGTACTGTGAATAAGGACTGAAATGTAAATTTGTGTAATTGAAGGTACTTACAATTCCTTGAATACAAATTGTTGAGGGACGTCAAATCCGGGTTCAAGAGTGTTCGAACGTCGTTCACGGATCGACCGGTGTAGCTTGGAGCAAAGGTAATACATTGCTACCTTCTGCATGCTTTTGAAACATGTTGGTATTCGATAACTGTTTGCACGACCATGATTGAGCATATAATTATTTCCACCTAAGTCGATCAACTAAGAAATAAGAATAATAATGGCTAAGGCAAAGATATTTGAATAAGAGGTTTGATAAATCGAAAGGACTTTCGAGTTCAGTAATCAATTAATACAAACAATTAACTTCCAACTCTGATTGATTTGGCTAATGAATTACAAAAATTCCATCGATATATGAAAATGACTAAGACACCCCTATTAATGACAGCAGTCTGAGAATCTACACTAGATTTGGTAAAACAACTAATTCTTCTGAAAATCTTGAAATTTGCTTAGGAAGTTATGGTAACGAGGCTTTACTTTTGAGACGGTAAATTGTTCAGATTATTTGAAATTAAATAAATCTCTGAAGACATTTGCGAGAAACTAATTGTATGTTTGAATTAGTCAAAGTCGCGTGAAATGCTGAATTGGTTGAATTGACTGAAATGTTTGGAAGAAAAAAAATGATAAGGCTGAATTGATCAGAATATTCATAATGACCAAAAAGAATAATCTATCCTCAGCACCAATTGCTAAATTAATCAAAATGATGGATATACCCTCGAGAACTTTAATGAATGAATAGTTGGAAGGACCGAAAGGCTTGGAATAATTGAAACACCTTGGGCATCGTAGTCTCTGAAATACATTCGAATACTAGAATGACAGGAAGTACCACTAATCGGGACTAAGAAATACCAATAAAGTCAACAAAAGTAATGGCTCTAAAAGTGGTATTATGCGACTCGTGTTTGCTGATCGTTTGATATATATATATATATATATGAGCTTGAATGAATACTATATGAAGGCATATTCGATATGTTTGGAAGAAATACATAGCTAACTGTAAGAGTAATCTGTTTAAGGGTACGTTCGATACTATGATTTGAGTTCCGGTGTACTACCCATGTCCAAATACTTGGAAAATATCGCTTGAATATATGTTCGATTGCTCGTTGTAAGTTCAGTGGATGGTTGGCGATGACGAGCTATTCTTGCTTTACACCAAGGTCAATTTTGAGAGATGAATGTTTAAGGTGTACCTGCCCGGTTAAGCAATGACATCATGTTGATGGGTTTGATTGTTTCAAAAAGGGCTCGAAAACTTGATGAGCAACTAAAATTCCTGAATCCTGTACATCACTGTCTATTACCTCGTTGGTTTAAATTATCGAATTACCCTTAAAGGCCAAAATAACCATTTTACCCTCGTAAGCTTTAATGTTTGAATCACTCATGATATATCCAAAATCTTGCCAATCCCTGTGTATCAACTTTTGATGTTTGGTTCGAGCCGTTATTACCGAACTTCCCTTTTGTAGGGACCTCATTCTACAATCAGTCCAAATTTGCCAAATGTTCACCTTTTAATAATGATCGAGTGTCTTAGAGGAATGCATTGAACCATGTGGAATGTTTCCTGCACAATTATATTCTTCCCGATCTGAAACTAATCCTCTCTCTGAAACGAATCATGAATTATGTTTGGCTAAATTATATACATCTGTATCTGATCTGGAATGCATGCTCTCTAATTTCTGATACTCTAAAAATTTCATGTACGATTACCACTCATTATGTATTCACTAAATTATTCTAATTGGGGTAATTCTGGGTTATATTATGAAGTCTTTGCAGGTTCAGCGCTAGTAATTCCTTATGGACCCGAGGTCTCCCCTTGGGTAGGTTTCGATGCTTCGGCACGGGTAATTCTTTATGGACCTACGGCAGCCCCTTGGGTAGGTTCCGATGCTCATTGGGCCTAGGGTAAGTCCTTATGGATGCAGTTCCGGGGAACTGTATATTGGTGTACGGTTGGAGGGTAGTTATGCTAATACTTAGTTTTCCATGTTCCCTCTCTATCCTCAGTCAAACTCTATTATTATCTGAAATATTTTGTCTATCATTCTTGATCTGTAACTGATGGAACACCCTAAACTCTCTGGCTGAATTTTCTTAATTTATGCCCCTTCTGACTACCTGAGTTAGACATCGTGTCTGGTGATCAGGTAATTAATCAGAAATGAATATGTCACTTTCAAGCGTAACAACTAAACGAATTGTATTCTATATCTGAAACTTGATAATCCTTGCTTCTATCCTTTTGTCCTGGTACATCTAATACTTACATGTGACATGAAGCTTCTTTTGGTAGTTTCGTATTACTGAGCTTTCCAACGCTCATGTTGTTTTTACCTTCACAGGTTAAAAGATCGACCATGTTGCAGCTATCAACATCGGTATGAGAGTTCTGTTGGCTTGCTTGTGAAGTATGGTATATGTATAATTAGGGGGCATGTATGCCATGTTTTGATTTATATTCGAGTCCGAAACTTGTAGTAATAACTTGTATCATAGTTTTGTTTCATTGTCTGAATATTTTTCTAAAATTGTATTTTGATTCAAAACTTGATTTATTATTTTAAATGATTTAGCAAATTGTTTATTTTGAAATTTTAACGTAGGTCGCTCTGGTAACCCTAATGTGACTTCTTGGGATCCGTATTAACACATATGCGGGTCTAGGGGGTTACATGGTCTTTCTCTAGCATAGACATGAGGCATTAAAAATTTGAGATGAGAAATTAACCAAAGAGAGTAAAAGAGCAATAAACATAGAAAATATGTTGAAGAAAATAGAACAAAATTTAAAAAAACGTTTTCCTTCTACTGAAATCAATATTTTTTCTTGTTACAAAGATAACGTAATACAAGATGCCAATCACTAAATAACCTTTAGATCAAATTTGATAGTTTTTAACAACTTGTACAACATAATATCCGTTCTCCATATATAAAAGAAGATTTCAGTAAAAATCAGTTAATATTTTCTAACTATCCTCATTTACTCGGTTCTACGTTTATTACTCTCTCATTTTGTCTAACCAGTCTGTCTTTTATCCAATTAATATTTAAGTCATACTTAACCAAGCTTAAAAATAAGCAAACCTGCCTCCATAAAGATTTGAACCATGAACACCCTACACTGAACCTAAGTGTTTAACAACTAAGCTAGATTAAGAACTAATTATATATTCACAAAATTTAAGATTTATTATCGTCTCAAAATCAAATCAAAATACTACTAAAATTAATATAAAATTATTTTTCCAATTCATTTGTGAATAAAAAATATTTATTTATTTTATAAAAATGTATTAGTTCATTCTGAAAATTAACTATAATTAAAATAACATGTTCATATACATGTCAACAAATTAAATGTTGTTTAAAAATTTTGGCCATGTTTGGCAATTAGCAGATAGTTGATAGCAGATTATATTAGTTGATAGCTGATTGCATTAGCTGATTTAACTAACAGATTGTATTAGCTGATTGTATAAAAGTGTTTGGTAAAATTAACTGATAACTGTTTAATTATTTAAACAAGCAAAATGACATATAAGGACATGCTTATATTCGATACTTGTTTGAATAATTTATTAGTTATCAATATTTTGTATATATTAATATTAATTAGATTATCAAAAAATAATTTTTAATATAACATTACTAAGCATATTTGAAGAATATCTATATATTAATTTATTATTTATATAATTATTTTAATAAAATTTAATTAATTATTTAATTTAGATGTAAATGTGTGAAAATAAAAAGAAAAAATAAAAAAATATTAGTTTACAAATGTCACAATGTAAATACATGAGGTTAAAGTATTAAAATAGAAAAGGTTAAATTTAAGTTATTTGGAGATTTTTTATAATTGTTAAGGATAAAATGATCTTTATAACTCTTATGTCAAAATCTCTAATTTCAAAAAGCTCCTATTAGCAGTTTTTCAGAATTAGAGGTTTCACCCAAATCCAGTATTTCAATATGCTCTTTATCAAACATCCAAATTAGCAGATTTGACCGATCAGACCTCTAATTTGAACTCAAACCTCTAATTTTTACTAAAACCGCTCTTTACCAAATAGGGCTTGTATTTTATCCTAAAAATAATTATAAATTTATTTTTTAGAATATTTTAACATTTGTTTTATAATTAAATAAATAATTACTTAATTATTTTTTAATTTCAAAACGAAGTGAAAAAATAATTCTAGTTTGATCTTAAATTTTAATTATATTTCAAGTTAAATTTTTTTTAAATATTAAAATAATAATTTTAAATTTAAATAGTTATTTTTAAATAATTTAAAATTTATATTCTACCATAAATATATATTATATAATTTTTTATAAAAATATAATATAATTTTATAAAAATTAATTTAATTTTTTCCAAAAAAATAATTTTAGATTAATTTTAGTAATGTTTTGAATAAATTTGGAGGTGATTATCATCTTAAATTAAAAATTAAATTTTGTGAAAATATAATAATTTCTCAACCTAGCCTAGTGGTTAAACACCTTGAAACAAAAATAAAGTGTTCATGGTTTGGTAAAACTAAATCAAATCTTAAAACTAGTTTAGAGGTGATGATGTGGAAAATAAAAAAATTACCGAATCAGCACTACGGTTATTTATTTAACAACCGATGATTAAAACAAGGCACCTAACATTAAAGACTATTTTGACGAAAAATTTAGCTGAGTGACCAAACCAACAAAAGGGTGTTATTTTGATGACCACACATGTAGGTTTCCCTAATTTTTTATAAAGGGTATATTAGAAAAAGAGCTAGCCAAATACAAAAAAATCTCATCAAAATTTTGTTGAGTATCATAAAGTCAGTGATTTTGGTTTAGACCAAACACCATGAACGTTTATGAGTTTGGAAATAACTTTTACGGTCATGCGTCCAGGTTCGAATCGGCATACCGTACGCCACTTGAAAAGCACTCATCTTAAACACATTATATTTGGTAAAGAACTAACAAGATAGCTTGTTAGCTTGGTGGTTAGACTATTTGCGATTCATCCTCCAAACTTGGGATCGAATCCCAACAGTGTTAAGTAGTAATTTTTATTTCTTAAAAATTAATATAAAAAATAATTAATTTAATAAATATTTTTTTATAATGCCACGTCAGCACCTAATTACACGTGGACATGCCACGTTAGTCAACTAACGGTTGTCAACCATCTAGGGTGAATTTTAAACGAAAATGAAACATTAAGGGCTTGTCTGAACAAAAAAAAAGAATAGGAGCTAAAGTGACCAAAAGATCAAACGTTGGGGGTTATTTTTGACTTTATGCCGCTAAAATGTACACATAAAGCTAAGCAACTAAACTAGTATAAACACATGACAAACTAGTCTTGTAATCTGCCTTGATTTGAACATGAGAATGACAATAGTTTGGATTGAGTTTCTTGGTGATTTAATGATTGAATACATTGGATTGACACTGATTTTGTGTTTATATTGCTTGAGTAAACTCTAGATTAAGAGGTTGATATCATTGAAGAGGAGAAAAGTGGGCAAGTTAGTGGCAAACTTAAGGGAATTGCTATCCAAGATCAAAATTAGCTTGGAGAACTTGTGAGTGTAACTATTAATAGGGTTAGGACTTAGGTCCTAACCAAAATGAGCATGTCTACATTCTTGTTTAATGCTTATCATGAAACACGACTTTAATTATATTTGGTAAACTAAGGGAAGAATGGTTTAAATAATACTTAATATGAATGTTGTCTGTGAATTGATTGTGTACTTAAATGGATCTTGTTATAGGTCTTGATTGTGCTATTCGAATGCTCTTGAGATACATGAGACTTGTCTTGGTTACATGTTGCCATGACTTGCTTAAATGGTATGCTTGCTGACTAGAAATGCCTAATAGGTCTTAATTGATAAAACATTCTTAAAAGGTTATAAATCATGTTATAATGAACCAAGGTTCACTAAGCCTAAGGGCCATCTTGATCTTGTTAAATGTATATATGAATGAAACCTTGAATAAGCTTTCAACTTGTCTTGAATATGTCTTGATCCTTGACTTGATTGGTTACATGAACCTTGATCAAATGTTAACTAAACTAAATGATGCCTTGGTAGCTAGTGAGTCATAGGTAGGATGACATGCCATAGAGTCTAGAGCTCATTTTGTATGGGGGTACTAAGGTCTTGGGCTAAGGCCCTTATTCGCGACAGTAGGAGGGATGTGTGATATGGTCACTGATGATAGTAGGAGGGATATGACCGATACTTATTTTGGCGACAATTTGGTTGGTGACTCGATTATCTAGACTTGACTAAATACCAATGCCTAATCTTGTTATTATAAAGTTTGAATATCATACGATACATGAAATGAAACCTGAATTGTTATGAAACTTGTTTTGGTTGTCTAGAATCCTTGATTTACATGTCATTCAGATGTTACTTAGATTGAAAGAATGGTTTTGATGCTATCACATGCTTTACTTAGCTTGATATTGAGATATATGATGTTATACATGATCTTGCAATGTTATGTATAAATGAAAGCTAATTCATGACATGATACTTGTTTTTTACTAGACCATTCAAATGCTTCACATGGATAATGACTTGTAATGTTCGGATCTTAGCTAGGTCTTCTATTGAATTAAACACACTTGAAAATGAAATGAAGTTTGTCACAGACTTATTCTCTCAAACCGATTCATGCGGCGTTAGCAACTCCGGATCTTTCTAACCAACCTTACTTCACGTGAACGCTATGGCTAAGCAAGTGAAAAAACAAGAGAAGGCAAATGGGCTTTACAAAGAAAGCTTTGTATTGAAGCTTAAGAGCTTACAAGAGAAATGAAACTTATGGATCTTGTGGGATGGTTTACAAATGAGAGGGGTGGCCCTATTTATAGGCTCCCACCTTCTCAATGGACGACCATGAACGTTTTGATCCAACGGCTATTATTTTGCCTCCTAAAATATCTAAGGGACCTAAACTATTCTAGATAAGTCCATACTTATCTACATATGTCTCTAGTATTCTAGATAGCTTCATATAGTTCTACACTTATCTATAGGTTTCTAGAATATTCCGGAGATGTCCGGAGTTGTCCTGATCCTTCCAGACTTTTCCCGATCATTCCCGAGCATTCCTGGGTGTTTTAGGTTCCTCTGGGTGAGCCTAGATTGTTGTGGAACGTTCTGGAACCCCTTGGATCCTTGTGGGCCTCTCTAGGACGTTCTAGAACCGTCCCTAGTTCTTGCTTGGCTTTAAAATGCCCAAGGCACTTCACTTTGCCTTGGTTGGCCCGAGCGCACCAAGGTGGGGCTCCTCGGTTGGCCTTGGTGCACCTAGGGGGCACTCCTCGGTTAGCTGTGGCGCGCACTGGTGAGGCGTGACACTCTCCCCCACCTGATCTCACGACGTCCTCGTCGCGTCTTGGTTGGGCGGCTGGGGCGTTGTCACCACACTTCCGTTGTCTCCCAGTTTGCCTCTTTTTCACCCTCGACATGACATCTTGTCCCATGGCTATCTCACCGGGTTTCCTTCTCGGCTTGGTAGAGCTTGACATCGTTTCCTTGAGTTGGGTAGCCTTTCTACCTTTGTGTCCATCCAACCCCTTGGATGGCTTGCCTCAATCAATGTCCCTTTAGAGCTGAAGGGACGAGAGCACCTTGGTCCCTTGCTTGGCAGCTTTGTGTGTTGGCACCACACAAGCTTGGTTGCCCTCCTTGATGCACATGCTGTTGGAGAATGGCATCAGAATTACCTTGGCCCGATCAAAGAAGTCGATCCCCAGGATGATCTTGTAGTCATCCATCGGCACAACTGTGTAGTCTATGTGCCCAGACCATGTCCTTATATTGGTCTCGACTCCTCGAGCAATCCTGTGGATGGGCTGAGCGGTAGAGTTAACAGCCTTGACAGATCCGCCTCCCCCCTTTACCTTAAAACCAAGCCTTTTTGCTTCTTCTAAAGAGAGGAAGTTATGGGACACACTTGTATCAAGCATGGCCCTTGTAGCCTTCCCGTTAACGGTGACATCCACGAAAAGAAACCCTTTGGCTTCGGTCTTTGGAGCGAATTGGATACCATTCAAGAGTTGAATTGATCCCATTTGTGCACCTTCATCTCCACTGTCGGTGTCACTACCTTCTTGTTGCTTGGCTAGGAGCATGCTAAGGGCTTGACGTTGTGGGCATTCACGACCCCAATGGCCACCATCGCAAATGAAGCAATTGTTGGGCGGTGACTTCCTCGTGCCTTGGAACTCTTTGGACTTGCCTTTGTCCTTACTCTTCCAAGAGGACAAGTCTCTATGCCTAGGTGAGTGGCCTTCTTGATGTCCCTCCTTGTGATGGCCCTTGTCTCCCCCACCTTTGGCTTGACCGCCCTTCTCATCCTTCGTCTTAGGGGTGGTCTCCTTGTGGCTAGAGTAGTCGACGAGACTCTCGGCCACGATAATTGCATCGGCAAGGGTTTGGACTCTCCCTTGCCTTAGCTCGATTTTGGCCTAATTCTGGAGACCATCTATGAAATTGAAGAGCAAATCTTTGTTGGAGAGATCAGGGATCTCAAGCACCAAGCTTGTAAACTCCTTGACATAATCTCAAATACTCCCCGATTGCTTTAACCTTCGCAATCGAGCTCTGGCCTCGTCCTCGGTAATCTTGGGGTAGAATTGCCTTTTGAGTTCCTTCTTAAAATCATCGAAGGTAGAGATAGTGCACGTACCTTTTTCAATGTCATTGCGTCTTTTCCTCCACCACAACATGGCGGTATCAACGAGATATAGATCCCGCGGTTTGGATCTTGGTGGCATCCTCCACAATGACAACAACTCTGAGGTATTGCTTTAAGCCATATAGGACACTTCCTTAGCATTGCATGCTCCCGCAAAGGTTTGAGGCTTGGGGACCTCGACCCTTCTAGCCTCAACGGTGGTGCTTGGTCCCGCTGCCAAAGCACGTTTGCACAAGGCTATGTCACCTTATAGTGCCTCTACTTAAGCACGAGCATTTTTTAGCTCATGTTGAAGAGATGCACGCACCTTTAGAGCTCCTCCATGAGAAGATCGCGGACTTGTCCCATCTCCGCGCGCATGGTCTCCTCTAGCTTGAGCCTCATGGCTTTGATGGCTGTGTAGATCTCGGCGTCCTCTGCCTCGAGGCCTTTCACTCGTTGGGCAAGGTCGTCCACCTGGGTGCTTACACCCACCACATTCTCCTCAACGTGGGTCACCCGAGACTCTAAGCTAGAAATCACATCCCTTGACTTTGCACGCGACCTAGTCGTTGGGTCAACCATTTCCTCACGCCCTTGTTGCCCTTGCGTAACTTCTGCCTCAGTTGAGCTAGCCACTTGGTTCTTCTCGGTCTTGGCAATGTCCCTAGTGTCGAACATGCTCTAATACCAACTATCACAAACTTATTCTCTCAAATTGATTCGTGCGACGTTAGCAACTCCCGATCTTGCTAACCAGCCTTACTTCACGCGAACGCTATGGCTAAGCAAGTTAAAGACAAGAGAAGGCAAAGGGGCTTTACAAAGAAATCTTTGTACTGAAGCTTAAGAGCTTATAAGAGAAAGAAAACTTATGGATTTTGTGGGATGGTTTACAAATGAGAAGGGTGGCCCTATTTATAGGCTTCCACCTCCTCAATGGACGACCATGATCGTTTTGATCCAACGACTATTATTTTGCCTCCTAAAATATCTAAGGGACCTAAACTATTATAGATAAGTCCATACTTATCTACATATGTCTCTAGTATTCTAGATAACTCCATATAGTTCTACACTTATCTATAGGTTTCTAGAATATTCCAGAGTTGTCATGATCCTTCCGGACTTGTCCCGATCATTCTCGAGCATTTCCGGGTCTTCTAGGTTCTTCCAGGTGAGCCTAGATTGTTTTGGGACGTTCTAAAGCCCCACGGATCCTTGTGAAAACGGTCAAGATGGTTATGGGCCTCTTTAAGACATTCTAGAACCATCCTTGGTTATTGCTTAGCTTTAAAATGCCCAAGGCACTTCACTTTGTCTTGGTTGGCCCGAGTGCACCTAGGTGGGGCTCCTTGGTCGACCTTGGCGCACCTAGGGAGCACTCTTCGGTTGGCTGTGGCGCGCACTGGTAGGGCGTGACAACTTGCCTAGATAAGGTTGCTACCTCACTAAGTACTTAATTGTACTTATCACTCTTGTTTCCATTCTTCCCAATCTATAAGTTAAGTTGATTGAAAGCTATTCTAGAGTTGAGGCAAGGCAAGACAAGCTCATATAGTTCATATTACTTTTGTAAACTCCTAGTTGGTTGCCTTAGATATGTATATAGTCTAGTTATCATGCATATTGAAACTTGAAGGCTTGTATATATTTTGGTATGATGTTATGATGTAAATACATGTTATTATGGTTTGGAACTTGTGGCCTTGATGATCTAGGTGTTATGCAATGATATATGATTATGATTAATCAAATGGATTATGAACTTATGCTTGGAAAGCATAGAAGCTTGGAAAATAATTTGATTCATGTCTTGAATGCTTGCCATGAGATGAATAATGGATGTTTACTTGCTAGATCTTGTTTTGAAATGCCATGTTACCATTGAGAATGATACGCTATGTTGTATAGACAAAATGAATAGTTTGAGATCAAGTATGATATGTTTCTTGTTGCTAATGCTTAGATTGAACTAGATGTATTATAGATTCAAGTAATAAGACCATGTCTATGTTTAATTTCTTGTACAATAAGTATGCCCTATTCGATTGGAAGCATGCTCATCTTGCCTTGTTCTAATTCGAATGAATCTAGGAGACATGTTTGATTGATATCATGGGTACTTTCGAATGGATTGAAATATGCTTAGCTTGTTTATGTATAATTAATTGTTGGTACCATATTATATAATTAGGATATAATTCAAAGCATGATAGTATGGTAATGTATTCAAATGGTTATTAATCTAGTTGATCTTGGTGGTTCATGTCTTTTGAATGTTATATACTAGGGTGATTGAAATTGTTTACAGTTTCTTGTTTAAGTCCGTGATGTTTAGGTTTAATAGTAGTAACCTATAAAGGCTCGTGTACTTGTGTTCTAGATTGAATGTTATTTGATTCTTGTTGTTTGGCTTGTTGATTAGAAGTCTAACTCACCACCTAGGGGTGTTACATTAACAATAATTAGCTAACTTATTTAACCACTAGTTTCATTAATGATTCATGAAGACCATTAATTACCTCTAGATGAAATTCCCAATATTAACCTTATCTTTTCTGCAAGTAACTTATTACTCAAAAGGTATTTTGCATATCTCGAACTCGTATTTATTATGCCCTGCATATAGCCAGTGGTTCCAATGGTCTTGTAAACAACAACCAAAGAAGAGTCATATCAATCCATCTTCCTTCTTAATAACAAAATTAAGGGCTTTTTAAAAGAAGACCGAGGTTCGTTAAGAGGGTTTAAATACTAAATCGAAACTCAATTGTACTTTAATTCCAACTTAACCTTTCTTGTTGGAGGCAAATGTAGGGATTCCTAAGAAAATTATTTACAATATTTAGAGATAACGTGATTCAAACGCATGATCAATACGAGAATCAGATCCAAACATAGTTCACATAAAAGTTGAGTACAATCAAATTGTACCAACAAAAGTATAAGCTTAATATCAAGATATCTCGTCCATCAAAGCTTGGGTTATTAATCCATAGGAATATGGGTGAAAATTCATGTTGCTATATAACAATGTTCAACAAGATTTTATTATTCTTAAACACTCTTACTTTCCTTCCTTCATCGAAGGAACTAGTCGGGCTCTCATGTTCCGACTTTACAAAATTCGAATGTTTCTTACTAGCTATCAATGCATAAGGAAGAGCTTTTACTAGACATAGATCACAAGCACATACCAAATTCAACTCCTAGGTGGCAACTATAACCAATAATGATGCAACGAGTTCCGATTTAGGCTGAGAGTTGACTAAACCTAGGCTCGAATACCAAATTATAATACCCCTTAACCGATCTAGTAGATAAACTGGTATAAAAGACGTGTTACCAAGCAAACCAAACAACCAACCTTACGATTTTTAAATAAAATAAATGCCACATGTCAATTTTTTACTGGGTTAAGGGGTCCACGTCAGACTCCGTCACGGAAGTGGGTAAACTCATTAGTGGCGAAAAATTTTATGTATGAAACTGAGAATTTTAAAACATTATGAAACTGAGAATTCGGTATAGTTCATGTACCAACGGGGTAATTAACCCTAACAAAAATGAGGTATGGTGGTGATCTTTTTAATACTTTGTTCGCTAAAAACGGCTCATGAATAGCTTCGCCAACTTGTCAAAATTGAGATTTGAGTTCAGTGGGAGCTGAAGGTACCAAGCTTGAGCCGAATTCTTAAAGGTTATCGAGAACGTTCAACATTAACCTGATCAGAGGTGTCGAACCTTCAAAGATGTAGACACGTGATGCTCTAAGATGTCTACAGATAAGGGCTCATTTTTGTATCTTCGAGGATTTTAAGAAGGATCGTCTTGCCTCTGGCTCTGGACGCTATAAAAACTTCTCTAATTGCTCCATTTTTGCTCTTAACGCTTGTTACTTACTTTTCATCTTCTGTAGGACTTATAATCCATATTTTCTGATTCTTCATAATCTCCCCCAGCTCTCAGGGTTGTTCCCATCCGGTCTCATGTGTTGGGAAGGAGCTTGCTCCTCTTGGACCATTTTTGCTCTGACTTTGCAAGGCAACTGTTTAATCGATCTCACTATTCTCTTCTGTAGGACTTATAATCCATATCCTCTGATGTTCAACTCGGTCCTGCATCGAGAGCACCAAAGTTTTCTCTATGCTCTTTATTTTTTCTTGCATTTTCGGGAATTGCTAGCTGCTACCCTCTAATGGTGTGTGCCTTGCCCCGCCACAAACCAGGGGGTTGGTCTCAAAATTGTTGTCGAAAATCCTGCTAAAATTGTCGTAGCTATTGCATGGTCGCTCTATCAGTCAATCCGTTAAGGTGTCTTCCTCTACTGTCTTTTCACCGGACACTGCCTTGGTCAGGCTGGCAGAAAACATCATCCTCTGGCGTTTTGTCGTCGAAAATGTCTTGGATGTCTTCACACTCATTTTAAAGATTCTCAAGCCTACTGAAGGATTTGAAGGTCACGTGTTCAGTTCACACTTACCGCACCAATTGTTAATGGTTAAATGACCAGGGATCAATGATGGTGGTCTAATGGTGATGAGGATGACTATACTAACTTAGAGTTCAACTATGGCTCTTGATTTGGGTGGTAATAGTGTCGAGAATGAAAAGCCTTTAATTCTTCTCAACTGCATGCCCGATTTTATAACACTTGGATAAGTGTCAAGGTAGGATTATCGTGATGCATTAATTAACCTGGCTATGATTTGACGCCCTAGGTTCTTCTACTTAGCATCCATTGTGGGCATGCGTGTAGTTATGTGGCCACTGGACGAGGTGCAATGTTACCTGTAGTTTTTTCTGTTAGCCTTGTGTTACACCGTCTATAGTCTTACTCGTCCTGGCATCAATACGTGACAACAAGTGTTCATAGGTACTAACACATATAATTGGATGACTAATCATTGTGAAGGAAAAAAATTATAAAATAAAATTTTGCACAATTGATAATGCAAAGACTATTAGTGCAATTAATTTATTTATCAAACAAAAAATGCTTTATTCACCAAAAATACATATACATATACATATACATATACATATACATATACATATACATATACATATACATATACATATACATATACATATACATATACATATACATATACATATACATAAAAACCGAGAATAAGAGGGGAGATGAAGAGCAAATGGAAGACTACAAGTATGTACAAAAATAACAGATGCAAAGTGTTGATTCTGAGAATATATAATTCTTTCTGTTAGAGAGAATGAGAGATTAAACTTCCATTAGAGATAAAATAAAATTAGAGGGCCACGACTATAAACCTTTATTTTAGTAACTTTCATGATTCATCATATGATAAAATAAAGATTTAGTAAAAAAATATAACGTAAACTTAGAGTTACTTGTAGTTTTGTCTGTTCGTCATATATTGCGGAAGGTGTCGCACAATTCGCAGGCGATCCTATTCATTGTGGTTCGTCTTGTGTTACACCATTTGTGGTCTTACTCGTCTTAGTTTCGACACAGGCAGCATGTGTTCATAAATAATAACACATATAATTGAATGACTAATCATTTTGAAGGACAACATTGATAAAAATAAAATAAAATTTTGCACTATTGATAATGCTAGAACTATTGGTGCAATTAATTTATTTATCAAACAAAAATGCTTAATTCAGCAGAAATCCACATACATATACATGAAGCAAATGTTTGACTACATGTATGTACAAAAATAACATCTGCAACATGATTACATGTGAATGGTCTTTCTGTTAGATTAAACTTCCATTAGAGATAAAATAAAATCAAAGGGCCACAACCATAAAACTTTATTTTAGTAACTTTCATAATTCATCATATGATAAAACAAAGATTTTAGCAACAAAAAAAACGGCTTAAATGAAAAATCAACCCGTTAATTGTATTTTTTTTTTACTTTAAGCACTTAAACTATAGTTTAAACAAAATAAGCTCCTAAACTATCGTTTTTGGTCATTTTAAGTCTCTAAACTATTTTTTGGTCAAAATAAGTACCTAAACTATGTCATTTTTTTCTTTTAGTCCCTAAACCTATTGGTCAAAAAAATTTGTAATGTGTTAACATCTTATTAGTCAAAATAATTTTCTTTTGACTTTAATAACTATCTAACTTAAACTGACCAAAAAGATAATTTAGAGGCTTATTTTGCCCAAACCATAGTGTAGGTACTTAAAAAAAAAACTAAATTAGCAACAAAATTCTATGACACCAACTTATATTTTAGCTTATCAATTTAAAGCATAGCATTCTTTTTTTTTTGTTAAGCAATAATCAAATGAACAAGCATGGCAGAGTGTTGATTCATGAGAATACATAATTCAAAATTAATAAATTCTCAAAATGACATATAATAATACCAATTAATTTCAATACATAATCAATTAACTTTCAGAGCATTAACCACCTGCACATATAACTAGGAAACATAGTCAAAACTTAACAACATTTTCTTTCACATCCTTTAGCTGATTCAATGGTGTTAGGACCGATGATAGTTCATAGGCCATATAGCTGAAGAGTAGAGTCAAAATAAGGATAGAAAGACATCACTACAATTATATACACCATTTAGATTGAAAAGGTAAAGCACTAGAGGAGTCGAACAAAGTCATAAAAATGGGCCACCAAAACAGTAGACAAAACACGCACATCCTCGCACGATTGGAGCAAACAATGCTAAGAACAAGCAAATACCATCATTCCATCAACAATAACCAAAGAAATTATTAACAGTCATCAGCATGCTATATATATATATATATCTCCGTTTTTTTGCTTTTAACTTAAAAATTAATAAAGATAAATTTAATGGAGAGATAAGCCGTTGGAAGCAGGAATTTATGGATCGAATCATGTATTTGTATTATTGTTACTATATATTTAACCGAAAGAGTTCGATGTACCATTATATACTAATGATTTTTTACTTCAGGAGGAGGAAAAATGAGCCCAGTGACTTTTATTGATCTCGAAGATGATCGAGATATACAACACAAGGAAAAGGCCAAATCCAATACTAAAATCAATAGAATCAACTACCAAGAAAAGAATCAAACCGACACAGCAGCTCAAGTAAACAGTTAGGTAAACAAACAAGAAACCATACACACATCACTTACCAAGGAACCAATAAAAACAACTACCAAGAAAAGAATCAAACCGGCACATCAGCTTAAGAAAATGCTATAGCAGCACCCCCACAAAGGCCAGTAGCAACACAACATAACCATTACATTTAAAAATGACAAAGGCATCAAAAATGGAAATTACAAGAATTAATAAATAAATAAAACCATAGCATAGGCCGCTCAGCATACAAAATCAACAACACCTCAACCAATACCATTTCATAGCAAGAGAATCTGCTAATGTATTAGCTTCGCAACTGCCAAAAAGAGCTTGCCAAGAATGATCCCTGCAGAGAATTGTTTGCATACCAAAAAATCTTTTTCAAAAAGAGATGTTATAGAAGACACAATATTAATCCAATCAATTACAAGGCATCAATCAGATTCTTTGATTAAAGGATAGGTAAAAGTCGATTTAGAACCAGTGGGATCAAGATGCACAAAGAAATTGAAAAGGAAAATAAGAATTTTACATTAGTGATCTCTAATGACACCGACAATACCCACAGGGCCAAAACTACCACACACAGTGCCATCAACATTGAATTCAAAAATGACAACAGATTGGGGGATCCAAGCAACACAGAGAGGTTACAAATAAAATAAATCAGTTAACCTCAAAATAGACCAAATATCTCATTCTAAGCTTACCAAGAACTTGTGAGATTTTTCGTGGTCTTTCTCTAGAACACACATGCGGCATTGCAAAGGTGAAATGAGTGATTAACCAAAGAGAGTAGAGGACTAAGAGGAGCAATAAACATAGAAATAAGTTGTTTGAAGAAAATGGGACAAAAGATAAAAATAGTTTCCTTCTACGATTTTTTCTTGATACAAAGATAATGCAATACAAGATGTAAAGAACTAAATAGCCCTTTGATCAAATTAGATAGTGTTTAGAAACTTGAACAACACAATCTCTTTATATAAAAAGATTTCAGTACAAAATCAGTTTATTATTCTATTACTCTTCATTTAGTCAGTTCTACTTCTATTACTTCCTCAATTTCTCCAATCAATCAATCTTTTCCTCAAAATAAAGTAGAATTCAGCCGTATTCAGATTGAATTAAAAACAAAAAACATTAAATGTAATTCTTCGACATAAAATTACCTCATGATAGAGGAACTGGATAGCGAGGAGAACAGTCAATTTAGAATCTTTTTACCAGATTCTATCAACACCAAAATCAAGTTTCTAACCTCAAATAATCAAAAAGGAACAAGTCATATGGGAACAGAAAGAATTCACACTGACCATATAGAGAAGCTTCAAGAATTAGACTTCAAAAAGAAGGAAAATGGTTTAGTCAGAAACAAAACTAAAATCCTAGCTAAAAAAACAATGATCCGAAGAGATCATTAAAGGTTGAGATGAGTCTTTAATTTGGCCCTTTAAACTCATCAATTCTTTGAATTTGCCCTAAATTCTCGGGAGATAGCTCAGGGCAAAATGGAATATTTGACAGATTAGCATACCCATGCATAAATTAGGAAACTATTTTAAGGATTATAGAAATCAAAATCCATAAATTATAGTCTACATTTCAACTTAGCTCGATAAATTCAAAAATATTCTAAATTCAGAAACTTCTGTAATCTAAAGTTAAATATACATACCTCGATGTTTCCATTGATAATCCAAATAAACACATTTTCATATTGAAAATCCAATTTACTAATTAATCAATCAGATTATTAATCAAAGTAATAAATTGAACAATATAAAGGAAATAAATTCCAAACTGCTTGCTTCTTTAATAGAAAAAACGCCCCAATTAAAACCACCTCATAACTTGACTCAGGCTTCAGTTCGATTTCAAACATAGGAAGGAGGAAAGAAATGCCCTATGACTTTCATTGATCTCAAAGATAATCACAGATACAACGGAAACAGACTTATGGACCACAATTATGAAAGCTCAAGCAAACATAGGGGGGCCTTAGCTTCTTACATTACATTCACCTATGACACTTGCAATTGTGGATATCACATTCATTTATTTAGGTAAACAAACAAGAAAGTAGGAGCACCGTATTGATAGAGCAGCAGCACCCCTGCCCCCCCCCCCCCCCCCCCCCCCCCCCCACACACACACACACACACACACACAAAGGCCAGTAGCAACACAACAAGAATTAATAAATAAAAAATAAAAGAATACCATAGGTCACTCGGCATACCACAGCAACAGCACCTCACAATCAATACCATTCTTATCAATAGAATCCGTTAATGTATAAACTATAAGCTTCGCGGGTGACAAAAAGGGAGTTAACCCAAGGACAAAGTTGACATTTCCCAGACCCAAATGTCAACCTCCATCATTTCTTTCTTCTCCACTTGACTGGCTCCTTAGTGAGAAAGAGAAAAATTAAAAAAAATTGAGAGCGAGAGAGGGAGGAGCATTCAGCCATTGATAGGAAAGGAAGGAGAAGAATGAGCTTTTGCATGATAGTGATTTAAGTTTGGAAACTCAAAATTTAAGGAACAATTAAGCTTAAATTCCTCTCTAGTATTCTAATATACTTAGAATTTCCTAAGTGTTTGTGTTTCAATTTTTGGTAGAAATTTTTTAAGAATGTCTATGAAACTAATGATGCATGCTTGATTAAAAATTTGAAATTTTAAAGAAGTAGAACTTAAAGGTCAAATGGTGCAAGAAGAAAGTTTAGTGACCGACTGATAAAAGTTATAAATTAGTGGCTAATTTTAGGAAATTGAAAAGATTAGGACTGAAATACTATTGTTAGTTGCTGGAAAAATTGAAGAAGAAAATGAAATTGGGGTGATAAATAATCAATAAGTAATTAGGAGAAGTTAAGCCATTAGATAAATTAGGTAGTGACATCGGACTGTTTTAGTAAAATTAAATAATTTGAAGATTTAATTGGAGGCTTATAAAGTTAAATTTAGTGTGAAGAATAAAAAAACAGATAATCAAAGGATGAAATTGAAATTTACATGTTAGAAAGGAAATAGAAGTATTAAAGAGATTAAATTCAACTTGGAGTAATCTGCCCGAAAGGAAAATATTGTGCTGGACAGCAACTTCTAAACTCCACCAAAAATCTTAGAAATGGAATTTTGATCTGAAAATTTGATAGAAAGTAATTTAAGATGCATATTTTAATTAGGAGCATGCGAAACTAAATTTCGAGTAGTGTAGAGAAATCTGGAACTGAAATTGTACGAGTAGTGCAAGCTGTCTAAAATGTATGGTTGTCATACCTTTAAGCAATAATATGTACTGATTGGAAAAAATTAAAATGCAAACTTTATATGGTCTTAAAGGTAATTTTAATAGCTTTAAAATAGTATAAATTAATTGAAAATTCGATCTACAAATTGAGAGATATAATCAAATTAGTAACCATGATTAAATCAGTCCAGAACTAAAGATAAAGTTTAAGGAATGCTGTGAATTGAGGTAAACTAAGTAATTGTTTGTTAGAATAGATGCTGAGCAGTTCTGTAATTGATTGTGATAATTGAATAGAGCCCAGAGCAGAGGATGTCGAGGAAAATCCGGTAGTCGGATCATCGAATGATCAAAGGAAAAGCATCCAAATTCAGGATTAGTCGGGCGTTTGTGAGTCAAACTATCTTTAGAGTTGAGACTAGTGTCTCAACTAAACCTTATTATGATTATTGTTTATAAATATGTATGGAATTGGACTTAATCTTGACTTGGTAATTAAATTATAAGGGTAGAAGGATTAAAAGGGAAATTGACATTGTATTAGTGGTTGAATTTTGAATGGTTGATTGTTGTTGATTGATCTTTGTGATATCCTGTTTGATTTTTTGGATAGTATGGATGATTAAAATGATGTGATTGAACTTGAGATATGCAATGTGTGAAGTATTGATTGAAAAATTGATATGAGGATTGAACCATGCATTCGATATATGGTATATGTGTGGTATGATTTTATTGATTCAAAATGTATGTGTTATGTTTGGAATTAAATTGTTATGTAAAATGAAAGAAAGATTCGAGTGATGAGATGAGAAATCTGATTACTAATTACATGAATTTAATTGATTACATGAATGGATAAGCCCTTGGTTATATGGTTAGTTTAGGTAGTACGATATGCCTAGAGTCTAGAGCTCGATTTTGGTACGTGAGTGTACCCTACTGAAATTGGTACATGAGTGTACCTTATTGATTGATGTAATGAACACCTTGATGATATGTAATACGATAGCATGAAATTGGTACTTGTGTACCCCCCTCTAATTGGTGATTATCCACCCTACTATTATATGTGACTCGAATACCTAACTCACTATATAAACTAAGGCAAATAAATTAATAAATAATTAAAGTGGAATGAGTTATATGTGAAAGTTTTGATAATTTCGATTGTTGTTATATTTGATAATGCCCCTTTGATCGAATCATGTGGACTTTGTATAATTTTTTTTACTCGGCAACATGTATGTTTTATTAGAAAAATAGGAACATACATGACCTTCACGCCCATAAGCCTCGTTAAAAACCTCTCTAAATCCTATAGAGGAAAAGAGTACTCATGGTCGTGTGGAACAAAAAACCATACACCAAATAGGTCCAAACAAACTCGATTCGGGAACAAGACACTTATGCAAAATGTTTAAACCAACCAGGCCGATCCACACCACTCTTCGCCAATGCATCCGCAAGCCTATTCGCCTCCCTATAGACATGATGAAAACACACATCACTCAACGCTTCACACGCCTCATCAATTCTCCGCAACCAACGCCAAAATTTCCACGACCTTTTTTCCAAGTGCAAAACCCAGGCAATGGCCGTTGTAGAATCTGATTCGACCACCAACGGGCACTGGTTACCTTTCGATTCTAACATGCACTCCAACGCAAAGCATATTGTTTGGAGTTCCGCTTCATTTGAATCTGTTATCCCAATCGAACCCGAGAACAAAGCTAATATATACCCAAACTCGTCACGCATAACACCTCCACACCCAGCTTTACCCGGTTTCCCCTAGCAGATCCATCGACATTGAATTTAAGCACTCCCATGGGTGGTCGTTCCCACTTCACATTAACCCGTAACGATACGTCACGGGGCTGAAACTCACACTATCATGGACATTCCCACCAAGTCGACTCCAAAATAACACCTGAAGGACATCCCATCCGCACCCAATACATCGATCGCATCTTTATCAAGAAAAGGATTTCACCCGATGTCGCTCGTGTACTCTTAAACAAGCAATTGTTTCTTGCCAACCACAACGACCATAACGTCGTTGCACACCCCGCCATCCACCATCCGCGCACCTACCCGACAAACAAGCAATCAAAACATATTGCCAGTAACTCCATCACCCCACACGGCTGCACCATGGCTAATTGCCACCAACGAAAGAAACATAACCATACCTCCCATATGACCGGACATTGAACCATAATATGGTCTAGCGATTCCTCCACTGCCTGACACCAAACGCAGCGAGAAGCATCCCCCTCAACACTCACACCTCGGCCTATCAACATCGCCATGGTCGGCAATCTATTCATCCATGCAAACCATAGAAAAAACTGCACTTTGGACGGGATGGGCAGCCTCCAAATCATGGCCAACTCAACGTTCACCTCAAGGCCAAAAGATTGCATTAATTTCTAAAGTCCCGCCACAGAAAACACGCCTGTAGCTGAATGCATCCACACAAGCCTATCAACTCGGTTCAGATATAGGCGGAGGTCCCAACAAAGAGCACGAATATCCTGGATTTGAGATACCTCAAAGGACCTTAAAGATCTGCCAATGAATTGTCCCCATTCCTCATGCTCGAATGTCCCTTCCCTCGTATACTCTTTAACCGTCGCTCTCTTGTCAATCGCAAGACAATAAAGTCTTGGGAACATCACTTCCAAGGGCTCCTCACTACACCACATGTCCTGCCAAAAAAGAATTTTCTCACCATCGCCTAATTGCCAAACAAAAGCTGCCCGACCCATAAATCGATTCACATCCCCATCACCCTGTACTTCAACGATTTGTCTCCAAACCGTCGACATCTTCCGTATCCCAATTTCATTCGACCACCATCTAATAGAATTACATCCATATTTTGCATCAATTATAGCACGCCACAACGAATCCTCATTCATAGCATAACGCCACCTCCATTTAGCTAGTAACGCTAAATTCCGTGCGCACAAATTGACCACACCCAACCCCCCAAGCCGACGCGGTCTACAAGCAATGGTCCAATTAACTCTACTCAATTTAATTTTTGTGTCTGATCCTCCCCACAAAAATCTACGCCTAATGCGATAGATTTTAGCTATAATGCTCCGCGGTACCAAAAATAAGCCCATGAAATATAACGGCAAAGCTGATAAGACCGAATTAATCAAAACTAACCTCCTTGCAAATGATAATGTGTCACGTTTCCAACCAGCCAAACATTTCCGAAACCGCTGAATTAGAGGATCCCACATTTGTAGACTCATCGGATTGATACACAATGGCAATCCCAAATACGTTTTCGGCAGTTGATCACATTCACACCCCCAAAATCGAAGCAATGTGCTCTAATAAATCGTCATCCACTCCCACTCCATACAATTTCGATTTGGCAAAATTAATCTTCAAACTAGAGGAGTATTCGAAGCAAGTCAAAAGGCGTTTCAAATCTCTAGCAAAACATACCTTCGCCTTGAAGAAAGGATCGTGTCATCCGCAAATTGCAAATGTGACACCTCACACCCTTCGGCCACCGTCACACCTCTAATCACATCTAATTCCGTTGCATTCCGCAGAAATTGATGTAGCAACTCCGCCACTATTACAAAAAGCAAAGGCGATAGTGGATCACCCTGTCGCAGCCCACTATGCATCGCAAATCAGCTTGTTGGTGAACCATTAACTAGGATAGACAATCTCGCTATACGGACACATTCCATCACCCAATTACGCCATATCGAGCCAAACCCCATTCTGCTCATAATTTGATCGAGACACTCCCACTTAATGTAATCATAAGCTTTTGCAAAATCTAATTTCAGAATTAAGCCCCCCTCCCCTCCTTGTCTGTTTTGTAACGAATGAATCGTCTCATTGGCTAGCAATATGCCATCTAAAATTTGTCGCCCGCTGACGAAAGCCGATTACACATCGCTAATAATATTTGGCAACACCGATTGTATACGCCTCGCCAAACATTTAGCCAAGATCTTATACAAAGAATTAAGCAGGCAAATCGGACGATAATCTCCTATGACTTTCGGATCCTCTTTCTTGGGGATCATCACCACGAAAGCCGAATTCACTCCCTGTGGTAACTTACACGATGCAGTAAATTCATGTACAAACTTAAGCACATCCGCCTTTAGAAAAGACCATCCTCTCTTATAAAATTCAAAAGTAAACCCATCAGGACCAGGTGCTTTAGAACCTTTGCAACTCCACAACACACCTCGGATTTCCTCTTCTGTAAATTCGACCTCCAAACTTGTCGTGTCATACTCACTTAGGCAATTAAAATTAACCGTTGTCTCCATTGAACCAGCCATCTCGACCCGCTTAAAATGTTGTCGAAACGCAGAGAATAAATAACCTTTCAATTGGTTTGGCTCCGTAACCTACCTGCCTCGCCACATCGCACCCCTGATTGTATTCCGCAACGCTCGGATCCCTGCAGCGCGATGGAAAAATGTGGTGTTCTGATCACCCTCTTTTAGCCATACCATGCGCGACTTTTTTCGCCAATACGACTCTCGAAATTTCGATAGCCTCCATAATTCCTTGTTCAACTTCCATTGTTCCTCTATGTCACCCCACCGAACCGATCCATCCTCCACTTTGCTATCAACGCCATCCAATTGCCTAGTAACCAACTTAATACGGTTATCAATATTCCCAAACGATTGAGCATTCCATTTCTTGAGATAGGATTTCATCCCACGTAATTTCTCCAACATTCCCAGCTCACCCCAACCCATATCCGATGCACCTAACCTCAACCATTCATGCTCCATCAACGCCACATAACTATTAGATAACAACCACGTATTCAAGAACCTAAATGGCTTTGGTCCACTGTTCCTCGGATCACTAGCCAACAGCAAGGGCACATGATCAGACAGTCCCCGCGGCAAAGCAACCATCTGTTGTTCACTATATTTTTCAAACCACTCCGGGGCCAAAAGAAATCGATCAATACGGCTACATTGTTTACCCGAACCAAACCAAGTGTAGCATTTATCCTGCATTTGCATGTCAATTAATTCATTCAATTCCACAAATTCATGGAAATTAACCATACCTCGCGACCTTGTGTCACAGCCTCGCCTCTCCTTCGGATGCAAAACCACATTGAAATCCCCTCCTACACACCATGGCACCTCTCTTTCCAATATTTCTACAGTCACCAAGGCCCACAAATCAACTTGTTCACCTACTGCACAAGGTGCGTATATTCCCATCACTCCACATCGCCATTCTTCCAAAATCCATGTTCCCTCCACCTTCACAAAACGATCACCCAATCGAATAGATGCTGCCATAAAACGGGTCGTATCCCATACTACCAAAATTCCCCATGACCGTCCCTTCGACGGAGAAAATGCAAATTCAAACTTGTCAGAAATCCGCATCCTACCCATCATATCGCCTGTTATCTCTTCTAATTTTGTTTCCTGCAAAATAATCAATTCACACCTATGTTGTCGCACTAAATTATGCACCGCTCGCCTCTTCGCTGCTGAGCCCAATCCCTTCACATTCCACGACAACATTCGCATCTTGTGATGCTATTGATTTCCCTCTCGATCCGTAATCAAGCGCGCAATATCCTGAACTTTATCTTCCTCGTTCCCAATCGCTTCTGCACCAATATATTTTCTCGAAGCTAAAGTCTCCCTTGCTTCTTTTATGATCGATCGTTTCCTATTTTCAAAGTCAGAATCTGAAAGAGAAATGTTTGCAAATTCCTGTGGAGTAATTGTTTTCTTTTTTGGTTGTCCCCTCCCCCGCTTCGCCAATTTCTTCTCTACTTCTTGCCTTTTTTTTCAGGGGATAACTCACTCAAAAGAATTTCAGAAATATGTCTTACCTTACGCAGTTCCTCATTCGATTCAACGGATGTTGCTTTACCAGCTCTATCAATTACAGATCGTGGCCCATCCACCAACGGTTGGTACACCACTCCTTGTTCCATAGGCGTATCCCGTGCCTCTTCACTCAATGTCCGCTCATACTCCTCTCCAACCATCTTCTCTTGTTCCTCGAGAGATCTTGACACTAGTCCCACATTTTCATCTACCAACCATCTCAATTCCCTCGTCAATGCCTCCAGCGTTCTCTCCTCACCACCCTGTTGTTCCGTCTATAAACCATTCCAATGTATCACATTATCATTTGCCCCCGACAAAGAATCTGGGACAATTGTGTCCTCCGCTTCACAACTCCTATCTCCCATCTCTCGACAATTCAAAGTTGTTGCAATCGATCCCTCTTCGCTGTTCGTCTTCCCATCACTTTCATCCTCCGTAATCCCACAGCAACAATCACACTTCACCCCCAATATCTCTTCTGTCTCCGAAATATGCACCCAGAACGAGTTCGCACCCACATTCACAGTAATTACAACATCAATCTTTCAAGCCAATTCGTTTCAATTAAAAACCGACATCGTTCAAAAGATGATGGTGCTATTGTTTCGCCGTCCAATTGGATGAATTCACCCCGCAATTCAGCAATGTTCCGGCAGGTGCCTTCGGACCATGCGTGTATTGGAATTCCACTTGCGGACAACCAAACTCTCCTATTTGGCAATCCCAATGTCGCGTCCCAATTCATCACATTCTCCAGCCACTTCTCAAAAGCCTGCTCTTCTATCAATCACGTTCGAGTTTCAATATCATCAAACATCAAGAGTACCATTGATCCCGCCACTCTCATGATCGAAAAGCCCTTCAATTTTGCTTTCCTGAATTCAAATGCTAGCTCTCGAATTCGGTAAGATGATCTGCAAAACCCCACCGCACATTTATTTAGGATCTCCATTTTGTCCATATCAACCACACCTTCCACTATTCGATTATCGATTATTTTGTCCATCTCACCCTCTCGCCCTTGATTCGCACGATTAGGCTTCAAAGTAAATCTTTTCGAATCCAATTGATTCAACTTAGCCGACTTCTTCCTCCAGTATGTTGTTCGCACCTCCCGTTGTGCAAAAGACACTCGAATCCAAGCCCCATATAGTCGAAAACCATTCAAGCTTTCGATAACCCTATCTGCGTCAGCCTTTGATTTCATTCTCACGAACCCAAACCGTTTTCCTTTTTTTGATTTCTTCTTTGGGATAAAAACATCCACCACCACCCCATGCCTATCAAAAACCTGCCAGACACCTTTCCAATGTAATTGCAACGGGAGGTTCATCACGAATAACGTCCAAACCTTTTCCCCGCTGTGATCGCTCTCGGGAGTTCTCCGACTCCATTATTTAATAACAAAGTTATGAAATTATGTTTTTTTGGACTTTGTATAATCAAACATCAGCAAATTGTAGCAAAGAACAATTCTAGGACTTTGTATAATTAAATTCTAGAATTGTTCTTTGCTACAATTTGATGATGTTTTTAATAAGTTAATTATTGTTTGATTGTGAATTTCATTATAAGCATGAATTGGTTCGAATATCTCATGATTAGAATTGACATTTTGGTCCTTAGAGTTCCTATGTGTTCGAATATAATGGATTAAATGATGAGTTGATTATTGTTGTTATTGTCAGAAATTTGTTGGTTAATCGAATTGATTTTGAAATAGATAATTTTAAAACTGATAAGTATATGAGTTACCTCACTAATTACTTTAAGTAGCTATCACTCTTGTTTCCTTTCTTCCCAAAAATACATGTTTTAGTCATTCCCAGCCTCCCAACCATGAGCCTGTTAGATCCTCTGTAGTTTGAAAGTATGCCTTGCATTATCTCTGTTTTCCTTTTGTTGGTGGTGTAGTGGTCAGCATCCTAGTGCAATTAGCATGTCTCATTCTAACACTAAATATTTATATGAGATGTATGTAGGTGATTTAACTCGGTGTCCCTGTTTATTTTGTTTGTATATAATGGGGTAAATATGGGGTATAGTAGTAAGCCCTCATATTATTCTATCTAGAGGTTTACTGATATTTTGTTATAGCTATGTATAGATGACCATAGGGTCATATAGCCTCTATGTTTTGAAATTACCCTTGGGGATTATGAATGGAAGTGTTATGTTATTTGGTAATGTATCGAAATTCTAAAATGATTAAGAAATTCCAATAGGCTGATTGTGTATGTGTTTCTTATAGGTTTCGAATTGATAGATTAAATGGGTATATTTGAGTATATCACGTTTAAATGAAATTATAAGAATTATATAGGCAAATTGTAATATGTTATAACCGATTTTAAAGGATTGAATTACAAAGGAAAATTTAATTGATAAGTGTTAGATCAATAAAAGAATTATTTGATGTTTATCATTGAAGGCGATTGTTATTCTTAGAATTGATTTCTAAGTTTCTTGTACAGATTGGTGAATTGGATTGAATGTTAGAACCTTTGAATTATTTTAGATAATTGTAATATATAATTAAAAATTATAGTACGGCCCATTACGTGTCAGTTATACGAATGTTTAACAACGATCATAATATTCTTTGTTCCTAATCGGGGTGAGTGGTGTTACATAAAGTGGTAATCAGAGCGTTTTAGGTTAGTTCCTAAATTTCGATTGAGTCTGCATGCATTATATAGGTCTGAACTAAGCCACCCAATAGTTGTACATAGATATATTTGTAATCTCGCTCTATTAACTTCCTTCTGGTTTGAATCAATGATAGAATGGAGGAAACTAGACTCGGTGGGAACAATGAAAGTCCACGAGAATCCTCCAATGAGGGTGGAAGTATAAGTATGGAACAGAATCTTCCAAAACAAACTGAGCCTCGAGAAACTAAACAACCTCGAGTAGAGTTTCAAGAACAAGTCCAACCTCGGCAAGATGTCGTGGTCATCCAAACTGCCCAACAAGAATGTTTCCTTAGCATGAAGGAGATGCTCGATCAGCTAGTGACCAATCTTAAACAAGACCATTCTTCTGCCCCAACAGTTGTTGTGCCGAGTAGAGCCCCTATTGATAAACTATCTCAGCACAAGGCTTATACTTTCATTGGTGCTAATGACGAAAAGCCTGAAGATGCTGAATACTGGCTAGAGAACACCACCAAAGTTGTAACTAAACAATTACAATGCTCAGACTAACACAAGCTTGAATGTGTTATGGCCTTGTTAGCGGATGAAGCTATGAACTGGTGGGAAACCACTATTCTGATTGTTCCAATTGAATCTGTGACATGGAAATTCTTTACTGGTGAATTAAAAAAGAAGTATATCAGTGAGCAGTACCTAGCCGAAAGAAGAAGGCGATTTCTGTATCTTAAGCAAGCCAACCGACCCATTGAACAATATGTTGCAGATTTTTGCAAATATTGTAAGTATGGCTCAGAATACATAAAAACTAAGGCTGATAAGTGTCGAATGTTCATCGATGGTTTGAACGATGAATTGAGCATGATCTTTACTGCTCTGGGGATCACTAATTTCCAGAATCTTGTTAATAGAGCCATTGCAACGGAAGCTAAAATGAGAGATGCTGAAAGAAGGAAAGGGGGTAATCAAACTGATAAAAAGCAGAAACAAGATGGCAAATCCCAATAGCAATATAAGAAGACCAAATTTCAAAAAGAATGTTCTTCTAATTTCACATCCGCTTCGAAGAGTAATTACACTTCAAAGCCTTCAACAATGATCAAATCTTCAGTACCGGCTATATCAGTTAATAGCACGAAAAATTCGAAGAAAAGTTCTCCTTGCAAGTTTTGTTAGAAGCTACATCTTGGCCAATGTCGTTTTCAATCAAATCTGTGCTATGTGTGTGGTGGCGATGACCATTACAATAAATATTGTCCTCGGAAGCCTGAGCAAACTCCAGCTCGAGATTCTACAATTCCTAGTCCGACACCATCCAATCGGAACAAGAATATCAAACAAGCTCAATCGAGCTATCAAGGGAGAGGCAAAAGTACTCATTTGAATGCCCTTACTCATCAAGAGTCTCGAGCCCCTGCTCGTGTTTACCACATTCGTGGTAGAGAGGGCGAAGAATCTCCTAACGTTATTGCAGGTACTGTTGAACTAAACCTTAATTCTATTTATACTTTAATAGACTCGGGATCTACTCATTCTTTCCTATGTGCAAACTTGATAGAAAAATTGAGCTTAAAGCTTGAACTTGTTCGAACCAACCTTGTAGTTTCTAATCCTTTAGGAGGAACTTCTAATATAAACTTGATTCGTAGAGATTGCCTACTTACCATTCGAAACATGCCCTTTTCTTGTTGATCTATATATTTTTCCAACTTGTGAATTTGATTTGATATTGGGATTAGATTGGTTAAGTAAACACGAAGCTTGGGTAGATTGTCAAAACAAAAGACTATACCTCCGGGGTTTAGGGAAAGGGTCTATACTTCTAATCGATAAAAAACCTACCTCTATTTTTGCTTCTATGGTCTTACAAGATCAAATTGAATTCGGTTTACCGTAAATGCCAATTGTTTATGAATTCATTGATGTTTTCCCTGAGGAACTCCTTGGTCTCCCTTTGACTAGAGAAGTGGAATTTGGGATTGAAGTTCGGCCCGGAACAAACCCGGTGTCTATTACGCCCTATCGTATGACACGAGTCGAGTTGAAAGAACTCAAGAAGCAAATTCAATAACTCGAAGACAAGGGATTCATTCGACCCAGTACATCTCCTTGGGGTGCTCCTATCTTGTTCTTCAAGAAAAAGGACGGGACAATGAAGCTTTGTATTAATTGTCGTCAATTGAACAAAGTAACGATCAAGAACAAATATCAGTTGCCAAGGATTGAGGACTTGTTCGATCAACTCAAACATGATGTTGTGTTTTCCAAGATCGACCTTTGATTGGGTTATTATCAGATGAAAGTGAATGATGATGATGTGCCCAAAATAGCTTTTAGAACAAGATACAACCACTACGGATTTCTAGTAATGCCATTCGGGCTAACCAATGCCCCAGTCGCATTCATGAATCTCATGAACAGAGTATTCAAGCCTTATCTCGATAAATTCATGTGCGTCTTTATAGGTGACATATGGGTCTACTCTCGTAACAAGAAGGAACATGCTAAACACCTCCGAATCGTCTTGTAAACTTTCCAAGAAAGTCAGTTGTTCGCTAAATTTTCCAAGTGCAGATTCTGGCTATCGGAAGTCTCGTTCCTTGACCATGTCATCTCGGCTCAATGAATTAAGGTAGACCCGAAGAAAGTTCAGTCTATTGTCGATTGGAGACCTCCGAGAAATGTGAGTGAATTTCGAAGCTTTCTCAGTTTAGCTGGATACTATAGAAGATTTGTTAAGGGATTCTCCACTATCGCCCTGCCTTTAACTAAGCTTATTCGAAAAGACGAGCCTTTTGTGTGGTCAGAGAAGTAACAACAAAGTTTCGACCGACTTAAGCAAGCATTGACTCATTCCCCAATTCTTATCATACTAGAATCAAGAAAAGAATCCATGGTATATAGCGATGCATCTCATTCAGGTCTAGGATGCGTCCTGATGCAATGAGATAATGGTTGCGATCGTGTTCGTTCTTAAAATCTGGAGGCATTATTTGTACGGTGAAAAGTGGTATCTATTTATCGATCACAAGAGTCTCAAATATCTCCTGACTTAAAAAGATTTGAATCCAAGGCAAAGGAGATTGTTAGAACTGGTTAAGGACTACGATCTGATTATTGATTACCATCCGGGGAAAGCAAACGTGGTCGCTGATGCCCTTAGTCGAAGACCATACTCGGGTAAATCCATTTAAATTAAAAACCTTGAATATTTGAATTAAAATTAGCCTTTCTTGTTTTACAAGAAATCATTCAAACACTTTCCTTGTTTTGTAAGCAACAACTTGAATTTTTTTCTAAATTCTCTTACTCGATCTTGTAGCTTCAAATGTTATAAATGCTCATCTCCGAGTGTATCAGAAGCGAGGATTCATTTTCGAGCTTCAAATGCAATCTAGTTTAATCTCGAGAATTAAGGAATTGTAGCAAAGTGACCTTGAACTTCAAGCTATAATCTTGAATCTTGGCTTAGAAGCCAATCAAGACTTCTCAATTCATTCGAATGGCATGCTATATTTCAAGAATAGAGTATGTATTCCAAATAATGAAGAATTGAAAAATAAAATTCTATATGAAGCTCATCAAAGTTCCTTCTCGATTCATCTCAAATCTGTCAAAATGTTTAAAGACCTTCAATCTTTGAATTGGTGGTCAGGAATGAAATCAACCATCACTGATTATATATCTAAGTGTTTGAACTGTCAAAGAATCAAAGCCAAACATCAAGCTCCCACTAGATTGCTCCAACCTCTCGAATTCCCTCAGTGGAAGTGGGTCCGAATCACTATGGATTTTGTAATAGGTCTTCCTTGCACTCCACGAAAATGTGATGCAGTGTGGGTAATAGTGGACCGATTCACTAAGTTAGCTCACTTTATCCCTGTTCAAATGAACTATAGTCTGGAAACTCTAGCTGACTTGTATATTCGAGAAGTGATTCGCTTACACGGAGTTCCTACTTCAATTGTCTCTGATCAAGATCCTAGGTTCATAGCTCGATTCTGGAAAACTTTGCAATGGGCCCTTGGAACCAAGTTGAATCTTAGTACAACTTTCCATCCTCAAAGCGATGGTCAATCCGAAAGAGTGATACAAGTGCTCGAAGATATGCTTAGAGCCTATGTTATCGACTTCGGAAGGAACTGGGAGAAATTTATATCACCCGTAGAATTTGCTTACAACAACAGTTACCAAGCTTCGATTCAAATGGCTCCATTCGAATCTCTGTATGGAAGACGATGTAGAACACATTTATGTTGGTCTGAGTTAGGTGAAAACAAAGTTCTTGGTCCTCAGTTGCTACAGGAAACCGAAGAGCAAGTTCAAATCATTCACAACATATTGAAGCAAGCATCTGATAGGCAAAAGGCTTATGCTGACTTAAAACGAAGGGACATCGAGCACAATATTGGAGACAAAGTATTCCTTAAAGTTTCTCCCTGGAAGAAAGTCTTTAAATTTGGCAAGAAATGAAAGCTCAGTCCTCGATTCATCAGACCCTTCGAAGTTACTGAAAGGATAGGTCAAGTGGCTTATCGTCTTGCACTTCCTAGCAAGTTTGATAAAATCCATAATGTATTTCATGTTTCAATGCTTCGAAAGTATCGATCTGATCCATCTCATATTTTGGAACCGGAAGAGGTGGAATTAAATCCCGATTTATCATATGAAGAAGAGACGGTTCAAATTCTTGATAGAGAGATCAAAAGACTTCAAAACAAGAATGACTCTTTAGTTAAAGTGTTGTGGAGGAATCACAAAGTGGAAGAACCGACTTGGGAGCCTGAGGATACAATGAGAAAACAATATCCTCATCTATTCGGTCAAAGTAAGAATTCGAGGACGAATTTTTTCTTTTAAGGAAGGGAGAATTGTAACACCCTAAAACTTAGCCTAAATTTTAAAGGTTAATTAAATACATTGACAGCTCAAGTAGATTAGAAATTAAGATAGTTGAGTCAATTAAATTGTTTAGTGATCAAATTAGAAGCCAAAAACAAGTAAATGACCAATAGAGAGATGAGTAAATCGAATAGCGGAGAAAATAAAAGCTTTGCATGTCAAATTTCGGAATTCTTAAAATGCCCTTGATTTAGTTTAATAATAGGAGTTAAACCAAGGACAAAGTTGACATTTCCCAAGATCATTTAAGACCCCAAATGTCAACCTTCATCATTTCTTTCTTCTCCACTTGATCGGCTCTTTAGTGAGAAAGAGAAAAATTAAAGAAAAATTGAGAGAGGGAGAGGAGTATTCGTCCATTGATATGAAAGGAAGGAGAAGAATGAGCTTGCATGATAGTGATTTGAGCTTGGAAACTCAAATTTTAAGGAACAAGTAAGCTTAAATTCCTCTCTAGTATTCGAATATACTTAAAATTTCCTAACTGTTTGTGTTTCGATTTTTGTTAGAAATTTTTTAAAAATTTCTATGAAACTAATGATGCATGCTCGATTGAAAATATGAAATTTTAAAAATGTAGAACTTAAAGGTCGAATGGTGCAAGAAGAAAGTTTAGTGACCGATTGATAAAATTTATAAATTAGTGGCTAATTTTAGGAAATTGAAAAGATTATGACTGAAATACTATTGTTAGTTGCTGGAAAATTGAAGAAGAAAATGAAATTGGGGTGATAAATAATCAATACGTAATTAGGAGAAGTTAAGCCATTAGATGAATTAGATAGTGACATCGGACTGTTTTAGTAAAATTAAATAATTTGAAGATTTAATTAGAGGCATATAAAGTTAAATTTAGTGTGAAGAAAAAAATAGATAATCAGCTGAGGAAATTTAAATTTACATGTTAGAGAGGAAATAGAAGTATTAAAGAGATTAAATTCAACTTAGAGTAATTTGCCCGA
Source organism: Hibiscus tridactylites (assembly GCA_958450335.1). Lineage (NCBI taxonomy): Eukaryota > Viridiplantae > Streptophyta > Magnoliopsida > Malvales > Malvaceae > Hibiscus > Hibiscus tridactylites. The sequence continues at coordinate 41,043,034 of OY288292.1, forward strand.
AAGAAAAATATTGTGTTGGACAGCAACTTCTAAAATCTATCAAAAATCGTATAAATGGAGTTTTGATCTAAAAATTTGACAGAAAGTACTTGAGAATGTCTATTTTAATTAGGAGTAGACGGTACTAAATTTTGAGTAGTGTAGAAAAATTTAGAACTGAAACCGTAAGTGTAGTGCAAGTTGTCCAAAATGTATGAGTGTCATAGTTTTGAGCAATAATCTGTATTGATTGGATAAAAATTAAAATGCAAACTTTATATGGTCTTAAAGATAATTTTACTAGCTTTAAAATGTATAAATTAATTGAAAATCGAATCTACGGATTGAAAGATATGACCAAATTAGTAACCAAGATTAAATTTGTCCAGAACTGAAGATGAATGTTGTGAATTGAGTTAAATCGAGTAATTGCTTGTTAAAAAAATTCGATAGCTGGATCATCGAAGGATCGAAGGAAAAGCATCCAAATTCAGGATTAACTGGGCGTTTGTGAGTGAAACTATCTTTAGAGTTGAGACTACTGTCTCAACTAAACCTTATTATGATTATTGTTTATATATATGCATGAAATTGGACTTAATCTTGGCTTGGTAATTAAATTATAAGAGAAGAATGATTAAAAGAGATATTGGTATTGTATTAGTGGTTGATTTTTTTTTTTTAAGAAATTGAGAGGCCTCATTAAAAAACCCTTAAAACCTAATGGGAAAAGAGTGCCTCATTTTATTAATAATGGAAGTATTACAACATCAGTATCATAAATGACATACATTGACCTATAGAATTAGGCCAGATGTAGCAACAACGCTAACAATCAGCACCTTAAGCCAGCTAAACTACTATGATCGACAAATACCTTTGTTAGCAGCTGTAGAAGTGACCAGCCCGTACGCTTCAGGAACCTGCTTCTGTTCTTATTCAATTAAACCTCCTGCGTCTGTTCTTTTTGACGAACCCATATCATATCTTCAACCCTGCTAACTCCTTTAACAACAAGCCTATGAGCCACCCCGTTTGATTCTCTGTATACGAACTTAAACTTCCATTTATACATTGATCGATACTGCACACACACTTCTATACGATCAGAAACACCGCAGGCCATCGCGAAAAATCTTCAGTCCACTTCATTACTTGCTCACAATTCGATTCGATTGAAATGTGTAAAGTATTGATTCAATGTTTGATATGAGGATTGAACCATGCATTCGATACATGGTATATGTGTGGTATGATCTTATTGATTCAAAATGTATGTGTTATGTTTGGAACCAAATTGGTATGTAGAATGAAAGAAAGATTAGAAAGATGAGATGAAAAATCTGATTGTTAATTACATGAATTTAATTGATTACATGAATGGATACGTCCTTGGTTATATGGTTAGTTTAGGTAGTACGACATGCCTAGAGTCTAGAGCTCGATCTTGGTACGTGAGTTTACCCTACTAAAATTGGAACGTGAGTGTACCTTATTGATTGGTGTCATGAACACCTTGCTGATATGTAATATGATAACATGAAATTAGTACTTGTACACCTTCTGATTGGTGATTATTCACCCTACTGTTATATGTGACTCGAGTACTTAACTCACTATATAAACCAAGGCAAATAAATTAATAAATAATTAAAGTGGAATGGGCTATATGTGAAAGTTTTGATAATTTCGATTGTTGTTATATTTGATAATGCCCCTTTGATCGAATCATGTGGACTTTGTATAATTAAATTCTAAAATTGTTCTCTTCTACAATTTGTTGCTGTTTGTAATAAGTTAATTATTGTTTGATTGTGAATTTTATTATAAGCATGAATTGGTTTGAATATCTCATGATTGGAATTGACATTTTGGTCCTTAGAGTTTCTATGTGTTCGAATAGAAAGAATTAAATGATGAGTTGATTGTTGCTATTATTGTCAGAAATTTTTTGGTTAATCGAATTGATTTTGAAAAAGAAAAATTTAAAATTGATAAGTATAGGAGTTTCCTCACTAAGTATTGTAAATACTTATCACTCTTGTTTTCTTTCTTCCCAAAAATACAGGTTTGAGCGATTCTCAGCCTTTCAACCCTGAGCCTGTTAGATCCTCGGCAGTTTTAAAGTATGCCTTGCATTATCTCTGTTGTCCTTTTGTTGGTGGTTTAGTGGACAACATCCTAGTGTAGTTGGCATGTATAATTCTAATACTAAATATTTTATATGAGATGTATGTAGGTGACTTAACTCGGTAACTTCGTTTATTTTGTTTGTATATAATGGAGTAAATATGGGGTATAATAGTAAGCCCTCATATTATTCTGTTTAGAGGTTTACTGGTATTTTGTTATAGCTATGTGTAGATGACCGTAGGGTCATATAGCCTTTATGTTTTGAAATTACCCTTGGGATTATGAATGGAAGTAATATGTTATTTGGTAATGTATCGAAATTCTAAAATGATTAAGAAATTTCAATGGGCCGATTGTGTATGTGTTTCTTATAGGTTTCGAATTGATAGATTAAATGGGTATATTTGAGTATATCACGTTTAAATGAAATTATAAGAATTATATAGGCAAATTGTAATATGTTATAACCGATTTTAAAGGATTGAATTATAAAGGAAAATTTAATTGATAAGTGTTAGATTGATAAAAGAATTATTTGATGTTTATCATTGAAGGCGATTGTTATTCTTAGAATTGATTTCTAAGTTTCTTGTACAGATTGGTGAATTGGATTGGATGTTAGAACCTTTGAATTATTTCAGATAATTTTAATAGATGGTTAAAAAATATATAGTACGGCCCACTACGTGTCAGTTATACGAATGTTTAACAGCGATCGTAACATTTCCCGTTCCTAATTGGAGCGAGGGGTGTTACAGCTTCAATGTTACCATTAAATTTTTAGTTTTGCTCCAAATTGGTCATTGGCCTATTAACGACCGTTAAAAGGGTGACATGACAGTTAAAATATTTTGTACAATAACACATTTAGTCCTCCATATTTTTACATTCAAACAATCTTGTCCTAATTCGAAAGAACAATAAATTTTACCATTATTATTTACACATTATATCAATTTGACCCCATTTTAATTGAAAATAACTTAACCGTAAACCATAAAACTAAAACCCTAAATTCAAAACCCTAAGCCATAAACCCCTAAACTATAATTTAGTTTATTTAACTCCATACTGAACTTAAAGTTTCATCATGTAAGGTTTTATTTGTTGGCTGACACATTGTAAAATTACCTGAAAAACATATTCTACTAATTAACCTTGTTTTAGAATTAATTTAACAAATTATGTCTACATTATTTTTTTTATCATCAACAATTATGATTTTCATTGAATGAAGAAAAATTATACATATAGTATATTATCATGTGTCTCGTTAGAAACTTATCTGATCATAAGATGAGAAAAAATGGTACAACAAGATAATACTTTAAGGAGAATTAAAGGAAATAAAACACCAAAGCAACAAATAAACATCATACCAAACAATCTGTGCACATTACACTCACTCGTACAAACCCTTTCAACACGACTTCGTACTAACTCAAACCGAGACCTCACCACCGCGTCAAGAATCACCGCCCTCACGAACTGAACATAGAAAAAGCAATGAACACTAGTCAACATTACGAATCACAAAAATCGACTAGTCGAAAAACAATCCACTCCACATTAATTTAGTTTAGGGGTTTAGAGTTTAAGAATTTAATGGGTTAGAGTTTAGAGTTTTAGTTTTAGGGTTTAAAATTTTAATGGTTTAGGGTTTTGAGTATATGGTTTAATATTTATTGTTAGGTTTAGGATTAAATTATTTTTAATTATAATAGTGCCAAATTTAAATCATTGTAAATAACGAGAGTTAAATTTATTATTATTATTTAAATTATGAAAAAATTATTTGAATGTACAAACGTGGAGTACTAACACGTCACCTTTTAACGGTAGTTAACAGGCCATTGATTAATTTGGAGCAAAACTAAAAGTTTAATGGTAACATTGAAGCAATTGAAACTTTGGTTACCAAATTGAATAATTTATCAGAGTTTAGTTACCATTTTTGTACTTTACCCTAAAGGGAAAAATCTTGAAAACAATATAAAAATTATTTTTAGATTTTATTCTAAAAATGCATAATAATGTTTTTAGTCCTTGTGATTTCAAAATTAATTAAAATAATTAATAATATGATTAGTGGTACATGACGTTTATTGTAGAACTACATTTCTCTATATTTAAGTTAAACTTAACCAAGCTCAAAAATAAGCAAATCTGCCTCCGTAAAGATTTGAACCATAAACACCCTACACCAAAGCAAAGTGTTTAACAACTAAGCTAGATTAAGAACTAATCATATATCCACAAAATTTAAAATTTATTATCACCTCAAAATCAAATCAAATACCACTAAAATCAATCTAAAATTAATTATTTTCAATTCATTTATGAATAAAAAATTATTTATTTATTTTTATAAAAATATATTAGTTCATTCTAAAAATTAACTATATTGAAAATAACTTATTCATATACATGCCAACAAAATAAATGTTTTTTAAAAATTATATTTTATCGTAAAAATATTATAAATTTAATTTTTAGAATATTTTAACATCAGTTTTATAAATAAATAATTATTAATTTATTTCGAAACGAAGTGAAAATAATTTTAGTATGATCTTAAATTTTAATTACATTTCAAGCTAAATAGATTTTTTAAATTAAAATAATAATTTTAAATTTAAATAATTATTTTCAATTAATTTAAAATTTATATTCTATTATAAATATATATTATATAATAAATTTTTATAATCATATAATATAATTTTATAAAAATTAATTAATTAATTAATTTTGATAAAAAATTTAAATTAAAGATTAAATTTTGTGAAAATACATAACTTCTCAACCTAGCTAGTGGTTAAACACCTTGCACCAAAAATAAGGCGTTCATAGTTTGGTAAAACTTGATTAAATCCTAAAACTAGCTTAGAGGTGATGACGTAGAAAATAAAAAAAATTACCAAATCAGCAATATAGTTATTTATTTAACAATCAATGATCAAAACAAGACACTTAACATTAGAGATTATTTTGACGAAAAATTTAACTGAGTGGCCAAACCAACAAAAGGGTGTTATTTCGATGACCACCCATGTAGATTTCCCTAATTTTTTTTATAAGGGGTATATTAGAAAAGAACTAGCCAAATACAAAAAAATCCCATCAAAATTATATTGAGTATCATAAAGTCTGTGATTCTGGTTTAGACCAAATTCTACGAATGTTTATGAGTTTGAAAATAATTTTTATGGCCCAGATCGACATGTCGCACACCACATAAAAGACTCATCCTAAACAAGTTGGACTTCACCGTGTCCTTTACCCAAGGACTTATCTCAATATCATCGCCTCATGATCTTTCAGGAAACACACACATAGAATATCGAATCTCGTGGGTGCATAGAGAATGCTAGCTGCCAACCCGAACTTCTGCGAGGAGCGTAATATGGGGCCCTATGACCTTAAACCGTCCTTAAGAGGTCCTCCTAAAAAGACATTGTACTATTCGCTTGGCCCCAATGCTTGCACACATAGGCCCCACATGAGCCTTCGAAAAAAAGATTATTTGATTGAAATTACATATCGATATAGTATAAATAAATATGACAAAAAATGCAGTAACATACATAAGGAGTCTAGCATCTATCATCCATTGCGTGAAAAAAAGTTTAAAAAGAGTTGTGTGAAAAAAATAGTTTACAGAGACTGTGTACTAAAATATAATCTTTTGACTTTCAGATTAACTATTCTATATGCCATAACATCATATATTTTATGTAACGCCCTGGTTTTGGGCCTAGATGTTTTAGGCGTCAGATCAGACCGGTCGAGAACGGTTTGAATCGCGTAATGTGATTTTAGGAAATCAAGGATCGGGATAGGATAAAAATATGGTAAAAATTGCTAAAATCCTCTAAAAATTATAATTAAGAGGTTGGTCAAGTCAATTTTACAAAAAGGGTTTTGGAAAATGGACATTTTGAGTAGTGACCAAATTGTAAGATTTCAAAATTGGGAAAATGTGATTTTTAATGTGGAGGCCAAAATCTTAGAATCTTTAGGGGGCTTTAAGTCAATTTGACCTTTTCTCAATATGACATGTGGTTTAAAAGAGTTTTTAATTAAATGATTATTAATTGAGTTTTATATTAAAATAATTAAAAGGTAGTTATTGGTTTTTCAATTACGTAACTACCAAAATCCTTTCTCATTTCAGCCAAACACAATTTCACTCATCTTTTTCCACAATTATTTCTCCCAAAAACTTTCTCAACTTTTCCTAAATCATTTTCAAGAAAACTCTCCTCGTTCTTCAAGATTTCACTAAGGAAAATTTGTCATACATTGAGAGAAGCAAAAATTGGAGGTAAATCTCATTCTAAACCTCTAATCTAAGTTCTTTATTGAAATTCTCAAGATATTTGGCTTCTAAATACTATTTTTGATTGAGTTTTCAATATAGTTTTGATTTGAGATCAAAATATTGTGAAATTGTGGATGAAATCTTGATTTTCGGACTTGATGAGTTGGGCTCTGTTTTGTATTGATTTTAATTGAGTTCTAAGTTGATTTATATGTTAAAATGATGTGTTGATATCATAGATCCCGAAATCCTTGAGATCTTGGAGTTTCTTGATAGTTTTAAGTGAGATTTTGGGGTGAAATGGTGGAATCTTGCTTGCTGGAGGTATAATGATGAGTTAGGTTGCTTTTTAGATGTGTTTTGATGTTGACGATGCTTTGGAAGTGATGTATGTTGGCTGGGCTTGGTTTAGGAAGCAATCAATTGAGTTTTCGGTTGCTTTGGATGGGTATTTTGGTGTAGTTTGGCTGGGCAACGAGTTTATTAATTGTTGCTGGTGTTAGAATGCATTTTAATGCATTTAGATCTCTGTTTTGATGATAAGAAAACAGGGGATCTTGATCCGGGAGAAAACGAGGTGATTTTGGAGGCTCCGGAGGTGTAATTTCCGTGTCAGCGAACAAGGCTTCGCGTATCGGTGAGTGGAAATGCAATTTCCTGTATTGTAACGCTTTGAGCGTGATTTTGGGAGCTTAGTGTAAGTTTGATACACTTAACTAAGCTCAAGTGTATGTAATTCGGTAATCCCTCTCTTGGAAATGTGCTATGTTTGATGAAATTGCACTTGATGTAAGAGTTGATTTGTTTACTGTTTTTAAGCATGTTTAAGCATGGTTTAATGCTGGATTTTAATGCCATTATGTTAAGGATGCACTAGGTAAGTGATCCTTGGTTTTCATGTGTTGAATACATATGATGTTAAGCATGTTTTGCTTGTGGAAATGGCATTGTGGTTATGCTTGTAAAACAGTGGATTAATGTGGTTAAATGATTATATTAGCAAGTGATGAAAATGGTTTTTGGTTACTTTAATCAGATATAGTTAGCCGGCTATAGGATTGGGTGCACCGTGAATAAAGTCGCCTTGGATGTCGAGGGGTTGTGATTATGTCGTAATCTCCATCCAAGTACCCTAACGATTGAGGTTAAGATCACAACGGTGAATGGTTAGTCCCGTCTGTGAGTCTTGTGTATGTGTCTCATACTCTCGTTAGTGGAATTATACAACTACCAATAAGTGATGTTGAGGGGTTGTGATTGTGCCATCAATCTCCATCACGGGTGTTGAGGGGTTGTGATTGTGCCATTATTCTCCACCTTGTGTAGTCCGGTAGATTGTATGAAGCATGAGGGACAATGCTTGTAATCCGCGTATCCGATTGTGTCTTGTGTTGAAATGGTTTATGTATTGTCACTTGTGAGCCAATATAATGTAAATTAATAAAGTGAAGCATGAGGTGCTTGTATATGATGCAAGGATGCATGAGATATTTGTGTATGATGCAAGAATGCATGTGATGCTTGTTAAAGCATGAGCAAAGGTTTATTTGTTGTTTTAAAATGATGCATATGAGCATGTGGTTAAAAAGTGCATTGAGGTCTTGGGAAGACATGTTTTATAAAATGGCATGAGATGTTAAGTGTTGGTTTTGCAAAATATGAGACATGCATTGATGAATGTTATTTAGCGATCCTCACTAAGCTTTGTGCTTACGCTCTTTTGTTTCATCAATGCAGAAAACTAGGCTTTGAAGGCAACAAGTAGGCAAGAAGAATCCAAGCTTTTAATCTCGCAAAGTATGTGGTTTGTTTTGGTGTAATAAGAGGCAATGGGTGGGGTTTATGTTAATGCATGGATGAGAATATTTTCCCTTTGTTTTGAGCATGTTTGATAGTTACTTTTGTGATGTAATTGGCCATTATGGTTTGATTTTGGATGTGGATGGTAGATTTGGCTTGTTTTGGTTTTGTGGATTAGGGAATATGCCTTCAGAACTATATTTGCATATTGGATACCATATCGTAGCTAATGCCTCAAAATGATGATTGTCAATTTGTATCCATGATGTATGTTTGATGTGGCATGTGTCGGGAATGATTCGAGTGGGAAAATGCATGAAAAACCAGCAAAATCTACTGTTGCAGGGCAAGGCGTATCGGAACGCCCTTGCCTGTTTCGGAATAGGGGCCTGAAATGGCCATAAGGTTTCGGAACGGGTGAAGCCGTATCGAAACGTTTTGGCTACTGGAAGGGTGTTTCGATATGGGTCTCGGAATGCACCCGAGTATCGAAACGGTCAACCCTATTTCAAAACGACCGTTGGATTTGAATTTTGAGCTGTTCTGAGTTTCTGTTTCTTACATTTTGGTCCTTAAATGTTGGCTGCTTAAATTAATGAGTTTGAATGATCCGTTTGAGCTGAATTTTGACATGTTGGCATGTTACATGACTAATTGAGGATTGGTAACCTTAAAATCATGAAATTCTTTGTATTTTATGGTATTTACAGTTTAGTCCCTAAAAGTCAAATGTATGCGATTGAACCCCTAATCGAACTCTGATCGTTGTGCCGTTTTCTCCTAATCGATTTGCTGAACTCATAGGTTAATAATATGCATCTAGAGAAGATAAAAAGAAAAAAAGTCATTAATCAAGGTTGACTTTTGGGTTGACTTTGGTTTTCCTCGTGTAATCTTCGTAGTTCGGGTTAAACATCTAGACCGGGCTAAGGGGGGTTACATTTGTTGGTACCAGAGCTAGGTTACGAAAGAATTGAGAATGTTGGTATGTGAAATTTATATGTATTGAAGAATGATGTTTGAAAAGCATGCTATTGGTTGAATTTTGCACCCTATGCCATGTTTGTTTGGTGTGAATTGCATGTGGAATGACTATGATTGGGTGATGATGACGTTATGTGGATATGTGCTGATTTTGGGATGATGAAAAGTATGTGAGCGTGATGTTTCATGTATGTTATGCTCTGTGGGGGAAATTGGGTGCTCATTGCTTTATTACACTAATCAAATGTTTTGTAAACTTGGATTCTTGCTTGCAGCTGGCCTAAATGGTTTGACTTGTTTTGTTGTTATGTCTTGTTAAATGGCACTATGGGTCCAAAAAGAGAGTTAATATCGAATATGATAGTGTCTGCAGTTGAGCAGGGCAACCAGGCTGAGCAAGGGGCTAATATCCCTCTTAGTGGAGATCTACCTCCTCCGCCACCACCTGGAGGTGGGGAGCAGGTGCAACAAGGACAAGCTGGTCTTGGTTTGGGTGATTTGGAACCTCTGGTTCAGGCGATCACCGGAGCGTTTCAGGCTGCTTTTGTCGGAGCGCATGTGCAGGCCCCTGCAGCTGGGCAGGTGGGCTTACCTTTGGAAAGGTGTATGAGCTTAGGAGCTGTGGAGTTTTATGGTATGTCACCTGAGGCGTCCGAGGCCTGGTTAGCTAGCACGATCCGCATTATGGATCAGATGGGTTGTAATGATGTGCGCAAGCTAGGATGCGCAGTTTCTTTGCTACAAAGTGATGCTTACAGCTGGTGGACGACTACCACAGCTGGTATGGAACCCAATAAAGTTGATTGAGAGTTCTTCAGAGGTGCCTTCAAAAGAAAGTATCTTGGGGTGAGATACTTAGATGAAAAGAAACGGGAGTTTATGTCGCTTGTTCAGGGCAATCTATCTGTGGCTGAGTACGAGGTCCAGTTCGTACGCTTGAGCCAATATGCTTCTGAGTTTATACCTAGTGAGAGGCACCGATGTGATCGTTTCCCGTACGGTTTGATACAGGAAGTTAAGACGTACATGCTAGCTGCAGATTACACTGATTTTGATATGCTTGTTTGTCGGGCAAAGGACATCGAGCAGAATCTGGGTTTGTCATCTAGAGGTGTTGGTTCTAGCTTTGGGAAGAGAGCCGCTGAGTATAGTACCGGTGGTGGATGAAACAAAAGAGGTCATGATAGGAGACATCAGCCTGAGGGAAGGCGAGGTGGTCAGGCCCTGGAGGTCGTGTGAGATCTGAGCAGCATACATGCTAGACATGTGGGTCGAGGGACCATTTGAGGCGAGAATGTCCTCGAGCAGCTAGAGAGGTTTAGGCTCCTATTGTGGTGACAAGGAACTTTTGTTGGAATTGTGGTTCGGCTGACCACATGAGGGGGGAGTGTCCATTGTTGGCTGGTGGTGGCCAAGGACGTGCTCATGTGGTAGCTGCACCTCAGAGAGGCCGTAGGCGCGGCCGTGTAAATTTTTAGAGGAGAGATGAAGGGCAGCGAGGTATCGCTCTTGTTGTGGTCGTCTGGCATGAGGGAGGTGGACCAGCGAGGGTATATGCTCAGCGCGAGGAGCGCAACGATACCAATGTCATCGTAGGTACCTTTGCTCTCCAGTCTTTATCTTTGTTGGCTTTGATTGATTTCGGATCCATGCATTCTTATTCATAAGTGTGTAAAAGTTCTATATTTTGCCCCCTATTTAACCCATATTTCTGCTGCATTCAAGCATAATTCATTGCATTTAGGATATATTTCATTTATACATCACAATTATATCAAATGGCACAGTTTCTTTTGAAATTGGTTGCTTTTGTAGGTAGCTGCTGTAACAGATGGAGGGCAGTGGAGAAGCAGACGCTAGGCAATGAAGAAGCAGAGCTAGAACTGGACTGCAGACGAGAAGGACGATGCTGCCATGGTCGATGTCGTGGCAGCCAAGGACGACAGCAATAGTGAAGGGAAGAAGTGAAGTGGGCCTCGACAAAAAGAGAAAATTAAGCCGGTTTGTCGTAAAGTACCCTTATATTTTTCTGAGCCCTAGATCAGAATAAAGGCCAAGCCCAAAGTTCAAGGAAGAAACTCCAAGCAAGAAGGAAGGACGAATTAAAGATATATGCTCTAAAGATTTAGTCTTTAATAGAGTTGTATTTTAGTTTAAACTTGTATTCTTGTCATATTAGAAAACTTGAACCCAAGGCTTATATAAAGGCATGTAATTCGACCTAGGGAAGGATATCATACTCTCTAGTCGTCTTCCCCTAAACCCTAGTCGTTTTTTCCTTCTCATCATGTTCTAAACTTCCCCTAGGGCTAAGGGTTGATTCTATAAAGTAGTTGCAAGGATTGCATTGTTTTAGGATTTTCTTCTGTTCAATAAAATAGACTTCAAGTTTGCTTATTCTGGTTTTCAACATCTTGCAAGAGTATCGGGAGAGCATTGTGAGATTACACATCTACTTAATATCGGGAGAGTTAAGTATACGAAAGTAATAAGTACAAGTTCTCCAGTTTATGGTTGAACTATCTCGGACCTAGGGATATGACGAGGTTAATTGGCTAAGGAAGAATTCAACAACATCGGTGTTCATCCTTCGATTCACGCCGGGAGGTATCATCAAAGACGTGTTCATCGACAGACTTGGACCTAGGGATAGGCCAAGGCACAGCAGGGATTCTTGCCAAGCTTGAAGTACAGAGTTGTGTGATCGTTGCCGCGACAAACAACAGATCGCTGCCGCGACAGGTGCTGCCGCGACAGGCGCAACGACAGAACAGAGATTCCTAGACTTTGCAACACCTACACTACTGAGCAAATCAATACCGGCCCATTTTCTCTATCTTGATTTCTTTACTCTTTTATTTTCAGTATTCTTTATTATCTCGTGACAAACTATTAAACTATTCTTTTCTCTCTTGTGTAGCAATCTAAGGTTAAAGCTATTAGCTCAGTCCCTGTGGAGACGATATCCGATACTTACGTATCACTTTACTACTTGCGTCGTGTACACTTGCACTACATTGCGATAGACACTTTTACACGCAACAAGTTTTTGACACCGTTGCCGGGGACTGGCAACATATCTTTACCCTACCCTTTTACTACACATTCTTTTTATTTTTCTGTTTTCTTTCTTGGATTGTTCAACTCGTGCTTTCACAAGGTTTTCTATTTACATGCAAATCGAGACGAGGAAAGGAACCTGAGTATCAGATAGATCCTAAAATCGAACGCTCGTGCAATCTTAGGAACCGACTCCGACTCTTATTAGCTAGAAACGAATACCTTAAAGAACAGTTAGAGGCCATGAACAACTAAGGGAATCCACAGGGTCCTGAAGATCCTGTCGGAGATGGAAGGAACGGACAACCTGCCGCTGCCGCACGCCGGTCATGCCGAGATTACATGATCAATGATCATGTGGAACTAGAAACCACCCTGCCATGACGTGGAAGCTGAAAATTTTGAGCTGAAACTTGTCATGTTCAGCATGATTAATAACGTTGGCCAATTTAGTGGTGCTGCTACAGAGGATGCTAGGGAGCATCTGAAAACGTTCAAGGAAATCTATGGTTCGTTTAGACTACTAGGAGTAAATCCGTAGATACTAAGGCTTCAGTTATTTCCTCATTCATTGAGGGACATGGCGAAAACTTGGTGGAATAAACTAACCCCGGGTTCAATACGAACTTGGGCAGATTTAACTCGTGAATTTTTGTCTCATTTTAATCCTTCACATTTATCTGAGCGATTACGTAACGAAATTGCTACTTTTCAACAGGAAGATGACGAGCCAATGCACGAGGCATAGGACATATTTACCACTCTACTGAGGAACTGCCCAATGCATGGATTCCCCGTTTGGAATCAGGTAATTAAGTTTTATAATGCTGCCAACTTACAAACTCGTATGAGAATTGATTCAGCAGCGAATGGATTGCTGTTAGACAAAGATCCAGATGAAGCGATGGTAATATTGAAAAACCTGGCAAAGAACGAGGAACGGTTTCCTACAGCAAGAAGAGGGGGTAAAAGAGTACTAGCTGTGAAAGATTATGAGGTCGACGACTCCCTAAAAACACAGGTGGTATATCTCACAAAGGTAGTTGAAAAGCTATTGAAAAAAGCTTCAAAATAGGTCTACTCTGCTGAAGAGGTATGTGAAACTTGTGATGGGAATCACAGTTCGGAAGATTGTCCGCTACAGTTAGAAGAAATGATGTATGTTAGAAACTACAACAAACAGAACTACAATTCCAACAACTACAATCCCAACTAGAGAAAGGATCCCAAGTTCTCTTGGAGCAACCCTAACAATGCCCTGAATCCTCAAGCACAGAACACTCAGAATCAAGGGGGACCTAGATTACTGACTCGGCAACAACCGCAACAGCAGTAGCAACAGCCACCAGCTGCCACGACTAGCATACTGGAGCAGACCTTGGCTACGTTTATGTCTCAAACAGGAACTTACATTGAGAACATGAATCACTTCGTCAAGAAGATTGAGTCATTCATGGATAAAACAGAGATGCGGATGACCAACCATGAAGCTACTCTGAAATCACTAGAGACACAGATGGGTCAGGTTTCCCAGCATATTAAACCGAGGTAGAATGGAGGATTTCCTAGCGATACTGAAAACGCTAGACAACCCACACATGAGCAGTGTAAAGCCATCACTACTAGGAGTGGGAAGAAATTACCAGGGCCAGAGAAGGAAGCTGAAACAGTTGAGGAACCAGCCCTGAAATTGACTGCCGAGAACGCTGCCCCGACAGACGACAAATAGCCTGCTGCCGATGAACCTGTCACGACAGCAGAAGGGACAGAGGAGAAGGATGAAGAATCTAAGCCTCCTTAGATCCAAATGCAGTGGGAAGGACGCATTGCATATTATCGTCCTCCACCTCCTTTTCCACAACGGCTACAGAAGTTGAAACAGGAATCCCAACTTAAGAAGATCTATTATATTTTTAAGCAGGTCCATATCAATATTCCGCTGTTAGATGCTATCAAGGAGATGTTTGGTTATGCCAAATTTCTCAAGAATGCCATGTCGAAGAAATCCAGACTTGGGGAATTTGAAACGGTTAAAATGACAAAAGGATGCATGACTATTCTGCACAAGCATCCACCCCAGAAAAAGAAGGATCCTGGGAGTTTCATCATACCGTGCATAATCGGAGATAAATTTGTGGGTAAGGCACTTTGTGATCTTGGTGCTAGTATAAATTTAATGCCCAAATCTGTTTTTCAGAAATTAGGTATTGCAAAAGCTCGGCCCACATCAGTCGTACTGCAGCTGGCAGACCGCTCTTAAGTTCATCCAGAAGGGAAAATTGAAGATATTCTGGTAAGAGTGGATAAATTTATTTTTCCTGCTGACTTTCTTGTTTTAGATTGTAAAGCAGATGAGAATGCACCAATCATCCTGGGCGACCCTTCTTAGCCACAAGAAGATCACTGATTGATGTGGAAAAAGGAGAACTCACTATGAGAGTGAACGATCAAGAGATCAAGCTGAATGTTCTCGAGGAAATAAAACATGCTGATGCAGAAGAAGAATGCAAGGCTATCACTGAAGTTATCCTTGACCAACCATGCATCAGGTCGGGCTACCATGACATCAAAATTGGCCATTGCCTCAGCAGCCATTTAGAAGACTATCACGGCAGCGACGACGACAGCAGCTCCTTAGAATCTGACATATCTGATACTGAAGATCAAGAGGAGGTAAACTGGATAGGCAATCGTCCAAGTAAGTTATTCGAGCCCTTAAACTATACCTCGAATGAACACATAATCCAAAAGCCATCAATTGTAGAACCACCTGTTCTAGATCTTAAGCCCCTGCCAGGGCAGCTAAAATATGTTTTCCTTGGATTAAATGATACGTTTCCCGTAATCATCTCTTCCAAGTTGATGCAAGAACAGCAACTGATAGGGATGCTACAGCAGCACAAAAAGGCTATTGGATGGACGATAGCTGATATCCAAGGCATCATCCCGGCACTATGCATGCACACAATCCTCTTAGAGGATGATCACAAGCTGACCATTGATGAACATAGACGTCTAAATGATGCTATGCGAGAGGTGGTTCGTAAAGAGATCATCAAATGGCTAGATGCTGGAATAATTTATGCCATCTCGGATAATAAGTGGGTGAGCCCGGTGCAGTGCATTCCTAGGAAAGGAGGAATAACCGTGGTAACCAACGAAGAAAACAAGTTAATCCCAACCAGGACTGTGACCAGTTGGAGGGTTTGTATGGACTACCGGAAGCTTAACAAGGCTACCCGGAAGGACCACTTTCCTCTGCCTTTTATTGATCAAATGCTTGATAGATTAGCGAGAAAGCCTTACTACTGTTTTCTTGATGGATACTCAGGTTACAACCAAATAGCAATTGCACCGGAGGATCAAGAGAAGACGACATTCATTTGCCCATACGGTACTTACGCTTTTTGGAGGATGCCATTTGGACTTTGTAATGCACCAGCAACCTTTCAGAGGTGTATGATGGTAATATTCTCTGACATGGTGGAGGATTTCTTGGAGATATTCATGGATGATTTCTCTGTCTTTGGAGACAATTTTGAAAGCTGCCTAGGCAACTTACAGAAAGTGCTCGAGAGATGCGAGAAAGCAAGCTTGGTATTGAACTGGGAGAAATGTCACTTCATGGTGGATGAAGGGATAGTCCTAGGCCATAAAGTAAGCTGTCGCGTCATAGAAGTTGACAAAGCTAAGATCGAGGTAATTGAAAAGCTGCCACTACCCACCAAAATCAAGGGAATCAGGAGTTTCTTAGGGCATGCTGGGTTTTATAGGAGGTTTATCGCAAACTTCTCAAAGATCACCAAGCCTTTGTGCCACCTCCTGGAGCAGAATTGTCCCTTCGACTTCAACACTGAATGTACTGAGGCATTCAAGGTTCTGAAAGAAAAGCTGGTAACAGCCCCAATAGTACAGCCACCAGATTGGAAATTACCATTTGAGATCATGTGTGATGCTAGTGACTACGCTGTCGGGGCAGCACTTGGGCAGAGGAAAGACAAGATCTTTCATGTTATATACTATGCCAGCAAAACACTGAACGACGCCCAAGTAAACTACACCACAATGGAGAAAGAATTGTTAGTTGTGGTGTTCTCGATTGACAAGTTTCGTTCATACATACTTGGAACGAAGGTCATGTTCCACACAGACCACTCTGCATTGAAGTATCTGTTTGCCAAGAAGGATGTGAAGCCCAGATTGATATGTTGGATTCTGCTACTGCAAGAGTTTGACCTTGAGATCAAGGACAAAAAGGGAATAGAAAACCAAGTTACAGATCACTTGTCAAGATTGGAGAAGGGAAAGAGTCTCCCAACATATGAGACACACATACTAGAGACCTTCCCTGACGAGCAGCTTTTCGCTGCCACAAGCACTATCACGACAGCCATGGCGGTAGGTAAGTTTTCTGAACTCCCCTGGTATGCTGATTTCGTTAATTATTTAGTTAGCGGATTAACTCCTCTTGGCCTTAACTATCAATCTAGGAAGAGGTTCCAAAATGATGTTAAACATTATTATTGGGACAAGCCTCTTCTTTTCAAATATTGTGCAGATCAAGTTATCAGGAGATGTGTACCACGGGATGAGCAGGAAGTTGTGCTTCATTACTGCCATGCTTCACAATATGGAGGACACTTAGGCGGTAACAAAACTGATGCCAAGGTTTTGCAGTCGGGATTCTATTGGCCGTCATTGTTCAAGGATGCCCAGACATTCTACAAAAACTGTGACAAATGTCAACGGACTGGAAACATCTCAAGAAGACATGAGATGTCGCTGCAAAACATTCTTGAGGTCGAGATCTTCGATGTTTGGGGGATTGATTTTATGGGACCATTCCCAGCATCATGTGGGAACTTATATATCCTCCTGGCAGTGGACTATGTGTCGAAATGGGTTGAAGCGATCGCTACTCAGAAAAATGATGCCAAGACAGTTCAAAGGTTTTTGCATAAAAACATATTTTCCAGATTTGGCATCCCCAAGGCGATCATCAGTGATGAAGGGAGGCATTTCGATAATAGAGTTATAGTTGTTGCCTTAAAAAAGTATGGTGTCAAACATCAGATCGCAAGAGCATACCACCCTCAGACCAATGGAAAGGCTGAAATATCCAATAGAGAGGTTAAGAACATTCTTGAAAAGATGGTTAAGCCAACTCGGAAGGACTGGTCTCTTCACCTCAATGATGCACTATGGGCATACAGAGCAGCATTCAAAACTCCATTGGGAATGTCACCCTATCGGCTGATTTATGGGAAAACATGTCATCTACTTGTTGAGATTGAGCACAGAGCATAATGGGCCATCAAGGCAGTGCATATGGACTTGGAAAAGGCAGGATAGAAAAGGCTACTTGATTTGAATGAGATAGAAGAAATTCAAGCAATGGCATATGACAACGCAAGGATTTACAAAGACAAGACAAAGAAGTGGTATGACAAGAAGTTGCTGCCACGACAGTTCTGCCCAGGGCAGCTTGTGTTGTTGTTCAACTCTAGGTTGAAACTCTTCCCAGGGAAGCTGAAATCAAGGTGGTCCGGCCCATTCCATGTGGTGCAAGTTTTTCCCCATGGTGCCATCACAATCAGATCTTTAAAAGACGGGCACCAATTTAAAGTTAACAGACAAAGATTGAAGCATTGTCAGGGGACTAAAGCCCCAAAAATGCAGGAAGTGGTTACTTTAGGAGATGCCCCTCCTGGCATCCCTAATTTAACCAAAATTTATTTTATTTCTTATTTATTATTTATTTATATATATTAGGTAATTAGAATTATTTTATTTTTAGGAACTAAGTTTTTATTTTATTATTTTTAGGAAATAAAGGAGACAAGGAGAAGAGGAGAAGTGAATTCATCCCACCATCTTTCCATCAGCCCAAAAAGCCCAAACAAGGAGCCTGTCGTTACAGCTACCGCGACAGACGCAGAAAATCCAGCTTGTCAACACGTTGTCGCGGCAGACACGCAAACGTGTAACAGACGCGCAGCAAATATGAAAATGAGTGACAGATGCGTCACAAACCGCGTAACAATTGGCCCCGTTATTCACGCCTACCGTTACAGCTCCAACGGGCAGCAAACTCCCCCTCTATATAAACCCCGTTTTAATATTCATTTTTCACTCACTCTTACTCTCTCCACTTGTTTCCTCTAGAATTTCATTTGCTTTATTTTCTTTTCTACAGTCCTTGCAATATGAGTACCAAAAATACCCGTCGAAGTGCTGCCTCAGGATCTGCCCCAGCAGCATCCACTCCCAGCTCCTTCCAAATCAGAGATATGTGGGAGGAGAAAGGCTTCATTTACAGCACCAGAACGGAGAACCTTGGGCTACAACCGTTCATAGCCCGCAAAATCAGAGCCGTGCAGTGGCAGATGTTTGCCGAGCAACCGGAGGAAATGAACGTAACTTTAGTCCGAGAATTTTATGCTGCCATCGACAGTAGGGAGGCGACAACAGTAACAGTTCGTGGAAAAGAGGTACCTTTTGAGCCCGAATACATCAACACCCTCTATGGGTTCTATGTTGGGAGAAAGGAAGACGGCCACCGAAGATTCGTGGAAAGCTTGGAGTCGGCAGATTATGACACTGTTATGGCAGAACTCACAGACGAAGGAACTGAGTGGAATACCGATCCTAAACATCCAAGGATGGTCAAACGAGTTCAACTCACTCCGGAAGCCAAGCTTTGGAATGCTTTCATCAAGAAGAGGATTATGCCCTCCTCGCACAACACAACGGTAGACCAACCAAGGTTAGCCCTCATCCATTCAATTCTAAATGAGAGGCCAATTAACGTTGGCAGATACGTTCGGGAGGGAATATTGGATTGTGCGTACCGACTGTCAGGACCACTCTTCTTCCCATACCTCATAAGTGCCCTCTGTCGCGGTCACAACGTACCTGAAGCTGCCGAAGATTTGAGAGTCCGAGGGAAAGGGTGGACGGAAAGGAACATCTTCAGCCTGATGGAGCTGAAAGCTGCCACGCCTCTGTCGTCATTCGACCCTACTGCCGCGGCAGGTGAGCCGACAGAGCCCACCTAAATCGAACATGCCATCACAGAACCCAGGCAGCCCACCGCAGCAGTTCCCCCAGCAGACTCCTCAACACAAATCCTTGCTGCCGTGCAGAAAATGGAAGAACGGCAGCTGGGCCTGATGAGTTTCATCTGAGACTTCACCACAACAACGGTACACTTCATTAAAAACTAATCTTAATTTTCCTGATGTACTGTTCCCTGCCTTCCCCGACCATTATTTTGCTGCCCCAACACCTACCCATACCCCTACCCCTGCTGCCACACCGAGAACACCATCTGCCACTTCGACCCCGGCCACAATAGCTGCAGGCGGCAGTCGCACAGCCGAAACATCTGCAAGGGGAGCCAAGAGAAAAGAGCTTATGTCCGACCTCGACAGGTATATAGATGGCTTCTCTTCCTCTGAAATTTGGGCGGCATCCAATGACGAGCCCTCAGTCAAGAGGAATCTGTCCAAGGAGTTCACTCCGGTGAAACGACAGAAACCAGGCCCCGGAGTCGAACCAGCAGACAAAGAAAAATCTGACGGCGGCAGCAGCAGCAGCTCCGAGGAGGTTCAGGTATTGGAGAAACAACCCCATATCTCTCCTACACACATCCAACCTCCAAGGGAAGCCAAAACCAAGAACACCTTTGCCTCTCCCATCCATCTGCCGGCACCGACAAGGAAAGTAACTGCCTGCCGGCAGATCTGAATCAGCAGCAGTAGCAGCGGCGACGACAACACCTGAAAATTTAAGTTTTTTTCTTATTTTTGATGTCTGCCATTTTGTTATATTTTGTGATGTTGTTTTAATTTTATTTTTCATTTCTGTCATTTGCATTGAGGGCAATGCAACCCTTGAGTTTGGGGGTGGCATCCCTCCATAAATGAAGTGTCTTTAAGTTTAAAATTTTGTCTTTTATTTAGTTTATTTTTGCGGAAAAAAAATGAAAATTTGGCTTAAGTCTTTGAACTGAACGTACCTGTCGTGACAGTCTCTGTCGTGGCAGTGCCTTTAGGATAGTTTTAGGAGCAGTTTAGAGCCTTACTATAGTTCTGAATCTTAAACACCCTTTGTGACGTTTATACTGTCTAGAACTCTGCTAGTAAACTAGAGTAGAAAAGCTTAACACTTGAGTTGCCCCTAGAGGTACCTAACACTGGCTCTAGAAAAAGAAGTAAAGAAAAGTAGACTCAATACACCTAGAGGTGCCCGAAACCGGCTCTAGGAAGTTAACTAGAGGTGCCCGAAACCGGCTCTAGTCAAACTTAAGCTTGAGAAAATAGAATCGAGTCTAAATAAAAACTAAAGGAGCCTAAGAATTGCCTCCAAAAAGATGAAAATTGGCATAAAAATTCAATTTAGAAGCTTAGCTATTCTAGTAAACTAAGGGAGTCTTGGCATATAATTGTTCACAAAACATGCACACACTACACGAGAATTATAGCAAGGTTCTGAATGAATTCTGAATTATCCAATAGGGTGTTGCTCACAATAGGGAATGAATGGTAGGTAAGGAAAAGTTCACTGTTTTAAGCCAAACAAAAAAAATTTGTATTTTTTTTAAGTCTGAATTGCTTGAGGACAAGCAAAAACTTGAGTTTGGGGTGTGATGAGTGTGTAAAAGTTCTATATTTTACCCCCTATTTAACCCATATTTCCGCTGCATTCAAGCATAATTCATTGCATTTAGGATAGATTTCATTTATACATCACAATTATATCAAATGGCACAGTTTCTACTGATATTGGTTGCTTTTGCAGGTAGCTGTTGTAACATATGGAGGGCAGTGGAGAAGCAGACGCTGGGCAATGAAGAAGCAGAGCTGGAACTGGACTGCAGACGAGAAGGACGATGCTGACACGGCCACTGCCGTGGTAGCCAAGGACGACAGCAATAGTGAAGGGAAGAAGTGAAGTGGGCCTCGACGGAAAGAGAAAATTAAGCATGTATGTCGTAAAGTACCCTTATATTTTTCTGAGCCCTAGATCAGAATGAAGGCCAAGCCCAAAGTTCAAGGAAAAACCTCCAAGCAAGAAGGAATGACGAATAAAAGATATATGCACTGAAGATTTAGTCTTTAATAGAGTTGTATTTTAGTTTAAACTTGTATTCTTTCCATATTAGAAAACTTGAACCCAAGGCCTATATAAAGGCATGTAATTCGACCTAGGGAAGTATATCATACTCTCTAGCCGTCTTCCCCTAAACCCTAGTCATTTTCCCCTTCTCATCATGTTCTAAACTTCCCCTAGGGCTAAGGGTTGATTCTGTAAAGTAGTTGCAAGGATTGCGTTGTTTTAGGATTTTCTTCTGTTCAATAAAATAGACTTCAAGTTTGCTTATTCTGGTTTTCAACATCTTGCAAGAGTATCGGGAGAGCATTGTGAGATTACACATTTACTTAATATCGGGAGAGTTAAGTATACGAAAGGAATAAGTACGGGTTCTCCAGTTTATGGTTGAACTATCTCGGACCTAGGGATAGGACGGGTTAAGTGGCTAAGGAAGAATTCAACAACATCGGTGTTCATCCTTCGATTCACGCCGGGAGGTATCATCAAAGACGTATTCATTGACAGACTTGGACCTAGGGATAGGCCAAGGCACAACAGGGATTCTTGCCAAGCTTGAAGTACAGAGTTGTGTGATCGCTGCCGCGACAAACAACAGACCGCTGCCGCGACAGGTGCTGCCGTGACAAGCGCCACGACAGAACAGAGATTCCTAGACTTTGAAACACCTACACTACTGAGCAAATCAATACCGGCCCATTCTCTCTATCCTGGTTTCTTTACTCTTTTATTTTCAGTATTCTTTATTATCTCGTGACAAACTATTAAACTATTCTTTTCTCTCTTGTGCAGCAATCTAAGGTTAAAGCTATTAGCCCAGTCCCTATGGAGACGATATCCGATACTTACATATCACTTTACTACTTGCATCGTGTACACTTGCACTACATTGTGATAGACACTTTTACACGCAACACTTATATCTTGAGTGAGCATGCGCATTTGCTTGATATACTTGTTGAGATGCTTGAAATAGGAATGCAAGTGACTAGTTCTTTTGGTGAGATTGTAGTCACTAGGAAGTTATATAGGAGATGTCTTTTGTCTGTCCTAGGTTATGTTTTCCTTGTGGATTTGATGGAGTTACCTTTCTACGGATTTGATGTAATCCTTGGTATGGATTGGTTGACGGAGCATAGGGCAGTAGTTGACTTTGATGTTAAGCGAGTCACCTTAAAGTTGGCTGATGATTATGAGGTTGTAGTAGTAGGCGAGAATGTGAAATTCTTGTCAAATATGATTTCGGCTTTGGAAGCAAATCGTATGATGAGGTTGGGCTGTGAGGCTTACCTTACCTATGTGATGAATCCTGGCACCAAGGATGTACGTGTGCAGGATATTCGAACTGTTCGCGATTTTCTGGGTGTCTTTTCGAAGGAATTGCCTGGGTTGCCACCAAATAGAGAAGTTGAGTTTGGTATAGAGTTGTACGAGAATACAACTCCGGTGTCCATTGCTTCTTATCACATGGCACCCAAAGAGTTAAAAAAATTGAAAACGCAATTATAGGAGTTGTTGGATCGAGGTTTCATTCGGCTGAGTGTGTCACCTTGGGGTGCACCGGTCTTGTTTGTGAAGAAGAAAGATGAGACGATGAGAATGTGTATAGATTATCGACAACTGAACAAGTTAACGATTAAGAACAAGTATCCTTTGCCTAGAATTGATGATCTCTTTGATCAGTTCCGGGGAGCCTCAGTGTTTTCTAAGATAGACTTGAGATCGGGTATTATCAGCTAAAGGTGAAGGATATGGACGTACCTAAGACCTCTTTTCGCACGAGTTATGGACTTTATGATTTTTTGGTGATGTCGTTTGGTTTGACCAACGCGCATGTTGCTTTCATGGACATGATGAATCGTGTATTCCATGAATTCTTGTATCAATTTGTGGTGGTGTTCATCAATGATATCCTTGTGTATTCGCGTACTGAAGAGGATCATGGTAGGCACTTGAGAATAGTTTTACAAGCGTTGTTGGAAATTCAATTGTATGCCAAGCTGAGTATGTGTGAGTTTTGGCTTAGAGAAGTGGTCTTCCTTGGACATGTTGTGTCAGCTGAGGGTATTCACGTTGATCCGCACAAGGTAGAGGTTGTTATGAGTTGGAAAGTGCCTAAGTCAGTGACGGAGGTACGGAGTTTCCTTGGATTGGATGGGTACTATCGTAGGTTTGTCGAGGGTTTCTCGAAGATAGCAGTGCCTTTGACCAAGTTGTTGCAAAAGAATGTTCGCTTTGAGTGGACGGATGTGAGGCAACAAGCTTTTGAGAAGCTAAAAGAAGCTTTGACGCAAGCTCCTGTTCTGATTCAACCTGAGTCTGGTAAGGAGTTTGTGGTCTATAGTGATGCGTTCATTGTTGGTTTGGGTTGCGTGTTGATGCAGGAGAGTAAGGTAGTGGCCTATGCGTCTAGGCAGTTGAAGGTGCATGAGCGCAACTACCCTACTCACGATCTTGAGCTTGCGGTTGTGGTGTTTGCCTTGAAAATTTGGAGGCATTACCTGTACGGCGAAAAGTGTGTTGTGTTCACGGATCATAAGAGCTTGAAGTACCTTATGTCTCAGAAGGAGTTGAATCTTAGGCAACGACGTTGGGTGGAGTTGCTTAAGGATTATGATCTGATGATCGAGTATCACCCGGGTAAGGCTAATGTTATAGTCGATACGTTGAGCAGGAAAGTAGTTGTGGAGTTGAGAGCGATGTTTGCTCGTTTGAGTATATCGTGTGATTGTGGTCTTATTGCAGAATTGAAAGTGAAGCCATCTCTGTTACAGATGATCAAAGATAAGCAGTTGCTTGATGATTCTCTTGTTTCGCATGTTCAGGACATTGCAAAGGGTAGACCTTCATATTTCAGCTTTAGTGATGATGGTGTTTTGTGTTATGGGAGTCGGATAGTGGTGTCGGATGATGCTGAGTTGAGGCGCACTATTCTGAATGAGGCTTATAGTAGTCCTTTTTCTATGCACCCTGGTAGTACCAAGATGTATCGTGACCTAAAAGATGAGTACTACTGGGTAGGGTTGAAAAAGGATGGGGCTAAGTTCGTTAGTAAGTGCATGGTGTGTCAGCGAGTGAAAGCTGGGCATCAAGTTCCTTCTGGGTTGCTGCAGCCTTTGAGAATCCCAAAATAGAAGTGGGAGAGAATCACCATGGATTTTGTGTATGGTTTTCCTTTGTCACCGACAAAGAAGAATTCAGTTTGGGTGATTGTGGATCGGCTTACAAAGTGTGCACATTTTCTGCCTGTGCATACTACTTATACCTTGGATAAGTTGGCTAAGCTGTACATAGCTGAGATTGTATGGTTGCACAGTGTGCCAAAGTCCATTGTGTCGGATAGAGATTCGAGGTTTACAACACGATTTTGGGAATGTTTGCATCAAGCTTTAGGTACACGGTTGAATTTCAGTACTTCTTATCATCCTCAGACGGATGGACAGTCAGAACGTGTGACCCAAGTGATTGAGGACATGTTGAGATGTTGTGTGATAGATTTTTAGGGTTCATGGGAGAAGCACTTGACGTTGGTTGAGTTTGCATATAACCACAGTTACCAGGCAAGTATCCAAATGGCTCCATATGAGGCTTTGTATGGGAGAAGATGTAGAACCCCTCTCTATTGGGCAGAAGTTGGGCAAAAGTTGATTTCAATGCCAGCTATGCTTAAGGGTACCATCGAGAAGGTGAAACTCATTTGTGAGCGGTTAAAAGCAGCATCGGATAGGCAAAAGTCTTACGCGGACTTGAAGCGTAAGGAAATTGAGTTCGCGGTTGGAGAACGTGTGTTCTTGAAAGAATCGCCTTGGAAGAAGGTGATGAGATTTGGGTGTAAGGGTAAGCTTAGCCCAAGGTTTATTGGACCTTACGAGATTGTGGAGCGTATTGGTCCTGTGGCATATCGGTTGAGATTGCCTGCAGAGTTGGAAAAGATACATGATGTGTTTCATGTCTTCATATTACGGAAGTACAGAACGAATCCTTCGCATGTGATGCTTGTTGAGGAAATAGAGTTGAATTCGGATCAGTCGTATGATGAGGAACCAGTGAAGGTTCTGGATGTGAGTAGCAAATTTCTTCTTGGTAAGACGATAGAGCTTGTGAAGGTGTTGTGGCGACACCCAAGAGTTGAGGAGGCCACGTGGGAAAGCAAAGCGGGCATGCTGAAGCAGTTTCCGCATCTCTTTCCATCATGTAAGAATTTCGAGGATGAAATTTCCTAAGTGGGGGAGAGTTGTAACGCCCTAGTTTTGAACCTAGATGTTTTAGGCGTCAGATCGGACCGATCAAGAACGATTCGAATCGCGTAATGTGATTTTAGGAAATCAAGAATCGGGATAGGATAAAAATATGGTAAAAATTGATAAAATCCTCTAAAACTATAATTAAGATGTTGGTCAAGAAAATTTTACAAAAAGGGTTTTGGAAAATGGACATTTTGAGTAGTGACCAAATTGTAAGATTTCAAAACTGGGAAAAATGTGATTTTTAATGTGGAGGCCAAAATCATAGAATCTTTAGGGGGGCTTTAAGTCAATTTGACCTTTTCTCAATATGACATGTGGTTTAGAATAGTTTTTAATTAAATGATTTTTAATTGGGTTTTATATTAAAATAATTAAAAGGTAGTTATTGGTTTTTCAATTACGTAACTACCAAAATCCTTTCTCATTTCAGCCAAACACAATTTCACTCATTTTTTTCCATAATTATTTCTCCCAAAAACTCTCTCCCTTTTCCTAAATCATTTTCAAGAAAACTCTCCTAGTTCTTCAAGATTTCACTAAGGAAAACTTGTCATACATTGAGAGAAGCAATGATTAGAGGTAAATCTCGTTCTCAACCTCTAATCTAAGTTCTTTATTGGTTTGGCTTCTAAATACTATTTTTGATTGAGTTTTCAATATAGTTTTGATTTGAGATCAAAATCTTATGAAATTGTGGATGAAATCTTGATTTTCGAACTTGATGAATTGGGCTCTGTTTTGTATTGATTTTAATTGAGTTCTAAGTTGATTTATATGTTAAAATGATGCGTTGATATCATATATCCCGAAATCCTTGAGATCCTTGAGTTTCTTGATAGTTTTAAGTGAGATTTTGGGGTGAAATGGTGGAATCTTGCTTGCTGGAGGTATAAGGATGAGTTAGGTTGCTTTTTAGATGTGTTTTTGATGTTGATGATGCTTTGAAAGTGATGTATGTTGGCTGGGCTGGGTTTAGGAAGCAATCGATTGAGTTTTTGATTGCTTTGGATGGGTATTTCGGTGTAGTTTGAGTGGGCAACGAGTTTATGAATTGTTGCTGGTGTTAGAATGCATTTTAATGCATTTACATCTCTATTTTGATGATGTGAAAACAGGGGATCTTGATCCGGGAACAAACGAGGTGATTTCGGAGGCTCCGGAGGTGTAATTTCTATGTCGGCGAACAAAGCTTCACGTATCGGTGAGTGGAAATGCAATTTCCTGCATTGTAACGCTTTGAGCGTGATTTTGGGAGCTTAGTGTAAGTTTGATACACTTAACTAAGCTCAAGTGTAAGTATTTCGGTAATCCCTCTCTTGGAAATGTGTTATGTTTGATGAAATTGCACTTGATGTAAGAGTGGATTTGTTTACTGTGTTTAAGCATGGTTTAATGCTGGATTTTAATGCCATTATGTTAAGGATGCACTAGGTAAGTGATCCTTGGTTTTCATGTGTTGAATACATATGATGTTAAGCATTTTATGCTTGTGGAAATGGCATTGTGGTTATGCTTGTAAAACAGTGGATTAATGTGGTTAAATGATTATATTGGCAAGTGATGAAAATTGTAACCCATTCGTCCCGGTCCGGACGCTTGACCGGTCCGAGTGGGCTACACGGGGATAACCGAGGCGAAACCCGTTAAGGCTTCACTTCGGTTACCAACCCAAGTAAACTTTTTCATTTATTAATATCTTGACTAGATGTAATATTAAGTCCTATATGAAAAAAGCAACAGCGGAAGAAACAAACGAGGTAAACAACCAAACAGCCCAACAAAATAGCCCATTTTAAACTTAAACTGCAGGTCGTATCGGAACGCCCATAGGGTGTTTCGATACGCCTTGACTAAGTCAACAGGCCTAAGTCAACCACGAGAAGTTGACCGTATCGAAATGCCCTCAACGGTCAACTTCTCGTGGTCAACGATACGAAGACCGTTCCGAAACGCCAAGGCTCGTTTTGATACTTCAATTTATCGTCAAAATCTCATATTTTCAGTGGCAAAATCGTACCGAAACGACCCCCTAGCGTACCGAAACTCCTGGCCAAAAACAAAGGGACCGTATCAAAACGGGACCAACCGTTTCGATACGCCCTCTGTCTGCAGATTAGTTTTAGCTGGTTTATGGCACAAGGATGTCCCAAAACACAACTAAAACCTCCAACAACCAACATACAACACCCTAAGGAAAAACCAAACACTACAAGCATGCTTAACACACTTCAACCATATAAAGACCATACATTCAAAGGACCATCAAATCAATATAAGAATCATACATGGCATTTAAGATTCATGCTTCAACAAGAACATACACTTAGGCATCCATAAAGGCACAAAGCTAACATTAACATATAAAGGAGTCTAACATGCTCCTAAAACCAAACATCCACATACATCCAAAAGCTCAAGACAACTATACATATCCCATTGTTTGACTATTACATCTTATAACTTAAAAGTTCATACTTGATAGCTAAGATAGCACCACAAACACACTTGGAGGCCCTCTCCTTGCACAAGCAACCCACGAACTACAGATCTGCATTGTCGAACAAAAGAGAGCGTAAGCATAAAGCTTAGTGAGGGTAAGCTCATAAAACAAACCTCGACAATGCATGGTCCAAGCACGAGCATACAACCAAGGTAGAATGCATGATCTTACCTTCGATCCACATGAGCCAAAATACACATGATTCATGATCATATATTCAATATTATGCCATGTTCAACAAGTCTAAATCCACATCATATGTAAACACATATATTAATCCATATTGGCACCTAGCTATGACTTGAATACGCGGATAACCGTTGGAACTCACATCCAACAACAACCATTACCTTACGGTGGGATTACACTCATCGTCGTTCACGTGGAGGGGATTCCAGTCATCCTCACGCCCTGTCGATGGGATTACACTCATCACCGACTAACATATATATAAGAAGAATTTCCGGGCAAACTCGTACTCCATCTTGATGACTACCATCACCAAGACCACGCGCGCATTTGACTCACGTGTGCACACTAAACATCCTAATGATCGATCATTGTACCGAAGCATACTAGTGCCAATACTACACATTTCATTAACCTTTCACAACATCATTTCATATCAACTTCCGTGCTTAGCACGTACTCACCATGACTCACCGTCATGCACAAACACATGCATATAACAATGCATCAATACCATGCCTCATCAAACATGTATAATCACAATATACATAATCACCATAATCACAAGTAAACATGAGGCATAAACAACAACAATTAGAGTTCAACCAAGGTTTCTAACTAAAGCTTGGGATTAAACTACCAATCTAATCACAACTCTAGGTGGGTCTACCAAGCCCAACCTAGTCCACATGCTTGAACCAACACTTGAAAACCATTTAAAAACATTTAACCACTCACCGACTATTCCAAGCTCAACACACTAGCCGATCAAGCTTCCAACGATTCCGGATTCGATCACGAGGCTTCACCAACACAAATTCTTGCTTCCAAGCATCTCAACACAATCAAAACAACCTCAAATCAGTTCATAAATCAATGTAGCATACCCGGAACACTAATCAAGCATAAAACACATGATTTCTAGCTAAGAACAACTCACAAAACCTCAATCTCGAATAGCCATCAAACACAGTCCAAAACTCTTGATTCAACCTTTTTAACACACTTAAATGCTCCCAAAACAACCTCTAACTATCACACTAACATCAGCCCTCGATTTCCAACACATAGCAACCCCTAAACCAACCTTTAAACCCTCCTAAAACCCCACTTAAACCCAAATCCGAGAATCTTCATAAAACCCTTTAAAATTCATATATGTTGGACCTTATGGCTTACAAAAAACTTATCTAACAACAATAAATCAAAAGCTTAGTTAGAAATCCATAAAGTTACAACCTTTAACAAAATCTTTGAAAAACCCAAAATACAAAATACTTGGTTTTATTGAAAACTAATGGTACCAACACGAAGAGGAAGGTAAGGACAAGTCAAAAACGTAATTACCTTTCAAAAATCACCAACAATGAGCAAGGGAGATGATGGAATAGTGAACTTGGAGGGGAAGGGGTTTTGATGTGAAAATGGAAAATGAAGAAGAAGAAGAATATGAGTTTAAAGTGGTCTTTTAATAAAAAGGGGTTTTAATTGAAAGACCATTTAATTACACTTTTGCCATTAATGAGGATAGCTATCTCAATTTCCAAATTCCATGGAATTGGGCTTTAAAATCAAAACATGTCCAACATAAATTATTTGTTTTGAAAACCCGAGGCCCAAAATAATATTTTATTATTTTAATTGTGAAACCGAAACCTGAAACATTATATTAATATTATTTTCACCTGACCCCCAAACCCGGGTGTTACAAAAATGGTTTTTGGTTACTTTAATAGGATATAGTTAGACGGCTATAGGATTGGGTGCACCGTGAATAAAGTCGCCTTGGATGTCGAGGGGTTGTGATTTTGCCGTAATCTCCATCCAAGTACCCTAACGATTGAGGTTAAGATCACAACGGTGACTGGTTAGTCCCGTGTGTGAGTCTTGTGTATGTATCCCATACTCTCGTTACTCGTTAGTGGAATTATACAACTACCGATGAGTGATGTTGAGGGGTTGTGATTGTGCCATTAATCTCCATCACGGGTGTTGAGGGGTTGTGATTGTGCCATTAATCTCCACCTTGTGTAGTCCGGTAGATTGTATGAAGCGTGAGGGACAACGCTTGTAATCCGCGTATCCGATTGTGTCTTGTGTTGAAATGGTTTATGGATTATCACTTGTGAGCCAATATAATGTAAATGAATAAAGTGAAGCATGAGATGCTTGTATATGATGCAAGGATGCATGAGATATTTATGTATGATGCAAGAATGCATGTGATGCTTATTAAAGGATGAGCAAAGGTTTATATGTTGTTTTAAAATGATGCATATGAGCATGTGGTTAAAAAGTGCATTGAGGTCTTGGGAAGACATGTTTTATAAAATGGCATGAGATGTTAAGCATTGGTTTTGCAAAACATGAGACATGCATTGATGAATGTTATTTAGCGATCCTCACTAAGCTTTGTGCTTACGCTCTTTTGTTTCATCAATGCGGAAAACTAGGCTTTGAAGGCAGCAAGTAGGCAAGAGGAATACAAGCTTTTAATCTTGCAAAATATATGGTTTGTTTCGGTGTAATAAAAGGCAAAGGGTGGGGTTTATGTTAATGCATGGATGAGAATGTTTTCCCTTTGTTTTGAGCATGTTTGATAGTTACTTTTGTGATGTAATTGGTCATTATGGTTTGATTTTGGATGTGGATGGTAAATTTGGCTTGTTTTGGTTTTGTGGATTATGGAGTATGCCTTTAGAACTATATTTGCATATTGAATACCATATCGTAGCTAATGCCTCAAAATGATGATTGTTAATTTGTATCCATGATGTATGTTTGATGTGGCATGTGTCGGGAATGATTCGAGTGTGAAAATGCATGAAAAACCAGCAAAATCTGTTGTTGCAGGGCAAGGTGCATCGGAACACCCTTGCCTATTTCGGGGCAGGGGCCTGAAATGGCCATAAAGTTTCGGAACGGGTGAAGGCGTATCGAAACGTTTTGGCTACTGGAAGGGGTGTTTCGATACGGGTCTCGGAACGCACCCGAGTATTGAAACGGTCAACCCTGTTTCAAAACGACCGTTTCGGTACAGGGTCATTCATATCGAAACGTCTGACCGTTGGATTTGAATTTTGAGTTGTTCTGAGTTTCTGTTTCTTACATTTTGGTCCTTAAATGTTGGCTGCTTAAATTAATGAGTTTGAATGATCTGTTTGAGCTGAATTTTGACATGTTGGCATGTTACATGACTAATTGAGGATTGGTAACCTTAAAATCATGAAAGTCCATGTATTTTATTGTATTTATAGTTTAGTCCCTAAAAGTCAAATGTATACAATTGAACCCCTAATCGAACTCTGGTCGTTGTGTCGTTTTCTCCTAATCGCTTTGTTGAACTCATAGGTTAATAATATGCATCTAGAGAAGATAAAAAGAAAAAAAGGGTCATAAATCAATGTTGACTTTCGGGTTGACTTTGGTTTTCCCCGTGTAATCTTCGTAGTTCGGGTTAAACGTCTAGACCGGGCTAAGGGGGTTACATTTTATCAAATTATCCTTGTGACACATTTTTTTAACAAGATAAACTTTTTAATATAAAATTAAAAATGTATAAAATTCATAGAATTATTTTTATTACACAATGTTTTGCAAAAAATTATATTCAACGCCATTGTGACAAAAATAAAAATTTTATGGGAAATAAACGAAACATATGAAAAACTTAGTTAAGAATACTAGCACACAAAACTGTAAAAGAAGGCACATACTGTAAAAATTCTTCTCTAGTTGCTTTATTTTTGCTCTTAACGCTTGTTGTCATCCTCCGCATCGAAGAAAAATAAAAGAGCAATGCCAACACTCTTGATATCTTCCTTTAGCTTCGAAGTTTGTTCCCTTCTTGCCTCCTATTGAGAAGAAGTGTGCTCCTCCAGACCATTTTTGCTCTGAATTTGCTGGACAACAGTTTAAACAATTTCTCACTTTTTTTCTGCGATTTTTGTGTTATTCAGCCCGGTCTTGCATGCACTTTTCTTGTTGCTCGTATTGTTGTTTCGAGAGCACCAAAGCTTCATCTATGCTCTTTTTTTCTTGTATATCAAGGAATTTGGCTGCTACCCTCTGATGGTGACGTCCCTCTCGCTTGTTGTGTGCCTTGCCCCGCCGCAAACCACAGGGAGCTGATCCCAAAACTATTGTCCAAAATCTTGTTGGAACTGTCGTAGTTGTTGCATGGCCACTAAAGGAGGTGCGATGTTACCTGCAATTTTGTCTATTCGCCATACAGGGGCGGTTCAAAAATTTAAGGGGCCTTGTGCAATTTAATAAAATAAACTTTTAATTTATATCAAATGAAGTTTCATTAATAAAAAAAAGTCGGATTACACTTTTAAGCAACATAATAGTGACTTACAAACATATAAAAATCTAACATTTTCGCTAAAAAATTGATGTTATTTTTGCATATTTTGAAGCAAAATCATCTACAATACTTTCGATATCAGCTTCTTCCAAAAGACCAGTCTTGATTGCCATAAAAACCTTGAAGGAGGTTTTAAACATCACTAGGTTTGAAAATCCTTTTGCTGGAACGATTCTTGAGTTGCCTCGCTACCCCGCAGTAACTCTGTCAGCTTCTTTTTACTCTTAGTTATCTAATTCCTTTCCGAAGCTTAAGCTGTCGAGAGTCATTACAGTTTTACTTAAGATATTAACCTTGGACCCTTTTTGTTGGGATCAGAGCTTCTATGATAGCATTGAACGCGAATGTATTATCGATAACCAGGAAATAGGCCATTTGTGTGACTTTGTTGTCGCCATCACCCAATATTACTTGGTAGTCGAATGGAACCTTTCACCTCAATGGGTCGATTGCTGAAGCCATACCCCAGACTGGCCGATTTTAATTTTGAACCTAGAATTCTTATTTGGTTGAATGCATTCCAGCTTAGTACTTCTACAGCGCTCCTCGTATCCACCATAATTCTTTTTACGATAAACAATGTTATCCCTGCTGGGAAAAATAGGGTCGTTGCCTTGTTCGTCGAGATTGTTATCCTTCTCTTTTTTTCGAGAATGAGATTCGCCACGAATTTTTACACTTCATTTTTTTCTCATTGCCTTTGAAACCAACATTACCCCTGCATGTGGCCCTATGCTTGAAGCTCGACTGATTCCACTTTTCATTTCATGTGTATGGTTACCCTGTTATCTTGATTATTTCTTCTGTTGTCCTGTGGTCTTGGTTGATTGGCCTCCAACAGCCCTCTGCGCACTGCGAACTCGATTGAATTATTCATATGTACACAATTATTCGTAGAGTGGCCTTGAGGTTTGAGAAATTCCCATCTTCGTCCTGAGCGCTCACTTTCTCTCATCGGTAGTGGCGGTCTTAAGATCCCAGTGTGCATTTCGAATATCCAAATCGATCTGATCTGAAATTTTAGATATTCGAAATTTTTAAATAAGTAATTTTTAGCGATCTGTATCCGATCCGAAAAAATTAGATACCCTGTTTTCGAATATCCAAAATTTCGAATCAGATATTCGAATATCCGAATTTATGACTCGATTTAATTATTTTTTAAATTTGGCGGTCCTACACATGAAAATTTTAAGTTTTCAAATATAACAATCAATAAATTATTGCATATAAAAATATTTATATCCATGAAAAAATTAATTTTTCATATATAACAAATAAAAATGTCGAATATAACTAGATTAATATCTATGAAAAATTTAAATTTTCAAATATCGAATAATCGAATATCTGATCCAAATATAAAATAACTTTTCGTATCCAATCTGAAATTTTAAGATATCAAATCGGATCGAATTTTTTTGCACACCCCTAGTTGCAATTGGCTATTGCTTTGAACATACTACGGTCCGTGGCGAAATTGTTGGGCTCCCCTTTCAATTCCTAGATGGAAAAGGGGGTCTACCACGCTTGGGACCGCGGTCATCCTGCCTACGCTCTCAAGTTGCAAATTGTGTGCCATAACTCTCGTATTGTCCGCCTTCTCATTTTCAGTATACACTGAACCTTCTCATATAGTTCTGATAACGTTGTCGACGGTTGAACTAGCAAATTGTACTTAGGGGTGAGCAAAACTCGACTCGACTCGAAAAAATCGATATTTTTTTTCAATTTCGAGTTATTCGAGTCGAGTTATTCGAGTTGTTCGAGTTATTCGAGTCAACTCGATTAACTCGAGTTATTCGAGTCAACTCGATTAACTCGAAAAAATTTCGATTTCGAGTCGGTTTGGAATTTGCCCAACTCGAAAAATTGAAAAATCGAAAAACTGAATTTTACAGTTTTACAATTTAGTCACTGATTTCATTTTTCTTCAATTCCTCCTTCATTTTAAGTCCATTTTTGACCAAATTTGAACCACATATTCCTAAACCAGCGTAGAATACATATTTATCTTCAATTTATATTTTTAAAATAAATTTCATATTTTTTCAATTCAGCCCCTTAACTTTGTATGATTTCCTCATTTCTTCAATATCTCCTTCGTTTTAAGTCAATTTTGACCAAAATTGAACCACATGCTCCTAAACCAATGTAGAAACTAGAATACCTATTTAGCTTCAATTCATATTTTTAAATTAAATTTTCTACTTTTGTAATTTAGCCCCTCAACTTTGAATGTTTCCCATTTCTTTAATTTCTCTTTCGTTTTAATTCTATTTTTTTACCAAAATTAAACCACATGATTCACTAATACTATATAATATCTATATAACTTCAATTCATATTTTTAACAAATTTATTCTTTTTTTAATTTAGCCCTTTAACTTTATATTTTATTCAATTTGATCATTCAACCGATTTTTTTGTAATTTTTTTCTTTACATCAATTCATTGACTCATTTATACCCCCATCAGTACTTTATCCTTAAAAGTTCCTTATTTAAAAATAATATTATAAATATATTTTAGAAGTTTAGATGATATTTTTTTATTAAATAACATTACAAATCTTACTTATGCATGTGAAAAATAATATGAAGATATATATATATATATATATATATATATATATATATATGCATATCTTATATGAATAGAGAAAGTCGTTTAAATTAGAATCAAATCGTACTATAACATGGTAAATAATTACAATTAAATTTGTATAGAAACTCGAAAACTCGACAATATAATTCGGAACTCGAAAAAAGTTTGTTGCAATTCTCTTTTTTGAACTACTCTTATGTTTTTGTTTTTATTGGTTTGTATCTTTTGACATGTGATGTTGGATTTTCTAAACTCTACTGTGTTCTTTGCTTTAGTTATTAATATATTTTAGGGTACTCTTTTCCTCCTTCCGCTATCTTTGGTCTCGTCTTGGCGTTACCTAGATAAGAATGAGGTTTTTAACGAGGCCCGTAGTTTATAATGGAAGGTTGAGTTTTCTTTTTGTTGGTTTGATTGTTACAATTGAAATTTGGACAGGTTTACCTTGTTTGATGAAAAATGTGTTCTTATTTTTGTGCTTTTAGAATCATTATATTGTTTAGTCATAAGTCAATTTATATGTATGTAGATATAATTCAAAATCTTTTTTTACACATGTGAAAAATAATATGAAGAAATATATATGTAGATATAAATAGAAAAATGTTTAAATTAAAACCAAACTCGAAAAATCGAATCGACTCGAACTCGACTCGAACTCGCTAAAATCGACTCGAATCGAAAAAATTTCAATTTAAGTTCAAGTTGTAAAATATGACGATTGAACTCGAATAACTCGAATTTTTTTGACTCGACTCGCTCGAACGCTCACCCCTAATTGTACTTGATATGTTAGTGTGATGTACCATTGACGAAAGCGGAGATAATAAACTCGATGGAAGCCTCTTTGGTTTGCATGGCTGCGATGTAAAATCGCTGAGCAAACTCACGCAGTGATTCGCATGGCATCTGAATAACGAAAATGAGGTATGTTGGTGATCTTTTTAATACTTTGTTCGCTAAAAACGGCTCATGAACAGCTTCGCCAACTGGTCGAAACTGAGATTGAGTTCACTGGGAGCTAAAGGTACCAAGCTTGAGTCAAATTCTTAAAGGTCATCGAAAACGTTCAGAATTTAACCTGATCAAAGGTGCCGAACAATATCATGAGAATCAAGAAATGGGACAGGTGATCGTGAGGGTTATCCCTTCCATTATACATCAGCTTCCGAACCTTCAAAGATGTAGACACATGATGCTCTAAGATCTCTACAAATAAAGGCTCATTTTTGTATCTTCGAGGATTTTGAGAAGATCGTCTTGCCTCTGGCTCTGGATGCTATAAAAAAATTCTAGTTGTTCCATTTTTTCTCTTAACGCTTGTTACTTACTCGTCATCTTCTATAGGACCATATCCTATAATTCTACATAATCTTCCCCCAGCTCTCGGGGTTGTTCCCCTTCGGTCTCTTATGTTGGAAAGGAGCTTGCTCCTCTTGGACCATTTTTGCTCTAACTTCGCCAGACAATTGTTTAATTAATTTCTCACTTTTCTCTTTTGTGATTTTGTGATGTTCAACTCGGTCCTGCATGACTTGTTATAGCTCGTACTGTTGTTACGAAAGCACCAAAGTTTTCTCTATGCTCTTTATTTTTTCTTGCATTTTCAAAAATTGCTAGTTGCTGCCCTCTGATGGTGACGTCCCTCTCGTTTGTTGTGTGCCTTGCCCCGCCACAAAGCAGGGGGCTGGTCCCAAAATTGTTATCGAAAATCTTGCTAGAACTACCGTAGTTGTTGCATGGCCGCTTTATCAGTCAACCCGTTAAGGTGTCGTCCTCTATTGTCTTTTTACTGACCACTATAGTTGGTCAGGCTGGCAGAACATCATCCTCTGGTGTTTTGTCGTCGAAATTGTCTTAAATGTCTTCACTCATTTTAAAAATTCTCAGGCCTACTGAAGGATTTGAAGGTTACATGTTCGGTTCACGCTTACCGCACCAATTGTTGGTTAAATGAGCAGGAATCAAAGATGGTTGTCTAAGGTAGAGTTACAGTGACGCATTGATTGAACTAGTTATGATTTGACGCCCTAGGTTCTTCTACTTAGCATCTATTGTGGGCATGCGTGCAGTTATGTGGCCACTGGGCAAGGTGCAATATTACATATAATTTTGTCTATTCGCCATTTATTGCAGAAGGTGTCGAACAGTTCACGGTGCTTCTGCACGTTGCGAACTGCCTTGTGTTACATCGTTTGTGCTCTTACTCGCCCTGGTGTCAACACGTGACGGCAAGTGTTCATAGGTACTAACACATATAATTGGATGACTAATCATTTTGAAGGACAGTTTATAAAATAAAATATTGCACAATTGGTAATGCAATAACTATTGGTGCAATTAATTTATTTATCAAACAAAAATGCTTTATTCACCAAAAATCCACATACATATAAACGGAAAGTAGAAGGAGAGATGAAGAGCAAATGGAAGACTACAGGTATGTACAAAAATAACAGATGCAGAGTGTTGATTCTGAGAATATAAAATTCTTTCTGTTAGAGAGAATGAGTGATTAAACTTCCATTAGAGAGAAAATAAAATTAGAGGGCCACAACCGTAAAACCTTTATTTTAGTAACTTTCATAATTCATCATATGATAAAACAAAGATTTTAGCAAAAAAATATAACTTAAAGTTAGAGCTACACATGGTTTTGTCTGTTCGCCATATATTGCGAAAGGAGTCGCACAATTCGCGAGCAATCTTGCACATTGTGGTTCGCCTTGTGTTACACCATTTGTAATCTTACTTGTCCTAGTTTCTACACAGACGAAAGCTGTTCATAGGTACTAATACATATAATTGGACGACTAATCATTTTGAAAGACAAAGTTGATAAAAATAAAATAAAATTTTGCGCTATTGATAATTCTAGAACTATTGGTGCAATTAATTTATTTATTAAACAAAAATGCTTAATTCACCAGAGCAAATGTTTAACTACAGGTATGTACAAAAATAACATAGGCAACATGATTACATGTAAATGGCCTTTCTGTTAGAGAGAATGAGATATTAAACTTCCAACCATAAAACCTTTGTTTTAATAACCTCCATGATTCATCATATGATAAAACAAAGATTTTAGCAGAAAATGTGACATATAATAATACCAATTAATCTCAATACATAACAAATCAACTTTCAGAGCATTAACCACCTGCACATGTAACTAGGAAACATAGTCAAAACTTAACAACATTTTCATTCACATCCTTTAGCTGATTCAATGGTGTTAGAATCGATGATAGTTCATAGGCCATATATCTGAAGAGTAGAGTGGAAATAAGGATAGAAAGATATCACTACAACTAATTACACCATTTAGATTGAAAATTACAGCAATAGGTTACCACTTTATGAAGAAAAAAATCAAAAGGCATTGAAAATCCAAGCCATTTTTAACAGTTAACAAAAATAGGCCACCAAAACAGTAGACAAAACACGCACAGCCTCCCACGATTGGAGCAAACAATACTAAGAACAAGAAAATACCATCAATCCATCAACAATAACTAAAGAAATTATTAACAGTCATCAACAGGCTATATATATATATCTCCTTTTTTTTTCTTTTAACTTAAAAATTAATGATAAAATAAATTTAATAGAGAGATAAGCAGCTGGAAGCATGAATTTATGGATCGATTCATGTATCTGTATTATTGTTACAATATATTTAACAGAAAGAGATCAATGAACCATTGTATACTAATGATTTTTTACTTCAGAAGGAGGAAAGGTGAGCCCAGAGACTTTTATTGATCTTGAATCGAGAGATACAACACAAGGAAAAGGCCAAATCCAATACTAAAATCAATAAAATTAACTACCAAGAAAATAATAAAACCGGCACAGCAGCTCAAGCAAACAATTAGGTAAACAAACAAGAAAGCATACACACAACACTTACAAAAGAACCAATAAAAACAACTATCAAAAAAAGAACAAAACCGGCACAGCAGCTCAAGAAAACGCTATAGCAGCACCCCCACAAAGGCCAGTAGCAACACAACATAACCATTGCATTCAAAAATGACAAAGGCATCAAAATGGAAATTACAAGAATTAATAAATAAATAAATAAACCATAGCATAGGTCGCTTAACATACAACAACAACAGCGACAACTCAACCAATATCATTCATAGCAAGAGAATCCACTAATGTAATAGATTCGCAACTGCCAAAAAGAGCTTGCCAAGAATGATCCTTGCAAAGAATTGTTTGCATACCAAAAAATTCTTTTTCAAAAAGAGATGAAATAGAAGACACAATATTGATCCAATCAATTACAAGGCATCAATCAGATTCTATGATTGAAGAATAGGTGAAAATCGATTTAGAACCAATGGGATCAAGATGCACAAAGAAATTGAAAAAGCAAATAAGAATTTTACATTAGTGATCTCACTGACAATACCCACAGGGCCAAAACTACCACACACAGCGCCATCAACATTGAATTCAAAAACCATTTTGAATCTTCAACTTTGAAATCACTTTCTTGTTTTTCAAAATCTGATGTAATTCTTGGACATAAAATTACCTCATGATAGAGGAACTGGATTGCAAGGAGAACAATCAATTTAGAATCGTTTCACCAGATTCTATCAACATAAAAATCAAGTTTCTAACCTCAAATAATCAAAAAGGAACAAGTCATACGGGAACAGAAAGTATACACACTGACCAGATAGAGAAGCATCAAGAATTAGACATGGAAAGGAGGAAAATGGTTTAGTCGGAAACAAAACTAAAACCCTAGCCAAAAAAACAATGATCTGAATAGATCATTAAAGGTTGAGATGAGTCTTTAATTTGGCCCTTTAAACTCATCAATTCTTGAATTTGCCCTTAAATTCTCGGGACATAGCTCAGGGCAAAATGGGATATTTGACAGATTAGCACATCCACGTATAAATTAGGCAACTATTTTTAGGGTTATTTAACTAAAAATCCATAAATTATAGTCTACATTCCAAATTTAGAAACTTTTGCAATCCAAAGTTAAAAATTCACAGATTGAACATTCAATTCATTCCAATAGTGAATTCATACCCTTCCTACACAAGACAACCAACTTACACATACATACATACACAACAAGCAAACCAAATACACTCACTACATTCTCAAAATTCTGGGGTTAGTAAAGCTCAAGCAAACCTATGACACTTGCAAGGGTGGACACAGAATTCATTTAAATAAGCAAACAAGAAAGCATGCACAACACTTAAAGAAGAACCAATAAATTAAACTCTCCTGAAAGGAAGAAACCGGCACAGCAGCTCAAGAAAATGCTACAGCAGCACCCCCACAAAGGCCAGCAGCAACACACCATAAACATCCATTCCAAAAATGACAAAGGCATCGAAAATGGAAATTACAAGAATAAATAATTAAATAAATAAACCATAACATAGGTCACTTAGCAGCAGCACCTCACAATCAATACCCTTCTTAGCAAGAGAATCCGCCAATGTATTAGCTTCACAACTGACAAAAAGAGTTTGCCAAGAATGAACCCTGCAGAATTGTTTGCAAAACAAATCAAAAGTAAAGCACCTCACAATCAAATTACAGAAATAGATAACCACTTTACGAAAAAAACCAAAAGGCATTTTTCAATCCAAACCAAAATGGGAATTACAAGAATAAATAATTAAATAAATAAACCATAGCATAGGTCACTCAACAGCAGCACCTCACAATCAATACCCTTCTTAGCAAGAGAATCCGCTAATGTATTAGCTTCACAACTGACAAAAAGAGTTTGCCAAGAATGATCCCTGCAGAATTGTTTGCAAAACAAATCAAAAGTAAAGCACCTCACAATCAAATTACAGAAATAGATAACCACTTTACGAAGAAAAAAAAAACATAAGGCATTTTCAATCCAAGCCATTTTTAACAGTTAAGAAACATTATTTACAAATCAAAAAATAGGCCACCAGGCTTTTTTATTAGAGAAAAAGTAAAGCACCAGAATAAAAATAGGCCACCAAAACAGTAGACAAAACACGCACAACCTCACACGATTGGAGCAAACAATGCTAAGAA
The DNA here is from genome assembly GCA_958450335.1 of Hibiscus tridactylites. Classification (NCBI taxonomy): domain Eukaryota; kingdom Viridiplantae; phylum Streptophyta; class Magnoliopsida; order Malvales; family Malvaceae; genus Hibiscus; species Hibiscus tridactylites. The sequence continues at coordinate 41,084,406 of OY288292.1, forward strand.
CAAGCAAATACCATCATTCCATCCACAATAACCAAAGAAATTATTAACAGTCATCAGCAGGCTATATATATATATATAGAGAGAGAGAGAGAGATAAGCCGTTGGAAGAAGGAATTTATGGATTGATTCATGTATTTGTATTATTGTTGCAATATATTTAACAGAAATAGATCGATGTACCATTGTATATTAATGATAATTTACTTCATTTTTCTCATAAAAAATAATCAACATAATATGGTAGCAAAAAAAGAGTTCAGAATCATAGAAACTGGTCAAATTAAACGGAAATATAAAAAGAGAGGGGAGGGAAAGCCATACCAAGAGAAGAGAACTGAAAAAGAAGAGAGTTGTTTTTCCTTTCTAGGGATTTCACGATATGTAGAAAGGAAAGATTTTGAAATACTAACACAGCAGCTCAAGAAAATGCTATAGCAGCACCCCCACAAAGGGCAGTGACAACACAACATAACCATCGCAAACAAAAATGACAAAGAGCTTGCCAAAAAGAATCAGCTAATGTATTAGCTTCGCAACTGAGAGAGCTTGCCAAGAATAATCCCTACAGAGAAATGTTTGCATACCAGAAACTCTTTTTCAGAAAGAGATGGAATAGAAGACACAATATTAATCCAATCAATTAAAAAGCAACAACCAGATTCTATGATTAAAGGGTAGGTGAAAATTGATTTATAACCATCAAAGATGAAACAAACTTCAAAAATTGAATATATTTATGCCCCAGTGGGATCAAGATGCACAGAGAAATTCGAAAAGCAAATAAGAATTTTACATTAGTGATCTCTAATGACACCGACAATACCCGCAGGGCCAAAACTACCACACACTGTGCCATTAACATTGAATTTGAGAATGACAACAGATTGGGGGATCCAAGCAACACAGAGAGGTTACAAATAAAATAAATCAGTTAAATCAAAAAAGACCAAATATCTAATTCTAAGCTTACCAATAACTTGTGGGATTTTTCACTAGCTTTGCAAAAAACAAGGACTTTTCATTGTCTTTCTCTAGCACAAACATGAGGCATTGCAAAGGTGAAATGAGAGATTAACTAAAGAGAGTAGAGGATTAAGAGGAGCAAAACACATAGAAATAAATAGGTTGAAGAAAATGGGACAAAAGATAAAAATGATTTCCTTCTACAAAAATCACTATTTTTTCTTGATACAAAGATAATGTAATACAAGATGTCGAACACTAAATAACTCTTTGATCAAATTAGATAGTGTTTAGAAACTTCAACAACGCAATCTCCGGATATAAAAAAAGATTTCAGTACAAAATCAGTTTATTATTCTCTTACTCTTCATTAAGTTAGTTCTACTTCTATTACTCTCTCAATTTCTCCAATCAGTCAATCTTTTCCTCAAAATAAAGTAGAATGCATTCGTACCCATATTGAATTAAAAACAAAAAAACATTAAATGTAATTCTCCGACATAAAATTACCTCATAAAAGAGGAACTGGATAGCGAGGAGAACAGTCAATTTCTCTTTTTACCATATTCTATCAACATCAAGATCAAGTTTCTAACCTCAAATAATCAAAAAGAACAAGTCATATGGGAACAGAAAGAATCCACACTGACCAGATAGAGAAGCTTCAAGATTTAGACTTGGAAAGAAGGAAAAGGGTTTAGTCAGAAACAAAACTAAAACCCTAGCTAAAAAAACAATGATCCGAAGAGATCAATAAAGAAACCCTAGATACTTGACAGATTAGGCAACTATTTTTAGGATAATAGAAATCAAAAACCATAAATTATAGTCTACATATCAGTTTGGCTCTATAAATTTAAAAATATTCCAAATTCAGAAACTTTTGTAATCCAAAAGTTAAACATACATACCATGATGTTTCCATTGATAATCAAAATAAATACATTTTCATATTGAACATCCAATTCATGCCAATACCGTTCCTACACATGAAAACAAATTAACAAACATATATATACATACACAACAAGCAAACCAATTGCACTCAATACGTTCTCAAAATTTTGGCTAATAATTCTCATATTTGTTTTCTTTATAGACATTGAAGTACCAAAACGAACATGTACAAGTTCATATAACAAATTTACTAATTAATCAATCAGATTATTAATCAAATTAATAAATTGAACAATATAAAGGAAATAAATTCCAAATTACTTGCTTTTCTAATAGAAAAACTGCCTAATTAAAACCACCTCATAACTTGACTCAAGCTTCAGTTTGATTTCAAACATAGGAAGGTTTTAAGGAATGCCCCATGACTTTCATTGATCTCAAAGATAATCACAGATACAACGGAAACAGACTTATAGACCACAATTATGAAAGCTCAAGCAAACTTATGGGGACCTTAGCCCCTTACATCACATTCACCTATGACACTTGCAAGTGTGGACATCACATTCATTTATTTAGGTAAACAAACAAGAAAGTATGTGGAACATTTAAAGAAGAACCGTATTGATAGAGCACCCCCCCCCCCCCCACACACACACACACAAGGGCTCGTAGCAACACAACATAACCATCTCATCAAAATGACAAAGGCGTCAAAAATGGGAATTACAAGAATTAATAAATAAAAAATAAAAGAATACCATAGGTCACTCGGCATACCACAGCAACAGCACCTCACAATCAATAGCATTCTTATCAAGAGAATCCGTTAATGTATAAACTATAAGCTACACGGGTGACAAAAAGAGCTTGCCAAGAATGATCCCTGCAAAATTGTTTGCAAACCAAAATCTCCTTTTCGCCCCAACGAATATGGAAAAGCGAATAAGAATTTTACCATAGTGATCTCTAAGGACACTGACAATGCCCGAAGGGCTAAAAGTACCACACATAGCGCAATCAAAATTGAATTTGGGAAAGCCAACAGATAGGGAGATCCAAGCGATCAAGAAAATTACCTTAGGATAGAGGAACTGGATAGCAAGGAGAACTGTGAATTTAGGCTCTTTTTTACCAGATTCTATCATCATCCAAATCAAGATTCTAACTTCAAATAATCAAAAAGGAGCCAATAAAATAGATATAAACCAAAAGAAAGTTGGAATGTTAAACCAGAAAAGAACTCGGTCCCTTAGATGTTCATAAAAATCTGCGATCATATTCGCAAATCATTACAGGTCTGTTATAACTCATCACAGCTCTTCAGATTAAAACAACAATCCCGAAAACCACATGATCACAAACATATAGTTTCCAAATCGTTCTCCCTAAAACAAAAACAAAAATATCAGGGAGAAAATAAAAGAAAACAAAGCAACACAATGAATTTCGCTTCAACGGAACGAGTCAAATGGGAACGGATTGAATCCACACTGACCAGATAGCGAAGCTTCAAAAATTACACATAGAAAGCAAGAAAAGGCTTTACTCTGAATAAAAATTAAAACCCTAGCTGAAAAATCTAACGAACCGCAGTCTACATTTCAATTTGGCTCTATAACTATAAAAACATTCCAAATTGAGAAACTTTTGTAATCCAAAGTTAAATATTCATACCTTTATGTTTCCATTGATAATCCAAATAAATACATTTTCATATTGAACGTCCAGTTCATGGCAATACGGTTCCTACACAAAAAACAAACCAAGACCAAAACAAACATGTACAAGTCCATATAACAATTTTCCTAATTAATCAATCAGATTATTAATCAAATTAATAAATTGAACAATATAAAGGAAATAAATTCCAGATTGCTTGCTTTTTTAATAAAAAAACGCCTCATGAAAACCACCTCATAAGTTGAATCAAGCTTCAGTTCGATTTCAAACATAGGAAGGAGGAAACTAATGCCCATGACTTTCATTGATCTCAAAGATAATCACAGATACAACAAGGAAAACGTCAAGTCAAATACCAAGCTTACAACGGAAAGCATGCCATAGGCCAGTAGCAACACAATATAGCCATGGCATCAAAAAATCACAGGCATAAAAAATGGGAATTACAAGAATTAATAAATAAATAATAAAAGCATACCATAGGACACTCAGCATACCGCAGCAGCGTCACCTCACAATCAATACCAAAATCTCCTGCAGAATGATCCCTGCAGAATAGTTTGCAAACCAAAATCTCCTTTTCAAAAATAGTTAGAATAGGATAAGATGGAACGAACTTCCAAAACAACATATATTTCTGCCCCAGTGAGATCGTGATGCACAACGAATTTTGAAAAGCGAATAAGAATTTTACCATAGTGATCTCTAAGGACACTAACAATGCCCGAAGGGCCAAAAGTACCACACATTGAGCCATCAAAATTGAATTTGGGAAAGCCAACATATAGGGAGATCCAAGCGATCAAGAAAATTACCTCAAGATAGAGGAACTGGATAGCGAGGAGAACTGTCAATTTAGGCTCCGTTTTTACCAGATTCTGTCACCATCCAAATCAAGTTTATTAATCAATACGTTCACAACAAGCAAACCAAATACACTCTATACGTTCTCAAAATTTTGGCTAATAATTCTCAAATTCGTTTTCTTATAGACATTGATGTACCAAAACGAACATGTACAAATCCATATAACAAATCTACTAATAAATCAATCAGATTATTAATCAAATTAATAAATTGAACAATATAAAGGAAATAAGTTCCAAACTGGTTGCTTTTTTAATAGAAAAAACGCCTCATTAAAACCACCTCATAACTTGACTCAAGCTTCAGTTCGATTTCAAACATAGGAAGGAGGAAAGGAATGCCCCATGACTTTCATTGATCTCAAAGATAATCACAGATACAACAGAAACAGACTTATAGACTAGAATTATGAAAGCTCAATAAAACTTATGGGGCCCTTAGCCCCTTACATCACATTCACCTATGACACTTGCAAGTGTGGACATCACATTCATTTATTTAGGTAAGCAAACAAGAAAGTAGGTGCAACATTTAAAGAAGAACCGTATTGATAGAGCAGCAGCAGCACCCCCACACACACAAAGGCCAGTAGCAACACAACATAACCATCGCATCAAAAAACGATCCCTGCAGAATACCATAGGTCACTACAAGAATTAATAAATAAAAATTAAAAGATGGAACAAGATTCCAAAACTGCATATATTTCTGCCCCAACAAATATGGATAAGCGAATAAGAATTTTACCATAGCGATCTCTAAGGACACTGACAATACCCGAAGGGCCAAAAGTACCACACATAGCGCAATCAAAATTGAATTTGGGAAAGCTAACAGATAGGGAGATCCAAGCGATCAAGAAAATTACCTCAGAAAATAGGAACTGGATAGCGAGGAGAAATGCCATTTTAGGCTCCTTTTTTACCAGATTCTGTCACCATCCAAATCAAGATTCTAACTTCAAATAATCAAAAAGGGGCCAATAAAATAGATATAAACCAAAAGAAAGTTGGAGTGTTAAACCAGAAAACAACTCAGTCCCTTGGATGTTCATGAAAATCTGCGATCATATTTGCAAATCATTACAGGTCACCAAAATAGGCCACCAGGCTTTTATTAGAAAAAAAAGGGGCCAATAAAATAGATATAAACCAAAGGAAAGTTGGAGTGCTAAACCAGATGAATAAGAACTCAGTCCCTTAGATGTTCAAGAAAATATGCGATCATATTCGCAAATCATTACAGGTCTACATTTCAAAAATTAAAATTAAAATTACACATAGAAAGCAAGAAAAGGCTTTACTCTGAATCAAAATTAAAACCCTAGCTGAAAAAACCAACGAACCGCAGCCTACATTTCAATTTGGCTCTATAACTATAGAAACTTTTGTAATCCAAAGTTAAATATTCATACCTTTATGTTTCCATTGATAATCCTGTGGATAATATCGTGACTTTAGTATTTAATTCAAATACTAATTCTTATTTAATATATTATGTAAATAGGTAGTTTGGTTTATCTTAACTACACTAATCTAATCTAGAGTAAACTACTAGAAATCCTAACTTTAGTCTAACACTTAGACTTAGCTTTTATAAATACTTTTGTAATTCAATTCTACTGTGTGAGAAATAAATTCAATTTTACAGAGTTCTCATATTGAGATCCAATCTTTAACATGGTATCAGTTTAGGCCCTCGATCCGACTAGTTATTTACCATGGTTGAGACATCTTCCTCTACCATAGCCGATTCTGGCAAAGATCAAAACCCTACATCCGATGCTGCCTCTGATGTCTCCACCACACAAATCACTTCTCATAAATTCAATGGCCACAATTATCTCCAGTGGTCTCAAACTGTCAAGCTTTACATCACCGGCAGGGGTAAAGCAGAATACATCTTAGGCAAACAGAAAATTCCAGACATTACTGATCCAACATATGACCTATGGCTTCGAGAAAACAGCATGATTATGTCATGGCTCATAAATTCCATGACCCCTGATGTGGGTGTGGACTTTCTTCTCTATGATACAGCAAAAGAAATCTGGGAGGCTGCTAAAGAAACCTACTCCAGTTCTGATAATGTTGCTGAGCTTTTCGAGATAGGGAACAAGATTAATAGCCTTCGCCAAGAAGAGATGAGTGTCACACAGTACTACAACACAATTATAAGGTACTGGCAACAGTTGGATCTGTTTGAAACTCATAACTGGTCATCCACTACTGATGCGGCACTATACAAGCAGATCACAACTCAAAGAAGAGTCTTTCAGTTTCTTTATGGTCTCAACAGTGACCTTGATGCAGTAAAGGGAAGAATTATTGCTACCAAGCCCCTCCCTTCCCTACGAGAGGCTTTTTCTGAAGTTAGAAGAGAAGAAAGCAGAAGGGTTGTGATGCTGCCCCAAAATACCCAGCCTGAAGGTGCTGCCCTCGTCACTCACTCAACCAACAAACCAAGGCGAGAAAAACCCTGGTGTGACCATTGTCGAAAGGTTGGACATGTGAAGGAAAACTGCTGGAAACTTCATGGTAAACCAACAAATTGGAAACCTCAAAGGCTGAAACAGCAACCTGATGGATCTGCTCATATGGCATCTACAGATATTGCTGGGCAGAACCTCAGTAAAAAAATTGAGGACTTGCAAAGATTGCTTAGCCAGATTACACCTCCTAGTGAATCGAACCTTGCATCCAAAACCAATGAAGGTAGTTCAGTTTTTGTTAGTTTATCTGATCAGACTAATGGTTCCAAATGGATTGTTGATTCAGGGGCTTCAGACCATATGACAGGGGACCAATCCCTATTCCATACATATCAGTCCCTCCATGCTTCTTCTCAGATAAAAACTGCTGATGGATCTTTATCAACTGTCTTGGGAACTGGTTCTGTCAGAATATCTGAAACTATTACATTGACAAATGTTTTATATGTTCCTAAATTGGCTTGCAATCTAATTTCAGTGAGCAAATTGTCAAATGAACTGAAATGCAATACTAAATTCTCTTCACATGTTTGTGAGTTTCAGGCTATGGACTCGGGGAAGGTGATTGGCAGTGCTAGGTTGTGCAGTGGCCTCTATATCCTCCAAGGGCAGATTCCTCCAAATAGACAAGCAGTTTCAAGTTGTTTTCCTGTTAGTTCAGATTCTTCAAAGAATATCTTATTATGGCATTACAGATTGGGTCATCCCAACTTTCACTATTTGGCTAAAATGTTACCTAGTTTATTTTCTAATAAAAATCCTGGTCATTTCAGTTGTGATGTTTGTCCTCTTGCAAAACAAACTAAAAGCAGTTATCCTCCTTCACATTCTATAACCTCTAAACCTTTTGCAACCGTACACAGTGACATTTGGGGCCCTTCCAAAGTAAAAAACATTGATGGTTCACGGTGGTTTATAAGCTTCATAGATGATTACACTAGAATAACTTGGACATTCCTTATGAGAGAAAAGTCTGAAGCAAAAGAAGTTTTTAAACGTTTTTACACTTTAGTGGAAACTCAGTTTCAACGAAAAATTCAAGTACTACATAGTGATAATGGGAGTGAATACTTTACCAAAACTCTAGGGTCATTTTTTCGAGACAAAGGGATTATTCATATCACTTCATGTGTTGACTCTCCCCAACAAAATGGGATTGCTGAGCGCAAAAATAGGCATCTTTTAGAGGTTGCTAGGTCTTTATTATTTTCCACAAATGTTCCTAATTTCTACTGGGGAGAGGTTGTTTTAACCGCCACATTTCTTATCAACAGGCTGCCAAGTAAATCAATAAAATTCAAATCCCCTAGGAATTTGTTTCTTCAATTTTTTCCAAACTTTCAGCCTCTTTCATCTAGCATTCCTGTAAGAATATTTGGCAGCAATGTATTTGTCCATAATAATTCCCATACTAAATCTAAATTAGACCCTAGAGCCATTAGGTGTATTTTCTTAGGTTATTCTCCTACTAAGAAGGGCTACAAATGTTACTCACCCTCCACAAAAAGAACCTATATCTCCATGTATGTAACCTTTTTTGAAGATAAACCCTTTTACCCCAAAACTAAAATTCAGGGGGAGAATATTGCAGAATCTCAGTTTTTACCAGCTTTAAATTTACCCTATGTTTTTGATGACCCTATTTTTGACAGTTTTCAGAAATTTCCAGCAAGTGCACCATCCTCGTTTGCACCTCCTACAACAGAACCTGTTCTTTAAAACCTCCAGAATTTGTCTACTGAACCTATCCTTGAAGACCAGACTTTAATCCCTGGCCAGGTTTCATCTCCAACTCCTACTTCTCCCCAAAAAGACCAACCAACTCAACTTGAAAGCAGACAGCTTAGTGTCTATAAAAGGAAGAAGTTCACTAAAGAGGCTGCCACACAACCTGGAGATTGCCAAGTACTGGACTTCAGTCCTGCTGCCTCAGAAAAAATGCAAGGTAAGGAATTGTTTCAAGAAGAAATTCCTACTATTGACACCTCTGATTTGCCTATTGCTCAGAGAAAGGGTGTGAGAAAGTGCACAAATCATCCCATTCAACGGTTTGTTGCATATGGAAATTTAAATCCCTCATTTAAAGCATTCACTGCCAATCTTGACAGCATTGTCATTCCAAAATCAGTGGAGGAAGCCTTGAGAGATCCAAAATGGAAAAAGGCAGTTGAAGATGAGATCAGTGCACTAGAAAGAAATGAGACCTGGAAGCTTGTTGATTTACCACAAGGAAAAAGACCGGTAGGCTGTAAATGGGTGTTCTCTGTAAAGTACAATTCAGATGGTACTGTTGAAAGGTTCAAAGCAAGACTTGTAGCCAAGGGGTTCTCTCAATCCTATGGAATAGACTATCAGGAAACTTTTGCCCCGGTTGTGAAGCTAAACACAGTAAGAGTACTGCTTTCCTTAGCTGTTAATAAAGACTGGATTCTTCACCAACTAGACATCAAAAATGCCTTCCTGAATGGAACTCTCGAGGAGGAGGTATATATGCAAATTCCTCCAGGGATGGACAGCAATGTTAATCAGAAGGTTTGCAAACTGGAAAAGTCCTTGTACGGCTTAAAACAGTCACCTAGAGCTTGGTTCAACAGATTTACAAGGGTCATCATCAACAATGGCTATAAACAATGTCAAACCGACCATACATTGTTCATAAAGGTAACCCCTACCGGAAAGAAAGCTATTTTGATTGTTTATGTAGATGACATTATTGTCACAGGGGATGCCATAGATGAGATTGAGAGATTGAAGAAGCTACTAGCCCTTGAATTCGAAACAAAGGATCTTGGAAACCTAAGGTATTTTCTGGGAATGGAGGTAGCCAGAACAAAGGAAGGTTTAGTCATTAATCAAAGGAAATACATCCTTGATTTATTGACTGAAACAGGAATGCTAGGGTGCAAACCTGCAGAGACCCCTATGGAGTTTAATCTAAAATGGAACAAGGATGGAGTAAGCAGTCCTGTTAATAAAAAACAGTACCAAAGATTGGTAGTGATCCAAGGGAGGAGCATCTTGAAGCTGTGAACCGGATTTTGAGGTATTTAAAGTTCACCCCTGGACATGGCTTATTTTTTAGAAAAAATGAAGATAGAACAGTGAAGATTTTTACTAATTCTAGCTGGGCTGGGGAGCTAACTGATAGGAGGTCAACAAGCGGCTATTGCTCCTTTGTTTGGGGCAATTTAGTAACCTGGAGAAGTAAAAAACAGTCTGTGGTTTCTAGAAGCAGTGCTGAGGCAGAATATAGGGCTCTAGCACATGGAATTTGTGAGGGAATATGGCTGCAAAGACTCCTGGCAGAATTGGGACTCAGTGAATTTACACAGTTTGACTTACAAACCGACAGTCAATCAGCTATAGGGATTGCAAAAAATCCAATCCATCATGACAGAACAAAACATGTTGAGATCGACAGACAATTTATCACAGAAAAAATCAACAGTGGAATGGTCAATCTGAATTATGTCCCTACTAAAGAACAGCTGGCAGATGTACTCACCAAGGCACTTCCAAGAGCTACCTTCGATGAGATTACATCCAAGCTGGGACTCTATAACATCTACTCCCAGCTTGAGGGGGAGTGTGGATAATATCGTGACTTTAGTATTTAATTCAAATACTAATTCTTATTTAATATATTATGTAAATAGGTAGTTTGGTTTATCTTAACTACACTAATCTAATCTAGAGTAAACTACTAGAAATCCTAACTTTAGTCTAACACTTAGACTTAGCTTTTATAAATACTTTTGTAATTCAATTCTACTGTGTGAGAAATAAATTCAATTTTACAGAGTTCTCATATTGAGATCCAATCTTTAACAAATCCAAATGAATACATTTTCATATTGAACGTCCAGTTCATGGCAATACGGTTCCTACACAACAAACAAACCAAGACCAAAACGAACATGTACAAGTCCATATAACAAATTTCCTAATTAATCAATCAGATTATTAATCAATTTGGCTCTATAACTATAGAAACTTTTGTAATCCAAAGTTAAATATTCATACCTTTATGTTTCCATTGATAATCCAAATAAATACATTTTCATATTGAACGTCCAGTTCATGGCAATACGGTTCCTACACAACAAACAAACCAAGAACAAAACGAACATGTACAAGTCCATATAACAAATTTCCTAATTAATCAATCAGATTATTAATCAAATTAATAAATTGAACAATATAAAGGAAATAATTTCCAGATTGCTTGCTTTTTTAATAAAAAAACGCCTCATGAAAGCCACCTCATAAGTTGAATCAAGCTTCAGTTCGATTTCAAACATAGGAAGGAGGAAACTAATGCCCATGACTTTCATTGATCTCAAAGATAATCACAGATACAACAAGGAAAACGTCAAGTCAAATACCAAGCTTACAACGGAAAGCATACCATAGGCCAGTAGCAACACAATATAGCCATGGCATCAAAAAATTACAGGCATAAAAAATGGGAATTACAATAATTAATAAATAAATAATAAAAGCATACCATAGGACACTCAGCATACCGCAGCAGCGTCACCTCACAATCAATACCAAAATCTCCTGCAGAATGATCCCTGCAGAATTGTTTGCAAACCAAAATCTCCTTTTCAAAAATAGTTGGAATAGGATAAGATGGAACGAACTTCCAAAACTACATATATTTCTGCCCCAGTGAGATCGTGATGCACAACGAATTTTGAAAAGCGAATAAGAATTTTACATTAGTGATCTCTAAGGACACTAACAATGCCCGAAGGGCCAAAAGTACCACACATAGAGCCATCAAAATTGAATTTGGGAAAGCCAACATATAGGGAGATCCAAGCGATCAAGAAAATTACCTCAGGATAGAGGAACTGGATAGCGAGGAGAACTGACAATTTAGGCTCCGTTTTTACCAGATTCTGTCACCATCTAAATTGAATTTGGGAAAGCCAACATATAGGGAGATCCAAGCGATCAAGAAAATTACCTCAGGATAGAGGAACTGGATAGCGAGGAGAACTGTCAATTTAGGCTCCGTTTTTACCAGATTCTGTCACCATCCAAATCAAGATTATTAATCAATACGTTCAACAAGCAAACCAAATACACTCTATACGTTCTCAAAATTTTGGCTAATAATTCTCAAATTCGTTTTCTTTATAGACATTGATGTACCAAAACGAACATGTACAAATCCATATAACAAATTTACTAATAAATCAATCAGATTATTAATCAAATTAATAAATTGAACAATATAAAGGAAATAAGTTCCAAACTGGTTGCTTTTTTAATAGAAAAAACGCCTCATTAAAACCACCTCATAACTTGACTCAAGCTTCAGTTCGATTTCAAACATAGGAAGGAGGAAAGGAATGCCCCATGACTTTCATTGATCTCAAAGATAATCACAGATACAACAGAAACAGACTTATAGACCAGAATTATGAAAGCTCAATAAAACTTATGGGGCCCTTAGCCCCTTACATCACATTCACCTATGACACTTGCAAGTGTGGACATCACATTCATTTATTTAGGTAAGCAAACAAGAAAGTAGGTGCAACATTTAAAGAAGAACCGTATTGATAGAGCAGCAGCAGCACCCCCACACACACAAAGGCCAGTAGCAACACAACATAACCATCGCATCAAAAAACGATCCATGCAGAATACCATAGGTCACTACAAGAATTAATAAATAAAAATTAAAAGATGGAACAAGATTCCAAAACTGCATATATTTCTGCCCCAATGAATATGGATAAGCGAATAAGAATTTTACCATAGCGATCTCTAAGGACACTGACAATACCCGAAGGGCTAAAAGTACCACACATAGCGCAATCAAAATTGAATTTGGGAAAGCTAACAGATAGGGAGATCCAAGCGATCAAGAAAATTACCTCAGAAAATAGGAACTGGATAGCGAGGAGAAATGCCATTTTAGGCTCCTTTTTTACCAGATTCTGTCACCATCCAAATCAAGATTCTAACTTCAAATAATCAAAAAGGGGCCAATAAAATAGATATAAACCAAAAGAAAGTTGGAGTGTTAAACCAGAAAACAACTCAGTCCCTTGGATGTTCATGAAAATCTGCGATTATATTCGCAAATCATTACAGGTCACCAAAATAGGCCACCAGGCTTTTATTAGAGAAAAAGGGGCCAATAAAATAGATATAAACCAAAAGAAAGTTGGAGTGCTAAACCAGAAGAATAAGAACTCAGTCCCTTAGATGTTCAAGAAAATCTGCGATCATATTCGCAAATCATTACAGGTCTACATTTCAAAAATTAAAATTAAAATTAGGGTAAACTAAATAAATGGCCACCTTACTATTGCAAAAGTTGCGATCTGACCACATTATTTTTTTTCGTCACAATTAAACCACCAAACTATTTAAATGGTATCAATGTGACCACCAGCCGTTAAAGGTTAACAGGAGGGTGACGTGGCAGTTAAAAAAATAAGGGTATAATTACACATTTAGTCCTCATTACTTATAAACTCAACCAATTTAATCCTAATTTTAATTTAATAAAGCTAATTGCTATGCTCGGTCTAACACCTAAAAGAGTCGTTCCAAGTCCCTTGTAAAGGCCCAAAACCCCCTCCTCTTTGCAAATAGTTCGCAAAGCATGCCAAAGGCCTCTGTAGTATGTAACATTCGTCTGTGTATATAGAAGAAAAGTAAAGATGGTTAAATAAAAAAAGTCATAAGATGTACCAGTAAACTAGGAACCAAACTATTTTTTTTGGAAGTAAAAACATCAAAAAAATATGTAGAATAAGGTTTAGATGTTTCAAGTAATCAATGCCACAAATAAAACCATTTCAAACCCAAAAGGAATCACATGCATGCATCTCAGTCGTGTAAACTTGCAATTAGCGACAAAAGTGAATGAAAAACTCCATTTACCTACTGAAAGCAATAAAGTCTACAAACTATTAATATACTTAAAGTAATGAAAAGTATTTTGCAAAGGGCATATGATCTAACCTGGGCTGCGAGACGTGTTCTAACAAGATCCAGTGGATATGTAGCAGATGCAACAGTAATTCCTACCAAACCACCACCTACGAAATGTATGCAAAGCTCGGAACTCATACTTTTAGAATGACTTTCCAGTCCTCTTAACTACCATTTGGTAATGGTTCGAGCCGTTCACTGAACCTGGTCTCACCACCCACAAGAAAGGTTGTTGGCTTTTGGCTAAACCCCAAGCCATCTCTAGAAACTCAGACCCTTGATGTTAGCCACACTGCCAAAGCTTACATAGAGAACATATTTGTGTGCATGTTTGTTTAGCCATAAGATGGAGCATTGATCTTGAGGGAGTAAGCTACTTGAAGGGAATGGAAAGGACTCGTGCAATGGACCTATTGGGAAGACCGGCACCGGAAAGTCGTGCTGGAAATTCGTCAGCGACCCGCGGTCGAGTTCTCCGAATGAGTTTCGAATCAGGCCCCAAGAGGACTTGATTTGTTCCACTAAACCCGCAATTGTTTGCGATGGAATTAAAGGTGAAGTGAGGATTGTTTGAAAGATATTTGGGAGAATTGAGGAAACAAGTATAGATTATAGCGATCGAGAAGCCTTTAGAATACAAAACATTTGCGAGCTGAAGCATTGGATTTAGATGACCTTGTAATGGCAATTAGGACTAAATTGATAGAGTTTATAAGTAACGAGGACTAAATGTGTAATTATACCCTTATTTTTTTAACAGCCACGTCACTCTTCCGTTAACCTTTAACGGCTGGTGGTCACATTGATACCATTTAAATAGTTTGGTGGTTTAATTGTGACGAAAAAAAGTAATGTGGTCAGATCGCGACTTTCGCAATAATAAGGGGGTCATTTATGTAGTTTACCCTTAAAATTACACATAGAAAGCAAGAAAAGGCTTTACTCTGAATCAAAATTAAAACCCTAGCTGAAAAAACCAACGAACCGCAGCCTACATTTCAATTTGGCTCTATAACTATAGAAACTTTTGTAATCCAAAGTTAAATATTCATACCTTTATGTTTCCATTGATAATCCAAATAAATACATTTTCATATTGAACGTCCAGTTCATGGCAATACGGTTCCTACACAACAAACAAACCAAGACCAAAACGAACATGTACAAGTCCATATAACAAATTTCCTAATTAATCAATCAGATTATTAATCAAATTAATAAATTGAACAATATAAAGGAAATAATTTCCAGATTGCTTGCTTTTTTAATAAAAAAACGCCTCATGAAAGCCACCTCATAAGTTGAATCAAGCTTTAGTTCGATTTCAAACATAGGAAGGAGGAAACTAATGCCCATGACTTTCATTGATCTCAAAGATAATCACAGATACAACAAGGAAAACGTTAAGTCAAATACCAAGCTTACAACGGAAAGCATACCATAGGCCAGTAGCAACACAATATAGCCATGGCATCAAAAAATCACAGGCATAAAAAATGGGAATTACAAGAATTAATAAAAAAATAATAAAAGCATACCATAGGAAATCCAGCATACCGCAGCAGCGTCACCTCACAATCAATACCAAAATCTCCTGCAGAATTGTTTGCAAACCAAAATCTCCTTTTCAAAAATAGTTGGAATAGGATAAGATGGAACGAACTTCCAAAACTACATATATTTATGCCCCAGTGAGATCGTGATGCACAACGAATTTTGAAAAGCGAATAAGAATTTTACCATAGTGATCTCTAAGGACACTAACAATGCCCGAAGGGCCAAAAGTACCACACATTGAGCCATCAAAATTGAATTTGGGAAAGCCAACATATAGGGAGATCCAAGCGACCAAGAAAATTACCTCAGGATAGAGGAACTGGATAGCGAGGAGAACTGTCAATTTAGGCTCTGTTTTTACCAGATTCTGTCACCATCCAAATTGAATTTGGGAAACCCAACATATAGGGAGATCCAAGCGATCAAGAAAATTACCTCAGGATAGAGGAACTGGATAGCGAGGAGAACTGTCAATTTAGGCTCCGTTTTTACCAGAATCTGTCACTATCCAAATTGAATTTGGGAAAGCCAACATATAGGGAGATCCAAGCGATCAAGAAAATTACCTCAGGATAGAGGAACTGGATAGCGAGGAGAACTGTCAATTTAAGCTCCGTTTTTACCAGATTCTGTCACCATCCAAATCAAGATTATTAATCAATGCGTTCACAACAAGCAAACCAAATACACTCTATACGTTCTCAAAATTTTGGCTAATAATTCTCAAATTCGTTTTCTTTATAGACATTGATGTACCAAAACGAACATGTACAAATCCATATAACAATTTTACTAATAAATCAATCAGATTATTAATCAAATTAATAAATTGAACAATATAAAGGAAATAAGTTCCAAACTGGTTGCTTTTTTAATAGAAAAAACGCCTCATTAAAACCACCTCATAACTTGACTCAAGCTTCAGTTCGATTTCAAACATAGGAAGGAGGAAAGGAATGCCCCATGACTTTCATTGATCTCAAAGATAATCACAGATACAACAGAAACAAACTTATAGACCAGAATTATGAAAGCTCAATAAAACTTATGGGGCACTTAGCCCCTTACATCACATTCACCTATGACACTTGCAAGTGTGGACATCACATTCATTTATTTAGGTAAGCAAACAAGAAAGTAGGTGCAACATTTAAAGAAGAACCGTATTGATAGAGCAGCAGCAGCACCCCCACACACACAAAGGCCAGTAGCAACACAACATAACCATCGCATCAAAAAACGATCCCTGCAGAATACCATAGGTCACTACAAGAATTAATAAATAAAAATTAAAAGATGGAACAAGATTTCAAAACTGCATATATTTCTGCCCCAACGAATATGGATAAGCGAATAAGAATTTTACCATAGCGATCTCTAAGGACACTGACAATACCCGAAGGGCCAAAAGTACCACACATAGCGCAATCAAAATTGAATTTTGGAAACCTAACAGATAGGGAGATCCAAGCGATCAAGAAAATTACCTCAGAAAATAGGAACTGGATAGCGAGGAGAAATGCCATTTTAGGCTCCTTTTTTACCAGATTTTGTCACCATCCAAATCAAGATTCTAACTTCAAATAATCAAAAAGGGGCCAATAAAATAGATATAAGCCAAAAGAAAGTTGGAGTGTTAAACCAGAAAACAACTCAGTCCCTTGGATGTTCATGAAAATCTGCGATCATATTCGCAAATCATTACAGGTCACCAAAATAGGCCACCAAGCTTTTATTAGAGAAAAAGGGGCCAATAAAATAGATATAAACCAAAAGAAAGTTGGAGTGCTAAACCAGAAGAATAAGAACTCAGTCCCTTAGATGTTCAAGAAAATTTGCGATCATATTCGCAAATCATTACAGGTCTACATTTCAAAAATTAAAATTAAAATTACACATAGAAAGCAAGAAAGGCTTTACTCTGAATCAAAATTAAAACCCTAGCTGAAAAAACCAACGAACCGCAGCCTACATTTCAATTTGGCTCTATAACTATAGAAACTTTTGTAATCCAAAGTTAAATATTCATACCTTTATGTTTCCATTGATAATCCAAATAAATACATTTTCATATTGAACGTCCAGTTCATGGCAATACGGTTCCTACACAACAAACAAACCAAGACCAAAACGAACATGTACAAGTCCATATAACAAATTTCCTAATTAATCAATCAGATTATTAATCAAATTAATAAATTGAACAATATAAAGGAAATAATTTCCAGATTGCTTGCTTTTTTAATAAAAAAACGCCTCATGAAAGCCACCTCATAAGTTGAATCAAGCTTCAGTTCGATTTCAAACAAAGGAAGGAGGAAACTAATGCCCATGACTTTCATTGATCTCAAAGATAATCACAGATACAACAAGGAAAACGTCAAGTCAAATACCAAGCTTACAACGGAAAGCATACCATAGGCCAGTAGCAACACAATATAGCCATGGCATCAAAAAATCACAGGCATAAAAAATGGGAATTACAAGAATTAATAAATAAATAATAAAAGCATACCATAGGACACTCAGCATACCGCAGCAGCGTCACCTCACAATCAATACCAAAATCTCCTGCAGAATGATCCCTGCAGAATTGTTTGCAAACCAAAATCTCCTTTTCAAAAATAGTTGGAATAGGATAAGATGGAAAAACTTCCAAAACTACATATATTTCTGCCCCAGTGAGATCGTGATGCACAACGAATTTTGAAAAACGAATAAGAATTTTACCATAGTGATCTCTAAGGACACTAACAATGCCCGAAGGGCCAAAAGCACCACACATTGAGCCATCAAAATTGAATTTGGGAAAGCCAACATATAGGGAGATCCAAGGGATCAAGAAAATTACCTCAGGATAGAGGAACTGGATAGCGAGGAGAACTGTCAATTTAGGCTCCGTTTTTACCAGATTCTGTCACCATCTAAATTGAATTTGGGAAAGCCAACATATAGGGAGATCCAAGCGATCAAGAAAATTACCTCAGGATAGAGGAACTGGATAGCGAGGAGAACTGTCAATTTAGGCTCCGTTTTTACCAGATTCTGTCACCATCCAAATCAAGATTATTAATCAATACGTTCACAACAAGCAAACCAAATACACTCTATACGTTCTCAAAATTTTGGCTAATAATTCTCAAATTCGTTTTCTTTATAGACATTGATGTACCAAAACGAACATGTACAAATCCATATAACAAATTTACTAATAAATCAATCAGATTATTAATCAAATTAATAAATTGAACAATATAAAGGAAATAAGTTCCAAACTGGTTGCTTTTTTAATAGAAAAAACGCCTCATTAAAACCACCTCATAACTTGACTCAAGCTTCAGTTCGATTTCAAACATAGGAAGGAGGAAAGGAATGCCCCATGACTTTCATTGATCTCAAAGATAATCACAGATACAACAGAAACAGACTTATAGACCAGAATTATGAAAGCTCAATAAAACTTATGGGGCCCTTAGCCCCTTACATCACATTCACCTATGACACTTGCAAGTGTGGACATCACATTCATTTATTTAGGTAAGCAAACAAGAAAGTAGGTGCAACATTTAAAGAAGAACCGTATTGATAGAGCAGCAGCAGCACCCCCACACACACAAAGGCCAGTAGCAACACAACATAACCATCGCATCAAAAAACGATCCCTGCAGAATACCATAGGTCACTACAAGAATTAATAAATAAAAATTAAAAGATTATTAATATTCAATAGAAACTTTTGTAATCCAAAGTTAAATATTCATACCTTTATGTTTCCATTGATAATCCAAATAAATACATTTTCATATTGAACGTCCAGTTCATGGCAATACGGTTCCTACACAACAAACAAACCAAGACCAAAACGAACATGTACAATTCCATATAACAAATTTCCTAATTAATCAATCAAATTATTAATCAAATTAATAAATTGAACAATATAAAGGAAACAATTTCCAGATTGCTATCTTTTTCAATAAAAAAACGCCTCATGAAACCACCTCATAAGTTGAATCAATCTTCAGTTCGATTTCAAATATAGGAAGGAGGAAACTAATGCCCCGTGACTTTCATTGATCTCAAAGATAATCACATGACTTTCATTGATCTGAAACATAATTACAGATACAACGTAAACAGATTTATGGACCAATATAATGAAAGCTCAAGTGTGGACACTTGCAAGTGTGGACATCGCATTCATTTAGACAAACAAACAAGAAAGCGTACCATAGGCCAGTAGCAACACAATATAACCATCGCATAAATAAATAATAAAAGAATAACATAAGACACTCAGCATACAACAGCAGCGAAGCCTCACAATCAATACCAAAATCTCCTGCAGAATTGTTTGCAAACCAAAATGATCGTGATGGACAACGAATTTGGAAAAGCAAATAAGAATTTTACCATTGTGATGCCTAAGAACAGTCACAATGCCCGAAGGGCCAAAAGTACAACACATAGCGTCATCAAAATTGAAATTGGGAAAGCCAACAGATAGGGAGATCCATGCCATCAAGAAAATTACCTCAGGATAGAGGAACTGGATAGCGAGGAGAACTGTCAATTTAGGCTTTTTTTACCAGATTCTATCATCATCAAAATCGAGTTTCTAACTTCAAATAATCAAAAAAGAGCCGCTCAAAAGGATATAAAAGAAAAGAAAATAGGAGTGTTAAACCAGAAAAGAACTCAGTCCCTTAGATGTTCATAAAAATCTGCGATCATATTCGCAAATCATTACAGGTCTGTTATAACTCATCACTGTTCTTCAAAATGAAAACAACAATCCCGAAAACCACATAATCACAAAAATATAGTTGCCCAATCGTAGTCCCGAAATTAAAATAAAATCAGGGGGAAAATAAACAAAATCAAGAAACACAATGAATTTCGCTTCAAGGGAACGAGTCATATGGGAACAGATTGAATCCACACTGACCAGATAGCGAAGCTTCAAGAACTACACGTTGAAAGCAAGAAAAGGCTTTACTCTGAATCAAAATTAAAACCCTAGCTAAAAAAAACAACGAGCCGAAGACAACAATAAAGAAATCCTAGGATTTGAAAACTACGGAGATGAATGGGAATCGGGGGAGGGGGTGATTACCGTGATTTATACAGTTGAAGGGATGGAGAAATTTGACCGTTGAGATGAGTATTTAATTTGGGCCTTTAAATTCTCGGGACATAACAAAGCCCATAGCTTCGGAAAAAATGGGATATTTCATGTATTAGCGCACCTATTAGGCAACTATTTATAGGGTTATTGAACTCGACATCCTTAAATTATAGTTTATATTTCAAATTGGCTCAATCAGTTTAAAAATATTCGAAATTCAGAAAAAAAATTTAAACCGTTGTTAGATATAAATACCTAGATATTTTCATTGGTAATCCAAATAAATACATTTTTATATTAAAAATTCAATTCATGCCCATGGTAAATTCATTCAGAAACAGCTCAAAATAAGGTCTAGAGGGATACTACGTTTTAACTAGAATTGAAGAATATCCTTTATCAATTGTAATTATTGAAAAAGACTAAATTGTGAATAGAGACTAACTGAACGATTAATTCACAATGACCATTTTGTATGCATTTGTAACTTCATGAATTGCATGCAAAATTTATAAACTCTTCGCATTATGAATAGGTGTTCCTTTGTAAGAGCCGGTCAAAGCCATTAGACCATCTTCTTCCCAAAAAACTCTTATACCCGATTTCACTTAGAGAGTGTGTGTGAATTTATAGAGAACCTTGAGGTGAATCGGTGAAATTAAACTTGGATTGGAAGAAAAGAATTGAATGATAGATTGGTACATGCTAATTGAGAAATAAGGTAATGTTCATCCTTGTTTCATGCTTCTTGAATTGTTTAGATTTTGAGTAGAATATGAAAATGATTCGAATTGTATGAGTTTAGAACGTTGAATAGTTGAACCTAGAATTTACTTGGATATTACATTGAATTGGGAGTTAGATGAATGAACGCTACCATACATGAACCGAATGAAAGAGATGTTGATTTTGTATTTAGGGTGTTCAATCCTTGTTGTGTATTACTATGAATCAAATCACCAATAATTATGAAACCTTGAATGATCTTGAAAATTTAGACATAAAAATATTACATTGATTGACTTAGGAAGGAGTAATGGTCACTATTGAAAGCTTTGAGAACTAGGAATGTAGCTATGGCATTTAGGGAACAATTGAAGCTGTTTTAGGACCAATAAAGGTAAAATAGAAATTGTCTTTTTTCGGTTCAAGGTATAGAATCACTTGAAGTGAAGATACTCTCCTTTCATTCTAGCTAAAATGTGAATTGGACAATCAAATATATATATATATATATCTAAGTGTTAAATTGAAGGAGAAGTATTAGAATATTTAAATTTTTGTTATAATATTTTTAGTACATTTGAAAGATAACTTGGTTGAATGAGAGAAGATGTGCTAGTATCTAATTATAGTTACCTTGCTGGTAAAAAAAAGATGTTGACTGTTTTGATATAGAAAAAATTGGTTAGGGTTGTTATACAAATTAGGGGCTATTCCATGAATAAATTGGACAGTTTTAAAGAACACTTAAAAGATTAATTGTGATAAATTTGAAAGGACCAATTTATGAAGATTAATAAAGCTTTTGTAATGTCACATGTTAAAGAATCAAGAGGATCCGGAAGACAAGAGGGCTGGTGTAGACCCAATCAGTGATAGAAAAAAGGGGATCAAAATTCGAAAGCGTAATTAGCTTGAAAAACTACTGTAAGTGTAACTTAACTTGAATACATGATTGTGGCTGCCTAATTCTAATTAATTGTCCAATGTTTCATTGCATAAATACTTAACTTAGTGAGGTTGAATGCTATTTGAGGTAAGCACCTTGTGGTAAGCCAAAATGTTTGATTTTGTTACATTTGTAACTAGCTTATGTAAAATAAGTCTTGATTGGAAATTCTCATAATATATAAATGTTAAGTAGGCACTTAATGTCTCTTGATATAATCGAAGATGAACTTGTATATATAAGCCTTGATTCAACTAAGTTTAGACACAATTGCCATGGCATAAAATCCGTCGAGCTCGCTAGTTAGGACTACAATTTCTTGTTATTAAGATCAAGTGATCTTTTAGTACCTTTGGTACTCTTGTTCATTATGGAGTTTCAATTGGCATCTTACGTGCCATTGTTTTAGTACTAAATGTACCATTGTTAATGTTCTACTTGTTATAGATTCGGGTGTCTAGTAACTTATCAGTCAAAGTTCAAGATAATTAAACTAATCAATTTAATTGATCTTGTCATTCAAGGTTAGAATTCTATGGTTGAACTTTTAGAAATGGAATGATTTCTATCTATTGTTGATAGCTTGAACTTCATGCTTTTTGTGTTGCTTAACTAGACTTGATTGGATGATAATTGGATGACATATATACGGTTTTTGAACATTAGATTAGTTAGCATGAAAAGTTGGAAGAATTGCATTGTTAATATGCTTCCCTGAAATGGAGAATTGCAGAATCTATAAATTGTCCTAAAACCAAAAACGTTCGTACCACTTGGAACTGATAAAAAGGTATTCGAATCATAATAAGAGATTTGATCTAGGATGGTGGTATTAGTTGTTTATAAAGTCGTAAATAGAATACTTAGTATATGACTTTTTGATATAACCTTAGAATATTGTCACGGGGCTAGGCTTATATGGCTAGCTCGTGCGGCACTTGGTCGGGAAATGAACTTTGAAAGGGACCAAGTAAGCCTTAAAGCTAAGTCTTGGCTTGGCTAGAGTTGCGGAAGCGTTGCGAAGAAAGAAAGAGCAAGATGGCTCGAGTGATTTGCAAAACGAAGAGCCTCGTTAAAAACCCCCTCTAAGCCTAGTTAGGGGGAAAAGAGTACTCGACGTTGCTAAGCTTTTATTAATGAAGAAAAGATGAAAACAAAGAGAATTCAGGATGATTACAAATGAGGGGGTGAGGCCCTTTTTATAGCCTAGCACCTCCCGATCTAACGGTCACTATTGATTACAATGGATGGCCAAGATTGGCCTAGGCTATCTAATAAAGGCAAGAGTTTACTATTAAGGATTCCTTCCATCTTGGGTGATCTTCTTTCCTTGTGAAAGGGATATGATTCTTCATGAATCGAGGGATGGATGGATGCTTGCTTGTTGCCTTGTATGCCATGGTCAAAGGGGTAGATATTCCCCAAGGAATGGGCTTGAATGGCCATGGATGGTGGAATTTCGGATGGGCCCATAGGGGTGGCTGGACGGGCTGCTTGGTGCTGCTCGGAGAGGCCTATGGGTGCTGAAGGCCGGGCTGTTCGGTGCTGCTCGGTCAGGTCCTTGGGTGCTGCGCGGACAGGCCCTCGGGTGCTGCTGGGCGGCCTGCTCGGTGCTGGGCGGACAGGCCCTTGGGTGCGCGCGGACAGGCTGCATTGTAGCCCCATGGGTGCGGCAGAGTGGGCTGAACGGTGTGAGGCCCCATGGGTGCTGGAAATGGCCCCTAGGTGTGCGGCAGATTGGACCCTAGGGTGTTGGACGGTAACATTCTCTTCCACCGAATTGAGCGACGCCCTTGTCGCTCGTTGGGCTTCAAAATCGGCAATCTTGTCTTCAAATTGCCACAAGTCTTTGTCTAGCTCCCAACTACCCTCGGCTTCGGTTAGACCCTTCCAAAGCACAAAGTATTTGTGCCTTGGTTGGTAGCCTTTGCGTCGAATGACTCGATCGGTTTCAATGGCTTCGACTTCTCTCTCGAACGAAGTCCTAACTCCAACGGGTGCTCGCTTGGAGATGTTTCTTTCCGGATCTTCCTCGTCCTTGTGATAAGGCTTGAGAACACTCACATGGAAGACGGGATGAACTTGAATGTTGGATGGCAAGTCTAGCTTGTAGGCCACCTTGCCTACTCTCTTGATCACACGAAATGGGCCTTCATACTTCCTCACAAGAGCCCTGTGAACAGAAGCATTTCGAAGTGTTAGATTAAGTTTAGCCAAAACTAAATCATTTACCTGAAATTCGACGTCACGTCGCTTCTTGTCGGCCCACTTCTTCATTCGCTTGCTTGCTTTGTGGAGGCAAGCGTTGGCTAAGTCTCGTTGCTCTTGCAAGTCCTTCACTACATGGAAGGCGGCTGGATTTGGACCTTGGTACTTAGTCACAATGGCGTCCGGTGTGAGCGGTTGTTGGCCCATCACTATCTCGAACGGACTTTGGTTCGTGGCTTCGCTCCTATGCAAGTTGTAGGAGAATTGGGCCACATCTAGCAAGTCGGGCCAATTTCGTTGGGATGCACTGACGAAATGCCTCAAGTAGATCTCCAATAATGCGTTGGCCCTCTTGGTTTGCCCATCGGATTGTGGATGAAAACTTGTTGAAAGGTTCAAGGAGGAACCCAACAACTTGAACAACTCGGTCCAAAACTTACCCGTGAACCGAGCGTCCCGATCACTTACTATGGACTTTGGAATGCCCCAAAGTTTCACGACATGCTTCAAGAAAAGACGAGCGGCTTCTTCGGCGGGGCATGTCTTGTTGGCAGGAATGAATGTAGCATACTTTGAAAACTTGTCTACTACAACCATAATACTCGAAAAATTATTAACACAAGGAAAACCAATTATAAAGTCAAGAGAAATACTTTCCCATGGTCTTTCCGGTATTGGCAAAGGTTGAAGTAGTCCCATCGGCTTGTTTGCTTCAATCTTGTCTTGTTGGCAAACAAGACAAGTCTTCACGTATGCCTCTACATCTTCATTCATACGAGGCCAATAATAACGTTCATTAAGTAAAGCTAAGGTACGATGCATACCTGGGTGTCCGGCCCACTTCGAATCGTGACATTCCTTCATCAATGTCCTTCTCAAATTGTTGAAGTAGGGGACGAAAATGCGTTGGCCTCTTGTGAATAGAAGATCATCTTCGACCCAAAATCGGCGAGACTTACCCTCCTTGGCAAAGGTGATCAAATTCTTTGCGGTGGGATCATGCGTCAAGCCTTCCTTGATGGATTCTAACAACTCACCACTAGGTTGGCTAATGGAGGCAAAGCTAGCTTTTCGGCTAAGCGCATCGGCCACGGTGTTGGTCTTTCCGGGCTTATGCTCCATTGAAAAGTCGAATTCTGCCAAGAAGTCTTGCCACCTAGCTTGCTTAGGAGACAACTTCTTTTGGGTTAGAAAATAAGAAATGGCAGAATTATCGGTAAAGACGACAAACCTGGAACCCAATATGTAGTGTCGCCATGTGCGAAGGCAATGGATGACGGCGGTCATCTCCTTCTCTTGAACGGTGTAACGCCTTTCGGTATCGTTCAACTTTCGGCTTTCGAAGGCAATGGGATGGCCTTCTTGCATCAAAACTCCACCAATGGCATAATCGGATGCATCGGTGTGGATGACGTATTGCTTGGAATGGTCGGGCAAGGCAAGGACGGGCTCACTTACCATGGCTTGCTTAAGCCTTTCGAACGCTTGTTGACAACTTGGACTCCATTCCCAAGGTTTGTCCTTCTTCAAGAGTTCGGTCAAAGGCGTAGCTATGGCGGAGTAACCTTGCACAAACTTACGATAATAGTTAGCTAAACCAAGAAAAGAACGAAGTTCGGTTACCTTAGTCGGCGGTTCCCAATCGTCGATGGCTCGAACTTTGCTTGGATCCATTCGGATCTTACCACCTCCAATGATGTGGCCTAAGAACGGAACTTCTTGTTGAGCGAAACTGCATTTTTCGCGCTTGATGTAAAGCTCGTTCTCACGAAGAACCTGCAAAACCTTCCTCAAGTGCATTAAATGTTCATGGAAAGTCTCATTATAGATGACAATGTCATCTAAGTAGACAACAACAAAACGATCAAGAAAAGGTGAAAGTACCTTATTCATTAAGGTGCAAAATGTTGCGGGAGCGTTTGTAAGGCCAAATGGCATTACAAGAAACTCAAAAGATCCATACCTTGTGATGCACGCGGTTTTGGGCTCGTCACCTTCGGCTATGCGAACTTGATAATATCCCGAGCGAAGATCTAACTTTGTGAAGAATCTAGCACTTCCAAGTTGATCAAATAAATCGGTAATCAAAGGAATAGGGTATTTATTCTTTACCGTGAGTTTGTTTAGAGCGCGGTAGTCGACACACATACGCAAGCTACCGTCTTTCTTCCTTTGAAATAGGATGGGTGCTCCAAACGGACCCTTGGATGGGCGAATGTACCCGGCATCCAAGAGCTCTCCAAGTTGCTTTCGGAGTTCTTCTAACTCTGGTGGCGCCATTCGGTAGGGTGCTTTGCTCGGCGGCTCGGCATTTGGCACCAACTCGATGCGATGATCCACCTCTCGCTTGGGTGGTAAGGCCTTCGGCAATTCGGAAGGCATGGTGTCCTCGAACTCTACGAGCACACGTTCCACTTCTTCGGCTTCTATCGCCTCGTCTTCCTTGAGCACGGCAAGGAAAGACTCTTCCTCCTTTCGCACACCATTGCGGAACTAGATGGAAGACAACATCTTGGATTGGATACCTACATCTCGACTCACGGGGACCAAACATTGTTGGGCGCGATCGAGCACAACCAATATATCGGCAAAAGGCAAGATAAGTGCATTAATCTTGTCCAAAAAAGATAAACCAATCACAAGATCGTAATCGTCAAGAGGAATTACCTTAATATCCTCACGACCTTTCCAACTTCCAAGTTGGATTTCGACCCTCTTTGCAACTCCGGCAATGGGCGCTTCTTTCGAGTTGACCGTCTTGATCCACCCACTCGTCTTCAACACGTTGAGTTTGAGTTTTTGGGCGGCTCCTTCGGACATGAACAGCTCGGATGCTCCGGTGTCCACAAGTGCACGCAATTGCTTTCCGGCAATCGTGACTTCTACAAACATAAGACCACTTTTGGGCTTGTTAGATAAAGAATTTACTTGGAGATTACTTACAATTGCTCCAAGTTGGGCGGCGGGTTCGTCGTTGGCTTTGACGGTAGAAAGATTTGTCCTTTGTGGACAATCTCGAATATGATGAGGTCCTTTGCATTGCAAACATCCTCGTCTCTCCCATTTGTTATTCGATCGGCCTTGTCGGTTATTGTTGTTGAAATTCTTTTCGTGGTTAAATCTATCACCTCCGGCTTTGGCATTCTTGTCTCCCCAATGCTTGGATTTCGATTTAGATTTGGGCGAGTCTCGCTTCTCGAACTTGGCTATTGCCTCGGCTTCATCAAGAGCATGTGAAAGATCTTTGACACCACGTCTTTCCAACTCCATGTTAGCCCATCGGTTCAACCCATCCATGAAAATTGAGAAGCCTTCATCTTCTCCTAAGTTGGTGATTTGGAGCTTTAATGCGATGAACTTCTTCACATAGTCATGGATGTTGTTTTCGTGCTTGAGTTGGCGTAACTTTGAGCGCAACTCTCTTTGAGCATTCTTGGGATAGAACGACTCACGGATCTCGCTTTGAAGCTCTTCCCAAGTTTCTACGGGAGCTTCTCCATCGTAGTCGGCACACCTATTTCTCCACCATAAAAGAGCATCGTCAATAAAATAACTTGAAGCAACATTTACCTTAGTGGATTCATCCACGGTGTTGGTGTTGCGGAAATATTGGTTCATGCTCCACAAGAAAGTGTCGGTTTCTTGAGCATCTCTTGATCCTTTGAATCCCTTTGGTTTCGGCACATCGGCTAGCACTTTACTCGGACTTGAAACCACTCCGTTGGCTACGGCGGACTTATAGATGTTGAGCTCGGCCCTTATCACATTCATCGCCTTCTCTAGTTCGGTTAGCCCATCTTTGAGAGAACGATTCTCCAACTCCACGGTCTCGAGTCTATCTTCGAGGTCCTGGGAATCACCCTTGCAATCACCACCATGAGACTCCAACGTATCTAGTCGGTTCTCGACAACATCGAGTCTATCTCTCGACTCATTCGTGTTGTCCTCCAAACGGGTAACTTTGTCTTGCAAGGTTGAGATGGCATCTCTCGAACTAGCCCTCTTGGTTTTTCCACCACGAGTCTCCATTGGCTTTGAGATGTCGATAGGAGCGTCACTTGGATTTGTCATCTCGAACAATTCTTCGCTAAAACGTTGGCTCTGATGCCACTTGTCACGGGGCTAGGCTTATATGGCTAGCTCGTGCGGCACTTGGTCGGGAAATGAACTTTGAAAGGGACCAAGTAAGCCTTAAAGCTAAGTCTTGGCTTGGCTAGAGTTGCGGAAGCGTTGCGAAGAAAGAAAGAGCAAGATGGCTCGAGTGATTTGCAAAACGAAGAGCCTCGTTAAAAAACCCCTCTAAGCCTAGTTAGGGGGAAAAGAGTACTCGACGTTGCTAAGCTTTTATTAATGAAGAAAAGATGAAAACAAAGAGAATTCAGGATGATTACAAATGAGGGGGTGAGGCCCTTTTTATAGCCTAGCACCTCCCGATCTAACGGTCACTATTGATTACAATGGATGGCCAAGATTGGCCTAGGCTATCTAATAAAGGCAAGAGTTTACTATTAAGGATTCCTTCCATCTTGGGTGATCTTCTTTCCTTGTGAAAGGGATATGATTCTTCATGAATCGAGGGATGGATGGATGCTTGCTTGTTGCCTTGTATGCCATGGTCAAAGGGGTAGATATTCCCCAAGGAATGGGCTTGAATGGCCATGGATGGTGGAATTTCGGATGGGCCCATAGGGGTGGCTGGACGGGCTGCTTGGTGCTGCTCGGAGAGGCCTATGGGTGCTGAAGGCCGGGCTGTTCGGTGCTGCTCGGTCAGGTCCTTGGGTGCTGCGCGGACAGGCCCTCGGGTGCTGCTGGGCGGCCTGCTCGGTGCTGGGCGGACAGGCCCTTGGGTGCGCGCGGACAGGCTGCATTGTAGCCCCATGGGTGCGGCAGAGTGGGCTGAACGGTGTGAGGCCCCATGGGTGCTGGAAATGGCCCCTAGGTGTGCGGCAGATTGGACCCTAGGGTGCTGGACGGTAACAATATGTATACACTAAACCATAATTGTTGTTTTGTAAATGCATCTTCAATGCTTGCTTGAGTTGCTTACTTGTCGAGTAGCTAGTTGTAAATCAAAAGTACGGTTGTGTTGGACGAGTTGGTTGGCTAGCAAATTAAGATTTTAGTAGCATGCTCATGTTAAGTAATATATGAAATTTCTTAGAATGGCTTGTTTGATATGTTTGGTTGATTGTTGGGCTGTATAATTAGATTATATGAATCTTAAGCATCCTATGTTCTAAATTTAGTCATCATTGAAGAGTAAAGATTAATTGAGTGTTTAATCTGTTCAAATGATGTGCCCTTCTTGTACTAGAAATGGTTTGTTGACTTGAATGATTGTTTGTTAGAGAAGCTTATTTACTAAACCGTAACATCTTAAGGATAGGAAGGGTATACACCAATTACAAATATGATGCATGAATCTTGGTTCTAATATAATACCTCGAATTTGTAAGTTTAAATGCATGATTTAATCCTTCTTTGCATGTTTTGAATGATGTAGGATCCATGCCTCTAGTACTGGATGTATTTATGCTAAAACATGATGCATGAGCTCTCTAATAAATTGAAAACACAATTATGTTTATTATTCTTGATCTTTCTTGGCTTGCTCGAATGGTTTAGCTTTCAAATTATCTATTCTCCTTAGGTAACTCTCCAACTTGCTTCATAAGTTGCTGGTTGCTTAGTCCTAACCCCTTAGCTTCGGGTTTCTATCAATCCAAATCGGAAGGGGATGTTAACGTTCCCTTTGGTTGTACTAAATTTTTCGCGAATTGTATTGATTTTCGATTTGAAGGTTTATTTATTTCTTATTTGCTATCGTAATTATTTTCTTGAAATATGTATATCAATATTTTTCTATTGTGGGTTACGTGTAACACCCTCGTCCCGATTAGGAACGAAGAATGTTAGGATCGTTACTAAACATACTTATGACCAATGCGCAGTGGGCCGTGCTATATTTTTTATACTTAATACCCAATTTACTTATATAAATCCTACTTTGCAATTCGAATAGAACTACTTTCATCATAACTCAATGTACTAAACCTTTTCATATAATTTTATTTTAGTCAAGACATGCTAATCTATCATTTAATACTATAAAATCGAAACATACAAAGGCACATACAAAATCGGGTAACATATATTTCCATAATCGGTCGAGCTTTACAAAATATTCCCATCAACATTAAATTCAAGAATGACAACAGATTGGGTGATCCAAGCAGCACAGAGAGGTTACAAATATATCATTCTAAGCTTACCAATAACATAAGGGATTTTTCACTAGCTTTGCAAAAAACAAGGATTTTTACAGGTCTTTCTATAGCACACACATGGGGCACTGCAAATGTGAAATGAGAGAATAACCAAAGAGAGTAGAGGACTAGAAGGAGCAATAAACATAGAAATAAGTTGCTTCAAGAGAAAAGAAAAAATATAAAAATGATTCAATTCTACTATTTTTTTCTTGATACAAAGATAATGCAATACAAGATCAAGAGAACTAAATAACGCTTTGATCAAGAGAACTAATACCCCGTGACTTTCATTGATTTGAAAGATAATCACAGATACAACGGAAACAGATTTATAGACCACAATAATGAAATCTCAAGTGTGGACACTTGCAAGTGTGGACATCGCATTCATTTAGACAAACAAACAAGAAAGGGTACCATAGGCCAGTAGCAACACAATATAACCATCGCATAAATAAATAATAAAAGCATACCATAAGAACCTCAGCATGCCACAGCAGCGACACCTCACAATCAATACCAATATCTCCTGCAGAATTGTTTGCAAACCAAAATGATCGTGATGCACAACGAATTTGGAAAAGCAAATAAGAATTTTACCATTGTGATACCTCAGAACAGTCACAATGACCGAAGAGCCAAAAGTACCACACATAGCGCCATCAAAATTGAAATTGGGAAAGCCAGCAGATAGGGAGATCCAGCCGATCAAGAAAATTACCTCAGGATAGAGGAAATGGATAGCGAGGAGAACTGTCAATTTAGGCTCCTTTTTTTACCAGATTCTATCATCATCCAAATCAAGATTCTAACTTCAAATAATAAAAAAGGATCCAATAAAATAGATATAAACCAAAAGAAAGTTGGAGTGTTAAACCAGAAAAGAACTCAGTCCCTTAGATGTTCATAAAAATCTGCGATCATATTCGCAAATCACTACAGGTCTGTTATAACTCATCACAGTTCTTCAGATTAAAAAACCACTCCAGAAAATCACATAATTAAAAAATATAGTTGCCAAATCGTTCTCCCTAAAACAAAAACAAAAATATCAGGGAGAAAATAAAAGAAAATCAAGCAACACAATGAATTTCGCTTCAAGGGAACGAGTCTTATGGGAACGGATTGAATCCACACTGACCAGATAGCGAAGCATCAAGAATTATAAATTGAAAGCAAGAAAAGACTTAAATCTGAATAAAAATCAAATCCCTAGCTGAAAAAACCAACGAACAGCATAAGACAATAAGAAACCCCAGGATTTGAATACGATAGAGATGGATAGGTATTGGGGAGGGGGAGATTTATATAGTGGAAGCAATAGAGATAGTTTAGCATGCCCTAATTTCGGCTGCGCTTACCCAAAAGGCCAAAACATCTTATTTATTGGGTTTCCTGCTATTAATTTATTTTAATTTGGGCCTTTAAACTATCCATAGTTGAGATTAGCACACCCATGCATAAATTATGTTAACTTTTTTAGGGTTATTGAACTCGACGTCCCTAAATTATAATCTATATCTCAAAATTGGCTCTCTAAAATTAAAATATTCGTGGTTCTTGAACACTTAGTATTGTATCAAATCATCCATTTCTATTCGTCTATACTAAATACCCATATGAATTTGATGTGTAACACACTTAAAACTTATATATCATTTTTCTTGTTTCCCAATGTATCTACTCGAGCTTCAATGACTAATAGTACACATTTTTTGTCCATATAGGGGTAGACATTGTTGTAAGATATTGTATTATACTTAAAAGTTTGTTTTAGTCCCTAAAAAATAACTCAGATAATTGATATATACAAACAAAAATAATTATCGACGACAAATGATAAACACCATCAATACGGAGATAAAAATGCATATTGTAGAACAAAGTGTTTTGATATAAAAATTGAAAAATATTTTGGACAAATTTGAAAAGAATTTAAAACTTGTCTTTTAGTCCAAACAACTTGAAAATATGTTTGAGGCATTTAAAAAGGTTTTTGGCAAAGTTTTTAATTATTTAAATTAGCAAAACTTGTCTTTTCAGCAAGCCCGTACCGATACGGTGTACCCTGTATCGATACACTTTTATCTAGGTTTTGATTCTACCAAAACTCGTATCGACACAAGCTTTACCGTATCGATACGGATAGAGATCGTTTTGATATGCCCCTTGAGTGTACTGATCCATGTTTTAACGTCCCCAACGGCTATTTCCCAACGGTCTTTTAAATGACATACAGTACCGATACGCCCTCGAGCGTATCGATACACTTAGGTTGGGAAGAGTCCAACGACTAGTTTCTGAAGAAGAACGTATCGATACGGGTCCTCGCGTATCAATACGGAAAGCTTCAGAACATCATTAAAGATGGGAAATGAAGTCTCCAACGACTCCAATTCAACCACAACGGCTAGTAACGGCTACAAACTCAAAGAGGAGTATAAAAGGGACCTTCAAGCATCTAGTAATGGTTAATGCTTCAATTGAAATACAACATATGATCAAAATGTGTCTTAGTGCTTAAGTGTCAATTCTTTGTATAAACAAACACTAGTGAGCCAAAATTGTTAGATTTGCTCAAGTGTTTTAGGATTGGGTGAGAGCTTAATTGTACAAACAAATACCTATTAGAGAGATTTGAGTTTGCTTATTTTTATCTCTTTGTAAAGAGGGTTTGATCAAGGCTTTGGGTAGAAAGCTTGATCGGTTTGTAAGGGTTTCCTCCTAAGTCTAGAAAAGGGGACGAATCAATAGTAGATTGATTGGAAATCCTTAGTGGGAAGCTAAGGTAGTGAATGTAGACATTGGTTAGAAGGTTGAACCATTATAAATCATCTTGTCTTTATCAATTTTAGCTTCCACGCCTCTATCACCCAAAATTCTACTTCTCCACCACTTGGCGAGCAAGAACGGTTGAAGGAATCAAGCACCGAATAACCCAACAATTGGTATCAGAGCTTGGCTCAATTGAAGAGGATTAACATCCTATTGAGAAGATCCGGCAAGCTCGGTCAACATTTCAAACAACCGGCTCAATAGCACAATCTATCGACAAACCGCCCTTCTTCGATGGAACACACTATGCCCATTGGAAGACAATGATGAAGTTCTTCATAAAGTCAATGGACTACAAGCTTTTGGACATAGTAGAAGATGGTTCGTTCGTGCCACAACAAAGCAAAGCGGATTGGAGTGCTGACGATCGCAAGAAGATGAAGCTTAATTGCAAAGCCTTACACATCCTATTTTGTGCTTTTGGCCCTAACATCTATGAGAAGATGTCTTCTTGTGGGAATTCCAAGGAAGTTTGGGACAAGCTCGAAGTTACATACGAGGGGCCAAACGAAGTAAAGAATACCAAGATCGGGCTCCTCAACCTAGCGTATGAAAACTTCAAGATGGATCCGGAAGAGGACATTGAGAAGATGTTCGATAGGTTCTCCACCATCACCAATGGACTTAAAGGTTATGGAGAAGCCATCCCGGAAGAGAAATTTGTCCAGAAGCTCATCTACTCTCTTCCCGAGTCATGGGACTCAAAAAAGACCGCCATCATCAAAGTCAAGAATCTCAAAACCTTGAAGCTTGATGAGCTCATGAGGTCTCATCTCACTCACCAAGTAATGAAGAAGAATAAAGAAGAGGAGAAGAAGAAGGAAGAGATTACAACTATGGGGGAGAAGAAGCTTAAAGGGCTTGCATAAACACAATTGTCATTGCTCTCAAATCCTCCACATGTCATCATGTTGATTCAAGTGAAGAGGAGGATGAAGAAGAAGAGATAGTTCATCTCTTCAAGAAGTGTGCCCCTTTCATGAAGAAAGCTTTGAGAGAGCTTGAACGAAAATCCATGAAAAAGAAGAGGGCAAGCACTTCAAGCCATAAGAAGAATGCATATGTGGCTACTTGGAGTGATGAAGACTCCACCGACGATAAACAAGCCAACATTTGCCTTATGACCATCGAAGAAGATTCAAGGGTAACTTCTAATTCATCTACTTCATGTTCATATTCTTTTGATGAATTACAATATGCCTATGATGATTTGATTTTAGAGTTTAAAAATCACATTTTGAAAAACAATAAAATAATTTTAAAGTTAAAAATTCAAAATGATTTGATTTCTAAAACCAAACTTGAACTTGAAGCAAAACTCGAAGAGTTTGAACAAAAATGTTTTGATTTACAAAATTTGCTTCACAAAGTTCAAGAAGAAAAAGATTTTATTTCCAAAGAGCTTGAAAAGAAAAATAATTTTGAAAAATCGAATTTTTATGTAAGACAATCTAGTGCCCCTAAGATTTATAAGCGGTAAATGTTTTAGAAGTATTTGGGTCCCAAAAGGACCAAGTACTTCAACTAAAAATGATGAAATTGAAAAATGGATTCCTAAGAGGACTAAATTTTGTGTTACTAACGTCTATGGATCCAAAGCAATTTGGATACCAAAAAATACTTGATTGTCTTTTGCTAGGTGTGATGGAGAGTGATCGACAAGTCAAATATTGAGGGGGTGCTCCATGCACACAAGAATGACATTTGAAGAGGAATGTTTCATATCCTCCCTTGAATTCAAGTGTGGTAAAAGTCTAGTTTTATTTGTTTTAATTTGATTTTTTTCAACTAGATTATGACATATGTTGAACTAACATTGTAATGATACTTTGAGTAAGGAGAAACCATTTTAAAACCAAAATTCTAAATTTTTGTCATCATTTCAAACCTCCTAAGTTATTTTGAACTTAATGTCTTTTGAATTCTTTTTTATATAACAAAAAAGGGAGAGTTTGGTTTGAAAAAATGCATTTTCAAATGAGTAAGAGGGAGCTTTACTTTATTTTAAATTTTTCATCTCTTATTCACATTTTTAAACTTAAAGGGGGAGAATCCCAAACAAATTTTCAAGTTGGTTTTATTATATCAAAAGGAGGGAGATTGTATAACTAAGTGTTTTGATATAAAAATTGAAAAATGTTTTGGACAAATTTGAAAAGAATTTAAATCTTGTCTTTCCAAACAACTTGAAAATATATTTGAGGCATTTAAAAAGGTTTTTGGCAAAGTTTTTAATGATTTAAATTAGCAAAACTTGTCTTTTCAGCAAGCTCGTACTAATACAGTGTACCCCGTATCAATACACTTTTGCCCAGGTTTTAATTCTGCCAAAACTCATATCGATACAGGATTTGTCGTATCGATACAGATAGGGATCGTTTCGATATGCCTCTTAAGCATACGAACCCTGTTTTAACTTCCCCAATGGATATTTCCCATCGATCTTTTAAATGACATACCGTACCGATACGCTTAGGCTGGCCAGAGTCCAACGGCTTGTTTCTGAAGAAGAGCGTACCGATACGGGTCCTCGCGTATCGATACGGAAGACTCCATAACAACATTAAAGATGAGAAATAAAGTCTCCAACGGCTCCAATTCAACCCCAACGGCTAGTAACGGCTACAAACTCAAAGAGGAGTATAAAAAAGACCTCCAAGCATCTAGTAATGGTTAATGCTTCAATTGTAATACAACATATGATCAAAATGTGTCTTAGTGCTTAAATGTCAATTCTTTGTATAGACAAACACTAGTGAGCCAAAATTGTTAGATTTGCTCAAGTGTTTTAGAATTGGGTGAGAGCTTAATTGTGCAAACAAATACCTATTAGAGGGATTTGGGTTTGCTTATTTTTATCTCTTTGTAAAGAGGGTTTGATCAAGGCTTTGGGTAGAAAGCTTGATCGGTTTGTAAGGGTTTCCTCCTAAGCCTAGAAAAGGGGACGAATCAATAGTGGATTGATTGGAAATACTTAGTGGGAGACTAAGGTAGTGGATGTAGACCTTGGTTAGAAGATTGAACCACTATAAAGCATCTTGTCTTTATCAATTTTAGCTTACACACCTCTATCACCCAAAATTGTACTTCTCCACCACTTGGCGAGCAAGAACAGTTGAAGGAATCGAGCACCGAATAACCCAACACATATAGAATAATAGCTTATTGATAAATTTGTATCACTATAACTCAGTCACGACTTATTTTTTATGATTGTAAATGACTATTAATATTCAATATAAAGGTTCAAATCATAGTTAGATCGGTTAGATAACATAATAAATGTCATCTAAAGAGATAGCATCAAACTTAAACCTAAGAAAAAAATGTTACAGAAAAGTAAATAAAATCGCACATTATTCTCATACGAAATGATGAATGCGAATTGAACAAAATTAAACAACATAAAATTTAAAGAAAGAAAATGAGGAAAGAAAAAAAACAGTGATGGACAATCAATGAAAATTAATGTCACTATTGGTGATGTAAATATAGATATGATTATTATCTTATATAGTGGTGAGTTTCCACTAATTTTCACAAGCAGCATAGTTTAGGGTTTTATGATTTTAGTTTAAAAGTTAAGAGGTTTAAATTGTAAGGTATATAATTTAGGAGTTATAGTTTGACTTTAAATTTTAGAGTTTATTGTGCCAACCGTCCCCAAACTATGACTCTCATCCTAAATCCGTCCCCAAACTTTTAAACGTGCCAATTTCATCCCCAAACTATGGATATATGTCAATTATGTCCCTCCGTTAAGAGAACCGTTAAACTCCATGTAAGCTGTGATGTGTAAAATGACATGGCATAAATTATAATCAATGTGGAAAATAAAATAATAATTGAATTTAAAACCTAGAAAGATTTGTAAATAAATTGGGAGAAAAAATAAATAAAAAAACGATGAAAGAAAAAAACGTTTTAGAAATGAGACGAGTTTTAGAAAAATGATACTTCAATTCCTTTTAATATACCGCTATGGGTTTTAAGATCGAAGAAGGAAGAGTTATTAGAATTGTATTATAAGAAATCGAGAAGAGCTATGGCGTTTTATTTTGTTGTTGAAATGGTTGCAGACTTCTTGTGGAGTGATGGTGTTTATGGGGATGATAATGTCATTACTGGGGATTTAGATTTGTAGCCTTTTATTTTAAAAGTTAAGTTTTTTGAGGTGATTTATTTGTTCAATAACGTGTTTTTCATTGGAATTACACTAATATTTAGTTTTTTTAATTGTTTTTTGTATTGGTTGATGGAGCTTTTAACGGATTGACGCAACTGAATGGAAAAGATGCAGAGAAGAAGTTGATTAAAATTTTATTCGAGTGTATTAATACATTTTCTTGAAAGCACTTAAGTTAGATTTATTTTTCTTTTGTTATGTTTTTATCGATTCGTTAAAACCTTTAATTATTTCAAAAATGATTGATGACGGCGAAAATTCAATGGTAAAACTTTTTCAAGATTGTCTAGTATCAATTTCACTTTCAAATGGATGCGTTATTTGACTTTGGAGCATGAAAATTACAGAGGCCTTCCACACATTTCATAAGTTATTGATCATGTAAAGCTTAATCGAAATTTAATATATTTTCGATCATGTAAAGCTTAACCTAATTTCTGATATTTTAGTGGTGGGGATAACAATGGGTGTAACTGAACTATTTCCATGATTTCTTTCGATTGAAATGAATAGGTACTACCAAAAGTTTATGGCTAGGCGCGTTCTCGCCTGCATGCTAGTCAGTGTGGTTAGCGAGAAATGGTAAATTTTGTGAAAAGAAAACAAAAAAATTGGACTCCATGTTATACCAGACAAAGATGCAATCTCTTATGTGGAGAGAGTAGCATACAATGACTGAATAAAGTCAAAAGTAACATGTAACCCTCCTCCTTATGGTTGGTTAAAGCTCAACGTTGGCTGTATAGTAAAGGTGGGCTCAACGGGATTTGAAGACGTTCTTAGGGATGAACAAGGATACATAAGGTTCGCTTTCTCAGGTCCAGCAGAAGACGAGGGTTCAGACGAAGCAAAAGCAAAGGCCATTTTAATAGCATTGGATCTGATCTTGAAGATGGAATGACTGAATAAATTCTCTTTTATCACTGTTGCAAGACATGATAATTTAGATAACGAATAAAAACATTAGACCTTGAATGATGAGGAATATGCTAGCGGATATTGATCGAGCTTTTAAAAAGTTCGATAGCATAGAGGTATGTTTTGCGCCTAGAAGTTAGCTATGAAGTGCTATTTACTCGGACGTTTTAACAGTTGTTGATGTTCTTAATCTTTTTTAAAACTGTTAATATATCAACTGTTAACATACCAGTAAACAAATGTACAAGGCAAATTTAAACTCATAGACATAATTTTTCATGTGTTGATTTTCATCAAGAAACTACAAAAGGTGAACAAAAGGTATCACTTAAATCTTCATGAAGAATAAAAAAACATGTTGATATCCAGATCTCACTTAAATAAAGACCATGTCTATATTAAAAACATTTCTAAGTAAATAACATAAAAAACACACTGTGTGTGCTTATCTCGATAGCAGCAAAAAACTAATGCAAGACTGCTTGATAAACCGAAGGATGGCTCACATTCTTCACATTTTGATCTTTTATCTTGAGCCCTAAAGCAAAATAAACAAAAAAAAATCATTAACTTCAAACACTAAAATAATACAGTTAGATAACATATTCTCATCCACTTACATCAGGCATCCACCTCACTATTAAAGTAGGATTGAATCTAGTTCTATCTAGTTGGCCATCTTGAGAAGAAGATGTTATACGTTCCTATATTTATAACAAATGAAATATTTAACAACTTAAATTTTGAAAAAGAATGCAGTATACACGATTAAATAAAATTTAAATCATGATAACCATCGCACACTTACTTCATTTGATTGTTGCGAACCCATGTTCTGACTAGGAACCTTGCAAGATCGCTTGTTATGTCCTTTTTGTCCACACTTTGAACATGTCATGGACACTCCGGTTTTTTTAAGTTTGGCACATTTTTCTCTTTGTGAAGTTAGTTCATCAGGTTCCTTCTTTCTCTTCGTTTTAGGTCTGCCTGGTTGTTTTGATTGTTGGATGGGGGGCTTTGGAATGAATGTAGATGTTGGCCATGAGGTTTTACCTCTAATTGGATTAATGGCTTCTTTGTAAATTTTTTTCTGCGTGTCAACAGTGTAACATGGATCTACATAAGTCTCGGGATTCTCTTTGTTAAACCATATGGCCGAAATTGCATGAGCACAAGGGATACCAGATAACTCCCACTTCCTGCAGCTGCATGACTTCTCATCTAAATCCACTATGAACTGGTTAATGGGACATATAATCTGAAATTTTCTTAACGTTGACGGTTGCGGCCAATACCGTCCTGAAATTTCCTTATTCTTATCGAGCTTTTTTTGAATATTAGGACATAGTAGACCAGAAAACTTATCTGCAGCATTCCTTTTCACATAAAATCTATTCATCAACTTGCATCTAATGTTTTCAACCATAGTTAATATCGGCTTGTCTCTTGCGTCCAATATGTATTTATTGAAACATTCACACAAGTTATTCAACAGCATATCACACTTTGATAGAGTGCTGAAATGGGATCTCGACCATGCTTTTGCTGGTTTCTCTGAAAGCCACTCGTGTGCCTTTGAATTCTTTGCTTTTAATTCATCCATGCAATGATTAAAGTCTACCATGTTTGAAGCTCTTGCAGCAGCCCATACTGCATCCTTCAATCCCTTACCCTGAAATCCTTCATTTTTGAAGTTGTTATGCAAATGTCTGACACAAAATCTATGTTCCGCTTCTGGAAACAATGTATGCAATGCAGATATTAAGCCCTACATTCGACCAATAATTGTTAAATTACTAAATTGATTTATATATCACAATTGGCACATAAATTAATAATTAAAATACGTACCTTTTGTCTATCTGACATCCATGTCCAAGAATGTTGATTTTCAATGTTAACATCTTCACTCAAAAGATTAATGAACCATTTCCATGTGTCTGTGTTTTCAATTTCAACCACTGCATATGCAATTGGAAATATACAATCATTCGCATCAACACCAACAGCACTTAACAATTGTCCTTCAAATTTTCCTTTGAGATGGCAACCATCAATACTAATAAAAGGCCTACAATGAGCTAGTCCCGACACGCATGCTTTGAAGCATATATACATTCTTTGAAACAAACCACCATCTAACTTACAAAGCACGCTAGAGCCAGGATTAGTGTTTCTTATCTCCTCAGCATAGCTCCCAATCTTAGAGTACTGTTCACTGTAATTTCCTTGTAGTGTTTTTAAGGCTAGCTGTTTTGCCCTGAACAACTTGGACCTTGGGACAATCAACACATAATCCTTGTACACTAAGCTCTCAAATGAAGAGAGTGAGAAATTTGGATCAGCAAGAAAACAATGCATATATTTATTGCACAACCACTTATAATCCATATTCCTATTTGCATAATCTTTACAACATGTATGCTTCGACTTGTATGTTCTAATCTGAAAGGTTGGGTCATTAGTGTCTTTAGTGAACTTCCTAGCATATAAAGTCCAGTCACACCCTTCTTTGCAAACAACCCTAAACCATATTTTATCATCTTTCTTGACAACTACATTCACCCTATCTTTAATGCTAGCATTTTTTACAGCGGCCTTTAATTTCTTTTTATCGGCAAACAACATCCCAACAGAAAAAATTGGATCATCCATATCAGCAACATAATTAAACTCGGGCCATTTCTTATTTGGTCTATCAACTTCTTCATTGTCAGAACCATCAATACTATAAAGATCATCTGAAGAACAAATACCATTATTGTCTGATTCATTTCCTTCCTCTCCCAAATGTCCCTCATCTCTCTCAATTAAAACATCTACAGATTGCTCAAACATAGCATCATCACCCTCGTCAATTTCATATTCACTATCATGAAAATCACTATCACTATGATCACCTTCGACCTCAATTTCATTTTCAGCTCCAGCTTCATTAACACCATCCATTATAAAACATAAATAAGTTTGCAATATATTGCAGACATTAATGCATTAGTAATTGAAGTAAATAAAATCAAAATATTAATATCTAGTATCTACAGTTTAGACGATGAATGCTTTAACAAAATCGAGCAAAGAATAATCTACTTATTTATCTTAGATAAATCATGGTGAATATATGATTACTCAATCTATGTTAGAAGAAACACAAAAAACATTAAAATACAGATTGATTTTCTATGATATTGTAAACAAACAAATTCAATACTTGAATATTGTAAACAAATAAATTTCATTTAAATAAAATACAAAGAAGATTTTTGTGTGTGGATATTTGTTTCAAATTTTAATAGATTAGTTCTAGATACTAACAAACAGAACCCTAAATCTTTAAATTAAAAATAGTAAAACCAAAAATTTCAAAACTAATCAAAATATTAATAATAATTTTATAATACTTACCGAGATATAAATGCTCTGAACCATGAGTTATTGATTCCCAACTCATAGTAAACCAAAACTTGTCGTCAACTCCAATCTAGTCTAACTTTGTTCCTAATTTTTCTTCTATTTATTCCACTGAGTAGAGGTTTAAAATTTTCAGAAAAAGCTTTGTGTAAAAGGTTCTTTCATCCCTCTTTTGTTTTTTCTCTCTCAATGTATTTATAGATCTTTCTAGGGTTTAAAGTCAATTATTATTTTATTTTCCACATTGATTATAATTTATGCTATGTCATTTTACACATCACAACTTAGACGGAGTTTAACGGTTCTCTTAATGGTTTTCTTAACGGAGGGACATAATTGACATGTATTCGTAGTTTGGGGATGAAATTGGCACGTTTAAAAGTTTGAGGACGGATTTAGAATGAGAGTTATAGTTTGGGGACGGTTGGCGCAATAAACTCTAAATTTTATAATTAGAAACTTTAATTTTAAATTTTAGCATTGGATTAGTCAAGCGTAAAAAACTTTACATATAGAATAAATTGTCCATTTATATATTAAAAGTGACGATATACAAGAAAAAAAGGGGGAGATAACAACTAGAGCAATGGTGATAAGTTTTTTTTCAACACATTAACCAGACAACTTTATGATAATCAAGATAAAATTAAAACATGATCTAATTGAGATTTAAGAACATCCAAAGGAACAATAAAAAAGAAAAGACAAGTGTTGCATCAGTGAGATCAGACACTTCCTCTTTGTACCAAAGAAAATCTCTATGGTCCATTGTAGAAGGGGTCCCTGGGAGTTGTCAACATACGAACTAGATGAAATCTCTAAAACCGACAACAACATTTGACACCTATTATAAAAAACGACGATTTGTTATAGATTACATCGGTAAAAAAAAGGGGATCAAACTATACGTGGCCACCGAAAAAACATGAATCAGAAACAATTGTTGTGAGGATCACCGTACGAACATTAAAGACCTGCAAAAATAGCCACTAAAACGTGCCATTAGGAAGAGACGTTTCATAGAAACAGAGAAAACGTGCCACAAAAGCAAAGAAAAACGCAATAAAGTATACAAAGAAAAAAAAACAAATAAAAAATAAACGAAATATAAATCACCGACAGTCAACAACCAGTACAAAAATTGGTGTTACTGCTGATTAACTAAGAAAATAAAAAAGCAAGCGACAATAGTATGGGTGGCAATGGGGCAGGGTGAGGACAATTTTGCATTCTCCACTTTGTCCCCAACACTTGTGGGTACGGTTTCGAGGAATCCTCATTAAATGTTTCAAGAATTTTTTCATCCTCATACACATCCCTTACGGATCCCTGTGGTTTTCGATTAATCCACATACCCAAAAAAAATAAATGAAACTTAACACGTTAAAATAAATACTCAACATAAGCAAGCGTTGATGGTC
Source organism: Hibiscus tridactylites (assembly GCA_958450335.1). Classification (NCBI taxonomy): domain Eukaryota; kingdom Viridiplantae; phylum Streptophyta; class Magnoliopsida; order Malvales; family Malvaceae; genus Hibiscus; species Hibiscus tridactylites. The sequence continues at coordinate 41,127,875 of OY288292.1, forward strand.
GGTTGGTCAGAGCTGCTCACCTGCTCCCTTCCTCCTCCCCTAATTTCCAGGTTCAAGACCCAACATGAGCATTCTTTCCCCTAGCCCTAGGGTCTCCCCTTCCCCCTCTAGGTAGAAGTAGAAGTAGTATTTATCAAAAATAAATAAATACTCAACATTAAATCTTCAAATTATAAACATAAATAATAAATTAAGTTTTACCAACAACAAACAAACTATTTCAAAACTATAAAACATGACTAAAATATTAATTATTGAAATGTTGTAATTTGCACTACCTTTAAAAGAAAATATATAACAAATAATCTACAGTTTCAAATCATGATTTGTTTGTTTTAAAAGGAACTAGATTTGCTAATCTTTCAACTATATAAATGACCTCATCTAATTTTACTCGTACGATTTATGGTAATTTCTGAAGTTATCGCCATTGTTGTTTTTGGAAATCGTCTTTTCTTCTAACTTTTTCTCACTCGAAAAGTAATAACTCCTAATATATAACTCGAAATCAAGAATTGTTTGTTTTAAACGAATCTACACTCCAATGTGATTATAGAAATATAAGACTCACTTCCTATTTTATCTAGTAGAATTTTTGGTAATTTTTCAAAGTCGTTGCTAAAGCTATTTTCCGAGAAATCTGCTGCAAAATTTTTATGGCCTTTCAACATGCAAATATTCTTATTTTTTAAAATACATATCGAACTCAATCACCGTGTATTTTAAACAAAATTAGACTGAATCACGTTTACAATAATATAAAGACCACTTTCTGATTATTTTTATGGAATTTATGAAAAAAAAATCCAATCTTACTCCAACCGACCAGATCATGATATTAGTTTTTTTTTTGTTGAAAATTTGGTAAATTACTCTTATAATCATCCAATTTTGTAAAATAGTGGGGTTCCCTACATATATTTTTTTGGATCCCCACGGTAATTTATACAGATACAATTTGGTTATTCCCACGGTTCGAATACAGCGATTCTCATCCCATTCCCATTTGAGAATCGGTAATAAAACTTCTCCGTTTCTGTGAGTAAAAATTTCGATTATTTCTCATACCCGTAAATTCGAATCCCTTAATTTTCGATTATTCCCGCACAATTGCTACCCCTAGTCGATAGTTAGCAATGATGATAAGTTAATGGTGTCAAAACTCAAAATCTCACACGCTTGATTACCAACAAATATTCTTACACGTTTGGCTCGAGCCAAGAAAGCCGAGTTGGTAACATCAGCTAAGCTAATCATAGCTTCCTAATCCACAAAGAACATGAAAAGATATTTATAATTGTGGGTCCCAGTCCTAATCAGCAACCACTCAGATCCTAATCTAATCCACTTTCTCAACCAACAAACGTCATCCACTTCAACACACAGCCAACTGTTTTTTCACAATTCCGATGGGCACACTCCTCACGCGTTTCCACGAACCGTGCTTTTCATCCTCCACTTTCCTCCTTTTTTTTCCACCTCATTTTATCGTGTGAATTATATTTTACCTATTATATAACAAGATTTATCAAACAAAAAAATATTGTTCTACTCTCCACAAATTTCTCCATTTTAATAATAAAATTAATATTTTTAATAAAAATATGGCGTGAAGTTTTGTACATTGATAAAAGTTTGAGATTTCGTCCACGAGTTAAAGAATAAAAAATTATTTATTTTAATTTAATTTTTTTATAAAAATTATCATTGATATTCGTTCAAAAAAATTATCATGAATATAGGTAACATTGTTCTGTTAGATTTTCATCACACTCAACTAAACTTGTAGTATACTAGCAATTAGGGATCTAAACGAACCAAACGTTTAACGAATCGTTCAGCGAGAAATTCGTTTATGTTTATTTATTAAACGAACGAACATGAATAAGATTTTTTGTTCGTTTAATTAAATGAACGAACACGAACAAAGGGCTCGTTCGTTCGTGAACGTTCAATAATCTGTTAATTTATATTCGTTCGTTTATGTTCGTTAAAATTTATTCACATATATCGTTTATATTTATTATTTTTCATAACAAAAGTAGTATATATATATATATTTAAAAATAAATTTATTTACATATGTTTGTTCGTTTAAATTTATTGACATATGCACTTTTATGTTCGTTCGTTTGTGTACGTTTATCATTTAAACAAACGGGCTTGAACACGAACAAGCAGCATTCCTTAACAAACGAACACGAACAATAAATTATGTTTGTTTAGTTGTTCGTGTTCGTACATCTATTCGGTTAAAATTAAACGAACGAGGGTATGTTTGTTTGGTTCGTTTACAAGCCTACTACCAATCGACATCAACTTAATCTTAGATTCGAATTTGTATTCAATTCCGGATAATTGTTCTCCTCCCTTTTATCAATTTTTTTATTATTAACTATACTTATAAAGTTGATAATATTTTTTTGAAGTTAGTATAGTAGTAAGAATGTATTGATTACAAATTTTGATAGAAAATACAAATGGGGTCAATGATTGTACCATAAAATTTATTTTAAATCATAAAAGTAAGAAGATTCAATTTTTAATTTTACAATCTAAGAACTTAAATCTTAAATTTCATTTAATTACAACTATAATACTCTATTGTGAGTTAAAAAATTATGATTACATGTTTAATATAATATATTTTAAATAAATATTCAATTATTGGCTTTGTTATATGAAATTGATTTCGATCTATCGATTTCCCTCATTTATTTATGAAATGAATTATTATTAAGTTGTTCTTTGAAATATCAAAATCATGCCAATTAATTTTGTTCACAGTTATGCCAATTAAATATATGGTGTAATGATAAATAACATTATTTTTTATCTTAATTGATATTAGAGTTTGAATTGAATTTCAAATAATTCTTATATTTTCCCTTATAATATATATTAAAATTATGCTTTTTTTTTTCTTGAGTAAATGAATTTTTTACTAATAGATTTAAATTTGTAAAAATAATTTCGAAACAAAAGTTAGCGCGTCCGTGGTACAAATGATTATTGGCGCTTGAGATGGAAAACGTTAACTCGAACATGAAATATTTCATTCCAAAAGTACCCTTAATTAGAACATCTAATTTTGCGTGTAAACTCCAAAAGTTATGCACTTAAATGTAATTGCACTAACCCTTTTTTGCCGCTGTTTTCCCGCCTGCCACTGCTCTTCCCTTTGTATGATCTATAAAACCACGGAAAACAAGGCTTCCTCTTAACTCGGAGTACCGAACCCGTCTCACTCAGCCGAGTCAGCACGGTCAACTTACTGGTTCAAATCAAAAGCTTATCTGAGTTAGTATCCTAATATAAGATCAAGGATTTAAAGCGCGTAATTTCCGGGTACGTTATCAAGAAAAATTAGCAGATGTAGAAGACGGTTTCTAATTATAGATATTAATTACTCAATACACTAATATCCCCAATACCTGTTTGATTAATTGCCTCACATGCCACGCTCTTGCCTGTTTCTGAGTCAGCTCGTTTTAAATTCATCCATATAAATTGCAATGATTTCCCCCAAATTTTTTAATTCAAAGGAAACATTGGATTTTGGGTCCTTTGTTTTTTTTTTCTCTTCTCCCTCTTAATTTGTGCATGTTTTGTTAATTTCTTGTGGGATTCAGGGTGAAAGAGAAATGGAAGGTGTATGTGAGACAAAGCTACGCACTACCGAATTGGAATCTGTTGAATTTGCAAACCAAAATGATTGTTTGATGGAGATTGGATTGGGGAATTATGGGTAATCTTTCATTTTCTTTGCTTTTTTGTTTCAATTAATCTTCTGGTGTTGCCTTGTTCATCAAGTTCTTGTGTGATTGATTGTTTTCTGATATATAATTGGTGGGTCTTTTTTTATTGGCGCATACGATTAGCTGCTCGCATTATAGAAGAAGATGTAAGATTAGAGCACCTTGCTGCGATGAGATTTTTTATTGCAGACATTGCCATAATGAAGCTAAGGTTTGGTTGGATTATATGTTCCTTTCTTTTTTATTTTTAAAAGTGTTTTTGTTATTGGCTTTTTTTCTGATCATGGTTTTTGTTTTCTGGAAAAATATATAAATAGAATTCCATGGAATCTAATCCTCTCCATCGACATGACATTCCACGCCATGAAGTTGTTAAGGTTTGTCTTGTTTTTCTTTTGTTTTTGGTAGAATGTCTGTTTTCTGCTATTCACTGGAAAATATATATGTTGTTCCATTGAAATGTCTTGTTACAATTTTAGATAGCCGTAGGATTAGGAAATTAATTAATGAGATAAATGTGGACCACTTTACATTTTGATAATTACTCTGCCCTTTTCTTTCCCCCTTTTGTTTTCATGCCTTTTTTGAGTGAAAATGCAAGTGGCTAACTACAAATATACAAAGAATGAAACAAAATTAATAACTAAAATGAAAGTTTCTTGTTGGGGTAATCTGTGGTTTTCAACTTTGTGTAACAAATATCTTTGTTTGGTAACAAATATAATTGACCCATAATTATATTTCCTTTTGTTTGTCAATTTCAGGTCATTTGCTCCCTATGTGACACAGAACAAGATGTGAGTGATCCACCACCAAACATTGAGATTGAAACAATTTCCTTTTTTCTAATCAAAATCCAAATCCGAATTGCAGTTGTTATAACCTTTTCTTTTATACTTTCAGGTCCAACAATATTGCATCAATTGTGGAGTCTGTATGGGAAAGTACTTTTGTGCTAAATGCAAATTCTTCGATGATGATGTAAGTCCTTTTTTCCCATTATTTGGTAACCCGTAATTTGAATCTTGGCTTGAAAATCTGTAAATGATTGCTTATATGATAAACTGTTGCGTTGTTCAGGTTTCCAAAAGCCAATACCACTGTGATGAATGTGGCATATGCAGGTAAATTTTCAAGTTTACTTTCAAACCTATAATCACTGCCAAAACCATATTCTCGATCGGATCCACTATATATTTTGATGATTTCTTGCCACATCTCATAATCTCTGCTGTGCCTGTTTTGCAGAACTGGCGGTGAGGAGAACTTCTTTCATTGCAGCAAATGTGGTAAGTTTTTGTAGATGATGTTTTGCTCAAAAGCAAACGAAATGCTCTCTATTTCTTTTCTTCTTTCTCCTCCTAGCATTTATTCGGAATTGCTGCCACAGGATGTTGCTATTCAAAATTAATGAGGGAAGTACATCGTTGTGTTGAGAGAGCAATGCACCATAATTGCCCTGTTTGCTTTGAGGTAAACAAAAAAGCATAATTGCCACTTTTGTATCATATTAAGCAAATACAGGGAGGAAAAGGTGTTTCTAAGTGAGATGGCATCTTCCATATTTTGCAGTATCTTTTCGACACGATGAAAGATGTAACAGTTTTACCTTGTGGACACACGATGCATTTGGCATGTTTGAGAGAGATGGAGCAACACTATAGGTAAGCAATGCTACTCTATTTTCCTAATTTTATGTCATCCTAGTTTCCTTCCTAAGCAAGTTCTAAACGATTTCCCGATACCGCAGGTACTCTTGTCCTGTCTGCTCGAAGTCTATCTGCGATATGTCGAAATTGTGGAGAAAGCTTGACAAGGAGGTACTTATAGAATTTGTGGCATTTGTTGTTCCTTTTCTCCAAAATGATAGCATGTGCTCATGTATGTAACTCATTCCCTGATTCCTGACCTTGTAACCATACATTTCAATGTAGATTGCCTCAACCCCAATGCCTGCAACATACCAAAATAAGATGGTATGGATTCTATGCAACGATTGTGGAGCCACTTCAAATGTACAGTTCCATATTGTGGCACATAAATGCCCGAACTGCGAGTCGTACAACACGAGACAGACACGCAGAGGCCCCGTTGCTGCTGCTTCGTGCTCGACGGGAATGTCTGAGATGGTGAGATGATCACACGGTTTGAACAGTGTTAGATTGGGACAGAAATGATGTTTTTGTTTCCATTAAAATTCATGCCACAATAGGGGGTAGTGGCAAAAGAAAACGGATTGAGAAGTCTTTGTCTCTCAGTAACATCGGTCTTTGCAAATGCATTGTGAATACAGTGATAATACAGGCAGGAGAAAAAGCTTGCATGTATTTGAATTCAAATGTTGTTGTCAAGTCTAGTTATTAACTTCAGTTTCCTTTGATTCTTCCATGTGTTGTTTAATCTTGAGGGTTGGACATGAATATATATATAAACCAACATAATATATATATACAAATTTCATATATTTGTGGAAGATATTTAAAGGAAGGATCATATTATTATTAGATTACAATATGGAATCGACCAATTTGACATTCAAACCCACCAACATCATTGAACTCAATCATATCAGTCCGGTTTTGGGAGTTCCTTTTTCTCTAGCAAACAAACGTGTAACGTTTTGAGTACTGCAGGTTGGGTTATGGTCAAAATATAAATAATTTCAAAATTGGTATGAATATTTATTTATGTGTATGTCTATCATGATAAGAACTTTATCAAATTGTATTGTACACACAAGTCTATATTTGACAATAATACAAATTTCACTCTTTCTTTCATCTTTTTGTTTTTTATTATTGTTCGTTGTTCTTTGTTATTTTATTTACAACACGTTATCAACACAACATTGTTCAATTATGTTGGTTCTTGTTAATGGTTCTCAAAAAGGATTCCAATACGATATCGAAGGAAAGAGTGACGTGTGTTGCTTTCTTATGTATTCGGGGCTACGATATACTACATTAATGGATGTTGCCTGGTAATTAAAGATGGTATTTTATTTGATAGTTGTATTTAAGTTTTGAAGTACTAAATATCTTATGCATGACCTAATCATTGCTAATAAAAAAATTGAACAACATAGTAAAGATGGAATTTGTATATCGGTTCAGTAAGTATGATGGAATTAAGTTTATTTTATGAAAAACACGTCAGTGTTGTGCTTATGCACCTATTGCTATGAAAAAGAGAAAATTATGACACAATTTCTAAAGTTTTTAATATATTTAGTTCAGTCCCTATACACTTATGTAAATTCAATTATGAGATTTTATTATTTCTTTTGTTCATAACTAAATATCAATTTTTGTTTATTTTATTCTATTGATAATAGTTATATTTTAATCGTGTTTTGAGTTTTACATGAATGTTTAAATGGCGTGGTAAGAGACAACGAAGTAAAGAGATTATGAGAAGTTGTTTTGTTCGTTTGCTATGTCTACATTGTTCTCAATAGGAAAATCAACATCGGTAAATTCTAATTTTATTTTTATTCTTTAAATTATGATTTTAAAGTATAATAAATCATGATAATTTTAAATCTGCAATAAAATTGTTATAAAGTCTATATTTGCTCAAAAGCAGTCATTCTTCCGTGTCGAAAACTCGACTATAGACTTCTCCTAAGTTAAAGTTACGAAAATTCGTTTTGATCCAAAAAAATTTATGGGAAGCATTCCTTGAAGTGAATGCAAGCATGAAGTTTATTTCATGCGATTATTTGATCTATTTCATTCCTTGAAGTGAATATAAACATGGTAAATCATATTCAATTATTGACATAACTTCGATATATTCCAAACAACTAAGTATCAATGATGAGGATATGTTAATAAAAACATACTCCACTTATCACGCAAATAATGTTGTCATCAGACACAATATCGTGAAAAAGATTTTTAAAGACCCACTAGCTCTACTACATTCCTTGAAGTGAATGTGAAACTTATAATGAAAAGAATAAATGCCACATTATGATCAGTTTAAGAATACTTTTACTCACCGATAGTGATGTTGTAATGATGACAAGAGTGATAAAGATCATTCTAAGAAAATAAAATCATTTTTATTACCAATGTGATGTTATAAATTATTGGTCTCGTACTTGTTGTACGCTGAAAAAAAATCAACAATCATTGAATGATAAAAGAAAGAAAATATAAGTAAATTTTGTTTGCGAAAAATGACGAAGATAATATTGGTCCAACTTATTTAAGCGTTATTGGTCCAACTAATTTGAACGTTGTTGATTTCCTTATAAACCTTGAAGGGAATAAATCATCTTCTAATTATTCTCGTAACCTTAAAGAGAATTACTTATTTTTTTTTAAATTTACTTTGGTTTTATGTTTATTTACTTTACATATTAATTATTTATGTTCTGTATATTAATTTAACGCCTAAAGAATATTCTTTAATTAGTTAATATGTTGTCTGTTTTGTTGGTTTTTATATATATATATATATATATATATATTATGACATTTATTTATTTTGTTTCACATGATTATTTATCAAATATAATATATGGTGACGATTTATGCTTAACAGAAGCATAAGATATATTTTCCCATTTAAATGAAAGGGATAATGTGAGTATTGTATCTTTAAAGTATTGGAAATATTGATGCCCCAGAAGAGTAATAAGTTCTTGAGAGAAAGCACATTATGATAAGTGCAAAATTACGAATATTGCAATAATTACCGCTAATGGTAATAATATCGCCACCACTAGAAGTGAAAATTTTAAAAGAGCAATATGAGTTCGCAAAATATTCATTTGAGAATTATAGATAACATATATTGCTACCAAAAGATAATTTGCATTGAAAGCTCCGAAAGAGCTAAATATATTTATATACAAAGGAACAATTTTGATGGTCATACTAGACGTATATGAGTGAGATTAAATCACATGTTATGGTAAACCAGAAGTTTACCAAATTCAGAAATGTATATACACACTAGTATATAGTCGGCATGATCAGTTAGACCATCCTGATCAATAATGATGCGAAAGGTGTTGAGATTTATATGCACATTTATTAAAAGAACTTGAAGTTCTTGTGGTGCTTGTTCTCAAAAAAATTGATTAAATTTCACTTATTAAAAGAACACAAATTTCTTGTGTTGCTTGTTCTCAAATGAAGTGATTAAGATCTCACTTACCAAAAGAACTTGACGTTCTTGTACTAAAGTTGAGACTGCATGTCTTGCATATCTAGATAAAATATGGGCCAATATCCACAAATGTAAAAAAATTTATATGATTTTACATTGTTTTATCAACTTACAACTAGAAGTTTGTGAGATTGATTATAAAAAGATTTAGATTATGCAGTTAGGGATGGGCATTTTACCCGGATCTAAAAGGTTTCGATCCGACCCGACCCGATCGGGTCAGATTTTTTAATGAAAAAATCAGGTTCGAGTCGGGTCGGATCGGGTTTTTGTTAAAGGTATACTCGGGTCTTGTCGGGTTCGGGTTTAGGGTGAAAAATATCCGATCCGACCCGACCCGGGACTAATAGTGTAATTTCCCCTAAAATTTTTAGGGATATTTATAATAATACCCATCTTTATATATATATATTTTATAATTAAGTCATTAAAATTGAATTTTTATTTACAACTTAGTCCTTTAAATTATATTTTTTACAATTAAGTCCCTTAAAATTATTTTTTTACAATTAGGTCCCTAAAATTAATTTATTTTATATAGTTATGGTCGGATCGGGTCGGGTCAGATTTTTTAAGAATATTGTCGGGTCGGGTCGGATGCGGGTGGGCCAAAAACCCGACCCCACCCGACCCGTGCCCATCCCTATATGCAGTTAGAGTATTCGTCTTGCAAAAACTAGTGGGTTTATATTTTTAGGCTATATCAGTTGTTACAAAGCATATTGATTATGAAAAATATGGTTTAACAAAATTTAAATTAGATGCCCCTCTTTAATAGCTAAATTATGAAAACAAAACAATTATTATTTATATGGTATTTTCATATAGTGGCACTTATACGCATCAAGTCAACGAGTTATAATAAATTCCCCGTTATGGTTGGTTTTTTATCAGAAGCCATACATTCTCATTTTATAATTTTTGAATGTGCGATATATTGTTGAATTGCTCCACCACAACGCACAAAATGGGTAAATAAAAAGGGTTGAGAATATATATAGAGTATGAGTCTCCTTTTATGTTTAAATTCTTAAACATTAATTGGAAAATCATTTATGACATGATTTTTCTTAACATCAGGGGGAGATAATAATCAGCTGGATAAAGGAAAATGAATTATCGTTATCTAGATCCTCGTATATGAACTAGAAGTTCATAAGATAATTCATGTTATTACATGTCAACTACCAAACATATTTACTGATCCAATGAAAGTAACTAAGTCTCATATACCAACTGAAATGCTCTATATTTGAATTACATGTTAGAGTGAATGAATGTAAATCAAGCACGAAGCATGAAAATTGGTTCCAGTGATCAAAATTCTCGTAAATGAAAAATAGTATGAGATGGTCATATATTGGAGACGGATGCTCCTGGAGAAACCCAAGACAACCAATAATAAAACTCTAGAAGAGTTTCAGGTACTTGAAATAAAAGATTGAAATCTTGAAGAGACCTCAATAAGTTATGTCACTACGAGAATGAAACCAGAAAAATTTAAAAGTTGTCGACAATAATTTTACAAACGATTTTACATATAATACTTCTACAGAAGTAAAGAAAGAAAACGAGGATCTTGTATAAGAATATATAGATGTCGAAATGATTCACCAATATAGAAACACGCTTTGAACTTCCCAAAGAGAAGTATTTGGACCAGCAGTTCAAATACCTAAAGGTGTAATGCAAGTGAGGCACAAATAAGTAGTCGTAAATACAACTTGAATAATGAGTTATGAAGAGTTTTAATTACTTCATGGTGGATGCAATTACTTTGGAAATTATGAAATATTTTATATGGGTCTAATTATTTTGTGGATCCCTATTTATCCTTAAAGGATTTAAAATGCTAAAAACATTTGGAAATTTTTGAGGAGATTTATTTAGACATGTCTCATTGAATATTTTGGCGCATTTGGTATAATCGCCTTAGTGAGTACTAATTGAGGAAATACTATAAGAATGATTATATTTCCTTATGCTTTTTATAAAAGAAGTTTGGATCAAGATTCATTATGATAATTTAAATATTATTAGAACTCCTAAAAAGCTTTCAAAGCATTTGATTATTTAAGGAAATGATTTGAGAAAAAGAATCTTGAGATATAGTTTTTTCGACCTAAAGATCGAGCACTTAAATATGCGTTTTTGTCTATGAATGGACACATGCTGAAAGAATCTTAACGAGATCAATATGAATAAAGCATATCCATTGAGTACCCCAATAATTGTAAGATTGTTGGACTTGAATAAAGATAACTATATCTTTTCTTGGTCTCGAAGCACCATATGTTAGCTGGTCAAGAAATATCCATGGATATACAAAGATCATTACCTTTAGATCTTCAAACATTCGTTGATGCCTCCTCAAATCTTGTAGAAATAATTGTTATGCACGAGACAAGAAAAAAATGTGTTTGGCTAAGACCATTAACCCAACATACCCAAAAGATATATGGATTTACTTTCACAAGAATGATACAAAGTTATCTTATGTGGAGATAATGCAAGATGTATATCTCAATTTGAAATATGAATACATCATGAAACATATTACTCCAAAGTTTCACCCCTCACGATATTTAGAAAAAAAATACTATTCAAGATTGAATTATGAAGATTCAAAGATCTTATGTGGTGTTTTCATGAGGGGGAGTAAATACGCGTTGCACTATTTTCCCCTTAACTGAGGTTTTGTCCCAATGGGTTTTCTTGGTAAGGTTTTTAATGAGGTAACATGTTTTACATATCAAAGATGTGTGTACTCTTTTTTCTTCACTAATGAATTTTTTCCCACTGAGTTTTTATCCTAGTAAGATTTTAACGAGGCACGTGATCTTCATAGACATCCAAGGAGGAGTGTTATGAATATTTATCTATGTGAATGTCTATCATGATAAGAACTTTATCAAGGAGATTTGATTTACTTTATTATTAAGAATATTATCTTCATTAATTAGATTTTAATGTATTATGTACTTCTTATTAGGAGTGTTCATTGTCGGGTACCCTGTTTTCGGGTACCCGGTTCATCTGGGTATCTACTTTACCGGCATGTGTCCCTGCCCGTTACACTCGAGTACCTTGTTTATATTTTTTTATTCTAAAATTTAAAAAAAATCACATATTAAGCACAAAAATATTTTTAAAAAGTTTTAAACTTAAAAGTATATAATACAAACATAGAAAGAATTTAGGGATTTAAATTTAGTTTTAGAGTAAAAATATTAAGAAACTTAAAATAAAAATATAATTTAAAATATAAAAAATATATATTAAAAATTGTCGGGTCGAGTACCATGTAAGGGAAAACTTCCGGCCCGTGTCTCGGTAAAATTATCGGGACGAGTACCCAACCCGGTTTGGTAATTTTTTTAAGATTACCCGACATTTTTAGGTTCGGGTCAGGTCAAGCGGGTCGAGTATTTTTGAACACCCATACTTCTTATGCCTATAAATAGATGAGTTGATGAAGGTATTGTACACACAAGTCTATATTTGAGAATAATACAAATCTCCCTCTTTCTCTCATCTCTTTGTTCTTTTATTCTTGTTCGTTGTTCTTCGTTATTTTATTTAAAAAAAATATTGTTTTTGAATTTTAAGATCTTCAAATACTTTTTAATGTCATGTGATAGCACTAAACTGTAGAGACATAATTTTCAAAATCGATCATACAACTTAGCTGGTGTAATTTTTTTGTTCGATGGCTTAATTGATTTTTTCGGGCCAGTAAAAAAATTTAAAGGCTTAATTAATAAATTTAAAAGTTTGAGGGCTTATGGAACCATTAAACTTTAAGTTTTTTTAATACTGGCATCTGAATTTTATTAATCACCATAAAAGAAATTACAAATACAATGCATCAAAAAGAGAGGAAAAAATAACTAGTCTACTAAAAATCTCATTCAAAGGTGTAAAGAAAAGAAAACTCTTTCATGGAGATTAGTATACCATCAAAACTTAGAAATTGTCATGAATTTCCTTGTCTCTATCCAAACGAGACGCTTTACGGATGGAAAATGAGTGGTGAGCGAACCAAACTATCAGGCATATAGCTCTGCAACACAGTTTTGTAAAACATATGTTTGATTTTGATATAACAAAGTGTTTTAAGGACTAATGTGTAAAACTTGAAATAAATTTTTAAATCCTTCTAAAGGTTTCAAATCAACAAGGCTTTGCTCTAGTTTGAAAAGCTCAAACTCCAGAATATTTTCTAAGTGTTCCAAGGCCAAACTACTCAAAATCGTCAATGCGTATCGATACGCTCCTTGCCGTATCGATACCTTTTTTACAAACTTGGCCACTGGAGAAATTTGTTTCGATACGCCCCTTACCGTATCGAAACAAGGTATCGAAACAGATTGCATCTATATCAATACGCTCTCTCTATAAAATCAGACGGAGTTTGAATGGTGTACCGATACGGTCTCACCCGTATCGATACGATTTAAAAGGATTTTTAAATTCAGAGCCTTAAATGTTTTTGACTGTTGGACGTCAGTTGGTAGGTAACAATTTTTTAAAGAGTTGGTTAACCCGTACTGATACGCTCTTACTCGTATCGATATGAATTCCTTCAGCGAGCTTTGTAGGAAAAATTGCATCGATACGGTCTTGCCCATATCAAAATGGTGCCCTAACCCGTACCGGTACACCTACACGCGTATCGATACGCCCCTTTTGTAACCCCCTTAACCCGGTCTAGACGGTTGACCCGAATTAAGAAAGTCACACGGGGAAAACCAAAGTCAACCCGAAAGTCAACCTTGATTAACGACCCTTTTTTTTCTTTTTAATCTTGTCTAGATACACATTAACCTTAATTGTGATCATGCAAACAACATATCAAAAGATCACAACATCAGAGATCAAACAGGGACCCAATTTGAACAAATTGCAACTTTAGGGACCAAATTGTAAATTCTGATAAATTAAGGGACTTATCCCAAATTAAAGTTACCATCTTGAAATTAGTCAGGTTTCATGCTTCTCTGAGAAATTTCAGCTCAAAAGGACATCCACAGCTCATGCAATTGATCATACAAGATTTAGGACCAAAACGCAAACATTTCAAAACATATAACTACCATGTCAGCCCCCTAACGGTCGACCGTTCCGAAACAGGCTAGCCCTGTTCCGAAACACGGGCCGTTCCGAAACGGGTTCCGGAACGTGGCTTCGGCAGAGGCCAAACCGTTTCGATACGGTGTATACCGTTTCGGACGCCTGGGTTCATGCAAGGCACCCGTTCCGAAACGGTACACCCCTGTTCCGAAACGCCTGCACAAAATTCAGCAAACAAGCATATCTAATCATGCAATTGGACACTCAAACATGCTCCAAACATCACGAAACTTTACCAGCATGCAATTAAACACATTTAGGACATATGAGCATCATCAAATCAACAAAATAACATCGTATGCAAAAACGCCCAATTCAATGGTCATGCTTCCTACACAAGCTATCCACTCAAGCATCAACTTGCAAAACAAGCATATAAGGTTCAAACCCAAAAACCAGCAACATCATCAACATTCAACATACTTAGGGAGTCTTAAACACCTCCCAAAACATATACATTGGTCCCCCATTGCCAAAACATACAAAAGCTAAATGTTTAACAAAACCTTCCATACATTGAGCTCAACTTGAACTTGTTTGCTTGCCTCCTCTTGCTGCCCTCAAAGTACTCTAATGCTCTGCATTATTGAATCAAGAAAACGAGAGAGCGTAAGCCAAAGCTTAGTGAGGAGTGCTCTTTTAAAACCATTCAATAATGCAATTAAAACCATTTGTAAAACATGCTTATAAAACAACCTTTACACATGCTCAAAGCATACTTTAAATCAAGCAATATCATGCTTCCACATTTCATTTACACAAGCATCTCATGCTTCAACATAAACATTAAATCATGCATCTCATGCATCTCATGTACTATACATGTCATATTGGCTCAAGTGATACATTTCATTTATGAAATCAAGTTCAACAACTTTCCCCAAGGACTTTTAAACACCTTGGCCCCAAGGACTTTTAAACACCTTGGCCATGGACTTTTAAACACCATGAAAGGACCACACAAGGACTTTTAACCACCTTTGTGTCCGTAGCTTGAATTACCCCAAGGACTTTTAAACACCTTGGCCCCAAGGACTTTTAAACACCTTGGCCCCATGGACTTTTAAACACCATGGAAAGGAGCACCTAAGGACTTTTAACCACCTTAGTGTACGCAACAAGATTCATCCAAGGACTTTTAACCACCTTGATGATCTTAAATAACAAGGCTCACTCAAGGACTTTTAACCACCTTAGTGACCTTCACTTTTACAAACCATCACTTGCCAATACACACTTTATACATCATGTAATCCACTGTTTTAAAGCATTTAAACCAAGCCATTTCATCATGCATTTCAAAGCATTAAATCATCATTTAACAATGCATTAAAAACAAGGTACTCTTACCTAGAGACACCTTCAACACATGGCTTAAAACCTCAGCATATATCATGCTAAAACATCAGCAATTATCATGCTTAAACATGCTTTCAAAACAGTAAACAAATCATGCAAAATCATCATTTCACATTTCATCAAAACATGGCCACCACTTAGAGAGAGTAATCCGAAAACTTACACTTGAGCTTAGCAAAGTTGTTTAGACTTAAACTAAGCTCCCAAAACCTTGGTTTCAAAGCCGAAAACCATTTTCACAAATCCACTCACCGATTTCCACTTTGCTTCAAGCCAAAGCACCAAATCAAGCCTCCGGATCAACAAATCTTGGATCCAAGGATGCCTCCCCTGTTTCAACACATTAAAGCAGAGGATTAATGCATCATCATGCATTAATTGCTTCAATGAAAGCATCTAAACTCGCTGCTCTCACTAAACCTCCATTTTCGGCCACCAAACACAACCGAAAATGCATCCGAAACACTTCTAAACAAAGCCCAGCCACAAACCAGCAAAACCTCACTTCCATTAACATCATTTAACAACTAAAACAACCTACAACCATCCTTATACCTCCAGCAACACCAGATCCACAAGATCACCACAAAAGCTACCTTAAAACACAAGCTAAAATTAGGAAACCCAACCTATCCGGGATTGCATCAATCAAGACTCATTTCCACTTCAATTTAATGATCATTTAACATCAAAAACACTTCCCAAAACACAGATTTAACAGATCAAACGAAAATCATGTGAAATCATCAAAATCTTGCATAATTAGCCAAGATCCATAAATCAACCTTAAAACCTTAAATCAATTATCAAATTAGGATTGAAAACTTTAGGAATTTCATTAAAGAACTTGAAGTTCAGAGGAGAAGGACGTTCTTACCTCCAAACTTGAGTTTCTCCTCTTTTTGGAATAGAAAAGCTTGATAAATGTTGAAGCAATTGAAGAGGATTTGAAGACACAATGATTTGCAATCAATTGAGAGTTGAAAGAAGGTTTTTAGGTGAGAAAATCAGAATGGGATCTCTGGAAATTGAGTGTTTGGGTTGAGAGAAAAAGATAGGAAGAAAATAGGTAGTTAAATGAGAAAATAGCTAAAATAGATTTTCCCTCCTTTTGATTCTTTTAAAATCAGAATTATGTGTTAAAATATCTTAGAAAAATCTGGAGAAACTCCCTTTGGGTAAATAGCTCCTTAAAGATTCAAAGTTTCAACCCTTTATAAAATAGCCACCAAACTTTCAAAAAAATTACATTTTGGTCACTAACCAAAATGTCACACTTCCGAAACTCATTTTCCAAAATTGATTTCATAGTTCACTTAAATATAATAAAAGATGATTTTAGAACATTTTTCCATATTTTTAATGCAACCCGAACTAGGCTTTCCTAATTTAACCTCTTACGATTCGAACAGCACTTTGACCAACCGGTCAACGCCCAAGACTTCCAAGCCCAAAACCGGGGCGTTACAACTCTCCCCCCCTTAAGAAATTTCGTCCTCGAAATTTACTTGAAGGAAAGAGATAAGGAAACTGCTTCAGCATATCATCCTTCCGCTCCCACGTGGCTTCCTCAACACCGCGATGCTTCCACAGCACCTTCACCAACTCAATGGTCTTGCCACGAAGAACTTTGCTATCTGAATCCAGAACCTTCACCGGTTCCTCATCATAGGTCAAATCCGGATTCAATTCCACTTCCTCCACAGGCAACACATGCGAAGGATCAGATCTATACCTCCGGAGCATAGAAACATGGAACACATCATGAATCTTCTCTAGCTCCTGAGGTAACCTCAACCGATACGCAACAGGACCAACACGCTCAACAACCTCATACGGTCCAATGTATCTAGGGCTCAGCTTACCCTTCCGACCAAACCTCATCACCTTCTTCCAAGGCGAAACCTTCAAGAACACACGATCACCCACCGCAAACTCTATCTCCTTACGCTTCAAACCCGCGTAAGACTTCTGCCGATCAGAAGCAGCCTTCAACCGCTCACATATGAGCTTCACCTTCTCGGTGGTCCCTTTCAACAAAGCAGGCATCGAAACCAACTTTTGACCGGTTTCAGCCCAACACAGAGGAGTCCTACACCTCCTCCCATACAGAGCCTCATAAGGTGCCATCTGTATACTCGCCTGATAACTGTTGTTGTAAGCGAACTCAACCAAAGGCAGATGCTTCTCCCAAGAACCTTGGAACTCTATCATGCAGCATCTCAACATATCCTCCAAAATCTGAATAACTCGCTCAGACTGGCCATCCGACTGAGGATGATAGGATGTACTGAAATGCAACCTTGTACCCAGAGCTTGATGCAAACACTGCCAAAAACGCGATGTGAACCTCGGATCCCTACCCGACACGATCGACTTAGGCACACCATGCAACCTCACAACCTCAGCAATGTACAGCTCTGCCAGCTTATCCAAAGAAAACGTAGTATGCACAGGCAAGAAATGCGCACACTTCGTCAGGCGATCCACAATCACCCAAACAGAATTCTTCTTCGACGGAGACAAAGGCAAACCAGATACAAAATCCATGGTAACCCTCTCCCACTTCCATTCAGGGATTTTCAACGGTTGCAACAAACCAGAAGGAACCTGATGTTCAGCCTTAACTCGCTGACACACCAAACACTTGCTCACGAACTCTGCCACATCCTTCTTCAGACCTACCCAATAGTACTCATCACGAAGATCGCGATACATCTTTGTACTACCAGGATGCATAGCAAAAGGACTGCTATGACCTTCAGCTAGAATAGCACGCCTCAACTCAGCATCAGCAGGCACTACTATCCGACTACCAAAACACAACACCCCATCCTCATTAAAGCAGAAATCCGAAGGCCTACCCTCCGCGATATCCTGAACATGAGACACCAAGGAGTCATCCAACAACTGCCTTTCCTTGATCAACTGAACCAACGATGGTTTCACTTGCAACTCAGCAACAAGACCACCATCCTGCGATAAGCTCAAGCTAGCAAACATAGCTCTCAGCTCAACAGCTACCTTCCTACTCAAGGCATCCGCAACAACATTGGCCTTTCCAGGATGATACTCAATCGTCAGATCATAATCCTTGAGCAACTCCAACCAACGTCGCTGCCTGAGATTCAACTCCTTCTGAGACATCAGATACCTCAAACTCTTGTGATCCGTGTACACAATACACTTCTCACCATACAGATAATGCCTCCAGATCTTCAGAGCGAAAACCACTGCAGCCAGCTCAATATCATGCGTAGGATAATTGCGCTCATGCACCTTCAGCTGCCGCGATGCATAAGCCACAACCTTACCCTCTTGCATCAGCACACACCCCAAACCAACATAGGATGCATCGCTGTAGACTACAAACTCTTTCCCTGATTCAGGCTGAATCAAGATAGGAGCCTGCGTCAAAGCCATCTTCAGCTTCTCAAAAGCTTGCTGCCTCGCTTCTGTCCACTCATACTTAACATCTTTCTGCAGCAACTTCGTCAAAGGAGCAGCAATCTTGGAAAAACCATCCACAAACCTTCGGTAGTATCCTGCTAAACCAAGGAAACTACGAACCTCCTGAACAGACTTAGGAACTTTCCAGTTCATCACTGCTTCAATCTTCTGAGGATCAACCCGAATCCCCTCAGCTGAGACCACATGCCCAAGAAAAACCACCTCTCTAAGCCAGAACTCACACTTGCTCAGCTTAGCATAAAGCTGATTCTCCAACAAAGCTTGCAACACAATCCTCAAATGCTCTTCGTGCTCTTCCTCGGTACGCGAGTACACAAGGATATCATCAATGAACACCACAACAAACTTGTCCAGGTATTCATGAAAAACACGATTCATCATGTCCATGAAAGCAGCAGGAGCATTTGTCAAACCAAACGGCATCACAAGGAACTCATAATGCCCATACCTTGTCCTGAAAGCAGTCTTAGGCACATCCACATCCTTCACCTTTAACTGATAATACTCTGACCTCAAGTCAATCTTAGAGAACACAGCAGCTCCCCGAAATTGATCAAAGAGATCATCAATCCTCGGCAACGGATACCGATTCTTGATAGCCAACTTGTTCAGCTGACGGTAATCAATGCACATCCTCATCGTGCCATCTTTCTTCTTCACAAACAAGACAGGAGCACCCCAAGGCGAAACACTCGGCCGGATGAAACCACGATCAAGCAACTCTTGCAACTGCGTCTTCAGCTCCTTCAGCTCCTTAGGTGCCATTCTATAGGGAGTAATGGACACAGGAGTGGTATTCTCATACAGCTCAATACCAAACTCCACCTCGCGATTAGGAGGTAAACCAGGCAACTCCTCAGGAAAAACATCAGGAAACTCCTTCACAACCCTGATATCCTGCACCCTCAGCTCCTTCGAACTAGGATTCATCACAAAAGCTAGAAAAGCTTCACAACCTTGCCTCAGCATCCTGCTCGCCTCCAAGGTAGAAACAACATTGGCAAGAAACTTCACATTCTCACCAACTACCACCACTTCATAATCATCCCCAAGCTTAAGCGAAACCCGCTTATTCTCACAATCCACAACAGCACGATGCTCAGCAAGCCAATCCATACCAAGGATCTCATCAAAACCATAAAAGGGCAACTCCATAAGATCAACATGAAAGACATGTTCTTGAACAACCAAAGGACACCTTCTATAAAGCTTACGAGTCACAACAGTTTCACCAAAAGAACTAGTGACTCTAACACCAACATCCAAAGACTCAACAGGCAAACCAAGCAACTCAGCATGCTCACGAAGAATGTATGAATGCGTAGATCCAGAATCAATCAAAGAAAGCAATGACAAGGATTGCAAAGTAAAGGTACCTGCAATCACATCAGCATCATTCCTTCCTTCGCGCTGAGCATACACCCTCGCTTGGCCACCACCCTCAGGTTGAATAGCCACAACATGAGCTACACCACGACCACCTTCCTCTCGCCTCTGAAAATTACCACGACCGCGCCCACGACCTCTCTGCGGTGCTGCAACAACAGGAGCACGCTCTTGACCACCAGCCATCCTCGGACAATCACGTCTCAAATGATCAGCTGAACCACAGTTCCAGCACTCATAACCAGCTGCCATCACAGGAGCTTGCACCTCCCTCCCAGCACGAGGACAGTCACGCTTCAAGTGACCACGGGAACCACAAATCCAACAAGCACTAGGGTCAGCTCTAGCATTGCCACCCCTAGCAGGTGCACCTCCACCTCTCTTAGACGAGGACTGAAACCTCTGATCGCGTCCCCTCTTGTTCCGTCCACCGGAACTATACTCAGCAGTTCTCTTTCCAGAACTAACTCCAGCACCTTTAGCAGACAAACTCAGATTCATCTCAATGTCCTTTGATCGACTCACCAACACATCGAAATCATTGTACTCCGCAGCCAACATATAGGTCTTAACTTCCGTCACCAAGCCATAACGGAACCTTTCGCACCTCTCGCGCTCATCAGGTATCAGCTCCGGTGCATACTGGCTAAGACGTACAAACTGTACCTCATACTCAGCCACACTCATGCTCCCTTGGGTCAGAGACATGAATTCACGCTTCTTCTCGTCCAGATATCTAACTCCCAGATATCTCCTCTTGAACGCATGCTGAAAGAACGTCCAAGTAACATCAGCATCAGCCATACCAGAGATTGTGGTCGTCCACCACGTATAAGCATCACCTTGCAGCAGCGACACCACACATCCCAGCTTTTGCACATCAGTGCAACTCATCTGTCCCAAGACACGCTTGGTACTCTCCAACCATGCTTCAGACCTCTCAGCTGACATACCCCTAAACTCAGTCCCACCAAGACTGCGCAAACGTTCTAAGGGTAGTCTAGCACCAGCATCTCCCTGATGCCCAGCTCCTTGAGCTCCAGCTACTGCTGCTCGAAACGCACCCGCAATAGCTTGTACCAGCACAGACATGTCAGGCATCGCTTGCCCCTGACCAGCCTCAGGTCCTGCAGCTCCAGCACCAGCTGCCTCAGCTCCAGCTCTTTCCCTCTCCGCACCACCACCACCAGGTGGAGGAGGAGGTATCACAGCACTACCCGTGTGCTCATCATTCACATTCCCCTCCGGGGTCGTAGCTCTCGCGCTACTCCTTAACTCTCTACGTGGTGCCATACTTTACCATGCATAACAATACAAATAAAACAAGTCAGGACCAGCAAGGTAAGCAAATTCCAAGTATTCAAGCTCAATTTCTTTCAAAAACAACATCATCTCTTTAGCTTTTGTTTGGCAATGGGTACCCTCATCATGCATCATCACAACATGCATCACATACACATCATCATCTCAAATCACTGAACATGCTTTCACTCAACAAGCATACCAACCAAACCATGCTTCAATCATGCATAACAACATTCCCAATTACTCGAGAACTTAGCTCTGATACCACCAAATGTAACCCCCTTAACCCGGTCTAGACGGTTGACCCGAATTAAGAAAGTCACACGGGGAAAACCAAAGTCAACCCGAAAGTCAACCTTGATTAACGACCCTTTTTTTTCTTTTTAATCTTGTCTAGATACACATTAACCTTAATTGTGATCATGCAAACAACATATCAAAAGATCACAACATCAGAGATCAAACAGGGACCCAATTTGAACAAATTGCAACTTTAGGGACCAAATTGTAAATTCTGATAAATTAAGGGACTTATCCCAAATTAAAGTTACCATCTTGAAATTAGTCAGGTTTCATGCTTCTCTGAGAAATTTCAGCTCAAAAGGACATCCACAGCTCATGCAATTGATCATACAAGATTTAGGACCAAAACGCAAACATTTCAAAACATATAACTACCATGTCAGCCCCCTAACGGTCGACCGTTCCGAAACAGGCTAGCCCTGTTCCGAAACACGGGCCGTTCCGAAACGGGTTCCGGAACGTGGCTTCGGCAGAGGCCAAACCGTTTCGATACGGTGTATACCGTTTCGGACGCCTGGGTTCATGCAAGGCACCCGTTCCGAAACGGTACACCCCTGTTCCGAAACGCCTGCACAAAATTCAGCAAACAAGCATATCTAATCATGCAATTGGACACTCAAACATGCTCCAAACATCACGAAACTTTACCAGCATGCAATTAAACACATTTAGGACATATGAGCATCATCAAATCAACAAAATAACATCGTATGCAAAAACGCCCAATTCAATGGTCATGCTTCCTACACAAGCTATCCACTCAAGCATCAACTTGCAAAACAAGCATATAAGGTTCAAACCCAAAAACCAGCAACATCATCAACATTCAACATACTTAGGGAGTCTTAAACACCTCCCAAAACATATACATTGGTCCCCCATTGCCAAAACATACAAAAGCTAAATGTTTAACAAAACCTTCCATACATTGAGCTCAACTTGAACTTGTTTGCTTGCCTCCTCTTGCTGCCCTCAAAGTACTCTAATGCTCTGCATTATTGAATCAAGAAAACGAGAGAGCGTAAGCCAAAGCTTAGTGAGGAGTGCTCTTTTAAAACCATTCAATAATGCAATTAAAACCATTTGTAAAACATGCTTATAAAACAACCTTTACACATGCTTAAAGCATACTTTAAATCAAGCAATATCATGCTTCCACATTTCATTTACACAAGCATCTCATGCTTCAACATAAACATTAAATCATGCATCTCATGCATCTCATGTACTATACATGTCATATTGGCTCAAGTGATACATTTCATTTATGAAATCAAGTTCAACAACTTTCCCCAAGGACTTTTAAACACCTTGGCCCCAAGGACTTTTAAACACCTTGGCCATGGACTTTTAAACACCATGAAAGGACCACACAAGGACTTTTAACCACCTTTGTGTCCGTAGCTTGAATTACCCCAAGGACTTTTAAACACCTTGGCCCCAAGGACTTTTAAACACCTTGGCCCCATGGACTTTTAAACACCATGGAAAGGAGCACCTAAGGACTTTTAACCACCTTAGTTTCCGCAACAAGATTCATCCAAGGACTTTTAACCACCTTGATGATCTTAAATAACAAGGCTCACTCAAGGACTTTTAACCACCTTAGTGACCTTCACTTTTACAAACCATCACTTGCCAATACACACTTTATACATCATGTAATCCACTGTTTTAAAGCATTTAAACCAAGCCATTTCATCATGCATTTCAAAGCATTAAATCATCATTTAACAATGCATTAAAAACAAGGTACTCTTACCTAGAGACACCTTCAACACATGGCTTAAAACCTCAGCATATATCATGCTAAAACATCAGCAATTATCATGCTTAAACATGCTTTCAAAACAGTAAACAAATCATGCAAAATCATCATTTCACATTTCATCAAAACATGGCCACCACTTAGAGAGAGTAATCCGAAAACTTACACTTGAGCTTAGCAAAGTTGTTTAGACTTAAACTAAGCTCCCAAAACCTTGGTTTCAAAGCCGAAAACCATTTTCACAAATCCACTCACCGATTTCCACTTTGCTTCAAGCCAAAGCACCAAATCAAGCCTCCGGATCAACAAATCTTGGATCCAAGGATGCCTCCCCTGTTTCAACACATTAAAGCAGAGGATTAATGCATCATCATGCATTAATTGCTTCAATGAAAGCATCTAAACTCGCTGCTCTCACTAAACCTCCATTTTCGGCCACCAAACACAACCGAAAATGCATCCGAAACACTTCTAAACAAAGCCCAGCCACAAACCAGCAAAACCTCACTTCCATTAACATCATTTAACAACTAAAACAACCTACAACCATCCTTATACCTCCAGCAACACCAGATCCACAAGATCACCACAAAAGCTACCTTAAAACACAAGCTAAAATTAGGAAACCCAACCTATCCGGGATTGCATCAATCAAGACTCATTTCCACTTCAATTTAATGATCATTTAACATCAAAAACACTTCCCAAAACACAGATTTAACAGATCAAACGAAAATCATGTGAAATCATCAAAATCTTGCATAATTAGCCAAGATCCATAAATCAACCTTAAAACCTTAAATCAATTATCAAATTAGGATTGAAAACTTTAGGAATTTCATTAAAGAACTTGAAGTTCAGAGGAGAAGGACGTTCTTACCTCCAAACTTGAGTTTCTCCTCTTTTTGGAATAGAAAAGCTTGATAAATCTTGAAGCAATTGAAGAGGATTTGAAGACACAATGATTTGCAATCAATTGAGAGTTGAAAGAAGGTTTTTAGGTGAGAAAATCAGAATGGGATCTCTGGAAATTGAGTGTTTGGGTTGAGAGAAAAAGATAGGAAGAAAATAGGTAGTTAAATGAGAAAATAGCTAAAATAGATTTTCCCTCCTTTTGATTCTTTTAAAATCAGAATTATGTGTTAAAATATCTTAGAAAAATCTGGAGAAACTCCCTTTGGGTAAATAGCTCCTTAAAGATTCAAAGTTTCAACCCTTTATAAAATAGCCACCAAACTTTCAAAAAAATTACATTTTGGTCACTAACCAAAATGTCACACTTCCGAAACTCATTTTCCAAAATTGATTTCACAGTTCACTTAAATATAATAAAAGATGATTTTAGAACATTTTTCCATATTTTTAATGCAACCCGAACTAGGCTTTCCTAATTTAACCTCTTACGATTCGAACAGCACTTTGACCAACCGGTCAACGCCCAAGACTTCCAAGCCCAAAACCGGGGCGTTACACCTTTTGTAATTGTGCAATGGCTCTTTCTTTTTTGAGACATGTATCGATATGCCTACCCGTGTACCAATACGGTAGGCTGCAGAAGTGCATTTTTGGTGGAAAGAGAGGGCCCCAACGGCTATAATCAATTCCCTAACCACCCAAACGACTAGAATTAATAGAGAATGTATAAAATCAAGCCTATTGAAGACCAGCAACAACAATTACATCCAAGAGAAACATCTATACAAAAATTCAAGCTCAAAGTGCCTAATATCTTATTCTTGTAAAACCCCAAATTGTGTTGTGTGAAAATCTTATTTTGTATTCCAATTTGGATTGAGTGCTTGTATCAAAAGGGGCAAATCTCTATTGTGAGATATTTCTATTGCCTCCAAATTCTTCTTTGTATCCTTGTGAGGGTTTGGTCAATTTTGGGTAGAAAATTGACCGGTTTTGTAAATGTTACCTCCTAAGCCTAGAAAAGAGGAAGATCAATTAGTGGAATTGTTGAGAAATCCTTAGTGGGAGCTAAGGTAGTGGATGTAGAGTTCATTTGGAACTTGAACCACTCTAAATTGTCTTGTTCTTCAATTTTATTCATTCCACTTTTTCACCAAAATTTTAAAAACCTAATTCACCCCATCTTGGCTTTGATCAATTCATTGATCCACTAAACAATTGGTATCAAAGCCTACCTCTTTGAAGGATTAACAACCAGAAGAGGAGTTCCTAGGAGAGTGTGATCTATTCTAAAGAAAAGCCATGACATCTACTTCAACCTCCAACCTCTATGAGTCACAATGAACCACTAAACCATTCTTCTTCAATAGGGACAACTACCCATATTGGAAGAATCAGATGCATCTCTTCATCAAGTCAACAGATTACATGGTTTGAGATGTAGTGGAAGAAGGCCCCTACATTTCGGTTAAGAGAACCGATAAAGGAAGACTAGTTCCGAAAATAAAGTCAGAGATGACCGAGGAAGATAGACGAAAGATGCAAGTCAACGACAAAGCTCTATATATCATATTTTGTGCACTTGGTTCGGATATCTACTCAAAGGTTTCATCTATAGAAAGCGCAAAAAAAGTGTGGGACACTTCGGAGATGGCTTATGAAAGCATTGGCGATGTGAAAGAGACAAAGATTGAGTTGCTAAACTTAAGTTATGGGAATTTTAAAATGAACCCCGATGAGAGCGTCTCAAAGATATTTGATCGGTTTTCGATCATCGTCAATGGCCTTAAAGGATTCAGTGAAGTAATTCCTGAAGATAAGCTAGTGAAGAAGCTTCTATACTCTCTCCCGGAGTCTTGGGATGGTAAGAGGACGGCCATCATTGAAGCAAAGAATTTGAAAATTTTGAAGCTTGATGAGCTTGTTGGGTCTCTTTTTACACACGAAATCATGACGCAAGGAAGAGAGGAAGAGAAGAAGAAGGAAGAGAGAAGGATAGAGAAGCATGAGGTAGAGAAGAAGAAGAAGCTAGGAGTTGCTCTCAAAGCCTCTCTACAAGAGGAGAGCTCTTCTAGTGAGGAGAAAGATTTTGAGGAATTGGCTATGATAGCCAAACAATTCTCACGGTTCATGAAGTCTAACCGAGGGAGAAAATTTCAAAGAAAGATGGACTTTAAGAACAAAAGTAAAGAAAAAGAAAGAGATCCGATCATTTGCTTTGAGTGCAAGAAGTCGGGTCGCATACGTTCCAATTGCCCTCAACTCAAGAAATAGGGCTTTGAGAAGAAGAAGAAGCTCAAAGCTAAGCTTGCTACTTGGAGTGATGAGGAGTCATCCGAGGATGAGGAACATGAAGTGGCCAACCTTTGCCTCATGGCTCTTGAAGAGGATTCTTCTATGGTAACCTCTAAGTCATCTACTTTTGATTTTACATATGATGAACTTCTAGATGCTTATGATGAGTTGCAATAGGTATATGATGAGTTGGTTGAGAAATACAAGGAGTCGGTTTTACAAAATAAGAAAATGATTTCAGTTTTAAGGACTTAAAATGACTCCCTTTCTAAAACCAACTCGGAATTAGAAAAGAATGTCTTGGTTTTACAAAATTCCTCAAATGAGTTTGAAAAGAAATCAAATGATTTAAATGACCTTCTTGGAAAATACCATGTTTACCACTAAGAGAAGATGAGTAAACTCAAAGCTTCTCTAACAAATGTTGGGAAAACGATTTTGAAAAAACATCTTCTTCAAAATCCCAACACGTGAAGAGAAACTTTGTTGATCACAAACAAAGAGGCTCTCATAAGTATCATAAGAACAAGAAACTTAGAAGTGTATGAGTTCCTAAGGAATTTGTAGTTTCTAACAATATTGTAGTCATTTCATCTTGGATTCCTAAGGGAACCAAGTATTTGGGAACTAACACTCATGGACCCAAAATGATTTGGGTACCAAAAATCAAAGCTTAACTCTTTGTTTGTAGGGGGCATTGCTACAAGGCCAAAGTACAAAGCCAAAACTCACGGTACCTTGATAGTGGATGCTCGAGGCACATGACCGGAGACAATAGTCGATTCATGGATTTAAAGTCAAAAAGTGGAGGAGTAGTGACATTTGGTGACAACTCCAAAGGTCACATTGAAGGTATTGACTCCATAGGTAACCACTCTACCATACTCATTGAAAATGTTTTGTATGTCAATGGTCTAAAACATAATTTATTGAGCATTAGTCAATTATGTGATAAAGGGTTTAATGTCTTATTTGATAAAAATGGGTGTAAAAATGTTAACATTAAATCAAATAAAATAATGCTCATTGGTCATCGCATAGGAAACATATACATGGTGCATTTAGATGACATTCATTCATCTCATGCATGTTTTGTTGCACAAAATGAAAATGATGCATGGTTATGGCATAGGAAACTAGGACATGCTAGGATTAGTGTTTTAGAAAAATTAGTTTCCCTAAATCTAGTTAGAGGCTTGCCCAAGATTAAGTTCTCAAATGACAAAATATGTGATGCATGCTCTAAGGGTAAACAACATAGATCATCTTTTAAATCCATTAATGATATCTCTACTAGTAGATGTTTACAATTGATTCATATGAATCTTTTTGGGCCTATTAGAACTATGAGCTTGGGTGGTAAATCATATGCTTTTGTACTTGTTGATGACTATTCTAGGTTTACTTGGGTTCTATTCTTAAGTACAAAAGACGAGGCTTTAGAAAAATTCATCATGTTTTCTAAATTAACTCAAAATGATCTTGAGCTTAAGATTTCTCACATTAGAAGTGATCATGGAACCGAGTTTCAAAATCTAGGTTTTGAAGAGTTTTTGAATGAAAATGGTATTAGCCACAATTTTTCGGCACCTCGAACTCCTCAACAAAATGGGGTAGTTGAGAGGAAAAATAGAACTTTACAAGAAATGGCTAGAACCATGCTTTGTGAAAACAATTTACCTAAATATTTTTAGGCGAAAACTATAAATACCGCTTGCTACATTGTCAATCGAGTAATGATTAGGCCACTTTTAAAGAAAACACCATATGAGATTTTAAAATCTAAGAAGCCTAACATTAGCTATTTTCATCCACTTGGTTGCAAGTGTTTTGTTTTAAACAATGGAAAAGACAACTTAGGTAAATTTGATGCTAAAAGTGATGAAGCTATTTTCTTAGGATATTCTTTAAACTCTAAAGTCTATTGTGTATTTAATAAAAGAACTTTAGTAGTAGAAGAGTCTATACATGTTGTTTTTGATGATAACCTCCTTCCAAGGAAGGAATATTGTGATGATGATGATGTAGGAATCCTTGATGCCTTTGATGGAGGACAAACTTCAAAGGAGGATGAGATTCCAACCAAAGAAGAAGATGCACAAGATCCACCTCTTGAAGCCTTGAAGACTTGGTTCTTGAGGAAAAGGAAGTGAGCTACCCAATGGAGTACAACTATGTCAAAGGTGGTGAAATCTTGGGTGATCCATCCAAGGGGGTAACTACTAGATCCTCTCTCAAATTAATGAATCATGATGCATTTATTTCATGCATAGAGCCTAAAAACATCAAAGAAGCTTTAAAAGATGAGTTTTGGATTATGGCTATGCAAGAAGAATTAAACCAATTTGAGAGGAGTAATGTATGGACATTGGTTGAAAGACCTAGTAATCAATCTACTATAGGAACTAAATGGGTATTTAGGAATAAACTAGATGAGAGTGGTAACATTGTGAGAAATAAAGCTAGACTAGTTGCTCAAGGTTACACTCAAGAAGAGTGAATAGATTTTGATGAAACCTATGCACTTGTAGCTAGAATGAAATCTATTAGGATGTTGCTTGCTTATGCATGTTATCATGATTTCAAGCCTTTTCAAATGGATGTAAAAAGTGCATTTTTAAATGGTTTTATAAATGAAGAAGTGCATGTGGAACAACCACTGAGTTTTAAGGATTCAAAATTTCCAAATCATGTTTTTAAGCTAACCAAAGCACTTTATGGTTTAAAACAAGCTCCTAGAGCTTGATATGAAAGGCTTTCAAACTTCTTGATTGAAAAAGGATTTGAAAAAGGTAAGGTGGACATTACACTTTTCATAAAAAGATATAAAAATGACAGTACAAATATATGATGATGATATTATCTTTGGATCTACTAATGAATGTTATTGCAAAGAGTTTGCTAAGTTAATGCAAGGTGTGTTCGAGATGAGCATGGACGGGGAGCACTCATTCTTTTTGGGACTCCAAATCAAACAAAGGAAGGATGACACCTTCATAAATCAAGCAAAGTACGTGAAAGATATGCTCAAGAAGTTTGGCTTGGAGAATGCAAAGCCTCAAGCCACACCTATGATCTCATCTACAAAGCTTGTCAAAGATGAATGAGGTAAGTGTGTTGACTCTAAGCTTTATCGCTCTATGATTGGATCATTGTTTTACCTTACCGTAAGTAGACCAGATATATTGTTTAGTGTTTGCTTGTGTGCTAGGTTTCAAGCTAGTCCTAGAGAGTCTCACCTTATAGCCGTTAAAATGATCTTTAGGTACCTTAGAGACACTCTTTATTTAGGTCTTTGGTACCCTAGAGACTCAACCTTTAACATTCATACTTATTCGAATGCGGATTATGAGGGTTGTAAAATTGATAAGAAAAGTACTTCCGGCACTTGCCAATTCTTAGGTAGTATGCTCATATCTTGGTTCTCTAAGAAACAAAATAGTGTAGCTTTATCTACCACCGAAGCCGAGTACATATCCTTGGGGAGTTGTTGTGCTCAAGTCCTTTGGATGAAGCAACAACTCTTAGATTATGGAGTTAAAGTTGAAACCATACCCTTTAAGTGTGATAACACCAGTGTTATATGCCTAACCAAAAATCCCATCCAACACTCTAATACCAAACACATAGAGATAAGGCATCATTTCATTAGAGATCATGTCCTTAAGCAAGATGTTGTTATAGAGTATGTTGACACCTTAAACCAACTAGCGGACATTTTTACCAAACCTCTAGACAAAGAGCGTTTTTGGTCCCTTAGGAGAGAGTTAGGTCTAACTAGTCTATCTTGACCCTTTAGGACTCTTTTGAGGTTAAATTTGCTTGATCTTGTGAAAATGTACGTTTATGTGTTGTTAATCTTGATAGAAACCATGCCTATAGCTAAGGGGAGTATGCTTCTGTTAGAATATACTTAGATCTGCTCGTACATCATTTGTATTCATTTAGGAGATGTTAAAGTCGAGCCTTTGGTTGTTCTAAAAGCCAAATATGCATTTTTGGGCATAGGGTATCGATACGGCCTTATGCGTATCGATACGAGTACTTCATTAGTTGACAAGACTGCATTTTTTCTCTTACGGGTATTGATACGGTTAAACCCGTTTCGATGCTAATTGTGAACGTTTCGATACAGATGTCATACATTTCAATACGGTTCCTTGATACATGGTTCTAGGGAATTACCTTTGTACCCCCATATCAATACACCCTTAGGCGTATCGATACGCGATCGGGCAGACTACTATTAATTGGCATTAAAAGAGTTTCACTTTTACCAAAACTAATATTTCAAAAACTTAGCCGATTTTCATATATAAAAAGCCTCTCAATCCCTCATATTTTCACCACAAAAATTAAAATCTCTTGAGGGTTTTTCAAAATCAAGCCAAGTCTTAAAGCTCTCCATCAATTTGGTGCACAATCTTCATCCATTTCTCCCTATCTCAATATCAAGGTATAAAACACTTTTTCTTTTTCTTTTTATTTTCTTTATGATTTTCGTTTTTAAATTCTTTTTGTTTTGTTGTGTTCTTTCAAGAACAAATTTTATCAAACCTTTTTTGTTTTGTCTTTCAAAAAAAATAAACCTTGATTATTGATTTACATGGGATCGAATGTGAATATTAATGCATACACACATTGTTTTAATCGATTTTTCTAGACAATGTCACCCAAAAAGAGAGCGTGTACTACAAGCGAAGTCGGTGAAGGATCCAATCCCAGCGATGGTACTCGCCCGAATTTGACTCTTATATATCAAAGGTGTTTTAGAACTCCCGGAGAACTCACTTACTTCTGATCTTTTCAAAATTATAAGATTCGTCCGGAGAGGGTAATTTTCGTTCCTTTTCTCAATTTGGAGCGCTTTAAGTTTGTCTATTTACCTTTGCTCCATGAATGGAACTTCATAAATTTTCTACAAATACCAGGATTTTTCTTTCGCAATTTGGTTTTGATCTTATATGCTAATGCCAAGTGTGTTGCCGATGCCTCGGGTAATATCGTTTCTGTTAACTCTTATCTCATGGGCAAAAAGATTACCGTTGATGTTCCATCTCTTTGTGATGTTTTTAAGTTTGAGGATGAGGGTATCGAAGATGAAAATTCTCTTAGACATGTTTTGGGGGGTTCCGTAATCGTTCTAAATGCTCAAGACTGCATCCTACACTTGATGATCACTTGGTGGTTCAAGCATTCGGGAGAAAAATACTCAACTATCTGCCAAGTTGATGACTTTTGGATTCAGTGCTTTTGCTAGAGACAACAACCTAACCTTGCTCGCATCATGTTTGCGGAGATTGTCTTTCTCGTGTAACATCGTCACATAACTCTTGTCACTTCATTCACCTATGACACCGCTTTGAGCTATTTCTTCACTCAAAAGGAGATTGATTGCTCTCACGACTATCCGACACCCCTTACCGATCCTATTGATGAGAGATCTCTTTCTAGGGGCAAGTTTCACTTCTTCAATAGTAGTTGGCTTTGCATCTCCGAGCTTCCTAGTGATGCGATTCCCGAAGAGATTGCCAATCCTTAAGATACTCAAGCTCCTCCTCCTCCATCCATGGATGCTCTCATGACATTCCTCAATTAACATTTCACAGGCCTACGCACGGGGATTGCTTCTATGGATCAAGTCATGAATTTGGGATTTGCCGCCATAGACACATGCTTCACAAGCTTAGAAGATCGTATGACAAATGTGGAGAAGCGTATCTCATCCATTGAGGCCGAGCACAATTCGATGAACGTCCCTCTTACGGCCTTCCATGATGAGTGGCGTCAATCTAGGAGGAATGATGATGCCAACGAAGATGATAATGAAGATGGTGATGGAGAAGAGTAGTAGATTGTCTTTGCATTCTATTCATGTCATTTAGGATTTCTAGTTATGCACTTTGAATTATGTTCTTAGGATTAAGTTTACCTTTTAAAACCTGTGCTTTGATTATTGTTTGGATTTTATTTTGATGTTTCTTTATTTATGAACTTAATGTTTATCTATTATATGTTGCTTGGTTATTGATTATGTATTTATAGCCTATGTCTCTTATTTTTGATCTAACAAAAAGGGGGAGAGGGAACAAGCTCACTTAAAATTTACCTAGCCTATATTAAGGGGGAGTTGTTTTACAAAGTTTTTCAAAAAGACTTAAAAATTTTAAGCTTTGGTTTTGTTATATCAAAAAGGGGGAGATTGTAAAACCTATGTTTGATTTTGATATAACAAAGTGTTTTAAGGACTAATGTGTAAAACTTGAAATAAATTTTTAAGTCCCTCTAAAGGTTTCAAATCAACAAGGCTTTGCTCAAAATCGTCAATGTGTATTGATACGCTCTTTGTCGTATCGATACCTTTTTTTTACAAACTTGGCCACTGGAGAAATCTGTTTCGATACGCCATTTACCGTATCGAAACAAATTGCATCTGTATCGATATGCTCTCTCTATAAAATCAGACGGAGTTTGAATGGTGTACCGATACTGCCTCACCCGTATTATACGGTTTAAAAGGATTTTTAAATTCAGAGCCTTAAATGTTTTTGACCGTTGGACGTCAGTTGGTAGGTAACAAATTTTTAAAGAGTTGGTTAACCCGTACCGATACGCTCTTACCTGTATCGATATGAATTCCTCCAGTGAGCTTTGTAGGAAAAATTGCATCGATACGGTCTTGCCCGTATCGAAACGGTGCCCTAACCCGTACCGGTACGCCTACACGCATATCGATACGCCCCTCTTGTAATTGTGCAACGACTCTTTCTTTTTTTAGACAAGTATCGATACGCCTCCCTGTGTACCGATACGGTAGGCTGCAGAAGTGCATTATGGTGGAAAGAGAGGGTCCCAAGGGCTATAATCAATTCTCTAACCACCCAAACGGCTAGAATTAATGGAGAAGGTAGAAAATCAAGCCTATTGAAGACCAACAA
Organism: Hibiscus tridactylites; assembly: GCA_958450335.1. NCBI lineage: Eukaryota > Viridiplantae > Streptophyta > Magnoliopsida > Malvales > Malvaceae > Hibiscus > Hibiscus tridactylites. Next base: position 41,161,687 of record OY288292.1, read on the forward strand.
CAACAATTGCATCCAAGAGAAACATCTATATAAAAATCCAAGCTCAAAGTGCCTAATTTCATATTCTTGTAAAATCTCAAATTGTGTTGTGTGAAAATCTTATTTTGTATTCAAATTTGGGTTGAGTGCTTGTATCAAAATGGGCAAATTTGTATTGTGAGATATTTCTATTGCCTTCAAATTCTTCTTTGTATCCTTGTGGGGGTTTGGTCAATTTTGGGTAGAAAATTGACCGGTATTGTAAAGGTTACCTCCTAAGCCTAGAAAAGGGGAAGAGCAATTAGTGGAATTGTTGAGAAATCCTTAGTGGGAGCTAAGGTAGTGGATGTAGAGTTCATTTGGAACTTGAACCACTCTAAATTGTCTTGTTCTTCAATTTTATTCATTCCACTTATTCACCAAAATTTTAAAAACTCAATTCACCCCCCTCTTGGCTTTGATCAATCCATTGATCCACTCAACGAGTTTTGATTACATTGGCTAACAAATCATCAAACGAGTGGGAATAAATCTTTTCTATGACCACCGACAAAATTAAATCAGAAAGCTAGCACCGTGAAGATCTCTATACGAGCACCAAACGACGGCTATGTTATGCTTAAATCGTGCCAAAAGACAGATGAAACGAAGCACAAAAGCCAATGAAAAGCATGCTATAAAGGTGAAGGAAACGCGTACCACAAGAGCAGAGATTTTGTTAAAATTGAAAAAAATAAAACATGAAAGAGAAAAATAAAATAATGAATGTCGGTGGTTGACATCCAATACTAAAATTAATTGTCGCCACCAGTTAACCAAAAAAAAAAAAGCTTGCGGCGGCTATGAAAAGAAAACTAGGTTTCAAAGAATTTAAGGAAAAAAATGTGTTGTTACCATTAAACTTTAAATTTTAAGTTTATTATATTGGTAACTAATTGATAACCTTTTTGAAAAAAATTCTCAGGTTAACATTTCTATTGTTGTGATATTTTAACAATCAATCAGTTTATAACAAAACATATAATCATGTATATTTTCCGACTAATCAATATCACAACATGACTAGTAGTTGAAATAATAGGTGGGAATTAGGGGAGTTCAAATTAGGTACTCGAAATGATAGGTACCCAGGCTTTCGGGTACCAAAAGTGCTAGATACCCAAATTTTTAGGTAACATATTTATCGGTCCGTGTCTCGGGCTATAATTATTGGGTACCCGGTTTTTATTTTAAAAAAATTATATAATAAATACATAAAATTTAAAAATTCATAAAAATATTATTTATATATATATTAAAATTTATAAAAAAACATTAAAAATATCATGGGAGATAGGATTCCGAAATGGATGATTCAAACTGATAATTGCAATTAGTTTATTAGATGCAATTTGTGAGTCAAGAAGAGAATAAAGTCGCTGAGATAATTGCAAAATTAGCATGGCAGTTACCCTTTGGCTTTCACTATTTATTTATTTATTTATTTTCATGAGCCGCCTGACGTTCATATTTTAGTTCAGAAGAAGCATACTGCTCCCAGTTAAGCTTCATCAAGTTCTAGTTAATTTCTTTCCAGTATAGTAAAAAAATATTAATCTCGATCGTAGTTTTTTTTATTTAAAATTTTATATTGATAAATTAATACAAACAATTTAAATTTAGTTTTAAGGTAAAAATATTAAGAAATTTAAAATAAAAATGTAAGTTAAAGTTAAAATATATATTGAAACTACCGCGTCAGGTCGAGTACCCGGTTAGTAAAAATCCGGCCCAAGTCCGACCCAATTACCCGATAAAATCATGGGCCGAATACATGGCCCGTTGGGTAATTACTTTAAAAGAAAAATCCGAACTTTAAGGCTCGGGTCGAGTGTTTTTGAACAACCTTAATGAGAATAAGTATAAATTTGATAATAAAACAATTACGTACCTAGTCAAGGAAGGTTGCAAGTACTAATTTGTATGATATAAGAAATTTTATGATGCTTTACCATTAGACTAAGATGAGATGAGAGGATTGATGTATCATGTCTCATGTCTGTGTTTCCCTACCTGTTTATTGTATTAAACGTATGAAGGAAAGAGAACTCAAGGCCTCCACTCGGTTTGCAATTTCATTTAACAGAACCTTTTTTTTTTTTACTTTTTTAGGTAATAAAGATCACCTGAAGTGTGCTGACAGTAGGGGTGAGCGTTCGATCGAGTCGAGTCAAAAAAAATTGAGTTATTCGAGTTAACGAGTCATATTTTGCAATTCAAACTTTATTTGAGATTTTTTCGATTCGAGTCGGGTTTAAGAAATTTGAGTCGAGTTTTCGAGTTCTTATAAAAATTTAATTGTAATTATTTATCATGTTATAGTACGTTTTGGTTCTAATTTAAACGACTTTCTCTAATCACATATATATATATATATATATATATATATTTCTTCATAAATTTTTATATGTGGCAATATTTCTTCGTATTTTTATATACCGGTATGTATATATCATTAAAAATTGAGGGACCCGTCTTGAACTTAAAAATAAATTCACTAATTATTAAAAATTTCGAGTTATTCAAATTTTCATTTTACGACTCAAACTTTATTTGAAATTTTTACGAGCCGAATCGAGTCTATGAAATTTCGAGTCAAGACGAGTCGAGTATTTTCACCTCGAGTCGAGTTATTCCATTTTTTCGACTTGAGTCGAGTTTTTCTCGCCTCTAGCTTACAGAGTGTAAAAGCTCAATAGCCTAAAAAGGATGGGCACAAACCAACAATGCTAAGCTTTGCTTTTTGATTATTTTCACTAACATTTATATTTAACTTATATTAAGTTAGAAACACAAAATAAAATATAAAAGATAGGGGAGTGACTCAAACACAAATACACAATACCTCATTTGTAAAATTTTAAATATTTAACCACCAAGTTACAATAAAAAGTTATTAAATTATATTTAACTAAATTTTGATTAAATTAAAAATCAAATTAGATTTAATTTTTTCACTTTGTTCGATAATAATAAAATTAATTAAATAATATTTTTATTTTTTTATAAAATTGGATATTAAATTATTTTAAAAATTAATTTAATACAATTTATTTATGATATAAAATAAAATTTTAAATTACATTTATTATTTTTTTTAAATAATTAAAAATTAAGATCTAAATAGTTATTTTTAAGTAATTTAAATTTTATATTCAATATTAAATAAATATTATTTAAAATAATTATTTAGATCTAGATTTTAAGTCATGTTATAATTATTAAATATAATTTACAAATTTATATTTTATTATAAATAAATAATATTAACTTAATATTAATTTTATAGAAATAAATAAATATTTCATTAGTTTTGTTATTATCGAACAAAGTGAAAAATATAAATCTAGTATGATTTTTAATTTTAAACACAATTTAGTTAAAAAAATATTTAATTTAAAATTACCACAATTTATTAGTTTAACTTGGTGATTAAATATTTAAAATTTTATCAATGAGGTATTGTGTTCGAGTCACTCATCTACCTTTTATATTTTATTTTGTGTTGCTGCTAATTTAATATACATTAAATATGAATATTAGTGAAAATTAATCCAAAATAAAGCTTAGCACAGTTGGTTTGTGCGCAGCCCTTTTAGGCTGTTGAGCACGAGTTTGAATCCTTTTTGCAGCAAGTTGTTTTATTTTAATTTCTCTTTGGTTTTCTTCAACCAATCATGTAGAGACATGTGTCACCACATGATTGGTTAAATAAATTAAACAAAAATAATGTTGGGATAAGAGAGAAATGATTAAAAATATTAAAAATATATTTTAAAAAATGCCAGTCGTTAGTTTTTAACAGAAATGGACTAAAATAAGAAATGTGTCTAACGTGAAGGACAGTTTAGACGAAAAAATTAGTTGAATGACCAAAATAAGAAAAGTGTAGTTTTCCCTTATTCTTATTGTTAATGTGGGAAGGACATGCAATTCTCTTATTTCGGAGAGTGTAATTAGGGGCGGTTCGAAAATTTAAGGGGCCTTGTGCAATTTAATAAAATAAACTTTTTATTTATATCAAATGAAGTTTCATTAATAAGAAAATGTTAGATTATACTCTTAAACAACATAATAGTGACTTACAAACATATAAAAGTCTAACATTTTCACTTAAAAATTGATGTTATTTTTGCATATTTTGAAGCAAAATCATCTACAATGCTTTCGATATCAGCTTCTTCCAAAAGATCAGTCTTGATTGCCATAAAAACAAATTTATTTAGTCTTTCTTGTGACATAGTTGTCTGTAAGTATGTTGGGTTTTATGGTGCTCAATTTCCTTCAAGCGATGTGTTTGTCAAGTTTTGAGAAGATTAAATTTTTGGGTGTTAAAGTGGAAGCAAAAAGATTGAAATAGGACACAAGGATTTATAGTGGTTCGGCCTTCTAACAAGCACCTACATCCACTACTTTAGCTCCCCACTAAGGATTTCAACCAAATTCACTAAGAATTTCGTCCATTTTTTTAGGCTTAGGAGGCAACCTTTACAACCCTCAAAGCTTTCTACTCAAAGCTTGAGTAAATCTCTTTACAAGAGAAATTCTAAGCAAACTTGAAATCCCTCTAATAGGTGTTTGTTTGCACTATTAAGCTCTCACCCAAAACCTAAACACTTGAGCAAATTTAACAATGTTTAGCTCACTAGTGTTATCTATGCAAGAAAATGGACAATTAAGCTCTAAGACAAAATCTTAATCATAGTGTTGTTGACAATTGAAGCATTAGTCTTCTCTTGATGCTTGGAGGTCCCTTTTATACTCCCAAATGAGTTTGTAGCCGTTGAGGACCGTTGGGATGTTTTGGAGCCGTTAGGGTCTTTATTTCTTACATTAATTGCAGTTATGGTGCCTATCGTATCGGTAAACGAGGACTCGTATCGGAACGCCCTTCTTCAGAACTAGTCGTTGGGCTCTTGCCAGCCTAAGTGTATCGATACGCTAGAGAGCGTACCAATACGGTCTGCATTTTAAAAGACCGTTGGGAAATGGCCGTTGGGGGTTGTTAAAGTAGTGATCGGTACGCTTTAAAGGCGCATCGGTACGACCCCTATCCGTATCAATACGGGCAAGCCTGTATTGGTACGGGTTTTGGCAGAATCAAAACTAGAGTAAAAAGGTATTGATACGGAGTATACCGTATCGGTACGGTAGTGCTGAAAAGCCAGGTTTTACTACTTTAAAGCATTTCAAATTTTGCCAAAAACTTTTTTAAATACCTCAAACATGTTTTTAAGTTGTTTGGAATTAAAAATATGTTTTAAATTCTTTTCAAATTAGTCCAAAATATTTTTCAATTATTATATCAAAATACTTAGTTCTTCAAAATATGAGTTCACAAACTTCAATTTTGAAAAGCTTTATTCTGCAGAAGCAAAGATAATAGGATTAGTCAATAAAACTCTGCATGCAATTGTTACATTTGGGAAGCAATTAAAACATTCTAAAAAACTTTAATAAACTCATTGCTCCTATTTTTTTCTTGGGTAAAAGCTCTTTAAGTAATTTCAGCTCAACAAATAACTCATTTACATCAACATCAGATAACACATATTTCTTAATAGCATTTTCAAAATTATTGCAATAAGATTTAGGATTAACGTCATCCAATAAATGTAATTTATTATAACGAAACAATAAGCCATAAAATAATGTCATCCTATTTGAAAATTTTTCACTACCAATCGAAAAATATGAAATTACAAACCAAAAATTGAAAGTGTATTTTAAGTAAAATTGCACGCACGCGTACACGCACACGCAAGCTTTAAGAAAATAGAAAATTAAGGGAACTGTGTTATTAATCTTCCAATTGTCATCATATATACTGACACACATCTTACTCATCTTATTAATTTCCTAAAATACCTATTTTTAAAATCAATGTTTGCTGGTAATTTTTTAGAAGATGGTATGTAAAATAATTTATTTTGGGGTCCTCTTTTTTCGGGGGCCATGTGCGGTCGCACATGTTCAGAACCACCCCTGAGTGTAACGTGCGATATGTCTAAAGTGCGGCTGAAAGACAACAAGTTTCGAAATTTGTCTATGAAATAAAAATGTTAAACTTCTTATAACATTTTCGGGGTTTTTTTTTCAAGTATTGATACTTTGTCCTAAACTAAAAATTTATCAAAAAATTAAATATCGATACTTATAAAATAAATATTAATACTTAAAACAAAACTCAAAAAACTAACCGAAAATATTATCTAAAGTTTTAACATTTTTCATTTATTAATAAATTTTGAAACTTACTATTTTTAACTGCACCCTAAACATATTTCACCCAAGACCTGCCACTCTTACATCATTCAACCAACAAATACATGACTCACCCCCCCCCCCCCCCCCCTCCCCCCCCCTCAAAACACACACAATCTCCGAGAAACACAGAGTCATCAATACTGAACGCCATAAATGTTTACTTGTGAAAGTTTGTTTTAATTTTAATTCTAGACCTCTACTTGTACTAGTGGTAGCAATTCAGGCATGCAAGCAGGCCCCTCTCATTTTTCTGTCTCTCCCCCAGCTATTGAGGTTTGTGTTTCACTCATGTCATGTGACATTTTGGATTTTGGGTCTTCTCTATCCACTCATTTTGTTGTCGGCTCTTTCTTTATTCATAAAGGAAACGGCTGGTTTTCAAATACTCCACCTATTTCTCTCTCCTTGTTGCTAATAGTCAGTAGATACTGATAAAATGGGCAACTGTGAAACTTACACACTAAATATGTTTAAAACATCAACTGGTCCCCTCAATCTGCTAAATTCAAATTCTACATTAAAAAGGCACTTTTTAACTTTTACACCGAAGAAAAACATCAACATGCATGAAGCTCGAAACTAGAGCCATCCCACTCAACAAACCTATGGGGAAGTTTGGGTTTTCAAATCATCTTTTTTGCTTTGACCTTTCAGTCAAAAAAACAAACATACAAACAAAAAAAAGGCTCTTATTCTCAGGGTCAACCTGAAAGTGAACAACCTAGGATCCCCAGCCTAACTCCCATTCAAGACCAATATTTCCTTTGAATGTGGCTAAACAAAAATATACCGAGACAAATTGGGTGTAATCAGTGCAGTTTCTGTATCTTTTGAAAGCAACGAGAGGTTTCTTGGGGTAAAAGTAAAATAAAGAATGCAAAAAGGATGATGAATTAATGATACTGCAACTGTAGTTACATAATGGCGGAATCTAATATGAGAAAGCTGAACTGAAAATTTACTCCTTCCATCAGGAGCCATATCTACCTTTCTCTTTCTTTTTTGTAGCTTTCCAGATATGCAGAATCATCACATTTGACCCCGCCAATATTATCTAACATAACATCGTTTGAAATTCAAAACCAACATTGAATTACATTGAATGGGATTTCTCAAAAAGGATCCAAGGCTTGATCTTTACCTTTAACATGCTGCTACACTAAGAGCAACCAACAGCGGTATCACAAGGCGCCTTGGACTGGATTATAACCCGAGCTCCTGAAGCAAGCCTGTTGAGGGAAACCACAAGTTCGTCAACCAATATGAAACAAGAAAAATCATAATAAAAATATATTTTGATCTTCCATCTTGAAAGTTCTAATGGAGGAATTTATACTTAACTTTCTTCGATTTTTATCACTTGCTCCTCTTCTCTGAATGAATCCAACCTTTTTGATTGCTTTTGATTGACAACAGGCTCAGTGATTCTTCTACTGCTACCAGCGGATGTGCTACTTGATACTGAGCGCGGGTTGTCCATCCCGTCAGACGAATTTCTTGGCTTATCAGAAATAGGAGATCTCATTGACTCGCTCCTTGGTTGCTTGCTTAGTGAAGCTTTGATAGAGCGGGGAATGCATTTTGTGTGTCCTGAATTTGTCTCTTCTATGTCTTCAGCCGATTCCAGCTCCTTGCAAATCCTATAATCCAACTTAGTTTCATGGGTTTAGCATGAGCTACAAAAGAAATGTAGCTGAAGCTACATTGCACATACGAAACAAAGCACACTTCGTTTTTAAAGAAGCCTAAACCAATCAGTCTATGATCCCAGTTCTAACCACAGTTATTACCTCCACTAAGAAATGCCTTTTGACATCAACGAAGATGAAAATATTACCTAAAGTATTCATTACGCTTTCAAATTCTACATTAATGATTACAGACATGCATGGAGGAGGATCTTTACATGTGAAGCATCCTAAATAGAACAAGAAGAAGAATCTTGAAGCTACCTAAAATATCTCCACATGATTTAAGCACAAAAGAATAAAGTTTAATGCATGTGCTTTGCTACATTCATAGGCATTCAGACTCTCCAATATAAAAGGTCTAAAAGACCTGATCTGAAGCACTTAGATTGAATCTTTACTTAAAAAAAAAGCACTTAGATTGAATCTTATTGGGCTAAGCTCATAGTTGATTTGAACTATGTTCGCATTGCCCTACTCTAGTATTGGTGTGGTCACAATGGTAGACAATTATGAGCACATTTGACCTTTAAAATGCTTTGTATTCAGTATCAAAGTACCAACAAGAATATATTTAAACACAAACTTACCTATCATCATTATATGAAGAAGAACGTTTTAGAATGGTATGTCCCGCTTCTTGTTTGAGCATTTTTGTCTCAATCAAGCTACCACTGAAATATTCTTTGTCTTCCAATCTCAGGCTCATCAACCTCGGATTCTCTGATAAGCAGTCAAGCTCTCCCAACATGATTGAAGTAGAGAACAACGGTGATGAAAATTTCGAATGGGAAAACCTAGGCCTGTAGGTTGGAACAAGGCCAAAACTATGGTCTTTCACAGATATCGACCCACATGAGATCAACTGCATCAACATGCTTGTTGCCTTGAGCCTAGCGTTGGTTGGCATTCGGATATCTTCCTCCTCAAGAATCCTAAAACTATTGATTTTACTTGCATCTGCTCGGATTAGAGATTCCAATGTTTCAGTTTTCCCTCCAGTAGATGATGCACTAGAAGTCGATGGTGGAGAAACTGGATTCCTGCATATCTCTGAATTATCTTTCACACAAGGGTTAGGGACCTGGTTCTGGATTTTCTCATTGCCTTCGGGTTCTAATGACCCATCATCAGTTGAAACACCCCTCGTACAAGTTTCCCGTGTCTTAGGTCTGTCTGTGTTTTCCACAGTCTGTGTTGAAGCATCTGCTAATCCTTCACTCTTACTAACCTTGTACTCAGTCAAACTAAGGGAACAACCCCAGGAAGAATTCTTTCCATATCCAGACTCCGGTGACGCACCAGAGGAGCCAGGAGTTGGACGGTTAACTGGAGAAGAGAGTTCATCATCCTGAGAATTTTTTGTTCTCTTCCCATTCATACTGGAAGACGACGAAGAATCATCTTGGCTTCTAGAAGAAGATGGTGGTTCAGGTAATTGCTTCAGATTTTGCAATCTACTGCTATTCCCAACCGGACTAAAGCGATCTGAACACAAAATTTCACATGCATTAACCCTTCAGGCTTACATTTCCTTTTTCTCACCCCTATTAAATCTAATAAACGTAAAACATAAAATGATATTAACCTGAGTTAGATTCGTCAAATAATTCAGAGCCCTTGAGAACGTATTCATTTCCATGTGCAGGAAGTATTAAATCATCTTCAGAAAGATCATGCCATACAAATCCATTCCTATAGCTTCTGCAACAATTAATACTAAAAAAAACTAAGGAACCGATCAACAGGGAGAAAAAAAAAGGCTTCTTTGTTCTTTCATTCACTTTTTTTAAAGGATTGTCTCTCTATTAATTTCCCGCGGTTTCTCAGCAATCAAACAGCATTTAATTTTTTTTTTTGCAAGTCTACTTTAAAAAATCTTTTTGTTACCTCTTGCAAGACCAAGAATACAAGGATGCCATTCCTCTGCCTCTAAGATTATTAAGCCTCTCAATCACATCTACACAGCACAAAAATTACGAAAACAATCAATCAAGCTTTAAAAAAACACAAAGATGAACGAACAAAATTGGAAGTTTAATTAAAATTACCTCTCAAATAGAGTCCATCAGGGGAAGAGATAGGAACTTCGATGAAATGAGGATGCTCGAGCTGGCGATTTCTACAGAGATAATAAACAACCGGAACCTTCCGGTTATGCTGATAGTACTTGGGCGATTTCTCAGTCCAAACTTTAGCTCTCTCCGGACTCACTTGCCTATATTTCTTCATTCTCGTCTCCATTTCCGATCCAACCATCGGTTTCAAAAACCCTAAAACCAAACAATATTAAATCTCCAAATCAAAATTTGAAAACCATCGAGTCTTGCTTATTTTCAGCAAATCAAGTCTGTGACGTGGATCAACCAAACAAAAGAGAGAGAAAAACAAAGGGTTTATAAAGCTGAAAAAATGTGAGAGGGAAAAGGAGAAAAAGAGTTGCGGAGAAGGAAAGGAAGGAGACAGTTACTTTTTTGTACGAAAGGAAGAAGAAGAGGGACAGCGACGGAAGGGAAAAGTGGGAATTAATGCCAAAAATTGTTGTTTGGATGGTAGTGAAAAAGAAGGAGAAAGGGAAATGGGAAGAAAAGGGTGGGGAAAACTGCGGAGGACTCAGCTTCTTCGGCTGCTTTCCGACGGTTTCTGGCGGATTCGATGGCAGTTTGACCGTGTGAGCTTTACTTTTCTTTCGTGTTTTTATGGGAGCTTTTGGATTTGTTGGGTCAGGCACACTCCTTTTAACAGCGAAGAGAAGAATAAAGAAGAAGATGCGATTGCCGATTAGATTTCAGGTTAGGAATTAAAAATGTTAACTTTTACAAGCTTTGTATTTGAAATTGTTAATTGCATAAGATATCCTACACTCTCACTTGTATTTTGAAATGGTTTTTAGGATTTTAAGTACTCGATTGATACAATATTTAATAGTTTGGGGATTCAAGTTTAGAAACTTGAGGGTGTTTAGTGGAATTTATCCTTTTTGTCTTGTGATTTATGTTTAATATATTGAAAATGTGTCATTTTATATAGGTTTTATTAACATATGTATTGTGGCATAGGTTAAGATATATGTATTGTGGCATAAGTTAAGATATATTCAATGACTTTGATTAATTAAAAATTTCTTTTGAAAACATTGTACACATTAAATAAGATAGCATTTAATTCAATTATTGATAATTATAATCGATAATGATATTAATCATATTAAATAAAATAAATAATTTCTTGATTTGAATTTAGTGTTATGATTTTAAATTTTATGAAATTTCGAGTTTGAAGGTTTTTAGTATTTAGAGTTTATGATTTAGTATTTAAGTTTAGAGCTTTATGATTTGAAATTTTAAAGTTTATGGTTGTTGTTTAAGGTCGGTGTTTAAGGCTTAAAGTTTTATTTTAGAATTTTGAGTTTAGAATAATAAATAAGAAAATGGAAAATGCAAAGTTATTGTTTTCTTATTTAATATGTGTGTTATTTTAAAAAAAATTCTATTTAATCAAAATAATTAAATTTTCCTTAAATACAAAGCCTTTTCCATATTGCTAATGATGGCAAGATGTTGAAAATAAAGTCACGACATCAAATAAAAACTAACTTTGATGGTTTATTATTATTATTATTATTATTATTATTATTATTATTATTATTATTATTATTATTATTATTATTATTATTATTATTATTGAAGGATGGTTGATTATGTGTAGCATTTTAATCAATTATTAGAAAACATTTGAAATTTTAGATATAAAAGAAAATAAGGTTGAGAATTATACCGGTAAAGAGGCATTATTAGGTTTAAACTTTAAAAATAATATTATTGAAAAAAATAACTTCACACACCGTAAAACATACATATATATTATAAAAAAAAGAAAACATCCTCTGGTATTTCAATTAGGACTCATGAAATGAAACACCGAGTACATGTCAAGGCTAAACCAAAAGTTTAGATGACTGATAGTCCTATATATAGCCCAACACAACAACAAGCATCCGGACGAGGTTGAAACACACTAAGGCTCTGTTTAGCATTGTTTTTTAAACAGTTTTTGAGGTCAAAAGCTGGTTTGGAGGCAGAAGCAATGTTAAACAGCTAGCTTTTGGAGAAACAACTACTTTTGAAATGTGTTTTTCAACCCAAACACAAAAGTTATTTTTTTTTTAATTTTTGCGGTTGTAAAAGTACTTTTGGGAGCTAAATTACAATTTTAACATTCATTTGTTGTTGTGTTTATTCATAATTTATAAATTTATAATTTTTTTATAAAGATATAATTAATAATTGTTTTTTAGTTTAAAAAATAATATATATTTATTTATGTCAAGTTTTTAAATAAAATATTTAAATTTTATTATATTTTCATAGAACTAGTACAATTGTTAAAAAATGTATTTATTAATAAAAATATTTTTAAAATTTTATAATAATTTAAGTTGATATATTATAATATTAAAAAATTTGAATATAATTTTATATATAAAACTTACAATATCATGTCCAAAATACTAATTTCTACTTTAAAAGTACTTTTTGACAACAATACTAAATACTTAAATTTTAAGCTCAAAAATCCATAAATACTTCTAAAAACTACTTTTTAAACCAATTTTTCTACTACACTTTTCAAAAGCATTACTAAACTGGCCCTAAAGAGACATATATAAAAACAACACAAAAAATACAACTAGTCAACCGAATTTAAACACTTTACTTCAGTTGAACAATGCATCTGCATGAGCTTTTGAATGGAAAACGATTTTTTGACTACTCCCTTAGAGGCATGGGCATAAATTATATAGACGACGAGAATGGTCAACGAGTTCTTCATCAAATGTTTATCATTAAATATTTATCAAAGGAAATTTTGACGATGAATTCACGACACGAGATTAAACATGTGTTGTTAGAACGTCGATACTAAAAGAAAGTAACGAAAAGAATGCGGTAATAAAAAATTATAAATTATAAAATAAGAATAATGAGAGAATGAGGAATGAAAGTGAAAGGCATCAAAAATGTCGGAAAATGAAAATGATACAATAATAAAATAGATAAACATTAATAGCCAGCCTATTCGTTCTTCTTCAATTCCATATATTCTGTTGTCGATAAAAATAGTTGTAGTTGTAATACTCGAGATTCAGAATTTATAATGCTCTTATCTCGTTAGTGAGGTTCATAAATAAAACTACTCCAATTGCACTGACCATCACATGCTCCCAACTCTACCCTACTCATAATTCATACTATATCCACGTCCTTTGTCACCGTCCTTTTTCAGATGGCAGCATTAATTTCGTAATGGTTGTTGACTGTTAGTAATTTTTTTTTATTCTTTTGTTTTTAATGATTTTTTTTTGTTTTAAATTCTTTTTTTTCGCACGTTTTATTTATGTTCGTTTCATATGTTTTTGTAACACGGTTTTCTTTATCTTATGATACGATTTTCTCTATCTTGTTGCACGGTTCTCATCTACTTCTTTTGTGTTGATTTTGTGTTTGCATAACTATTATCATAGCTTATGTTTCTGATTATGGAAGGTCGACGGTCTAATATAGATAGCTCTTCTATTGTGACAGTTTGACAATACAATTAAAACTATCAACACAACATATCTGCAAGATTGATTATGTCTATCACCTCTTTTACCTTACTGCATAAGCGTCTAGTTGGATAGAGACATAAATATGTTAAAGATGATTGTTGTTTTTTAATTTTTTTTTAAATTAAGAATTATATTCAAAGAAATATTTTACTGCACCGTTTAGATTTTCATGTTTTTTAGGACATAGTCCCTAAATTCCTTTTTTATGTTCAAAATGTATTTTGTTAGACGTTTGCTTGTTTTTAGTGAAATATGGTTCTTGTTTAAAAAATTATTATATCACTATATCTTTTTATCAATGTGTAATATATAAATGTCTCATTTTCTTGTACACATATACGAAGGTAGTAATGAAAGTGGGGTACGTTATTACAATGGGCCTCCATTTCTCTTACCATCCACCCATCTCGTATCCCATTTGCTCTAACTCACGGGCTTCTAAAAATTTAACCCATATTTTTGGACCAAATCAAGCTACAACAATATTTGAACAAAAAAAAAGCTACAACAATATGTATAACATCAATATTATATAAATATGAGCATCGAATATCAGCTGGTTGAGTGAAATAGAAGGTTAAGTTTTGTAAGTAAAGTTAAAGTTTATTTTATAATTTTGATATGCGATAAAATAATTAAAGCGATAATAACATAAATTAATATATGTATAGGAGATAAAATTTGACGTGATTCAACATAGTCAATTTCTACGAACGAGAAACAAACAATTCATTATCAGCATAGAGGACACGAATAATACAAATACACGATAACCCGTGTAATTTCATTACTCGATATATATCTCAAAATTCGGTGTAACCAAAACACTATTCCCAATGTTCCTACAATAGCCATCTCCATAACATAGTTACAATAGTTATAGAAATCCTACAAGTGGTTACATCTCTCTAGAGTAATTTTCATTATCTATCATAATTCAAAAGGTTAAACATAGTCTATATTTATAGACCCGATTATGGATGAGCATTTTACCCGGACCCGACCCAATTAGGTTAGATTTTTTAATGAAAAAATCTAGTTCAGGTCGGGTTTTTGTCAAGGGTAAACTCGGGTCGGGGTCGGGTTTAGGGTGAAAAATATCCGACCTGACCCGTCCCGAGACTAATAGTGTAATTTTCCCCTAAATTTGTTGGGATATTTATAATAATACCGCTCTTTATATATATTTTTATAATTAAGTATTTAAAATTGATTTTTTATTTATAATTTAGTCTTTTAAAATATATTTTTTTACAATTAAGTCCCATAAAATTATTATTTTTATAATTAGGTCCCTAAAATTAATTTATTTTATATAGGTCGGGTTTAGTATATTTATTTTCGGGTTGAGTCGGTGTCAGATTTAGTGTATTTATTTTCGGGTCGTTTTTTTTAAAAAATATGTTCGGGTCGGGTGCGGGTTTATGGCGTTTATTTTCGGGTTGGGTCCGAGTGGGCCAAAAACCTGACCCGTACCCATCATTAGACCTGAATACTTGGTCACCAATAAACCTTAATTATTCAATAATATCTCTTACCTGATATAGATATTTACTCATTAAAATAAGCCATACTTACCAAGTAATCTTCAACCACTAAAATTACAATAAAACCAAGCTTAATTACCAATTAGAAATTGAGTCAAAATATAATAGTTTTAAATCTTGATATTGTGAATAAAGTAAACTAGATTAGAATGATCACCCAATAATAAGTCTATGCAATACTCAGTTTGTATTAGTAAAACAATGAATAAAATTTCGATACTTATACAAAAAATAACATGTTGGCCTTGTTTGGTAAAGAGAGGTTTGGGCAAAAATTAGAGGTTTGACCAGTCAAATCCACTGTTGTTTGGTAAAGAGCGGATTGGGGTGAAACCACTAATTTTGAAAAAGTTCATAACATGAGCGTTTGAGATTAGAGTTTTGATATTAGAATTGTAAAGACTCTTTTACCCTTACCAGTTACCAAAAATTTCAAAATAACTTAAATTAAATATTTTCTCACCCTATTTATAAGCTAATCCTATTTATTTTTTTATTATTACATATTTATATGTATTTAACTTTATTAATTAATTAAATTATATTAAAATAATTATATAAATAATAAATTAATATATAAATCATTTGAATATGTTTAGAAAAGTTATATTAAAAATAATTTTATAGATCTAATTAATAATAATTACATACAAAATATTGATAACTAATAAACTATTCAAACAAGTATTGAATATAATCATGTCCTTATATGTCATTTTGCTTGTTTAAATAATCTAACAGCTATCAACTATCAGTTAATTTTACCAAACACTTTTATACAATCAACTAATACAATCCGCTAGTCAAATCATCTAATGCAATCAGCTATCAGTTAATGTAATTTATTATCCACTATCAGCTATCCGCTAATTACCAAACATGACCATTAACCATTTCTGACCCAACAGCAGCAGAGCTATATTGATACTAGAATATTCTATATTTGATCAAAACTTGACTCGTAAAATGTGAATCTCAAATTTGTAAAATATGTCTATATTGTAAATGACTAATCTAATCTCATTTTAGGCCTGCTCACGTAGTATTATATATTTCTTATTATTTTAGTTTTTTAAGTTGAGAAATTATATTCTCAAGATAAAATGTCGAAATTTAAATTTATATAACATGAGACAGTATAATTATTTTTGATCATTCAATCAATTAGTGGTCTTGTTTGTTAGGTTAGTTTTTAATAATAGGTAATAATTATATATATTTTCACTAGAATCTATTAACATATTTTTAATGTTTATATATCCTAACATTATAAATTATTAAAGATGTATTTATTTGATATAATTTTTTTTGACCAAAATGTGATTAAATACATACTATATAAAAAGTAAAATAACATCATTTGTTGTAACACCCGTGTTTTGGGGTTAGGAGTTAGTCGGGTTAGTGGTCCGAGTAGGTAAAATTAAATTAAATCCTTTTGACATTGACTTGAGTTAATTGAAATTTAATAAAAAGGGGAGGGACCAATGTGATGATTTAACCCAAAAGTTTTAAAAGGAAGACAACTTTTTGGAGACAAAAAGGGAAAAAAAGTATCATCTTTGTCCCCCCTTCTCCCATTTTCAAACGTTGGAGATCTTTCAAAAACCCCTCTAAAGCCCTAAACACTATTCCATTGATTTCTACATCAACCTAAGATCATTTTTCAAAGGTAATGGTACTTTCCCACTCTCCTCTTCATTTCCTATCTATCCATGGTCATAGATTTTAAAACTACACACTTTTGAAAAACTAGGGTTTAATGAAAGTTAAGATTTTTATGGGGGTTTTCATCTTGTCTTGAAATGTTAGGTTGGGTTTTGATTTAACCACCTTAAGATGCTTAAAATATGTTAAAATGGTTAGGTTTGGGTGAAAACTCGAAATGGGTTCTTGAGGTAATTTTTAGGGTGTCTAAAACTTGGTTTTTGGTGGGTTTTAGGTTGAAATTAGAGGGTTGATGGTTTATGTATGTTAGGAGGATGTTTTGGAACCATTTGGGGGTCATTTGGATGATTGAAAATAAAATTCTCAGCTAGGGTTTGAAGGAGCACGAAAATGGGCATATTTGGGGATTAATTTGATTGGAAAATTTGTTGAAGTTAGTTTGAGTTAAAGAGTTGAGTGTTGACTGAATTTTAGCATTGATTGTGAATAATGGATGTGTTTTTGGTTGGCTAGAAGCAAGAGGAGACGTCGGAGGAACATTGGGATCGAATCCGGACTTGTAGGAGGCTTGCTTTGGTTGCTAAGGAAGGGTGGTGAGTGACTTTAAATGTGTTTTAAAGTTGGTTCGAGTGTGTGTAGTGTATGAGTTGAAATGTGCTTGGTAGGCCATTTCTATGTAGATTTAAATTGTTAACTTAGCTCTTGATTTCCATTAAATGCTATTTGTGTTTGCCTATTTATGCTCTTGTGATATGTGGTTGATTTGCACATGTATGTCATGATATGTGTATGTGATGAGCATGGGATATGGTTGATGGGCATGTGATGTGGAAAATGTAAATTGACACTAATTAACTTACCGGGTGTAAATGATCGATCATTAGGATTAGTGTGCACACAAATTGAGTCAAAACGTACGTGGCCTTGATGGCGTTAAGTCATCAAGGAGGAGTACGGTGATATACACCAGAAGATTTTATATATTCTACGGGATGATGAGTGGAATCCCATCCGTAGGGCATGTGGTGATGAGTGGAATCCCGCTCATGCAAGGTTCGGTGATGAGTGTAATCCCACCGAGGTAATGTGAATGTTGAGATTAAATCTGCATATCTGGGTAAACTAATAGTGGCCAATTGAATTTGATCTTATGTTTGCGATGCATGATGTTGATAATTGATGTTTGAGCTTAGTATGATGTAAAATGCCATATTATGCCTCTTGAAGACTATCTAGGTCTATGTTGGGTTGTGTGGGGCTCGATTCGATCAACCAATTTAGCTCACCAAGTGGTGGAGAAGTGGATATTTGGGTGGAAGGGTTGTGGAAGCTAGAAAGATTAAAGACACAATGATTTATAGTGGTTCGGCCTTCTAACAAGCACCTACATCCACTACCTTAGCTTCCCACTAAGGATTTCACAATCAATCCACTAATTGATTCGTCCCCTTTTCTAGGATTAGGAGGAAACCCTTACAACCGATCAAGCTTCTACCCAAGCCTTGATCAAAACCCTCTTTTACAAAGAGACAAATGAAAGCAAACTTAAACCCTCTAATAGGTGTTTGTTTGCACAATTAAGCACTCACCCAAAACCTAAAACACTTGAGCAAATTTGACAATTTTGGCTCACTAGTGTTTGTCTATACAAGAAATGACACTTTAAGCACTAAGACAATTTCTTGATCATTTGTTGATTGACAATTGAAGCATTAGTCTTCTCTTGATGCTTGGAGGTCCCTTTTATACTCCCAATTGAGTTTATAGCCGTTTAGGACCGTTGGGGTTGAAATAGAGTCGTTGGAGCCTTTAATTCCCTCAATAAATGCAGTTCTGCAGCTCCCCGTTTCGAAACGCTCGAAGCCGTTTCGGAACACCCTCAATATAGAAAGAGCCGTTGCAGTCTGTCAGGGTACCCGTTTCGGAACACCCCCTTGCCGTTTCGAAACGCGTGTCAGGGTACCCGTTTCGGAACACCCCCTTGCCGTTTCGGAACGCATATCGGAACGCTCTAAGCCCGTATCGAAACGACCTGCATTTAAAAGTTAGTTGGGAAAGAGCCGTTGGGGTTTATGACCGTTGTGGTCAGTGCCACGTGGGCGTATCGAAACGGCCTAGCCTGTTTCGAAACGCTGGCCCCGTTTCGATACGAGTATCGAAACGTTTTGGCCACTGGAGGCACCTGTTTCGAAACGCCCTAAGGTGTTTCGAAACATTTGGTCAGTTTTGAGAAAATTGGCCTTTGAAAACATGAAAAACCCTTTTGAAAAATTCCTTAGATATTATTTCAAGTTGTTTGGACTTTGGAAATGTTTTAAATACTTTTTAAATCAGTCCAAAACATTTTTCAATTATTATATCAAAACATTAGTTCTACAATCTCCCCCTTTTTGATATAATGAAACCACTTGAAAAATTGTTTGGAATTCTCCCCCTTTAACTTCAAAAAAGTGAATAAGAGATTAAAATTTTAATTCACATAAGGCTCCCCCTTATTCATTTGAAAATTCAATTTTTCAAACCATTTCTCCCCCTTTTTGTTATATCAAAAAGATTTAAAACATTAAGTTCAAAAATAACAATAGAGGTAAAATTTGACAAAAATATGAATTTTGGTTTTAAAAATGGCTCCCCTTACTTAAAGCATCATCAAAAATGTTAGTCCAACACATATGATCATCTAGTTGAAATAAAAAAAATAAGACAAATAAATTCAAAGACAACTAGAAATTTTACCAACACTTGAACCCAAGGGAGGATGTGAAGCCTTCCTTCTTCAAGTGTTCTTCCTTGTGTGTATGGAGCTCCCCCTCAATGTTTGACTTGTTGAACATCTCCATCACACCTACAATAGACAATCAAGTAATTTTTGGTATCCAAATTGCTTTGGATCCATAAACGTTAGTTGCACAAAATTTAGTCCCCTTAGGAATCCATTTTTCAATTTCATCCTTTTTAGTTGAAGTATTAAGTCCTTTTGGGACCCAAACACTTCTAAAACATTTACCATTTATAAATCTAGGGGCACTAGATTGTCTAACATAAAAGTTTGATTTTCCAAAATTATTTTTCTTTTTAAGCTCTTTGGAAATCAAATCTTTTTCTCCTTGAACTTTTTGAAGCAATTTTTGTAAATCAAGACATTTTAACTCAAACTCTTCAAGTTTTGCTTCAAGTTCAAGTTTGGTTTTAGAAAGCAAATCATTTTGAATTTTTAACTTTGAAATCAATTTATTGTTTTTCAAAATGTGGCTTTTAAAATCTAAAACCAAATCGTCATAGGCATCTTGTAATTCATCAAAAGTGTAAGAACATGAAGTAGATGAATTAGAAGTTACCCTTGAATCTTCTTCGATGGCCATAAGGCAAAGGTTGGCTTGTTCATCGTCGGTGGAGTCCTCATCACTCCAAGTAGCCAATTGTGCCTTCTTCTTATGGCTTGAAGTGCTTGCCCTCTCCTTTCTCTTAGGTTCTCGTTCAAGTTCTCTCAAGGCTTTCTTCATGAATGGGGCACACTTCTTGAAGAGATGAACTATCTCTTCATCTTCATCCTCCTCTTCACTTGTGTAGACATGATGGCAAGTGGAGGATTTGAGAGCCATGGCACTAGCATTGATGCCAAGCCCTTTGATTTTCTTCTCTCCCATAGCTCGAATTTCTTCCCTCTTCTTCTCATCCTCCTTGTTCTTCTTCATGATTTGATGAGTGAGAAGTGACCCCATTAGTTCATCAAGCTTCAAAGTCTTCAAATTTTTGGCTTCGATGATGGCGGTCCTCTTTGAGTCCCAAGACTCGGGAAGTGAGTAGATGAGCTTTCGAACAAGCTTCTCCTCCGGGATGGCTTCTCCATAGCCTTTAAGACCATTGGTGATGGTGGAGAACCGATCAAACATCTTTTCGATGTTCTCTTCCGGATCCATTTTGAAGTTCTCATACTCCAAGGTTAGGAGCCCAATCTTGGTCTCCTTGACTTCATTTGTCCCCTCGTATGTGACTTCAAGCTTGTCCCATACCTCCTTGGCACTCTCACAAGAAGACATCTTCTCATAGATGGATGGACCAAATGCACAAAATAAAATGTGCAATGCTTTGCAATTTAGCTCCATCTTCTTGCGATCGTCGGCACTCCACTCCGCTTTACTTCTTTTAGGTACGAACGAGCCATCTTCAACTACATCCCATAGCTTGTAATCTTTTGATTTGATGAAGAACTTCATCTTGGTCTTCCAATGGGCATAGTGAGCTCCGTCGAAGAAAGGCGGTTTGTCTATGGATTGCGCCATTTGATCCGGTTGATGAAAAAGTGATCGAGCTTGCCGGATCTTCTCAATAGGATGTTAATCCTCTTCGATTGAGCCAAGCTTTGATACCAATTGTTGGGTTGTGTGGGGCTCGATTCGATCAACCAATTTAGCTCACCAAGTGGTGGAGAGGTGGATATTTGGGTGGAAGGGTTGTGGAAGCTAGAAAGATTAAAGACACAATGATTTATAGTGGTTCGACCTTCTAACAAGCACCTACATCCACTACCTTAGCTTCCCACTAAGGATTTCACAATCAATCCACTAATTGATTCGTCCCCTTTTCTAGGATTAGGAGGAAACCCTTACAACCGATCAAGCTTCTACCCAAGCCTTGATTAAAACCCTCTTTTACAAAGAGACAAATGAAAGCAAACTTAAACCCTCTAATAGGTGTTTGTTTGCACAATTAAGCACTCACCCAAAACCTAAAACACTTGAGCAAATTTGACAATTTTGGCTCACTAGTGTTTGTCTATACAAGAAATGACACTTTAAGCACTAAGACAATTTCTTGATCATTTGTTGATTGACAATTGAAGCATTAGTCTTCTCTTGATGCTTGGAGGTCCCTTTTATACTCCCAATTGAGTTTATAGCCGTTTAGGACCGTTGGGGTTGAAATAGAGTCGTTGGAGCCTTTAATTCCCTCCATAAATGCAGTTCTGCAGCTCCCCGTTTCGAAACGCTCGAAGCCGTTTCGGAACACCCTCAATATAGAAAGAGCCGTTGCAGTCTGTCAGGGTACCCGTTTCGGAACACCCCCTTGCTGTTTCGGAACGCGTGTCAGGGTACCCGTTTCGGAACACCCCCTTGCCGTTTCAGAACGCGTATCGGAACGCTCTAAGCCCGTATCGAAACGACCTGCATTTAAAAGTTAGTTGGGAAAGAGCCGTTGGGGTTTATGACCGTTGTGGTCAGTGCCACGTGGGCGTATCGAAACGGCCTAGCCTGTTTCGAAACGCTGGCCCCGTTTCGATACGAGTATCGAAACGTTTTGGCCACTGGAGGCACCTGTTTCGAAACGCCCTAAGGTGTTTCGAAACACTTGGTCAGTTTTGAGAAAATTGGCCTTTGAAAACATGAAAAACCCTTTTGAAAAATTCCTTAGATATTATTTCAAGTTGTTTGGACTTTGGAAATGTTTTAAATACTTTTTAAATCAGTCCAAAACATTTTTCAATTATTATATCAAAACATTAGTTCTACTATCTAGGTCTACTTGTCATTTTACCTATGCATGATAGAAATGAGAATTAGGGAATACATGCTTGAACCCTGCATTGTTGATGTTTTCGGTTTTAGAGCATCCTCACTAAGCTTATAGCTTACGCTCTCATTTTCAACAATACAGATCATTAGCGTGATGTTAGCTCGGAGCAAGGCAAGAAGGGCTTTCCAAGTTTTGTTGCTCAAGTACGGTTATTAATTATGTAGTAGTTTAGCAATGTGGCAAGAGTGTGTTTGAATGAGATTTGTAAGACTCATATATGATTTTGAGGTCTATGGCTTGACTTGGTTTGTAAGCATGATATAACTTGCCAAATGATTGAATGATGTATGTCTTATGAATGCTTAAGATTGCTTGATTGTATGTAAACCTATATGTGACGATTTGGTATCTTTTGCCTATTAAAGTCTTCAAACATGCTTTTTATGATATGTCTTTGATGTGCATTTGCCATGTATGAATGATCGTTTAAATCCATGTCTTGTGGGTGTTTGAGTATGCTAGACCTATGATGCATGCCTCTAGACTTTGTTTGTTGGTGTCGTGTGCCTTTAGGGGTCCTATGAGACCTTTAGACTTGTTGAAATTCCCCTAAATCTGTCTTTCAAAGGTTGCAGACAGCCCGCGTTTCGAAACGAGCTGGGTCGTTTTGGAACGGGCAGGCTTCAGGGACCCCGTATCGGAGCGCGTTTCGATACGGTTTGGCCTCTGGAAGCCCCTGTTTCGATACACGTTTTGGAACGTTTTGGCTACTGGAATTCTGAGAAAATGGCGAGATGAAGGCGTTTCGAAACGGGTCTGAAGGTTTCGAAATGGTCAAAATTTCATTGACCACAAGAAGTTGACCGTTGGGGGTGTTTCAGAACGGTTGACCCCCGTTTCGATACGGCCCCTTATAAGGGCTCTGGGCAGTTGACCTGGTCAAGGCGTTTCGATATGGCTCAAGGGTATTTCGAAACGGCCTGTATAAAAGATTAAAATTGGGCTGTTCAAATGTTGCTTTGGGTTCGAATAATTATCTCATGTATTTTATTCTGCTGTTTGATCACATAGGTCTTAAATGTACTTTTAGAAAAGATTAAGTTAAAGAAAAAAAATTAGGGTTGCTAACCGAGGGGAACCTTAACGGGTTTCGCTTCAGTTTTCCCCGTGTGGCCCACTTGGACCGATCATCCGGCTAGACCGGGACGAGGGGTTACATTTGTTTTCCTTAGCCATTCTTCCATTTTTAATAATTATTTATTGTTTTGTGCGAAGGAATACATTCCTAGATGCATGACCTAAAAGTGCTATTTTTTTCATCTAGAATAGTATTAAATTCGATTTAACTCGTTAAAAGCTCGAGTTGAGTTCGAATTTGAATTCAGTTCGAATGTGCTAAGTTTAATTTAACTCGCAAATAGCTTGAGCTTTATTTGAGTTAAAAGTGAATTTAGTCAATAATATTATTATTACTATTACTACTATTATTATTTTATTATAATCCAATAACATATATTTTAGTTTATTTTAATTTTAAAAAATAAAAAATAGTATATTATATTTTCGAATAGCTCGTAAGTTTTTCGAATATTATATAATTTAACTCGACTTGTTAAGAACACAAGTCGAATTCAAACTCAATTAAACTTTGACCAAATCAAAGTCGAGTAACTTGCAATTTGTATAGTTTCATGTACATGCTTATTTCAGCCAAGCTGACAAATGGAGGGATCAATCTGAAAGATTTAGTCCACTTCCCGCCATTTTTTCTACTCATCTCTCAAGCTTTCGCTGCACTCTCTTTCTTTCTTTCTATCCGATTCTGCTTATCTTTCTTTCTCAATTCATTGGAGTTGAATGCTAACGCTTCGTCCATCCCATCTCCTTCGCTGTACTTGTCTTTCTCGTCCCTTCAACCTTCTCGTTCCTCCCACTTCATCCCTTTCCTTTCGCCCCAAACTCCTCTCTCTTTCCTCCTTAAACCCTTACTCCAACATGTCTTCTCGCCCCTCCGCCTTCGATGCCCTCATGTCCAATGCTCGCCGTTTAGCGGCCAAGAAGACCCCTTCCTCTTCTTCTTCCCCTGCCAAGAAACGCAAATCTCCGTCGCCCACACCAAACCCTAATGCTATCGACCCAACTGAAGTCAAACCCGACCCAGAAATCCCCACTGCTGGAATTGAAAAACCCATTAACGATTCGCCCAAACCCAATTTAGATGAGACGGAGAAACCCACGGATTCGAAGAAGGCGAAGGCGGCGGGGAGTGCCTCCGAGAGAAATGCGGAGTTGAAGGGGAAAATTGGGCTATTGAAGAAGAAGCCGGCGGATTTTGATCCAAAAACGGTGGCGTGTTGGGGGAAAGGAGAGAGGGTGCCGTTTTTGTTTCTGAGCTTGGCGTTTGATTTGATATCGAATGAGACGGGTCGGATTGTGATAACCGATATTGTTTGTAATATGTTGAGGACTGTTATTGATACTACCCCGGATGACTTGGCGGCGACGGTTTACTTGGCAGCAAATAAGATTGCTCCGGCGCACGAGGGGTTAGAGCTGGGCATCGGAGATGCCTCCATTATCAAGGCTCTGGCCGAGGCCTGTGGGAGGACTGAACCGCATATCAAGACTCAGTACAAGGTAGAATTTTACGTTCCGCTTTATTTTGGGGCTTGATTAAAGCTTGCTAACATATGAGCTTGGCATTGAGTTATGTTGATTTACTTTTTGACAGGAAAAAGGAGACCTGGGCCTTGTTGCACAAGCTAGTCGTTCATCTCAATCAATGATGCGCAGGCCTGCTCCATTAACTGTTGTCAAAGTGTTTGATTCCTTTCGGCTCATTGCCAAGGTTCACCATGTTCTTTCTCAAATGGAATTACTTTGCCATAGAAGGGTGCATTTGGTTCCCATAAACTATACTAGTCTTCGATCTTGACATCCAAGGTTGAAATGGCTGTTTAGAACCTTGCATTAGATGAATGCTGCATACTCCCATCTTCTTTGTCGTAACAGTGGATATTTGACACCATTTGTGCTGTCCTAAATTGTTCACTTGGTATACACTGTTCATGCATTAGTAGGTGAACTGTTTCCAATGTTACTATTGCTAATGCACTTATTATTCTTGGGGCCTTTTGCTGTACAGTCTTGCCCAATATGCAGGGAAGAGAATGCATTAATTATTGGTTCTTGTTGGTGCATATTTATACATTTAATGTTTGGATTCCCCCCTTTTTGGTTGGTCTGCTTATACAGGAATCTGGAAAGGATAGTCAGGAAAAGAAAAAGAATCGTATCAAGGCACTTCTTGTTGCTGCAACGGACTGCGAACCTCTATACTTGATTCGTCTGCTTCAGGTTGTAACTAAGAGATAAATTTAGGACTAGTTTATATTTTATTCCTTGATTCTAAGATTTCTCGGGTTCGTCTTGCAGACAAAGTTGAGGATTGGATTTTCAGAGCAGACTCTGTTAGCTGCATTAGGACAGGCTGCTGTATATAATGAACACCATTCTAGACCACCTCCAAACATTCAGTCTCCAATAGAGGAGGTAACTAAATTTTATAGACGCAGAAATTAAACATTATACTATTTCTTGAATCATTAATGTAGTCTATCAGTTCGATGCACCATGCATTTTGTAGTTAATTCATACGAATTGCGTTATAAAATTCCACAAAATCATTGAAAGCACGAGGCTTAGATGTACATGAAATGACATGTCATCACATTTAGCGGCGAGGAAAACTTGGCTTGATGTGTTCTGGTATTTCATCTGTGTTCTCGGGAGGTAAGTTAGAGATGAAATCTGATTAAGACCTTTGTAGACTGATAGTGGTGAAGGGGAAAACGATATTGGCTGGTGAAAGAAGTCGACATCTATTAAGGCCTGCACATGGTTGAAAATTAGGTTTTTGTTGCTCTGGACTGGTACTTTTTACCTTGTTTTTATGCTGGCTAGCTTATTTTCTTTTTGTATAGCTGTGTGTTGAGGATTCACCTTTAGCTCTTCCATATTGACCTTAACTGATACACTGTTATTTATCTTTGATGACTCTCATGCAGGCTGCTAAGATTGTCAAACAAGTTTTTTCTATCCTTCCGGTGTATGATATAATCGTCCCTGCACTTTTGACTGGCGGTGTATGGGATCTTCCGAAGACTTGTAGCTTTACGCCAGGTGTCCCTGTTGGACCTATGCTAGCAAAACCTACCAAAGGTGTTGCTGAAATTGTAAATAAATTTCAGGATATCGACTTTGTATGTGAATATAAGTATGATGGAGAACGTGCACAGGTAAGAATTTAAAGTGCTACTTCTTGTTTCTGTAAGTTCCTACACATCATGTGGAGAAAAAAACCTTCGTGCCTTTTGTAGATTCACTACATGGAGAATGGTTCAGTTGAGATATATAGTCGAAATGCAGAGCGGAACACTGGAAAGTTTCCTGATGTTGTTTCTGCAATTACTAGGTAGACCTCTATTATTATTATGGTGACTTGTTCTGTTGATGTGTGCTATTTATTTCTCATGTTTGGTGATTAAAGGTTTCTTTGCCTCCCCTGCACCAAAGAAAGCATACTGGCCAAAAACTTATCTTCTGAGCGATTCCTTACAATGCATGTTAAAAAAGTTTCTAATTAATTGAAACCCAGCTATTACCACCTAATATTATAATACCTACCATTTAAGTTTATTGCTTCGTATTATATTGTGGTTTCACTGTCCAAAGTATATTGATAGTTAAAAATTGTAGTAATGGTCATAAGTTATAGGTACTTTTTCCTGCTATTGTTAAGGTGGTATCTACTAATGCAAGTCCCCTTCTCTTCTGTAAAAAGTATGACTTGCTAGAATTATTTAGAGAATACCTAATGAAAACTTTATGACTGGCATTGACTTTCACGTGAAAATTTAGATATTGGCATTAGATGTTATGGATCCTAACAAGGAGCTTGACAATAGAGATAAGCACACATTTACTGTTATAGTCCCTTGATACTTTTGGGTGCTTACAAACTATTTTAGCATGCCACTGCTTCTGCAATGTTGGTTTAGTTACTAAAATTTACTTTCTTGTGTAGATTCAAGAAGTCGTCCGTAAAATCATTTGTTTTGGATTGTGAGCTTGTTGCTTATGATCGAGCTCAAAAGAAAATTTTACCCTTTCAGGTAATGTCTTTAGATTTATTGTGCAATGTTAGTTCTATTTTGTGTACAACTTCATTTGTCTCTGTTAGTTATGTAGGAATATACGTGTAGAGTAAATTAAGGATTACAAGAATATTTCTTGTATTTACAATCCCTTACTTTAAGGGATTATATCTTTTCCTAGAATTAGTCTCTTTCCTAATTTAAAGTTTCCTAAGATAGAGATATAGCTTGTATATAAATATGTAATAGATCTTTCTAATAAAATAAGAGAATTACTCTGATTTCCTACATGGTATCAGAGCGGGTCGATCCTCTCTTCCAAATTTCAATTTTTTTCTTTTTTCCCTTTTCTCTCGACCTTTCTTCCTTATTTAGAAAATATGGGTACAGCAGAACTTGCTGCTTTTGCAATTAGCTCTCCAGTGAGCCCTCGTCCATCTAATTTTACCCTTTCGGATGCGTCTCTTTCTCCCATTCCGTCTCAATCAGCGAGACCAGCAGATGTTACTACACATGACAGTCCTTCCAGCAATTTCAGTAAGCAACAGATTGTGGAGCTCCAACAGATGTTTGGTCCAATTTCCTCCCAATCAGATTCTACTGTATTTTCTGCTACAGAAGGTAGAATTTCCTGTTTGGCCACTTCTAATCCTCTTTCCTGGATTATAGATTCTGGTGCCTCTGACCATATGACAAGCAACCTTCAGCTATTTCGCACCTTTAACCATTGCAACTCTAAAACCTCCATCAAAGTTGCAGATGGGTCTCTCTCCCAAGTAAAAGGAAGTGGCACTATTCAAGTGGGTGATAAACTGGTTTTGCCTAATGTGCTATATGTTCCTAATCTTGCCTGTAACTTGTTATCAGTTAGTAAGTTAGTTCAAGATATTAAATGTGATGCTCACTTTGGAATTAATGGGTGTGTATTTCAGGAACAGGGCTCGAAGAAGGTGATTGGCAGTGCTAGGCTATCCAATGGTCTCTATATCCTTGATGAATTACCAACTCAGATTTTTTCAGTTTCACGTTGTTTTAAGACTTCATCTTCTTCTTCTTTAAGTAACCCTGATGAGATTATGTTGTGGCATCGTAGGCTAGGACATCCAAATTTTGTGTATCTTTCAAAATTGTTTCCCAATTTATTTAGCCATAAAAAGCCTCATTCTTTTATGTGTGAAGTATGTCAAATTGCTAAACATACCAGACAAACATATGCTCCTTCCTCATTTACACCCACATCTCCTTTTTCTATAATCCACAGTGATATTTGGGGTCCGTCTAAGGTCAGAAGCTTATCTGGGTCTAGGTGGTTTATTACCTTTATTGATGACTATTCTAGGACTACTTGGACTTTTTTAATGAGGGAAAAGACGGAAGTTGAGTCAATTTTCAAAACTTTTTATCAAATGATTGAGAATCAGTTTGACAAACATATTAAGGTTGTGAGGAGTGATAATGGGCGTGAATACCTTAGTCAATCTCTTGGGTGTTATTTTCGGGAAAAAGGTATTGTCCATCTTACTTCATGTGTCAACACTCCACAACAAAATGGAGTTGCCGAAAGAAAAAACAGACATCTACTAGAGGTTACGAGGTCTCTTCTTTTTTCAGCCAAAGCACCTAAATATCTTTGGGGGGAAGCCTCTTACTGCCACCTACCTTATCAACAGAATGCCCAGCAAAACCTTGGGTTTTGTAGCACCAACAGAAGCCTTATTCAAACATTTTCCTCACTTTAAACCACTGTCATCTGTTCTTCCTCTTAGGGTATTTGGCAGCACAGCTTTTGTTCATGTGCATGATAAAAATAGAAGTAAGTTGGACCCTAAATCAATCAGGTGTGTGTTTATAGGATATTCCTCTAGTCAAAAGGGTTACAAATGCTATTCTCCTATTTCTAAAAAGACCTATGTCTCTTTCGATGTCACTTTCTTTGAGGATAACCCATATTTTGCAGGGACTGAACTTCAGGGGGAGAAAAATGAGGAATTTCAGCCCTTTGTTTTTCCACCTTCCATCATTTCTCCTCTACCAGACATTCCTCTCATATCCAATCCTGAAACCACCAGAAAAGAAAACACTATGCCAACAGAAATGCACTCTCCTCGGACCAACAAATCACCAAGTCCTTGTACAACACCTCTTCCAGCACCTAGGGCTGTAGCACAAATTTCCCCTACTTCTGTGCATCCACAACCGGCTGACAGTCAAATTAAGGTGTATACCAAGAGAAGAAGAGTCCCTAATGAAGTAAATAACCAGCCTAGCACTTGTCAAGAACCAGACTCAAGTCCTGTTGCTGTTGAACCGGGCTTAAATCCTGCTACTGCTGAGATTGAAGGTAACATTACTCCTCAAGATTCTAGTGATCTTGGTGACTTTCCTATTGCTATTAGAAAGGGAGTACGAAAATGTACTATGCACCCAATTAACAAATTTGTTGCCTATGGTAGACTTCAGCCCACTTTTAAGGCCTTTACAGCCAGCCTAGACAGTGTGCAGATTCCTAAAACTGTGGAGGAGGCCTTAAAGAATCCCAAATGGAAGAAAGCTGTAGAAGAAGAAGTAAGGGCACTCGAGAAAAATGAGACATGGTGTTTGACAGATCTACCAGAGGGAAAGAGAGCTGTTGGATGCAAGTGGGTGTTCACCATCAAGTACAACTCAGATGGGAGCATTGAGAGGTATAAGGCAAGGCTGGTGGCTAAAGGCTTTACACAATCCTATGGGGTGGATTATCAAGAAACCTTTGCACCAGTGGCTAAATTGAATACCATTAGAGTCTTGTTGTCCATAGCTGTGAACAAGGACTGGAAATTACACCAACTAGACATCAAAAATGCCTTTCTCAATGGGAGGCTCGAGGAGGAAGTATATATGCAAATACCACCTGGTCTAGAAGGTAAAACAACTAGAAATACAGTGTGCAAACTCAACAAATCACTGTATGGACTTAAGCAATCTCCAAGAGCCTGGTTCGAGAGGTTTGCAAAGGCTATGGTAAAGAATGGATTCAAACAAAGTCAGGCTGATCACACCCTGTTCAGAAAGGTTGCAGCAACTGGTAAAATGACCTTATTAATTGTGTATGTTGATGACATAATTATTACAGGGGATAATAGTAGAGAAATTGAGAATTTGAAGGCTATTCTTGCCCGAGAGTTTGAAACAAAGGACTTGGGGAGTCTAAGGTACTTTCTGGGTATGGAAGTAGGAAGGTCAAGTGAAGGTTTAGTCATCAACCAAAGGAAGTACATCCTAGATCTTCTTACAGAAACCGGGATGCTTGGGTGCAAGCCAGCTGAGACACCCATGGACCCAGGGTTAAAGTTCAACAAAGAAGAAGCTGGTAATCCAGTTGACAAAGAACCCTATCAAAGGTTAGTTGGAAAATTGATTTATCTTTCTCTAACAAGGCCAGACATTGCATACTCAGTGAGTGTTATAAGCCAGCACATGAGTGATCCTCGAGAAGAACATTTGGAGGCTGTTAACAGAATTCTGAGGTACCTAAAATTCACCCCTGGTGCTGGGCTAATTTTCAAGAAAAATTCAGACAGAACAGTGAAGGTATACACGGATTCAAGCTGGGCAGGAGAGCTCACTGATAGAAGGTCAGTTAGTGGATATTGTGCTTATGTTTGGGGCAACTTGGTTACTTGGAGAAGCAAAAAACAGGCTGTGGTGTCAAGGAGCAGTGCTAAGGCAGAATTTAGAGCATTAGCTCTTGGAATATGTGAAGGAATGTGGATAAAGAGGCTTCTCAAAGAGCTGGAGTTGGATGAAAAGACTGAGTTCGAGGTCTATAGTGACAGCCAGTCAGCAATGAGTATTGCTAAGAATCCAGTGCAACATGACAGAACCAAACACATTGAAATAGATAGACACTTTATCTATGAGAAAGTGAATGGTGGTATTGCACAACTAAATTATATTCCTACCAGGAGCCAGATAGCTGACATCTTTACTAAAGCACTTCCAAGAGTTATTTTTGATGAGTTTACATCCAAACTGGGTATATACAACATATACACAGTTTGAGGGGGAGTGTTAGTTATGTAGGAATATACGTGTAGAGTAAATTAAGGATTACGAGAATATTTCTTGTATTTACAATCCCTTACTTTAAGGGATTATATCTTTTCCTAGAATTAGTCTCTTTCCTAATTTAAAGTTTCCTAAGATAGAGATATAGCTTGTATATAAATATGTAATAGATCTTTCTAATAAAATAAGAGAATTACTCTGATTTCCTACAGTCTCCAAAATACTATAATACTATGTATTAGTTGGTGATCCTTCAACAATCAAAACACATCTTGCTATCTGGCATTTCACTATTAACATATTTCTGAAATGTTTGCTTTAGTTTTGTATTTGTCAAAGTGGCCATATCTTGTCACTGTTAACCGTTGACTAATTCCTTTGGGATGTTTTAGAAGATGTTTATTGAACTAGTTTGAATCCAGGGTTTCTGAAGGTGATATTGTTGACGATGATTTTTTTATACGCAGATCCTTAGTACAAGAGCACGGAAAAATGTGGTTGTGAGTGAAATCAAAGTTGATGTGTGCATATTTGCTTTTGACATCTTATATCTTAATGGGCAATCACTTCTTCATGAACAACTTAAAGTTCGTAAAGAGGTATGCGTTATGCTACAACACATGGTTTTGGAATTTTGGCCAAAAAAATGTTTGTCAGGATTTATGAAGTGATTGTATCACTACAACAACATATATCTTTGCTAAACTGCTTATATCATCATCTTTATCTCAAATGCCAAAATTTCAACTGTATTAGTTTTAACAAGAATTCACTATTAAGATTTGTGTTATGCGACAAGGAGACCGAGTTGGTCTGCATGATTGAGTAATTTGATTGGGAGTGTTATTTATGTTGAGGAAGTGTTTATCTCGTTCTATTCAATTCACTAGGGTCTTCTTCTATTTGTCCTTTGCAGAAGCTTTATGACTCATTTGAGGAAGAATCTGGATTTTTTCAGTTTGCAACAGCCTTAACATCAAATGATCTTGAGGAGATTCAAAAATTCCTTGATTCTGCTGTTTCTTCAAGGTGTTTGTTTAATTTTCCCTGAAACTTTTAGCTGGCAGCTGGAATGATCCCAACAAATATTGTAAAAGAAAATCAGGAAAATACTATTATTTTCAGATGTGACGCTAATCAGTCTTACTTTTCAGTTGTGAGGGTTTAATTATCAAAACATTGGATAGAGATGCTACATATGAACCATCGAAGCGGTCACTCAACTGGCTAAAATTGAAGAAAGACTATATGGAAAGGTAAGGTGTTAGAAATGTTTGCTTCTCGGTGCAAATTACAATCAGGTATTTTTTGTGCATATGCAGCTTTTGATGTTTCTCTGTTCCATGCAGTATCGGAGACACATTAGATCTAGTACCTATTGCGGCTTTCCATGGCCGTGGGAAACGGACTGGTAATCATTTTTGTTTATATATTGTATCCGTTGATTGGAGCATGTATAGTGTTTATCTTATGCTGATTATTTCTGCTTCCATTGTAGTTTTTATGTGATTCTGTCTTTAATTGATGCCTCATTTGTGTTGATGGTGCAATCATGTTTATCCTTAGGCATCTATGGTGCTTTTCTCTTGGCATGTTACGATGACACTAATGAAGAGTTCCAGAGTATCTGTAAAATTGGTTAGTGAAATTTGAATTGCTACTTTTTGACATATTGGCCGTCTTTCAGCTGATGACCCACTGTCCCACCTTCTCTTTTCCTTCTCTCTTTGATGCTCAATAGGTACAGGATTTTCTGAAGCACAGCTTGAAGAACGTTCTTCCAGTCTACGCTCTAAAGTGATTCCTGAACCAAAGGTTTGTCTCCTGATATTTTCTGTTGTAAGAAATGGAAATCATGGGCAAATTTATAATTTTGATAAGTATACAAATTCTGATTTTCTTATTGGTTACAGTCCTACTATCGTTGCGAGGTAAAGCCAGATGTATGGTTTGAGACTTCAGAGGTAAAATCACACTTCTTTGAGTATCTTTGTGGTTTGTAAATTTGTTAATTACATGTTCCATGATTACTACGTTCCTGTAATGGACAAAACTGTTATTTAGTGGGGTATGCTTGCATGATGCATCAAATCAGGTATGGAATGCTTTGATCAATTGGTTGGGAGGTTGGTACTTGCCACAGCTGTAGTTAGGATCAGACTCAAGCCTATTCCATAGTAGGGTTGGTGGGAAGTGTGCCTTTACTCTCTAATCTGATGGGGCAAAGCACAATTCCTATGCATGTCATGTCATAAACAGTGACAATGAATTCTCAGTTTTCTAGATCAGTGACGAGCTTTCTCAATTACACTATTCTTTTGCATGGTGCATGCTTGCATTATTTGTTATCACATTTTTTACTCCATGTTCTCCATTCGTTCTGTCTGCCTTGTAGGGATTTTGTAGAGATTTTTTTCTTCAAGGATCCATTTCTTGCTGCCATTTGAAATAATTATAAACTGAATTTGTGGAACTTTAGTAAATGTTTTTCTCTATTCTCATTGTGAACTTTTGTTGTGCCCTACAAAAGTTCTAACATATTTTAGATCCTAAATGAATTAAGAAGTATTCTGTTTTTTTTGTTGGTATATCTATTGTCATAACGACCTAGATCTGCTAAACTCCCTTTTGCATCAATAAATCTGATTATATAAGCTTTAGGCTATTGCTGTTCATTGCAGTACTTTTTTTAATTGTTTCTTGAACTTCTTGCAGGTTTGGGAGGTGAAA
Organism: Hibiscus tridactylites; assembly: GCA_958450335.1. Taxonomy (NCBI): domain Eukaryota; kingdom Viridiplantae; phylum Streptophyta; class Magnoliopsida; order Malvales; family Malvaceae; genus Hibiscus; species Hibiscus tridactylites. The sequence continues at coordinate 41,195,933 of OY288292.1, forward strand.
GTGGCAGACTTGACCATTAGCCCTGTTTATTCTGCTGCTATTGGGATTGTGGATCCTGCTAAGGTGATAAAAGTTGTCACATGTTGAAGCCTTTTAGTTTTATTTATTTCAATTTATTTCTCAATGTCCCGTATGTATTGTTTGATTATTACTGAATTCTAGGGGAGGGTGACTCATTAGTTTGGATCTTGCAACTGTTGTTTTTATCGAAGTTTTCTCAGTTATTAGAAAATGAACTCATTTATTTCCTTGTTATTCTTGGTAAAAGGGTATATCTCTCCGGTTTCCTCGTTTAGTTCGTGTTCGAGAAGATAAGACACCAGAGCAAGCTACATCATCTGAGCAGGTGAAGAACAAAAAAGTTGTCTGTTAATTTGTTCATGCGGTTTATGGAAGAGCAACCATATGTGTCTGTATGCTCCACTTGTTCTCTTTTTTCCTTAATTACTTTTCTTGAATATTTGCAGGTCGCTGAGATGTATAATGCTCAAAACCACAATCAAACTAACAATGAAGAAGATGGTGAGGATGATTGAAGCATTCTGATGCGTCAATATTCCTCCCCCGGTAGGTGAATAGCAATAATTTCGTGTGTGAGGGGGACTGGTGTCTCCAGTTTCTAAACCTTGCAATGTAAATACGGATATTCCTCTTCTTGGTTGCATTCAAGAAGGTTCCTATTGCTGGATAGTCTAATTTCTTTACGAGTTTTCTTGAAAGATAGAGGCTGTGAATATTTTAATGCAATTCGCTGCCTATATTGAAAAATCATGTTGGAATTTTGATGAGTATTGTTTTTGAATTATCATGTTCATTGTATCAGAGCCTTGGTCTAATGTAGATAATGTTTTATCTGGGAACCTACTAGTTCTTATGATGTAGATAATGTCTGCCATTATCATCGGTCTAGCCAGGAATGATTGCCCTTTTTGATGGGAATCATCGAAGTCTTTAGGCATATCCGTCTTGACCTGAAGATGTTGTTCTAGACACTCCAAGTGGAGGACCTAGAAGCAAAGACCTAGTCATTGGAGGCAGGATTGAGTCTTCAGTCAAGTAAAACATGCCGTGTGGAATGGAAAAGAAGAAGAAAAAACAGGTTTTGTTTTTAATACCCATTTTTCTGCCTAAATTTTCAATCAAAGTCTTTTGCATGAGCTGCACTTGGATGCTACAGCCTACAGCCTTTCTTTTTCTGTTAGAAAGTGGGAAGAATTCATGGCCGCTCCTGTTTGTTTTACTGCTTCAATACTTGCCTGTTTCGTTGGAACAGCAAGTTAGCCCACAATTCATAACCATGTTTATACTTGAACCAGTTTGGGTTGCCTTAGAAATTTTTAAATGAAAATGTGTCATTATCCAGACCGCACATTGGGCTTGACCTTTCAGGCCTTGCCGAATCTGATGTTAACCTGTAAAACAGGAGTCTGCTTAGGGATGGCTTTATAGCCTTAGCCTATAGTCTGGATATTCAAGTTCGCTATTATATGAATGCCTATTATTTAATTGACTGCATATTATACTATAAAATTCAAATCTTAAAACTAAACCCTAAACCCTAAATCTTGTACTCTAAATTATAAACACTAACCCAACAACTTAAATATCTAAACTTTAAACCCTAAAGTTTTTTTTTCCATTTTGCTATAATTTTTGTTAAATAAATTTTGATATTAGAATATTTTATCCTTAACTATGTTTGCGTTATTGTTTTGGTATTACAACTATTATTTTTCATAAAATAATATCTAATATTATGATTTTGTTCTGTTCTGGTACTCTTGTTAAAAATTAAAGGAAATAGTGATGTGACTTAGGTTAATAGTAGTTTTAGTCCAAAAACTTGTACAACCTATCAGTTTACTTTAAAGTTTTATCAATTTAAATATTATTTTAATTTTTTATTTTTCTTCTTCTAGTCAAACGTAATTTGCAAATTTATCTCAAAATTAAGATGTTTTAAATTGATGGATTTTGGACTAAATTGATCATGTATGTAAGTGTTTTGGATTAAAATTGTGATTATACCAAGCTATATCATCATCTTTGTTAGTTTTTAACGACCAAATACTAAAGTAGAAACAAAATGTAACATTAGGTGTCATTTTGTCAAAAATAATAGTTAAGGTGTTAAAAAAGTAACGCGAGCATAGTTGAGATACAAAATATGTAGTTTCCCTTTATTTAATTTGGATTTAAGAATTAAGTAGGTTTGTTACAGTGTTGCCTCAGTTCCATGTGTGGCATAGTTAAGGGTATATTATTAGTTGAGCAGGAACAAGTTGGTAGCACATTCAGTTGGGTTACACCAATGAAATCCACCCTTCCATATTTTCTATGTGAAGTCGACTCTGTTTTTGATTGGGACTTGTTGCTTTTCAACCAGTTTGATTCCTTCCAATTGGGATATGAAGCTAAAACTATAACCTCATTTCCCAAAATTCAAATTTATCAGGGTAATAGTAATATTAGCATTAAGATTTAAGCAGTGATTGTGAAGGAGGGAAACATAATCATAGGTAAGCAGATCATGGTTGTGATTCGTGGGATCCACTCACCCGACAACCAAAGCAACCCCTTCTTGGTTGGTTGTTGCCCATCCCAACTACTCCACAACCCCCCCACTTACAAAACACAAACCCTAGCTTACTAGTCATCTCTACATTCCACAGCAATCTTGGAGAAAAATCAAGCCCCCCAAATACAAAATGTGAAGGGAAAAAAGGACAAATATCTTCACCCGAAATCCCTGGCAAAATGCCAAGCCAAAGGGTAATTAGGAAATTACTTTATACTATAACACTAGTATTGTTTGTAGCACTAGCAGTCATTGGAGGACTAATCTCTGGTACTTGGTCTCTCTAGGAGAATCAGAGCCATCAAATTCACTCCTTTTTCTCTCATCTTTACCACATGCGTTGTTGCTGATCAAGGAGTCCTGGTGGTGGCGTTGTGGTGGTAGTGGTGAAGGAATGGTCACCGGGGGGATCTCAAAGGACTCAAGCGGTGGTGGTGGGTGTCTCCATTCAGGCAACGGTCCAGCCAAAAGAAGGGTTTGCAATAGCGGACCCGCTTTCATCACTGCCTGTAAAAGCTTTCCCTTTTCAGGCAATGGCCTTTTAGGCACCAGCTCTATGGCAGCTTGTGCCGGCAGCTGCGGTCGTTGAATTGGGTCGACAACAGGAGACGAAACAATGCTTTCCTCGCAATCAGATGATGAGAAACCATTGTTGGAGTCCATCCCTCTCCTGGGTTCCTCTTCGATGCTGGAAACTCCAGAGAGAGGAGCAACTTGGTGTTGTTGCTGGTGAATCAGTAGTTTCTCGAGGAGAAGTGTTTGGCATTTGTGGTGAGCTTCATCTCTGTCTTTCATGGCCTTGCTCAGCAACCCTTTGAGCTCAACTAATTGATCATCTCTCTTTCTAAGCTCCTCCTGAACTACCAATCTCGTTTGTTCCAGCTCCATGGTAGTGTACAGAAGAGAGTGCTTAAGCTCTTCCACAGTCTGCATAATTTAAAACACCCAATTAATCCCAAGTTATGGATAATCAAGCCAAAAAGGAAAACAGATTAAAACAAGAAATGGGCATTAAATTACTATTACCCTTCCTTGACAGAGATAAGACCAGCTAAGAGGGGAACCTCGATGAGTATCCATGGTATCAGTATCAGAGTTGGATACCCTCAAAAGAAGTGAACTTTCCTATTTAGAGAGAAAGAGAGAGAAACAGAGGATCAACCAAAGGTGGGGTTTATGAGTGGTTTCTTCCGAGCTTATAAATAACAAGGGACGGCAAACAGGATAGTAACAGCAACTACTTTTCTTGTCAACTTGTAGTTAGTCCTTATACTACACTCAACTTTAGAGTTTAATCCATGTATTTTAGTTTGAGAATTTGATCCTCCTACTATTATTGATGATATGCCTAACTTAAGTATTTTAGTTTCACATAATTTAATCATTGTATTATTATAAATGATATGTTTTAGTTTAAGGAAAAATATCATGCGATGAAAATAAAAAATTTTCACAGACATTTTAGCTTTAGAATTTAGGGTTTATAGTCTAGTGTTTAGAATTTAGAGTTTAGAGTAATATGGTTATAGATTTAGGTTTTAACCTACAAATTTTAAATTTTAACTCTAAACTCTAATCACATCCCCTAAATTCAAAACTCGTACACTTAAACCCCTAAACTCTATACCCTAAACAAAATCCCTAAATTCTAAAACTAAGACACTTGTGAAAATAAAGTTTCTATAAACACTTGTACATGGAATAATTACCCTTAATTTAAACTACTAAATTTGTTTTAAAAATTCATTAATCGACTGATCTTATATTTTTAAATCCAAAACCTAAAACTTCTATAAATAAAATAACTTTTGATAATTACAATCATATAAATTTCAGGTCGGTTATTGGATTATATTTTTAGGTAAACTATATCCATGAACACCCAATTATAGGTATGCTATTATTTTGACCATCAACCTTTCAATTTTGTCAATTAGACCACAAAATTATTTAAATGGTACTATTAATTAAGCCACGTTAATAATACACCACGTCTTTACCTAAATAGATATAATTTAAATAATTAAGTAGTCTGATTGACAAAATTAAAAAATCGGTGATCAAAATAATATTAAACCTATAGTTAGATGATCATGGATGTAGTTTACTTTTCTTTTAAATTTCAAATGACTAGTAAAATATCTAATAATATTAATGATTTGGACTGAATTAATACTTAAAAAAACAAAAAAAAAACAAATTATATTAATTTTTTTGAATAGTCTAAAAGTAATTATAAGTTAATATTTGTTCATAGATATTCTTAACCATTTGACAAAACATACGCAGTTTGTAGACGTTGCGATTGAATTCGGGTCTCCTAAAATGAACATCATTCGCTTTTTCACTATGCCCACTAGTTGGGTTCATTATATCAAATTAATCATTTAATTCAGAATTAACATAAGGACAGTCATAAGTTACTATTTACTTATTTTGGGTGCGTCTCTTTCACTCGCTCTCTTTTTTTTCTTTTTTCTTTTTGGTACCGCGCGGGTTGGACAAAAGCACAAAAGGCCAAAACGATGCCAATTCTATCCTCTCTTCCAATGCCTTTCATTTTGGTTGCTCTTCACTTTTGTATTCAGTCCACAGATGTCATGTCATGCCATGCCATGCATGCATGATGTATATGCATCAACATTCAACACCGGGGGTTCTTATCTTGACCCATGCATGCACCATGCATGCAGCCATGAACAATGAACATTCAACGCCAACGTGCTTTAAGAAACAATCAGATGATAACGCCAATAGGCAATAGTGGGAGTAGAAAGGAAAATCCAAAAAGAATGATATTGTAAGAACCAACAACCTAATTTTACATTTGTTTATTTCTCTATGCTTTTGAACCAAGGCAGATACTCAGGGACGAAGCCATTAAGGCTTCGGGAGGGGCAATCGTCCTCCAACTCCGAAGAAATTTTTTTCATCTTTATCTTCTTATTTAATTTTTTTTAAAATAGTTTATTTATAAATTTGCCCCCCCAATTTTAAATATTTATAATTTTCCCCCAAATCCTGATTCCGCCCCTAGAGATACTCTGTTTAATTAGGAACCAGGGTGATTAGACATTTACAGTTCTTAAAGTTGTTTTATACGCAGGACGATAATTGATTAGGAACCAAAGGGAGATACTCTGTTTAATAACCCAAGGATGAACATCATTTTCTTTGTTAGTAAAAAATTTTAAAGTTATTTTATACGCAGGACGATAATTAAACTCTCAACTACTGATTAAGGTAAAAAAACATATGTTAAATTTGTCGATAAATATAAATATTTTTACCTTAACCAATTAGTTTGATGCGGAAAAGCTTGCCACGTGTAAAGAATAAAGATCAAGCACTATTAAAATCAACATGAGTTGAATAAAGGCTGAATTTTGTACTCTAATTAAGATGCCCAACAATCTTATATATTGTATATGATATTTTCCCTTATAATAAATGGAAAAGTTCTCTCAAAACAGTCAATGCCCACAATCTTGACCAAAGCCATGTTTTATGTCATATGCTATATATATATGATCAACACAAAGTCATAGTAAACTGATTTTAGGTAGCAAACTTTAGCTTTCACTTGGAAATTGGAAAGGATTTTTTTGTTTTATATTGACCTATAGGAATATATTTTTCATTTAATGAATAATGTACCTCCATAAATGTATAACAAATAAGATTTCAAATATATAAAAGGACATAATTATTTTATTGTCCCAAACTTTACCAATTTAATCGTTTTATCCCTTAAACTTTTGTTATATTTTTCTGGCCCTTGGATATTTTTTGTCAAATTATTCGAATTGTGATGGATTACAAAAAACGTCATTAAGATGACATAAGATATTTTGTCCTAAATGAAATGTTGATACCAACTATTTATTTTTATAATCGTTAATATTTTTTTTTGAATTTTTTTGATAACGTGGAAAAAGATTATAGTTGATGTCCACATTTAAATAAAGAAAAAATAGCTGACAATCAACTTAACAATTCTCTTATGTTTGGGGTCAATTTAACAAAAAAAAACTTAAATATCTAAACTGATAAAGTTGAGGGACCAAAAAAATAATTCAAACATATAAAAAAACAAATATACGAGTATTGATTGTGTACCCATATTTAACGCTCACTTTAAATATAATAATTGGTAGAAAAAATAATAATTCAATATTAAAAGTATTTTACTAATATTATATAATTTCATAATTAAATTCAAATAGAACTACCAGATAGGGTGGATAACCTGATATTTGCAAGGGTCTAAATTAAATAAAAAACAATGAATATTTAGGTGCAAAATGAATAAATGCTTTATCACCTATGTTAATTACCATGCATGGTCGTTGGTATACACTACTAGCAACGGGGTTTTTTTTTTTTGTGAATAAAATTATGTAAATTATAAAAACTAAACGTACACTAAACTAGTTAGTTTAAGGTAAAATTGACAGATGATCACTAAACTATTTTAAAATAATTATTTTAGTCACTGATTTTTTGAAAGTTACAAATGAACACTAAACTTTAGATTTTATTATAAAATGAACATTGAGCTGTTAGATGCCGCTAACAGTCTAACGACATATTGACTGAGCAATCAAAATAATATATTAGTTGTTACAAGCATTCTGTAACTTATAATAACTTATAATAAACAACTAAATTGTAACAATTAAATAGTTCAATAACCATCTTGTAACACTTATGTAACAACTAAATAGTTCAATGATTATTCTGTAACATTTATAAATTTTAATGACCATTTTATAATAACTAGCATATCACTTTAATTGCCTAGCCAGCTTGTTAACGATATTTAATGACTCGATTCTCATTTTATAACAAAATTCAAAGTTTAATGCCCATTTTCTAGAAGTCTAATGATCAAAATATATAATAATCCGTTAAAAATAATTTAGTAACCATTTGTAATCTTTTCAACCCAAAGAACTCATTTTTGACTGTGAGAGAGATTAGTACACAAATTGGAACCCTAAAAAGTAGACATTTTGCATCCGGCATTTCTCTTTCGTGGTGTCTTCTCTCAATCATGTTCATATATATATATATATATATATATATATATATATATATATATATATATATATATATATATATATATATATTTTGGAGTCAATGGTTGATATATTGTGTGATTATTGGTGTAAACATGGGAGCTGGTAACCAAACTTTCCCACCCATATTTGCCAAAGGAAGCTAATGGACCCAATGTTTGCACATTAAAGTCCTCCTTGTAGGAAAGTGGGAAGCCTTCCATTTTACTAATCCAAGACCCTTTCTTCTTAAAACAACCCTAATCAAATACTTGTCCTGTATAAATAATGTAACCCAAACCCTTAAAAGTGATTAATTAAAGGGTTTAGCCTTAATAAGGGGATAGTTTTTAGTATAGTAAATAATTTTGAATTATTATGTATTGTCCATGGGCATTATTGTATTATTATGTCTCAACTTTATCAAAATCAACTCTTGTACTATATGTGTGTGGGGACTTGCCTAAGGAAACGGCAAACTCAAGCATCACACCAAGATAATTATTACTCGTCCTACCCTTGCCTCATCTTTTTGTGCCTTTTTGAACATGCATATTTATGGTTAACCAAAATACTATAATAATTATCGTATAAATTATGTTCTTAATACAATTAGATGATATTTTTCCGATAATTTACCTACATATGAATATTACTTTGGCTCAATCCTTATTGAATATATATACCTCAACTTCAATCATACATGGTGATTTGGCTGAATATTCTCTTTTGGAATTTTATTGAAAAAAATATTCCCCTTTAAATAACATTTAAAAAAATACCTCTCATTCGGCCACGTAGGGCAAACTCTCGTTTCACAAAATGCGAGTTTGGAACTCTCTTTTTACAAAATTAATTTATTAAGTTTTTATTACACAGAACTCTCATTTTACAAAACGCGAGTTTGCGCTACATGACCTGAATGAAATATATTTTTTTAAATGTTATTTAAAGGGTGCTTTTCCCAATAAAATTCCAAAAAAATTATTCAGCCAAATGTACCAATCATACATTTGTAAAAATTTAATTTAGAGCGTCAATACATCACTCATATAATGACAAAAGACTTGTACAATTTAAGGGTGAACTAATAACAAAAAAATGACTCGGATTGTAGTGTTTAGGCTTATTGTATTTTATATTTATTTTTTATAATATAAAATAAGCATTTTATATTTAGAATAATGAAAAAAAATTAAAAATATTAATTATGTTATGAATATTTATCTATGTATGTCTATCATGATAAGAACTTTATCTTAGAGATTTGATTTACTTTATCATTAAAAATATTATCTTTATTAATTAGAGTTTCATGTAATATGTATTTCTTATGCCTATAAATAGATGATTTGATCAATGTATTGTACACACTTGAATATTCAGAATAAATACAAATCTTTCTCTTTCTTTCATCTCTTTGCTCTTTGTTCTTATTATTGTTTTTCTTTATTTTATTCACAAGATGTTATCAACACACTTTGCTTACAATTATTTTTAAGAACATTTTGGAGGCAAATTAAACGTTGTGCGGAAGCCGACATCAATCATGTAATTCAAGTATACTGATCACGTTTTGGTTTATCCAAATTCAAAAGCGTTTGATTCTTCTGCCTAAATGCCTACGATACTTGAAGGTTTTAAGTTTTACATGATATGTTTAAATAGCGTGGTAAGAGACATGACGTAAAAAGATTATGAGAAGCTGTCTTGGTCATTTGCTATGTTTCCATTGTCCTCGAGAAAAAAATCAATATTGGTAAATTCTATATTTATTTTTATTCTTTAAATTACGGTTTTAAAGAGCGATAAATCATGGTAATTTATGATCTACAAGAAGACTTTTATAAAGTCTATATTTGCTAGAAAGTAGTAATTTTTCTGTGTCGAAAAAATTCGACTATAGACTTCTCCCAAGTTTAGATTACGAAAACTCATCTCAATCCAAGAATTTTCAAGGGAGGCATTCCCTGAAGTGAATGCAAATATAATATTAAATTTACTCAGCTTCATTTCCTGAAGTGAATGTGATATTATATAACATAAAGAATTAAAGTTACATTAAAAGTTGTGGTCGTGGCTGAGAACATGAATATAAACATGTACAAGATGGTCATTTCAAAAACACTTATACCACTAGAAGTGGGATTATAAGGATCACAAAAATGATAACCCATCAGAAATGAGATTATAATGATGACAATAGTGATAAAGATCATTCTAAGTAAACGAAATTATTTTTATTACCAATGCGATGTTATAAACCATTGGCCTCGTACTTGTCGTACGCTGAAAAATCAACAATCATTGAATGATAAAAAAATGAAAATAAAAACAAATATTGTTTGCGAAAATGATGAAGATGATATTGGTCCAATTATTTAGATGTTGTTGATTTCCTTATAAACCTTGAAGAGAATAAATCTATCTTCTAATTATTCTCGTAATTTTGAAGAGAATTACTCATTTTTTTAATTTACTTTGTTTTATATTTATTTACTTTACGCATTAATTATTTACACTTTATATATATTATGACATTTATTTATTTTGTTTCACATTATTACTTATCAAATAAAATATATGGTGACGATTTATGCTTAGTAGAACCATAAAATATATTTCCCATTGAAATACAAGGGAAATATGTGAGTACTATATCTCAAACTACTGAAAATTTTAATGCTATAGAAGAGCAATAAGTTCTTGAGAGAAAACACATTATGAAAAGTGTAAAATTGCAAATATTGTAATAATTATCGCTAATGGTAATAATATCATTACCACTAAAAGTAGAAATTTTAAGAAAGCAATACGAGTTCCCAACATAATCCTTCGAGAATTATAAATAACATATGTTATCAACTGGTACATGAAATAAGGCAAATTGAATATAAGTTTTGGTAACTGAAAAATCAGTTGAAAGCTCTAGAAGAGCTATACATTACTACTAAAAGAATATTTTTCTTTGAAAGTTCCAAAAGAGTTAAATATATTCCTATTCAAAGGAACAACTTTGATGGTCATACTAGACATGTACGAGTAAGGTTGAATCACATGTTATGATAAACTAGAAGTTTACAGATTGAAAATATATACACACATGTATATATAGTTGGCATGATCGGTTAGACCATAATGATCAATAATGATGCAAAAATTATGGAGATTTAAATGCACATTTATTAAAGAACCTAAAATTTTTGTAGTGTTTGTTCTCAAAGGAATTGATTTATTTTCAGTTATTAAAAATTTGAAGTTCTTGTATTGTTTAAAGGAATTGATTAAATTTCACTTATTAAAAAAACTTGAAGTTCTTGTGTTGTTTGTTCTCAAAGGATTTAGTTGAGACTTCGTGTCTTGCATATATGAATAAAAAATGGGCTCATTTATTCACAAGTATAAATTTTTTTATATGATTTTACTAAATGCATCTACATGTTTTATCAACTTACAACTAGAAGTTTGTGAAATTGATTAAAAAAAGATTCAGATTATTCAGTTTGACTATTCGTCTTGCAAAAGTTAGTGTGTTTATATTTTAGGCTATATCAGTTGAAATAACTGTTACAAAGACTATTGATTATGAAAAATACGATTTAGCAAAACTTTAATTGGATGTCTCCTCTTTAATAGCCAAACTATGAAAACAAAATATTAATTATCTATATGGTATTTTACATATAGAAATATTTATACGCATCAAACTAACGAGTTATAATAAACTTCACATTATGATTGACTTTTGGTCAAAAGTCATTTTCTCATTTTTAGAATTTTTAATGTGTGATATATAGTTGAATTGTTCCATCACACCGCACAAAATGAGTATATAAAAAGGGTTGAGAACATATATTGAATATGAGTCTCCTTTTATGTTTAAATTCTTAAACATTAATTGGAGAATCATTTATGAGATGATTTTTTTCAACATCAGAGGAGAGAATAATAAGCTGGATAAAGAAAGAAAATAAATTATCATTATCTAAATCATTGTATATTAACTAAAAGTTCATAAGATAATTCATGTTATTATATGTCAACTGCCAGACATATTTACTAACCTAATGAGAGTAATCAAGTCTCATATACCAGCTGAAAATACTATAAATTTAAACTACATATTGGAGCGAATGGATATAAATCATGCATGAAGCATGATACTTAAAATTGGTTCCAATGATCAAAATTTTCGTAAATAGAAAGTAATATGAGATGGTCATATATTGGAGGTGGGTGCTCCTAAAGAGACCAAAGACATAACTAATAATAAAACTCTAGAAGATTTTTAGATACCTAAAATAAATATTGAAAAGAGATCTCGACAAGTTATGTCACTACGAGAAAATAATGAAATAAAAAGTTCGGCAAAAATTTTACATAGAATACTTCTATAGAAGTAAAGAAAAAAAAGAAAACGAGGATTTTGTATAGAAATCTATAGATATTGAAATGATTGGCCAACATAGAAAGATGTTTTAAACTTCCAAAATTGAAATTTTTGGATCAATAGTCCAAACACCTAAAGGTGTAATCCAAGTGAGGTACAAATAAATGGTCGTGAGATATAAATACGACTTGAATTGTGATTTATGAAGAATTTTAATTACTTCATGGTGGATGCAATTACTTTGGCAGTTATGAAATATTTTATACGCGTCTAATTATTTTGTGGATCCTTATTTATCCTTGAAGGATTTAAAAAGTTAGAAGCGTTTATAAATTTTCGAGAAAATTTATTTAGATATGCCCATTGAATATTTATATTTTAGCGCATTTGGTATAATCGCGTTCGTGAGTACTAATTGAGGAAATACTAAAAGAATAATTCGATTTCCTTATGTATTTTATAAAGGAGTTTGGATCAAGATCCATTATGATAATTTGAGTATCATTAGAACTCCTTAAAAGCTTCAAATTGGAAACTCCTGAAGAGTTTTCAAAGCATTGATTATTTAATGAAAGTATTTTAGAAATAGAATATTGAGATTAAGTTTTGTCTCAACCTAAAGATCAAACACTTAAATATGATTTTTGTCTATGAATAGACATATGCTGAAAGAATATTAACGAGATTCAATATGGATAAAGCATATTCATTGACTACCCCAATAATTATAAGATTGTTGGATGTGAATAAAGATAATTATATCTTTTTTGGTTTGGAAGCACCATGTCTTAGTTAGTCCAGAAGCACCAAATTTTAGTTGCTTTAAAAAATATTATCTAAGTGCACTAAGAAAATATGTGTTTATTTCCACAAGATAAGACACAAGCTATCTTTTTTGTAGATAATGTAAAATTTATATCTCAATCGAAAGGTGGATACATCAAAGATGACAAAATGAATCATATTACTCCAAAGTTTCATCTCTCACGATTTTTAGAAAAATAGTATTCAGATTGAATTATGAAGATTCAAAGATATTATGTGATGTTTTCATGAGGGAAGTAAATACGCGTTGCACTTTTTTTCTCTTAACCAAGATTTTGTCTCAATGGGGTTTTCTGGTAATATTTTTAATGAGGCAACTTGTTATGCGTATCAAAGATGTGTTTACTCTTTTTCCTTCACTAACAAATTTTCCCCCACTGAGTTTTATCTTAGTAAGGTTTTAACGAGGCATATTATCTTCATAGACATCCAAGGGGGTGTTATGAATATTTATCTATGTGGATGTCTATCATGATAAGAATTTTATCTTGGAGAATTGATTTACTTTATCATTAGGAATATCATCTTCATTAATTAGAGTTTCATGTAATATGTACTTCTTATGCCTATAAATAGATGATTTGATCAAGGCATTGTACATATGAATATTCAGAATAAATACAAATCTTCCTCTTTCTTTCATCTCTTTGTTCTTATTATTGCTATTCTTTATTTTATTCACAGCAAATTAATTATTTTCATTTTCTTCAAAAATTATATTTTAAAAATATTTATGAAAAAAAAACATTGAAACTTTATCGAATAATATCAAAAAGGATTATTACCTTATACATTGGCGGTGAAAACTGAAAGTTTTCACAAGTGCCTTAGTTTTAGGGTTTAGGGCCTTAGTTTATGGTGTAGGATTTAGGGGTTTAGGTGTAGGAGTTTATAATTTAGGGATATATGTTAGAATTTATAGTTTAAGGTTATAATTCAGTGTTTATAAGTTAAAACTTAAATCTTAACCTTATTACTCTAAAAACAAAACCCCAACCTCTAAACTCTAAATTATAAACCTAAACTCTAAACTCTAACCACTATCCTTAAATTCTAAACTCCTACACCTAAACTCCTAAACCCTACACCCTAAATTAAGACCCTAAACCCTAAAACTAAGACGTTTGTGGAAACTTTCAATTTTTACCGTCTGTGTATAGGATATAAATCTTATAAAAGAAACCATAAAACAAGTTTTTAATGAAATATAAAAAGAAGAAACCTAATATCAATAAATAAAACAAAAAGTGAACTGAATCAAATTACAATAAACGATTATAACCGAGACTGTTATTTAGTCAAAGATTGACAACATTATCTTTTACGATAATAAAAGAGAAAAAATATAAAAAAAATGAGTCCTATAAAATGAAAGCATATTATATTACTTTGAATAATTAATTTAACATTTTATTATTTTTATTGTTTTAATAAGAAAACACCTTAATTACCATTAAAACAATAAAGAACAACCACTAATTTATAAGCTTATCAGTTGAAAAATTATTAATTCTGTAAAAATAAGAAATAAAAACTTTAAGCAGGAGTTCATGTTGTTCCCTCCGAGACGACATCTTTAAAACCAGAAAGTTTTGAAATCTCTTTAATGAAAATTATAAGCATGATTGCATGCCAACCCAAACAATATTTAGTGGGGCGTTTAGATGATTGCTTTAGCCTTTAATATATATTAAATCATCAAATAGAGTTGAAATGGGGGTTGTTTGTTTGTGATGATTGATTATGCAAAAGAATCTCTAAATATATCTTCCAAACAATCACTTGCTTGCCTAATGCATTTTTTGGTCATTAAATAATTATAATTAGTCATGACATTCATAATAATAGTAATTATTATTATTCTAATAAACCCAATGATTTAAATATTTTCTATTATAACTAAAAGCCTTGATTCATCATTATAGGATTAACTTTACCAACATTATACCATGCTTTAAAACAATCATATTTTCATTAATTTTTTTAAATATAATAATATATGCGTGTGAGGAATTTGGAGAGACCCATTTCCTTATTTTTGTAAAAAGAAATAAAGGAGACGTTCATTTCACTGAATCAATCATGGGGACTTTAAAAGTTGTAATGAAGTCGTAAAAAAGGTAAAGAGTAAATTGAAGGGTTTTTTTTTTTTAAAATAAAATTATATTTTAAAGGTGTAAGATTTTTTTAGCTTTATTTGATATGAAAATAAAAATAATAAGAACAGAAAATTTGTTAGTTTTATGATTAAGCTTTAAAATACGAAAATAATTATAAATATTAATAATTTAATTAACAATTATTTTATGCATCATATTTTTTTTTATCTCGGCCCACCTCTAAATATAAAAAAGAATGGAATATTAGTTTTTTCTAATATTAGTTCTATAAAGGTTACATAGAAATTTACTAATATCCCTTTTGACTATATCACTTTGTTAATCATCAAAGTTATAAAAGATTATCATATATATCATATATAAATATATGATATTTTGATACGTAAAGTTTATACAAACCTCTAAATTTTAGAGTTTAAAAGTCTTATTTAAAGCCTAAGAATTTAGGTTTAAAATTTAGTGTATATACTTTAGAATTTAATATTCAGAGATTTAGAGTTTAAGATTTGGGCTTAAAATAAATAAATTGTATAAAATTTATTTTACACAACACATGTATAAAAAGTAAAAATAAAAACTTTGATACACAAGTTTATATAACTTAGGGTTAGGAATTTATGAGTTTATGTTGTAGAACTTAGGACTTAGGGTTTAAAATATGGGGTCTTAGAGTTAGGGATTTAGATGTTAGGTTTTAAAGAATGCCCATGTAATTATTTCCCAAATATTTTAGCATTTCAATTGCATCCTCAAACTATTGCCATCATTCTAGATTGTCCCTCAAACTTTTAAATGTTTTGATTTTATCCCCAACTATGACTCATTCTAAATTAGTGCCTAAACTTTTAAACATTCTAATTTCATCCCAAATAGGTTTTCATTTCACCCTAGAACATGTGATGTTTATAATTGTTCATATATATATATATATATATATATATATATATATATATATATATATATTGTCTAGTTTGATTATAATATAATATTTGTTCATTAATTATATCCTTCTAATAATGCATTCACACCGTGTAGATAAGCTGCTTAAATCCATATCACTTAAGAATTATAACATCCTTTTCCCACTTAGACCGCTCAAATGAGTTCTATAAAAAAATTAAACGGATGAAGAATATTTCTTAACATATAAAATAGAATGAGTTATCCAAAAATAAAATTCAAATTAATATCAATCACAGTTTTATTCTAACACAAAATCACCACTAATCAATGAGCTTGATGGGAAAAATTACAAATGATTTAAAAGTTGTACTTATTTGGCTAATATTAGATGTTGTTAGCAAGCAGAAAAAACTATGTGATTGATTTTAAAGATATGACGGCAACACTAAGGATTTAACATGTTACCTACAGAATATTTGGCAAATCAAATTAATTTGATAGAAAAAAAAATATAAAAATGATCACTAAATTATATTGATTTTAAACTTTTGATTTGATTATAAATTGGTTATTAAACTTTTGATTTGATTATAAATGATCTTTACTAGTGATAAATTTTGATAAGTTTAAAGACTATCTTGAAATAGTTCAATAAGTTTGCATGACCATTTTGTAACATTTGAAAAAAGTTATGGGAATCTCGTTACAAATCAAAAAGTTAATAACTGTTTTATAGCTTCTGAAAGTTCAGCTATTAAAAAAACAATAAATATAGGGAAAAAAAAGAGAGTTTGAGTGGGTTTCATTGTTGTATTTCAAGATTTACAGCGCAGGGGTTAAATCGTTCACTTATGCAATAAAAGTGATTAATTCACTGTGAAACTCTATATTATAGGGACTTGTCAAGCAATTTAACCAACATAACAAAAAAGCAGAATCAAATGACAAAATCTTGGGTTCATCATCTGATTATAACATATCAAAGACGATATCTTACATAATGACAGTGCAAGATTTTCTATTTTGTTCACAATTACTTTTTTTAATTCAGTAGTTAAACAGGACAAAATCCAGTTGTTTATGAATAAGCTGGCAACATCAGGAATCCAACCCTGATTTAAATATGATATGATGGGCTCAAATTCACTTTAATTCAAACACTCCATTCCTTTCTGATTAGACATTTGGCCAAAATATTCGAACATCAAACCCTTCTAACATTACAACATAATTCAAAACACACAAGTTCCATAAGCAGCAATAATACATAGGTTTACTGCAGCTCAATCTGTTCTTCTCATTTTTACATTCAGTGGAAATTCTTTGTAGGATTGTACCTTTTCTGCTGCTCTGCGCAATGGTCTTCCAATTGAACATCTTTCAGATGTAATGGTTGGACCATCTTCATGCATTGGGGTGTCTGCAAAGCCAATGTCATCGAGCTCAAATAGGTTTTCTCGAGGCTCTTGCTCTTGGGATTTCAATCTAGCAGATTGCCTTCTCAAACATTGCCTGCAAAAACCAAAAGTTGCAGTGCTTTTAGAACTCTGATATGACAAGATTTTTTTTTATGATATGTGTATGTAATGTCCATGACTAAATAAGTGTGTTAGCTGACCTTTTGTTTTCAATCCTCTCTTTGTCTCCCCCACCTCTTTGGCTTGTAGTTGAAGGGCCCATAGCTGCACAATTGGCTCACAAATCCCATATGTCAATTCAACAGATTTAGAGGAACAAAAAAGGAAAATGGAAGCCAGTCAGTCTAGAACATGTAAAACATTACATTGGCTTCTAACATTTCGTCTTCTGTTTCGAGCACGATGCTTGTCGTCATCGTTAGCTTTAGCCATGCATTCTTCAGTTCCTTGCTGTCCCCCATTTGAGTTATTTTGGCAGCTGCTATCCACTTTTCCCTGCTCTCATAATACAAGAAAACCAGAAGGTTAACTCTTTAGGGGTAAAGAAAATGGTTTCATTCAATTACTAACAATGTGAAATGTTCCTAATCTATTATAGTCATATTGAATGTGAAAGGTAAAACTTGACTCTTAGTTTTGTGCTATGCATGAGTTGTAGATTTATTACTCTTTGTACTCTTGACTCGAACAATAGTCGTTAAATCTGTTAAATTAAATTATGCTATTAGTTCCTATCACTATGCGTAAGTTGTAGATTTAGTTTCAGTTCTCAATTTTGATCAATGTTGGACTGGGACTGAATATGTCAAATTAAAGTACAAGGATTAAATGACAAAATTAAGCATAAAAGAGGATCAAAACCACAAAATTAACCTTAATGTTTGAAACTACAATGCTAGTAATGATGAAAAGTAAGATTATAATGTTGACCTTTTTATCCAGGTTTTTTGCTTTAAGTAAAGCATCCTTGCATACAAGCTCATGCTGCAGAGCCTTCACCTGAAATGATTAACCCCAAATTAAAATAGGTTTAATTCTCCAGGAACCGAAGCCAAAACACCAAATTCGATTTTCTGAGGATTATAACAAACAAAAACTTACCCTATCTTTCCCTAAATTAAGCTCCTGAAAAAAAAACCAACCAAAGGAAATCAGTATTAATAATAGCAAGTAAATAGTTGAGAAATTAGAGAAAATTCAAGGCAGGCAGGCAAACAGACCGCTAACATCTGAGTGTTTGATTGGGCAAGGTTCCAATTTTGTAGCTGTAATTTTTGTAAACAGTTTCTCAGATTCTGCAACTCAGTTCCACTCAATTCAATAATCTTACTGTTCAATCAAAATTAAGGGGACAAAAAAATCCATACATTCATCCGATGCCACAAAACTGAAAGGAAAAAGAAAAGAAAAAGGATACTTTCTCTCCTCAATAAGTTTCTTCAGTGTCATCTTTTCCTGGTTTAAATGTAAACAACAAGACAAGAAAAGAAAAAATACATAATTAATAAATGAGTTTCCCTTAAAAACAAACAAGACCCAGAATAGAAAATACCAAAATTAACTGGTTAATGTAGTCTTGAGCAACGGGAGAAGTCTGTTGAGGAATTTCGTGTTGGGTTGAAGGCTTGGGCTGTGACTGTGAATTGGTGATATCAGACAATCTCTTCCTCACCATGCTTCCGAAAGATGATCTTTTGGCCATTTTTTCACCTCCGAAAACTGTGTCAAAGCTTCTAAAACTGGAAGGGTTGAAGAAGCTTAATGAAAACGAAAAAAAAATGGGGGGAAATTTTGATGGAAGTGGGAAAATTATATATTGAAAAGAAGAGGATTTGTTCTTCGAAAATAAAGTTGATTGGTTTCTTTTTGGGCTATGCAAAGGGAAGAATTGGATTCCCAGAGAATAAAGTCGTGAGAGAAATTAAAAGGGAAAATAAAGAAGAAGCAGCTCTCAACGGCTTCCCAAAGCTAATCCCCAAAAGCACAAAAAGGCGGTTGAGTGGCTCCCGAACCTAAATTTAAATTTCCGAACCTTGTTCCTTCCCGTCGCCGTATTCTTCTTTTTTGCTTTTATTTGTTTCTTTTATCAATAGTTTTATTTTTCTTAATTTTTGATACCCTCGTAGCTTTTTTTTTCAGATTTTAATTTATTTTTTAAGATTGAAAAATATTTTGATACACCTTTCACTTTTAGAGTTTAGAGATTTAAGTTAGGGTTTAGCATTTAGAGCGTAGAATTTAAGGTTTATAATTAAAATTTAAAGTTTAGATTTTAAGACTAGAGATTTAAGTTTTAAATTTTATAACTTAATATGAAAGAGTTGTATAATTTTTTTTACACAATTTATGTATTAAAATATAACTTTTCGGAATTAAATTTAGACAAAAAGGGGAAAAAACAAAAATTAATGAAGCAACATTTGAATAATTGATACATTAGCTGCTAATCAGATTACATCCTCATAAAGCCTGCCGTATGAGGTTGCAGTCATTTTAAACATACATGCACTAATTACTACATGATTGGATCCACTAAACCGGATTCATTTTGGAATAACCTCATCAAATAGAATGAATTATTCCAATAAAAAAAAACAAGAATCTTCGGAAGTATCCTGATTCTGAATCTTCGTGATTCTATCAACATATGCACCCTTGTCTGCAAAAGATCAAATTCCAACAAAAATTATAATTCGAAAGATACCAATTTGACCCATGTATTATAGTGAAATTCTCACTTTGACCCTCTTATTGTTATTTTTTGACAATTTATCCATGCACTTTCATTTTATTATCACATTAGCCCCTTGATCATTTCTTTAAAACAATGATCTTGGACCAACGATAACTCAGCCAGTGTAATAGAAAAAAAAACATTGAAATATATTTTAAAAAAATTCAAATAGAATCATAAAAAAAATCTCTAGAAATCAAAATTTATTAAAAACACTCATTTTTTATATAATTTTTGATATTTTCCAAAATTTTACTGAAATTTTTATATATTTAATTTTTTATGCTTTTAAAAAAATAAGTTAAGCATAATTACAATTTTAAATACACACACACACAGATATATATATATTCAAAAACATAAATTCTAATTTTTTTTCCTGAAAATTTTACAGACTTTAGTTAATTTTTTGTTGACAATGGTAGAGGGTGCTCATAGGAGCAAATGAAAATGGATTAGAAGCTCCTTTATTCAAGTGTTGATTATATTACAGTGAGGGAGCGGGAGAATATTGTTAACTTCTAAATTCTAATGGTATCTTTCTTGTCAAACATCTTCTTCATCATTTATTGAGGATGGATTAGAATTCTTACTTGATTAACTGTTGTCAATGCCTTGTAGAAGATATGCGGCTTTGTTTCGAACCTGCGAGATGGTAAGCAAATTAATAAACAGAGACATGCTGGCGTCAGAGTCAGATAAGAAGAATTTTCTGGTTCCATACTTTTGATGCCTGAGGCCTCAAATCTGTGCTGCTTATTTGGCAAGAACAGTTTCGAAGAAAAAGGCCCCACATTTCACGAATTACTGGCTTCTCGCTAAACATTTCATCGTACCGAAGCCAATTTTCAGCAAGAACCACATAGATGTACATCTTGAAGAAATCACAGGACTTTTCTTTCACGTTTATTGAAATAAGCCAAGTCAGGATTTCTTCTTCATTGGCAACCTGAGAAGAATGACAAACAAAGTCAACCAGCAAGCTATTAGCATATTGTTTGTTTTAAACAAATTACTTCTTACTGTCACAGGCTGTGTTTACTTTTTTCATTCATAAAATTAACATGATGTATTATTGTTGAACATAAATAAAATGTTACAACAATAAAACCTTCGAATCATAATTAAATTCTAAATGAAAACAATAATATATTCAAACTCTGATTTTTCTATCTACTAATTAGACGAAAACATTTTAATGCTGAATGTTAATGCATGCATCTACTTATCATTGATGATTCCTAGTTCTATATTTATTTAAATACCAGTAAAAGTGTAACTCGAAATTTGAATAATTTAAATTATAGTAAAAGTGTAATTTAATATAGATACAAAGTATAAATTCAGATTTAATAAAATATTTTTCTAATATTCAAAAAGTAAATAACAAAAAATATTATAGTCAGTTGAAAAGATTCTCCAAACACACACACACGTATATATATAGATTATAAATAGATAATGCAGTACGATTACTATTTTTGGATGCTGCTAGTATGCTCCTGGAAAACAATATCTTATCATGACTGTAACCTCAAGTTGGAAGAAATTTGCAAAAGAGAAAAAAAGAACTTTCAAACAAAAGCAAGAATAGAGGCATACCTTATCATCAAAACAATTAACAAGAATTTCAAAGGCCACAACGCTTTTGAGATGCTTGGTACGAGTATCAACTCCAGAAATGCATTGCACTGCTCGCAAGCAGTTCAAGTCCAGAGGAACTCTGCATCCATGTGAGGCAGGCATAAGAAAGAGATTAGGGAGAAGTAAACAGCAAAATGAAAGTTAATGCAACCAAGAATATGCACTCAAGCATGGAGCGGGCACTGTTGGGGTTGCGCTAAGAAACAATTACTAAAGAATAATAACCTTGAGGCAACGGATTTTGCAATTCTAGAATAGCTGTTAATCCATTCTTCGTCGGTGAACGAACTTATAACCGACTGCATACAGTCCCTCATAAGAACAGAGAGACCTTGAAGTTGCCGGTCTAAAAATAGACAAATGATAACTGCTGCTAGCTCTTGACAGTCTGAAGTCAGAAGGACTGACTGCTTGCACCTGCAAAGAGAACAAATGTCATACTGAACCTCAGTATCAACAATATTTGAGAAGGGAAAAAGCTTTGTATTGAGAGTACCATGTAACTACAATCACACCGGAAATCTAGCATTGAACATCCAACATGTATGAAACCCAATAAACATCTGATTTCTACAGGTGGTCTCTTTCAAACAGCAATAAAACACTAAGGGGCTACCCTTTCAACTATATATCACAAATTTTTCTTAATCTCAAACACTCGGGAAATATGTGGCAGCCATTCAACATTTTTGGATCACATGTTAAGCATTAATTACCACTACTAGTTGCATTCTGCTTACAGATCAACCACAAGGTCCTAAGCAGCTTTAAATAAAAAGTATTGACACTTTGATACTGAAACCCCACTTTCACGTACCTTATTTGACAATAAACAGCTGTAAATTTGATCCAGGTTATGATATTTTGAGGTGGCCCTTTACAACCAGAACCTAAGCACCAAATTTTATGTGAGAAAGATATGAAAATTAAATATCCCTTAATACCGTTAAAAGGAAAGAAAGAAATAAAAAAAGCCACAACTCCAATGAGGCAAGGACCCCAAGCGTGTTAACTAATGATCCAAAACATTAAATTCAACAAATTGAATAAAGACAGAATTCCCAATGCATAGAGTACGCAAAGTCAGACGACAGGGGTTCAAAAATTGAATCACAGATGTAAACACAGGATTGGAACAAAAAATAGAATGTAGAAACAGGAAAGAAAAGGAAAAAGGCAGGAAAATATATTCACAAAAAGAAAGCAAATAAACTTATCACATTGAACGTTAGCAGTAAAGTGTTACACCATGTATAATTGATTTTTACAACTGGATCGTGTCCATAAGAAACTAATTGAAGAATCGGATATTAGAAAGCAATGTGTATTCTGAAAAAAGTTAGCAAGTTCGTAATAAATAAACTATAATATGTATAATATGTGTGATCATAGTCTATAGCAGATAAAAGATGAACCAAACAAATTATGTGCTAAACTAATTGGACTAGAAGCTGGAGAAGAGATGAAAGAACTTACTGTTTTCAGCTGATATGCTGGATGAAGAATTGAAAAGAAACCCATATATTTCAAGAGCTCTCTTTAATTCAGAATAGTTGGGGTACCAATCAATTTCAATGGGTCGTGCACCAATCTGGACAAGATTATGGCAGGCACCCAACAATTAATTCAAAGATCCAAATAAAAAAGAAATATTAATTTAACGTATATCAAGATCATTTTTCAGTTCTTCAAGATAAATTTCATGTCACCTGAATTTTTGATGAAAGAATGGCACACCAAAACTCGCAAGCAGATGACCTCAACTCTTCTTTTGATGAATATAGCACTGACAAAACCCAGAGATAAGTACATGACATCCGCTGATTGTTAAAGGAAGAAGCTGGGGCCAAGAGTAAAGGATATACTCACTCAAAGAAAAGGTCCACACAGCTATTGTTTTTTCTACACGACCACATTTTAAGATCAATCTTAAGAGCCATCCATTTTTTAATAACCCTTCAAGGAAAGAGCACACTGACAGAACACAAGTGAAAGAGGTCAACGATATATACATGAATATTGCTTCTCGCATAACATAATGCATATTATGGAAACCAGAATTGATGCAATCAGCAACCCAAATTAAAGGTGGTATGAGAAAGCAAGTACAAGAAAGTGAAAGACCTTGCTCTGAAGTAAGCCCCACCAGAGAGTTGAGCTCATTATTCATGAATGACTGAAAATTTGACCAACTTCCAAGCTCAGGAAAAGATAGAGGTGGTGTAGCCTTCTGTAATTTAGACAAATAAACCAAAAGTAGAGAATTTTCAGTCACTGGAAATATCTGGTCAAGCAAGACAAATTTAATTGCTCATGAGACCACCTGCTGTCCAAAGACACATAAGCCCCACTCGGACATCTCTTCCCCGCTGCTAATTGCTTTCACCTATGAAAGAAGAATGCAAGTACTTTCGGTCAACTTAAAAAGGAACAATATCAGAGCAAGTGAGAAAGAAGGAAAGGTTGTTTTATGCCTGTTTTTGGCAATCATCAAGAAGACTTGCGAGCATAGCTTCTTTGCAATTCTTATCCTCATCAGAATCATAGCTTTTCTGAGCTTTCGCCTGTTTCTTGGCTTCATTCTCAATAAGTTTGCTTTGCTCCTTGTAGTGTTCAGTCAAAAGCTCATCCAGTCCCATAAGCTTTTTCCTAAATACCAATTTTACAAAATACATTACTACAAAGGATCAAATGGAACTGCATGATTACCGCAAATGAACATAGTAATCAGCTAAATTAATTGGAAATAAATGCGAAAGCAGAAGCATAATCAAGTAAACGAGTCCTAAAATCCGATTGGATTCATAAAAGAACTTTAAAAAGCCACTATCTTCAAGGAAGTGACCATGTAAAAACTGATGGGTCCTGAGTCAACTTCCCAACTGTAAATCCAAACTGAAAAATAGAGGAAAACAAAACCCTAGCAACCCAAACCACTCAACTGTACAGCAAAAGCATGAGAAAAAAGTACGAATATAGCAGAGAAATTTATCGGAAGAAAAGAAGTTAAAAATGGGTAGCAGGAAAAACACCTTTTTTTGGAGACAACGGGGTTAATAAGAAGTGAATCTTCTAATTCAAAATCGAGTGGTTCGTCGACGTCCATCATCTCCAATTCTCTGTTCTCCAAAAAGAAAAGCAAACCCTAAGCTTCGTTTCTGGGTAAACTTTGTTTTCCCAATTTATGTGGATTAGCGCCAAAACCAGAAGCGGATTACCAGTAACCAATTTCAAATAGGGAATGATTCCATCAAAAGAGTCAGCGGCTAGTGGACCAATATTTTCGGGATTCTTTTGGGTCAAAACAATTACTTTTTAGGTCCATTCAGAATTAGGGCCCGTGGGCTTCCAGTTCCTAAGGCTTTTAATTTCAAAGTAGTCTCAAATTATAATTTTTTTAAAGTATAGTTTTAGCAATTTTCTTATATTTTTGTAAATTTTAAAAATGATTAAAATGTAATTTTATTGTTTATTTGGGTCAAAATATAATTTTATCATTATTTAAACTTTAAATTTTAAAGAAATTAAAATTTAACCTTTTTTCAAGCTATCTATTGGAGCGAGTTCAGTGACTAATCCTCTACGATCTTATAAATTTATCATTTTAAAGGACCAAAAATCTTACCAATCACTCTAACTCTCCTTTTCGGCAAGTTATGTGTATTAACAAAAGGCTAAGAAAAAATAAATAAATATTACACTAAATACTAATATATATATATATATATATATATATATATATATATAGGATTATTATCCCATACACTAGTAGTGGAAACTAAAAGTTTTCACATGTGCCTTACTTTTAGGGTTTAGGGACATAGTTTAGGGTGTAGGCTTTATGGGTTTAGAATTTAGGCATAATGGTTAGAATTTAGAGTTTAGGGTTATAATTCAGGGTTTATAAGTTAAAAACCTAAATCCTAACTATATTATCCTAAAAACAAAACCCTAACCTATGAACCCTAAATTCTAAACCCTAAACTCTAAATTCTAAACCCCTAAACTAAAACTCAAAACTCTAAAACTAAGGCACTTGTGAAAACTTTCAGTTTGCACCGCTAGTATATAGGATATACATATACATATATACATGTATATATATCTCAAATTAATACAAATATTAAAACTCAAATATCAGATTTATTGAATACCCACCTTTAAAAATGAGTGCATTACACTATAAATCATTCTTCTTTTGGTTTGGTTTGAATTAATTTGGTAGAGATTTTAAAAAGTTTTAATTAGATTTAGATTTTCAACTCACATTTCAAATCATTTTATTATGTTTGAGTTGTTTTAGGTTCATATCATTTCATATTTAAGTATTTTGAGTTCAAATTATTTGAATGTACTAATTAACATATTAAAGTTAGGTCATCTTACATTCATGTCATTTTAGATAGAATTTTAATTTACATTAACAAAGTGAAGATAAAACATAAATAAGGATAACATGTCAGATAGATGAGACGAGGGATAATATACCACATTTACAAACATAGTGGTGGCCACGCCCACTTGCCTGCCTACCTAGGAACCAAAACGTCCAAGATAGCTACAATCATTTTGTGGTCCAAAATTCAATCCAAATATCACATGGTTTGCAATCAGAGGCAAGGTATACAATCGAGGTTTCACTTCACAAATGATATGATATACAATCGATGTTTCAGTTAAAAATTAGATTTAGAGTTTATACTTTATAATTAAAATATAAAGAATTATAGGTATGTTCTATTTTTAATAGGGGTGTTCATTTTGGATATCGGATCGGATTCGAAAATCCGAAAAATTCGGATCACCTAAATAGCGATCCGTATCCGATCCGAAAAAATCGGATATCCAAAAATTTGGATATCCAAATTTTCGGATTGGATACTCGGATATCCAAATATCCGAAATTTATGAATTTATTTGATTATTTTTTTAATTTAATGGTTCTATCCATGAAAAAATTAGGTTTTCGAATATAAAAAAATCAATAAATTATTGAATATAACAATATTTGTATCCATGGAAATTTCAATTTTTCATATACAACAAGTAAAATATCGAATACAATAAGATTTATACCTATAAAAAAATTGAATTTTCAGATATCGGATAATCGAATATCCGATCCGAATTATCCGAAAAATAAAAAACGGATTGGATATCCGAAATTTTGGATCGGATCAACGGATAATCGGATCGGATCAATCTATCCATTTTTTTTGAATACCTCTAATTTTTAGAGTTTAGAATTTAAAATTTAGGGTTAAAAATTAAAATTTAATTTTTAGTGTTAAAGATAAAAAAAATAACACTAAAAAAGTACATATAATTTTCGTTCCTTTCATTATCAGTATCAAAGTACAAATACAATAATACAGACATTAATTCAAGGCCCCTTTGGCCAATTTCTGTAATCATTTATTCCACGTAAACAATGCAAACACACAACAACGAAACAATAACAAATCAACATGCAAATCCTAGAGGGCTTTGGACGCTCAAGTCTCAACCACTCCCCATCTCAAGTAACCCCCTACGTTTACAATTATTGTATTCTGTAAAGTACCATTTTTTATAAAACCCAATTTTAATTAGCACTCGGGAATCTGTGAGCGATCCCTTTTAGGGTCATGGCAATAGTCATACACCAAATAGTTCCTCTGGACCCAATTCATGGCCGACACTTGTTGTCGGCTAAGGCTTCCAGAGCCCGACGGAGAGGTGGAAGGCGGGCGGCAAGCCGCGGCGCCATTGGCGGTGCAACCACTTACTCTGAAATTTGTATACCTACCAACGAATGGTTGGAAGTTATAGTCAGCCTTGTACCTTCCATTCTCGGTAGCCCAAGACGATGCGTCCCATATCGATCCGTACACCCACATTGGTCTCATAGGAAACGTGGCGTCACTCTTCCTCGGGTACCTCCTGATCGGCACATCATCTACGAAAAATCTGTTGATCCGATCATTAAAAAAACATTAAAAAAATAATGAAGAGGAAAGGAACATAAATTTATGGTAATTGTCTATTGATGATACTTGCATGATTTCACTAGGGTTCCACAGTATGGCATAGTTATGGTAATCTTTTGTAGGGTCAAACCATAGATGAAACTTCATTTCCCTTCCGATTATGTTCCGATCCCCACTTCCCCTAATGTACACATTAGTCTGCAGAGTATAGGGTTTATCCGGTGTCGTCCCGAGAAACTCGATATCGATTTCATCGTGGTTTCCGGGATGTTCTTCGTTGTTCGAAAGCTGTCAAATTGCACAACATCAGCATCATGTGCTTACACAAGATGCAACAATGATTTGGTGTATGTATAATATATAATATATAATATTGTTCTTACATAGAAAGAAGTAATCACTCCTGCAGTATAACCAGGTTGGAGCTTCACTGCAGCACCAAAGTAACCGGACTGGTACGAACGAAGTGACTTGAAACCACTCCCTGTTTTCACCATAAATGCAAGAATTAAGCACATAATTGGACCCCCAAAACATGAAAAAAATTAAGCACATAATTGAACCTGAGCTTTTATCGAGCCAAATTGTTAATGAACTCTGGTCTAGTTTCTGGTGCTGAGGACCCCAAAGGTTTCGAAAGGCTTGATCAAAGGTGACGGTACTCACCCTGGAGCTGGGGGAGAATCCAGGGGAAGGAGGGCCCTGAGCATTGCTTGAGGAAACAATGAGGAATAGAGCAAGAAACAAAGAGAAAATTGGGGCCATAAAGGGAGGGCAGAAAAGAGAAGGCATAGATAGTGGTGAAACAAAAAGGGACAATGTGGTTTAAATGCAGATTGGGACCAAAAACTGAAGGTTTTT
The DNA here is from genome assembly GCA_958450335.1 of Hibiscus tridactylites. Classification (NCBI taxonomy): domain Eukaryota; kingdom Viridiplantae; phylum Streptophyta; class Magnoliopsida; order Malvales; family Malvaceae; genus Hibiscus; species Hibiscus tridactylites. The sequence continues at coordinate 41,224,435 of OY288292.1, forward strand.
GAAACAATAGATTTGTGTGTGGAAGAGTGCGGCCATGCCATTGGTATAAATAGGGAGATTGAAGGCCCCACTATACTGTAAGTTGATAAGTTAGTTGATGGGAAGGTTATAGTGGAGTATTTTTTTAATTATAGGGTATAATTATAAAATAATATTTGTTTATTAATCATAGTCCTTTAATAACGCACGCACTCTATAGATAATGTAGTTCTTAAGATATCCACCGGAATTATATGTAATTTTTTAACTTATGTTTAATTTAATTGCATTTATTTTGGGTTAAAAGTTAAAACATTTCACGATTTTTAGTTTTTTATAATTTGATACAACTATATGTAGTATTTATGTTTAATTTTAAATATAAATAAATTTACGCACACTGTAGACTTAGTTGTTTGAACCCGAATCATCTAAGTAAAATACGCTATCCTTTGTCATATGACCGCTCTTTGAATTTTGCTTTAGTTATTTTTTAACTATGTAACAATTAAGAAAAGGTTTGAGTCATAAAAAGTCTAAATGTTAATCTTCGTATTTCTGAAAACTTTTGTCACATCCACGGGTTAATAAAATAAATAGGTAAAAATTTACTAATTAGTCTAATAGTCAAAGATATTTATATTATCTCATCTTTTTATATTTTATATAATTTTTTAAAAATAATTAAAAGAACACACCTCTGAATTGACTCATATTTAATAAAATCATGAATAAATTCTCGGTCACTTCATCAATAATTATTATTGATAGAATATTACAAAATATAATTTTACATAAATTATTTTTAAACTGCTATGTGAGCGTGACAATCTATCTAATACGAGAGTAATACCCCTCTTTGCACATGTTTTCCTTTCCACTAAAAAGGCATGTATCTTCTTGTATTTCAAATAAGGGTGAAGAAAATTCTAACTCAATTCGAAAAAATTCAATTATTCGACTCGAAGCAAAAAAAAATTGACCTGTTTTGTCTCGACTCGTAATTTCATAAACTCAACTCGAAAAAATTCAAATAAAGTTTGAGTTATGAAATGAAAATTTGAATCGAGTTGAGTATGTGAATTCTGCATGATATATTTTATATATCACATGTGAAAATATGAAAATATATATATATGTATATCGTATATGCATATAGAAAGCCGTTGAAATTAGAATCAATATGTATATAATATAATAAATCATTACAATTAAATTTGTTTAGAAACTCGAAAACTTGATTCAAAAAATTTTAAAATAAAGTTTGAATTGTAAAATAGGACTTGCAAACTCGAACAACTCAAAAAAATTTATTCTACTCGACTCGATCGAATGCTCAATCCTAATTTCAAACGTGTTTAAGATTTATTGTTTTTTAACCCCATATTTGATACATTGTCCGATTATTTCAAGTCGAGTTTTATGGAGAGACTCATATGAGGACGACTCTTCCAACTCAATTTTTTCCGTTCACAACTTCAAGATATAAATCTCTAACTTTACTTAAAAGATCTAACGTCTGATCTAATCAGACTAACTGGCTGTCGGTTAAAATTTACTATTTTTTATATATAAGATTTACTGAGTTTTAGATAGACAGTACTGTAGAAAACTAGACTCTTTATCTTATTTATTTCACAATTTTTATCTCAAACTCCAAATATAAGACTACCAATTATTATAATTGCAACAAATTATAAACATTACGGTACTACCAACGAGGTTGGTCCAAGTGGTAAGCATGTTGGTATCGCTTGAGTAGGTTTCGAGTTCGAAACTTTGTATATACAGAAAATTTTCGCCGAAAAATTCTTCCACCAAAATAAAATGTGCGACACGAGTGAATTCGAAAAAATAAACATTACGATACTATTAAAATTGATTCCCTTACCATTATAATAATTAGATTAAATAATGTATAATTAGGTTGCTTGTACTGCATTTTGTATGAAATATATATTATATCCACAAAATTTGCAGTTTTTAATGCAAGAAAAGATTGGTTAATAAATTAAAAGGAGGCAGATAAGGTAGGGTCAGGCAGATAAAGCCAAAAGGTTTAATATATATAAAAAAACTAAAGAGTGATATCATAAACAAACAAACAAATAAAAGGGTGGTAAGTAGCTATTCCTACAACTAAATCACTTATATATTCATGCTGGTATGAACTTCTATAGTCCACTTGAAGGAGCAAATCTCCCGTATACCTAATACGGGGACTTTGATAGATGCAGCACCCTTTCTATTTTGGTTCAAATATTAAAACCAAAAATAAAATAATAATGCTTGTTCTTTTTGTTAATTATCGATATCTAATCTACTGGCTAATTAATTTAAATAAAATTTTACTCGACTCATGCTCGTTAAAAAACTTGTTGCTCGATTCAGCTGGTTGCTCGTTAAGCTCGCCAAATTTTTACCTTGATTTTTAATGAAAAGATTAACAATATTTTTACCTTGTTTTGCTTGACTCGACTTGTTGCTCGTTAAGCACATCTTTTTAATATACACATTAATTAACAAATTTAACAAAAAAAAATATCAAAATAGTATGTTAAGCAATTCAATAATCTAAACTCTAGAGTAACAATCCACAAATACACACCAAACTATCATATTATAAAAAAAAGTTAATAAAATGCTCGCGAACTTATCGAGTCGAGTTGGATCTTCTTCAACTCGACTCGTTAAGGTCTCGAGTCAAACTCAAATTCAAATAGAGTCAATTTAAATTGAACGTTAAACGAGTTTTGACCAAATCAAACTCGAACTGCTCGTAAGTTGCTCAACTTAATAAACACCCCTATAACCAACTATTGATAATTATGAGTTTTTTTCTAACAAACCTAAACTTATTAAATTAGGTTCAGAATTCGTGGTCTGCGATCTGCTAACAATTTATTTCCAAACCGAATCATGACAGTCCACATGGGGATACTGAAACTTTACTTTCAAGGCCGAACTGTGAGAATCCGTGGTCAACACCAGAGTTGATTTGCATGTGTTTTGATCCCATTCCAATTCGCAGGGATGGACCGATGAGTGCTGATGGGAGCAACCGCCCTCCCTAAAATTTTAAAATTCATATATGATATAGAAAATTTTAGAATTTTCTATGTATTTTTTATTAAAAATTTATTTTCGCCCCCCTAAACTTTTATTAATTTGCCCCCTAGAAATTTATAAGTTCGCCCCCTAACCCAAAGTCCTAGGTCCGTCCCTGCCAATCCGGTAGAGCCACCAGCCTTGGGGAAGGTGGATATTATTGATGGGGAGACATTTGGGGGCAAAGTAGTTATCAGAATTTGGATGCAAGTTAATGTGAAATTCAAACTTGTTGAGCTACTCGGCAGTGTTGACTGTTCCTGTAAATATTATATCATATTCATACTTGCTCTCCTTAGTAGGCGCTGCTAACCTCCCACCCCAATAATCATATCGTATTCTAATAATTCTCTAATATGTCTCCTAACGTATTACAAAGCGATTAATTGAATTGTTGTCACGAGTTAATTTATTTTAAAAAAGTAATTAATAAATTTTAGGAAAACTACTTATTTAGTATCTCACGCTTGCGTTACTATTTTGATACTCACCTATTTTTTAGTAAAATTGTACCTAATGTTACGTTTTGTTTCTAAATCGGTACCTCCGTTGTTAAAAAATTAACGATATTCTGACTAGGAGAGAGAAAATTACACGTGATAGGTTGTCACATCATTCTCTCTCTCTTATTCAACATGTTGTTAATTTTTTAATGGCATGACAATAAAATATAAACAAAACGTAGCGTTAGGTACCATTTTGTCAAAAAAAAGGTGAATTTACTAAAGCACAAATGTAGGCATAGGTGGGGCACTAAATAGGTATTTTTCCTTATTTTTTATTAAGTAGAGATGTAATTACATTTTTAAGGCTAATGTCAGTATTCGAGCTTATACAAAATGAGATAACATAAGCATTATTAATCACTTGGTCAATTAATAGATCTATTAAGAGTAACTAATATATAGCATAATAGTGTTTTTACATTTTTTATAGGGTAAAATACATAAATGACCACCATACTATTGGAAAAGTCGCAATTTGACCACCTTACTTTTTTTCGAAGCAATTAAACCATCATACTATTAAATTGGGTTCAATTTGACCACTAGCCGTTAGAGGTTAACGGTAGGTTGACGTGGCAGTTAAAAAAATAGAGGTATAATTACACATTTGGTCCTTATTATTTACACATTCTTTCAATTTAATCCTCCCAGAGTGATATAATCTGCAATATATTATATGAAATTATTAGATTTATTTGGGTTATTTAGATGTTTTTATATGTCTCGAGTGTGTCATGTTCGAGTCTTTTTAATCCAGATTTATTTCTTTTTTCCTGCCATTAACAAAACATAACTACATATAATATATTGCAGGTATTAGATCATAACTTAGCACTTGGCTTGGTGGTAAGCCAAAATTCTTTCTTGCTAGGAGTCACAAGTTCGACTCCCTTTAACCGCATGTTGTTATGAATATTTATCTATGTGGATGTCTATCATGATTAGAACTTTATCAAAGGAGTTTGATTTATTTATTATTAGGAATATTATCTCTATGAATTAGAGTTTAATGTATTATGTACTTCTTATGCCTATAAATAGAATGATTCATTGAAGGCATTGTATACAATTCTATATTTTGAGAATAATACAAATCTCCCTCTTCCTATCATCTCTTTGTTCTTCTTTATTTTATTCACAACACGTTATCAGCATGAGACTCTAATCAACTGAGGTCTTCATCGTTATAATTCAAAAGAAGTTACCAGGAAGAATTCGATTATAGAATAAACCAAAGATAAGTTTTTTTTTTCTCCTTATTTTTTTAGTTACCGATTGTCTTTCTCTTTATATTTTAACTTTGTTTTAATTTTTGAAAATTTTGGAAGTATGTTTGATTTTATTCGAACATTGGAAAGAGATAAATTTGTGGCTTCTCACAAACCAAAAGACGAATCGACAGAGACGAAGAGGTTGTGTTTGGTGTAAATTACGTGTATTTTCTCTTGTTCCTAAAAGGGTTAATTAGCGGAAAAAATCGATAATGTCGCGCTGTTTTCCTTACCTGCCTCCTCGACTTTTAAAGCAGGGAACGATGGAATCGATTAAGGTTTGTTGAGCGAAAGTATTTGTGGGTTTTCATTTTTGGTACTCAACTGCTTATGTTTTTCATACTTAATTATTATTATTTGTGTTTGTATATTTGTAAATTCATGAAGTTTGATGATGGTGCATGTAAAGCCTGTTCGATTTACTGACTATACTTTGTAATCATGAATAACAAAGTTATGTACGTAGAACTATGGTAGTCTTTCATATAAATTAATTAAAATACGTACTCTAGGTTTAAGGTTTTTTTTAGTAACAAAGATTTGTACATTAATGAAACACCTTTGTTGGTTTAGTTTTTTTAAGAGAGAATTATGACATAGATCCTCTGATTTTTAATATATTCAATTCAGCCCATACATATAGATCTTATTATTATGGTTTCATATATGTTTATTTTTGACACAATGGTTGAACTTTGTATTAAGATCAATATGTGTTTATAATATTTTATTTGATGATATTGATATTTTAACCATGTATTGAGTTTTACATGTATTTAAATGACTTGAAAAGAGACACGACATTATGAGAAGATGTTTTGGTCATTTGCTATGTCTCCATTTTCCTCGAGAGAAAAACTAATATCGGTAAATTCTTATTTTATTTTGTATTCTTTAAATTATGATTTTAATGTGCGATAAATCATGATGAATTTCAATCTATAAAAAGATTGTTATAAAGTCTATATTTGCTCGAAAGCAATTTTTCTTCTTTGTCGAAAAACTCGACCATAGACTTCTCCCAATTTCAAGTTACGAAAATTCTTCTTGATTCAAAAAGTTTTATGGGAGGCATTCCTTGAAGTGAATGCAAAGCATGATGTTTATTCCATGCGATTATCAATGATGGGGCATTCCCTGAAGTGAATGCAAGCATGATGTTTATTCCATGCAATTATCAATGATGGGGCATTCCCTGAAGTGAATGCAAGCATGATGTTTATTCCATGCAATTATTGGATCTGTTTCATTCCCTGAAGTGAATGCAAACATGGTAAATCATTATTCAATTAGAGACATAATTTCGATATAATCCAAGTATAATTGGCTGGACATCCCGTTCTGCGAGGCTACTGGTCTCAAAGGAGGTTTTTAAAGGACCTTGTGGATAGGTTTAACAATGCCGCGTACGAGGATTAAATCTTTGTTCTCTGTGATAAGGATATGCGAAAAAGGTTTTAAAGGCCCACTGGCTCTACTCCATTCCCTGAAGTGAATGTGAAATTATATTATGGAAGGAATAAAAAATCACATTAAAAGTTGTGACCGTGATCGAGGCTATGAATATACACATGAAAAATATAGACGTTTTAAGAATACTTCTACCCGCTGGTAGCGAAGTTATAAGGATGACAAGAGTGATAAAGATCATTCTAAGGAAGTGAAATCCTTTTACCAACGTGATGTTATAAACCATTGGTTTCGTACTTGTCAAACGCCAAAGTATTATGGACTTTATCCATAATCATGAATGAAAAATGAAATAAAATATAAACAAAATTTGTTTATGGCGAAAATAATTATGGCGTTATTGGTCCAACTCAATTGGATATTGTTAATTTTCTCATAACCCTTGAAGAGAATAATTTATCATTTATTTTATTTCCCTTATAACCTCTAACAGGAATAATTGTTTTATTTATTTATTTTATTTTTTTAATGTTAATTCGTTTTATTTATTATTTATTTATGTTAGTTTGCTTTATGTTTATTTATTTCACATATTATTTATTTACGTTTTATGTTAATTTATTATTTGAAGAATATGATTACTTCCGGAATAAAATATACAATGAATTGTGGCTATTTATGCCTAAAATTGTGGCTATTTATGCCTAACAGATAATGCAAGTACTCATATTGTACTTAAGCATAAGAAATATTTTTCCCATTTAAATGCAAGGGGAAATATGAGTAGTATTTCTCAAAGTACTAAAATATCAATACTTCGGAAGAGCACTTGAAAGTTTATCTCTGATAGATAATCGACTTGATATGATGTGCTATATTTTATATTTTTCATTCCTCGAAGTGAATGATACAAAGTACATATTTTCATTACCTGAAGTAAATGAAACAAAGCACATTTTGAAAGGTGCACAATTATGCATTTCTCGATTAAAATGCAAGGGAATAATGTGAGTACTATATCCGGAAGTACTAATATCACAAAAGGCTCTGGTTGAGCAAATATGTTATTGTCAAATGGAACTTTATTCCATATTCACAGTGCGTTATACTCGTCAAAGTCATAAAGAGAGGAATATGAGTTCGCAAACTATCCCTTTGGGAATTATAGATAACATATGTTATCAATTGACATTTGATATAAGCCAATATTAATATAAGTTTTGGTAGCCAAAAAAGTCAGTTGAAAGCTCTAGAAGAGCTATATATTACTACCAAAAGATAATTTCAATTGAAAGCTCCGAAAGAGCTAAATATATTTCTATTTAAAGGAACAATTTTGATGGTCGTACTAGACATGTACGAGTGAGATTGAATTACATGTTATGGTAAACAAGGAGTTTACAAATTCAGAGATATATACACACATATATATAGTTGGCATGATCGGTTAGACCATCCTGATCAATGGTGCAGAAATTATTGAGATTTACATGCACATGTATTAAAAGAACATGTAGTTCTTGTGGTGCTTATTCTCAAAGGAATGGATTAAATTCCACTTATTAAAGAACGTGAAGTTCTTGTGTTGCATAAAGGAATTGATTAAATTCCACTTACTAAAAGAACCTGAAGTTCTTGTGTTGTTTGTTCTCAAAGGATATAGATGATCCCACTTACCAAAAGAATTAGAACTTAAAGTTCTTGTATTGAAGTTGAGACTGTATGTTTTGCATATCTGAACGAAATATGGGCCCATATATCCACAAATGTGGAAAGTTTTATATGATTTTAGTAGATGCATCTACATTGTTTTATCGACTTACAACCAGAAGTTTGTGAGATTGATTCTAAAAATATTCAGATTATGCAGCTAGACTATTCGTCTTGAAAAGCTAGTGGGTTTATATTTTAGGTTATATCAGTTGTTACAAAGCCTATTGATTATGAAAAATATAGTTTAGCAAAATTTCAATTGGATGCCTCCTATTTAATAGCTAAACTATGAGAACAAAAGAGTTATTATTTATATGATGTTTTCATATAGCAACACTTATACGCATCAAGCCAACAAGTTATAATAAACTCCCCGTTATGATTGGTTTTTGGTCAGAAACCATACATTTCCCATTTTATGATTTTTGAATGTGCGATATGAATTGCTCCTCCACAACGCACAAAATGGGTAAATAAAAAGGGTTGAGAATATATATTGAGTACGAGTCTCCTTTTATGTTTAAATTCTTAAACATTAATTGGAGAATCATTTATGACATGATTTTTCTCAACATCAGGGGGAGATAATAATCAGCTGGATAGAGGAAAATGAATTATCATTATCTAGATCCTCGTATATGAACTAGAAGTTCATAAGATAATTCATGTTATTACATGTCAACTGCCAGACATATTTACTAACCCAATGAGAGTAATTAAGTCTCATATACCAGCTGAAATGCTCTAAGTTTAAATTACATGTTAGAGCGAGAGAATGTAAATCATGCCTGAAGCATGATAGTTGAAATGGTTCCAATGATCAAAATTCTCGTAAATAGAAAGTAATATGAGATGGTCATATATTGGAGGCGGATGCTCCTGAAGAGACCCAAGACATAACAAATAATAAAACTCTTGAAGAGTTTCAGGTACCTGAAATAAAGATTGAAATCTTGAAGAGATCTCGATGAGTTATGTCATTACGAGAATGGAACTAGAAAATTGGAAAGTTGTCGACAACGATTTTACAAACAATTTTACATAAAATACTTCTATAGAAGTAAAGAAAGAAATCGAGGATCTTGTATAAAATCTATCCGGAAGTATAGATATTGAATTGGCCAATGTTGAAAGACGCTTTGAACTTCTAAAATAGAAGTATTTGGACCACCAGTCCAAACACCTAAAGGTGTAATGCAAGTGAGGCACAAATAAGTAGTCGTAAATACGACTTGAACTGTGATTTATGAAAAGTTTTAATTACTTCATGGTGGATGCAATTACTTTGGCAGTTTTGAAAATTTTATATGCGTCTAATTATTTGTGGATCCATATTTATCCTTGAAGGATCTAAAATGCTATAAGCATTTGGAAATTTCTGAGGAAATTTATTTAGACATGTCTCATGAATATTTTTGGCGCATTTGATATAATCGCCTTAGTGAATACTAATTGAGAAAATACTATAAGAATGATCAGATTTCCTTATGTATTTTATAAAGGAGTTTGGATCATTTTAGAACTCCTAAAGAGCTTCAAATTGGAAACTCATGAAGTGCTTTCAATACAAGTACTTGAATCTTGACATCAAGTTTATCTCGACCTGAAGATTGAGCATTTCTATATATTTCTTTTGTCTATGAATAGACATAAGCTGAAAGAATCTTAAAGAAGATTCAATATGAATAGAGCATATCTATTGAGTATCCCAATAGTTGTAAGATTGTTGGATGTGAATAAAGATAATTATATCTTTTCTTGGTCTTGAAGCAATATATATTAGTTGGTCAAGAAATATCTATGAATATACAAAGATCATTACATTTAGATCTTCAAACATTCGTTGATGCCTCCTCAAATGTCGTAGAAATAATTGTTATGCACGAGGCAAGCCAAAAAAATGTGTTTGGCTAAGATTATTGACCCAACATATCCAAAAGATATGTGGATTTACTTTTACAAGATATGATAAAAGCTATCTTGTGTGAAGATAAAGCAAGATGTATATCTCAGTTTGAAAGTTGATACATCATGGAACATATTACTCCAAAGTTTCATCCCTCACGATCTTTAGAAAAATGATATTCAAGATTAAATTATGAAGATTCAAAGATCTTCTGTGATGTTTTCATGAGGGGGAGTAAATACGCGTTGCACTCTTTTTCCCTTAACCGATGTTTTGTCCCAATGGGTTTTCCTGGTAAGGTTTTTAATGAGGCAACAAGTTATGCGTATCAAAGATGTGTGTACTCTTTTTCCTTCACTAAAGAATTTTTTTCCCACTGAGTTTTTATCTTAGTAAGGTTTTAACGAGGCACATTATCTTCATAGACATCCAAGGGGGAGTGTTATGAATATTTATCTATGTGGATGTCTATCATGATTAGAACTTTATCAAAGGAGTTTGATTTATTTATTATTAGGAATATTATCTCTATGAATTAGAGTTTAATGTATTATGTACTTCTTATGCCTATAAATAGATGATTCATTGAAGACATTGTATACAATTCTATATTTTGAGAATAATACAAATCTCCCTCTTCCTCTCATCTCTTTGTTCTTCTTGTTCTTCTTTATTTTATTCACAATACATGTGGTGTTTTCTCCATTTTTCTTCCTTTAATTGGTGGTGACATGTGTCACTACCTTATTGGAGGGATTTAATTATTTATATTTAATTGAAAGAATATGTAAATAATAAGGACCAAATGTGTAATTATACCTCTATTTTCTTAACTGCCACGTCACCCTACCGTTAACCTCTAACGGCTAGTGATCAAATTGCACCCAATTTAATAGTATGATGGTTTAATTGCTTCGTAAAAAAGTAAGGTGGTCAAATCGCAACTTTTCCAATAATATGATGGTCATTTATGTAGTTTACCCTTTTTTATATACATCATCTCAATAAAACAATTAAAAATTACTAATTTAAGGCTGAATATAAAACCATTGAAATAACATACAATTCATTTGCCAAAATAAAATTTTATACAATATTATTGAAAATATATTTATAAAAAACATGTTTCATTAAAATAGATATTGTTCACATGTATACAGTATACACGCGTATCTCAAATTATAGTATTCTTAATGTAAGTAATAATTAGACCTAATTACCTACCCTTGAAAAGTTTTGAGTTTGAGGGTGCAAAAGTGATTAGTTAACTTTTTCAACAGGAATTAACAAGATCCTATAATTTCAAAGGGAATAATACAATAATGATGGAAATTGATGTAACCGGAAATGATGGATTGTGAAAGTAAAACGCAATGGTTGCTTGTAAGCTTCAACATAAGATACAATAAGAATCTACAAGTATAACTTCATAGTGTCTTTGACCTAATATTTTCAAGGGAAAACTACATGGGTAGTCACCCAACCATCATCGTTTTCTTGTTTTAGTCACTTAACTAATTTTTTCATCAAAATCGTCACTAATGTTTTGTTTTGTTATCATTTTGGTCACCGGCCGATAAAAATTGACGGAGATGGTGACTTGTCATGGGATAATGACACTTTTAGTCCTAATAGTTGTACATTCTATTAATTAAGTCATAATTCAAAATAACTCGTCGAATGTCTGGATCAATCCTAAAATTTCTCATTTTCTTTCTTCTTCCTCTACAACTACATTTCTCTCTCTTTTCTTCTCTCCCATTTTCGTTAACGGCGAAGCACTGCTACTCTCACCAGTCTCGCTTTAACATAGAGGACAAGTCACATTGATTTTCAACAACTTATCTACGCGGAAGACATATTTTGATGGCCACATTAATCCAAAACATACAAGTAATTTATCACGCAAGAACAATATTTTGGAGGGTATATTGGAATATGTTGCTAAGCAAAAAAAAAAATATTTTCCAGGTAACCAAACCAAGTTGCAATTCTTGCTATCTATTTGTTTTAATTTTATTATGTACAAAATGCAAAATTGAAGTTCAAATACAATTCTTGTTAACTTGGGTGTGCTAGAAACGAAATGTTAACAAAAAAGGGAAACAAGAAAAGAAAGAGAAGTGTTGTTGAAGAGGATGAAGAAATAAAATGGAAAATTTGGGGTTTGACTCATATATTTGATGAGTTATTTTGAATTAGGACCTAATTAATAGAATATGCAAGTTTCAAGATTAAAAGTGTTATTATCCCATGACAAATCACCATCTCCGTTAATTTTTAACGGTTGGTGACCAAAATGACAACGAAACAAAACATTAATGGCAATTTTGATGAAAAAATTAGTTGAATGACCAAAATAAGAAAAATGTGATAGTTGGGTGACCACCCGTATAGTTTACCCTATTTTCAATAACCTGACATATGGAGAAATTATTAGATAAACTCGGCTCATCACGTTTGTGGTCCCCGCCAATAAGGTTCACCCATTAAAAAAATTCTAAATAACTACCCATTCTTTTTTTATATGTAGGAAAGAGATGAGATTTACCTTGGGTAAAAATGACATGGATAAACCTTATTAGATAAAACCACAGATGACGTGATGAATCGGTTTCATCTAATAATTTTTATCATAATTAAGAGAGTTGATATATCTTAAAACATGGGGTTAATAGCACACTAAACTAAGTTTTACATTAATAAAACTACAAATTTTCCTCACAGAAGATCTTAGGATTACATCTCTTTACTCTATACCTTAATTCTAAAGGTTTAATCATAATCTTTATCTACTTTGTTAATAAAATTTATAATCAATTAATCTTTGACCAATAAAATTATATCAGAATACAATTAAATCTCATCGATAAAATTTCTGGCCAATTTCTATCAAGATTATAACGGGGAAAAGGTTTATTTTGTGTATTAGAGTTTCAATAATTTTCTTGTATGTAAGTCAAATGAATAATGAATTTTCTTGTAGATTGAGTGCGAAAGAAAGGTATAACTTGTAAGTTTAAACCTAGAGTAACAATGCAAGCCTCGTGAAAAAGATATAAGACATTGGGTGAAAGGATAATAAACAAAAAGCAAAAAAGTCACTCTACATCTAAATTTTGGGTAAATTATGTAAATAGTCATTAAACTTTGCGCTTAAAACTTATTTTGGTCACTAAAGTTTCAAAATGTTTAATTTATTCACTAAAGTTTAGACATTAGACATTTTTTTGTCACTCTTAAACCCCAAACAACCGTTAATAGTAGTTGTTCGGTCACAAATCTCATCAATCACTTCGTCTCGGGCCCCTGAGTCTGAATTCAACCTCTATTTTATCGAAAAGTGCTCAAAAGTTCACGAATCAGCCAAAAACTTTATTGTTTCTCTCTTATCGATCTCACTCATGCGCCGTCGAATGGAGCCCATTTTTCAGTATGTTGCTTCTCTCGTGTCGATGAAGTTTTTCGCCGTTCGAATCTTGGAGAAGTTCTTTCGTTCGTCGGTAAATGGACGTCGTCAAAAAGTTAATGGATGAGTGACAAAAAAGTTCAATGTCTAAACTTCAGTGATGTTCTAAAACTTCAGTATATATAAATATGTTTGAGAGTAAAATTCAGTGATGATTTACATAATTTACCCTTAAATTTTAAAAAATTCCATTTAATTAATATTTGTTTTTGGATAATTTCCAAAGACATATTTCGGACACGTAATGCATGAGAGTGCCTATTTTCTTAGACTATAATAGCATCAAGAAGTTGACAAAACTGTCTACGTTTGTGAATGGATGCATGTTATGGGACCTCTCTCATCACCGACGAATCAAGAAAACAAAATGATGTCCGATCGAAGTCTCCCACCACACCATTAAAATTTATGAATATTAAAAAAAATATATAAGCTTTAGGGTTTGAATTAACTACTCTAGTTGTATAAAATATTTGATTGTATATCGCGTATAGTTCAATTGGCATTGTCATCGCTACAATATACACGAGGATATATGATCAAGCATGTTTAAGCGCTTGATTATCTTCGATTTATGGGTGGAGAGGGTCGGGATAGTATAGACACTCACATTGTATACTGAATGTGATAAATATTAATAAATATTTTTAAAATAATTATTATTTGTTGTCCTTTCCGTACTTTTATATAATCTTTAAACAAAAATTAAAGATATTTTTTATAAATGTTTTATTTAAAATATTCTTTCACCTATGTCGTGAATGTATAAATTTCATGAAAAATAAGCATAAAATTTCATGTTAAATTAAACATTTAGCTACAATTTGTTTATAAACTAACCGTGTTCTAGTAATAATATATTAATTATGCCGTCATCTTTTTTTATTGACAATTTATTCAAACATTTCCTACGCGAGAGGCATGCATTTGTGATTAGAGATTGGAGGAGAACGTCGACTACATAAATTAAAAAAAATAAAAAAAAAAGTCTTCAACAACAGGCGAGAAAAAATGGTTATTATTTTCTATAAATATATTTTATAATAGACAATTTGATAAGCTTTGTCCATAAAGTCTAAAACAAAAATAAAGGGATGATGACAAAATAGAACAGGCTTAATAGACAAGATAAGAAAGTTTAGGTACATGATATATCTTATTTTGGTTGGTTTTCTCTTATATAGTTTTTTAATTTCAAAATTGTATTCAAACCACACAACATGATAATCATAAATGAAGTAATTAAGTCATCGACTTTTGGTTTTCCATTAAGGATGAGTCTACCACGTGCGACGAACATTGATGAACACCACTAACGATGAACACCATTAATTTCTTTTTTAAATTTTAAAAATCTAAATGACTAAAATTATAATTAAAATTATCTCTTAAAAAATAAAAATAAAAATTTAATAATTACTTTATAATATTTTTTTAATAGGTTAGAATCAAATATACTCAATTCTCCTAAACCCTAACAAAATCAATCTCTTAAAAAACAGAAATCAATTTATAATTTTTTAATAGATTAGAATCAAATATACTCAATTCTCATATTATTAATTCTAATCTATTAGAAAATTATAATCTGATTTCTATTTTTTTAAGAGATTGATTTTGTTAGGGTTTAGGAGAATTGTGTATATTTTTTTTTGAAATGACTCCACAGCTCTCATACATAACATGAATAAGCACTACAAATCCAGGATTAAAAGTTCCGAGAAAACGAACGATGCTGCAGATTTAAAAGCAAAATTACCAAACCCTTTCTGAAAACTAAGTAGCAATGAACTAAACTTTGAAGTTAACGGTATTAAACCGTCCAAGTAATATGCCCTTTCCCCCTCTAATCTTGACAAAACAAAGTCATGATACAAGCATATATATAAATAGAGATGTGGATTCACCGAGGTCGACAGAGATCAGACAAAAACCTAGACATTCCTCTTCAATATGTCTTTGTTTTTGGAGCCTTTTTCTTCTGTTGTCTCTTGGGCATTGAGTTCTTCATGCCAATAAAGAAGAATAACGCCCCTAACAGCGCCAAGTTCTGTGTGAATTTGGCGTATGCCATATTCTTTCTTTTCTGTGTCATAGTTGTAGAAGTCGTACAATATAGGAGTAGCAATGAGCTGTTGCAGAACCAGAAGATAAGCACCGATACTGCTGCCGAATGTGAAAAGGATGCCTGCATGTTAAAGATTAGCTGTTATTAGTTGTTATTAGTTGGTTTAAGTTTGTTATTAGGTTGTTAGACGTTGGGCTTTAAATACTATATAATGTAATGGGTTGTAAACAGGAATTTCCTATCATTTTCCAGAGTTATTTTCTCTAACTTTCTAATATCCTAAATCCCTAACCACCGTTCATCTACCTCACTCTCAAACCACCACCGTCAGTCACATCTATAGCATCGATGCCGCCATTCTCACATGGTATCATTCGCCATTGAATATCCCGAGGCCTTTTGATCCACTCTACCGCTGCTTTTCGAATCTGTGTTGCTGCTTGCTTTTTTTCAGCGTCGTTCGACTCCTTGGCGATCTTGGCACTGATTTTCTCCATCGGCGTCCAGCTTTCCATTCTATCTTTCGAAACCCTACAAATTGTCTCCACCGCTAACGCCGACGAAAATGGCAGTCTCTGAGGGATCGGTTCTCCGCGGCAGCATGAAAGCTCACACCGATATGGTCACTGCCATCGCCACTCCAATCGACAACTCCGACATGATTGTCACTTCCTCACGCGACAAATCCATCATCCTTTGGCACTTAACCAAGGACGATAAGACCTACGGCGTCCCCCGTCGTCGTCTCACCGGCCACTCTCATTTCGTCCAAGATGTCGTCCTCTCTTCGGATTCCCAATTTGCTCTCTCCGATTCTTGGGACGGTGAGCTTCGTCTCTGGGGTTTAACCGCCGGAACACCAAAGATGTGCTTTCCATTGCATTTTCCATTGACAACCGCCATATCGTTTCGGCTTCTCGTGATCGAACTATTAGGCTTTGGAATGCCCTTAGAGAATGCAAGTACACAATCCAAGAGGGCGATTCTCACACCGATTGGGTTAGTTGTGTTCGATTTAGCCCGAATAATCTTCAACCCACCATCGTTTCGGCTTCCTGGGATAAGACCGTGAAAGTTTGGAACCTGACCAATTATTCTTGCCTCGATTATGAGGGCTCATGTTTTTTTAGATCCGATGTTGTTTTGATTCGTCTTCAAATTTGTTGAGAATCTTCTATTTCGTCATTGGTGAGATTTTTCCTTGTTTTTCCTTGATTATTCTTGGTTGGGCTGATATTCTGTTCTACACAGTAGTTAATTTTGTGCACTGTATTCTGTTCGAAGTTGAGATTGTTAGAAATTGATTGTAGTTGAGGTTTTGTGCATCAGTTGTACATCCCTTGGAATTGAAGAGTACATTTGATTGGTTACAGTTTTTGAATCGGGGATTGAAGGTTCTGGAGGTTGTGATAATATTTGGTTTGAATTCTTCTGATGCTAGAATATTTATTCCTTTATTTTGGACTGTATTCTGCTGAAGTTCTATGTTATTTTGTTGAGATACCTCACTGTCATAAGTTTCTGGTTAGGTTCATTAATGCACGTTGTTTCTGTCATAGAAATGCACTTCATTGAGATTGATTCGCATATATCAGATTTGACTTTTCTGTTTTGCTGCTCAAGTGTTCATTGGGTCTACTATATGGGTGATTTGTTATTTGCTGGCACTCATGTTTTGAGGCGTATGTTGAGATGTTAAGAATGTGGTATAGAAAGAAGAAGTTTCAAGAAGCTGAAAAAAAAAATAAAGTTTTAGTGCATTGCTCAACAAGCAAAATCAGATGTACATAGAATATCAGATGTACAAGGAAAGTTAAATGTTATGACTCTGATAACAAAAGAGAGATTTAAAAGCTGATCAGCCGTTCAAGTAAATGAAGAAGCAGAGACTAGTCAAGCCATTACCAGCTTTAAAAGCTGAGAAACACAGTCAAAGAATGAGAAGAAAACGAAGAAGTCTAGAACAAGTTGATCATCTGTTCAAGAAAAAGTAGAAACAAAGAATGATCAAGCTATTACCAGCTTTGAAAGCTGAGAAACACAGTCAAAGAATGAGAAGAAAACGAAGAAGTCTAGAACAAGTTGATCATCCGTTCAAGAAAATGTAGAAATAAAGAGTGATCAATCCACTACCAGCTTTGAAAGCTGAGATACATATCAAAGAATGAAAAGAAAAGAGAAGAAGAAGTCAACAACAAGTAAAATACTTGTATTTTTTTTATTCATTTTCTTCGAAGTAGGAGGAAGAAGGAAAGAAGCAGAGTGAATGTTAAAGATTAGCTATTATTAGTTGTTATTAGTTGGTTTAAGTTTGTTATTAGGTTGTTAGACGTTGGGCTTTAAATACTATATAATGTAATGGGTTGTAAACATGAATTTCCTATCATTCTCAATAATATTTCCAGAGTTATTTTCTCTAACTTTCTAATATCCTAAATCTCTAATCACCGTTCATCTACCTCACTCTCAAACCACCATCGTCAGTCACATCTACAGCATTGATACCGCCATTCTCACACCGCAACACCTTTAATGGCTACAGAAGCAGCAACTAGATACTTAATATCGAATTCTTGCACTTGCAACCCTGTCTGAACTGACACAATCTTTGAGAAGACATCAAATTTTGGTTTCAATACCTTTGCCGCCGGCCCTCCATCAACTCCAAATTCATTGAACTCTTGCCAAGCAGATAGGAGAAATATGGAAGCGAAAAGCACTCTTCCGACAAAAGAAACAAACCCCATTTGTTTCCGATTAAAAATCTTGAAATTCGACGAACAACAATCGAGTTGTTTTAGAGAAACCACTGTCTGAAAGCGAGACGAGATCCAGAGGTACAAGCGCAGCAGAGGATCGGTAAATGACTAGAAATTGGACTGTTGGTTCGGATCGGATGTAATTCAAATCGGGTCTTAGAATTGGGTATATTTGATTTTAAATTATTAAAAAAACATTATAAAGTAACTATTAAATTTGATTTTTATTTTTTAAGAGATAATTTTAATTATAATTTTAGTCCTTTAGATTTTTAAATTTTTTTTAAAAAATAATAGTGTTCATCGGTGTTCATCGTTAGTGGTGTTCATCAATGTTCGTCACCCGTTGTAGAATTTTCCTTCCATTAGATCTATATGTATAATATGTGGAAACAAAGTTTGGTTTTTCAATGAATTTATCGGAATGCATATAAAACACCTCATACAATAGCAATGACAGTTTTATTATATACAAATAGAAATTCTCTGTCTCTTTTCGGTGCACTTATTTATACTTTCGCATTTTAAAAAAATAAAGTTTAAGGTTTATATATAAGGTTTAGGGAATTAGAGGTAAGTGTATTTTTCTAGGGTTTATGATTTAAAATTTAAAATTAGAGTTTAAAATTTAATTTTTTAGTGATGAACACCGAAAAGGGCAGAAATAAATTTTGTCCTATTTAATACAAACCATACTACTTTTTTGATTAAGTTGAGAGACTTTACATTCCAAATGTGAAATGTCACGACTCTAATCCGCATAAGGTGAGACAACATAAGCACCCTTGATCATTTGACCAATTAATAAATTTTCAAACCATACTACTTTTGATTTGATTTTTTATTTTATTTATTTTTCAATAAAAAATAATTTAACGGATGGTAATTTAATTAAAAGAACACTAGACATTATTTAAATAGTGATTGTAAAATTATTATTTTTCTCTCGCTATATCAAATAATAAGCCATGGTATCTATAGAAAATTAATATGCATTAGCTAGAAATGGAACCCGGCCTCAATGGCTTGGAACTTGGAACTTGGATAAGTAACAACATGCTTTGAGTTTAAAGTTCCTACTACAACTTTGTCTATGCAGCAGTTCGGCCCATTCTCCCAATATAAATAAAATCTCAAAGAAGAAAATAATTGACCATTTAATTGTGTTATTTTGGGCTTGGAGGTTGGATCTATACGACGGTCTTTGAGTAGGGTTGTCACGAACCGAATATTCAGCAAATCGTCCCGTGAAGTTATCTATGACAAACAAGAACAAGATTTTTCGTTCGTTTAATAAAATAAATGAACACGAACAAATTTGTTTATTTACGTTCGTGAATATTCGGTAATATGTTCGTTTATAATTGTTCAAATTTATTCACATGTATTTCCTGCCCATCAGCTCACTGCCCCTTTCATTTCACGATAGACTAAAAAACCCTATATTACTTTTTGCTATGCTTTCAAAGTTCCATCCCACCCATGGGCGGAGGGAGCTGGTTGAATGGGGTGTCAATTGACATTTAATTTTTTTTTAAGAATATTTATTTTAATGTATATTTTATGTGAAAAATATATAAAAAAAAGAATTGACACCATTTAGAAAGGAAATTGACACAGATTTAAAAAATAATTTAAATGTTTTGATGGAAATTGACACCATCATTTGATTTCGTTCATTTTTAATAAAATATGAATTGACACACAAAATTTTGACACCACAAATAAGATTTTTTGGCTCCTCTCATGACCCCACCTCAACACGAGCACCACCGTCACACCACTGGGCCATCACAACATGAGCTCCGCCAATCTCTTTTTCTTCGTTTACGTTCGTTTGAGCTCATTTGTGTTTGTTTGTATTCGTTTATGTTCATTTATCATTTTAACGAACACGAACAAGCTACATTTCCTAGCGGACGAATACAAACAAAAAATTATATGTTCGTTTAATTATTCGTGTGCTTTCGTCTGTCGGATAAAGTCAAACGAACGAACACTAACATGTCTCGTTCACATTCGTTCAATTTATTTATAGGCCTATTCGAGAGGCAAGCTAGTTTAAGATAACAAAAAAACGAGTACAGATAAATGTAAGGTATAAAATTTTGAGGTATCTCTTCATTTTTAATAATAAATAAATTAGACCCTTTCAATATAAACAAAGCATTTTTTTATAAATAAAGAACAAAATCAAACGTTTAAGATACTCCTAACAACAAAGTAGATTTTTTTTATTGAAAAAGAAGGTTGGTTATCCGGGCACTTCGTTAAAAAATCTCCCTAACTTAAGTTGGAGGAAAAAGAGTGCAACCGGTAACTTACATAAAATCATACGTCAATAACGTCCTTACTAATGTCCGAATGAAACACATCTAACACAAAACCCGGAGATTGACAAAAGACAACCACCCCACTCACTAAATTCAAACCATGTTTCGCTAAACTATCACCCACACTATTAACCTTACGTGACACACAATGAAACCGAACATCCCAATCGTTCAACAACATCAACTTGACATGATAAACCATCGAATAATCTCCAACGTCCCTAGCCGGCATATTTAAAAGCCGAACGGCTTTCTTATCATCAATTTCCACGATAACACGACGACAACCTCTATCCCAAGCATGTTTGAGCCCTTCCAACACTCCCCAAAGCTCAGAATCAAGAACTGAACAAATTCCAACGAATTTGGAGTAACTCAATAACCACTCGCCCCTATATTCCGATTCATACCTCCACCCGCTGTCCGACCATCCGCCTGAACTCGAGCCCCATCCGAATTAAGCTTAACCCACCTCGGAGGTGGTGCCATCCATCGTTCTAAGCCCATGCGGGCCGGAGCGATTGTATTTCCCAACCGAGAGTGCATGGTTTTCACCTGCTCGCATTCATGCACTACATTTCGACACCTCTCCACAATCGGAAAATTCCAAGTAACCTTAGGGGTAAAGACCAACCGGTTCCTTTCCTTCCAAACTAGCTAAAGTAACGATCCAAAAAAGAGAGGCCAATTCGCTATTGTAGGAGCAATCACGTAAACAGACTGTAGATTGTAGCGTACCCAAGCTGCGAACTCCATGCTGAAAAAATCCGGCCAACACTCCGGTGAGACAACCGACTTCCAGTACTCCTGCACCGTCGAACATTGACGAAACAGATGATCTAACATTTCAGCCTCATTCCCGCATATCCTGCACTGCACAACAGTCGTGAGGTGACGTCGCTCTCTCTCTCGACATTGGCCATCAACCTCCCATGCATTAGTAACCACAAGAAGGATTTAATCCTTGGCAAACCCGGCAACCGATCAATCACACTCCAAATAGGGTCAGCCTGCTACTCGCCCTGCTACATTCTTATTTTGTAAGTCGAGCGCACCGAAAATCTCTTATCGGACGAACCATCCCATCCGAAGCAATCACGCAGAACTGAAGCACAAGGGGGTATAATTGCAGCAATCCGTATAACAATAGGCAGGGGCAACAAATGTTGGATAACACCCCACTTCCATTCACCATACTTATTTACCATCGACGATAGATGAGTCGACCCATCCGGGAGAAATATATTAGGTAGAACCCAATCCTTAAGACAACCGATTTCCCCCACCCAACGATCAGTCTAAAATACAATGCCATCACCATTACCTATCTTCCACGATAAATGACTACGAACCTCATCCCAAACACTACATATATATTTCCAAAGGTGAGATTGGTTACCTCGCATTACTATATTCAGAATTGCCCCATCGCACCTATATTTAGAACGCAGAACTCGTACCCAAAATCTATCCGATTGAGCAACCAAACCAAAAGCCAATTTCATCAAAAAGGCTGCATTCTAATCTTCCAAATGCTTAAAACCCATACCACCATCAACCTTGGGTTTGCACAATGTATTCCAATCTACCAGATGCACATGAGATTGGTTACCTCACATTACTATATTCAGAATAGAACTCGTACCCAAAATCTATCTGATTGAGCAACCAAACCAAAAGCCAATTTCATCAAAAAGGCTGCATTCTAATCTTCCAAATGCTTAAAACCCATACCACCATCAACCTTAGGTTTGCACAATGTATTCCAATCTACCAGATGCACATGATGTCCATCAGACGAGTTGCCCCAAATAAATTTCCTGATCAGTTTTTCAATCTTCATGCACACCCCTTTAGGTAATAAGGTTATTTGCATGTTATACGAAGGAATTGCCTCCAAAACCGCTTTCGCCAACATAATACTCCCCGCCAAAGATAAGGATTTGGCTGGCCATCCTGACAATATATCACTAATTTTTTGTATTAAGAACTGATAAGTCACGTTGGTAACCCGTTGATGCAAAAAAGGCACATCCAAATATTTACCTAAGTTCGAAACTTCAGTAAAACCAAAACCACAACTAATAAATCCACGAGTAGCACCATCCACATTGCGTGAAAAGAAAATATTAGTCTTCTACACAATCACCTTATGACCCGAAGCATCACAAAAACCACTCATCATACGTTTAATAACATGAAGTTGGGAAACCGAGGCTTCAGCGAGTAATACTAAATCATCAACAAAGAATAAGTGGGATATACTTGGGCCATTACGCTCAAGAGCGATAGGTTTCTATGCCCTAGATTGGACTTCCTTCTCAATAACATGAGCCAACCTTTCCATGCAGAGAACAAAAATGTACGGCGATAAAGGATCACCTTGTCGTATACCCCTAGACGGAGTGAAAGAATTAGACGGCGAGCCATTCCAAAGCACCTGCATCAACGAGGACATAATACATCGCATAATTAAACTCCAAAAACAATCCGGTAAACCAATCTCACAGAAAGTATCATCAATGAAGGACCACTCCAACCTATCATACGCTTTTTTCAGATCAACCTTAATGGCCATCTACCCTTTGCGGCCAGACTTCTTACGCATCGAGTGAATAACCTCCTGCGCAATAACAATATTGTCCGAAAATCAGACGTCCGGGAACAAAAATAGTTTGTGCTTCCGAAACCCAATCTGGTAAAAACAGCTTTAACTAGTTAAAGATAACTTTAGTAATCACCTTCTATAAGACAAAACATAAGCTTATTGGCCTAAACTGACTAATATGCTCAGGCCTAGGAACTTTCGGTAAAAGTACCAACATGGTTTAATTCAGGGAAGGATCAATTAGCAGACCAGCAAAGATACCTCGAACAAAATTACATATACTAGGACCCACAATGTTCCAGTTCTGCTGATAGAAGAACACATGAAAACCATCAATACATGGGGCTTTAAGCGGACCCATAGCAAAAAGAGTTGTCTGAACCTCTTCATCACTGACTTGCTGAAGTAACGATGAAACTTCATTAGCTTCAAGGGCCCGAAAATCCCCGCAGATAGGGCACTCGTATCCATCATTACCCTCACTCGAAAACAAGTTCTGAAAGAAATTCACTGCCATGGATTTTAACTCATCGTCATCAGAGACCCAACACCCGTTGTCATCACGCAAAGCACGAACTGTACTCTTCATCCACCTAGCCTTAGCGAAACGATGATAAAACTTTGTATTGTGACCCCCTTCCAAAACCCACTGAAATCTCGCCTTTTGCATCCATATATTCTCCTCATGTAACAACACATTATTTAATTTTGTACTAAGCGATTGATGCAGGTTGACAAGGAACCCGAAATGTCTATTTTGTAACGACTTTTCAATACCCCACAACCTTCTTAGTAGCTCATTTTTCCGCTTCCCTACATACCCAAAGACTAACTTGTTCTATTCGGCCAACTTGCCCTCCAAAGAAGTTAAGTTCGGAAGCACCTCCCTAGTACTATCCCAAGGCGATTCGATTACCTTAGCGAAATTAGGATGATCTTGCCAAGCTGCCCAAAATTTGAAGGGTCTGTCGCTATGTTCTACAACTGCCGAATCCAATTGAACAAGTAACGGGCAATGATTAGAGCCAATACGGTCAAGGTGCGATATTTGTGTATCCAGAAAAGCCTGAAGCCACCTATCGCTTACTAAACACCAATCCAGACGCTGGTACAAATTTCCCCTATTCCAAGTGAACAATGGCCCAGAAAACGAAATATCAAACAAACCTGAGTCAAAAATAAAATTCTGAAATAAGCGACTAAAGCCCATAGTTGATAACGAACCACATCGACGTTCCTTCGGACTAAGAATCGCATTAAAGTCACCCCCCAGAATCCACGACTGGTCCGATGTCGGGGCAAGATCCAATAAAGCCGGCCATAACCATTTCCGTTTTGCAACCAACGAATTGGCATAAACTGCGGTAAGCAGAAAACATCTACCAGATTCATTGCACGAAACCCGGCAATGAACAAACTGATTAGAAACTTTCAGAACCTCAATCTCAAAGTCCTCGCACCATAATAACCAAATATCGCCACTGAAACCATGGGCTTCAACTCGAAAAGAATGCGGAAAACCAAGCCTTTTAACCACCCTATCAGCAGAAATACCGCTAATGCGAGGTTCCATTATAGAAACAACTTGTGGATGATATCTCCTCATAAAATCACGAAAATGACACCTAAACTCAGAGCTTGCAGCGCCCTGACAATTCCAAAAAAAACTTTAATCATTATTAAAAAATAAAATAAGAACCAGCTAACCTTACTGGCGAGGCTCAACATTCTCCTTGTCCAGATGCATTGCATCCGAATCATCATTAACAACCTGTTTCACAACCATTGAACCCTGAGAAGCTACGCCTACACTCTCCCTATTACTACTAATACCCGGATCAGCAGATGCAGGCGAAAGTTTCTGTGTAGCCAATTTCTTTTCTCATGTTTCATGCGCATTCTGCACCCATTCCGATAAAACCAGTGGAGGTGGGAATTGGAATGCACTATACTTTTTCACACTAAGGCCTTTGCGTACTGGAGGAGTTACAACTTTAACCACTCATTTGTTCTTCTCATTCATTATAGTGATCTGTCTCTCTGAATCTCCATCATTCGATATAACTATTGTTGAATGCTTACCACTCTTTATATTTGGTACATGAGTCTCAACCATCGGAACCTGTCTTTCACCCAAAGATACAACTTGAGATAACACTACACCATGTTTGGTAGCATTAGTCACAACCCGTGACGACTCCGCCCCTTCGCTATTCTTTCCACCCAACGGCCTTGCAGTCCCCTGCACGGTTCTATTGACAATCGGTGTGGGTTTCTGAACCATATCATCTAACTCATGGAGAGCATCAAACCTTGATCCCATTCCCTTACGCATATGTGCAGTGGTTCCAACCGCAGTCCCACTTGCTTTAGAATACCGACGCTTGCACGGTTCTGCTAGCATCCACAGACCAAACACTTCCTCCGGTTTATCTGAATTCCACACCGGGCCAGCACTCTTCCACACATCAGCTGGTTTAGACTCGACAATACCACAACTCGCCGCCGAATGCCCATGCACTCCACATTTAAAGCAAATATCGGGGAGCCCCTCATACTCAATGGCCTGAACAAAGTTATCTATCCCAATACAAGGGAGTAGAGGTTTCATCAGATCCACCATAACAACAAGACGAGCGAAACGACCTCTATCACCAGTATCCGTTTTATAGTCCACCCGAATAACTCGGTCGATATTCATAGCAATATGCCGAAAGAAACCTTTAGAGTAATACCTGTATGGAAAACCGAGTAAATGAACCCATACAATCACGTGAGAAGGATGCAGTTCTTCGGAGGAAAAAGCACGACTCCATGGTTGAACTGTTAAATAACTTCCATAAATCGTCCAAGGACCTTCCGTTAACACTTTTACAAAATCAACTTCTAACGCAAACCAGACGATAAAATACTCATTCTCAATATCCACGAGCTGAAACTCACATTGGGGTTTCCATAGCGTTTTGATACGACTAAGCAACGCCCCGTATCCAATTTTTCGCCCCAAAAGCCTAACGATAACCGACTTACTCATGCTCTGGTCATACAACTCATGCACTCGGCCCGAGAACTGCACGATCGAAAACTTCCCATCCCTAATAACTCTAACATCCTGATCCGGCACAACCACCTTGTCGATCGAGATATGGATCACTTGAGAACATCCGTTCACTACCTTCCCCGCCACCGTAGACGCGTATGAAGGTTTAAACGGTGCTGCACAAGGCGCATCATCCGTGTTCGTACTAGCCGAGTCATTCACCGCCTCCGTCCTCTGATCGGGAACGCCACTTCCATCCTCCATAACGTTGTTGAGTGTGTAAAAGTTCTATATTTCACCCCCTATTTAACCCATATTTCTGCTGCATTCAAGCATAATTCATTGTATTTAGGATAGATTTCATTATTACATCACAATTTTATCAAATGGCATAGTTTCTACTGAAATTGGTTGCTTTTGCAGGTAGCTGTTGTAGCAGACACTGGGCAGTGGAGAAGCAGACGCTGGGACTGGACTGCAGATGAGAAGGACGATGCTGCCATGGCCGCTGCCGTGGCAGCCAAGGACGACATCAATGGTGATGAGAAGAAGTGAAGTGGGCCTCGACAGAAAGAGAAAATTAAGCCGGTCTGTCGTGGAGCACCCTTATATTTTTCCAAGCCCTAGATTAGAATGAAGGCCAAGCCCAAAGTTCAAGGAAGAAACTCCAAGCAAGAAGGAAGGACGAATTAAAGATATATGTTCTGAAGATTTAGTCTTTAATAGAGTTGTACTTTAGTTTAAACTTGTATTCTTGCCATATTAGAAAACCTGAACCCAAGGCCTATTTAAAGGCATGTAATTCGACCTAGGAGAGGATATCTTACTCTCTAGCCTTCTCTTCAAAACCCTAGTCGTTTTCCCTTCTCATCATGTTCTAAACTTCCCCTAGGGCTAAGGGTTGATTTGTAAAGTAGTTGCAAGGATTGCATTTTTTTAGGAATTTTTCTGTTCAATAAAATAGACTTCAAGTTTGCTTATTCTACTTTTCAACATATTGCAAGAGTATCGGGAGAGCATTGTGAGATTACACATTTACTTAATATCGAGAGAGTTAAGTATACAGAAGGAATAAGTACGGGTTCTCCAATTTATGGTTGAACTATCTCGGACCTAGGGATATGACGAGGTTAAGTGGCTAAGGAAGAATTCAACAACATCGGTGTTCATCCTTCGATTCACGCCGGGAGGTATCATCAAAGACGTGTTCATCGACAGACTTGGACCTATGGATAAGCCAAGGCACTGTATGGATTCTTGCCAAGCTTGAAGTACAGAGTTGTGTGATCGCTGCCGTGACAAACAACAGACTGCTTCCGCGACAGGCGCAACAACAGAACAGAGATTCCTAGACTTTGCAACACCTACACTACTGAGCAATTCAATATCGGCCCATTCTCTCTATCCTGATTTCTTTACTCTTTTATTTCAGTATTTTTGTTATTATCTTGTGACAACAATTAAACTATTTCTTTTCTCTCTTGTGCAACAATCTAAGGTGAAGCTATTAGCCTAGTCCCTGCGGAGACGATATCCGATACTTACGTATCACTTTACTACTTGCGTTGTGTACACTTTCACTACATTGCGATAGACACATTTACACGCAACAAGTTTCTGGCACCGTTGCCGGGGACTCGCAACATATCTTTACCATATATGTTACTGCATTTTTTGTATTTTTCTATTTTTACTTGGATTGTTCAACCCGTACCTTTCACAAGGTTTTTTGTTTGCTTATGCGCAGATCTCAACGAGGAAAAGAACCTGAGCACCAGTTAGATCCTGAAATCGAACGAACGTGCAATCTCAGGAAAAGAGTCCGCCTCCTAGTAGAAAGAAACGAATACCTGGAGGAACAATTTTAAGCAATGGTGAACGGAAGGCACGAAGAAAGAAGGAACGACCAAGGGAATCCCCAAGATCCTAACGATCCTGTCGGGGATGGAGGAAACGAACGACCTGTCGATCCTCATGCCGCTGCCGCACGCCGGTCATGCCAAGAATACATGCTCAATGATCATGTGGAACTAGAAACAACCCTGCCAGACGTAGAAGTTGACAATTTTGAGCTGAAACCTGTTATGTTCAGCATGATTAACAACGCTGGCCAATTTAGTGGTGCTGCTACAGAGGATGCTAGGGAGCATCTGAAAACGTTCCAGGAAATCTATTATTCGTTTAGACTACCAGGAGTAAATCCGGAGATACTAAGGCTTTGGTTATTTCCTCATTCATTGAGGGACAGAGCGAAAACTTGGTGGAATAAACTAACGCCGGGTTCAATACGAACTTGGGCAGATTTAACTCGTGAATTCTTGTCTCGTTTTAATCCTTTCACATTTATCTGAGCGATTACGTAACGAAATTACTACTTTTCAACAGGAAGATGACGAGCCGATGCACGAGGCATGGGACAGATTTACCACTCTTCTAAGAAACTGCCCTATGTATGGATTCCCCGTTTAGAACCAGGTAACTAAATTTTATAATGCTGCCAACTTACAGACTCGTATGAGAATTGATTCAGCAGCGAATGGATTGATGTTGGACAAAGATCCAGAAGACGCAATGGCAGTATTGAAAAATCTGGCGAAGAACGAGGAACAGTTTCCTACAGCAAGAAGATGGGGTAAACGAGTACTAGCTGTGAAAGATTATAAGGCCGATAGCTCTTTAAAAACACAGGTGGCATATCTCACAAAGGCAGTGAAAAAGCTCTTGAAAGAAGATTCACAACCTGTCTACTCCGCTAAAGAGGTATGTGAGACTTGTGATGGGAATCACAGTTCGGAAGATTGTCCAGTACAGTTAGAAGAAGGGATGTATTTTGGGAACTACAATAAACAGAACTACAATTCCAACAACTACAATCCCAACTAGAGAAAGGATCCCAAGTTCTCTTGGACCAACCCTAATAATGCCCTGAATCCTCAAGCGCAGAACACACAGAATCAAGGGGGACCTAGAATACTGACTCGGCAGCAACCGCAGTAGAAGCAACAACAGCCACCAGCTGCCACGACTAGTATACTGGAACAGACTTTGGGTACGTTTATCTCTCAAACATGAACTTACATTGAGAACATAAATCACTTCGTCAAGAAGACTGAGTCATTCATGGATAAAACAGAGATGCAGATGACTAACCATAAAGCTACTCTGAAATTACAGGAGACACAGATGGGTCAGGTTTCCTAGCATATTAAATCGAGGCAGAATGGAGGATTTCCTAGCGATACTGAAAACGCTAGACAACCCACACATGAGTAGTGTAAAGCCATCACAACTAGAAGTGGGAAGAATTTACCAGGGCCAGAGAAGGAAGCTGAATCAGTTAAGGAACCAGCCCTGAAAACGCCTGCCGAGAACGCTGCCCCGACAGTTGACAAACAGCCTGCTGCCGATGAACCTGTCACGACAGTAGAAGGGACATAGGAGAAAGATGAAGAACCTAAACCTCCTCAGATCCGAATGCAGTGGAAAGGGTGTATTGCTGATTATCGTTATCCACCTCCTTTTCCTCAGCAGTTATAGAAATTGAAACAAGAGTCCCAGCTTAAGAAGATCTACGATATTTTTAAGCAGGTCCATATCAATATTCCACTATTAGATGCTATCAAGGAGATGTCTGGTTATGCCAAATTTCTCAAGGATGCCATGTCGAAGAAATCTAGACTTGGGGAATTTGAAACAGTTAAAATGACAGAGGGATGCATGAGTATTCTGCACAAGCATCCACCCCAGAAGAAGAAGGATCCTGGGAGCTTCATCCTACCGTGCATAATTGGTGACAAATTTGTGGGTAAGGCACTTTGTGATCTTAGTGCCAGTATAAATTTAATGCCCAAATCTGTTTTTCAGAAATTAGGTATTGGAAAAGCTCGGCCCACAATAGTAGTACTGCAGCTGGCAGACCGTTCTTACGTACATCCAGAATGGAAGATAGACGATATTCTGGTAAGAGTGGACAAATTTATTTTTCCTGCTGACTTTCTTGTCTTAGATTGTGAAGCAGATGAGAATGCACCAATCATCCTGGGGCGACCCTTCTTAGCCACCGGAAGATCACTGATTGATGTGGAAAACGGAGAACTCACTATGAGAGTGAACGATCAAAAGATCAAGCTGAATGTTCTCCAGGCGATAAAACATGCTGATACAGAAGAAGAATGCAAGGCTATCACTGAAGTTATCCTTGACCAACCCTGCATCAGGTCGGGCTGCCATGACATAAAAATTGGCCACTACCCAACAGCCATTTAGAAGACTGTCACGGCAGCAACGACGACAACAACTCCTCAGAATCTGATATATCTGATATTGAAGATCAAGAGGAGGTAAAGTGGATAGGCAATCATCCAGGTAAGTTATTCGAGCCCTTAAACTATACCTCGAATGAACATATAGTCCAAAAGCCATCAACTGTAGAGCCACCTGTTCTAGATCTTAAGCCCCTGCCAGGGCAGCTTAAATATGTTTTCCTTGGTTTAAATGATACGTTGCCCATAATCATCTCTTCCAAGTTGATGCAGGAACAGGAACAACAGCTGATAGGGATGTTGCAGCAGCACAAAAAGGCTATTGGATGGACGATAGCTGATATCCAAGGCATCAGTCCGGCACTATGCATGCATAAAATCCTCTTAGAGGATGATCACAAGCCGACCATTGATGCCTAGAGACGTCTAAACGATGCTATGCGAGAGGTGGTTCGTAAGGAGATCATCAAATGGCTAGATGCTGGAATAATTTACGCCATCTCATATAGCAAGTGGGTGAGCCCGGTGCAGTGCGTTCCTAAGAAATGAGGAATAACCGTGGTAACCAATGAAGAAAACGAGCTGATCCCAACTAGGACTGTGACCGGTTGGAGGGTTTGTATGGACTACCATAAGCTTAACAAAGCTACCCTGAAGGACCAGTTTCCCCTGCCTTTTATTGATCAAATGCTTGATAGATTAGCGGGAAAGCCTTACTATTGTTTTCTTGATGGATACTCAGGTTACAACCAAATAGCCATTGGACCGGAGGATCAAGAGAAGACGGCATTCACTTGCCCATACGGTACTTACGCTTTTCAGAGGATGCCATTTGGACTTTGTAATGCACCAACAACCTTTCAAAGGTGTATGATGGCAATATTCTCTGATATGGTAGATGATTTACTGGAGATATTCATGGATGATTTCTCTGTCTTTGGAGACAATTTTGAAAGCTGCCTAGGCAACCTACAGAAAGTGCTCGAGAGATGTGAGAAAGCAAACTTGGTATTGAACTGGGAGAAATGTCACTTCATGGTGGATGAAGGGATAGTCCTAGGCCATAAAGTAAGCTATCGTAGCATAGAAGTCGATAGAGCTAAGATCGAGGTAATTAAAAAGTTGACGCCACCCACCACAGTCAAGGGAATTAGGAGTTTCTTAGGGCATGCTGGTTTTTATCGAAGGTTTATCGCGAACTTTTCGAAGATCACCAAACCCTTATACCATCTTCTGGAGCAGAACCGTCCCTTCGACTTCAATACTGAATGTACTGAGGCTTTCAAGGTTCTGAAAGAAAAGCTGGTAACAGCCCCAATGGTACAGCCACCAGATTGGAAACTGCCATTTGAGATCATGTGTGATGCTAGTGACTATGCTGTCGGAGCATCACTTGGGCAGAGGAAAGACAAGCTCTTTCATGATATATACTATGCCATCAAAACACTGAATGACACCCAAGTAAACTACACCACAACAGAAAAATAACTGTTAGCCGTGGTGTTTTCCATTGACAAGTTCCATTCATACATACTTGGAACGAAGGTCATAGTCCACACAAACCACTCTGCATTAAAGTATCTGTTCGCCAAAAAGGATGCAAAGCCTAGACTGATACGTTTGATTCTGCTCCTGCAAGAGTTCGATCTTGAGATCAAGGACAAAAAGGGAACAGAAAATCAAGTTGCAGATCACTTGTCAAGGTTGGAAAAGGGAAAGAATCTCCCAACAGATGAGACACACATAATGGAGACCTTCCCTGACGAGCAGTTATTCGCTGCCACAAGCACTGCCGCGACAGCCATGGCGGCAGGTAAGTTCTCTGAACTCCCCTAGTATGTTGACTTCGTTAATTATTTAGTTAGTGGAATAACTCCTCCTGACCTTAACTATCAAGCTAGAAAGAGGTTCCAAAATGATGTTAAGCATTATTATTGGGACAACCTCTTCTTTTCAAATATTGTGCAGATCAGGTTATCAGGAGATGTGTACCACAAGATGAACATGAAGCTGTACTCCATCACTGCCATGCTTCACAATATGGATGACACTTAGGTGGTAACAAAACTGCTGCCAAAGTTTTGCAGTCTGGATTTTATTGGCCGTCACTGTTCAAGGATGCCCATGCATTCTACAAAAATTGTGACAAATGTCAACGGACTGGAAACATCTCAAAGAGACATGAGATGCCACTACAGAACATTCTTGAGGTCGAGATCTTCGACGTTTGGGGGATTGATTTTATGGGACCATTCCCAGCATCATGTGGGAACTTATATATCCTCCTAGCAGTGGACTATGTATCCAAATGGGTTGAAGCGATCGCTACTCAGAAAAACTATGCCAAGACGGTTCAGAGGTTTTTGCATAAAAACATATTTTCCAGATTTGGCATCCCCAAGGCGATCATCAGTGATGAAGGGAGGCATTTCGATAATAGGGTTATAGCTGCTGCCTTAAAAAAGTATGGTGTCAAACATCGGATCGCGACAGCATACCACTCTCAGACCAATGGACAGGCTGAAATATCCAACAGAAAGGTTAAGAACATTCTTGAAAAATGGTTAAGCCAACTCGGAAGGACTGGTCTCTACACCTCAACGACGCATTATGGGCCTACAGAACCACATTCAAAACTCCATTGGGAATGTCACCCTACCGGCTGATTTATGGGAAAACATGCCATCTACCTGTCGAGATTGAGCACAGAGCTTACTGGGCCATCAAGGCAGTAAATATGGACTTGGAGAAGGCAGGACAGAAAAGGCTACTCGATCTGAATGAAATAGATGAAATTCGAGCAATGGCCTATGACAACGCAAGAATCTAAAAAGACAAGACAAAGAAGTGGCATGACAAAAAGTTGCTGCCATGACAGTTCTGCCCAGGGCAGCTTGTGTTGTTGTTCAATTCTAGGTTGAAACTCTTCCTAGGAAAGCTGAAATCTAGGTGGTCTGGCCCCTTCCAAGTGGTGCAAGTTTTTCCCCATAGTGCCATCACAATCAGATCTTTAAAAAACGAGCACCAATTCAAAGTCAACGGACAAAGACTGAAGCATTATCAGGGGACTGAAGCCCCAAGAATGCAGGAAGTGGTTACTTTAGGAGATGCCCCTCCTGGCATCCCTAATTTAACCTAATTATATTTTTATTAATATTTATTTATATATATTAGGTAATTAGAATTATTTTATTTTTTAGGAACTAAGTTTTTATTTTATTATTTTTAGGAAATAAAGGAGACAAGAAGACGAGGAGAAGTGAATTCAGCCCACCATCCTTCCATCAGCCCAAAAAGCCCAACTTAGGAGCCTGCCGTTACAGCTGCCGCGACAGACGCGGAAAATCCAGCCTGTCAACACGCTGTCGCGGCAGACACGCAAAACGCGTAATAGACACGCAACAGACATGGAAACACGTGACAGACGCGTCAAAAACCGCGTAACAGCTGGCCTCGTTATTTGCGCCTGTCGTTACAGCTCCAACGGGCAGCAAACTCCCCCTCTATATAAACCCCGTTTTACATTTCATTTTTCACTCACTTTTACTCTCTCTACTTGTTTCCTCTAGAATTTTATTTGCTTTCATTTTCTTTTCACAGTCCTTGCAACATGAGTACAAGAAATACCCATCGTAGTGCTGCCTCAGGTTCTGCCCCAGCAACATCCACTCCCAGCTCCTTCCAGGTCAGAGACATGTGGGAGGAGAAAGGTTTCATTTACACTACCAGAACGGAGAACCTTGGACTACAACCGTTCATAGCCCGCAAAATCAGAGCCCTGCAGTGGCATATGTTTGCCAAGCAGCCAGAGGAAATGAACGTAACTCTCGTCCGAGAATTTTATGCTGCCATCGATAGCAGGGAGGCGATAGTAGTAACGGTCCGAGGAAAAGAGGTACCTTTTGAACCCGAATACATCAACACACTCTATGGGTTCTATGTTGGGAGAAAGGAAGACGGCCACAAGAGATTCGTGGAAAGCTTGGAGCCGACAGACTACGATGATGTTATGGCAGAACTTACCGATGAAGGTACCGAGTGGAATACGGATCCTAAACATACAATGACGATTAAAAGAGTTCAACTCACTCCGGAAGCCAAGCTTTGGAACGCTTTCATCAAAAAGAGGATTATGCCCTCCTCGCACAACACAATGGTAGACCAACCAAGGTTAGCCCTCATCCATTCTATTTTAAATGAGAGGCCAATTAACGTTGGCAGATACGTTTGAGAGGCACTATTGGATTGTGTGTACCGACCATCAGGACCACTTTTCTTCCCATACCTCATCATTGCCCTCTATCGCGGCCACAACATACCGGAAGCTGCCGAAGATTTGAGAGTTCGAGGGAAAGGGTGGACAGAAAGGAAAATCTTCAGTCTGATGGAGCTGAAAGCTGCCACGCCCCTGTCGTCTTTCGACCCCACTGCCACGGCAGGTGAGCCGACAGATCCCACCAAAACCGAACCTGCCGCCACAGAGCCCAGGCAGCCCACCGCAGCAGCTCCCCCAGCAGACTCCTCAACCCAAATACTTGCTGCCCTGCAGAAAATGGAAGAATGACAGCTGGGCCTAATGAGTTTCATCCGAGACTTCACCACATCAACGGTACACTTCATTAAAACTACTCTTAATTTTCCTGATGTACTGTTCCCTGCCTTCCCCGACCATTATTTTGTTGCCCCCACCCCTGCCCATACCCCTACCCCTGCTGCCACACCAAGAACGCCATCTGCCGCGTCAACCCCGACCCCGACCACAATAGCTACAGGCGGCAGCCGCACAACAGAAACTTCTGCCAGGGGAGCCAAGAGAAAGGAACCCATGTCCGACCTCGACATATATATTGATGGTTTCTCCTTCTCTGAAATCTGGGCGGCATCCGATGATGAGCCCTCTGTAAAGAGGAACTTGTCTAAGGAGTTTACCCCGGAGAAACAGCAGAAAACAGGCCCCGGAGTTGACCCATTCGACCAGGAAAAATCCGGCAGCGGCAGCAGCAACAGTAGCAGCTCCGAGGAGGTTCAGGTATTGGAGAAACCACCTCATATCTCCCCTACCCGCATCCAACCTCCACGGGAAGCCAAAAACAAGAACACTTCTGCCTCTCCCATATATCTGCCAGCACCAACAAGGAAAGTCACTGCCCGACGGCAGATTCGACTCAGCAGCAGCAACGATGACAGCGCTTGAAAATTTAAGTTTCTTATCTTATATTGTTGTCTGCCATTTTGTTATATTTTGTGATGTTTTTTTTATTTTTCTTTTTCATATCTGTCATTTGCATTGAGGGTAATGCAACCCTCGAGTTTGGGGGTGGCATCCCTCTATTAATGAAGTGTCTTTAAGTTTAAAATTTGTGTCTTTTACTTAGTTTATTTTTGCTTAAAAATAAAAAAAATTGGCTTAAGTCTTTGAACTTCACTTACCTGCCATGACATATG
Source organism: Hibiscus tridactylites (assembly GCA_958450335.1). Lineage (NCBI taxonomy): Eukaryota > Viridiplantae > Streptophyta > Magnoliopsida > Malvales > Malvaceae > Hibiscus > Hibiscus tridactylites. The sequence continues at coordinate 41,260,312 of OY288292.1, forward strand.
CTGTCGTGACAGTACCTTAAAGGAAATTTTAGAATCTGTTTAGAGCCTTGCTATGATTCTACCCTGTAAAACACTCTTTGTGACTCTTATGCTTTTTAGATTTCTTTAGTACACTGGAATAGGAATGTTTACCCACTTGAAACTGCCCATAGAGGTGCCTATCACTGGCTCTAGGAAGATAAGATACAAAGAAGAAAAAAAATTCAGACTCAATAGCTTGCAAAACTGCCTTGCACTTATTTTAGGAGATTTCTTTTTGAGCTAAGTTAAAAAAAACTAAAAGAGCCCAAGAATTGCCTCCAGAAAAGATGCAGTTAAATAAAGAGTAAGAAAAAACTAAAGGAGCCTAAGAATTGCCTCCAGAAAAAATTGAAATGGCATAACCTCAAGTTTGTAGTCATAACTATTCTAGTATACTAACGTAGTCTAGATGCATAAGTGTTCACAAAACCCGCACACACTTCACAAGAATTATAGCATGGTTCCGAATAAGTCTAGAAATGTCCGACAAGGTACTATTCGTGATAGAATACAAGTGGCAGGTAAGGAAAATTTCACTGTTTTAAGCCAAACAAAAAAAATGTTTTATTTCTTTTTTAGGTCAGAATTGCTTGAGGGCAAGCAAAAACTTGAGTTTGAGGGTGTGTTGAGTGTGTAAAAGTTCTATATTTCACCCATATTTAACCCATATTTCTGATGCATTCAAGCATAATTCATTGCATTTAGGATAGATTTCATTATTACATCACAATTTTATCAAATGGCACAGTTTCTACTGAAATTGGTTGCTTTTGCAGGTAGATGTTGTAGCAGACGCTGGGCAGTGGAGAAGTAGACGCTGGGACTGGACTGCAGACGGGAAGGACGATGCTACCATGACCGCTGTCGTGGCAGCCAAGGACGACAACAATGGTGATGAGAAGAAGTGAAGTGGGCCTCGACAGAAAGAGAAAATTAAGCCGGTCTGTCGTGAAGCACCCTTATATTTTTCCAAGCCCTAGATTAGAATGCAGGCCAAGCCCAAAGTTCAAGGAAGAAACTCCAAGCAAGAAGGAAGGACGGATTAAAGATATATGCTCTGAAGATTTAGTCTTTAATAGAGTTCTACTTTAGTTTAAACTTGTATTCTTGCCATATTAGAAAACCTGAACCCAAGGCCTATATAAAGGCATGTAATTCGACCTAGGAGAGGATATCTTACTCTCTAGCCTTCTCTTCAAAACCCTAGTCGTTTTCCCTTCTCATCATGTTCTAAACTTCCCCTAGGGCTAAGGGTTGATTTGTAAAGTAGTTGCAAGGATTGCATTTGTTTTATGAATTTTTCTGTTCAATAAAATAGACTTCATGTTTGCTTATTCTGGTTTTCAACATCTTACAAGAGTATCGAGAGAGCATTGTGAGATTACACATTTACTTAATGTCGGGAGAGTTAAGTATACAGAAGGAATAAGTACGGGTTCTCCAGTTTATGGTTGAACTATCTCGGACCTAGGGATATGACGAGGTTAAGTGGCTAAGGAAAAATTCAACAACATCGGTGTTCATCCTTCGATTCACGCCGGGAGGTATCATCAAAGACGTGTTCATCGACAGACTTGGACATAGGGATAGGCCAAGGCAAAGCAGGGATTCTTGCCAAGATTGAAGTTCAGAGTTGTGTGATCGTTGCCGCGACAAACAACAGACTGTTGCCGCGACATGCGCAACAACAGAACAGAGATTCCTAGACTTTCCAACACCTACACTACTGAGCAATTCAATACCGGCCCATTCTCTCTATCCTGATTTCTTTACTCTTTTATTTCAGTATTTTTGTTATTATCTCGTGACAACAATTAAACTATTTCTTTTCTCTCTTGTGCATCAATCTAAGGTGAAGCTATTAGCCCAGTCCCTGTGGAGACGATATCCGATACTTACGTATCACTTTACTACTTGCATCGTGTACACTTGCACTACATTGCAATAGACACTTTTACACGCAACAAACGTCGTCCGTGGCAGCCCCACCATTTGACGCAAGCCCATCCCCCACGAGTTTACCCTGTTTCACTTCACGTAGGGCATCTTCAACTAAAACATCGCCTGCCCGCTCTAGCACCCGATGCACAAGTGCAACAGCAAACGGTGCCGATGATTCGTAATTATATATTTAGTTTTTAATATTTATATATTTTTTATTCAGTTTTGATTAGGGTTGGCCATTTGACTAGGGATGGGCACGGGTCAGGTCGAGTCGGGTTTTTGGCCCACTCGAACCCGACCCGAAACTAATAATCCTAAAATCAAACTCAACCTGATCCCATTCTTTAAAAAACTCGATTCGATCCGACCCGGAAATAAATATTCTAAACCCGACCCGACCTATAAAAAAATAATTTTAGGGAACTAATTGTAAAAAAATAATTTTAACATACATAATTATAAAACAATATTAAATTTAAGGACTAAAATATATATAAAAAATTAATTTTAAGGACCTAATTATAAAAAATATATAAATAGGGGATATTATTACAAATATCCCTAAAACATTTAGGGGTAAATTACACTATTAGTCCCATGTCGGATTTTTTCACCCTAAAACCCAACCCGACCTCACCCTACACAAAAATTCGACCTGATTTTTTTTTCTCATAAAAATACCCGACCCAATCGGGTCAGAACCTGTCGGGCCCGGGTGAAATGCCCATCCCTACATTTGACCCATATTCGATGGGTTTTGACCGACCCGACCTGATAAGATCGATTTTTTAAAGAAAATTTTGAATTCGGGTCATATTCGGGTCTAATTTTTTTAGGATAAGGTCGGGTCGTGTCGGGTTTAGGTTTAAGGTGAAAAATACCTTTCCGGACCCGACCTGAAATAATAGTTTAATTTCAATTAGTTCTCTATTTATCGAATAATAATGAAAAAATAATCATTTTTATTTATGTCGGGTTGGATTCGGGTTTTTAATCTAGAATTCGAGTTTGAATCGGATGGAACATCATAAAATGTTGGGTCAGGTTTGGATGGAGGTGTTAGATTTTCAGGTCGGGTACGGATCGACAAAAAACCCGACCCAACCCAACTCATGGCCATCCCTAGTTTTGATTCTGAAAAATTTAATAAAATTAACTTTTTGGTATTTAATCATTCTATCAAATTGACAGTGACTGTAATATATATATATATATATACCATTTTAAAAATATAAAATATTTAAAAATTATATATAAAACTAAACTTCAATTATTTAAAGACGAGTTTGTTGGTTTGGTTGTTCACCAGTCCTTGCTTAAAATGTTGTCAATTTTTTTAGTTATTTGGTATATAAGTAGTTATTTGATTGGAAAGAGAGAAAAATAGAGGAGGTGATGAATATGAAGAAAAAAATTGAACCCATTTCACAAGTGTAATTCTATTCTCGGTTAAATTTTAAATGATTAAAATATGTTAAACAATTTCAATGTGATCTTATGGTAATATATGTTCAGTTTTAACCTTAATAAAATTCACATGCATCTTAAAACGAAAAAAAAAATTAATTTTTTATATAAAAACTCAAATCATTAAACTAACAAAAATTTTCGACCGTAGTTGTAATTTGATCGAAGTATATTGAAGTAATGAAAGTTTGGTTTCTAACCAATTTTATTCTGCTAGACATTGGGCTCGTTTTTCATAACTAATTGGATAAACAGTTCCAAACCAGTTATGTCAACATTGGGCTATAAAAATTACTTGATAGTGGCACTGGCCCGATAACGTTATAAAATGGCCAACATTTTGTAAATCCGAACACCCTTGTTTTCCTTTTACTTTTCCTTTTGTTTCAGACACTCCGTCGGAGTCTTCTCCTTCTAAACTTCGTCTACCTGTTTCGTTTACTTTTTTTTTCGATCAACCACCGCACCACATTATGGTATCAGAGTTGTATTGAGTAACATTAATACTAACATGTTGCCATTAGATGTTCTTGGAGGGATCTCATCTCATCAAAAGCTCTACAACAAAGCACCATTACCAGTTTTTAAGGAAATTTAGTTGCCTTTATTTTCCTCATTTGAGGCAATATAACATACACAAATTTGATTTTAGATCTAAAGCGTGCACCTTTTTGGGTTATTCTCTCAAACATCATGGCTATCAATGCATGAATAAAGATGGTCGAGTATACATTTCAAGGGATGTGAAGTTCAATAAGGCAATGTTTCCATTTGCTGCACCCTCAGCTACAAGACATGTTTCTTCAGCTTCAACCTCTTATGTTTTTCCTCAGTTTCCACTTGATGTTGGGACTGAAAGTTCTGGTTCTACTGGTGTTACAAATTCTGTTGAGCAACAACAGCAACAACAACATGCTATGTTAACTGGTGCTAATGATGCTTGTGTTGACACTGAAAATGCTCTTGAAAAATCAATATTGAGAACACCTACTTCAACTGGTGGTCATACAAGTTCTGAATCAATAGCCAATGATAATATCAATGATGCTACTGGTTCATGTGCACCAACTAATGTTGCGGTGCACAGTGATGAGACATATGCTCAATTAGCATCCAACTTAGTTAATTCTCATGCGTTGTCCAATACTGGTGTTAATGATCAAATGAGAGTCGATGCTCTAGTTTCGACAGAGCATGCTTCAACACCTACATTGGTTAGTGAGAATCAACATCTCATGATCACATGCATCAAAGTTGGGACTTTCAAGCCTAAAGTGTATCATGTTGAATGCCAAGATGTAGCTGTCAATGTGCATGAGGCACTTAAACATCCTAAATGACAAGAGGTAGTGATGCATGAATATAAGGCTTAGTTGGATTTTCAATACATGAGAGTTGGTCACCTTACCCTTTAATCGAAAGGTAATTTGCTGCAAATGAATCTTTAAAGTGAAGCTTAATTCAGATGGTACTATCAATCGTTATAAAGCAAGGCTTGTTACCAAGAGATATGCTCAAATTGCTGGCTATGACTTTGGAGAAACCTTTAGTCCAGTTGTAAGATTTTCTATCATTTATGTCTTATTATCTTTGGTTGTTACTAGTAATTGGCAGGTTCGTCAAATGGATGTTAGCAACGCATTTTTCAAGAGAGACCTACAAGAAGATGTTTATATGAAGCAACCCAACAAAAAAAATAAGAAGAAAAATGTGTAAGTCTGCAAGCTGAAGAAAGCTTTATATGGCCTAAGACAAGTGCCACGTTATTGGTTTACAAAGCTAAGGGAATTTTTTTGTTCTAATAAATATAAATCTTCTATTGCTGATAATTCATTATTTGTTTATTTGAAAGATACTCATGTCACATATTTAGTTGTGTATGCAGATGACAGAAAATTCTGAGGCACATGTTTCACAAGTGATTCATTGTCTTCATGAGAAGTTCTTTTTGAAAGATTTTGGACATGTTCATTACTTTTTTAGTATTGAGGCAACGCACACTGCTGAAAGATTATTCTTGAGCCAAAAGAAGTTTATTGAAAAAATTCTAGCTAAGAATAATTTAAAGGAGACCAGAAACATAGATACTCCCATGACAGCAACACAAAAACTCAACAAAGAAGGTAGTGCAGACTTAGCAAATGCAAGTCTTTATCGAAGCATAATTAGAGCCTTGGTATATGTTTGTCACACTCGTCCAAATATCTCATTTGCCGTAAAATAAAGTGGCACAATATCTACAACAACCTAAAGAAATGCATTAGACATTTGTCAAAAATTTTTTACGATATCTGATTATGACCTCTGGTTTACTCATCACAATGAGCTAATTACTTTCTATGCCTTATCGGATGCAGACTGTGGTGGTGATATAGATGATAGAAGGTCTACATCAGGACAATGTGTCTTTCTTGGACCACATTTAATCTCATGAAACTCAAAGAAGCAGAAATCTATTTTAAAGTCGATAGCCGATGAAGAGTATCACAATCTCGCTGATGCAACATCTAAAATCTTGTGGGTTAAAGCCTTACTCAAAGACATTGGAATTAATGTTGATAATGAAATTCCAAAAATTTAGTGCGACAATACCAATATTGTTGCTATGGCAACAAATCCAGTGTAACATGCCAAAACAAAAACATGTGGACTCGAATTTACACTTTGTTAGAGAAAGGACATTATCGAAGTAGTTAAAAGTCAATTATGTACTGATAAGGTATCAAAATGTATATGTTCTTACTAAATTGTTACCATCAATAAGGTTTTAGGAGCTTCAAAGGCATCTAAATGTCTGGACTATTCAACAACTACAACAAGGAGATCTAAAAAAAATAAAATGAATATTAAAGCAATGAGAGTTGGTTAGTTGGTTTCTAATTAATTTCATTTTGTTAGTCATTGAGCCTGTTTTTCATAATTAATTGGATAAACAGTTCCAAGTCAGTTATGAAAAATGGGCCCAATGTCTAACATAATAAAATTGGTTAGAAACCAATTAACTAACTCTCATTGCTTCAACAAAGTATACCATTAATAATAGGTTAAATTATATCAAATCAAAGTGTAAAAAATTAAGGGTCCATTCAGCAAGGATTTTCAATTGTTTTAGAGAAGTTGAATTTTTTCAGCTTGTACATGTTTATCTTGCTGCTTGTACCTGTTTTGCATTGTTTCTTCGGTTGTCACTCCAACATCCGTCGGAGAAGTATTGCTAAACACACCCTAAATACATATACTACATATACAGAATTGTAAAAAAAATATTAATTTGGTTAAATCAAGCTTGAACTACTGAAAATTGTTGAATTTGAGTATTTAAATAGTTAACGAATCAAATCGAGCATTTCATTTATATTATATATATATATAGGGTTAGGATCGATCCACTTACACAACATAAAAATTTTGAAGTTTTAGACGTTTTTTAGATCATTGGAGGGGGAAATGGATAACTGAGATTAACTCCTTACTTTTTTTTTCTCAAGCGATAATTTTTACATATTCTGCTCTTAATCTCAGTCATCTGTTTCACTGATCCAACGATCAAAAAAACTTGTAAAACTTACAAACTTTTACACTGTGTAACCGGACCTTATCCCATGTATACATATTTCTGATTTATTTAAAATACTCTTAATTCAAACTAAAATTTCATTCCAAATAATAAAATCTCATCAAACTCATTTTCTAGATAAGTGATCATAATTTGAGGCCAGTTAAGTGAACTCAAGTAATTTACCTTTTTATTTTAGATCAAGTTAAAATGGTTCTAATCAAAATTTAAATCTAAAATTTCAAGTTCAAGTAAAAAATTTCACCACTGAATTAGGCTACATGTGAAGTAATACTTTTCTTTTTTTCTTTCTTTAATCAAATTATGTCCCGGTCGTTATATTTGAATGAAGTTTGAGATTTAGACATTGTATTTGAAAAGTTCAATTTCATATCATTTTATTTTCTACTTCAAAATTTTAGTTTAATAGTTGGCATAGTATGTTCCATCAAAATTTATTACTAATATCTTGATATAATTTGTTTTTTTAATATATAAAGTTCACACATGATCACTAAACTTTAATCAATTATTCAATTTAGTAACCAAATTTCCAAATGTTTCAATGTTACCATTAAACCTCTAGTTTTGTTTCAATTTGGCCATTGACCTGTTAACAACTGTTAGAAGGGTGACATGACAGTTAAAAACATGAAGGACTAAATTGTAAATAATGAGGATTAAATTTATTATTTTATCAAATTAGGAATAAATTGTTTGAATGTACAAATGTGGAGGACTAAATATATTATTATACAAAATATTTTAACCGCCACATCACCCTTTTAACTATTATTAACGGGTCAGTGGCCAAATTGGAGCAAACTAAAAGTTAATAGTAATATTAAAACAATATAAAATTTAATTACCAAATTAAATAATTGATAAGAGTTTAATAACCATTTGTGAACTTTACCCAAATCTTAAACTTTTAAGTATCAAACTAAATCTTAAACTTTGTTTAAAGTACAAGGATTGACTATAAAATTTGAGTTATTTTTAGTTAAAAACGAGGTAGAGATTTGGAATAGGATAAGGAATGCAGCCAAACAGTCCGTTGTAACAATGAGGCGAACATAAATAAATGGCATCGAAGGTCCATTAGAGAAGAGAGGGTAAAGTATTATACTACAGCGAAAAGAGAAGCAAAGGAGAAAAGATGGGGGGAGGAATGGAGACAAACAAAAACAAATTCATCGAAGATTGGAGCTCTGCAAGGGAGAATCTGGAGCACAACTTCCGCTGGACTCGCCGCAACTTCGCTCTCGTCGGCATTTTCGGCATCGCTATCCCCGTCCTTGTCTACAAGGGCATTGTTCGAGAATTTGTATTCTTCTCTTTTTCCATCTCTCTTTTGATTTTACACCTTACCCTTTGATTTGTTTCCTGCGATCTTAAATTTTATTATTGTATTTTTTTTGAAGTGGTTGAATTTGGGGGTTTCGGTTTTTGTTTGATTAATCGGATTGGGTCTGCACGATTCTTGTTGAGATTGTCTGCCTGTCTGCATCTGTTGTCGTTTTAGTCGATTTCTGTTTATGGGTTTCTGATTGTTTTCCTTAGGGTTTCCCAGTTTGAAAAAGGGCTTTGAAAAATTGAATATTTGTCTGACTGAAATATTTTGTGGAGTAGATCCTTGGGATGGATTGATTTCATTTACTGCACTGAACTTTTTATGCTGAGATATATTGCTTTGGTAAAAAAAAAAACTGGTACTGATCTATAATGTAAAAAAAAGACCTTTTTTTTTCTTAACGGCACCATGTTTCTTGTTACTTGTGCTAGACCATAATATGTAAAATTGATTAGGGGCTGTATGATTCATGTCAAGACTGACTGCTTGATTGTGGCTATTGTTGTTTTGATCTATTACTGTTTATTGGATTCTGAATGATTTGCTTAGGGTTTCTTATTTTGAAGAAGGGCTTTGATAATTGATTTTTTCTGCCTGAAACCTTTTGAGGAGTAAACAACCCTTGGGTTGGCTAGATTTTAGTCGTTGCCCCTCTAAATTTTTTATGGGAGATGTATTGCGCCGGTAACAAAATTTGTAATGCGCTATAGTGTAAAAGAGCACTATATTTCTTCATACTTTTGCTAGACCATAATTTGTAAAATTTTATCACATCGTTTATGATCACTATTCGACGTTTGCATGTATTTATATTTACATGGACTTCTCTTTTTATCCTAACATATGTATCTCTGACTTGTACAATTAACTATTCGTATGTGCATGCCACTTGGATCTTAAATTTAATGTCAAATGTTGTCATAACTGTGCCTTGCCCGTGTCTGACATGTTATGTCAAGCCCTTGTAACAGAGGTCTAACCAGCCCTAGAAAAAATCAACACTCATATAACTGAAGTATGTTGCAGAGCAAGAATACACCCAAAAAATGCACTATTTAACATTTTAGTGGTATAATCAAGAAAAAAATTCTTCCATAAGGACATATTTGATATGTCTATATTCACATGCTTTTGTTTAACACAAGGACAGAACATTAAGAACTTTTTTTATTCTATTCTTGTCTATAGGAGTCTTCCCATGAAAGTGTTACAATTTGAAACTGAGATGAACTTGTCTTTGGTATTCACTGGTCAGCCATAGAACAGGTTTAAAGTTCAAGCAAGCCGGGCATAGAGAAAAACGATAAAAAAAATTCCCAAGGCGACTCATGGCACGTAAAATATTGTGTTTTGGTGATAGGAGAATACAAGAATGTAGAGTTCAATGGTAATGTTGATCATCATGTTAGGATATTTCTTACATGGAAGGCATTGATAGGTGAAACCAATCCCCTTAGAAATTCCTTTTAGTTGTTGATTCCCATTTTTGTGTTGCAAGATCTTGTTTGATTTTTGTCTTGTGTTTTTTGCGAGCACATTTTGCAACAGAGATGCAAAGTATTTTCTTTTCATTTTTATTTCCTTTATGCATTTGTAATGATTTGGTAATTTTTCCAACAGCATATGCAGGATGAAGATAATGGTAGGCCATACAGGAAGTTCCTGTGAGTTCTTCTCCGCATGCTCGATAATAAAGGTTGATGAGTAAAAACTGGGTTTTAGCTTGGACAACAAATTATGTAATATGCTCAGTTTCGAAACTTTTCCTATTGTTCATGTCTTGCTCTTTTTAAGTTTAGGTGTGCTATGATACTACTATTTGAATATTTGGTGCACATATAATCTGGTTTTTCGAATAAAGAGTTTAAACAATATGTTCGATGTAAAAAGTGAAAAGAAAAATATATTTTAACTGTGTTTGATAAGGAAAAAACGTGGAAATTAATTATTTCAAATTGAAATGATAGGAGAGAAAAATAAGAAAAACTTAACCTTTTTTTAGGTATAGTTAAAGCAACTTTGTTGTTTGTTTGGATGTGAAAACTTTAAATTTTAGAGATTTAAAAATATTAACATTTTGAAATGTATTATTTTAGAGCGTTATTGTTTTGTTTGGATAAATATTTTTGTTTTACAAAATTTAAATTATTAAGAATTATTGAGTTTAGAAAATAATCATAAAAATCTTGATTAAGCTTTAACAACGTCATATCAAACGATCCAAAAACATGTATTACAATCTCTTGTTAGGCTCGGAATAAAAGTTTACGTGAATCAGGCCCAAAATTTCAGTTTTATCTGGTTTCGGCCTGCTCGATCCATTCTCAAACATAAGTATATATATCCTTTTAAATAAAGTTAAGAAATCTGGGAATTACACAAGAAATAAAGTGATCAGTTGACGATATTATCCGATCATGAAATTTCCAATCTAAAAAGAAGGAAAAAGAATTTGGATCAATTTTACCGTAAACGTTGCCTAAGTTACAGAATTTGTTGGTGTGAAATTCGATCTCACCATCTGAATTGGAAGGGGGGAAATGGAGAAGGTGATGAATATAATAAAGCCAAAACCCAATCCACAACAGATCTTAAGGGATTGGCAGCGTCGCCTCCGCCAGGAATGCCGTAACATCGAACGCCAAATCAGAGGCAAGTTCCTACCTTTTCTTCTTCTATTATTTTGTTGGAACTGTGGATTGATTGATGGTTTAGGGTTGATATTTGGTTATTGTTCAATGGTGTGTTGATTTATTGCTTCAGATATTCAGAGAGAAGAGAAAAATGTACAGAAAGCTATTAGAGATGCTGCCAAGAGAAACGACATGGGTTCTGCTAAGGTACTTTATTATTTTTTTTAAATTCTTGTGATGAAGCTGCAATCTTTTTTTTTAAATTAAATTTAGTTGCTAATATTCAATAAGAAATTCTTTGCTCGTATTCTTTTACTGCATTAATTGTGCTTGTGTGTGTGTTCATGCATACATAAATCGTACTTAATTTAAGTCGATGAATTACTGCATAAGTTTATCAGAAGTTGAATGTTCAAAAACTGTAACCGATTATGCTCTTTCGTAGCAAATTTGGATCATGCATTTAGTTCTTACTGTTGATTGAAAAGTTTAAACTGTCATTTTTTTTCCTTTTTATTTCAGTCACTTGCCATGGAGATTGTGAGATCCAGAAGGACAGTCAATCGTCTATACGAAAATAAGGCACAATTGAATTCAATATCAATGCACCTTGGGGAAAGTGTAGGTATGGTGTTTTACAGATTTAAGTTTGCATTTCTGTTCTGCTTATATGCGCTTATAATCACGGGAAGAACGGTATAATCAGACTGTGTCGCTTGTTTCTCTTCAACATTTATATTTAAAGTTATTCAATCCACTCATTGTGTTCTAATTTTTTTGATGAACTACTTGTTTCTTGGATTCATTCTCTTTAATTTGTTTGTATTTCCGAAAATGTTGCAGCAATCGCCCGTACAGTTGGGCATTTGTCGAAGAGTGCTGAGGTTATGAAGCTTGTCAATAACCTTATGAAGGCTCCAGAAGTGGCTGTCACAATGCAAGAGTTTAGCAAAGAGATGACTAAGGTTTCTTTTCTACTTCTATCATTTAAGTACCAAGGAAAATATTGCCCTTTATTGTAATTGGCGTCAGTCTGAGCTATTGTTCTCCACTCTACCCTTGTTGGCTACATGGGGTTTCCATTGCTAATTTTAACATGAAAGTTGGGGGATTCTCTGATAGCTTAAACCATCTCTTTAACACTATGATGAGTATGCCTGCTATCTGGAATGAGACAACAGATAGTTATTCTTTGACTTAATATGTAGGCAGGGGTTATTGAGGAGTTTGTCAATGATGCTCTTGACAACGCACTGGATTCCGAGGATATAGAAGAGGAGACGGAAGAAGAAGTTGACAAGGTCTTGACAGCAATTGCTGGTGAGACAGCTGCACAGCTTCCGGAAGCGGTCAGGAAGGAGAAGATGAAGCAGCCAGTTCAGGCAGCAGCACACGAGGTATGTTTCGCACAGATGCTTTATAATGTACCTCTGGCTAATCTTTTCTCGTTAAATCTGAAGAGTCTAATATGTTTTCCTTCTCCTTTTAATGCCTAACAGGAAGAAGCTATAGCCGAAGGGGTTGATGACGAGGAAGAACTAGAAGAAATAAGGGCTCGACTTGCAAAAGTTAGGTCATAACTCGTAAGTCGATCCTTTTGCCTTTGCCTAGAAATGGTGATCCGTCTGATTAATGAGCTTCCCCGGGTTCAATTGCACTTGCTGCAGTCCCAACCCAAATTTAACACTCGGAGAAAGTAAACTTCTGTGTAATGTATTACAAACAGGATGTCTATTATTCAGCACATTGAAGCTGCTATTGTGTAATGGCTACAGTTTTTATTTAGCTAACCTATTCCTATGTGCAAGATCTGTATTATACAAGGGGAATTGACGTGTCAAAATAGGACATATATTGATCAATAATAAACCATATTGGGGAAACCCTTTTTATTAATTTGTTGTACTTATCTTGAAAATTAAGTTACAGGAAGCATTTTGTTGTTTAATTCCATGTAAAAACTATACATATTTGTGTTGAAAGCTGGGTTTTGCACTTGTTTGATAATACGGCGACAAAAGAAAACTAATAACCGTGGCTGGCAAATGCTTGAATGATATCGTGTACAAGTAGACATGATAAATTTGACTCATGACCCGAATCGATTTACCCGACTCGAGACCTGATATCGACCCGAACATAATGGCCTGAATTTTATCCGAAACTTAAAATAACTGAACCGAACCGAGACTGACCTAAATTTTAGTTGAACTGGAATGGAACCGAACTGATTTTCAATCATATATAGGGGGTGTAAAAAATTGACCCAACTGAAACTGCCTGATCCAAATGTTGACTTGAATAAAAAATCGACTGATCTCCTATTAACCTGATATTGACTCGAACCGAAATCAACTAACCTGAAAACAGCCGACTCGATATTAACTGAACTGAAATCAACCGACCGGTTCAAATACGACTTGAAAATGTAAGGTGAAACGGCAGAGCAAAGCTTATACGGAATATGTCATATGATGCTGTCTACTAAATAAGGACAAACATCTATTCATTGGGCTGCTCATTAAATTTTGAATTTGGGTTCAGATCTTCCGGGATTGCTGGTGGGATTTTTGTCTTTGGTCATCTTGAATCAATTATCATAACGTCAAAAATTATTTTCAAATTTAATTGAAATTTTTAATTATTTTATATAAATTTATAAAAAGTTCAATTCTATAAATTTTTTCTAAAAGTATAAAAACTTAATTATTACGTATTCATAATATTTTCAAATTAAATCATCAGAAAAACTATAAAATTATATAATTATTTGAGATATGATGCTGTAAAAATTTCTCAAAAATGAATTACAGTGATAAATTGTGAAACAATATAATATATATTATAATATGATATAAACTGAATGTGAGAAAATAATTAAAATATAATATGACTTGTTGATGAAAAAACATAAACGTTTAAATATAAATTTAACCCTCATTAAAATTAAAAATAATTTAGCCTTATGAATTTTTGCACCAAATTTGACTTTTATAATTTAAATTGCGATCACCTAAGACTTCATTTTTTTATTGTGATCCTCAAACCTCAGTTGAAGCTGCAACGTTCGTTTCTAAAAGCTGAAGAAAAATCAGCTGCCAACAAACACTCGTTTGGGCGTTAAAAAGGTGGGCAAACGCCTATTTAGTGGCCAACGTTAGCTGTTTGGCAAAAAAAAAAAAAACTAGACAAACACCCGTTTGAGCTGCAAAACTCAACAAAAAAAGAACTCAGCCTAAATTATTTTGTAATGTTGACCTCATTGATCTTCAAGGTCTACTAACGGTTTACGAGGTTAACGTTGCGGTCTATACAATTAATGTTACATAAAGGCTAAATTGATTACAATTTAAATCATATAATTTTTTATTAAAAGCTAAATTGATTCTTAAGCCAAATGATATTATTATTTTAAAAAATATTAATTTTATTTCGGGTTATATTTTGATACACAAATTGTGAAATTTTTTTCACAATCCTTCATATTTAATCTATAAAATCTAAAACTTATATTCTTAACTTTAACACCCAAAACTTAAACCCTAAACTCTAAACCCTAAACTCTAAATTTTAGATTGAGACAATTTGTTAGTTAATCATGGCTCCGTCCTGATTGTGAACTAAAGTTAGTTAATCATTCTTAGTTCCTTTCCCAAGCTTTTAAGGTGAAATTATTGTAGAAACGAGGTTGGCCAATATTAGAATTAAAGATAATTCAGGTTGTTATTCTGTTTTATCCAGGCTGTTTTGTAACTAAAAGCTCGTTGGTCATAACATATTGGACTCTTTCTGTTATCAATTTGTTAAGGCTCTTGTGGGCTATAAAAACCACATTATGAATGGCACTGGCCCGTTAAGGTGATTAATCCAATCCGAACGGCCTACATTGTTTCAAATCCATCCCTTTCCCTTTTCTTTTTCGTTTTGCTTCTACTTCTTCCTTTTGCGGCTGCCCTAGCTGTTTTCTGTTTACCGCCGTTTATCACCGTATCTTTTCTCATTGGAGTTCCTTCAATATGGTATCAGAGCTTTTTTTATCCGATCTCTGTTCATTTCGTCTCGGTTTTTTGATTCGTTCCTTTTTCTTTTTCGTCTTCTTCGTGCTTCTCTTTTTGCTATGGTGATTGTTGACGACAACCAAACTGATGCTTTTACTGAGCCGGAGATGAGCCAGTCGTCAGAGGTTTCAAAAGATCATTTCTTCGCCAACAAACAAGTCAACGTGCGATTAGACGATACAAATTTCCTTCTGTGGAAACAACAGGTGACGTTTCTGATACGAGGCTATAAACTGGAGCATTTTCTCAATTTGTCGACTCTTATTCCGGCCAAGATTGTGGCTGGATCTGATGGTCATCCCGCACTCAATCCTGCGTATTGAAAGTTTAAGAAGCAGGACAATTCACTCGCTTCTTGGCTTCTCTCAACAATTAGTCCGAATATTCTTCCGCAATTGGTGGGCGCAGAGTCCTCTGCTCAGATCTAGAATGAAGTTATCAAGATGTATTCAAATCTTTCGACAACCAAAATCATGCACCTGCACTGTCGATTACGAGCGCTCAAGAAAGGTTCACAGTCCATCCGGGAGTATACAACTCAAGTTAAGGAGATTTGTGACCTCCTAGCTACCAGTGGCAGCCCTGTTTCTGAAGTCGAGCAAGTGGCTATTATTCTCAATGGTTTACCGGTGGAGTTCGAACCGTTTGTAGCTGCTATTATTGTTAGTCGAGCACTATATTCCTTTGATGTTGTTGTCTCTATGATGATAGACGCAGAGGCATGGATATCTGATCCGATGCGTGTGCCGATCGATATCAATGTTACGCGGTTTGATTCCTCTGTTAGTCAAGATGTGGTTAATTCTGATGGTGTGCAAGGGTTCTTTTCTGCTTCTAATTCTCGTTCTGGAACGTACTTTGGTGGCCGTGGTAGGGGACGGTCACGTCCTCAATGTCAGCTCTGCGGAAAACTCGATCACCTAGTAGACCGATGTTGGTACAGGTTTGATCAGAGTTTTAAGAGTGCTGCAACTCAGACTCAAGTGTCACAAGTTCAGTCCCAACGTCCTAATGTGTCACAAGCCAATATTTGTCAGTTTGTTTCTCCTACTGTTGATATTGTGTATGATCCTTTTGTGAGCTCTCCTGCAGGAGTTGTTGAAGTTGAGACCGAGAATACAACAAACACGGCTCACATCAATTCCTTGATTACTTCGGGAGCAGTTTCACTGGATAACAAGTGGTATTTGAACTCGGGAGCAACTCATCACGTCACATTCAATCCTTCTAATGATAAGAATGGTAAGGCTTACACAGGTAGTGGTAGAGTATATTTAGGTGATGGTTCGACTTTGAGCATCACTCAGATTAGTAGAGTTGTTATCAATACTTCAGTTAGATCTTTGGTTATTGAGCATCTTCTGCATGTGCCTCATATTAAGAGAAATTTATTATCTGTTTCAAGATTTGTTCGTGACAATATGGTTTATCTAGAATTTCATGCAACTCAGTGTTTTGTGAAGGACAAGAAAACTGGAAGCGTTTTGCTTGAAGGAAGGTTTGAAGATGGTTTGTATTGCTTTCAACTTTCACAGTCTGCTTCTACTTCAGTTGCTTCAGTCTCTACTAGTCAGTTTCCTTCGGCTTCAATTTTCTCTCATACTGTTGATGATGCTTACTGGTTGTGGCACAATCGTTTAGGCAATCCATCCTCCACTGTTATTAGTCTTGTTTTGAATAAAAATATCTCTGTAAATAGGAGTGTTGTTTGTATGCCTTGTCAATTAGGCAAAAGCCATAGTTTACCTCTTTCTATGTCTACTACAGTGTATACAAAGCCCTTTGAACTAGTTGAGGCAGATGTTTGGGGTCACTCTCCCATTACGTCATCAGGGTACAGGTACTATGTGACCTTCATTGACATGTATAGTCGAAATTGTTGGATTTACATGTTAAGAAATAAAGCTGAAGTTTTGATTGCTTTTAGATCTTTTGTTGCTGTTGTTAAAAATCAATTTTCTGGTAATATTATGGCTTTGCAAACAGATGTAGGGGGGAATTTCGTGCCTTAGATATTGACTTGGTTGCCATGGGTATTCAGCATCGTGTGTCTTGTCCACATACCTCTCATCAGAATGGTGTTGTTGAGAGAAAGCATAGGCATATTATTGAAACGACTTTGACTTTGTTGGCTCAGTCCTCATTACCTTTTCAGTATTGGTCCTTTGCTGCATTGAGTGCAATATATTTGATTAACAGATTGCCATCTCCTATCTTAGGTGGTATATCCCCTCATGAGAAATTGTATAAAAAGAAACCTGAGTATATCTTTCTTCGTGTGTTTGGCTGTTTATGTTTTCCCTGGCTTCGACCATACAATAAGAATAAGTTTGAGTTTAGATCTAAACCCTGTGTTTTCTTAGGGTATTCACCAAAACATCATGGTTATCAGTGTATGGATAACACTGGTAGAATATTTGTTTTTCGATTTGTCAAGTTTAATGAGACATGCTTCCCTTTTGCAGCTGGGTCCACTGTTCCCAGTGCTTTGAAAGCTGCCCCTTCTTTCTTTTAGTCCAGCCCCTTCCCAGTTTCTTCCAGTGATGATCAAGGTGTTGTTGATCATTCAGTTGTGTCACATGCTGCCTCTGAAGTTGTGCCTGAGTCAGAACCAGTGCCACCAGTTGATTCTGTAGTCATGCCTGAGACAGAATCAGTGCCATCAGTTGCTCCTGAGGTTGAGGTTGAACCAGAACTACCTGAGACTCGTGAGGGCACAGAAAATTGTACTGCAAATGCTGAAAATCATGTTGGAAGTGCTGAGACTTGTGGTGGTGCACCTGTTACTCATGGAGTTCCAGTAGATGCGTCTGGATTTTTTGATAACACAAATGAAATTGTTTTTGATTTTGAAAGTGATGATGTAGTTGCTACTGAGCATGGTCACGTGAATGAAGATGTTCAGGAAGTTGAAGCTGATGTTTCTCAGTTTGAAGATAATGATCTTTCTCAGTCTGAGCATGTCTCATTGGTCCAAGATGTTGCACAGCACACAACAAATACTCATGGCATGATAACTAGAAGCAAAGATGGGATCTTCAAACCAAAGATTTATCAAGCTGAATGTAGAGATCTGGAGGTGCCTGCTACTGTTTATGAAGCCTTGAAGCATCCTAAGTGGCATGAGGCTGTGCTTGATGAGTACAAAGCTTTATTGGCAAATGACACATAGGACTTGGTACGTCTTCCTTCAAATAGGACAGCTGTGGGGTCTAAGTGGATATTTAAAGTCAAGCTGAACTCTGATGGTTCTGTAAGTCGTTACAAGGCACGACTTGTTGCGAAAGGATACTCTCAAGTACCAGGGTATGATTTCTTTGAAACTTTCAGCCCTGTAGTTAAGTTTTTCACCATTAATGCTTTACTTTCTCTTGCTATAACACATGAATGGAACGTGTATCAAGTGGATATAAATAACACCTTTTTAAAGGGCGATTTGCTGGAAGATGTCTATATGGTTCAGCCATCTGGGTTTGAACAGCGAGATGAGAAAGGGCAAATGTTGGTATGTAAGCTTAAGAAGGCTTTGTACGGCCTTCGACAAGCACCACGTAACTGGTTTTCCAAACTTTGTGAGTTTTTGAAGAAGTTGATGTTTTGTTCCTCAAGTGCAGATCCTTCCCTGTTTGTCTATATTTGTAATGATGTCGTTACGTATTTAGTTGTACACGTTGACGACATATTAATCACCGGTACATCGGAGGACCATATGAAAGAGGTTCGAAAGGCTTTACATGAGCAGTTTTCCCTGAAAGATTTGGGGTCTGTGCAGTACTTTCTTGGTGTTGAAGCAATTCACACTCAGGGTGGTCTTCTTCTAACACAGCGGAAGTTTGTCACTGAGTTGCTTAAGAAAACTAATATGTTGGAAGGTAAAGCTCTTGATACTCCTATTGCGGTCTCTCCAAAGTTAAGCAAATTTGATGGTGTTGATTATGTGGATGCTAGTCAGTATCGAAGTACTGTAGGTTCATTATTGTATATTTGTCACACTCGACCCGATATTTCCTTTGCGGTTAACAAGGTAGCGCAGTTCATGCAAAGTCCTAAAGATGTTCATTGGATAGCTGTAAAAAGGATTCTGCGATATCTGAAGGGTACTGTTGATTTTGGGCTATGGTTTGCTCGTCCTGATAGTGGAAATAAAACCATGGATCTATATGCTTTCTCTGACGCTGATTGGGGCAGCAATGTTGATGATCGCGGATCTATTTCTGGATATTGCGTGTATCTTGGATCGCATCTTCTGGCCTGGAGCTCAAAGAAACAACAGTCAGTCTCTCGTTCGACTGCGGAAGCTGAGTACCGTAGTCTTGCGGATGCAGCATCTGAATTAATGTGGATGAAAGCCTTGTTAACCGATATGGGTATGAAGCTTGATGACACGCCCAGAATTTGGTGCGACAACACTAGTACGGTGGCAATGGCTGCAAATCCTATTTTTCATGCAAAAACTAAGCATGTCGACTTGGATTTGCATTTTGTAAGAGAGAAAGTTCAAAACCAGCAACTTGAAGTCAATTATGTGCCAGGACAATTTCAGAATGTTGACGTGCTCACAAAACCATTAACGGTGGATCGTTTTCAAGAGCTTCGGAAACATCTTTGTGTTTGGTCAATTCAACAAGTTTTGGAAGAAGACAAAACCGGGTGAATATTAGAATTAAAGATAATTCAGGTTGTTATTCTGTTTTATCCATGCTGTTTTGTAACTAAAAGCCCGTTGGTCATAATAGATTGGACTCTTTCTGTTATTAATCTGTTAAGGCTCTTGTGGGCTATAAAAACCATATTATGATGGCACTGGCCCGTTAAGGTGATTAATTCAATCCGAACGGCCTACATTGTTTCAAATCCATCCCTTTCTCTTTTATTTTCTGTTTTGCTTCTACTTCTTCCTTTTGCGGCTGCCCTAGCTGTTTTCTGTTCACCGCCGTTCATCACCATATCTTTTCTCATCGAAGTTCCTTCAATAGCCAAAAAGTTACTCCTTTTTATTCACGTGTTTTTGTCTACGTATCCGCACTTGCAGTCGCTTCTTCAAATAGTTCTCATCATTTCAAAGAATCAGACCAAAAGGATAAGCTTTTGATGGAGAAATCTGGGTATATACGGAAGAGATGGCATTTACAAGTCTTTAAGGCCGCCAATATTCTTTCTTTTCATGATCTACTTGATTTAGTGGGGAATGTAACATAGTTTCCCGCGGTTTCTAATTCTGTTAAGCAGACCGACATGGCAGTGCTGCTTTACTCTTCGGGCACTACGAGTGTCAGTAAGGCCTAAGGGTGTTATTTTAACACATCAGTATTTCAGGTCTGAATACTTTCGATTTAGATTCGAATCAGGTCTGGTTTGATTTTAGTTTAAGTTTATGATAATTTGAGTCGAGTATCAGGTTAGTTTAGAAGGGGTGATAATGAGCCTGACCAGCTCGCGAGCTACTCGGGCTCGGCTCGGTGAAAGCTCGGCTCGAGTGAGCTCGACTCGAGCTCGGGTTCGGCTCGAGACCTTAACAAGCCGAGCCGACCCAAGCTCGGCTTGAAAAGCTCGTGAACAAGCTCAGAATAATTATATATATTATATATATGCTGCATATGCACTAAAAGTAATCTTAGCAAAAGAAAAACAATAAAATAAAGGGAAAACTACACCGGTGGTCCCCAAACTATTATCGTTTTCTTATTTTGGTCCCCAAATTATTTTTTTCGGCAAAATCATCCCTTTTGTTACATAGTTCTCCTGTTTTGGTCTCCGACGTTAGTTAGCTAACAGTTTTGTTGATGTAACAATTTTTAAATATTTTTTTAAGGGTAAAGTACACAGACTGTCACTGAACTTTGGTAAAAAATAAAATGGTAACCAAACTTTCAAAGATCACAAAATGACAATTAAACTTTATATTTTAAAACAAAACGGTAACTGGGGCGTTAAACCCCGTTAACTCTTAACGGAAAATTCACTTACTTGCCCCATCACCATACCCATCTCCACATCATCCTCTATCATTTGCCACGTAGGATTAATAAAATAATAAAAATTAATTTTTAGTTTTACTTTTGACTTTTACTTATCATCTTCTTACCCCTTCACTGCTCTTGTAAACTGAGAGCCTTGGAGAAAAAAATGAAGAAATTGCAGACTTGTATAACAGATTGAATGAAATGGAGATATCGGTGGATTCGAAGGATAAGACGATTGAAGAAATGGAGAAACCTGAAACAAAAACCAGCCTAGACATACGTTACCGTTGGCAGTTATGAGAAATACAGGCAAAACCTTAGTGAAGATGGGGTCACCTGCAAACCTCAACCCCGGTTCTTCTATTTAATGCTTGTGTTTAAACCTCTCAATTTCAATCTTTTAAGCAACCAATTAAAACCTCGTTAAACCTGAAAAGTTGGGGCCAAAAAGGCATAGAAACTAGTTGAAAGGCAAGCATTTTTGTTCAGAAACCATCTCAAATTCCCCACATTGATTTGTTTAAGCAAAAGGGAACAGATGCTCAACTAGTGTTTGCCAACACCACTGGGATTTTTAAATCAAAGAAACAACATAGAGTGGTAGTAGGCGATAATGGCGAACAAAACCCTGTTTTCAGAAAGAATGATTGCAATTTATTAGTAAAAAATTACAATTTCTATGATGGTTATGTAATCAACATGAACCAGCTTTTACACCTTTATACACCCCCCCACCACACACTACATATTCATAACCACGTTCCTCGAACCTTCGAAGAACTTCATCGCTATGTTACACAGCTGATTGGGGTTTAAAACTGCAAAAACGAAACGCCAGACTTTCTTCGGCAGGTTTCCTATATCTTCCATCTATATATTTCTTTTTCTAACTTATACACAAGATCTCCATATTTCTTTTTTCTAACTTATCATCTTCTTTCCCATTGTGTTCTTCATCATTTTTTCTCCAAGGCTCTCAGTTACAAAAGCAGTGAAGGGGTAAGAAGAAGATAAGTGAAAGTCAAAAGTAAAAGTAAAAATTAAATTTTATTATTTTATTATTCTTACGTGGAAAATGAGAGAGGGTGATGTGGAGATGGATAAGGTGATGGGGTAAGTAAGTAAATTTTCCGTTAAGAGTTAACGGGGTTTAACGCCCCAGTTACCGTTTTGTTTTAAAATATAAAATTTAATTGTCATTTTGTGATTTTTGAAAGTTTGATTACCATTTTGTTTTTTTTACAAAAGTTCAGTGACCGTCTGTGTACTTTACCCTTTTTTTAATCATCTCTCTCCTCCTATATAATATTATTTTTATTTAACTTTATTCACCCAATCATGTGGTGCCACGTGACATTATCCTATTGGTTTAAACCCCCCAAATCCTTCAAAAGCCACATTTGGTGCTGCTGGAATTCAAACCCAAGACCTCTAGCACACAAGTCATGCGCGTGAACCACTTGTGCTAGACTGATTACTTAATTCAAATCTACTAACAATTATATATAAGCTATACAAATCAACTCAAAAAAACTTTAAAAACACAAAGTGGGGGCGCTAGGATTCAAACCCAAGTAACCAACATGCAAGGCCAACGTGCAAACCAGATGTTCTAAGCTAATTATTAGATTTAAATCTTCTAACATTTATATTTAACCTATAAAAATTAGAAACAACACATGGTTAATGAATATAAAAGGTGGAGAGTAATTCGAACACAATACCTTATTGATAAAATTTTAAATATTTAACCACCAAGTTAAACTAATAAATTGTGCTATTTTTAACTTAAATATTTTTAGGAATTTTTTATTTTTATAAAATAAATATTTAATTAGTTTTTTATTATTTAACAAAGTAAAAAAAATCTAGTTTGAGTTTTTAAAATTTTAAACATAATTTAGTTAAATATATTTAAGTTCAAAATATCACAATTTATTAGTAACTTGGTGGTTAAATATTTAAAATTTTATTAATAAGGTATTATGTTCGAATTACTCCATACCTTTTATATATATTAACCATGTGTTGTTTCGAATATTTATAGGTTAAATATAAATGTTAGAAAAATTAATTCAAATAATTAGCCTAGCACAATTGGTTTGCACGTTGGCCTTGCATGTTGGTTGCTTGGGTTTGAATCCTAGTAACCCCAATTTGTGTTTTAAGGTGTTTTTGGATTAATATGTATAGCTTATATAGTTGTTAGTAGATTTGAATCAAGCAATCAGCTTAGTACAAGTGGTTCACGCGCATGGCTTGTGTGTTTGAGGTCTTGGGTTTGAATCCCAGCAGCACTAAATGTGGCTTTTGAAGGTTTTTGGGGGATTTTTCAACCAATAGGGTAATGCCACGTGGCACCACATGATTGGGTGGATAAAGTTAAATAAAAAATAATATAGGAGGAAAGAGAAATGATTAAAAAATATTTAAAAATACCACATTAGCAAAACCGTTAGCTATTTAACGTCGGGGACCAAAACATGAGAACTATGTAACATAAGGGATGGTTTTGCCGAAAAAAATAGTTTCAGAACCAAAATAGGAAAACGGTAATAGTTTGGGGACCACCGGTGTAGTTTTCCCTAAAAAAATTAGGGAAAATTCACTAAAAGCAAATTAACTAAAATAAATTGGACATTTTTCTTAGTTGATTTTTGTTTGATTTTGTATTTTCTTTGATTATGTATTTGTATTGTAAGAATATTTCTTGGTTATTTGGATTAATCTAATTTTTGGCCACTCTTTTCCCCTTTTCCAACATTAAATTTTGTTTCAGTGTTGGTTATGAAATGTGCTTTTAACGAGGCCACATCTTTTATAAAAAAAATTATAGAAAAATTGTCCATTTCGAGCCGGGCCGAGCTCGATGATCTTCGAGCTCGACCCGAGCCCAATAGTATTATTTCCGAACCGAGCTTGAGCATAAAATTTCGAGCTCGATGAGCCCAATAACACTGCTTTTGAGCCGAGTCGAGCCTAGCCAGGCTCGGGCTCTGCTCGGCTCATTATCACCCATAGGTTAGTTAATATTAGGTCGGATATTTTCGGGTCAGTCGATTTCAGGTCGGGTCGATATCAGGTCAATAGGAGATGAGTCGATTTTTTATTAAGGTAAAGCTTTGGATCTCCGGATTGAGTTGAACATGAGTTCAATCAAAGTATATGTAGAATATTGGTATATTCTTGAAAAAACACATCTTTATGTTTGTCAATTATCATTTAGGTTTTTTTTTTCGTTTAAAAGAGAAATTTTTATTCTTAAATATGAATGATACACTGTTAACACAAAACTCATATTTTCAACTCAAAAACTCAATTTTTTCTTGTAGCAATTATATATATATATATATATATATATATTATAAATTAACTTTGTAGCAATTTCATATATGTTATTATATATATCCGGCAGCAAGCTAGTAAAAAAATGTTTGGTCAAATCGGATTTGGATAAAAAAAATTGGGTTGCTTTCGGTCATGATGCTTTTCGTTCGGATTGTCTTCGGTCTAGGTGAAATCGATTTGGGTTGCCTCCGATTCTATTGTAAATCAGTTCGAGTTCATATCAATTCAACTAAAATTTAGGTCGATTTTGGTCCGGTCAGTTTATTTTGGATTTAATATCAAGTCCGGGTCATCATATTCGGGTTGATATTGAGTCTAGAGTCAATTAAATTGGTTCGAGTCTCAGGTCAAGTTTACCTGGTCTAATTTGGTGGGTGAAGAAATCAAAAAATCATACATCAATTTGATGGTTGAAGAAGACAACGTTTGGAGAAGATGAATGAAATATACTTGTGTGGAGAAAGAAGATTAATTTGAAAGAGTTTTTTATTTAATATTTGTTTTTTGTTTAACCACTTGTATCTAATTCATTGGTTGATTAATTCGAATTAGATATTATAAAAATTTATTATAGGATAAAACTCTCCAATCCAATTGCTCTATTCACAACATCAAATTCAAACTTATGAATTAATATATACACATTAATATTGAGGTATCAAAATCTTACCGCATGTCCTTTTTAACACCGTTAATACAAAGTCAAAATAATGATAAAATAGTTTTTTTAAGGGCCAGTTTTAACCAACAAATGCCTTATGGGCCAAAAATAAAATTTTGAATATAATTTAGGGGACAATTTACCTAGCAAGCCATATAAATAACAAAAATTTAAATATAATTTCTATCCATGGTCCACATTTATGCAAATCTATCCCTTTCTCTAAAAAAAATAGACGAATCTATAAAAATCTCACCTAATGTTGAACAATAACAAAACTTACGCTATGTTTCTAACTCACCATAACACAAATAAACGTAGCCCCTTTTTTTCTGAAGTAGATTAAAGATTGAACACAAATATTGAGGATATTAATCTAGGTTCATTAACCAAAATAAAAGGAAATCAAATTTATATATATATATATATATATATATATATATATATATATATATATATATATATATATATATATATATATATATATATATTGGATAATTGATGTGTTACTACCCAAGTGAGCATATAACTGCGACAAAAAATAAGAAGTTTTTACAAGGCAATTAGA
Source organism: Hibiscus tridactylites (assembly GCA_958450335.1). Lineage (NCBI taxonomy): Eukaryota > Viridiplantae > Streptophyta > Magnoliopsida > Malvales > Malvaceae > Hibiscus > Hibiscus tridactylites. Next base: position 41,285,885 of record OY288292.1, read on the forward strand.
TAATGATTCTCTAATATGTACAAAGTTGCATATTTTCAGTATCTATACCATCTATCTGACGTCTGTGTAATAGGATTCAAACTAAATTTTTTATACAGTCAAGAATTGTATCTGCAGTATGAGTTAATCCTCTGAATCGTCGAAGATTCCTCTTAGTTCAAATAACATAGATGTAGGCACTCCAAACAATTTAAGTATACAAATAATCAGAGACTTACCCTTTAGATTTCCAATAGCCCAACGCAGTTCGTCATCCCAGGTGGTAACCACCCTGTGGCCGGTGTACACATAACAAGAGAATAAATTTCCATATTCCTTTGACAAAAAGCATTCAAAGAATAGGTGGTTGCATAACTTGGAACTAGCTCTACACACTCGACATGGCTCATCAATAATAATTCTCATTCGGTGTAGTCTGTCTTTGTAAAACCCTTATTCTAATAGATAAACCATGATGGGTTCATTAACGAATTCAAGAATCAAACAACAAATAATTAAAGATTTTTAACAATTAGCTTTCGAACAAAACAATAGGGACTTAGTATTTTAAAGCTATAGATACCATGTAAAACGAGTTATTCTTTGAGCTTTTCTTTTACCATTGTTTATCACGTTAGCAAACTTCTACAACTAAACGAATTAGTTACTTATTATTCAAAATTTGTGAATCTAAAGTGATGTGATTCTTAAATTATCATGTTATAAGAACATACCAAGAACCAATCGAAACCATTAAGTTAAAACTTTTCACAAGTTATTCTTTAACCTATTTCCTAGTAATGATCCAATCAACTTTAGGAAACTATCATGTTAAGATATATATGTAAAACTAACCATTTTGTTTGTTTCAGATCATACCTTAATTTCACTCTAGACAAATTTACCATATATTCTATTACAATCCCTTAGATCATAATTCACTCAAACCTATTAGTAGTTATCTAACATGATCAGCACACACCAGAACGATTCCTAATCAATCATATATCATACATACAATCGATTACTCAAGATACTACTAAAGATCAACTACTAACCACTAGTATTATCTATATACATCATAGCATCATCGACCATTTAGAGATAGTTTAAGGCTTAATTACATACCGAAACATACTTAGAAATTATACGCACCAAAACGATATAAACTACATGCACCATTTCATACTATTGTGCCACTATTTTAGGAGTAGTACCAAAAGGAACAAAACATACATTGCGATTGTACTTGTAATTCAAGCAAGCTCTGATGAAGAAAATGCCTATAACTTTAACCTGAAATGTAGTGTAAAAATTATGTAAGTAAAAACTTATTGAGGTGATCTAAAGTATTTAACAATATAAACAAACAATGTATTCTTTCACTACAATTCTTTAATACAAGGATCAAGCTTAATCATAACATTAACTTGAGTTTACAAGGCCATTCAATCAGCATAGTCATTCTTATTCAAGTCATTCATTTAACCTATTCAAAGAGCAAATCAATCAATTACTTATATATATATATATATATAGTACTTTATTAGCATGAACAACCAGCCCCTTCCTCTGTTTTTATTAATACCAATACAGTCCATAAATGTTCTCACAATTGCAAAACTGCCCAAATTATATACACTATTTTTATAGGTTCTCTAAACAGTCCATAAGTCCCTCAATTAATTTCTATTCTATTGTAATTTAATCCTTAACTTGTATAACAACTTTCCCCTGTTTATAACTTACTAAATCAGCTCTTAAACATTCACAAATCAGTCCTCAAGTTCCCATACAGTCTTAATCTATAAAACAGTCCCCAATTCAAATTCTTGCTAACTAGGTGATAACAAATCGGTGCAAACAAAATTCATAACACCAACAAGATTGTACCTACATTTTCATGCTAACATTCGCATACTAGATCTCCAATAATCCAAAAAATCACTAACAAAACAAGATTAAATCAGCTAATAAACCACAAATCGTAAAGCATATCATTCACCATTGTATCATTCGAAGCACTAGCATTTATCCTATCAAGCATTCATCTCCTAATATCCTTATAATCTAATCATAAAATTCACTAGACCAAGGAGAAAAGTTATGATAATTACCTTTCTAAATTAACCCCCTTTTGATCCACTCTTGAACTTGAATTAGAATTACCAATTTTGCACTCTCTCTCACTACCTCTCAAGTTCGGCTATGGAGGGTGAATAGAAGAAAGAAGATGATGAAAAATTTTCTCATCTTTTCTCTACAATCAAGGATGGACCGAGGGGGCTGGCGGGGGTGGTCGCTCCCCCCTAAAAATTTAAAATTTCTATATGAGTTAGAAAAATTTTAGAATTTTCCATGTATTTCTACTAAAAATTTATTTTCGCCCCCCCTAAAAATTTATAGGTACGTCCCCCTAACTTAAAGTCATGCGTCTATTCCTATCTACAATTGCTTAGGCCGAGACACATCCCCCCATGTTTGGCATTGTTCTTAGTTGGACAAGTGTCCAAGCCCTTCAATTATTAAAATTTTTACATGCAAACCAATTCTTTTACCAAGGATTCTTTTAAGTCCTTTTTATAAGGCTCTTCACTCTTTCCTAATGCCAAATTGGTCCTAAATCCTTAATTGATTATTTTAAGAAATCATTTAAATCAAATCGAGCCACCACAGCCACATTAGAAATTCTAAGCCATGATTTGGGGTATTACAGTCTTTGGTGGGATTACGAGTATATATTAAGTCTATAATACATGTGATTTAAAAATAAAAGGAAAAAATAATTTAAATTTTTTTTAATAGATCCTATCTAGGGGAGAGGAGAAAAAAAATACTTTTAATAATTATTGAACCAACAACTTAATGGAGAGCGAAGAGTGTCAATCGGGTAGCTTGCCATTATACCAAAGCTAAGTTGACATAACTCAAAAGGTTTATAAACGGTTAACTTTGATATACACTTAATGGCTTACAGGCTTAGTGACTTATTTGTTTCAATTCTTTAATAGTATGATTAAATTGTATTTTTCGCCGCTTGCTGCAGTTGCTTCTTCAATCAAATCTTTCGCAGGATAAAAATCATCTGCCCCCTAAGTATGCCCTCATTTGTGCCCCCACTTTAAAATAGTGGGTTTAGGGTTTAGTGTTTGGGGTTTAAGGTTGGAGCTTAGGGTTAGGGTGTAGGGAATTAAGGGTAGGGTGTATTTTTTCAGTGTTTAGGGTTTGGGGTTTAGGATATGAAAATTAGGGTTATAAGGCAAGATTTAATTTTTAAGTGTTTTTAGGCAGGAAGCATAGAAGGAGGCATGATTAGGAGGCAGAAGATTTTTCCAAATCTTTCGCATGTTAATTATTTCTCATTTAGATGGAGAAATCTAGGTATGGGAAAGATGGCATTTACAGGTCTTTAAGGCCTCCGATTCTTCTTCCCAAGGAACCAAATCTTTCCATGGTTTCATTTCTCTTGAGAAACGTCTCTTCTTACCCTGACAGACCAGCGCTCATCGATGCAGATTCTGGTGAAACCCTCACTTTCTCTCAGTTTAAATCCACTGTCATCAAGCTCTCCCATGCTTTTCTCAATCTGGGTGTCCACAAAAACGACCGAGTCTTGATCTTTGCACCCAATTCAATCCAGTTCCCTCTTTGTTTATTTGCTGTTACAGCCATTGGTGCCACCGCTACAACTGCCAACCCTGTTTATACTGTTAATGAACTCTCAAAACAGCTGAAAGATGCCGACCCGAAGCTTATTGTCACTGTCCCTGAATTGTTCGACAAAGTTAAAGATTTCAACATTCCTTTAATCTTCCTTGGTTCTAAAAGGAACCAACAAGTACAACCGGTTGATGCAAAAAACACCCTGAGGATCCTTTCTTTTCATGATCTTGTTGATTTAGCGGGGAACGTAACAGAGTTTCCCGCGGTTTCTAATTCTGTTAAACAGACTGATACAGCAGTGCCTCTCTATATCAATTGCTAACTGGTTCTATGTTGAATGCTTGTTATAGTTGCACTGTTCTGGTTTCTCATTTGCTTTATAAATGCTCACCAGGTTGCACCAGCAGAGCTTGAAGGGTTACTTTTATCTCACCCTGAAATACTGGAGGATGCTGTTGTTTTCCCGTAAGTCATGCTCGGAAATGTTTAAACTGTTTTCATCATCTATATGAAGTTCTGCCTGGTAAGCACATCATTGAGAGTTAACACATTTCACCACACTATGCTGAAGCTGGTGAGGTCCCGGTCGCATACATCGTTCGCTCACCTAATGGTACGCTAACTGAAGAAGATGTTCAGAGTTTTATCGCCAAACAGGTACCCGAGTGACCTGTCTGATTGTTAATGGCCTGATTTATCTTGAAATAGTAAGAACTTGCCATTATTTTTTGCCTTGGCAGGTGGTACCTTATAAAAGGCTAAGGAAGGTGACATTCATAAGCAGTGTCCCAAAGTCGGTTTCAGGGAAAATCCTGAGGAGAGAACTTATAGCCAAAGTACGATCCAATTCCAAAATATAAAACAAGAACACATACTAGTGTTTAAGTTGAAGCTGTCTTTGTCTAAATTTCTAATAATGTTGTTGGGATAAAATTACAAAGAACAGCAGACTGTTGCTAGACTATCATTGATCCGTAAAGCACTGAATGTTGCTTCTGTAGTACTCAGCTGCTTGCCCGGAGGCCGGCACATGGCATGCCATTTATGAATTTAGTGACCTAAAAACATCAACAGGCGAGGCTAAGCTAGAATCCTGCACATTCCTTTTCCAATCGTCCTGGAAAAAAAGTCTATATCTCATCTTGCTGGAAAAAAATAGCTTCAAAGAAAACTGTTCTAATCCTTAATTAATTTTTATTCTATTATCATTCGAAAGTGTGAATAAAGCCGGGGAAGAAGTTATACAATCATTTAACTAAAAACATCATCTGGATCGGTAGATGAGTGAAATGGATAGTAGAATATGTGAAGATTATTACTTAGAAAAACTTGTAAAACTCATAGTTTTATGTTATGCTAAGTGGATCCTATGTTCCTAACCCATATATATTAATATATATGTTATGAGAGATCCATTTACAGGCAGTGTAAAACTATCTTTTTGGACCCTTTATCAAAATTAAATCTACAATTAAGATTAAAACATACTTTAATTAAAAATACATATATTTGTTTCCTTTCTCCTATTATCATCTTCCTTGCTTTTTTTTTCCCTTTCTACAAATCTGAAAAACTTACTAGTTAATTCCCTTTCTACCTTGCAATACCCCGAGCAACAGTTGGGTCATGTTTAAATCATTAACAGAAAGGCTCTTACAAGGTGACACAAACATAGGGGATTGGGGCATTATTAAGGGATGACAAGGGTCTGTCCTTGTGACTTTCTCCAAGCCATTTGGGGTCTGTAATGTAAAGCTGGGCAAAAATCTTACATCTAGATCGGGTGCTATAAAAGTCTGAGCTGCTCCTAATTTAATTTATTTCATTCACAACTAAGAATGGACGGATAGGGTGTTGGGGGCAGTCACACCCGGATGGAAATTTTCTGCCCTTTTCGATGCCCCTATTTGTACCCCACGATTAAAATTAGGTTTAGGATTTAGGGTTTATGGTTAGGGTTTAGGGAATTTAGGGTAGGCTGTATTTTTTGGGTTAAGGGTCTAGGGTTTAGGATCTAGAATTTGGGGTTATGGCTTGAAATTTAATTTTGTATTGTTTTTTAGTGTTGGGGCATAAGTATGGGCACCGAAAAGGGGTAGAGGATTTTTATCCAGTCACACCCTTAAAAATTTTAAATTTTCCTATATTTTAGATCTTTCCTTTGTTTTTCTATTGACATTATAATTTCGCACCCTTTAAAATTTTGTAATGTCACACCCCTTACATAAAATTTCGCATTTGTCTCTCTTCACAACGTCCATATTCAAACCCAAACATTACTTAAAAGATTTAGTGTCTCGTCCTACTAGATCAACCAGTTGTTGGTAAATTCTTTCATTCTCTACCTTTCTTACAGAAGTAAGATTGTTTTTATATTAAAAATATAAAGATGGTAGTAATTTAATAAGTATATAGATATTGTTTTGTATATAAACACATAATTTTATATTAAATTATTTATTTAAAAATACTTATATATACTGTCACGGGACTAGAGTTTGAATAGCTAGTCCGTGCGGCTTTAGTCGTCGATCTAAGTCGATAACTAAGTCAGCTTTCGAAATTACTAAGAAAGGGTGCTTAAAACTTAGAATGGCGGAAGCTTTGAAGCAAGGCAACAAGGAAAACAAGAGAAAGACGTTGAGAGAAAATTATAACCTCTTTATTCTCAAACTCAAAGAAATGATGGAAAATGAAAGGTGATTTACAATGGTGGGGGAAGACCTCTATTTATAGCCTTACCTTCTACGATGTAACGATCTAGGAAGATTCAATCCAAGGGCTAAGGATCAATCTTCAAGATACAATCTCCTCTATATGGAAAGATGATCACTCAAATACATAGTTGCCTAAATTACAAAGGCTATGACATCACAAATGGGTTGGCAAGGGATACTTTTCTCAAGTATGGCTCAAAGGGTGATATCTTTCCATGTGTGTTGGTCAAAAGATGACAACTCACTATGGGTCTTGGTCTCTTGGGCGGATTGGGCATTGATAGGCCCAGTTTGCTCGTCCAAAACCCCATCGGTGGCATGCTCGGTGATGAATCGGGCCCTATGGGTGTGGGGAACTCGGATGGGGCTTGTCTCGGCCCCTTGGTGTGCACGTCGGGTGTTGACTCGGGCCCTAAGCAGGTGGGCAACTCGGATGGAGCTTCTCTCGGTCCATTGGGGTGCACGTCGAGTGCTAATTCGGGCTCCATGGCTTGAGCGGCATGGAGGGTGCTCGGCTGGGCCCCCTTGATTGTGTGTAAGGTGCTCCATCGGGTCCATCTCTCTCGGGCATCATATGGGGTGCTTGTCTCGGCCCCATAGTGCGCGTGAAGGGTGTTAGCTCAGCCCCTTTGGTTGCGGATGCCCTATGGGGTGCTTGTCATGGCCCCATGGTGCCTAATGGTGGTGTGGACTCGGGTCCCTCGGTCGGATGAAGCACGTGGTATGCTAAGGCAAGCACCTTGGTGTGCGGCTTGCTCGGTCATGGAGTGGCGGGCTGTGACATTCTCTTCCACTCGATCTAGCAATGCCCTCGTCGCTAGGCGATGATAAGTCTCGACAGTCTCGTCCTCGAACTGTCTCGGCTCCTTGGCAAGGCTTTGGTTGGACTTGGCTTTGGGTTGTATCGTCCAAAGCTCAAGGCCTTCGCGCCTTGATGCTTGCTAGGTCTCGATGGTTGGTGCCTCCTCGTCGTAGGATACCTTGACCCAAGTAGTCGATGTCTCCAAGTGTGCAAGCAATGCACAATCGCAATGAGTTCCTTTTCTTGTTCCGAACACCTCTCCTCGGATTCATTAAGCTTTCGGCTCGAACAAGTAATTGGGTTTCCTTCTTGTACGAGGATTCCTTTTATGGCATTGTCAGATGCGATAGTACAGATCTCAAATGCCTTCACGTCCTGGAACTCTTCAAGGACTTGTCCCATTGCTTTGGGATCTTTCATGGTCTCTACCATGACCTTGTCATCGTTGGTTATCTTTGTCTCGGGCACTCCCTTGTATGAATGGTTGGCTAGAAACAACTTGGCCTTTTTGCCCTCATCTCGGCTCAACGACTCAATTCCTTGTTGGTGTGGTTCTACAAAACACACAACTTCGACTCTTGGCAAGACAAGTGCGTTAATTTGTTCTATGCAAGATAAAAATCAAGAGAATCAAGGGGTAATACCTTGATGTTTGTTGTGTCGTGCCAATCCCCAATTTGAAGACCCACTCTCTTTGCGACTCCTGCAATTGGTTCTTCTTTGGAATTGACTATCTCGATCTCTTCATTTACCTTCTTAACTTGAAGCTTTAGCCACTCGACAACTTGTTCGGACACGAGCAACGGGGATGTACTTGGATCCCCTAGTGCACTTAGCTCTATGTCAGGGAACACAACTTTCACGAACTCATGCTCCTTCTTCTCAGGGCCACTCTTGGCTTGAAGCAAGCGAACTTGGTCTCTAGAACACTCCACAGATCCGTGCTTCTCCCACGGCTTTGTGAACTCACCGCCCCTGGTAATTTCTCGCACATCAACACTTCTCTCTCGAAGTTTGATGTCTCATCCACCATACTCACCGGTGGTTCCTTGCACAAGGAATCAAGCTTTGTAGCCTCAATCTCATCGGGCATGTCTTGTTCCTCGAACGCATCCATCGGACCCATTGGTGGCTCTTTGCACAACGAATCAAGCTTCAAAGCCTCGGGCTCGTCAGGCTCGTCCTGTACCTTGGACCGCTTGGTTTTTTGGGCAATGGAAAAAACTTGTGTGGATCACCACACCTCAAACACTTCGACGACCTCTTCCTTGGGCAGTTTTTGGCACCATGGTGATCCCTGCAAAGATAACACATCCATGGTTTACTCACCTTGGTTCCAAGTACAACGCTGGGTGCTTCCACACTCATCTTTGCTGCAACGATTTTTCTTCCTTGCGCCATCTCTGACTTGAACGGATGCAAAAAATGGCTTTGATACCACTTATCATGGGGCTAGAGTCTGACTAGCTGGTTCGTGCGGCCTTAGTCGTCGATCTAAGTCGATGACTAAGTCAACCTTCGAAATTACTAAGCAAGAGTGCTTAGAACTTAGAATAGTAGAAGCTTTGAAGCAAGGCAGCAAAGAAAAACAAGAGAAAGACATTGAGAGAAAATTATAACCTCTTTATTCTCAAACTCAAAGAAATGATGAAAAATGAAAGGTGATTTACAATGGCGAGGGAATGCCTCTATTTATAGCCTTACCTCCTACGATCTAACGGTCTAGGAAGATTCGATTCAAGGGCTAAGGATCAATCTTCAAGATACAATATCCTCTATATGGAAAGATGATCACTCAAATACATAGTTGCCTAGATTACAAAGGTTGTGACATCACAAATGGGTTGGCAAGGGATGCTTTCCTCAAGTATGGCTCAAAGGGTGATATCTTTCCATGTGTGTTGATCAAAAGATGACAACTCACTATGGGTCTTGGTCTTTTGGGCGGATTGGGCATTGATAGGCCCGGTTTGCTCGTCCAAAACCTCATCAGTGGCATGCTCGATGCTGAATCGGGCCCTATGGGTGTGGGCAACTCGAATGGGGCTTGTCTTGTCCCCTTGGTGTGCACGTCGGGTGCTGACTCGGGCCCTAGGCAGGTGGCCAACTCGGATAGGGCTTGTCTCGGCCCCTTGGGGTGCACGTCGGGTGCTGATTCGGGCTCCATGGCTTGGGCGTCATGGAGGGTGCTCTGTTGGGCCCCTTTGGGTGTGTGTAAGGTGCTCCCTCGGGTCCCTCTCTCTCGGGCAGCATATGGGGTGCTTGTCTCGGACCCATAGTGTGCGTGAAGGGTGCTAGCTCGGCCCCTTTGGTTGCGGACGCCCCATGGTGCGCGATGGTGGTGTGGACTCGGGTCCCTTGGTCGGATGAAGCACGTGGTGTGCTAAGGCAAGCACCTTAGTGTGCTGCTTGCTCGGTCATAGAGTGGTGGGCTGTGACAATACACACACAACAGATTATGTTTCTTGTAGCTGGCAATATTTATATATAAAGGTTTTAAGTTTCCATGAAAATCTCTTATATGAAAGATTTACTGCAATTTGCCTGAAAAATGTCACCAGAAGTCAGAACTAGGAACTAAGAAGCCTGCCTATTTATAACTGATGTAATGAGAGAGTAAATACTAAATAAAGAAGTTGTTTCTACATCAAAACATTCTTAGAAAACTCGTATTGGCAATCCAACATACTTGTTTGCAAACACAACTTTCCTTTAATATTCTTCCTTGAGGAATATTGGAAGAAAATAGCTATGAAATTGAAATCCATCATTTAAAGGCAAGCGCTGCAACTTACGATTGCTGGTTCATTAAGCCATGACCACAAGTCCACAACTGTGTAGCTGCTCATCTTTCATCCTAAAACTCAACATATTTCAAAACCAATGAGCTGATCAGAAACAACTACTGTAGTAATTAGAAAATGTTAATGTAAGAAAAAAAGAAAAAACAAGATAGCCACATCTCTCATGTAGCAGCAGATTATCAGCTATTATACTGTAAAAGTGACAAGTTATGGAATGCAGTAAAGTTGATTGAGAACAGCTGAATATCAGTGAAGGAGCTTACCAGGGAAAAGTTTGCAGAACTGGCCAAATCTGGTTTGATATAATATACTATATACTTAGGCACTGTATAACTTTTTTTAAAAGCATAATTTGCAAAGATATTTAGGGTTGACCTGCAGAATTGGTAAATGAGATCTACAAGTTCTCCCACAAAAGAAAAAACAAAATCATATATATATATATATATATATATATATATACTCTAACACTGCAGGTTTAACTTTAAACATAATATATACGTGTATATATGAGAGAAGGTGGAGCTAGGCTACCATGGCAGATGTGGCATTCACCTGCAACTGCAGCTGCACCTTCTTTGCACGTTCCAAGTACTCTCTTATATATCTTCCCTCGCCACCATAAACGCATGATCTGCCTGAGACTGCCATGCTTTTGTTTCTGAAGCTCAACCATGTGAAAAGAGAAAAGAACAAGAAGGTGCAGGTGCAAATGCAGATAAAGGCTAACATCTTAGCAAGCCTTGCAAAAACGTATATAAAAATGTATGTATTTATAAGAGCAGAGAAGGAATCGAAGAAACAATGGGCAAAGCCAAATTTGATTGTTAAGTTAAGCCATGTCTGAGGGAGAAACTATTAAGTGAGATAATTACGAAAGGATAAAGATTTGACAAGCACAAGCAAAGCCAAGCCACCATTATTTAATGTCTTTTGTTTAATTGCACTAGACATCCTCGGATTATAGATCAAATTTTAATTTGATCTGTTCATATTTTTTTAAACCTTTGACAAAGCAAACACCTTATATATACAGATGTTCGAATCTAATTTTTTTAAGATGAATATCATCTTTTTTTCTACTAGAGCCATTCGTTGGGTTATGTTGAAATGATATTTTAAATGGGAATGTTTTTTAGTTTAATGATTAATATATAATTTGAGCCATGATTTGGTATGTTTAGTGCAATTAAGCCAACTAGATATTTATGTCTGTCCTGTATATAATAACATGAACCGAGTGGGGCTGGGGGTACGTCCCAGGCCACGTGATGCAACCCTAGGGAGCACGTGGGATTGGGAGTTCCAGCTAATCAGGAACTGCCACGTATACGAGTTCACTTGAATGGGGAAAGATGCCTCGTGGGCTTGAGATTGGAGTTTTGTGATAAAAGGGAAAAGATGAAGGAATTGGGAGGTGGAGGAGATCTCCATAAATATTCTCTCTCGCTCTCTCTTTCACTTGCAAAGGCTCCCATGGTAAATGGCCATGCACGTTAAAATACCTGTAATATTAATGTTTTCGATAAGTTATGTTTTTTTGGTTTAATCAATAGTGTATCTGATTTATTGATTAATTCGAGTCGAGTTTTATAGAGGTCTAATATGAAGACGATCCTTATAAGCTAGTTTTCTCTATTAACAATCACAACGTTAGATTTTAAGCTTTTGATATTACTTAAGAAGCTTAGGGTTTCATCCTGCTAGACCAACTTATTATTGATAGGAAATGTATATGTTCAGATTGCAGTAAAAATAAAATTGTGGTATAAACATATTTGTAAGGGACGAATCAAAATTGATTTTTTACAATTATTATTATTGTATTAAATAAAATAAAGTAATTTTTAATAACGATAAATTTGTTATTTAAAATTTTAATCTTATTAATATAATAGATTAATTCAATTACTCTGGATGGTTTTATTTTTTTTCTTTCCGATTTCCTAAAATTTTATCGTGACTAATCTGAACCGATTCATGCCTCACCTGACTTTGATGAATGAGTCGCTTAGCGGGGATGGTTTTATCTTTATCAACAATCAAATGAATATTTTAGTTTAAATATAATTTTTTAAAACATAAAATCAACTTAACATATTCAAACCTTAATAGTATTCTTTCCGCCTACACATCCTATTCAACGATTTCTTAAAGACGATGATGTTCACCTTAAGAGATTTGAGTTCAATTGCTTTGTCTACAAGGTGTGCATATTGTCAAAGAGTTAAGTATGTTATGAACAGATACTGCCTTATAATCACCTTTAAACTATTAAAAAGTCAAATATTGGAAGAAAAAAAATTATACTCATAAGTATTTATTTTATTGACCAGCTAATTTAAATTGAATAATACAAAGTTCTATTGTAAAAATAATAATTCTAACTTAATTTACTATAATTCACAATCTAAATCATAATTAAATGAAATGAAATTAAAATTAAATTAACGATAAAAAGGTATGCACTACCATATAAAATGTTTTTTTTCTCTATTTTTTATTTTTTTCCTCCCAATTTCCCTTTTCCCTTTCTTTGATCTATATTTTCTGAAGTACTAAATCACAAGCCCACATATCTTTTAGAATTATTACCATGTATACTTTTTGTGAAATTTAAAAAAAAAATTAAACTATATATTGACAAATAGTCCATTAATTATATATTGTTGAGAAATATTTTGATATAACAATTATTGTGAAAAATGTTTTTGGACTTGTTTAAAGACTTCAAAAATAATTCAAAAGTCCTTAAAACGTGACAAAATGTTTTGAAAGAGTTCGACTTAATACCTATATCGAACTATACTTTTAAAATTCGAAAAATGCCCGAAATACATGTTTTTGGATGAAAGTTTCGAAACCTCAAACAAAGGTATCGAAACTTATATGGGCAGTAGCTGATTTTTTAGAAACCTAAGCAAAGGTTTCGAAACCTCTACAAGGTTTCGAAACCTTGTAAAGGTTTCGAAACTTTGGCCCTGTAACGGCTACAAACGGCTATAAAACGACTAGTTTTTCTAAACCCCTCTTAAGGTTTCGAAACCTCTTCAAAGGTTTCGAAACTATAGTGCAGGTGAGCATTTAAAGCTCAACTTAAATGGCTTCCAACGGCTCCGAAACATCCCCAACGGCCATAAACGGCTACAAACTCATTTGGGACTATAAAAGGGACCTCCAAGCATCAAGAGAAGGCTAATGCTTCAATTGTCAATCAACAAATGATCAAGAAATTGTCTTAGTGCTTAATTTGTCAATTCTTGTATAGACAAACACTAGTGAGCCAAAATTGTCAAATTTGCTCAAGTGTTTTAGGTTTTGAGTGAGTGCTTCATTGTGCAAACAAACACCTATTAGAGGGTTTAAGTTTGCTTTATTTATCTCTTTGTAAAAGAGGGTTTTGATCAAGGCTTTGGGTAGAAGCTTGATCGGTTGTAAGGGTTTCCTCCTAATCCTAGAAAAGGGGACGAATCAATTAGTGGATTGATTGTGAAATCCTTAGTGGGAAGCTAAGGTAGTGGATGTAGGTGCTTGTTAGAAGGCCGAACCACTATAAATCATTGTGTCTTTAATCTTTCTAGCTTCCACAACCCTTCCACCCAAATATCCACCTCTCCACCACTTGGTGAGCTAAATTGGTTGATCGAATCGAGCTCCATACAACTCAACAATTGGTATCAGAGCTTGGCTCAATCGGTGAGGATTAACATCCTATTGAGAAGATCTGGCAAGATCGATCACTTTTTCATCAACCGGCTCAAATGGCGCAATCCATAGACAAACCGCCTTTCTTCGACGGAGCTCACTATGCCCATTGGAAGACAAAGATGAAGTTCTTCATCAAATCAAGAGATTACAAGCTATGGGATATAGTTGAAGATGGTCCGTTCGTGCCTCAAAGAAGCAAAGCGGAGTGGAGTGCCGACGATCGCAAGAAGATGGAGCTAAATTGCAAAGCCTTGCACATTCTATTTTGTGCATTTGGTCCATCCATCTATGAGAAGATGTCTTCTTGTGAGAGTGCCAAGGAGGTATGGGACAAGCTTGAAGTCACATACGAGGGGACAAATGAAGTCAAGGAGACCAAGATTGGGCTCCTAACCTTGGAGTATGAGAACTTCAAAATGGATCCGGAAGAGAACATCGAGAAGATGTTTGATAGATTCTCCACCATCACCAACGGTCTTAAAGGTTTTGGAGAAGCCATCCCGGAAGAAAAGCTTGTTCGAAAGCTCATCTACTCACTTCCCGAGTCTTGGGACTCAAAGAGGACCGCCATCATCGAAGCCAAAAATTTGAAGACCTTGAAGCTTGATGAACTCATGGGGTCACTCCTTACTCATCAAATCATGAAGAAGAACAAAGAGGATGAGAAGAAGAGGGAAGAAATTAGAGCTATGGGAGAGAAGAAAATCAAAGGGCTTGGCATCAATGCTAGTGCCATGGCTCTCAAATCCTCCACTTGCCATCATGTCTACACAAGTGAGGAGGAGGATGAAGATGAAGAGATAGTTCATCTCTTCAAGAAGTGTGCCCCATTCATGAAGAAAGCCTTGAGAGAGCTTGAACGAGAACCTAAGAGAAAGGAGAGGGCAAGCACTTCAAGCCATAAGAAGAAGGCACATGTGGCTACTTGGAGTGATGAGGACTCCACCGACGATGAACAAGCCAACCTTTGCCTTATGGCCATCGAAGAAGATTCAAGGGTAACTTTTAATTCATCTACTTCATGTTCTTATTCTTTTGATGAATTACAAGATGCCTATGATGATTTGGTTTTAGATTTTAAAAGCCACATTTTGAAAAACAATAAATTGATTTCAAAGTTAAAAATTCAAAATGATTTGCTTTCTAAAACCAAACTTGAACTTGAAGCAAAACTTGAAGAGTTTGAATTAAAATGTTTTGATTTACAAAAATTGCTTCAAAATGTTCAAGAAGAAAAAGATTTGATTTCCAAAGAGCTTGAAAAGAAAAACAATTTTGGAAAATCAAATTTTTATGTTAGACAATCTAGTGCCCCTAGATTTATTAAAGGAAAATGTTTTAGAAGTGTTTGGGTCCCAAAAGGTCTAACCACTTCAACTAAAAAGGATGAAATTGAAAAATAGATTCCTAAGGGGACTAAATTTTGTGCTACTAACGTCTATGGATCCAAAGCAATTTGGATACCAAAAATTACTTGATTGTCTTTTGCTAGGTGTGATGGAGAATGATCAACAAGTCAAAAATTGAGGGGGAGCTCCATGCACACAAAGGAAGAACACTTGAAGAAGGAAGGCTTCACATCCTCCCTTGAGTTCAAGTGCGGTAAAATCTAGTTGCTTTAGTGTTTATTTGATTTATTTTCTTTTATGTCAACTAGATATTCATATATGTTGAACTAACATTCTCATGATGCTTTGAGTAAGGGAGAGCCAAATTTTAAAACAAAATTTTTAATTGCATCAAATTTTTTTTTTAAAACCTCCATTGTTATTTTGAACTTAGAGTATTTTAAATTATTTTTGATATAACAAAAAGGGGGAGAAATAAGTGAAAAATTAAGGGGGAGCATTTTGTCAAAAACAATATTTCAAAAAAGTTTTGTTATATCAAAAAGGGGGAGATTGTTGAGAAATATTTTGATATAACAATTATTGTGAAAAATGTTTTTGGACTTGTTTAAAGACTTCAAAAATAATTCAAAAGTCCTTAAAACGTGACAAAATGTTTTGAAAGAGTTCGACTTAATACCTATATCGAACTATACTTTTAAAATTCGAAAAATGCCCGAAATACATGTTTTTGGATGAAAGTTTCGAAACCTCAAACAAAGGTATCGAAACTTATATGGGCAGTAGCTGATTTTTTAGAAACCTAAGCAAAGGTTTCGAAACCTCTACAAGGTTTCGAAACCTTGGCTCAAAGGTTTCGAAACTTTGGCCCTGTAACGGCTACAAACGGCTATAAAACGGCTAGTTTTTCTAAACCCCTCTTAAGGTTTCGAAACCTCTTCAAAGGTTTCGAAACTATAGTGCAGGTGAGCATTTAAAGCTCAACTTAAATGGCTTCCAGCGGCTCCGAAACATCCCAACGGCCATAAACGGCTACAAACTCATTTGGGACTATAAAAGGGACCTCCAAGCATCAAGAGAAGGCTAATGCTTCAATTGTCAATCAACAAATGATCAAGAAATTGTCTTAGTGCTTAATTTGTCAATTCTTGTATAGACAAACACTAGTGAGCCAAAATTGTCAAATTTGCTCAAGTGTTTTAGGTTTTGGGTGAGTGCTTCATTGTGCAAACAAACACCTATTAGAGGGTTTAAGTTTGCTTTATTTATCTCTTTGTAAAAGAGGGTTTTGATCAAGGCTTTGGGTAGAAGCTTGATCGGTTGTAAGGGTTTCCTCCTAATCCTAGAAAAGGGGACGAATCAATTAGTGGATTGATTGTGAAATCCTTAGTGGGAAGCTAAGGTAGTGGATGTAGGTGCTTGTTAGAAGGCCGAACCACTATAAATCATTGTGTCTTTAATCTTTCTAGCTTCCACAACCCTTCCACCCAAATATCTATCTCTCCACCACTTGGTGAGCTAAATTGGTTGATCGAATCGAGCTCCATACAACTCAATATATATATATATATATATATAAGTATAAGATACAACAACAATTACAAGTAGTATCAAAACAAAATATAACAATTTATCATTATAAACCAAAATCATACTAATAATTAAAATATATTCGCATAAGACACACATTATAAAATTTAAATAAATAAAATTTAAAGAACCCACATATGACTTATTTAGGTGAGAATCAAATAAGAATATTTAAGCACTCAAAACCTCCTCCTATAGTAAGTTTATCAACCCCTCGTTAGCTTGTTTTTTTTTTAATTTTTAAACGATAAGATTTATTTACACAATGTAAAAATTAAAAGTTTACACGTTTTTTAGATTGTTGGAATGATGAAAATGAATGTTTGAGATTAATAGTAAGAAATAAAAAGATTCTTACGAAAAATGTAAATGAATTATTCTAAATTTAAAAGTTATAATCTCATTCATCTATTAAAAATATAATCAATGGTGGAACTCAACATTATTTATTGAGAGAATTATTTTTATTTTTTTAAATTAAGGGAATAATAATAAATTATATATTTTAGGGACTAAAAAACTACCATATAGATGTTTTAACTTTTAATATTTTTGGGGTCGGGACTCCACTAGTCCTATGATAGTTCCGCTTAAGTTTAAAAATATATACTTTTTAAAATATAATTAAGGACAGTTTCGATAATAGCGTAAAGTGCAGGGCATTATTGTGGTGACCACGACCATAGAATTCAAAATGTTAATGGTGGCCGCTGCCCAGGGTCCGGTTAGGCTCCAGGTTCAGGACCCCCTGTGGAAATCTGAACCAAACAAAAAAAAAAAGTGACGATAATGGTTGAATAAAGTTGACATTTGCCACGGGGCCCATAAACATCAACTAAAGATGATATTTGCATAGCACGTCGTCCTTTTTTTTTCGATTTCCATAATTACTTTTTAATTATAGTTATATTAAAAAAAACTATCTCATGCACTGACAGTGTAAATAAAAAATTCTCGAAAGTATCTTAATTTTAGATTTTAAGAATCTAATTTAAAGTTCAGAGTTCAGCGGTTTACGTGTATATATTTAGAATAAAACTTAAATTTTAACCACGCCCCTAAATTCAAAACTCCTTCACTTAAATCCTTAAACACTAAAGCCTAAACAGAGTCCCTCAACCTAAAACTAAAACGCTTGTGAAAACTTTTTGTTTTCAATCGACCGTGCATAGAATAATTACCCTATATACACAATCTTTAATTATATTCATATTCATGTTAAACCCTTTATATTATGTTGTGTTTTATTTTTTTTTTGTTTAACCACTTGTTTCTGACTCATTGGCCGACAAATATTAGGATTCGAACTCCTAACTTTGCTTAAGAGATTTAGTGTCTCATCCCACTAGACTACTGGTCGTTATCTTAGTTGGTGAATGCAGCAATCACCATAAACTTTTTGTTCCACGACTGTGCATAGAATAATTACCCTATATTTTAATATACAAACTGTGTATTTTACACAATCTTTAGTTATGTTCATATTCATATTAAATTGTTTGTATTATAATGTGTTTTAATTTTTTTTGGTTTAACCATTGGTTTTTGACTCGCTGGCTAATAAATGTCAGAATTCAAACCCGTAACTTTATTTAAAAGATTCGTTAGTTTTATGGTTTAATTATTAGTTATTAAATTTAAGTGTTACAAATTTGTTAGTACTACATATTTAGTACGATCGAATTTAAAGATGGATTTGAGTGCTCACGAGGTCCTACAAACCAAAGATATGTCAGAACTTATATCTACGATACTTCAATTAATTTAAGAGCTTTGTAATGAAGCAAGGAATATAAAGTTGAAGACAATTGATATGATATGAATGATTTGGACTAAAAAACCAACTGAATTCAGATTTTTGAACGTTTTATAAAATATAATTTTAAAATCGTGATGATTCGAACTAACTGAATTTATTTTTATTTAATTTATAATCAATCCATATTTTTATAATGAAAAAAATAAACATTCTATATTTTAAATAATGAAAATAACTTATAAATATTATATAAGATTATTTTAAATATTTACATAAATAACCTTCAAATTTTATCAAATAAAAAATAAAAATAAATTCGTTTTGTTAAAATACAGTAAAAAAGCTTAAATTAAAAGTTAATATGAAAATTAAGAATTGAATTGATTGAAACGAATAAAAATGGCCAAATTTAAGAAATTTGATTCAAAGCTGAATATGGGGAAAAAACACTCTCAAAGATTAATATCCCTTTAGCTTACTTTCGTCTCATAGAAACCCATGAGCTTTTGGGTAAATCTTCATACTTTATTTGTATAAGAAATATGTACAAACAAAATTAAATACAAATGCAAAAAAGAAAAGAAAACATTTAAATCAGAGTTTAAATCAGTTTTGAATTTGGAACTTTTTACTGTCTAATAAAGGATTTTAAATTCATAAATTTAAAGCAACGGATTGGTCCAAGTGACAAGTAGTTTGGTATCGGTTAAAGAGATTTTGAGTTTGAGATCTTGTGTATGCAAAATATTTTCGCTGGAAGACTCATCTACCAAAATTAAGTGTGTGACGTGGGTCGATACGGATTAGTGCAAAATTTTAGAGAACCAGGAGGGCAAAAAAAATTATAAATTTGAAATTTGGACTTGGAGGGGGTTTTTGTTTTTGTTTTGGAGATTACTTTTTTTAATTTAATGTTGCAGTTTGGATTTAGATTTAAATAAAAATTTTGGTTTTGGTATTTTTTAATTTAATTCTTTGACAATGTGCATACTCCATGTATAAAACAATTTGAATTTGTATCTTTTAAAATAAACATCATCTGCTTTTTCACTACGATACTTGTTGAGTTCTTGACTTTGAAATTTATAATATTGTGTTGTGAGAATTATTGAAATGTATCAATTCGGTTATAACATTTCTAACTTAACATAATTAAAAAAATATTAAAGTATCGTGCAACAAAAATAATACAACATGAATACACAAATATGTCAAAATCCTAAAATCCAACTAATAATTTTGAATAACTCAACAGTAAAGTTTTTAATTTTAAAAAGAAATTTGATTTGGCAATTAAAAGTAAGGATTAAATGAAAAATAAGTGCTTAAATTATATTTTTTTGAACTTTAGAGGTGCTTAAAATACCTTTTTTTATATAAAAATAAGTGTTTAAAATTTATACCGTTACAATTTTAAGCGCCAGACCCTTTAAAAATGGTTACCCAATAAGAACGTGACACGCGTCATGCTTATTATTATTATTATTATTATTATTAAAAATAAAAAATAATTAAAAAAACTCAAAATTTTCAAAATTCTCAAATCGCTAATACTCAAAACCACAAAATCTTCATATTGTCGCCGCAGCCTTGCTGTCGCCGAACACCACCACTGCCGTCGCTGGAGGCAGCTACCCATTTCCCGCAACCACCCATTGTCAGTAACTAACAGGAGGCGTGCCAGTTGGATGATAAACACGAATGGTTCTATTTGAATGACATCCGATTGACACACATATCGATGGTTGTCGGTGATGGGTTGTTGGGAAAAATGAGTGGTGGCCTCTGACGACGGTATCAGTGGTGTCTGGCGACGGCAACAACATCAATTTGAAAATTTTGTGGTTTTGAGTATTAGGGATTTGAGTTTTTTTTTGAGAAATTTTGAAATATTAGAGTTTTTTTAATTATATTCATTATTTTTTATTTTTTAAATATAATAACAAAAAACATACCACGTGTCACGTTCTTATTAGATAACGATTTTTTTAAAAGGCTGGACACTTAAAATTGCAACGGATGAAACTTTAGACACATATATTTTTTAAAAATACTTTAGGTGCTTAAAATTTAAAAAAATTATAGCTTGAACAATTATATTTTATTTAAGCCAAAAAGTAATGTTGTATTTTGCTCAATTCCAAGTTATGAGATGGACCATTAATAGATTTTGGCGTGAACAATAAATCCTGAAATCCAACCAAGTTTGAGATATTTGGAAGATGACGTGCTGAAAACCAACCATATTTTGGTCTCTCGTTTTTTCTGGTCCACAAATGCATGGCGTAGTTGAGCTTCCAATTTGCTTTGATTCCGGTTTACATCACTTCTAAAATGATAACATTATTTTTCAATGTTTCAACTTTGCAGCCGCCCATTGACAACAACCTTTTGTACAACAAATACTAGTATGCTTCAAAACTGGAAAGTATTCTAGGACCAATATGCCTACAAAGTATTCAGTGTTTGAGTCAACCCAAGGGATTTAAGAATTGACACCCTCTACAAAAGATCAATTTTTCGACGAACGAAATGGTCTCTGGCTAGTTCCAAATGGTCTCCTCAAATATTAATCAAATCTCAATCAAAACTACAATCTAAAACTTTCTTATCCATCACTTTCAACAATTAGATCAGCTTAAAACCAAATTATGTTAATCTTCTAGTCGAATAGAGTTTTCTCGTCGCTGAGATAGTTTATCAACCATGACAATAACCCGAGCCCAAACATGGTTTGCAACATGTTGATATCCAGGTACATTGTGTAACTTCCAGGCTTGGGAATTGCTTATGAAACAACAGTCGCGTACAAGCTACATCCATAAACTATCTGGTATTTGTTTCTTTTCCTTCTACTGTGTCAAGCTAAAGAAGGGAAGAGAGGTATCATTTATATCAGAAACTTGGCTGGGATGGATTCTCGTCATTATCTTCGAGAACGACTTTAACTCCATGGTTCTTAAGTGCATTGACAACAGCCCAGACCTTGGTTTGGTTCTTAAATCCTTTCTTCTCGACCTCCTTGTTTACATCAACATGAATCCCTCTTCCTTGTCCTTGCTCAAGACCCTCCACCTTGAGTCGCATAGCCAATACCTCACCAACGACGGTTGCTGCCTTGGCATTACAAGACCGGCCACACTCCAATGAGTTCTTGATGGAATGTTCAACTGTTGATGCCGTTGCAACTATCCGTCCGTTATTTCTGTCTACGACATTTGCTGTGATGTACTTAAGTGAGAAGAACAGCCTCAGCACATACCTCTTTAGTACTGTCATCCTTTTGAGCTCCTTAGCATTCTGTTTAAGGTAATGAAACAATATCAAGTTTGCAGTTCATGCATTATACCAGAAGGAAACAATCAAATAGTACTTAATTTTTCTCTATTGTGTGCCAAACCGAAGAATAGCACATGAGACTACCATAATACTGATATTTGTACTACTATGGTGGCAAAGACATATTCACCATTTTAATATAGTCATTCCACAAACTACTGACAAATTCTTAGTAAACTTATTTCCAAGTCAATTTGTTATCACTGCCTCAAAACATCGGATAACATCACATTTCAAGTTTCCTTTATGACATACTAACCAAGTCCAACATCGGTATGATTGTTCTTTTTATGAAGGATCTAGAATTCTGTGTCCACAAGATTTCAACTGGAAATGATTAAAAGATTTGTGCGCTCTTTTCCTATTTTAACAAAATCATTATTGCAAAGCAACTGCAATTGAGTTTCAACTTTCGATCAACGATGATGCATTCTGTGTTTTAAGCCTACTTGAAAAACTATAGCCAATTTTAAAGAATACTTTAGGAACTATCTCTCAGGCTAGGAATCATGATTCATGAGAAAGAACATCTTGTGAACAAACCAGGAAGTATTTACATAATTGGACCTGAATTATTGTTCACTTGACTAAGATCAACTAGCTTGCCTCGTACTCCTATTGTATCACCTGATATATCTAATCCTGATGCCATCATTGGCTTGCCTCCATATCTTCATTCCTTCCTCAGACACCAGAAACTACCAGATGCCAGACACTCTTTGTCGTTCTTCTATTTCTCATTCACTCACAAAATGAATGTTTTTGTAATAAAGAAAAAGTGTTTGAACTGAGATGGTGCAGAGGAGATGCATCTGATTTCTCAAGGATACATTGTAAATGTATGCTCGACGCAAGTAACTGACATGGCATACAACATGAGAACTTTGGCCTAAATTCTCAAGTCAATGGAGATGAAGACAACAGATACAAAATTATATTAGATACAACTTAACTTCTAACTTTATCTCCAATAGTTCATCTTCACCATGCAGTTCATATAACAAAGTACAGCATGAAATACATGTAAGCATTTTAATAAGCTCTCTAAGCAGAATAAACTCTTTTTTAATAACATTATGTTATGTCATGGAAGTTTCGACAAAACCAACAACATCCAAGAAAGAAACAGCAACTTTGAAGATGAAACTCATTTAACTTATCAAAGCTCAAAGAAATGGCAATAACTCTAGCAATATTCTATGCTCACTAAAAATTCTAGCAATTAACAAGTATATCATGAAGATTAAAATACAATGATGGTTCTGAGTAGTTTGTTTTCATAGAGAAGAGAGAATGTGAGACGAAACAAGCAATTGCTTGAAGTATGAATTAAGCTTTCTTATAAAGCTCTATGTGCTCAATGGTTTTAAATCTTCTAACTTAGAACTACTACGAAATGTATAGCAGAAGACAAAGCAATATAAACAACACAAAAAGAGAAAACTAAAACATCGATTATCCAACTAAACTTAATCTTCCATTTCTTCATTAACATAATCCATTAGATTTTCAGTTAAGTTCCTAATGTAAACTATCTTCCTTAAAAGAACATGGCGTTACTTAAGCAGAAACCCAATGGCACGCCACTTTTAATGACCAAAGATTCAAAATTCAGAAAAAAGAGATTAAAATATATAAAATTACAGAGTATAAGAAGTTTTTAAAAGAAAAACAAGATTCAATTTTCATTGAAGCAAATGATCAAACATTTTACATTCCGACGAATATGAGCAAATTCAACCAGTAGAGAAAAGAAGATCGCCTCAAAATATATTTAACTTCAAACCCAAAACAAACTAAAAACTATGAAAAATGAAATTAAACTTACCGAAAAAATGAAAGCGCTAAAGAGAAGAATCCAAAGGGAAAAAACTGATACAGTAGCCTTTGCAGAGACAAATGAGAAAACAGAAAGAGAGAACAGATAAATGGGTCGGGCCGACATGTCCACTCCAAAGCCCAAGAAAAAGTTAATTTTTAGTGTAGTCCCTCTATTATTCAGAAACTTGAGATTTAATCCTTTAATTTTAATTTAACTTAATTTATTCAGCTTACTTTTATCCCAAAATTAATAATACTATTATCTAATGCATTTTTACTGATGCAATTTTTTTCATTCAAATCAATCAAGGTTGTATGAAAAATTTGTCAGCTCTTCATCAATAATAAAATTACTAATCAATCAAATGTTTAAAATTATATTATTATTTTTATTTAAACGTAACAATTACCATAATTATCAATAAAAATGTACTAATAATATTATATAGATTATGTCTGATTAAAATAAAAGGATTAAATATCAATTTCAGATAGTAAGGGGGCTAAATTCGGAACAAGACCTAAAACCGTGCTGGAATTGTTAACCTTAAACCGACAACGTTTCTTGGAAGCTATGAGAGGCAAATTCAGGTCCGTTCAAATGAAACTGGTGGGGATATCACCGTACACGTGTCCCCTTCTCCTTCCATCTTCCTTACTTATAGTTCTCCTCTTCCGAAAGCTTCTTCATCTTAGAAACCCTATTTTTCGGAGTTTTACCTTCCGATTGTTTCTCTCCAGCAACTTACTGCAGCACCAAAAATACGTAAGTTCAAGCACTAGATCTGTTTTCACCTTCTCCGATCTTCCCTCAAGTGACGGAGATATTGTATTTTACTTCTCCAGATTTAACTTATTCTTTTTTTTCATTAATTATATGGTTCTTGATCTGTTGTGGTGGTTAGATTGAAGATGGTCTCGGACGCCAGCAAGAAGAAGGCAGCTCAGAAGAAGGCTGCTGCGGCTGCGAAGAGAGGAGGGAAGGCGGCTGCAGCCGCTGCATCTTCTAAGGCGGCGGCAACTGCGACCTCGGAGAACGGCGTTGATAACGTTTCTGATAAAGTTAGTGCGCTCCAGATATCTGATCGGACTTGTACTGGTGTTCTCTGCTCGCATCCTCTGTCGAGAGATATACGAGTAAGTAGAAAGTTTATTTTTCTTTTTTTGATTAAATGTGATTTCACTTCTAATTTTTTTGTTGATTATTGGATTAAATGTTGTTATTTGATTCTTTTTATGCTAAATTGTTTGATGGCTAGAAAAATATGTGAAGCTTGCTTATTGTTTTGGTATGACTAATTAGTTTGGGATTTTCCATTTATGAATATAAACATAGTTGAACATACCGGTCTTTGATGAATTCGGTTTTGTGTGTCAAAGATGAATCGCTGTGTCATAGTTTATATTGATGGTGATCTGATTTTCTTGTTGCAGATAGAGTCCTTATCAGTTACTTTCCATGGACATGATCTTATTGTTGATTCAACATTGGAGCTTAACTATGGCAGGTATGAAGACCTTAGTATAATCTTGTTTGGGATTTGTATCTCATGTAGCCACTTTCTATTTCGTATTCATGAGACTGTGGCGGGGTGGAGCAGCCACAACTTTTTTCCTTAGTTGGAACTCGCTGGCTGGCACATAGGTGTTTTACTGAGTTGAATCTTCTTTTGTAATTATATTATTTTTGCAGGCGTTATGGTTTGCTTGGATTGAATGGATGCGGGAAATCCACTCTGCTGACTGCAATAGGATTGCGTGAACTTCCAATTCCAGAGCACATGGATATCTATCATTTGACAAGGGAGATTGAAGCTTCGGACATGTCTTCGTTGGAGGCTGTCATGAGTTGTGATGAAGAGAGGTTGAAATTGGAGAAAGAAGCAGAAATGTTGGCAGCGCAGGTTTATTCAGATAACCATGTGCTATAATCATGATTGATTTTGTCAAAACATGCATTATAACATTTTATTTCTTTTTACATTGAACTTATTTTAGGATGATGGTGGTGGAGAGCAACTTGAACGTATTTATGAACGATTGGATGCCTTGGATGCATCAACTGCTGAGAAACGTGCTGCTGAAATCTTATTTGGTCTTGGTTTTGACAAGAAGATGCAGGCAAAGAAAACACGAGATTTCTCTGGTGGCTGGAGAATGAGGATTGCATTAGCACGGGCCCTATTTATTAATCCAACCATTCTTTTGCTTGATGAACCCACCAATCATTTAGGTATGTATTTCATATTTTTTCCGGTTAATGTCGTTTATTTATATGGTTAATTCATGGACTTTATTCATGAATCCCCCCATTCTTTTTCTTCACGTCCCATGAATCCTTTATGTAGGTCTTCATTTGTGTTTTTGTGTAGTTCTGTGTTTCAATTTGACATAAGAGAACTTTTACCCTATACTTCTCGACTCTGATGTTTACAACTGCGTGACTGAAACAGATTTAGAAGCTTGCGTCTGGTTGGAAGAAAATTTGAAGAAATTTGATCGTATCCTTGTTGTCATATCACATTCCCAGGATTTCCTGAACGGAGTCTGTACAAATATCATCCATATGCAGAGCAAAACACTTAAGATTTACACTGGGAATTATGATCAATATGTTCAAACTCGTGCTGAGTTGGAAGAGAACCAGATGAAACAGTACAAGTGGGAGCAGGAACAAATTGCTTCAATGAAGGAGTACATTGCTCGCTTTGGTCATGGGTCAGCAAAACTGGCCCGGCAGGCACAGAGTAAAGAAAAGACATTAGCAAAGATGGAGCGAGGTGGACTCACGGAGAAGGTAGCCAGGGATAAGGTTCTGATCTTTCGATTTGTTGATGTTGGAAAACTTCCCCCACCTGTACTGCAGTTTGTGGAAGTTGCTTTTGGATATACACCTGATAATCTCATCTACAAGAACTTGGACTTTGGAGTAGACTTGGACTCGAGGGTAGCACTAGTTGGACCTAATGGTGCAGGGAAGAGTACACTTCTGAAACTGATGACTGGCGAATTGACTCCTACTGATGGTATGGTCAGACGGCATAATCATCTTCGAATTGCACAATTCCATCAGCACTTGGCAGAGAAACTTGACATGGATGTGTCTGCGCTCCAATATATGATAAGAGAGTACCCTGGAAATGAGGAGGAGAAAATGAGAGCTGCAATTGGGAAGTTTGGATTGTCAGGGAAAGCACAAGTGATGCCGATGAAGAACCTATCGGATGGACAGAGGAGTCGGGTCATCTTTGCGTGGTTAGCGTTTCGACAACCCCAATTACTGCTGCTGGATGAGCCCACTAACCATTTGGATATCGAGACGATTGATTCACTGGCGGAAGCATTGAACGAGTGGGATGGTGGTATGGTACTTGTGAGTCACGATTTCCGGCTAATAAACCAGGTGGCCAAGGAGATATGGGTGTGTGAAAATCAAGCTGTAACACGGTGGGAAGGTGACATTATGGACTTCAAGCGGCATCTGAAGAGTAAAGCAGGTTTATCCGACTGAAACAAAGCCAAGCGTAACTTACAAGTTCGTGTGGGTGGATTAAACTTTAGCATCTATAGTCTTGTAACGAGGGGGCTTTGTTGTCGGAAGCCATCAGTTTTCGTGGGATTAGCAGAGTAGTCGTTGCTTTTTAACCTTAAGGGTTTACTCGGTAATGTATGTATGTTATAGAATCTTTAAAAGTCTTATAGAACCTTTGTGGTGGTGAGTTGGGATAATTATTATATTCAACCCTACGCTGTGTTTCGAGTTTTCGTGTATTTCTAGTACTCTTGCTAGTTTTCTGAACAATCAAATTACTTTTGATCTTTAAATTTTGTAGCCTTTCATTTCCATATCCGAACCTGGGTAGAGGCATGTCAGATTTTGGTTGATGCTAATACGGGACTATTATCCTCTTCCATTTTCTCACGTGACATTAACTACATATATAATCGTAATTTAATTTAATTTATAACATGAAATTTGCATTATTGTTGTTTTTAATAATTTTAAAGTTTTTTAAATATTTATTTAAATTTTTTATTTTTTCTACTTTTTATTTGTTTTTTTAAATATTGTGATGAATATGGACACTTGGACAGTAGAAAAAGTTGATACAAAATAATAATTCTAAAATATGTTGGTTATATTAGCACAAATAAAACACAATCTTTTTAGTACATAAGCTTTGACGCTGAAGCTAAGTTGCAGATGCCAGCAAATGATGAATGAGTTTCCCTTTTAGATATTGCATTTTCCATACGTTATTATTATTATTATTCGAATATGTTATTTTTTGTTCATCATACGTAGCATAAATGTACCAAAATCTATTGTCCATAAAATATTACAACAACGAACCTAGCTAGTGATTCTAGTAAAAGGAAAGGATATTATTCACCTTAAAAGATTAAAGTTTAAACATCTATGTGTGAATTTGAACAAAAAAAAAACATCTATGTGTGAAAGATATGTGTACTTTCTCTCGTACATGAGCTCTTTTTTTGCTTTGCTCATGATTCATAAGGACTTTGGCTTGTGTTTTGTTTATAAGTGTTGAATGACTTTGGTTTCCATTTTTTTGACTTTGGCTTGAGTCCTTCCCATATGTCATCAAGTACAATAAGGAAAAAGAGAATGTTGTTGTTGATGCCTTACCCCAATCTATGTGCTTCTTAATTCTCTTGAATCTAAAATGATTGAATTTGCATTTCTTAAAGAACTCTATGCTACCGATCTTGATTTTGGAGAGATCTTTAAAGCATGTGAGAAAGGTGTGTTTGACAAGTTTTACAAGCACCGTGGGTTCTTATTCAAGGAAATGAAACTTTGCATCCCTCAAAGTAGTGCGCGTGAAGTCTTAGGCTTAGTTTGTGGTTGTTTTTAAAAAGTGCGGTGAAAAAAGTGATTTTTAAACTAGTTATTGAAAAGTAGTTTTAAAAAGCTGGTTAGTGTTTGTCATTGATGTCAAAAAGTGATTTTGAGGAGATAAAATGTCTATTTTAGACATTATATTGAAAAGTAAAAGTAAATTTGGGTGATTGTTCAAATTAATTAATGTTATGATTTATGAAATAAATCAATTTCAATTATAATAAAAAAATATTTTTTTTATAAAATTTAATTTGAAAATATAAACTACATTTTAGATTATATACGGGCATACCACTTACACATTAATAATAAATATAAAATAAAGTACAAATAAAACAATTTTATTTTTAATATAAATATTATAAAATATATATTATTTTACAATTATGTATGCATAAACATTATTTTAACAATAAATTATAATTAAATAATAAGGGTATAAAACTAATTTTATTTTCAAACTAGCTTCTCCACCCAAGAAGCTATAAAATACTGCTTCTTGGTTTGGGTGGAAAAGCTGGTTTTAAAAGCAACCAAAAACAGCATGTTTTAACTAAAAGCACTTAAAAAAGTGATTTTTGGTTGCAAAACGCAACCAAAAACAGGCCCTTAGTTAAGGAAGCCCATAGCGGGGGCGGGGGCTTATGGAACATTTCGGAGTTAACAAGATGTTAAACATCTTACAAGAGCATTTGTTTTGGCCAAAAATGAAAAAGGATGTGGAACGGATTTGTAAGCGATGTATCACTTGCAAAAGGGCGAAATCAAAACTTCAACTTCAAGGATTTACACGCCATTGCCAATCTCTAAAGAGTCGTGGGTTGACATTTTTATGGACTCTTGTTTTAAGACTTCCTGGAATAAAGAATGGTAGAGATTCCATTTTCGTGGTTGTTGACAGGTTTTCGAACATGGCGCACTTTATTCTGTGTCATAAAACTGATGATGCTTCCAATATTACTAATATGTTTTTCAAGGAGATTGTGCGTTTATATAGACTTCTGAGAACAATCGTTTTAGATCGAGATACGAAGTTTGAGTCATTTTTGGAGGTCTTTCTGGAGTAGGATTGGGACAAAGTTATTGTTCTCTACAACTTGTCATCCTCAAACTAATGGCCAAACTGAAGTGGTAATGTAACACCCTGAAAAGTACCCTAGTTCGAACGATAGAAAAATGACGATGATAACATAAATAATTATAATCTAACTAAGATTAAATTGGTAACTAATATATTCACATGTTGAATAGTATGAGATGTAAATTAGTGTATTCATAAATACATGTACAATTCGGTGAGATGATAAAAATATATATGTACAAGCTATATATATATATATATATATAGAAACAATTAAAATAAACTAAAACTAAGTTAGTGGACATACATGGAGACTAAGCAATCCATGTGTCCTTAATAAGACCACATACGGACACTTAGATAAACATCACTTAGAGAGAAACACCAAAGTTATCACTATCTTCTTCTTCATTCTGCATTCTCACCGAAACTAAGAAGGGAAAACAAAATGGTTGCTGGAAATTAAACCATTCATACATGCATGTTCATTGGATTTAAAGTAAGTACACATCTATGCTATTCGGTCTTGTAATTTGAATTAGGATGATGTTTTGTTAGGTTTTGGTTATGAATGGTTGCTGGAAAATGTTTAAAAATGTGTTATAGTGATGTTAGATTTCTGGGTTCTTGAATTTATTGATGAATTTCTGGAAAAATTGCATGAACATGAACTTAGGTATGAATCTGCCCAGATTCGTACTTGTATGATACCCTGTAGAAATCTAGAAAATTGAGCATGTTAGAGTCATTTCTGGAAAAAGTGTTCTTATACAAAGTTGTAGAGGACAAAATTTTACATGGAATAGAGGTATGATTTGCTCAAAAATGTTAAGTATAGGTCTCTAAATTGTTGTTAGAAGTTGACTGGACTGAAACTGAATGAATTTGGAATCTGCTGGACTAAATTGTGAAATTCGAAATGTTTAGGAGTCAAAATGGTGTTAATAAATTCTGAAAATTTATTCTTGAAACAGGGGAATCATGGAATGAATAAAAATTAAATTACCAAGCTTGAATTAAGTCCCAATTGATAGGTTAAATGCATTTAGATCACATAGAGGATTAAAATGGATTAAAAGGGGACTGTTTTGTGAAATTGTTAAAAATGAGGACTTCAATGCTCTGTTTTTAAAGATGTTAGAACTTCATTGTTATGTTAATACATGTAGGTTAATGTGGTTAATAGATTAGAATCAAATGAATTGTGAAATATAGGATTTAAATGCACTAAAGTCACTAGGTTAAGCTTGGACAGATTAGGCCCTGAAATTGTCATGTTTTTAAATGTAAAACTGTATTAACTGGAAAATGATAAAATTATGTGCCATACATGGTTGTAAAGGTGTGTTTATAAGCTTTCTAGAATGGTAAAGAACTCATTATTTGGAGTTGTGAGTAAAAAGATATGACCAGTTTAGTAGAGGTTACTCAAACTGCCAGTTTAGGGGGCAGATTCACTTGTCTAGGTGATTATGCTTAAATAAATGAATTTATATGTTTGAATTAATTACTAATGGATATTGTATATGATATTTTATGTTTTAAGATCACATTGGTGAAGAATTTCAAGAGGATTCAAGGAGTGATCAAGGAAAGAGAAGGGGGAAAGGAATCATCATCAAGGATAACAACTAAGCTTGGAAGTATTTGTGAGTGTAGCTAGTTTAGGGTTGAGATTAGTGTCTCAACCAATGTGTTTATGTTTCTTGGATGATTTAAAATGAAGCATGTAATGAACTTAATAATGGATTGGTAAATTTAAATGCTAAGGAAGAAGGACTAAAGGAATGAACTATGAACTAGGTATATGATGCTATCTAGATATGCTAGTTGATGTCTATATGGGTTGCTTTGTGACATGAGTTGTTTGAGCCACTTGAATTGAATTTATGGATGATTTAGCTACTGTTTGAAGATGGTTATATGATTGAAATGATGCTAAATGCTTGCTGGAAATTTGATTGAGCATGGCTTGAATGTGCACAATGTAAACATGATTGAATGTGTACATGACTTTGTGATATGTGTTTGATAAACAAGTAAAATGCTATTGTTAATAAAGAAAGACAAGTAAAGTCCTTGGTTTGATTAGTGTCTATAGGTAGAAGGGCATGCCTTAGAGTCATTGAGCTCCTCTGATCTTTGTTACAGGATGGTGGTTAGTCACCTATAAACCTGATAAGGTGGTTAGTCACCTTGATAATTGAATGGTGGTAAGTCACCATTGATGCCTATGCATCCTCTGTTATAAGTTGAAATGAGAAATTGATACTTTGAGTATCTAAAGTTACATGATACATGAAGACTTGATTACCTATTTCATTAATCATCCAAGGCAAAACATGATTAGAACAATGATATATGTTTGAATGAACAAGTTGGGTATTAGCTCTTATAACATGGAATGAATATGTGTACTTGGTTGAGATTTAAATGAACTATGTTGTGATGTGAAACTATGAAATGTTGCTGCCAAGATGACAATGAGATTACATGTTGTTTGTTGTCCAATTTAGCTTGAATTGTACATGTGCTTGCTGCCCAAATTTAGCTTGAATTGTACATGTGCTTGCTGCCCAAATTTGACTTGAATTGTATATGTTGCTTGTTGTCCAATTTAGTATGAAATGTACATGTAGCTTGCTGCCCAAATTGATATGTTTCATATGAATGCTTGCTGCCCTGTTGATTAGCTTATGAAACTAGTTAAGTTAACTTGATTTTGATGGAATAGCTAGGAGAACATATATATCCTAAGCTTAGCTAAGTAACCTTAAAGATGGAATAAGACTTTAAAAGATTGAAACTAGTAAAGTTTAGGGCTGCCTCACTAAGTACATTATGTGTACTTATCACTCTCTTTGTTTCCTTCTTCCAAAATAACAGGTCCGTTGATATCCGAAAGCCATCCGTTTTGTTCCGAGAGCTTCGCAAGCCAAGAACAAGTATGATATAATCTTGCTTAGTCTCCTAGTTGGTGGCATAGTCTAAGTTAGTTTGTCATGCATTATGGAACATGTAATAGATAAGTTTGGTTTGTATAAAACTAAGACAAGTTATATTACGTAATGACTTGATGAATGTTTATGTAAATATGGATATGATGATATGAATGAACTATGTTTGAAGTTAACTAAGCTTGATATGAATTTGAGTATCATTTATATGGTTCATGCCCTTGATGGATTTGAATGGTTGAATATGTATAAGTATGTTATCTTTATTTGAATTAGGAAGGTTGCATCTAGAATTGTTGTTGGATGATTTGTATAGTTCGAATGGTAATAGAATATTAGAATATAATGAATGCTGATTTCGAATACTATTGTATATGATTTAGGTTGTTTGAAAGTTGTTATATGTATTTGTATGGTTGTGTTGTAATATGAACTAAGATATGTATATAGATAATATTTGATTGTCTTATGTATTCGAATAAGAAGCACTGGTATACTTGAATCAAATGTTCATGAGTTTGATTGAATACATGTATGTTAGTTAGGCTTGTTAATATACATTTGCAATATGAATATAAGATTCATGTTAGAAAAGTTTTAAATTGGCTCACCTATATGTATTTATGATCTTGTTATTGGATAAATGATTATATGATTGTTTGCTTTGATGCTTGTTAAGTACGAATTGAATCTCATATAATTGTATGTTTGATGTGTTGACATGTATGAATCTGTCCATCACCCGAATAGTAACATCGCTCGCTCGTAACCGGGTGAGGGGTGTTACATAAATTGGTATCAGAGCTTCGGTTTAGTCGATTCTCGGACTAAATCGGGTCTATTGCATCATATAGGTTAAACTATGCCACCTAGGAGTTTTATATCGAACTACTTGCGATTGCGCTCTCTAACTTCGATCTTTTCTGAAATCTTATTAGAATGTCCGAATCACGTTTGGCTCGTGATAATGGAAGTCCTCGGGAATCATCTAACGAGGATGGAAGCGTTAGGATGAAAACCAACGCTCCGGGACAATCTAATCCTCCCGAGCAAGCGGACCCTCCGATAAGATCGGAACCGAGACAACCGACTCCACTCTCTGAACCTAATCAGACAACTCCGACAATTCCGACTGTTCAAAGTGCTCAGCGGGAATGTCTCCTAAGTATGAAGGAGATGTTCGATCAATTAGTAATGAACATCCGACGAGAACAACCGACTCCGGTGGTTGCTGCCCCGAGTCGAGCCCCTATCGACAAGCTCGCGCAACATCGAGCAACTACATTCACCGGTGAAAACGAGGAAAAGCCGGAAGAAGCTGAGAACTGGCTCGAAAGAACTACTCAAATCTTAACTCGTCAACTTCAATGTTCGGATGAACATAAACTTGAATGTGCGATTGCACTTCTAGCCGACGAAGCTCTAAGTTGGTGGGAAACCACAACTCTGACTGCCCCTGCCGAGTCAGTTACATGGAAATTCTTCGTTGATGAATTCAAAAAGAAATATATTAACGAACAATACCTTGCTGATCGGAGGAAGAAGTTCTTACATTTGAAACAGGCCAATCGGCCTATTGAACAATATGTTGCCGATTTCTGCAAATATTGCAAGTATGGCTCGGAGTACATCAAGACTGAGAAAGATAAATGTCGAATGTTCATCGACGGGCTAAGTTATGAATTGAGTCCGATGTTCACATCACTTGATATTACGGATTTTCAAATCCTTGTGAATCGGGCCATCGCCACTGAATCTAAGATGCGGAATGCCGAGAAACTAAAGAGTGGATTCCGAAATGATAAGAAGCGGAAGAGTGACGACAAGTCTCGGTGGTCTAAGAAGCCGAAACATCAGAAGGAATCATCCTCCACCTATATACCATCTACTCGGAATAATTTCCAACCCCAACACTCCAACAAGATGGCTACTCCGGTTGTTTCCGTCAACAGTACTGGAAATGTCGACAGACCTCCTGTTTGCAAATTCTGTCAGAAGAATCACTTTGGCCAATGTCGAGCCCAGGCGAACCTCTGTTATGCTTGTGGCGCTGACGATCATTACATCTGAGACTGTCCAAAAAGAAATGATCAATCTTTTGTTCGATCGGCTAACCAAAGTTCTGTGCCGTCTAGCCGAGGCAAATATCCGAGACAAGTTCAGTCGAACAATCTCGGGAAAGGCAAGGCTGCCCAATCAAAAGCCACCACTTATCAGGAGTCCCGAGCCCCAGCTCGTGTCTATCACATTCGTGGCAAGGAAGAAGAAGAGTCTCCCGATGTCATTGCGGGTACGGTTGAACTTAACCTTAAACCTGTTTACGCATTGATAGATTCGGGATCAACCCATTCATTTATATGCTCATACTTGTTAGATGAACTTAAATTGAAACCTGAAACTGTACAAACTGGGCTAATTGTTTCGAATCCTATAGGAGGTAGTATGCCTATAAATTTGATTTGTAAAGACTGTCGGATAACAATCCGAAATGTACCATTTCCTTGTAATCTATATGTATTACCCAAATGTGAATTTGATCTAGTTTTAGGACTAGATTGGTTGGGAAAACATGAAGCCTGGGTAGACTGCCAAAACCGTAGGTTATATTTACGGGGTTTAGGAAAAGAATCCATTCTATTGATAGACAAGAAACCGATCTCTATTTTCGCCGCTATGGCACTGCAAGACGAGCTTGATTTCGGTTTACTTGAAATGCCTGTTGTATCTGAATTTTCCGATGTTTTTCCCGAGGAACTCCCTGGCCTTCCTCCAACTCGGGAAGTTGAATTCAAGATCGAAGTTCAACCTGGAACTAATCTTGTGTCCATTACACCTTATCGGATGGCACCTGTTGAACTCAAAGAACTAAAGAAGCAAATTCAAGAACTCGAGGATAAAGGATTCATCCGACCTAGCATCTCTCCCTGGGGTGCTCCTGTACTATTCGTGAAAAAGAAGGACGGTACGATGCGACTTTGTATCGATTACCGACAACTTAATAAAGTAACCATCAAGAACAAGTATCCGCTACCGAGAATCGAAGATTTGTTCGATCAACTCAAACACGCAGCCATGTTCTCTAAGATTGATCTTCGGTCCGGTTACTATCAAATGAGGGTAAAAGAAGAAGATGTGCCCAAAACAGCTTTCCGAACTCGATATGGACATTACGAGTTCCTAGTAATGCCATTCGGTTTAACGAATGCCCCTGCTGCGTTCATGGACCTGATGAATCGAGTATTCAAGCCTTATCTTGACAAGTTCGTAGTTGTCTTCATTGACGACATCCTTGTATACTCTCGGAACAAGGAAGAACATGCTGATCATCTTCGGATTGTGCTTCAGACGCTCCGAGATCACCAATTGTTTGCCAAATTCACTAAGTGTGAGTTTTGGTTATCTGAAGTTTCATTCCTCGGACACATCATTTCTGCCGAAGGAATCAAAGTCGACTCCAAGAAAATTCAAGCTATTCTTGATTGGAGACCTCCGAGAAATGTGAGCGAAGTCCGAAGTTTTCTTGGATTAGCCAGCTATTACCGAAGATTTGTGAAAGGATTTTCCACTATTGCCGCACCATTAACCAAACTCCTCCGAAAGGATGTAAACTTTGAGTGGTCAGAAAAACAGCAACGAAGTTTTGACCAACTCAAGCAAACTTTGACACACGCTCCTGTTCTTATTCAACCCGAATCGGGCAAAGAATTCATAGTGTACAGCGATGCATCACACTCGGGCCTAGGTTGTGTTCTGATGCAAGAAGGCAATGTGATTGCATACGCATCCCGGCAACTGAAGCAACACGAATTGAATTATCCTACTCACGATCTCGAGCTTGCAGCCATTGTGTTCGCGCTCAAAATTTGGCGACACTATTTGTACGGTGAAAGATGCAAGTTGTTCATTGATCACAAAAGCCTGAAGTATTTACTCACTCAAAAAGATCTGAACCTTAGACAAAGAAGATGGTTAGAGTTGCTCAAAGACTACGACCTGACCATCGATTATCATCCCGGAAAAGCCAATGTTGTTGCCGACGCTCTGAGTCGAAAACCGAACCTCTGTAAGTTACTCGAAATCCTCAAAAATTCGAAAACATTCAATCTTCAAATTTAAAGTGATCATTCAAATTCAGTCTTGATAGTTAAGGAAGAATTTGAACACTTTCTTGTTTAGCAAGAAATCCTTCAAATGAAATTTTGTAACCTAAGTAACGTCTTCAATTTGTTTATTCGTAGCTTCTTTGGCTATCAACGCTCATTTCCGGCTATGCAAGGCTCAGAATTATCTGAATGAACTTCAAGTCCAATCTACTCTGATCACCAGGATCAAAGAACTTCAACAAATTGATTCGGAACTTCAGAAAATCAATTCTAAGCTTGAGTCTAATCCTGACTTCTCTGTTAAGTCGAACGGTCTTCTATACTTCAAAGATCGTATATGTGTCCCTAATAACAAAGAATTACAGGATGAAATCCTACAAGAAGCGCACCAAAGTTCTTTTTCGATCCACCCTGGATCAGTTAAGATGTACAAGGATCTCAAGCCCTTGTATTGGTGGCCAGGAATGAAAACGGCTATCAACGACTCTGTAGCAAAATGTTTGAACTGCCAACGGGTTAAAGCCGAGCACCAAGTCCCTACTGGTTTGCTCCAACCTCTCAAATTTCCACAATGGAAATGGGAACGGATCACAATGGATTTCGTAACCGGTCTTCCTTGTTCGCCAAGAAAGTGCGACGCTATCTGGGTGATCGTTGATCGTTTCACCAAATCAGCACACTTCATTCCGGTGAGAATGAATCTCAGTCTTGAAGCCTTGGCTGAATTATACATCCGAGAAGTAATTCGTTTACATGGAGTTCCAATCTCAATAGTCTCCGATCGAGATCCCCGATTCACAGCTCGATTTTGGAAGACTCTGCATAAAGCTCTCGGAACCAAACTGAATCTTAGCACAGCTTTCCATCCGCAAAGTGATGGTCAATCTGAGCGAGTAATTCAAATTCTCGAAGACATGCTCAGAGCTTGTATCATTGACTTTGGAAAGAACTGGGAGAAATCGCTACCTTTGGTAGAATTCGCCTACAACAATAGCTTCCAATCTTCGATTCAAATGGCTCCTTTCGAAGCGTTGTATGGCAGAAGATGTCGAACACCTCTATGTTGGTCTGAACTCGGTGATAATAAAGTTTTGGGACCACAATTGCTTCGGGAAACCGAAGAACAAGTTCAAATCATTCATTCTCGATTGAAGCAAGCTTTCGATCGCCAAAAGTCTTACGCCGATCTGAAACGTAGAGACATTCAACATCAAGTCGGAGATAAAGTGTTTCTTAAAGTCTCCCCGTGGAAGAAAGTATTCCGATTTGGCAAAAGAGGCAAGCTAAGTCCTCGGTTTATCGGACCATTTGAAGTAGTCGAAAGAATTGGTCCTGTAGCTTATCGACTCGCTCTTCCTCCTGAGTTTGATAAGATACACAATGTCTTCCATGTCTCAATGCTCAGAAGATATCGATCTGATCCGTCTCACGTTCTTGAACCTGAAGAAGTTGAGCTCAATCCCGATCTTTCATACGAAGAAGAACCCATCCGAATCCTTGATCGAGAAGTCAAAAGACTTCGAAATAAAAGTGTTCCTCTTGTCAAAGTTCTTTGGAGGAATCACAACGTCGAAGAAGCGACGTGGGAACCTGAGGACACGATGAAGAAACAATATTCTCATCTGTTCGATTCAGGTAAAAATTCGAGGACGAATTTTCTTTAAGGGGGGAGGAATTGTAACACCCTGAAAAGTACCCTAGTTCGAACGATAGAAAAATGACGATGATAACATAAATAATTATAATCTAACTAAGATTAAATTGGTAACTAATATATTCACATGTTGAATAGTATGAGATGTAAATTAGTGTATTCATAAATACATGTACAATTCGGTGAGATGATGAAAATATATATGTACAAGCTATATATATATATATATATATGATTAAAATATGATAATTAAAGTATAAATGATTAATAGAAACAATGCATTAGTGGGCTGATGACTTCAATTAAAATAAACTAAAACTAAGTTAGTGGACATACATGGAGACTAAGCAATCCATGTGTCCTTAATAAGACCACATACGGACACTTAGATAAACATCACTTAGAGAGAAACACCAAAGTTATCACTATCTTCTTCTTCATTCTGCATTCTCACCGAAACTAAGAAGGGAAAACAAAATGGTTGCTGGAAATTAAACCATTCATACATGCATGTTCATTGGATTTAAAGTAAGTACACATCTATGCTATTCGGTCTTGTAATTTGAATTAGGATGATGTTTTGTTAGGTTTTGGTTATGAATGGTTGCTGGAAAATGTTTAAAAATGTGTTATAGTGATGTTAGATTTCTGGGTTCTTGAATTTATTGATGAATTTCTGGAAAAATTGCATGAACATGAACTTAGGTATGAATCTGCCCAGATTCGTACTTGTATGATACCCTGTAGAAATCTAGAAAATTGAGCATGTTAGAGTCATTTCTGGAAAAAGTGTTCTTATACAAAGTTGTAGAGGACAAAATTTTACATGGAATAGAGGTATGATTTGCTCAAAAATGTTAAGTATAGGTCTCTAAATTGTTGTTAGAAGTTGACTGGACTGAAACTGAATGAATTTGGAATCTGCTGGACTAAATTGTGAAATTCGAAATGTTTAGGAGTCAAAATGGTGTTAATAAATTCTGAAAATTTATTCTTGAAACAGGGGAATCATGGAATGAATAAAAATTAAATTACCAAGCTTGAATTAAGTCCCAATTGATAGGTTAAATGCATTTAGATCACATAGAGGATTAAAATGGATTAAAAGGGGACTGTTTTGTGAAATTGTTAAAAATGAGGACTTCAATGCTCTGTTTTTAAAGATGTTAGAACTTCATTGTTATGTTAATACATGTAGGTTAATGTGGTTAATAGATTAGAATCAAATGAATTGTGAAATATAGGATTTAAATGCACTAAAGTCACTAGGTTAAGCTTGGACAGATTAGGCCCTGAAATTGTCATGTTTTCAAATGTAAAACTGTATTAACTGGGAAATGATAAAATTATGTGCCATACATGGTTGTAAAGGTGTGTTTATAAGCTTTCTAGAATGGTAAAGAACTCATTATTTGGAGTTGTGAGTAAAAAGATATGACCAGTTTAGTAGAGGTTACTCAAACTGCCAGTTTAGGGGGCAGATTCACTTGTCTAGGTGATTATGCTTAAATAAATGAATTTATATGTTTGAATTAATTACTAATGGATATTGTATATGATATTTTATGTTTTAAGATCACATTGGTGAAGAATTTCAAGAGGATTCAAGGAGTGATCAAGCAAAGAGAAGGGGGAAAGGAATCATCATCAAGGATAACAACTAAGCTTGGAAGTATTTGTGAGTGTAGCTAGTTTAGGGTTGAGATTAGTGTCTCAACCAATGTGTTTATGTTTCTTGGATGATTTAAAATGAAGCATGTAATGAACTTAATAATGGATTGGTAAATTTAAATGCTAAGGAAGAAGGACTAAAGGAATGAACTATGAACTAGGTATATGAAGCTATCTAGATATGCTAGTTGATGTCTATATGGGTTGCTTTGTGACATGAGTTGTTTGAGCCACTTGAATTGAATTTATGGATGATTTAGCTACTGTTTGAAGATGGTTATATGATTGAAATGATGCTAAATGCTTGCTGGAAATTTGATTGAGCATGGCTTGAATGTGCACAATGTAAACATGATTGAATGTGTACATGACTTTGTGATATGTGTTTGATAAACAAGTAAAATGCTATTGTTAATAAAGAAAGACAAGTAAAGTCCTTGGTTTGATTAGTGTCTATAGGTAGAAGGGCATGCCTTAGAGTCATTGAGCTCCTCTGATCTTTGTTACAGGATGGTGGTTAGTCACCTATAAACCTGATAAGGTGGTTAGTCACCTTGATAATTGAATGGTGGTAAGTCACCATTGATGCCTATGCATCCTCTGTTATAAGTTGAAATGAGAAATTGATACTTTGAGTATCTAAAGTTACATGATACATGAAGACTTGATTACCTATTTCATTAATCATCCAAGGCAAAACATGATTAGAACAATGATATATGTTTGAATGAACAAGTTGGGTATTAGCCCTTATAACATGGAATGAATATGTGTACTTGGTTGAGATTTAAATGAACTATGTTGTGATGTGAAACTATGAAATGTTGCTGCCAAGATGACAATGAGATTACATGTTGTTTGTTGTCCAATTTAGCTTGAATTGTACATGTGCTTGCTGCCCAAATTTAGCTTGAATTGTACATGTGCTTGCTGCCCAAATTTGACTTGAATTGTATATGTTGCTTGTTGTCCAATTTAGTATGAAATGTACATGTAGCTTGCTGCCCAAATTGATATGTTTCATATGAATGCTTGCTGCCCTGTTGATTAGCTTATGAAACTAGTTAAGTTAACTTGATTTTGATGGAATAGCTAGGAGAACATATATATCCTAAGCTTAGCTAAGTAACCTTAAAGATGGAATAAGACTTTAAAAGATTGAAACTAGTAAAGTTTAGGGCTGCCTCACTAAGTACATTATGTGTACTTATCACTCTCTTTGTTTCCTTCTTCCAAAATAACAGGTCCGTTGATATCCGAAAGCCATCCGTTTTGTTCCGAGAGCTTCGCAAGCCAAGAACAAGTATGATATAATCTTGCTTAGTCTCCTAGTTGGTGGCATAGTCTAAGTTAGTTTGTCATGCATTATGGAACATGTAATAGATAAGTTTGGTTTGTATAAAACTAAGACAAGTTATATTACGTAATGACTTGATGAATGTTTATGTAAATATGGATATGATGATATGAATGAACTATGTTTGAAGTTAACTAAGCTTGATATGAATTTGAGTATCATTTATATGGTTCATGCCCTTGATGGATTTGAATGGTTGAATATGTATAAGTATGTTATCTTTATTTGAATTAGGAAGGTTGCATCTAGAATTGTTGTTGGATGATTTGTATAGTTCGAATGGTAATAGAATATTAGAATATGATGAATGCTGATTTCGAATACTATTGTATATGATTTAGGTTGTTATATGTATTTGTATGGTTGTGTTGTAATATGAACTAAGATATGTATATAGATAATATTTGATTGTCTTATGTATTCGAATAAGAAGCACTGGTATACTTGAATCAAATGTTCATGAGTTTGATTGAATACATGTATGTTAGTTAGGCTTGTTAATATACATTTGCAATATGAATATAAGATTCATGTTAGAAAAGTTTTAAATTGGCTCACCTATATGTATTTATGATCTTGTTATTGGATAAATGATTATATGATTGTTTGCTTTGATGCTTGTTAAGTACGAATTGAATCTCATATAATTGTATGTTTGATGTGTTGACATGTATGAATCTGTCCATCACCCGAATAGTAACATCGCTCGCTCGTAACCGGGTGAGGGGTGTTACAGGTAAATCGAGAACTTTCAACTTTGTTGCGGTCTTTGATTAGCAAGAATCCAAAATCGTGGGAAGAAAGCTTGCCACGTGTGGAATTTGCTTACAACAGATCAATTCATTAAACCACCAAATTCACACCATTTGAGGTTGTATATGGGTTTAATCCATTGTCTACTATGGATTTGTTACCTTTGCCCATTGATCAAGCATTAAACACGGACGAGAAAAACAAGGTTGAATTCGTGAAAAAGCTTCATCAGAAAGTTTGAGAGAACACTGAGAAAAGAACAAAGCAATATGAACCACAAGCAAATAAAGGGCGAAAGCGAGCCAACTTTGAACCCAACGATTGGGTTTGGGTGCACTTCAGGAAGGAACGATTTCCAGCACAAAGGAAATCTAAACTCTCACCTAGAGAGGATGAACCATTTCAAGTATTGTAGAAAATCAATGATAATGCCTTGTAGAGCGTTTAGGTGTTCTCTAAATATGGGCGCAAGTGTGCACTCCTGTCAAGTAATAGTATAAAAGATATCGTCTCCCACAGGGATTGGACAACTTGACTCGAATTGTAACTCCTGCACAAAAGAAAATTAAATGCACAAATAAGTTGAATTGTTTAAGAGGAAAATAAAATAAAACACAAGTAAATAAAGAGAAGAGATCAAATTGATGGAATGGGCTGGGTTATGTTGCTGCTTAGTGTGAAACTACGTTGAATAGGACAAGTTGCTTTGCGTTGCCAGACTTCGCTGCCTCGTCGGGAGATGGCAGATTGGTTGTTGTGATGCTCTCGCTGCCCCGATAGTGGAGTGGAATTGTGTCTTGGTGGCAAACTCGGCAGAACTACAAGGTTCGGCGGAACGCTTCGAAAGTGATCCTGCTTATGTCTAAGTCGGAATGTTGTTGATGCCCACTACAGATAATACCAGTCGCGGCGTGAATCGTGTAAAGACAACAATGTTTGGTTCGTTCTCTTTTAGCCACCTTAAACCCTAACCTATGTCTAGGCTAGATTGATCAACACTTGATTAAGGTGAAGATCGTACTTACTCCTTTCGTGAGTTCGACTCTCTCGATACCGAACAAATGGGTAATGATCAACTAATATTTCGCCTTAATTGAAAACTATGAAGAACATGGAATAAGCAAACCTTGAAGCTTTATTGAAAAAACAAACTTTAAATCCTAAATAATCATTTTTCACACTAATTACAACATAACACAAACCCAAAGAGAATTTTAGAACATAATTGGCGACAAGAAAACCTAAACTACGCCTAAGGGAAAACCTCTGTTGTTGTGAAGTAAAAGTACATTGGTATATATAGGCATTAGCTAGGTCTAGTCATTCTTGAG
This sequence comes from Hibiscus tridactylites, assembly GCA_958450335.1. NCBI lineage: Eukaryota > Viridiplantae > Streptophyta > Magnoliopsida > Malvales > Malvaceae > Hibiscus > Hibiscus tridactylites. The sequence continues at coordinate 41,329,190 of OY288292.1, forward strand.
GTAGAAGTCTTCAAAGTAGCTTTTGCATTAAATGCAACCTTAAATTCTGACTTCTTTGAGTTGAATGTGGACTTCTTCATGTTGCCTTGTTTCGCAAGTAATCTCGAATTTCTTCTTTCGGCGACTCTGCCTGTTGTTACAGTCATCAGAAAATTGAGTGGATAACATCGTTAAAATCAGGATTTTTTACTCTACAGATCGCACTCCAGTTCTCCAATTCCTTAGCTTGCTGTCTTGGGCGGCAGGTAGGGCAGCAGTAGCTACACGACAGCTACTGTCTCTGTCTAGAACTGTATCAATACAGCTCCTTGGTCTACTGCCTCTGCATCATGTCCTCAGCTCCTCTTTCCTTCTACCAGCCTCTACTACCTGAAACTAAAACTAAACTAAAATAATACATTTTCTTACCAAATAAAAGATAATAAATAAAAAGCATGGCAAAGTAAAGTTTACTGTAAAATGCAATGCATGAACCTAATTATGTCTAAAATGTACTTAAAAACAACAATAATATGAGATGGAATGTGCATGGAATATAGAACTTATGGACACTTTACACACCCCCAAACTTGAACTATTGCTTGTCCTCAAGCAATGCAACCTAAATATACTTACCCTTTTAAACTAATCGAAAAGAAAAAAATTTTGTTTTAAACTTGATTTAACACCTCAAGGCCGTGGCACCTGTCATTAAATTAGTGAGAGGGGAATAACATGAATTATCTCAGAATTAAACTATAATGTCAGTGGAGTGTGTGCAGAACTGTGCACATGTTGAATATGAAGAATATTCTAAGTAAACAAAGATGCTGTCATGATATATAAGGTCGCTGCCAAGACAACATGGTTAAGCACAATTAAATAATCATGGCAATAAGGGCTTCAGCTTATCACAACTACTCTTCTAGGTCTGAAATTAAGGTAGGAGCAAACTACAAAACCCTGAACCCATAGAGTAGAGTCATCCCGTGAAGACTTTTATTCACTCATGCTAATTTGTCCGTCACTTGAAGATTTTCAGATTCATGGACTTTGATAGCATCGAAGTGTCCTTGCACATGATTCTTCCTAGAGCCTGTTTCGGGCACCTCTAGGGATAAACAACATACAAATTTTCTTTTGCCTACCTTGGTAGTGCTTTTGTTTTTCCTGTTTGTTGCCTGTCGCGGCAGCTTCATGCAACCATGTTACAATTCTACAAATAATTCAACTGGCAATGTTTATCAGAAACTCAATCAAATTCAGCAAGTAACAATAGTGTTTTTTAATTGGAAATTATAGAAAAGTCCTAAGTTTACTTCATGCTTTTCCCCAAGATTAAGTTCATTTTAACTTGGTGCGAAAAATTTAAAGTCGGCTATCCTATCATAGGCACAAGTTCTAATTTTTTTCCAATTAATTTGCTAAGGCAAGTACATAATGCAACCTAATATGCCCTAAAATATGCCTAAACAAAAATAATAAGTGCTAACCCCCCAAACTCGAGATGGGCATTGCCCTCAATGCATAAAATAAAAAACAAAAAAAATAAATACAATTAAGATAAAAATAGAAAAAAATAAAGAGAAGAAAAGAAAAAAAACTCTAGAAATTGGCTGAGGGCTGAGAAGAGGCTTGGGTCTTGGAGGCAGAGGAGGAAGAGGATGATTGGATGACAAGGCGACGACCAACAGATGCCCGAGCGGCAGACTTGGCTGGTGAGACCTTTGCTGTCTGTGGCAGCTGGACTCTCTTAGGAGTGGGGCAAGGCTCTTCATGAGGTTTTTCACGGGGTTCTTCGGGAGGGGCTTCGCTCTCCTTGGATTCTGTCTCCTCGTCCACTGGCTCGGCGGCTATGATGTGCCACTTTCTCTTCCTTGTTCCTTTCGTTGGTGCTGTCGGAGGATCGATCACCATTAGGGTTGCTGCTGCTGTTGTTGGCAGTTGCTGCTTGACCTCATCAGATGAGAAGTTGTTAGCCACCGTTGCTGCTGTGCAGACGAGGGATTGATGTTGATGGTGCCTCTCGGAGGAGTCTGCAACTATGTTAAAAGCGGAGGTGGTAGAATACGATGGGTAGTGCGTCGGAGACGGCATCTGCCGACGTGGTGAACAGCTGCTACTGATGGTGTTCCTTGTCTGGGGGCAGCTGCGGCGGCTAGATCGGCGGGGTAGGGTGGAAGGGTGGGGCTGTTATCTGGATATTTCTGAAGAAGATATGCCACAAAAGCCTCTTGGACCTCCCCTACATACTTCATGAAGGTTAACTGCTGGTGCTCGATCCGTTTGTTGCTGTCAATGAGGGTGCACACTAGAGTGAGGACTTCATTGGTCGGGGCAGCTTCAGTACTGCCGGGGGTGGCTGATGTGGTTGGCTGGGTAGCAAAGGGCTGACTGGGGGTGATGGGCTCTGTCTCTTGGGCCTGCATCATCTACAGGCGAACTTTCCTGGTCCACCTCTCCTTGGCGACTGTCAACTCATCTTCGGGGTTGGTTGGGACGTTGAAGTTGGCACAAAGGCCGGTGATGAGTGACGAGAAGTACAACCTGCCCTTTGTCTTGCGGAAATAGTTGTGGATCTTCTTACATATGATCTCCCCAACATTGATGAGCCAGTTCACCATGATGTTGTGGATGAGTGCGAGGCACGGCCTGTCAACGGTGGAGTTATGGGAGGTGGGCAGAACACGCCGTTTAATGAAGGTATTCCACAACATAGGCTCAAGTTGTAAGCGGTGGTGTTGGATAGAGCCGCCATGCTTTCTAGCCAACCACAACATGTTAGGTTCACACAACTTGGTCTTGAGTCTGTCGTAGTAGGAAGCCGTCAGTGACTGCCTTCATTCCTCGCGAGGGTTGTCTTCCATCTTTAGACCGTAGAAGTTGTTGATCACAGCGGCGTTTAGCTTGACAGGCTCCCCTCGGACATAAACGAATGACAGCTCTGGGCAGGGGTGATGGGCATAGAATTCTCTGACCATTGTGATGTTGGCCATCTCCGGCTGCCGTGCGAATATTTCCCATATATTTCTGTGGATGGTTTCGAATAGGGCGGGCTCTAAGCCAAGGTCCATTGTTTGCTTCGTGTAGTGGAACCCTTGCTCCTCCCAAAGTACTTGCCTTGCAAACTTCATTTTATATCTCTTCTCATTTGCCTTGGAGCAGAAGTGTTGGAAGATGGGTTTGGGTGCTGATGTTGAAGCCATGTGTGAGACGATTTAGATATAACTGAAACTTAAAGAAAATATTGTGAGAAAATAGAGTAATGGATTCAAGAAGAGTATAGCAAGGAGGTGAAAGTAAAATGAATGAATGAGATGAGTGAGGTTTAAATAGAAGTTGTCGAGAGGTGCCGAGGCGACATTAAATGTACAACGGGCAAGTTGTCCCGCGCACGTTACATGATTTCTGCTTATTATTTATGTAGCCGTTGGCAGCTAGCTGTTAGCGGGCAACTAGCCGTTACGCGCTATCTACGCTGGGCCGCCCTTGGCTGTCTTGGCGGGATGGTGGGCGGGCTGCTTGTTAGGCCTTCTTCTTGATCCAACTCTTTTATTCCTAAAGCATGAAATAAAAATAAAGGTAATTAAAATAAATTCTGAAAAATGAAAACGTGGAAAATAAATTCAACTAATATAAAATCTAAAAAAATAAATTGCAAAAAATTAAATTATATTCCTAAAGCATAAATATAAAAATAAAGAAAATAAAGATGAAAATAATTAAGTTATGTTGGGAGTGCATTTGGGTGCATCTCCGAGACATAACCACTTCCTGAGGTGGTGTTTCTTGTTTTTCCCTCCTGGCGGGTCCTTCTGTTCTTTAAGGTGGTGTGCTGTTGGGTCCTTCAGTTTGCCCTTAAGTCTGCCGTGACAGCTGTTGTTTGAGCCTGTCTCTGTGTTGATTTTGGCGGCTAGAGCATCTGGGCATCCTTTCTTTTCTTTTTCTGAGGGTTGTAACAAATTTAACTTGATGCTCTGATTGTCTACCCTCGTGTTCCACATCTATTAAATTTTGCTCGTGGCCAGGAATGGTCACCCAAGGATGATTGGGGCGTTTTCATCGGCCTCACAATCTAAAATGAGGAAGTCTGCTGGAAAAATAAGGTTGCCAACTCGTACTAGGATGTCTTCAATCTTGCCCTCCAGTTGTACAAATGAATGATCAACAAGTTTCAGCATAATGGAGGTAGGTTTGGCTTGCCCAATTCCTAGTTTGTCGAAGACTGCCTTAGGCATCAAGTTTATGCTGGCTCCTAAGTCGCACATGGCTTTTTTTCGTGCTTGTTGCCTATTCTGCATGGTATAACAAAGCTGCTCGGATCTGTTTGCTTGGGCGGCAACTTGTTGTGCAGCATAGCCATGAACTCCTCTGTCACAGTGACTATTTCGAACTCCCTAATTCTTTTCCTCTTAGAAACCATATCCCTTAGGTATTTTGCATAGTTGGGCATATTCTGAATGGCTTATATGAGAGGGATATTTATGTGCACCTATTTCAGAATATCCAAGAATTTCCTGAACCGATGCTCTTGCTTCTATTGCTTAATCTTCTGGGGGAAAGGTGCTGGCAGGCAGATGTCCTCTTTACGTTCTTCGCATGGGAACTTGATCTGTGGATGATCATCTACCTCAGGGCCGCTGTCAGGCTCATCTGTCGGGGCGGCAGGTAGTTCTTTCTGTACTGGCTATTTCTCTGCTGGTTTTTCCACTTTGGTCTCATTCAACTGTTTCCCACTTCTGGTTGATATGGCTTTGCACTGCTCATATGTGGGTTTAGCTGCTACATTTGTACTACTAGATGCTGCACCCATTGTCCAACTGCCGAAGATCGCAGTAAACTGCCCAAACTAGGTCTCCAGGTTCTTTATCGCAGCCTCCTAGTTGTTCATCCTCATCTCTATCCTCTCCATGAATGACTCAATTTTATCAAATAAACTTATTTGTACGAACAATAAATTAACTAGTATTAGACATAAAAGTTTGAAGAGTTGCTTCTAGTGAATTATTGTTTTGTGGTTGCTGGCTAGACTGGTTTTGCTAGTAGCCTCCCTGTTGCTGTTGTGGATTGATAGCAGTTTTAGGATTGCTCTAGGAGAAGTTTGGATGATTCTTCCAACCAGGGTTATACGTATTCGTGTTGGGCTTGTTGTTCCTCTCGTATCCTCTCATGAAATTGGCAGATGCGGTACATTCGGAGGAATCGTGGTTGCGCCCACACTCATCGCAGAATGGCTTTACAGCCTTGGCCTCATAGACTTTCCCAATGGGTTTTACCATGTTCATAACTCTGTTAGTTTTTCGAGGCGGGCATTGACAGATTTTGAGGCTTCCACTTCTTTCACAACTGTTGGCCGCCTAATGCCGCATCGGCGGGCTATTGGGTACTTATAGTCATTTTTGGCGGCTTGGTTCAGGATCCGTAGTGCATCTTCTAGTGGTTTGTCAAGGATGATTTCATTGGCTGAGGCATCAATCATCATTCGAGTTGGGTAATTAACCCCGTTGTAAAACATTGACACATGTGTCCAAGCCGGAAAACCATGAAGCGGGCAGTTATTTAGTATTTGTTGGTATCGCTCCCATACTTCATACATTGGCTCATCATCCCCTTGTCGAAAAGTTGTGATCTCGTTTCTCAATCTGTCTGTGACATTAGATGGGCTGAAACGATCCAAGAAATCCTTACACAACTATGTCCATGTGTTGAATGACCCTGCTGGCTGGTTGTTCAACCACTGCTTTGCCCTATCCATCAGTGAATAGGGGAATAACCTCAGCCTTAGAAAATCTTGATGGACTCAGTGTATTTTGAAGGCTCTGTATATGTCAAGGAATCCTCTTAAGTGCTGCAGAGCATCTTTTGTGGCAGTCCCTCCAAATTACCCCAAAGTGTTGATCATGTTGAACATCACGAGCTTCAGTCAAAGTGATCCGTCTCAATTTCAGGTTCTGTCACTGTAGGATCGAACCCTCTGAAGTCATGTTCCAAATAATCCCTGGTGGTTCGAACGTAGTGTGGCTGCCTGGGTGGAATAGGGGGCGGCTGCCTAGGTGGAACTTGCTGCTGTTCTTTGGGCGGCGGGTCTTGCTGCCCATCCCTGCCATTCTGAGAATTGTTGGCAGGGTTGTCGTTTATTTCTTCCATGATTTCCTCTGCTTTTTTTCTTCTTTAGCTTTCCCTAGGGTTGTTCTAATTTCTTTTTTGAGTTCTCTTGCTCTTCGTACGATATCGTCACAATAAACGATTTCGCCTTTTGGATTTTCCCTGGTCATGCATTAGCAAAGGAAACTGTAAAATTCTTTTTCTCCGATTAAAAATAAAAATAATAAGAACTAAAAATTAAATGCTAATAAAATAAAAGTGCAGAAATTAAAGATGGATCTCGCTATTACCAATCCCCGGCAACAGCGCCAAAAACTTGTATAGCGTTTAGGTGTTCTCTCAATATGAGCGCAAGTGCACACTCCTATCAAGTAATAGTATAAAAGATATCGTCTCCCACAGGGATTGGACATCTTGACTCGAATTGTAACTCATGTACAAAGGAAAATTAAATGCACAAATAAGTTGAATTGTTTAAGAGGAAAATAAAATAAAACACAAGTAAATAAAGAGAAGAGATCAAAGTGATGGAATGGGCTGGGTTATACTGCTACTTAGTGTGAAACTGCGTTGAATAGGACAAGTTGCTTTGCGCTGCCAGACTTCGTTGCCTCGGCGGGAGATGGCAGATTGGCTGCTGTGATGCTCTCGTTGCCCCGACAGTGGAGTGGATGTGTGTTTCAGTGGCGAACTGGGCATAACTACAAGGTTCGACAGAACGTTTCGAAAGTGATATTGCTTATGTCTAAGTCGGGAGATGGAAAATTCTGACTTCTTTGAGTTGAATGTGGACTTCTTCACGTTGCCTTGCTCCGCAAGTAATCTCGAATTCCTTCTTAGGCGGCTCTACCTACTGCTACAGTCATCAGAAAATTGAGTGGATAACATCGTTAAAATCAGAATTTTCTGCTTTACAGATCGCACTCCAGTTCTTCAAATCCTCAGCTTGCTATCTTGGGCAGCGGCAGCTACACGGCAACTATTGTCTCTGTCTGGAACTGCATCAATACAACTTATTGTTATGCTGCCTCTGCATTATGTGCTCAGCTTCTCTTTCCTTCTACCAGTCTCTAGTACCTGAAACTAAAACTAAACTAAAACCATACCTTTTCTTACCAAATAAAAGATAATAAATAAAAAGTATGGCAAAATAATGTATACTGTAAAATGCAATGCATGAACCTAATTATGCCTAAAATGTACTTAAAAACAGCAATACTATGAGATGAAATGTGCATGAAATATAGAACTTATGGACACTTTACATGCCTACAAGATAGATCTTTCGGGAGAGTTTGGTGTCAGTGCTACTTTTAACGTTTCAGACTTATCTCTTTTTGAGCAAGGTAACGATGTAAGGACAAATCACTCTCAAGAAGAGGAGGATGAAGAGATCTTGGCGTCATCACCACCATTGTACTTGCGCTCAATTTCAGCACGTATTTTTCAATCTCATCAAGAGTATTCAAGTTTGGCACCTATTCGGTATTCTCAAAGTTTGCACCAATGTGTACTGGGTGACTTGGTGGTGTTGCTCCAGCTAAGTTGATATGGGCATTCTTCGCTGTTGAAGGTTTTTTTGGCTGCATCCTGATGTGGGAGGTTGTCTCTGCTTGATCATTCACCTCGTTGGAAGCTCCTTCGGCTGCTTTGGCCTTCCCAGATTCTTTATGGCCCAATAGAGTAGCCAGCTGGTTGATGATTTCTGCCTGTGTTTGAGTAAAGCAATCTTTAATTGATTGTTCGATCCTGTCGAAACGATTCTGTGTTTCCACGCGTTCGTTTTCGAGATTGGCAAGCCGATCCTAAAAAACCATGGATCGTGAACGCGGGCGAGTTCCGTATGAATGTGGAATGTTTACGACTTAGAGCGAATTCTGTCATTAAACCTTTCTCTTATTAAATTCCTTATTTATCATAAGATTTCAAAATGAATAAATGCGTGCATGTATGCATGAATGTAATAAAAGAACATCGAATTTAGGAACCAGTCTTTCTTAGAAACACCACATCCATCCGAAAATTTAATTACACAAAGGGGATAAACTTGTTATATAAAAATTATAGCCCTAACCCCTAAGTTGACTAACTCGTGCAACAGACGCACAATAGCTTCCCTGTGTTCCTCTTCAATGTTAGGCTGCTCCAACATGCTTGTAGCTTGCCTTGACAGGATTTGGACATACGAAGCAATACTTCTGACTTGGGATTTAAATCTCACTAGCTCATCGTTCTGAAACTGGACCGTTCGTCGGGCTGCTTCATATTTGTCTTTCCATGCACTACTCTCTGCCATTACCCTCCTTCATATCCAGCCAACTTGTCCTTCAAGTCTTGAACAATGTTTTCCAGCTCAGTTATTCTTTTCTGCATTCTTTCTTTTGCTATCTCTGCTTCGACCTTATCCTCTTGGTGATTAATTCTTCAAGCTGTGTCACTTGGCTAATCAAGTCGAAATTTCGGGCTTGTTCTTCTTCTAGCCCCTTCTTAGCTTTGTCGTTCGATTCTTTGCTTGTCCGTGTCTTTCTGTAATACATCTTTTTATAATCATCCTTGTCTCGAGTCATTACATCCAATTCCTCTGATAGATTCTTTATTATCTTGCTTGCTCTGCCCTTTTGTTTGGCTTTGTAGTGATTGTGCAGTTCGCGCAACTCTTTTATTTCTTGATTCACTTTCTTGTTTTGTTCCACCAGCTCCTTTTCCTTTCCTTTGTGTTGGGTTTTTAGCACGCTCGAATCGATCACCGAAACCATCAAGAAGGGTTGTAAATGTTTGGCGGTTGAATTGGCTAAAATGGAAATAAAGGTAGACAAGAGACACAATGATTTTAGAGTGGTTTGGCCTTCTAACAAGCACATATATCCACTACCTTAGCACACCACTAAGGATTTCCCAATTCACTCAACAATGAATTTGTCCCCTTTTCCCGGTTTAGGAGGAAACCGTTACAACTCTATCTTTTGGACTTGGCTAAGATAGAACCAACTCTAGTTTTTCTCTCAAGGCTAAACTAGAACCTCTCCTTTTACAAGGGATTTGTTTGGTAAACTTAATACCTCACAAGGTGGGTGTTTACACAAATTTAAGCTCATAAGAGTACAAGGATTTACAATAAAGCTCACTCTCTAAAGACTATATACAAGAGAATAGTAAAATAAAGATTTAGACTCTAATTCTCTTGACCATATTGCTTGGATGTTGTCTCTTAATTTCTTCAAGTGTCCTTGTGGTGTTCATATAGTGTGGAATGAGTTTCTAGCCATTTATGGCCGTTGGGGATGCAAAATAGTCGTTACCTACAAAAAATTCATATTTATAACACGAGGGATCGATCCCATAAACCAGGGGATCGATCTTTTTTCATAAAAATATGACCGTTACAGTAAAGGGATCAATCCCATAAATCAGGGGATCGATCCTTTTGCACTTAGATGCTGGAAGTAAAAATTGAATGAATCTGCCAACCAAGGGATCGATCCCTTTTATCAGGGGATCGATCCGTTTTTTCCTTGGAGACTGGAAAAACAGATTTAGTGCAAAAACAGATCCTACATGTTTTGAAAAAGATCGGCTAAAGTTAGAAATCATTCGAAACAAAATTTTCAAGTTTGTTTGGACTTTAAATTATTTTTGAAAGATTTAATAAATTTGATTAAGTCCAAAAACATTTTTCTTTTAATTTGTTATATCAAAATATTAGTTCAACAATCTCCCCCTTTTTGATATAACAAAACTCTTTGAAAAATTGTTTTTGACAAAAGCTCCCCCTTAGAAAAATAATTTTTGAGTTGATAAATGGTTTCAAAAACTTGTTTTAAATCACAACTATTTAAGCTCCAATTTTGTTTAAAAACTGAATTTTTCATTATTCGCTCATATTTCTCTCCCTTTTTGTTATATCAAAAATAATTCAAACAAAGTTTGAAATCACATTAAGTTCAAAACAATGGAGTGAAGATATTTTCCTTTTTAAAATCAATGCTCCCCCTTAATCAAAGCATTCCATTTAAAAAATTTTGCTCAAAGCTTGACACTTAAAGACATTGAATTTCAAAATAAAATCAAAATAAGAGCATATGAAATTCAATTTATCCAAGACTTAAAAAATCTTTATGCAAACATATGAATGAAACCATTAGACTCATATGCATAAAATTTTCAAATAATGTCATGCTTGTTTAGATATTGAAATAAAAGCTCAAATGCATGAACATTAATCAAACAAATATTAGATAACCAAATGTATAAAATAAAAGCATTAAGCTTAGAGGTTACCCAATCTTCTTCTCATGTGTGATTTGAGCATTCTTTGATTTTGCTTTGCTTACCATTGCTCCAACACACCTACAAAAGACATTCACTTGATTTTTGGTATCCAAATTGCTTTGGATCCATTTACGTTAGTCACAATGTCTTTAGTTCCCTTGGGAACCCATACTTGTCTAATCCTATAAGATTTTCTCTTCCTAATAGGACAAGTATGTAAGGAATGACCATGATAATGGCAATGTGAGCATTTTGCCATTATGTGACAAGATGAATTATTGAAAAAAATTTCTTTTTTCCTTTGTTAACCTTTCAAGTTTAACTTTCAAATCAAGATTTTCTTTTTCTAAAACACATTTGCTTGTTTTTGAAAACTCCAAATCATTTTTCAAAATTTCATTTTGGTTTTCAAAATCCAACTTTGTTTTCAAAAGAAAATCATTTTCAATTTCAAGTTTTGAAATCATTTTCTTAAATTTGGAATTCATGGTCTCAAATTCCAAAAATAATTCATCGAAAGCATCTTGTAACTCATCAAATGAATATGGATTTGGATCATTAGAGTTAGAAGATACATTGGGCTCATCGAGAGCAAAAACACCATCCACCTTTGGGGTTGAGAGGAGGATTGCACATGATGAAGCATCATCTTTATTCTCTTCTTTCCCATATAATTTCTCAAGCTTCTCCCAAATTTCTTTGGCACTTTTGGATGGGGAGACCTTCTTGGAAATCTCTTCATTTAGGGCACAAAGAAGAATGTGCATAGCCTTTGCATTGAGATGGTCCTTCTTTGTGTCTTTGGCACTCCTTTTCTTCTTCTTCTTAAGAGCTTCCAAATGTCCATCTTAAATAATCATCCAAATGTCGAGGTTGAAGCCTTGGATGAAATATTTCATGATGTTGCTCCTTTGGAAGTAACCTTATCCTAAAGAGAGGAGGACACATGATAGAGCGGCCTTCTTCAAATGAAATAATTGTAGAACCGCTTGCCATTTGAAATCTTGAATCGGTGAACTTCGAGCAATCAATCTTTACTCCCGGATGTTAGTCCTTTGATGGAGATGAGGCTCTGATACCAATTGTTGGGTTTTTAGCATGCTCGAATCGATCACCAAAACCGTCAAGAAGGGTTGTAAATGTTTGGCGGTTGAATTGGCTAAAATCGAAATAAAGGTAGACAAAAGACACAATGATTTTAGAGTGGTTCGACCTTCTAACAAGCACCTACATCCACTACCTTAGCACACCACTAAGGATTTCCCAATTCACTCAACAATGAATTCGTCCCTTTTTTCCCGGTTTAGGAGGAAACTGTTACAACTCTATCTTTTGGACTTGGCTAAGATAGAACCAACTCTAGTTTTTCTCTCAAGGCTAAACTAGAACCTCTCCTTCTACAAGGGATTTGTTTGGTAAACTTAATACCTCACAAGGTGGGTGTTTACACAAATTTAAGCTCACAAGAGTACAAGGATTTACAACAAAGCTCACTCTCTAAAGACTATCTATAAGAGAATAGTAAAATAAGGATTTAGACTCTAATTCTCTTGACCATATTGCTTTGATGTTGTCTCTTAACTTCTTCAAGTGTCCTTGTGGTGTTCATATAGTGTGAAATGAGTTTCTAGCCGTTTATGGCCGTTGGGGATGAGTCATAGCCGTTACCTACAAAAAATTCAGTATTTATAACACGAGGGATCGATCTCATAAACCAGGGGATCGATCTTTTTTCATAAAAATATGACCGTTATAGTAAAGGGATCAATCCCATAAATCAGGGGATCGATCCTTTTGCATTTGGATGCTGGAAGTAAAAATTGAACGAATCTGCCAACCAAGGGATCGATCCTTTTTATCAAGGGATCGATCATTTTTGCCTTGGAGACTGGAAAAATAGATTTAGTGCAAAAACGGATCATACATGTTTTGAAAAAGATCGGCTAAAGTTAGAAATCACTCGAAACAAATTTTTCAAGTTTGTTTTTGTGAAACTAATATTTTAATTTTGATATAACTAAAGAACCTAAGGACTAAATTGAAAATGTGAAAACGAATTTTTAAGTCCTCAAACCTCTCTATATGTTTTAAACAATATGCCTAAGTTAAAAACTAAATTTATCAAATGTTTTCAAAGTGTTCTTAAAACCTAAACAGTGATTTTCGAGTCACCGTTTCGAAACGGCCTTAAGCGTTTCGAAACAATTTTGAAACTGTGATTTCATGTTTCGAAACGGGTATCGAAACGATTTTAACACTGCCAACCCGTGTTTTGAAACAAGTTTCGAAACGGCTTAAGAATATTGAGACACTGTATCGAAACGACATCAAGTGTTTCGAAACGGCTTTAAAACTGATTTGAAAATATGACCGTTGAATGTTTTTAACTGATTTTAAACAAATCGTTAAGGCGTATCGAAACGATCTCAAGCCGTTTCGATATGATCCTTGATAGTGGCAAAATGTTTCGAAAAAGGTTTCGAAACGGATCTTAGCGTATCGAAACATCTCTGACAGTTTCGATACGAGCTCTTTAATGCACCCCAACGACTCTTTCTATTTTGGTCTGCTACGAAACAGGGTCGGGCGTTTCAAAACGATTGGTTGCAGACTATATTTATGGAGGAAAGATAACACCCCCCAACGGCTCTATTGATGAATACAACAACCACAACGGCTAGAAATCAATGAGAAGGTATAAAAGGGACCTCTAAAAGCTTCAACAACAACTATTGATCCTAAAGCAAACATCCAAACATCAAATCCAAGCATTTGTGCCTAAATCTCATTATTGTCTTGTAACCCCAATTGTATTTTTCATTCTTATCATTTCAATTGGGTTGAGTGCTTGTAATTGGGCTATATTGTGTATTGAGAGATACTTGTTTTAGCCAACAAATTCTTCGTTTCAATTGTGTGAGGATTGGGTCAAATTTTAGGTAGAAAATTTGACCGAAAATTGTAAGGGTTACCTTCTTAGCCTAGAAAAGGGGAAGAGCAATTAGTGGAATTGTTGCAAATCCTTAGTGAAGCTAAGGTAGTGGATATAGAGTTCATTTGGAACTCGAACCACTCTAAAATTCCTTGTCTACAATTTTTATTTGCAATTTTCACCACCAAGAACTTTAAAAATCGAATTCACCCCCCTCTTGGTTTATTTCGATCATTCGATCCACTCAACAATTGGTATCAGAGCCTACCTCTTTGAGGGTTAACAACCACAAGAGGAGTTCCTAGGAAGAATGTGATCATCCAAAAATCAAGAGATGGCATCTACCTCCGGTTTGAGCATATATGAGTCTCAATCCACTACAAAACCACCCTTCTTCAATGGTGACAACTATCCGTTTTGGAAGAATCAGATGCGCCTCTTCATCAAGTTCAATGGTTACTTGGTTTTGGATGTCATTGAAGATGGTCCCTACATTCCATTGAAGCAAGATAGTGAAGGGAAGATGGTTTTGAAGAAGAAAATGGAGATGAGTGAAGAAGAGAGGAAGAAGATCCAAATAAATGACAAAGCTCTTCACATGCTCTTTTGTTCTTTTGATCTGGACATCTACTCCAAAGTCTCATCCATTGAGAGTGCCAAAGAAGTGTGGGATACTCTTGAGACCACCTATGAGGGAACCAACGATGTCAAAGAAACTAAGATTGGAATTCTCAATCTTAGTTATGAGAACTTCAAGATGGAGCCCGATGAGACGTGTCCAAGATGTTTGATCGCTTCTCAACCGTAGTTAATGGGCTCAAAAAATTTGAAGAGACTATACCGGAAGACAAGCTTGTCCGGAAGCTACTCTACTCACTTCCCGAATCTTGGGATGGGAAGAGAACCGTCATCATAGAAGCCAAAAATTTGAAGACTTTAAAGCTTTATGAGCTAGTGGGTTCTCTCCTTACTCATGAGATTATGAAGCAAGGAAGGGAAGAAGAGAAGAAGAAGGAAAATAAAAGAGTAGAAAATCTAGAGGTGGAAAAGAAGAAGAAGATGGGAATAGCTCTCAAAGCTTCATTACTTGAGGAGAGCTCTTCTAGTGAGGAGGATGAGCTAGAAGAATTGGCTATGATAGACAAACGATTCTCACGCTTTATGAGGTCCAACCGGGGAAGAAAAATTCAAAGAAAGATGGACTTCAAAGGTAAAAACAAAGAAGAAGCAAGGGATCAAATCATTTGCTTCGAGTGCAATAAACCTAGCCACATACGTTCGGAGTTCCCTCAACTCAAGAAGAAGGGCTTTGAGAAGAAGAAGAAGCTCAAAGCCAAGCTTGCTACTTGGAGTGATGAGGAGTCATCCGAGGATGACGAACAAGAAGTGGCCAACCTTTGCCTCATGGCACTTGAGGAAGATTCCTCCATGGGGGAGCATTGCTACAAGGTCAAAGCACAAAGTCAAAACTCATGGTACCTTGATAGTGGATGCTCGAGGCATATGACCGGAGACAAGAGTAGATTCATGGATCTAAAGCCAAAAAGTGGAGGAGTGGTGACGTTTGGTGACAACTCCAAAGGCCACATTAAAGGTATTGGCTCCATAGGTAATCACTCTACTATTCTTATTGAAAATTTCTTGTATGTCGATGGTCTTAAACATAACTTGTTGAGCATAAGTCAATTGTGTGATAAAGGATTTAATGTTCTATTTGATAAAAATGGATGCAAAATTGTTGACATTAAATCTAATAATATTATGCTCATAGGTCATCGCATAGGTAACATATACATGGTGCATCTAGATGACATACATACATCTCATGCATGTTTGGTAGCACAAAATGAAAATGATGCATGATTGTGGCATAGGAAACTAGGACATGCTAGCATTAGTGTTTTAGAAAAACTAGTTTCCCTTGATCTAGTTAGAGGTTTACTCAAGATTAATTTCTCAAACAATAAAATTTGTGATGCATGCTCTAAGGGTAAACAACATAAGTCTTCCTTTAAATCCATTAATGATGTTTCTACAAGTAGATGTTTACAATTTATCCATATGGATTTATTTGGGCCAATTAGGACTATGAGCTTGGGTGGTAAATCTTATGCATTTGTTCTTGTTGATGATTTTTCTAGATTTACTTGGGTTCTATTTTTAAGTACTAAAGATGAGGCTTTAGAAAAATTCATCATATTTTCAAAACTAACCCAAAATGATATTGAACTTAGAATTTCTCATATTAGAAGTGATTAGGGAACCGAGTTTCAAAATTTAGGGTTTGAAGAGTTTTAAATGAAAATGGTATTAGCCACAATTTTTCAGCTCCTCGAACTCCTCAACAAAATGGGGTAGTTGAGAGGAAAATAGAAATTTACAAGAAATGGCTAGAACCATGCTTTGTGAAAACAATTTACCTAAATATTTTTGGGCGGAAGCTACAAACACCGATTGCTACATTGTTAACCGAGTAATGATTAGGTCAATTTTAAAGAAAACACCTTATGAGATTTTAAAATCTAAAAAGCCTAACATAGCTATTTTCATCCATTTGGTTGCAAGTGTTTTGTTTTAAATAATGGAAAAGACAACTTAGGTGAATTTGATGCAAAAAAGTGATGAAGGTATTTTCATAGGATATTTGTTAACCTCTAAATCCTATCGTGTATTTAACAAGAGAATTTTAGTAGTAGAAGAATCTATACATGTTGTATTCGATGATAACCTCCTTCCAAGGAAGGATTCTTGTGATGATGATGATGTAGGAATCATAAATGCCTTTGATGGAGGATAAACTTCAAAGGAGGATGAGATTCCAACAAAAGAAGAGGACACACAAGATCCACCTCTTGAAGCCTTGAAGGACTTGGCTCTTGAGGAAAAGGAAGTGAGCTACCCAAGGGAGTTCAGCTATGTCAAAGATGGTGAAATCTTGGGTGATCCATCCAAGGGGGTAACCACTCGATTTTCTCTTAGATTAATGAATCATGTTGCATTTATCTCATGCATAGAGCCTAAGAATATAAAAGAAGCATTGAAAGATGGTTTTTGGATTATGGCTATGCAAGAAAAGTTAAACCAATTTGAGAGAAGTAATGTTTGGACATTAATTGATAGGCCTAGTAATCAATCTACCATAGGAACTAAATAGGTCTTTAGGAACAAACTACATGAGAGTGGTAACATTGTGAGAAATAAAGCTAGACTAGTAGCACAAGGTTACACTCAAGAAAAGGGAATAGATTTTGATGAAACCTATGCACCCGTAGCTAGAATGGAAGCCATTAGGATGTTGCTTGCATATGCATGTTATCATGATTTCAAGCTTTTTCAAATGGATGTTAAAAGCGCGTTTTTAAATGGCTTTATAAATAAGGAAATGTATGTGGAACAACCACCAGGTTTTGAAGACTCAAAATTTTCAAATCATGTTTTCAAACTTACTAAAGCTCTTTATGGTTTAAAACAAGCTCCTAGAGCTTGGTATGAAAGACTTTCAAACTTTTTAATTGAAAAAGGTTTTGAAAAAGGTAAGGTGGACACTACACTTTTTATAAAAAGGTATAAAAATGACATCTTAGTAGTACAAATTTATGTTGATGACATTATTTTTGGTTCTACTAACGAATGTCATTGCAAAGAGTTTGCTAAGCTAATGCAAGGTGAATTCGAGATGAGCATGATGGGGGAGCTCTCATTCTTTTTGGGACTCCAAATCAAGCAAAAGAAGGATGGCACCTTCATCAATCAAGCAAAATACATCAAGGATATGCTCAAGAAGTTTTCTTGGAGAATGCAAAGCCTCAAGCCACACCTATGAGCTTATCTACAAAGCTTGACAAGGATGAAGGAGGTAAGTGTGTTGACTGTAAGCTTTACCGTTCTATGATTGGATCATTGTTTTACCTTACCGCAAGTAGACTGGATATCTTGTTTAGTGTTTGCTTGTGTGCTAGGTTTCAAGCTAGTCATAGAGAGTCTCACCTTATAGCCGTTAAGAGAATCTATAGGTACCTTAGAGATACTCCTTGTTTAGATCTTTGGTACCCTAGAGACTCCACCTTCAACCTTCATGCTTATTCGGATGCGGATTATGAGGGATGCAAAATCGATAGGAAGAGTACTTCGGGAACTTGTCAATTCCTAGGTAGTATGCTCATATCTTGGTTCTCTAAGAAACAAAATAGTGTAGCCCTATCTACCACTGAAGCCGAGTACATATCCTTAGGGAGTTGTTGTGCTCAAGTCCTTTGGATGAAGCAACAACTCTTAGATTATGGTATTAAAGTTGAAACCATACCCCTTAAATGTGATAACACTAGTGCCATATGTTTGACAAAAAATCTCATCCAACACTCTAGAACCAAACACATAGAAATAAGGCATCATTTCATTAGAGATCATGTCCTTAAAGAAGATGTGGTTATAGAGTATGTTGGCACCTTAAATCAATTAGCGGACATATTTACAAAACCTTTAGACAAAGAGCGTTTTTGGTCCCTTAGGAGAGAGTTAGGTCTAACTAGCCTATCTTGACCTTTTATGACCTATTTTGTACTTAAAATTGCTTGATCTTATGAAATGCCATGTTTATGTGTTTTTACTCCTAATTTCTTTCATGCCTATAACTAGGGGGAGTATGTTTATGTTTGCATATGTTTTTTCTGCTCATTCATGTCATTCATGCAAGATAGGCCATAGAAAATTTCATTTTTCTGCACTTTTACAGCCTCATCTGCACTTCCAGGCCCAAGTGTATCGAAACGGGTCAACTTGTTTCGATACGGATGCTTTAAATTTCTATCTGAGCGAAGTGTGTTTCGAAACGCCTTCCAAGGGTTTCGAAACATTTTTGCTACTTCCAAGGGGTGTATCGAAACAAGTTTCGATATGAGTCAACGGGGATTCGATACGGTCAAACCCGTATCAAAACAGTCAGCTGGAGTTGAAAAGTCGGTCAATATTTCGTGCCCGCGTTTCGAAACGGTCGACATCGTTCCGAAACGGGTTCACGGGCTGCTTTAAAGGGGCTTTTAATGTTAAAGTTAAACTTAAATTAAAACTCTCCCAAAATACTAAAAACCCTAGAATCGTTTTTTTCCTATAAAAACCCTCTAAACCTCATTGTTTTTCACCAAATCTTAAGGGCTTTTTCTCTTAAACACAAGTCTAAGCAAGCATCAACAATATTGTGCAAGGATTTTCATCCATTCATCCAAAATCCCAATTTAAGGTATATTTTCATCTTTTTCTTTTTCCTTCAATTTGTATTCGAAACCTAGGTTAGAAAATTTTAATTTTGTATAGTTTATGTGTATTGATACTTGGGTTTTTCAAATCTTGTAAAAAATTTTCAAAACCTTCTTTTTTTGTTTCGAATATATATTTTTTCACTCGTATTTTCTTTACTGTTTTTTTAAATTGTTTTTCTCTTAATTTTTTTTGTTTTGTTTTGTTTCTTTGTTTTTAAAACTTGTTTTTAAACCTAAGTGGGATTTACCATTGGATTGAGTTAAGAAATCTCATGCATACACTTAAACTTGTTTTTAAATTGCTTGCTTTATGTTTTTAGGATGTCTACGGAGAACGTTAACAAAAAGCGTAAGACCGGTCAAGCAAGTGAATCGAGTATTCGTCCTAATCTCACCCAGCTATTTCAAAAAAGTCTTCGAACTCAGGAGATGAGGGAGAGTTTCAATTATGTCAAGGAGTATGAAGTTCGTCGTGAGCGCGTTATTGATCTCACGTTTCTTGACTCCGAGCGATTTCTCTTTCATTACCTCCCGCGTCTAAGAGAATGGGGATTCCTTGGTTTGATGAGTATCCTGGAAATTTGCTACAAGCACATGGTTCTTCTCTTTTACTCAAATGCTCAATTCATTAATAGTGAAGACAACTCCGAAGTTGTTGGCCTTGAGTCTTCTATCTTCGGAAAGAGGATTTTCATTGACATCCCTTACTTAGAGACTACTTTTGGTCTTAAGAACGAAGGAATCGAGAATGAGAGTCACTTTGGTTCTCAAACCGGTTCGGTGCTTACCTTGGATGCTCACGATAGGTTCCTCCACTTGATAGTCTCGTGGTTTCTTCGCCCCTCCGGAGGTAAATTTTCTCACATTCGTCAAGTAAACTATTTTTGGCTTGAATGTTTTCGTCATGGTGAGCGTTCTAATCTTGTTAAGATCATGTTTGCCGAGATAGTCAATAATGTTAAGCTCCGTGACACCGATGCACTCAAATCTTTTACTTATGGAACTGTTTTAAGTTACATCTTTGGCAAGCTTAATCTTGATTGCACCTATGACTCACCGGAACCCCGCAAGCAAAAACTTGGTGCATCTTCTCTCTGAAGGTCCGACTTTCGATATATCAACAATGGGCAATGGGAACGTGTTGATAGGGAAGCACCTCCACCTCAAGTTGAACCTCAACCACAAGCTCCAATTACGAACAATGAAGCTCTCACGGCTTTTCTTACCGAGCGGTTCAACACTTTGGACACTAACATGTCTAGAGGTTTTGGTGCTATCAATACACGTTTGCAATCCGTAGAGGACCGTCTCCTTGCAAATGAGAATCGACTCACATCCATTGAGAATCAACACACGGCTATGGACATGTCCTTCTCCACCTTTTATGGACAATGGATGGATTTTCGTCGTTCTCAAGCCAAGAACGATGATTCCACGGATGATAATGGTGACGACGACGAGACTTAGGATTCTCATGTCATCTCATATTAGCTATGCATATTAGGATTAAGTTTGCATCTTTATTTATGCTTTATGAACCTATGCTTTGATTTTATTTGGGATTATGCTTTGAACTTATTGTTTAAGATTTATGTTTTGGATATTTGAATTTTATGAATTTAATATTATGTTGCTTATTGCTTATTGATGTTTATTACTTTTAACCCTATCTCTTCTCTTTGAGCCTTGTTTATTATTTTTGATCTAACAAAAAGGGGGGAAAGTAATCTAAGAGCCAAAATTCGTTTAAAATGTTTGTAAGTTTTAAACCTTGAATTTAAATCCTTAAATCTTTTTAAAAAACTTTAAAAACCCATCTTAAATTGAGGGGGATTTATAATGTATTCAAAATTTTCAAAACTCTAAAAAATTCTTTGGTTTTGTTATATCAAAAAGGGGGAGATTGTGAAACCGATATTTTAATTTTGATATAACTAAAGAACCTAAGGACTAAATTGAAAATGTGAAAACGAATTTTTAAGTCCTCAAACCTCTCTATATGTTTTAAACAATATGCCTAAGTTAAAAACTAAATTTATCAAATGTTTTCTAAGTGTTCTTGAAGCCTAAACAGTGATTTTCGAGTCACCAATTCGAAACAGCCTTAGGCGTTTCGAAACAGTTTTGAAACTGTGATTTCATGTTTCAAAACGATTTCAACACTGCCAACCCGTGTTTCGAAACAAGTTTCGAAACGGCTTAAGAACATTGAGACACCGTATCGAAACGACATCAAGTGTTTCGAAACGGCTTTAAAACTGATTTGAAAATATGACCGTTGAATGTTTTTAACTGATTTTAAACAAATTGTTAAGGCGTATCGAAACGATCTCAAGTCGTTTCGATATGATCCTTGACAGTGGAAAAATGTTTCGAAACAGGTTTCGAAACGGATCTTAGCGTATCGAAACATCTCTGACCGTTTCGATACGGGCTCTTTAATGTACCCATACGACTCTTTCTATTTTGGTCTGTTTCGAAACAGGGTCGGGCGTTTCGAAATGGTTGGTTGCAGACTGCATTTATGGAGGAAAGATAACACCCCCAACGACTCTATTGATGAATGCAACAACCACAACGGCTAGAAATCAATGAGAAGGTATAAAAGGGAGCTCTAAAAGCCTCAGCAACAACTATTGATCCTAAAGCAAACATCCAAGCATCAAATCTAAGCATTTGTGCCTAAATCCCATTATTATCTTGTAACCCCAATTGTATTTTTCATTCTTATCATTCCAATTGGGTTGAGTGCTTGTAATTGGGCTATATTGTGTATTGAGAGATACTTGTTTTAGCCAATAAATTCTTTGTTTCAATTGTGTGAGGATTGGGTCAAATTTTGGGTAGAAAATTTGACCGAAAATTGTAAGGGTTACCTCCTTAGCCTAGAAAAGGGGAAGAGCAATTAGTGGAATTGTTGCAAATCCTTAGTGAAGCTGAGGTAGTGGATGTAGAGTTCATTTGGAACTTGAACCACTCTAAAATTCCTTGTTTACCATTTTTATTTGCAATTTCCACCACCAAGAACTTTAAAAATCCAATTCACCCCCCTCTTGGTTTATTTCGATCATTCGATCCACTCAACAGTTTGGACTTTAAATTATTTTTGAAAGATTTAATAAATTTGATTAAGTCCAAAAACATTTTTCTTTTAATTTGTTATATCAAAATATTAGTTCAACACTTTGTTGATCTCTACTTGCAACTATGCCATGGTTAATTCCTCTTTAAGGTCTTGGACTCCTTTTTCATACTTTTTCAGGTCTTGCTCCCGGTCATGTCTGAGTTTCTCTAAAGCTGAAGGGGACTCCTGGATTGACTGTGTTGAAGTTCCGGCTCTTTGGGCATTTCTTGAAACGTAGTGTCATTGACTCTCTGAGCCCTCCACTCATCATATCTTGCAATTACTTCAGATCTCGGATAAGGCTGAACCCTTCTTGGTGCTTCCCAAGCCTTTGAGGTCTGCAGAATTAGCCATTTGTAGTCATTGGTCTTGTGAGCATATTCGAACTTAGCCATTTCAGTAGTAGCATGCACAAATTGTCTTGATCTGAATTGTCTCGAGACTAACAGTGGGCAATAAGTTGTTCCTCCCCCAAATTCCTAGTAAAGGAACACAGTCCATGTTTCCACAGCGATATAGAAAGGTTGTACCCGTATTCAGCCAAGGTGCTTTCCATACTACATCCATATCCTTCAGGTCTTTGAGATATTCAATCCAGTGCTTCTCAGTCTTCTTTTCCAAGACACAGTCAGCTAAGTGTTCTCTGATCGGTGAATAAGTATCCATGTATCTAGCTCCCATGTAAGGTGCATTCCATCTGTGGCCCCTAAACCATACTTCTAACATTTGTGCACACCCCCAGAATTTTGCTTCCCTGTCTTCTTGCAGTTGGTGAGTGACCTATAAGTTTCTGTCAGAATTGTCGGCATCGGGTTAACTCCTTTACTCAGTCGTTCAAATAATCCAATAGTCGATGAATCTACATGTTCACGGGTCCTCGGGAAGATTACTAGGCCATAAATACTCAAGGCAAATAGACTTCTCATTCTAACCGGTTCGTCACTACTTGTCAGTATCAGCTCTTTGTGAATCCTCCAGTTCACTCGTTGCCTATCTTCATTTTGGTCGGTGCTGTCATTTTTGGCCAATCTTTGATCCCACCACTCCTTGGTTTTTCCTGTCAATGGTACCAACTTCTTGACGAACCCTGAATGTCAAGTACTGTTGAGTGACTTTGTGTAAATCTTGTCACTCTTTATTTTTGGGCAGTTGTCAGTACCTCATATTCCTCCAATGTCGGTGTCATATTTACTTGCCCAAAGGTGAAGCAGTTATAGGCTGAGTTCCAAAATTGAGCCATGACCATTAATAACTCCTAGTCGACCTTTATTTCTAGCAATAGAGCTATGTCGTCGAATTCATCTCGAAATGACTCTTTCATCTTACTATCCCACTGATCCCAAATATGTTTAAAATTTGATAAACATGCCTCCCGATTAGTGGTTAGCTTTTCTTATCCCTTCATCTTTGATATTTCTCCTCTTCTAAGGCTATCCCCCTTTTCGTATTGCGTCTGCTCAGACCAGATCCATACAACAGTGTTATCCTCTCCTACTTTAAACCCTCGTGACATATCGAGTATTTCTAAATTTGACTGACTCCAAATTCGATGTTGAAAATAAAAATGCAATTGATGACAAAAATAAACAAAACAAACAAACAACAAACAAAACAAAAAAACTTGTGTTAGTATATCGAATTAATATTGAAGGCAAATAAACAAACTACGAGATTAATAACTATTTGAATTAAAATGACAATATTTAATGCAACAAAATAAACAGAGAAATAAATTTAAACCGGCAACACCTGTCCTAGGTCCCTATCTGGCTCTAATGGGGTGGGCTTCTAAAACAGAATATGGGCTTTGTTCTAGACTCTCGGTTCCTGAACTTTCGTTACTTCCTACTGCGGCAACAAGACATCGATTCGGTAGTATAGGTCCCTTATCACGGAGGCGTAGGTCCCATGATGCGTAAGGTTAGTATACCGGAAGAAGACAAAAAACCGAACTCAAAGCTGAAGAGCATCACGTCGGATATTGTCTTATACCCACTTAAAGGTGAGAAACTCAGGTTTAGGGTTTATGCATGAATGACAGGTATAACATACACAAAAACTACCCCCATTCTTCCTAAGATTCATCGAATAGTTTTTTAGAAAAAAATAAATACAAATTAATGTTCGAAATACCAAAATGCCACGTGTAATTAATTATTAGGCCTTACTCTCAATTTAGTCCCCAGCGGAGTCGCCAAGCTGTCGTGACCATTTTTTTGAAAGCCCGCTTTTAATTGTTTGGAATAAAAACAATCTGACGATTGAAATCCAGAAAATTAGGGTTTTTGACGAATTTTATCTTTTTAATTAATTAGCCTTCCATGTTATCAAAACCCTATTTATTTTGCTCAAAAATCATTTTGGAGTCGCCACCGGCCACTTTGGTAGGTCGGACACCATAAATATGCACCAGAGATTCTTTTTGACAAGTTCGGGTTCGAGAGTCGGTTACGTGTAGGGAAGGATCAGCACCCCTACGAACGCCCATTATCGGTACCTTATTAATTACACGTGGTATTTTGGCATTTCGAACGTTAATTTGAATTTAATTAAATCTTTTAACTGTAAAACAAATTTTATTCCAAATGGGAATATCCTTTTATAAGAAAATACATTTTGATCGAATATAATTATGAAACATACAATTACATTAGGACACTTCAACTTATATTCGAAAAATGCACTTCAACACAAAAGGTTTAATGCATGATTTATTATTGTCTTGCCATTTTTAAGTAAAACCCTAATTAGGCTCCATTAATTAATTTTATTTAAAAAAATCTATGAATATTATTAATTTTGGACATAAAAGAAAACACCCAAAATAATATTGGGCACTTTCTTTATCAAGCCCAAAAGTAACAACATTCCTAATTAGAATGTCACTAATTATCAATCCTATTTTATTTTATTTATTAAATTTACCTAATTAGCGATTTAATTCCATTTTCTAAGTTAAAGTAGAAAATTGAAACTTTTATCGGAATGCTCATTGGTTAACATCACTCTACGTTGTGACACTAGCCAATATTGAGCATTCTAACATTGTTTCAAATATCTACCTATTTTCTACAATGATCTCCCTATTCAATTATGGTAAAGTAAACTACACTAGTAGCATTAATCTAATTTAACATGTGATTAATTGTCCACACAATATAATGGCATGGTATTTTTTAAAAAAAACATTCAAGCATATTAATTAATTACATAATTGAAATAAAACAATTAATTAAAGTAATTAATTAAAGAAATTAAAAACAATTAAATGCTGAAAAGGACTGAATTGAATTAAATTGCATTTTAGGTGACCAAATTACAAATGAATAGGGGCTGATTTATAAGGGAATTAAAATATAAGAGCCCAAACCTAAAGAACCTAAAAAACAAGCTCGGATCCATTACCCAGGCCCAAACCATTTACCCATTCAAATTAACCAAGCCCAAACCCAATGTTTAAATTCGACCGGGTCACGGACCCGTATCCAAACCCGCGTAGAAACGCGCGGACCCTCTGTGACCCGGCTCCCAAAACGACATCGTTCCCAAATCGGTATAAAAGGCCCTGAACCAAGTTGGAACGGTCATTTGATCCGTTCTCCCACTCTCTCCTCAATTATCTCTCACTCTAAACTCTCTGAACCTAAACACCTAAAACCCAAAAACCCAACATGTTTTTCGATCAAAACCCTAGTTTTTGCTTCAGTTCTTCGTTTGTTCTTCAAAAAACCTTCATTCGATCTTCAAAAACACTAAAATCCCTTGAGCAAGAAGTTTACTGAATGTGAAGTGCGATACCCACCAATTCAAAAGCTATATTGTGCTCTGGTTTGGGTAACCCGAAGGCTCAGACAATACATGTTATACCTTACAACATGGCTGATTTCTCGTCTTGGCCCGTTAAAATTCATGATGGAAATACCAGCCTTGACTGGAAGACTGGCACGCTGGCAAATGCTGTTATCAGAGTTTGACATTGTGTATGTGAGTCAAAAAGCAATAAAAGGAAGTGCTATAGCAGATTTCCTAACCATTCGTGCAATGGAGGATTATAAACCCCTGAACTTCAATTTCCCAGATGAAGATGTGATGAATGTCTCCATGATAGAAACCATAATTCCGGAAAGAAAAACTTGGAAATTATATTTTGATGGAGCGGTTAACGCCCTGGGACGAGGAATTGGGGCAGTACTGATCTCACCTGATGATGTACACTACCCGTCCACAAGCAGGCTAGAATTTCTTTGTACTAATAACATGGCAGAATATAAAGCATGTGTAATGGGCATGCGAGCTGCCATTGAAAGAAAAGTAGAAGTCTTAAAAGTGTATGGAGATTTGGCATTGGTGATCTACCAACTTCGTGGAGAATGGGAAACGAAAGATGTAAAATTGATCGAGTACCGAAAATTGATCTGTGAGCTAATATAAGAGTTCGAGGAAATGACCTTTATATACATCCCCGGGGAAGATAACCAAATGGCGGATGCCTTAGCTACACTGGCTTCGGCATTCATAGCAAACAGATCAGAAGATATGGTGCATATCCTAATGCAGAGCTATGACACTTATGCTCACTGCTGCAGCATAAAAGAGGAAATTGATCAACATCCTTTGTACCATGATAATCTGCAATGCCTAAAGTATCAGACTTACCCTCTGGGGGCAAATGATAATGACAAAAGAACTATCAGAAGAATGGCTTCATGATATGTACTCGACGGGGAAATCATGTACAAAAGAAGCAGATATCAGATTCTGCTGAGATGTGTTGATGCCAACAAAGCAAAGACTATAATGACGGAAGTACATGACGGGATATGTGGCACACATGCAAATGGGCTCTCAATAGCCAGAAAGATTATAAGATATGGCTATTATTGGACGACCATGGAAGGAGATTGCATCGAATATGCAAAGAAGTGTCATAAGTGCCAAATATATGCTGACAAGATCAATTCTCCACCAGTACCCCTATATACCATGAACTCACCATGGCCTTTTGTAGCTTGGGGCATGGATGTTATTGGGCAAATTCATCCCAAAGCTTCGAACGGACATCGCTTCATCCTCGTGGCGATAGATTATTTTACCAAGTGGGTAGAAGCAGCTTCTTATGCCAACATCACAAGAACCACAGTTAGTAAGTTTTCTGAAGAAAGAAATAATTTGCCGATATGGACTACCAGAAAGAATTGTTACTGATAATGCTACAAATTTCAACAACAAAGTGATAATGGAAGTGTGTGAGCAATTCAAGATCATTCACCACAATTTAGTGACCTACCACCCAAAGATGAATGAGGCAGTGGAAGCGGCAAACAAAAACATAAAGAAGATCATATCAAAGACAACAGAAACTTACAAAGACTGGCATGAGAAGCTACCATTCGCCTTATTCGTATATCGTACATCAATACGAACTTCAATCGGGGAAACGCCTTACTCCTTGGTTTATGGGACGGAGGCAGTACTACCCATTGAAGTTGAGATCATGTCGCTCCGAGTATTGTCAGAAACAAAGTTGGATGATGCGGAATGGTTGCAGGCTCGATTGGACCAGTTAAATCTCATTAAGGAAAAGAGGCTGAGGCCAATCTGTCACAGCCAGATTTACTAAAAGAGGATAATGCGGGCATATGATAAAAAGGTGTGCCCGAGGGAATTCCGAGAGGGGGATCTTATGTTAAGAAATGTCCTATAAATACACCGAGATGATCGCGGGAAATGGATGCCTAACTAGGAGGGGCCTTATGTTGTCAAGAAAGCCTTCTCCGGAGGAGCATTAATACTGGCTGAAATGGACGACAAAGAACTAAATAAGCCGGTGAATTCGGATTCAGTCAAAATGTATTATGCTTGAAGAATAAAAAAGATATTGAAAAAAGGAAAAGAAAAAAAAGAAGAAAAAAAGCGAAGTGAAAACCCGAAAGGGCACTCTCGCAAAAAGAAAATATCTATGGTGAAAACCCCAAAAAAGGGCGCCTTAGATATCAAAAAGAAAAAATAATAAAAATAAAATAAGGGGGTTCAGGATGAAAACCCACAAAGGGCGTCTTGAAACCAAAGGAGGATCTGAGTTGAAAACCTGAAAAGACGGCTTAGATGAATGAAGTTAGGCATCTAATAATCAAGACCTCTCGGACACCTGGTATTTCAGAAGGGGTTTCACATTCGAAAGCATTCCAGCAACATTTGAAGACCACCGGACATGAGTACAAACTCAGCCCTACTTCTGGTTGACAGGGTGGTTGTATCCTTCATGCCTTGGATGCCCGGAGATCTGATTTTGTTTCTTGATTTTTATTTGCCATGACTATTTCAAAATATGTTATATTTCAATTTATAAGCTTCAATAAAATCCATGAATTCACTTCCGAGCTTTCTTTTTTATTCCAAAGCATCTTAAGATGGTTGATATAATGAAAAAAAAACAGATAATTTCCTAGTATTACTTTGTTTTAGACATGTGGGTGAATCTTGTCACTCTAGGAATTGAAGAAGAGTGTACAAGATGAAGCGGTGCAAAGCTGAAGGTTAATCATGAATGCCGCGACGGAGAGTGTCACCTGAAGAATAATGATTTATCTATAACGAGATGATTAGAAATGTGAGGACAAAGCATTACAAGGTCCCTCTAAGTTAATTTTGGCGGGTGCCGAGAAGAGAAGTTTTCGCAGCTCGGTAGAAATTCTTAGGATCAGCAGGGCTCCTTTATTGGTTGAAGCAATATGTGGCTGATCAAAACAAAACCTCTTTGATCATAATACTTCTAAAAGAAGAAAAAAAGAAAAGAAAAACGAAAAGAAAAAGAAAAAAGAAAAGGGGAGGTGAAAACTTGAAAAGGCGCCTTTTGGAAAAAAGAAGAAAAATAGAAGAAAAAGAAAAAAAATCAAAGTGAAAACTTGAAAGGGCACTTTGAGAAAAGCAAACTAAAGTGAAAACTCGAAAGAGCACTTTAGAGCAAAGGGCCAGAAACGCGGAAAGGGGGTTGCAATGGTGAAGTCATGGTGTGGGATAGAGTCAAACGAGGAGCATCTAGAAAGAGACCCAAAAGAGCGGAAGCTGATTGATGGATCTGAGTAAACCGTTAGTTTATGCATCATATAGGACGTTAGGATCATGATAACCTGCATATTTCATTTGTTTTAACAGGAAAAAACAAAGAAGGATTCATAATGAGAAGAATCTGCCCAGGAAAGAAGGATTCATAATGAGAAGAATCCGCTCGGCAAAGAATGATTTATAATAAGAAGATTCCACCCAGCAAAACTGGATTCATAATGAGAAGAGCCCGTACGTTGAAGAATGAGGAAGTTCCAAATGAGAAGAGCTTACTTATTTAGTGTCGTTGCAGAAAAGACCAGCAAAAGAGTGAGGAATGAAGAATTTCATAATAAGAAGAACATCTTCAGACCTCAGAAAGCAAAGAGCAGCGCCTGATTATCAAAGATTGAAGAATTTCATAATGAGAAGAATAGCTTCAAGCTTTGACGAGCAGATGGTTCGGACAAAATCCGTGTGTTTTTAGTCTTTTCCCTATTCTTGTTCCACAACAATGAGCAAAGAGGGGCAGCTGTAGAACCGGATTTTTTTCCGGGTATACATACATACATATATGTATATATAAATAATAATAAACAAAACAATAATAAAAGAAAAAACCAAATATATTAAGAGTCCAATAATAACAAAGTCCAAATGCACATACAAAAAGCCCATACATTACGAAAGCCTGAACCAAAAGCCAAAACCCATTACAGCTATCGACAACCCGTGTCCAACCTAATACAGTTGTTTACAACCCAAATCCAGCCCAACAAGAACAAAAACCCTTTCGAACCCATCTATGTTTCTTTTTCCCGCTAGAATTTGAGCCCAAAGGGACACGTGTCAGCACAATATTGGTTCATTCTTTTTCACTCAGATTCTCACCGAGCTGGGACCAGCTGGCACCGCCAGCTGTGCAAAGATGACGTCACTCTTGACATAGGTATAAATACCTGCGAAAAAGTGAGAAAAAGGGTAATTAATGTAGTCATAATTACATAAATAATTTCCAAAAAAGAAATCGAAAAGACAGAGAAATTACCTAGGGAGCCTGAACCGATCGGAGAAGACGACTGGACACGGAGATCTCACCGGAAGCTCACCGGAATCGTCTGAACACTGAACTGAGGTATTTCTACATCTGTTCTTCTCCTTTGCTCTTCTTTACCTGTTCATAAAACGTAAAAGCAAGCTAGATCTCTAAAAAACAGAAATCAAACCTGTCTAAAACTAGATCTCAAACATAAAACACAACTCGAACCTAAATCCAAATCCAAATCAGATCCATAATACATGTAAAAACATATATCTAAGGTAAATAAACAGATCTAAGAAAAATAAAACAGATCTAGATCTTTAAATATTAGATCTACTTCGAAACTAAAAAATACATGAAAATAAATAAAAAATAAAAGAGAGAGTTTGGGAGCTTATCTTGCATCACCGTTGTCGGAAATGTCATTGGAGTGAAGAAACAAACGTTCGGATCGTTGTTAGAGTCGAAAAATAGAGATGAGAAGACACTAGTCTCGGGTAGGTAGTTTAGGATCAGAAGAAGAGGGGTGTTTCTGGTGAAATAGGGTTCAGATCTAGGATTAGGGTTAAAAATAAGTCTTTTGGGTAGATTTAGGGTTCTGGCGATGACAAAGACGGTGGTCGGAGTTGCAGACGATGGTCGGAAAAGCCAGGTCTGGCCGGGGAAGATGACCGGAGAAGGTCCGGTCATCGAAAAAAGGAAGAAGAAGATGGACGATGGTCGGAAGTTGCAGGGACGTTAGAGAAGATGATCGGAGAAGGTCCGGTCATCAGAAAGGGGAAAGAGGAGACCGGAGATGATATCCGGTGGTCAATATCATCTCGACGGCCAAGAAACGGGTCGGGGAAAAGTTTTTGGGAAAAATGAAGATTGAAGTGATGTTTTGGAAGAGTTTTTTATGTGTTCTTGAAAAACATAGGGTTTCGATCTTTGAAAAAACAAGTTTGGAGAGGACTTAGGTGTTTATGAAGTTCAAATGAAGGGTTTCAGATGTGTTCTAGATCTGTTCTTGGAAAAGGAAATGTTTGATCTTTAAGAACAGTTTTGGAAAGGGATTTTAGTGTTTTTGAAGATCGAATGAAGGTTTTTTGAAGAACAAATGAAGAACCGAAGCAAAAACTAGGGTTTTGATAAAAAAACATGTTGGGTTTTTGGGTTTAGGTTCAAAGAGTTTAGAGTGAGAGAGAATTGAGGAGAGATCAAGATGGAGTACGGGTACGCCCAGAAATCTTCATTTATATGTTAGTCGGTGATTAGTGGAATCCTATCGACGGGGCGTGAGGATGAGTGGAATCCCCTCCGCATGAAATGGTGATGAGTGTAATCCCACCGTAAGGTAATGGTTGAGTTGTTGGATGTGAGTTCCAACGGTTGTTATCCGGGTATTCGGGTCATAGCTAGGTGCCAATACGTTTTGTTAAATGTATATTCATATGGTTGTATTATGGATGTGGACATGTTGAGCATGGCATGATAATTGATGATATGATCATGCATTTTATATATTGACTCATGTGGTTCCGAAGGTAAGAAAACATGCATTCTTCCTTGGTTTGTTGCTCGTGCTTGGACTCTGCATTGTCGAGGTTTGTTTTATGAGCTTACCCTCACTAAGCTTTACGCTTACGCTCTCTTTTGTTCGACAATACAGATCCTTAGTTCGCGGGTTGCTTGTGCAAGGAGAAAGGCCTCCAAGTGTGCTATCTTAATCCTCAAGTATGAACTTTTAAGTTATGAGATGTAATGGATAAGCAATGGGATTTGTGTTGTTGTTTGTGTTAGGAGCTTGTTAGACTCCTTTGATATGTTGATGTTTGGTTGTGGTATGTTCATGCCATGTATGTTGGCCTTGTGCCCTTACCTTTATGCTTTTGTGTATGTTTTGTCTAAGGCATAAAACCTTGATATGTTATGTATGTCTCTTTTATGGTGAATGTTGATTCCTTTGAATGTATGGCCCTTTTCATGTATGTTGTGTGTTGTACATGCTTGTTGTAGGGTGTTTTGCCTCTAGAGTTAATGCATGTATGTGTGGGGGTCTTAGTTGGTGTCTTTAAGGTAGCCCTTGTGCCTTAACCAGCTAAAACCTATGAGATTGAAGCAAGGGTATCGATACGGTTGGACCTGTATCGATACAACCTTCTTGTTTCAGGCCAAGCGTTTTGATACACGGGAAGGCGTACCGATATCATTTTTGCTACTGGAAATCTGAGATTTTGACGAGAAATTGAGGGTATCGGAACGGGCTTAGGTGTATCGAAACGGTCTTCGTAGCGTTGACCACGAGAAGTTGACCGTTGAGGGCGTATCAGTACGGTCAACCAGCGTATCGATACGGTCTCCTCGAGTTGACTTTGGCCAGTTGACCTAGTCAAGGCGTATCGATACCCTCTTTGAGCGTATCGATACCCTCTTTGAGCGTATCGATACGGTCTGCAGAATAAGCTAAAATGGGTTGTTTTTAATTTGTTGTTTGGTTGTTCGCCTCGTTTGTTGCTTCCGCTATCGTTGTTTCACATAGGACGTATTAAAGCATCTAGACAAGATAATAATTAAAAAAAAAGAAGTTTTCTCGGGTTGTTAACCGAAGTGGAGCCTTAACGGGTTTCGCCTCGGTTATCCCCGTGTGACCCGCTCGGACCGGTCGGCCGCCTGGACCGGGACGAGGGGTTACACCTTCACTAAAGAATTTTTTTCCCACTGAATTTTTATCTTAGTAAGGTTTTAACGAGGCACATTATCTTCATAGACATCCAAGGGGGAGTGTTATGAATATTTATCTATGTGGATGTCTATAATGATAAGAACTTTATCTAGGTGATTTGATTTTCTTCATTATTTTAGGCAAAATGACAAAAGATGCACCCAACGTTTGCTTGTTTTATCATTTGGCCCCCTATTCTTTTTTTTGGTCCAAATATGTCCCTAACGTTTGCTTGTTTTGTCATTTCGCCCCCTATTCTTTCTTTTGGTCCAAATATGCCCCCAACATTTCATTCGTAGTCCAAATATGCCCCCAACGTTTCAATTTGGTCCAAATATGCCCCCGTTAGATGGAAACTGTCAGTCAACTAACGTTCAACAATTGTTGCTGACTGGACTTGCCACATATTAAGATCTGCTGATGCCACGTCAAAAAATTTTTATAAGCCGTCGACCGTCAGTTGATTGACAGTTTACATCCAACATGGACATATTTGGACTATGAATGAAACGTTGGGGGCATATTTGGACCATAAGAAAGAATAAGGGGCCAAATGACAAAACAAGCAAACATTGGGGGCATATTTTGACCCAAAAAAAGAATAGGAGGCCAAATGACAAAACATGCAAACGTTGGGGCATCTTTTGTCATTTTGCCATTATTTTATTCACAGCACAAAGCGAATATAAAGAAAATAAAAAGAAATAAAAATTGTCCCTTTTAATGACTAACACTAGAAATCAAATTCTACTCGATAACATTAAATTTTAAATTTTACCCACTAATCTTAAATTTTGATCTTATTAAACTTTGAAAATTTTCGTTGAAACGTAAATAGAAAGATAAAAAAGAGAGAATTTGTGTTGGAGAAAAACAAAGAAAAGAAGATACGACATGACATATTCAAAGGGGAACGGAAGGAGAGAGACAGAGGATTTGCATTGACACCATCCATCCATATCCGTAAACAATGCGAAGTCGGTCATTTAGACTTTCGTTTTCCGCGAAATTAGTTATTATGACGTAATTATCAAACAGCCTCAATTTCTATAAGAATCCTTTCCCTTTGCTCCACCCATTTTCAAGCTCTCAACAATGGCGGATCATTCTACCCAAAACCCCCATGCAATCTTCGTAGCTTACCCTCTTCAAGGCCACGTCATCCCATCCGTTAACTTAGCCATCAAGCTCGCTTCCAAAGGCTTCACCATCACCTTCGTCAACACCCATTTCGTGCACCACCAGACCGCCAAAGCTCACCCCGAGATTGGCACCTCGGATATCTTCGCTAGGGTCCGGGAATCGGGCCTCGACATACGCTACACCACCGTGTCCGACGGTCTCCCCCTCGGGTTCGATCGGTCGTTGAACCACGACCAGTTCATGGCTTCGTTGTTGCATGTTTTCTCGGCCCATGTCGACGAGGTGGTCGGTCGGATTGTTGGGTCCGGGGAGAAGGTTCATTGCCTGATTGCTGATACTTTCTTCGTTTGGCCTTCAAAGATTGCAAAAAAGTTCGGCTTGCTTTATGTCTCGTATTGGACGGAACCGGCTTTGGTGTTTACGTTGTATTATCACTTGGATCTTCTCAAGAAAAATGGTCACTTTGGCCATCAAAGTAAGTTTAAGTTTTAGGTGAAATTACGATTTTCATCCCTGATAATTGGTTGGTTTAATCAGTTTGACATAGTTTAGTTTAGTTTTTTATCAGATCCTCGTGAAGATCCCATAAATTACATACCGGGAGTCGAAGCGGTCGAACCGACGGACATGATGTCATACCTTCAAGAAACCGATACAACATCGGTTTGCCATCAAATCATTTTCAACGCATTCCAAGATGCCAAGAATGCAGATTTCGTTCTCTGCAACACGGTTCAAGAGCTTGAACCGGCTACCATTTCAGCTTTACATGCCAAAGTCCCATTTTATGCAATCGGACCCATTTTCCCACCCGGGTTCACCAAGAGCAATGTGGCTACCAGCCTCTGGTCCGAGTCCGATTGCACCCAATGGCTCGACAAAAAGCCCCCCGGCTCGGTTTTGTACGTCTCTTTCGGTAGCTACGCCCACGTTACAAAAACCGAGCTAATCGAGATAGCTCGGGGGCTTGCCCTTAGCAAAGTGAGTTTTCTTTGGGTGCTTCGACCTGATATCGTGAGCTCTGATGATGCCGATCCCTTGCCCGTTGGATTCAAAGAGGAGGTTAGTGACCGTGCGATGATCGTGCCTTGGTGCAGTCAAAATGCGGAGCTGGCCCACCCGGCGACCGGTGGGTTCTTAACACATTGTGGGTGGAATTCGATACTGGAGAGTACATGGTGTGGGGTTCCGTTGTTGTGTTACCCTTTGTTAACTGATCAGTTCACTAATCGGAAATTAGCGGTGGATGATTGGAAGATGGGGATTAATCTGAGCAATAAAAAACCCATCACCAAGGAGGAAGTCTCGGATAATATCAACCGTCTGATGAGTCGACCATCAGGAGACCAGTACAGGAACAAGGTTAAAGAGATTAAGAAAACATTGGAAACTGCATTGTCACCTAATGGATCCTCAGAGACAAATATGGACCTCTTCATCCAGGTGTTCAAGGCTAAGTGTCAAATCAAACCCATTTAATAATAGTTTTTTTTTTTTGTCGGAGTGAGCATTTGATCGATTGTGAAAAATTCAAATGAGTGTAGTTTTATCATTAAATGTTATTTAAATTTTTGTAAGTTAAATTGTATTTATGAAATTTGAGCCGATGAATATATTTTTTTAAGTTTTTATTCAAATTTAAATGTGATTGTATATGATGTTAAGATATTGATTTATTCCAACTTAAACATCTCTCTAACCATATACGAGATGCATATATATTTTCATATTATTTTTATGATGTTGTTTAATAAATTAAATATTGTCTAAATTGTATGTTATATTTAAAATATTATTTTTAATAAATTTTGAGGATAAAGTATTGATAAGAGTATAAAAGAAATTATGAGACGAATGAATTTGCAAAGAGTTGAGGCATAGGATCAAATTTAATAAAATATAAAGTTGAGGGATTAAATAAAAAATAAAAAAATTGATGTTGCATAGGTATTCTAAATTAGTTGTGGGTCATGTAGTTCATTTTTTTTTTTCAAAATAGACTTAAAGGACGAAGGTATTGAATAAACAAAAAATCGTGTAAAATCGAGGGACTGAAATTTAAGAAAAAGGATTTGCTGTCAAAAACAGTAATTGGAGTTACATTGGTATTTTTGCAGTGGTTCAGGCGTATGTTGTTCAAATTTTTGTTAAAAATAAACTTAAAACGATTAAAAAATTTAAGAAATAAAAAAAAATTAAAGATCAAATTGTAAAACAATCAAATTATTTAATTAAAGACCGAACATCGTCGTTTTAATTTTTAATTTTTCGTTATCTGAACTTTATAATTTCAAACTAAAGAATTTTGAGTTATTTCGAATAATTCGAAATTAAAATATATCTTTCTTTTTTAATCGAATTGTACTAACCCCTAATGTTTATAAAAATTAGTATCCATCATTTTGATTAGTGTTTTGATTCTGATTTTTTATTAATGCTAATAAATGATATAATTATAGTTTTAGTCTGACTATTATATAGAAAATTGAAAATTCAATCTTTTAGTTTAATCATCTATTTTTATAATATTATTTGTAGATCAAAATTAATAATATCATTAATTATCTTCATTAAAGAAATGACATAATTTTCCCTATCATGATTAACCAATAATAAATGGATTTACATCTAATACACTAGTGGTAAAAACTAAAAGTTTTCATAATCACCTTAGTTTTAGGGTTTAGGGAAGTAGTTTAGGGTGTAGGGTTTAAGGATACAATTTAGGTGTATGGTTTAGAATTTAGGAGCAATGGTTAAAATTTAGAGGTTAAGGTTATGATTTAGGTTTTAGAAGTTATGGTTTAAGTTTTAGGGTAATATGTTGAGGATTTAGGTTTTATCCTATAAACCATAAATTTTAACCTTAAACTCCAAATTCTATTCCGTCACTAAATTCTAAACTATTATTCATAAACTCTTAAATCTTACACCTTAAACTGAGTCCCTAAACTCTAAAATTAAGACGCTTGTGGAAACTAAAAGTTTTCTACCGTCAGTGTATCAAATAATTATCCATAATAAATACTTGTATTATTATCTCATACACCGGCGGTGAAAACTTTAATTTCCACAAGTAGATTAATTTAAGAATTTATTATTTTAGTTTAGAGTTTAAAGGTTTAAAATTTTAGTTTGAAGTTTAAAAGTTAAGGGCTTATATTATAGGGTTTAAGATTTTAGTTTGAAGTTTAAAAGTTAAAGGTTTATATCATAGGATATAAAATTTAAGGTTTAATGTGTAGGGATTTCAATTTTGAATTTTAACCTTTGATCATGCGTACTTGTATAAAAAACTTTGCACAGCCCGTGTATAGAATAATGCTCCTAAATATTTATAATCATCTACTCAATCATATTTAACCAATGATAAACATTTAGGCAATCTCCCCCTGGGGTTGCAGTCCCCAACCTCCGTTTGGGGACAAACGGCCGTTGGCCAAAAGCCAGAAAATTTGGTTGTCCCGAAACGCCCATTTGGACGCTAAAATAGGTGGGCAAATGCTCGTTGGGAGCGAAACGGGAGAGTTGTTTGGGGTTGCTGTGGCCCTTTGCCACAGCCACCACAACCACAATAGTGGTAGAAATTAACTAAATTTGTGACATCCAGACCCAGCCAACATCAATTGCAAATTGTGAATGGACATCCCATTTTAAAACCACTTTTCAGTCTAATAACATATGAATGGTATACAACATAGAAAAAGGGTTACACAATTCGAAAAACTAACAAAGATTAAAGATTGATTGTACCATCTCAGGTTGTTGACTTGCGACACTGGAAAATTCTATGTAGGGATACATTTTTCCTAACACGAAAATGCAGCAAAACAAACACAAGAATTCTATATCCAACAGCCATTAGGAACAATACCAGTAAATTCTCCCACTTGGAGTTGCTGCTTTGAGAGATGTCATAAGCACTATGGATTGCCTGAAACCCCGATATCGTCCTCACCTGCCCCACTGCATAATCGGTCCCGAGGTACTCGTTCTCCAAAATCCCCTATGATCAAAACATAGGTTAACAAAATTAATGATCCATTCAGCAATCATAAAATTAACCGGACACAGAAATACGGTTTGTATTTTGTAATAAGGAATAGACGAACTAATGTTATAAGATGCACACAAACCTGGATGGAATAAGTGTGGAAAGCAATATATGATAATGGATACTTCCAGACAGGTCTAGGCAACTCGTTGCGGATTCTCAAATAGCCTGCGGAAAGCATCATTACCACCTGAAACATCATGCATTTTTGTCTTAAGACTGGCAAAGGCTAGGTGAAAGATAAAGATTGGAAATTGGAATAGAAAATAATTTTAAAAATGTAAACGAATGGCGAATAAATAAGTGAGGACTTACATGTATGGTTACAAGTGATAAGACACTCCAGAAAACATTTTGCCACAAAGAAGTAACAGCCAGCAGCAATCCTTCATTGACAAAGAGGCACATGAAGAAATTCAGCACAAAGTACATCAGCAAGCTGAATCCGTCACGCAGTCCTATTAAGAAATAGAAAACGAGACTCGATGATATGGCAATGAGGAACAGGAATGGAATGCTGGAGAGAAGTTGCCCGAACAAAAAGACTAATGCTCCTGAATGCTGGTTCGACTCCTCGCTGGCATATATCTGCAAAATGGAAAAGCACCAAGCAACTTTTGAAATTGGGAGCAAGAAAATGAAATGAATCTATCAATCAAATCAAAATTCGGAAAAACTGTCTTATTTTTTAGTTAAGCTGGGAAATGAGTGGATTTCAAATTGGATACCTCCTTTTAGTTAAAAGAAAAGGTACCAAAGACAGGTAGGATCACCTTGATTTCTTTCAGTAGTGAAGGTACTCCAGCAACGCTTAAAAGTGAAGTAAACGACACAAACACGAAAATTGCAGCCACTCTTTTCTGTGATGAGAAAAAGGATAGAAGTTAGAAAAACATCCATGCTACATGAGTGGATCAATTGTTATTCAGAAATAATAATAAAAATAAAAGATAAGTTGAACTTCAAAAGCAAGATAGACAAGAACTTG
This sequence comes from Hibiscus tridactylites, assembly GCA_958450335.1. NCBI lineage: Eukaryota > Viridiplantae > Streptophyta > Magnoliopsida > Malvales > Malvaceae > Hibiscus > Hibiscus tridactylites. Next base: position 41,367,829 of record OY288292.1, read on the forward strand.
AGCCATGCATCCAAAAGGCAGGAATAATTATGATGAACAATAGGATAACGTGTTAGTCATATTACTTCTATTTCTTTATCACAACGTGTCATAATAAAATTTGTTGCAAGCATCCCCACGAAATGGATGTATAGGACTATTGCCTCATCAACCGGATGAAGTGAATATTGAAGAAAAAAGGATTAAATGGTATTTTAGCCCCTAAAATTGTCTCATTATCACTTTGGAACCTAAATTTTTTTGTTAAGCTTAGTCCTTGAACTTTCCAACCATGATGCATGCTAACCCGGTCCATTTTTCCATTATAAGAAAATTCATGTGACACTCTAAGAATGTGCCACATAATATATATTAAATTTGAAAAAAAAAACTAAAAACTTTAACAATTTTAAAAAATCTCAATTTGTAAATCGAAGAAAGTGTGAATTTTTTGGGAATTTAAAGGTTCTTTGTGAATTTTCTTGAAGTTTTTCAAATTTAACATACATTGTGTGGCACGTTCCTAGAGTGACACATAGATTTCTTTCTAACGAAAAACGGACCAGGTAACATGCATCACAATTGGAAAGTTCAGGGGCCAAATTAAACAAAAAATTCTTCCGGTATCAAAGTGATAATGAGGTACAATGTCAGGGGCCCAAATACCATTTAACCCAAGAAAAAAAATAAAATTTGGTACTATACCAATGATGTTTTTAAATTGAAGTTACTTGAGAAAAGTCCACGTCCACAAAAGTAAGCTAGTAGAAGTAGATCTTTGCAGCTCAAAAACATAGGAGACTTGCAATAAAAGGACATTAACGCATGCTGACTATGACATGACAAGCCATCTATAAAAGTCATAACAATAAGAAAAATATTTGTACAGAAAATAAACAACACATGGCTTTAATAAATAGAGTAAAAATCCTTTGCCCCTAACCATGCCTCCATTTATGCCTCATGTTAAAAAAACACTTAAAAATTAAATTAGGAATCTTAACCCTAAATTCCAAATCCTAAACCATACACCCTACACCCTAAAAATACACAATAACCTAAATTCCCTATACCCTAAACTCTAGCCCTAAACTCTAAACCCTAAACCCTAAACCCCTAATTTTATTGTGGAGGTATGATTAGGAGGTAGACGATTTCCACCCTAATAAATATAGATGTTTGCATCACAATGATATAAATGCCTTATCAAACAAGTTTAGGTCAAATTAAGTCAGATTCACCTAAACATAAGAGCAGACATATTTTGACTTGTGCACAAATGGTTGTACTCACCACAACTGAAGACAGGGAATGCCCCAAGCCCGAAAATACCGTTCCAATACACAGTGTAAGGAGCATATAAAGAATAAGTCGAAGCCAGTAGTATTTCCACTCCCTTGACATAATTAATAACGACCTCCAAGTCAAAACTGCAATCCGTGTGGCATTGCTAGCCTTTCCCTTGCTTTTGAGAAGAGGACCTTCCTGTGAATGCAACAAAGTGAACAAAAATTAAAAGGGGTGACTTACAGCCACCAGAAGGCTCCAGGAAATCATTCACGAAAAAGGCTTAACATACGTTACAAATAGAAGTCAGCCAGCTAGACTCCATCATTCAGTTACCTTTTCTCATTCTAACTTTTAAACTGTACACCTGAGGCATGTTAAACTATTGATTGAACTTCGCAATTCAACCAAATGGTTCACCCATCTCCATTAGGTGAATCCACACAAGGCTTGGGTTCAACCCTCAGCACTTGCAGATTCCCCTTTCCTAATATCCCCTAGGCCTTGGCCTCCTTTGCACCAAAAACAACTATTGCTAGTTGTGTATAGTAAAACTGTAAGAATTTGGGGCACCATTATATTAGAATCTAGCACATGCCCCAAATAAGAGCCAGATATACATGATAGCACATATAATTAAAGCTTCCTAGTACCCAGTATCCTATTAGTAAAAGCCACGAAATGATAAATGGTTATGGTTCAAGACAAATAAGAATACATATTGTACCCTCTCTGTGAGTCTTAGTATCATAGTTTCAACTGCAGCTGCATCAGCTGATGATTTATATGTTGCCTCAAGAGTACGAATTGCAACAGCAGTATCCATGTTCACAGCTGAGAAGTCCCCATTGTCATCCTGTTACAATGTACCAGCTCATACAAATTAAGTTCTGAAATAGCAACAATATTGACTAGAAAGTAGAAGCCATTATTCAAGAGTGAGACAATTAAAAAAAACAGCAACAGTTTGTTTTATACCAAATAATATAAAACACCATACAAGTATTTCTAATCCTCTTAATATACCATCAAGCCAAATCATCCAATAGCTTTTGAGATCTGACTCAAAAGTTCTATAGATTCTATTCTTATTCATATACTTTTGGGGTTTTACTTGTTCTCTGTAAGTACCATTGAGGTTTTGAACTATATTGTACTTGATGAGAATCATTGAATACCTGCCAATTTTTGCACATTGCAATGATCCTGTCAAAATCTGTATTTATGGCACGTAGGAAGTGATCGGACGGACTTTGCATAATTGGGCAAGGGAATCCAGCATTTGAGAAGTGCTTCATCAAGAAAAAGGAGATAAATTAGAACAATAAGAAGGAAAGATTTGTACTCTTAAGGAATATTAAGAGAAAAACAATTTGGATGCTTAAATGGATTCTATCTTCTTCTCTTCAATCCACATTACAGGAACCAAGTGCATGTCTGAAAGAGTCTTTAAACGACCTTCCTTTTCTTCCATATCAACTGATAATAGAAAATGAAAACAAAGACAAGAGATCCAAAATAAGTATACTCGTGTTATCACTTACCTGCAAGCAAGCTAATGTTTCCCCGAAAAACAAGGTGTTCCCATTTGAGAGCAGACAAATACGATCAAAGAGGCCAAAAACTTCTGTACTGCTCTGGTAAATGGTGAAAATGAGAGTGCATCCTGTGCTTGCAAGTTTCCTTAGTGTTACCATCATCAAAAGGGCAGAGACACTGAAAATATATAAAATAAAAATAAAAATTTAGTAACATCATAAATGATCTTAATTCTATGGAAAGTAGATGACACATCAATCATACAGTCAGCATTGTAAAACATTCAGGAGAAAAGTAACAAATAACAGTAAAAAAAGTTCTAAGAATTAAATTAAGGAAAATAAATGAAAAATTATACCTGTCAAGATGATACAGAGGCTCATCTATGAATAAGATACGAGGTCTCATAACAAGTTCCCGCGCAATACTAACACGCCTTCTTTCACCCCTAGCAAGGCCTTTCATATAGCAGTGGCCGCCAATCAGTTTGTTTGCGTAGTCACCCAAGGACATGGCTTGGATGGCTTCCTCTACCACACTCTTTTTCTGACAGAAAAAGCCAGGAAGTTGGAGCAAAGCTGAATAGTATAGATACTCCCGAACTGTGAGAGAACCAATTAGAGTAGTTTCTCTGTCAACAAATCCCTGCAAATTGGATGTTTCAAGTATATTAAACATTTTGGATAGTAATCCCTCCAAAATGTTTCATGCGAGAATAGTAATCACTTTCAGCAGAAAAGAATCACTCTGTCCAGATAAAACCACAGTAAGCATCAAAAGTAACATCTAGTAACTTCACCGTCCATGAAAATATAACTGAAACTCACATATGAACCATAAAGCAAGCGTGTTTTCGTCCCATTAATGAATACTTCGCCATACATTTTAGCTGAAGGATGTAATCTTCCTATATTCAAGAAAAAAAGAATTCAGCCCTAAAAATCTGAAATTAAACAACAGAAAAGCATAAAAGGACTTCTTGTTAGTTAAGTAGCCAATACAAGTGTCATACTAAAAGACCTGCTATAGCCCTCAGTAGCGTAGACTTCCCAGATTTTGCAGGACCCATGATTACTGTCATCGTGCCAGGTAATGCATAACCATTGGAACTCTTCACAACCTTATCAGAATATTTCCTTTTTCCCTTGATAGTAACAGCCAACTCTTTCCACACAACCGACGCACCAGCAGTTTTTCTAACAACAGCTCCACCTTCTGGCAGCGGCGGTGACGGCAAGGACCCACTATTGAGTTTTGAGAGAGACGGTGAGACTGGCGTATTTGCAGCATTGATAGAGTCACCTCCTTCCTCCACCCTGGCATCGATATCTGTATCTTCCCACTCAGGTGAATCCTCAAATGAGATAGGTTGCCGGAGAGAGCCAGGTTTACGCAGATAGAAAAAATTACTCGAGGGCACCCTACTTGCTGGACTACTGGCTGAAGAGGAGGAAGACCTATAATTGTCTGACTGAGACTGTATTTCTTCCATTTTATAACTCCTGATTCCTAAACCTTGGAAAGCAACAGCCCTGGCAAATTATTTGGGAAACTTACTAGCACCCCACTTAACAATTAAGGGATGAGATTAACTGAAAACTGCATGCATGATTGTTGTACCATCCACACTTTCAATGCCTTCACAACCCTAATCAAAACATTGTGTCACCTGTTCAATGAAAACAACTATTAACCAACTAATATTAGGTGTTAGAATTTAATTTTCCTTGTAAAAAATTGTATTTGAGCTTGAAAACCACAGCCTATATTCAATACAAGGAGCTAATTAAACAAAAGATTGTTCATCATTTCACCCAAAATCAAGAGAAACTCAACTTCCCATGAGATAATAGATAATTCAACATCATCAATGGAGCACAAAATCAAAAACCAAATCAAAAGCTCAGTATCACAATATCACAAAAACCCAGTAATCTACATGAAAGTAACATGTTTTCCAGCATACAAAAACAAAATACTAACCGACTTGAGCTCCCCCCTGACAACTAAAACTTCCCAATACTCCATTTCATAACTAAAACAAGATAATGCAATAAAATACTCCAAAAACGAAAACTTTAACAAAAAACATGAACAGCATAGTAACTAAAACAGAAACCACTTTTTTTTGTAGAAAGAACAAATTATTGAACCGGCCAAGTAACTTGCTCAGCTCAAGATGCTGAGTTACATAAAACCAACAAACACAGAACCCCAAACCTTGAAGTGTCGGCCTTCTCTTAGTATCTCAAGTACCCAATAGCAGACAAAACCAAAAACTAAAAGAAGAAGAAGAAGCAAGAGATAAAGGGTGGAGTGAGTAAGAGACAAACCTGGATCTGAGTAAGAACCACAATGGGATGGGAGAGATAGAAAGAGAAAAAAGATGAATGTGAAAAGAGAGTGTAGTGACAAGTGAGTCACTGAGTTAAATTCAATGAAACAAGTAAATGACTCTAAAAACTCGGCAAATGTTCCCGGGTTACTTGACCCGCTTTTGTCGGGTTTCTTTTTTTTATACTATTGCTTTGCTTCGTTGCTGGCATCTCTCTGTCTACTTAGTACACTTGACTGAATTGTTTATATATAAACGTTTATACATTTGGTTAATTAATCACAGAAAGAGTCGCTAAGTTCTGATCCACATTTTTATTTGATTCTTCAAAATATCACGATCTTCTTAATTGAGTCGTTCTTTCGATCTAACGTTAATCTAGCTACCGTTCAGTGTAACTTTTGACTACCGAACGAAAAATTTTCACCGTATACCCCGCGTTTGTGTCTCTTCACCAAATTTTTGCGCTTGATTTTAGTTTTAAACATTCATTTTGAAAAAGCTAGAATTTTCAACATTCCCAAACGGTATTTCTTCACACAAACCTCTATTTTGCCAGCTCCGCTTAACAGAGCCTTATACATTAAATATTAAGGTGTTAAATAAGTGTATATCTATTGTATTGACATGATTTTTTAGATTATTATCCTATACACGGTCGGTGGAAAACTGAAAGTTTCCACAAGTGTCTTAGTTTTAGGGTCTATAGTCTTAATTTAGGGTGTAGAGTTTAGGGGTTTAGGTGAAGGGTTTAGAATTTAAGGATAGTGCCTAGAATTTAGAGTTTAGGGTTATAATTTAGAGTTTAAAAGTTTGGGTTTTATTTTTAGGGTAATATAGTTAGGATTTAGGTTTTAACTTGTAAACCCTAAACTATAATCATAAACTCTAAATTCTAACCACTATCTTTAAATTCTAAACCAATATATCTAAACCCCCTAAACCATATACCCTAAACTAAGACCCTAAACTCTAAAACTAAAGCGCTTATGGAAACTTTCAATTTCCACCGACAGTATATAAAATATTTATCATTTTTTTTCTTCTAATTCTAAGAATTTGATTTATGTGCTTTAAATAAATTCAACAACAGTTCAACGGTAGCATTAAATGTTCAATTTGATAGTTTACACCGATGGAGTGATTTAATTGATATAATACTAATAATTTAAAGATTTAATTAGAATGCTTTGAAGTTTTGGGACTAGTTTAAAACACAACTCATGGTTTAAGAACTTTGAATGGAGTGTGTGTTTGATTTTCTCTTTTTGTAAGGGTCGCTTTAAATTTATATTCTTAGGAAGAGAAGAAACATAATGATGTGTTTTTTGCCAACGGGCCATTTGAAAAAGCGCTCCCCCTTCATTCCTTCACATGATTTATTCTACTTTGAGATTGAAAAAAAATATATATATACAAAAATGAGATCATAAAGTATTTTAATCATCAACTTTTTATTTTGAGTGAAAATATTTTTTTAATAAAAATTGTTAATCAACTAACGTTAAATAGATTGACAGTATATATTGACATGACAGTGTCACATAAATAAATATGTTAACTTGAAAGATTGTCACGTCAATCAAAAATTAATTTTATAAAATTATATAGAATATAAAATTATTTTTCCGCTGATGTGTCATTTTGTCAAGTCATTTCAAACTGTTTACCGTCAGTTAACCAATAATTTTCATCTGCAGATTTAACTATTTTGACCCAAAATAAAACGTTAAGGGTTAAATTGTAAAATAATTATTCAGTTAAATGTTTGAGACATTTCTTGACATTATGACAAATGAGATATGTGACCATTCGTTAATTTTTTTACCATGGAAATTACAAAATCTAAATAATTAAAATTATTTAAATTCTTAAATTAAAAATAAATACATTTAAATATTTTTAAAGTTATATTTTTTTCAAAAAAAATTATAGTTTTTTTAATATTATAAAATATAATAGATAATAATAAGATATCAATTGAACTAATGTTCAATCAACATAGTTTTAACTTTCTTAAAAATGGATAACAACTAAAACCTAATGTATAATTTAGTGCATCTTACTAACAATGAATCCAAACTTGGAAATACTTTTAAGTTATTGCCATACAGCAGGCATAAAATAACATGCTTTATTAAGAAAGTTTCATGTAATTCATTTTTCTTATCTTAGCTATATACTGAAAAATATGTTGATATACAGACCATGTAAATATTCGTCATTTTTATGGTTTTATTCAAGGTTTAAGATTATGAATTTAGTGTTTGTATTTTATAATTTAGAGTTTGGAGTTTTAAGATTAGTGATTTAAATTTTAGATTTTATTGTTTAAATAGGAAAGATTGTGTAAAATTTTTACATAAGTTTGTCAGATTTAGGGTTTAGGGATTTAGTTTAAGTTGTATAGTTTAGAATTTAAGATGTATGATTAGAGTTTATAGTTTAGTGTTTAGAATTTTAAGGTTATGAATTTATATTTAAAATAGAAATTGTTGTGCAATTTTTTTACTTATATTTTTTAAACAATTTTTTACTTATATTGTGTATCAAAAATACAATATTGTATATATTATATTATATTTGATTTTCTAAAATATTATATCCGTTCAACAAAGGTTGAGTGTAATAATGAGGTATATTACTATCCCAATAAAAAATTTAAGTTCAAACTTGGAAACCATTTTCTTAAAAGAAAAAAACAACAACGAATTATAAAAATGAATCTAAAAATGACATATACCGTAAAAACTGTCATATCCAATATTAATCAAATCTACATAATTGCATCGTTGAAAAAAAGTTGTAATCCCTTCTCAAGAATTTGCATCCACGAGATTTTCCACTCTTCTATTTTGTTCTCTTTCATATCAATCATTTGAGAAATTTGCTTTTCCCTTTTTCTTTTTTGTTTGCAACCAAAGGTAGGGAAAATAATTAATTCTTAAGCTGTAGATATTTTTACTAAAGGATATATTGTATATGGGTGAGTTTAACGTACGGCATATTTATCGTGCGATTAAAAGACGATAAATTTCAAAATTTATTTTTAAACTGAAAATGTTAAACTTCTTGATAATATTTTCGGTTAGTTTTTTGAGTTTTTTCTGCAAGTATCTATACTTATTTTGTAAGTTTTGATATTTTATTCCAAATTAAAAATTTGTCAAAATAAGTATCAATGCTTGTAAGAAAACAAAAAAAACAAAACAACCGGATATATTATTAAGAAGTATAATATTTTCAGTTTGAGAATAAATTTTAAAACTTGTCGTCTTTTAACCGCATCTCATACCTACTCATACCCTATTCCATATATGAACACAATACCTCATAGTTGCTTTTCCTTTAAGTATAAGATAGTACCGTTACACGTTAAAATAAATTAAAAATGTGAGGGCCACATGCACTATGCATTTCAGGCCCCTTTTTTTTTCTTCTAACCCAATAATACTCGAAAGACTTCTTGGAGAAAATGTTCAAAAAAGTAAAAAGAAAAATTGTAATTAGATATATGATTCGGATTTCGTTTCGCAAATTTAAATGATTATTATCATATATACCCGTGATGAAATTTTTTTATTATACAAGTTGTTTTATTTTAGGATTTCATGATTTAGTTTAAAGTTTATGACTTAAAGGTTTAAGTATGAGATTTAAAATTTAAGGTTTATGGTTAGAATTTAAAATTCACGAGTTATAATTTAGGGTTTAATATTTAAGATTTTAGGGTTAGAGATTTAAATTTTAAATTTTAAAGAAAAAATAGACATGTATTTTTTATACTATCGAACATTAACATCAAATCTAAATTTGGATATTGTTATTTTTTTTATTCTCCTATCTTTTTCAATCAACTTTACATAGTATTGGTATGATTATAAGAAAACGATAGTTTCTTTTGTTAAAAAAGGAGAAAATAATAATGTAGGTAGTTATGGCTATTGAGTTTCCTCTCATAAGAGAAGAGGGTGGTCGAGGAAGTGTATTCTCTTTTCTCGACTATTTTTAAACTTTTTTCTCTTATACAGATTATTTTTTTTCTATTTTCGACCACCATACTATCTACAACTCTTTGGTTTAAACTATCGAAGTAAACTATCTCAAACATTCACCAATCATTATGGTACATTCTCCGTATCCCTTGTTCGGCATCTATCACTTTTAGACATCAACATGTAGTAAATTTTTTCTATTTTATTCACAAATGGATTTCCAACTAGTGTTTTGAGCCGTGCTTACTATTTTTCATTCAAAGTATGACTTTTCAAGGTACGTTTTAACATATGTTAGATGTATCATCTTCAATTTATTTTTTCTTATGATGTATATTAATTCAAGTGTGTTTTATTAAATGTATTCAATTATGCTTATGTACATTAAATAAGTTATTTGACTAACGAAATTCGTTTTTGACTATTATATTGTTGACATGATAATTTATGTGTCATATTATAAGGTAGAGAGACTTATTTGATTTTTTTGGAAAGTTCAAAAATTATTTATTTCCAAGTAAGAAAAATATTGATAATTATTAAACTTTAAAAATTATATAAAAATCAAAGCTATATTTGATTTTTTAAAATAAATTAAAAATATTTGAAAATAAATTAAAATATATAAAAAATAAAATTAAAATTTCTAAAAAGTATTAAAATATTTGAACTTCAAGAAAAAAAATATAAAAATCCTAAAAATTAAAATTATATAAAACCAAAATTATATTTAAGTAAATTAGAATACTAAAATATTTAAACACTAAAAAATTATTTAAAATCATAAAAATAAAAATTTTAAATAAACTAAAATTATTTGAAAAGTATTTGAAACATTAAAATAATTAAAACATATAAAAAGTATTAAAATATTCTAAAATGTATTTTTTTTGAATTAGCTAAAAATGTATTGAACTTATAAAATAAGTAAACAAATTAAAAATATTCAAGAAAGTGTTAAAATTTTAAAGATTGTAAAAATAAAAGTTATAAAAAATCACACATTTTAAGAAAATTTCTCCTACTAGCTGAACTCTATTGTTATTCTTTCTAACGCATTTTTAATATAATCAATTTTGCATTGGATTAACAATATTTTTTTTTGTGATTCTCTTCTATAATTTAAAATGGGATGAAGTATGAACTATATCGGTACTCATGAGTATTATTTTAGAGGTCAAAATTTGTTTTTTTTATGATACAACTTGCACAAAGAAATAATATTGGCTCAAAACATCAATTTTTGATCTAGCATTCATTTCTAGAACGCTTATGGTTGGTATGATGAGTTCTAAAGTTTTTTTAATGGGTATTTTTATAGAACTCATTCAATTTTGACACCAAAAAATTTTAAAAAAATAATATTTTACGAAACTCGTTATATCAACACAACAAATTTTTTTAAAAAATATATCTTTTTACAAAACTCGTCATACCAACCACATGAATTCTAAAAATAGATGTTAGATCAAAAATTTAGTTTTTCTTTTCTTTCGGGTGTGACATCCGTAAATAATATATAAAAAACAAAAATTCTTTTGGCTAAAAACAGAGTTTTTTTTACCAAATAGCGAAACAGACTTTTTTACTTCTTGTGCATTCATATTTCAAAGGGTAAAATTTTGATACACAGACTGTGTAAAACTAATTGATACACAAACATGTATATTTACATTATAAAACTAAAATTTTAAATTTCCAACCCTAACCTTAAAAAAACTAAACCCTAAACTTTAAATCCTATACCCTACACACTAAACATCCTCTAAAACTAAAAGGCATGTGTAAAATAAAATTTACACTGTTTGTGTATCAAAGTTTTTTTTTTCAAATATATTTTATGCTGGAAAGGCTGGAATAGTAAAATGTGTTTCAAAGTCCAAATTTCCATCTTCTTATTGGGCTTTGAAATGGGTTTCAACTTAGTCCAAGAAAACATTAACGTGAGTGGGCATTTTATAGTCCTAAAGGGAATTGTTAACCGTATTTCTTGGATTCATAGCCCAAAGCTAAAACTGGACTCTGTTTCCGATTCAACCGTTTCAATCACGATTCAGTATTACATCAATAAAAAGTTAAAGGCTAAACTACCTATTTAGTACCCTATTTATTTTCGTGTTTTTACTTTGGTCATTCATCTATTTTTTTGGTAAAATGGTTATCTAACGTTACTTTTTGTTTGGGTAAACTTATCAGAGTTCACTTTTGTTTAGTACGCTATCTATTTTGGTCATCCAATTAAAAAAAAAGAATATTCTTGTCACTTATGTTTTCGACCGTTTCCGTTTTGATCACCCAATTTAATCTTTTTTTCTTGTTAAATAGTATCTGACACAGAAACCAAACGTTTGTAAAAAACAATCTAAACCATCTTCATCATATCATCAAACATTTCAACTCACCTCATCTTCATAACCATATTTCAAATTCTTAGTAGTAATAACAGACCTGCCACTTTTTCCACGCTCAAGGAACATGATCTTCATTTGTTTACGTTGAAATGACTTATCTATTTGATTCTCTTCTTAAAGTTCCTCCAGCTTCTGTTACCACACAAAAAGATAAGCAGGCGTTAAGTAGCCAGAAAAAAGGTTTAGAGTCTCCAAAAGACTAAAATGGATGACTAAAACGGTAACGGTCGAAAACATAAGTGGTAAAAATAATTTTTTTTTAATCAAATTGGGTAACAAAAATAGAACCCACACTCAACAAAAGGACCTCCGGTGAAGTTTATCGTTTTTGTTTTTATTTTAGTAATTCGTCATCAGAAAATCAACGACAAAGCTGACATGTCACCACCTGATTATGCGGGAGAAAATTAAAAAATATCACATCAACTTTCTCGTTAATTTGTTAATGGTAGGGTACCAAAATAAAAATAAAATGTAATGTTAGATTATCATTTATCAAAAAAAACTAATTTAATGACAAAAACACGAGAATAAGTATAATATCAAATAGATAGTGTACCCAAAGTTAAAATTTTCATCATTAGCATGTTTTTACACGGGTTCAATTCAAATTCTGTTATGAGTATCCGACGAGAAAATACTTTAGCATTATATATTTCCCGTTAAATAGAGTTTTTAAATGACACTGTGGAACCAAAATTCTATTAATTAGGTCTCGTTTCATATTGTTTTTTTTAAAATATTTTAGTCAAAACTATTTTTGGAGTTTTAATCTAAAAAAATGTAGAATAGATAGTTTTTCTCGATTAAAAGTGCTTTTTAGTTTAGTTTGAAAAGTGGTTTTTAAAAGTTAAAATTATAGCTTTTAACTTTTTTCAAATTAAAGGCACTTTTAAACAATATTACTTATTTATCCTTATTTATATCATGAACTTTTTTATATTTTTAAAAATAATGTTTAAGCTAAACATTTTATTTTACTAAGGGGGTTTTATTTTTCAATGTTTCATGAGCTCTTTATTTTCTAACTTATTCTCAATGGTTATGTTGTAATAATAAAGTTTGAATTGTATTTTATATAACAAAAAGAAGAGAAGTAGATGATAAATTAATTTTCTCCGAAGAAAAGGTGGGGATTTAAATATTTTTAAAAGAATTAACTTTTTCATTTTTTTTGAAGAGAGCATTTGTCAAACACAATTGTTCAAAAAAGTTTTGTTATATCGAAAAGAACAGATTGTTGAAGTTTGAATTTAAGTATTTAGATAAAAACAAATATTTGCAAAAATATTTTTGGAGTTGATCAAATAGTTTTTTTTGCTCAGCAATTGATCAAACATTTTAAAAATGATTTAAAGTACACAAAACTTGAAAATTCGTTTAAAAATGTTTTCTAACTTAATCGAACCTTTTCAAAAAAAGTATTATCATTCTTGCACTTAAAATAATATTTTTCAGGCTTTAAGAGAAAAAAAAAAGATTGATTCCCTATGTAAAAGGACTGATCATTTTGAGATCCACTGATTGGCCTAGTGGCCGAGGATGCTTATCTTGTCCCATCTTGTATGAGTTCAAATTTTTGCATGTGAATGTAATACTTCTCTATTTATTCAAAAGAGGACCAACCACTTTTTGAAAAGTAAGCTCTTGATTTTTTGGCTCCAACCATCTAGTGTAAAGGGATTGATTCTTGAGAAAAGAGATCAATCCAATGTCGGTCCAACAAAAAATTATTAGATGAGCCTAGCTCACCACGTCATTCATGGTCTCACCTAATAACTTTTTTTCATGTCATTTTTTTCAAAGTAAATATTTACCTCTTTCTTATATGTAACTAAGGAGTGAGTAGTTACTTAAAATTTACATTGAATTAAGTGAATAATATTGGATGGACCATATAACATGGTGAGACTGGCTCATCTAATAATTTCTCCTGTCCAACAGTAAAATCTTTGAAAAAGATCAACCGCTTTGATAAAAGGATCAATCCCTTTAATTGTAAAAGCTAAAATTCTTTGTAGGCAACAAATATTTTGCACCTCCAACGGTTATAACTCATCTCAACAGTTATAAATGACTCGAAACGTATTCCACACTATATGTACAACATAATAACACTTGAAAAATGTTATACCTATCCAAGTTAAAGATCAACAGAAAAAGTTTTCAATTCTTTATTCTTTCATTTCTTTTGTAAATATTTATAGAGTACTCCATCGTATATTTTTAGTGTTCATTCTTTATGAGTTTAATCTTAACAAATACTCACCTGGAGAGGTATTCATTATTTACACAAATCAAATCTTGTAAAATGGAACGATTCTAGTTTAATCTTAGAAAAACTAGAGTGGTTCTATCTTAACTATCGAAAGATAGAGTTGTAAATGTTTAATATTGTCCTTGAAAGGTTCAACTCAAGCTAACAAATTGGAAAATTCTTAATGGTTAAAAGCTAAGATAGTGAATGTAGACTTTGGTTAAGAAAGTCAAATCACCCTAAATGGATTGTGTCAAATTATTTAATTTTTGATCAAGTTTCCACAAAATATTTTTAAAGTCAATTCACCTTCCTCTTGTCGATTTTTGGTTGATTGATCGAGCTAACATAAACTCTACAATCGTAAACTTTTAAACTTTAAAATTATTAAGTTTATGTAAATTTTAGTTTAACCTTTGTGTATCAAAACATTTTTCATATATTAAGAAAATGATAGTACATCATTTCGTAGTCATAACAAAAAGTCAATAATCGGATAAAAACAAAATAATGAGATATTTGAAATTGAAGAAAAAAACTATAAAATAAGACGTGATGAAAAGGAACAGACTAACAAGACATGAAAAGTCAAACAATGAAGTTCTCTATTGAAAATTTGAAACGATGGCTTTCCACTAAATTAAAAAAAAAAACTAATGTAAGAACAACTCCATTGAACTTTGATTATTCTGATTAAGATTCCAACTACTCTGGACTCTGTTACATTTGTTTACTTTGAGACAATACATTCTTATATTCTAATCCAAATAAATAATACCTTTATTCACCCATCCTTTTCTCAACAATTTGAAAAGGGTTATTGTCTCTTTTTGAGATAATTATAATCATGAGTATCTGATTTATTGGCTGACTAATCTAGATAAGTACTGTAAAGCTTCATTATAGGGGGATTTTTTCTAATCTATTGGCTTCATTCATAATTTAAGAATTCGAACCTCTAACATTACTTAAAAGATTCAGTGTCTCATCCCACTAAACCAACTTATTGTTAGTAAAACCTATAAATTAATCCAATAATAAGTTTATATATCAATCAAACACTAAGAGTATTTTAAAAATAATAATTTCAACACTTTAATGAGAATAGTTGTTAGTGTTAATAATTTAGATTAACCAATAACAACATATATAGAAACAGTGACCAAATTATATCGAATTAAACATACGTCGACTAAAATTCAAGTTTTGCGTGATAAAGGAACTAAAACCATAATTTAGACCTAAAGTTTTAAGAAAAAAATAATATGAATATATAAATTATAAAATCTAAGATGATGTAGCGAATTTGTACGGCCTAAAAAGATCTTTGAATTTGATTGATCGTGCGATAATTTTGTACGGACTTGAATTGACATCAGCAAATGGTTGAATTTTGTACTTTATGATTTCGTCTTCATCATCTCACCAGCTCAACCAACTTCCTACATCTTTCCTTGCTATAAAATTAACATGCCTACCTTTGATTTCTAGGGAACGTAATTTAAAGATATACAATACTTTCGTACGTTTCATTAAATTTGTTGTTTTTTTATTTTTTAAAAATTTATATAATTATTTTAAATGTTTTAACTAATCAAACTTTATAAAAATATATATTTAAAAACTACTGAAAATTTTCCGAACAAATTTAAAAACTATTAAATTCAAAGTTTTTAAAATATATTTTATCAATAATGGTTTTCAAGTAATAAGAACTCCACGTTGAACAAAACTGACAAAAAATTAATACGCAAGAAATTTGGTGGACAAATGGAGTACATAATTACTAACATACACATGTTAGGCGTATGGACTGATTTGAACTTTTCTTTTACAGTTTTTTCAAGTATTATAATGATTATCCCAGTAAAAAAAAATAAGTATGATTATCAAATGTAGTCCATAATTTTAATATATATATATATATATATATATATATATATATATATATATTTATTCTTCTACTTTGGATTTATATTTTTTATTCATTTTGTTGTGTTTGTTTCTTTTGCCTTGTGGCACACCTCTATCTTATCTTATGGTACGCTTTTTGCCTATCATTACGATAAATTTACGTTTGTGTAAAATTTTTCACTATGGTCATTTTTTATTTGTGATTATTAGTGGTATTCAATAGTTTGATTCCCTTTTATGATTGTTTGTCGTTGCATTCAGACATGTTTAGCGAAGTAACCTACAAAATTATTTCACTCATTACGCCTACATCACTTCTTAAGCATTTAGCCAGATAAAATAGTTACGTTCACAGTAGGCAAGTTTTTATAGATTACGATGTCAATTTTAAAGGAAAATATCAATTTTCGTAGTTAAACAGGTCATTTGGGCACAAAACTCTATAAATAATAATGTCAGCCATAAATTAATTAAAGCTCAACTCGATTCAATATGGTCTACCAACACATTTTCAATATTCATATATAATAAGGTTTTAATTTTTTATGGTTAACATATAATATTTTTATAATTAAATTTGAATAAAAATAAGTTATATAAAAAATGAATAAAAATAATTTTATTGTTTAGTTTAGTTTTGAGCTAGACTGAATTAATCTGAAATATAAATCATCTTGTTTAGTCACGGCCCGGACCGGACATGGTGCGGCAACACCACCAGCTGGGCAGCTGACTTAGCCCCGGATCACGCCTTGCATCACGGACACCAACCGTGCTCTGTCAGTTTCAATAATTTTTTAAACCTCCACCGATTAATATATACAAAATAAAAAAAAAAAACGAAAACGATTAGCAGTTATCATAACATGGACCGTACATTTATTTATATAACAAACCGTACTAATCACGACTTCTTTTTTCCCCCTTTTAAAATAGTGATAGCCATCGTGGTCGTCGTCGTCTTAACCGGCAAAAGCAAGCGAGCTTACGTGCCAATGACTTTGACAGTTGAAAAACTTTAATATTTTACTCATAAATAAACAACAACTTGTCCTTTTAAAATCATAACTTCTTTCCATTTTTTTGACTAAAGACTGCATATCCATTTGTTTTCCTTATCAAATAAAGGAGAAAAGTAAACCCCTTACGTCTCTTCCAATTACTTCTTTTATGGTTTAATGCTATTTTTGGAATTAGTTAATATTTTGAACTATTATATTATTTATATATTTTTTTAATTAATAATGGATTATTATCACATACCTTATCAAAAAAAAATTAATTCTAACCAAAGGAGAATATTACACACGATGATAAGGCAATTTTAGAGCAATAATTTTTTTAATTATTATTTGAGAAAATGGCTCCCAAAATATATTATTTGGCAAAATGACCCCCAAACTTGCCACGTCGGTGGACCTCGCGTTGTGTAAGGTGCGAGGTCGGATATCGCGTTCTGCACAACGCGATTTCCGTCTATGTGGCCTTGTTGTTTGTGTTAACGGTTTTACAGTACCTCGCATTCTGCAGAACACGAGGTCCACGAGAATTTGAAAGGGCGGCTGAATATATCGCACAGACCTCGCGTTCTGCAGGACGCAAGTTCTGTGCAACAGTGGCCTGAAGAACAGGGGAAAACAAGTGTGGGTAGGCCTGTTCGAGCCCAATTTCGGGCGTGTAAACCGTATATTTTTAGCGATCATCGAGTTTGGGTCGCAGTACTGGAAATTCTCTATCGTATGATACCAACATAGTTAATTTCCGTCCATTCTACAATGGTTTAAAATGGATTCGAAAACCCTATGTTATCATCCTTTTTTTATAATGAAGTTGCATTTGAACAAATGTCGATTGTCGGTTTAGTAATCCCATAAAATTTATTTAAAACTGAAATTAAATAAATACTTTAAAGTTTAATTATAATAGGTAAACAAAATTAAAATACGGCATTATAAAAATCAAATGTGTGGAATATAAATATTAAAAACATAAGTACAAAGCAGTAAAAGAAAAGACTAAAAATGCCTATGTCCACCCGTTCCGCAGTCGGGTGGATGACGATCACGAGCCGGATACCTCCGTCCATCGTGTGGTGGTCCCTGGTCCCCATCATCCTGACCATCGTGTGCGATATGCAGATCTGTGCTGGGCCCAGACGGGGAGTAAAACAAGCTACCCATCGGCGTACTCTCCACAATGCGAAAGTCATACTGAGATTGCAACTGTGGATAATCGATAAGTTGAAGGTCAGTCGTGGGCGTATGGGGACGATAGGCATCAGAGGAGCCGAACTGGGGTGGAGTCATCGTCTACTAGAAACTCGATGGACCGTTATAAGTATGAAATGCTGCGCCAGAAGATGATGCCCCTCCAGTGTCATGTCGTGGTCTCGGACCGCGCTGCGTCGACTGCCTCTGGCTCTGACTCTGGTTCGCTCGACGAGTGCCGCGTGGGCGATTTTGGGGTTGCTGGGGAAGCCCTGCATCGCGCTCGGCCTGAGTAAGGATATGCGGCAGCCCATTGAGCCTATACCACTGGTCATAATTGAAAGCGACCGAATCAGCCCCTTCCATAATTTGTTGGAGAAGCAGTGGGCGTTGGGAAAATCGATTACCCCAAATCGCTATCCAGGGAGCGTGGTACTCAGACCAGTCAACCTACGCCTTCCTCTGGCGCGTAAGATTGTGGAAGCGGTCCATATTTTGCAGAACGGTTGGAACATTTTGGAAGAACCTGAACTGTCGGAGAACTCTATTCGTAGCATGCCACACGCAAATTTCGTAGTTGAGCAGCGGCACGACGGAAATCCAGAGGTGTTGGTCACGCAGAATATCCGGTGGAGTAATCTACCGAATCTCCTCTGAATCGTAGGGCCTCCACACAAACTAAAAAGAATGAAAACGTTTGTAATGGTTATATGAAATATTATTGGAAAAATTAGTATGAAAAAATTCAAATTAATTTTCGAATTACATGTTCCTCCGTCAAGCCATCGAAAGCATGCCTGAATTCTTGTTGGGAGTTCGGCAGGCCGGTGTGGGTCAGTGTGCCGCTCCACCTATAATTAATGAAAAAAAAATCGTTAAATAAAATAATTTAAAAATAAAAAAATATAGTAGATTATGTAGTACCTCCGTAGAAGCGGAAATAAAATAGTGGTGGGTTGTCTAAGCTGTAGTCTCAAAATAGGCATCCGAAACCAAACCCAAGCCTGTAGGAGTAAACAACATCCTCCCATCGATGATCTTGAGGCGTCAACGTTTCTGCAGAGCTCTCTGTAAAGAAACGCCAAGACAGTTGATCCCCAAGATTTTCTTCCAGACTCATTTAAATATGTAAGATGACGAAGCCACATCACGTGCACCTTTGTGCGGGATTTTTCTGGCATTAATATTCCGCCAATAATGCGCAAGATGTGGGCACGCGCACACCGCTGTGAAAATAAAGATTTAATAAAGACATCCTAATTAAAAAAAATTGCAACTTCATCCTAAATTTAATAAAGGCATCCAAAAAAATTAGTAAAGGCATCCTAATTTGCAAATATATATACGCGAGTTCATCCTAAATATTTAATAAAGGCATCCTAAATATTTAATAAAGACATCCTAATTTTCAAGTAAATATTTGTAATTACATCCTAAATTTATTAAAAGGATCCTAAATATTTAATAAAAGCATCCTAAAATTTCATAAATCATCGTAATGTTGAAATAAATATTTGTAATTTTATCATAAATTTAATAAAAGCATACTAAATATTTAATAATTGCATCCTAATTTTTAAATAGAAAAAATACCTGAAGTGTAACTTCTTCCGCATCGGGAGGAGGGGTTCCAAATTGACCCTCCAAATATGATAGGTCGATTTTTCCACCGTCCCACACTTCTTCAGGGGGCATCACGCCCATTTGTTCAGCAAATAGGGTTGGCCAATGGGTCAACGCTACACCCGTAATAACGCTGCCGTCTGTAGGCAACCCCAGAATGTAGGTAACATCCTCCAGCGTGATTGTTGCCTCGCCAAATGGAAGATGAAACGTGTGCGCCGAATGGAGGATGTAGGCAACATCCTCCAGCGTGATTGTTGCCGGTGCCGATTACATTTGCTAATGTGGATCAAAGCTGCTACCATTTCCGAAGAAATCTGATTATCGCGCTCTGCTTCTTTCACTCGGGACCTCCGATCACATTTGTCCACCGACATATCACAATATTTGGGAGCTTGTAGGCGGCTGCCATTTACCGCCAAGTAGTGCCTTGAGAGTTTCCAGTAAAACTTTCGAGTCACTTCTTGGGGACTCTTCTCTGAAATTCGCAGCTTGCCCGCACAATCTGCAAAAAGTCCGGAGTTCAAGAAGTGATTAGAAAGACCAGACCTTTGCTTTCTTTTATAAGCAGACCTCCAATCACATTTGCCCACCGGACTATTTTGCATGTAGTGTTTCGACTTTTGTAGATATTTTATCGAGTTGTCTCAATTTACTTATTAAAGAATACATGTTGAAAGTTTTGTTAAATGAAATGCGAATTAAAGTTTTCATTCGAGTTAAATTTACTTATGTTGCGTTTTTTCGTTACTATAAATACCCATCATTTAATATAAATATCGAACAATTCCACCATCATTTCGAATGAACGATAACATAGACAATGTCACTTATGTTGGGAGCTAGCGTTAAATGACTTACGGACATCTCCAAATGTCTAAAATATTCAAACATGTTTTCAATTATTCAAACATAACACGTGTATACAGTAGGACTATTATTAACTCTGAGAAAAGGGACCTCGCATTTCATAGAACGCGAGGTCTGATGAACCTCGCGTTGTACATAACGCGAGTTCACTTTGATTCTGTTGGGATCAGCACGTGAGTTTGATCTATATATTTGTATGCAGATGGATTTTCGTAACCAGTATAAATTTTTCATGATTTTCTGCATATGCTGGAATTTTGAAGTTGTAATTTTTTTGTATTTGCTATTCGTTCATGATTTAATACAGTTCAATCATGATTTTGTGTTCAGTTGGGTTGAGACCCCCGCATGATCCGTTGATTGAAGAATACTTACCGACATATCGCAATATTTGGGAACGTGTGGTCGTTTGTCGTTGTTCGTCAAGAAGTGCCTAGAGAGTGTCTAGTAAAACTTTTCTAGAGCTTCTTGAGGAATATTTTGTGAAATTCGCCGCTTCCCCTAACCATCTAGGAGACTCTTTTCTAAAGTCCAGGGTCAAAGAAGCTAGGGCGGATTCAGATCGACCAGAGTGAAAGAAGCCGGTGCCAATTATATTTCTCCACCTGGATTTTTTTCATATATTGTTTTGTAAATATTGTATCTAGTTGTCTCAATTTACTTATTAACGAATACTTGTTGAAAGTTGAAAGTTTTGTTAGATGAAATGCGAAATAAAGTTTTGATTCGACTTGAATTTACTTATGTGGTGTTTTTCCTTTACTATAAATACCCACGAATTCCACCATAATTTACTCATTCCAAATTCTCTCTAAACACCCAATCTTTGCTTCCCTTATGGAAAAATTTCAAGCAACATTTTATTTTCTCGATACTTATTTTGAGTCAACAATCACCGGCAAAATGTAACTGAAAGATTTAATACAGTTGACAACAATCGAGGTTAGTAAACGCACCGACAAACAAATTTCTTCCTTGGAATGTCGAATCCCATCACCGTCAGCAAACGAAACACACTACGTTATGAAGCTTACGAACGAAACAGACGTTCGTAACATGTATGACCGGCTCAATTCCGTCGGAGCTAGAGACGTCGATTTAAATGTTAAGTTTGATGAGGTCAACGCCGATGAAGGTAGTACGTCTGCACCCGTACAACCTGCTCCGAACACCGAACACGCACCGTCTTCACCGGATGTTGATGCGGCTGCGAACGAGCTGCAGCTTTTTATGTACAGGCGTAGACAAAGAAAACAACAGCTGGTCGAAGAACTAAACCTAAGTTCAGACGTGTCCACTGACTACGATGATTCGGATTAACCATAAACTTCTGAAATTATCTTCCAATTATGTTATATGACGTCTTATTTCATCCTTTATTAATGTCCAACGGACCTCGCGTTATGTAAAACTACTAGTATTCAATTACATTGCTAAAATACAATTGTCTAAGTTATTCAAACATAAATCGAGTTCATAGTACGAGTTTTATTAATTCTGGCGTAATCTCTGTCTCAATATATATAAAGGGACCTCACGTTATGCAGCAGTTGTAGTATTCAATTACATTACCAGACTACAATTGTCTCAATTATTCAAACATGTTCTCAATTACACAAACAGACAATGAGTACACAGTACGATTATTATAACTTCTGACGGAATATCTCCGACAAAGGAATTAAAGCGACCTCGCGTTAGAGGACTGCCTCTCGGGCACCATTATTCCCGACTTGTCCATTATTTGCCTACTTATCGGTTTTAGGAAATGGACAAGCAAAGTTACCTCTCGGAACCATTATTTGCCTTACACAACCAGATTCTCCGGGATTTCAAGTGGCAATAATTTTGCCTATATATGAAGCAGAACCATAAAACGTAAATATATGTTTCAATTGCCAAAACAATTCCTAAAATTTTTCAAGTATTAAAAATTCAGAAGTCTTTCACAAAATATTCAAATGGCCAGACGAGGCGTTACTACTCTAGTTTACTACGATGGGCAGATATTCGTCGGTGCCGAACTCGGCATCCTTTTTCACTGCGAAGATCTGGTAACGCTAAAGCTTCCTAGGAGATTATCGTTCAAGAAGTTGGTAAAGGAACTAGAGGCAAATGTCCCTCATTTCGATAACCACCGTTTGTCCGACGTGAAGTATCAGGTGCCAACATCTATAGCCCCTTTAAGGTACTCTGTATGCCAAATTGCGGAAAATGCTGATATGGACATGATGCTGGAAACCTACTTCGACTATTCATTGGGGGGCCTCGAGCTGTATGCATCGTTCTCCGAGTCTAATCCAGTTATCCAAATACCAAGCTGGGACCGAGCGAATTTCGACTTCGATCCGAATGCCAACGTTGATAGCCCGACCGCAAGTCTACGACGTGATTTTAACCTACTGTGCCAAGACAACGAGTTTGGTGCATTGTCATCTGCTCCTCTAAGGCAGTCGTGCGTAGCTAGTATCGGGTTCGACCTGAACCAACCCCCAAACGATGAATTTGATGCACCAACAAATGCATCGTACAATCCATACAATCCTTATAGTTTTGAGGGGGAGGGAACGTCGGCTCCTTACGTTGCGCACAACCATGAAGCATCATATAGCCGACACTCAATGTATGTCCCTGGCACCGACTACGGTCAACCATCTATGGGGAGACATTCTTCTTTTGGAGGTGAGGGAGCGTCGTCTTCTTACGCTATGCACGACTATGATTCCTCATATGGACGACACTCAACGTATGTCCCTAGCACGGAGTACGTTCAACTATCTATGAGGGGACATTCTTCTTATGGTGATCTTGATTTTGGTCTTGGAAATGCGGTTCATGAGCGATCTCGTAAGAGATCTCCCGCTCATCGACCCCCATCCTTGCCTCCAAGGGTAGTGATCGACGAAGCTCTACTATTCCAGCTCCCGGAGGATGCTTTTGACGAAGAACCGATTAGAGAACCCGGGCCCGACGGAGACAAGCTGGGGCCATTCTATGATGAACCAGAAGACTTGATAGTTCTACCGGAAGACACCACCGTTCCACCACCAGATTTCGACGAACAACTGACTGCCACCAACTTTCCTGTAGACGCAACACCAATTTCTATGTTCCAGCCACCATCCCACTTCACAACGGTTGATATGGATGCAATGGACGTCCCTGATTTTCCGCATGACGACACAATAGATGGCCGGCTCAACCGTTCTGATGGTGAACTGAGAATTGGTATGACGTTCTTGAAAAAGGATATTGCGGTGGCGGCAGTTAAGCAGTCAACCTTCGTCATAATGTTGAGACGACAGTGGATAAAACCCAATCCAGATACTACAAGGCTTATTGCGTCCAAAAAAATCAAGGCTGTAAATGGAAAATCCGTATATCACAATTGAAGAGGGCAAGCGACCGTTGGACAATAACAAAACTTGAGGGGCCCCATAAATACACCGTTCCTAGCCTCAACCAGGATCACAAGAACCTGGATGCAAAGTACCTCGTAGACATCTTTTCGACACTGGTGAAAACAAATCCCACTGTGTCGGTCACCACATGTCAGGCTGCAGCTCTAGCTGTCACCGGCTACCGTCCTCAATATTCCAAAGCATGGTATGCAAGGAAGCGGGCCAAAGAGGAAATGTATGGCCGATGGGAGGAATCTTACAAAGAGTTGCGCCCATGGCTTAATCTCCTACAGAAACACATCCCCAGAATGGTTGTCAAACTTGATACGATTCAGGCATACGAAAATGATCGTGTCGTCCGAGGTGTTTCTCAATTCCACCGGTTATTTTGGACTTTCCCCTAGTGCATCAACGTATTCAAGAACTGCAAACCGATGGTCCAAATCGACGGCACATGGTTGTACGGAAGATATACATAGACCCTACTTCTAGCTATAGCACAGGACGACAATCGCAAATGCGTTCCTGTTGCATTCGCAATCGTCCCGAAGGAGGATTTAGAGTCTTGGAAGTTCTTCCTTTGGAACATACGAAAATATGTCCTTGATCCTGTAATACGAAGAAGGGATGAAGGGGTATATGTTATTTCTAACAGAGGCACAACGATGTTGTGGGTGATACAAAATTTGGGTGACTATTGGAAGCCTCCATACATTCACCACCGTTTTTGCTTGCGACACATAGCCGCAAACTACTTGCTGCAATACAAGAACCGTGATGAACGTCAAATGGTGCTTGATATGGGTACGTCCTTTATGTCATTTTCATTTACTATATTATTTGTTACTCGCTTTCATTTACGACCTTTTTGTATGTGTTTTTCGCCCATAACTATTCAACTGTCATCCCGTAGGCAACTCGCACTACAAACAAGAGGTGGCTGACCTGCTCGAGGAACTAAGAGCGAGAAACAAACGTGGCGCAGAATACCTTGAAAAAATCCCAAAAGAAAAATGGCTTCGATCGTATGACGGGGGTAAACGTTATGGTCATATGACAACGAACTTGATTGAGGCAGTGAACTCATCACTGAAGGGAGTGCGGCAGTTGCCTATCACTTCCATTGTCAAAGCGTTCTATTATCGTTTGGCTACTCTTTTTGCAACCTTGGGAAGGCAAGCAACTGAGTACATGGCAGGTGGACACAAAGTCCATCCGGATTTCCGCACAAAACTGCATACTTAATTGGGCCAATCAAGACATATGACTGCAACTCTCTTCTCGCGAGAAGGACACATGTTTCATGTTGCAGAATTTTCCTGGCAGTCGGAAGGCATTCAGCACAACGCGTACGTGGTAAATCTGAGGGAAAGAACCTGTGAGTGCGGAATTTTCCAAACATTCAAATACCCGTGCGCACACGCTATTGCTGCTTGCACTAACCAACGAATACAATACATGCATTTGGTTGATCCGGTATACTTACTCGAAACGACATACATCTCATGCATGCTTAGTTGCTCAAAATGAAAATGATGCATGGTTGTGGCATAGGAAGCTAGGACATGCTAACATTAGTGTTTTGGAAAAACTAGTCTCTCTAAATCTAGTTAGAGGTTTGCCCAAAATAAAATTTTCAAATGATAAAATTTGTGATGCATGCTCAAAGGGTAAACAACATAGGTCTTCCTTTAAATCCATTAATGATGTTTCTACTAGTAGATGCTTACAATTAATTCACATGGATTTGTTTGGGCCAATTAGGACTATGAGCTTGGGTGGTAAATCTTATGCTTTTGTGCTAGTTGATGATTTTTCTAGATTTACTTGGGTTCTCTTTTTAAGTACTAAAGATGAGGCTTTGGAAAAATTCATCACATTTTCAAAATTAACCCAAAATGATCTTGAACTTAGAATTTCACATATTAGAAGTGATCATGGAACTGAGTTTCAAAATTTAGGGTTTGAAGAATTTTTGAATGAAAATGGTATTAGCGATAATTTTTCGGCTCCTCGAACTCCTCAACAAAATGGGGTAGTTGAGAGGAAAAATAGAACTTTACAAGAAATGGCTAGAACTATGCTTTGTGAAAATAATTTACCTAAATACTTTTGGGCGGAAGCCACAAACACCGCTTGTTATATTGTAAATCGGGTAATGATTAGGCCAATTTTAAAGAAAACTCCTTATGAGATTTTAAAATCCAAAAAGCCTAACATTAGCTACTTCCACCCTTTTGGGTGTAAGTGTTTTGTTTTAAATAATGGAAAAGACAACTTAGGTAAATTTGATGCAAAAAGTGATGAAGCCATTTTTATAGGTTACTCTCTAACCTCTAAAGCCTATCGAGTATTTAACAAAAGAACTTTAGTAGTAGAAGAATCTATTCATGTTGTATTCGATGATAACCTCCTTCCTAGGAAGGATTCTTGTGATGATGATGATGTAGGAATCATAAATGCCTTTGATGGAGGTCAAACTTCAAAGGAGGATGAGATTCCAACAAAAGAAGAAGACACACAAGAACCACCTCTTGAAGCCTTGAAGGACTTGGCTATTGAGGAAAAGGAAGTGAGCTACCCAAGGGAGTTGAACTATGTCAAAGATGGTGAAATCTTGGGTGATCCATCCAAGGGGGTAACCACTCGTTCTTCTCTTAGATTAATGAACCATGTTGCATTTATCTCATGCATAGAGCCTAAAAATATAAAAGAAGCATTGAAAGATGACTTTTGGATTATGGCTATGCAAGAAGAGTTAAATCAATTTGAGAGAAGTAATGTATGGACATTAGTTGATAGGCCTAGTAATCAATCTACAATAGGAACTAAATGGGTCTTTAGGAACAAACTAGATGAGAGTGGTAACATTGTGAGAAATAAAGCTAGACTTGTAGCACAAGGTTACACTCAAGAAGAGGGAATAGATTTTGATGAAACCTATGCACCCGTAGCTAGAATGGAAGCCATTAGGATGTTGCTTGCATATGCATGTTATCATAATTTCAAGCTTTTTCAAATGGATGTTAAAAGCGCATTTTTAAATGGTTTTATAAATGAAGAAGTGTATGTGGAACAACCACCGGGTTTTGAAGATTCAAAATTTCCAAATCATGTTTTTAAACTTACCAAAGCTCTTTATGGTTTAAAACAAGCTCCTAGAGCTTGGTATGAAAGGCTTTCAAATTTTTTGATTGAAAAATGTAAGGTGGACACTACACTCTTTATAAAAATGTATAAAAATGATATTTTAGTAGTTCAAATTTATGTTGATGATATTATTTTTGGTTATACTAATGAATGTCATTGTCAAGAGTTTGCTAAGTTAATGCAAGGTGAATTTGAGATGAGCATGATGGGGGAGCTCTCATTCTTTTTGGGACTCCAAATCAAGCAAAAGAAGGATGGCACCTTCATCAACCAAGAAAAATACATAAAGGATATGCTCAAGAAATTTGGCTTGGAGAATGCAAAGCCTCAAGCTACTCCTATGAGCTCATCTACAAAGCTTGACAAAGATGAAGGAGGTAAGTGTGTTGACTCTAAGCTTTATCGTTCTATGATTGGATCTTTGCTTTACCTTACCGCAAGTAGACCGGATATCTTGTTTAGTGTTTGCTTGTGTGCTAGGTTTCAAGCTAGTCCTAGAGAGTCTCACCTTATAGCCGTTAAGAGAATCTTTAGATACCTTAGAGACACTCCTTGTTTAGGCCTTTGGTATCCTAGAGACTCTACCTTCAACCTTCATGCTTACTCGGATGTGGATTATGGGGGTTGCAAAATTGATAGGAAAAGTACTTCGGGAACTTGCCAATTCTTAGGTAGTATGCTCATATCTTGGTTCTCTAAGAAACAAAATAGTGTAGCCTTATCTACCACCGAAGCCGAGTACATATCCTTAGGGAGTTGTTGTGCTCAAGTCCTTTGGATGAAGCAACAACTCTTAGATTATGGAATTAAAGTTGAAACCATACCCCTAAAATGTGACAACACTAGTGCTATTTGTTTAACAAAAAATCCCATCCAACACTCTAGAACCAAACATATAGAAATAAGGCATCATTTCATTAGAGATCATGTCCTTAAGAAAGATGTGGTTATAGAGTATGTAGACACCTTGAATCAATTAGCGGACATTTTTACAAAACCCTTAGACAAAGAGCGTTTTTTGTCCCTTAGGAGAGAGTTAGGTCTAGCTAGCCTATCTTGACCTTTTTGGACCTCTTTTGTGCTTAAATATGCTTGATCTTGTGAAATGCCATGTTTGTATGCTTAGACTCCCAATTTCTTCCATGCCTATAGTTAGGGGGAGTATGATTCTGTTAAAATATGCTTAGAACTGCTCATACATCATTTGCATACTCATAGGAGAGATTAGATTCGAGCCTTTGGTTGTTCTTTGAACCAAATATGCATTTCTGGGCATGCAGTATCGATACTGTTCCACGCGTATCGATACCTGTTCTTCATTTCGTTTCTCAGAATTCTCTACGCTTCACGCGTATCGATACGATTCATACCGTATCGATACGGGTCGTTTCGATACGGACCCATCCGTTTCGATACGACTGTTCCAACGAGCATATTTGCAAAAAGACATCTTTATCCCCGTATCGATACCCCATCGGGCGTATCGATACTCGACTGCGCTGATGGCTTTAATTAACTTTTAATGAGTTCAACTTTTACCCAAATTCAAACTTTTCAAAACCTAATTAACCCTAGCCGTTTTTTGCCTATAAAAAGGCACTTCCTCCTTCATATTTTTCACATCTCAACTCAAACCTAAAAGAGTTTTCAAATCAAGCAAGGCTTTGTGCTCTCTTTCTCATCTTTGTGCAAGTTCTCTTCAATTCTTCAAGATTCTATCAAGGTAATCACCTTTCTTTTATTTTCTCTGTTTTGATTTTTTTAAACTTTGCTTTTGTTCAAATTTTTTTCTCTTGAGATTTTCTTCTAAAATATTTCTTTTCAAAATTTCTCTTTAAGATTTTCTTTTATTTTTTTTACCTTGATTTTTACTTAAATTGAAGAAATCTCCCTTGCTTAATTTCTCTCTTAGATCATGGCACCAAAAGAGCCATCGAGGAAGCGACAAAGGGCTAATCAAGCCGGTGAATCCTCCAACCTTGGAGTGATTGCTCGTCCTAACTACTCGACTATCTATGAGCAATCCTTTGAAAGCAATTCGGGTCTCAATCACTTTCGTCAATATGAGAATTACAAGATCCGTGCCGAAAGGGTAATATCCATCCTTTTTCTCAATTCGGAGCGTTTCAAGTTTGAATACCTCCCCTTGCTTCATCGTTGGAATTTCATTCATTTTCTCTCTATTCCCGGTATTTTCTATCGTCTCTTGGTTTTGATTTTCTATGCTAATTCAAGATGTGTTAGTCGAAATGGGGAAGTTGTTGCAATTAACTCCTATCTTATGGGAAAGAAAATAACTCTTGATGTCGAGTCTATTTGTGAGGTTTTCAAGTTGGATGATGAAGGCCTCGATGATGAGCATGGTAGAGGGCATGTCTTAGTGGATCCGTCACCGCCCTTAATGCTCACGACCGGATTCTACATTTGATGGTATCGTGGTGGTTTCGTCCTTCCGGAGGAAAATATTCCACCATCCGTCAAGTGGATGATTTTTGGATTCGGTGTTTCCGTGAAGCCAAGCGACCAAATTTAGCTCGACTTATGTTTGCGGAGATAGTCTACCTCGTTCAAAATCGTCACCTTCTTCATGTCACCTCCTTCACATACGGTACGGCTTTGAGCTATTTCTTTGTTAAAAAGGAAATTGATTGCTCATATGACATTGCAACACCTCTCACCGATCCTATTGATGAGCACTCCCTTGCTCGGGCAAAATTCTCTTATATTAATGGTGAATGGGTACGTCTTGCCGAGTTACCACCGAAAGTTGCTGCAATGCATGAAGCGGCTCAGGCTCCTCAAGCTTCACAATCTCCTCAAGTCCAACAACCCAATATGGATGCTCTCATGACCTATCTCAATGAGCAATTTACCGGGTTGCGTACGGACATGAATACTCGTCTCACATCCATGGAAACTACTTTTGACACTAGGATGACGGGTTTTGAGAATCGCCTCACATCTCTTGAAAGTGGGCATAATTCCTTGAATATCTCCATTGCCGCTTTCCATGATGAGTGGCGTAATAGTATGCGCACAAATGAGCCTTTGGGAGACGATGATGAAGAGGATGAAGACGAAGAAGACGATTCTTAGACGTTTTCTCTTGTTTGTCATGCATATCATTTAGGATTTTATATTTTATGCACCTATGCTTTATGTTTTTAGGATTAAGTTTGTTTTAGGATTAAAACCTATGCTTTGATTTCTATTTTGCCTTTGCTTGGATTTTAAGTATGTTGCTTTAATGAATAAATATCTATGTTGCTTATTATACCTTTGATTCCTTTATGCACTTAATTGTCTCAAAGATTTTTTGATCTAACAAAAAGGGGGAGAAGAAACTAGCTCACACTTTAAAATATTTTGATTTAAATTCAAAGGTTACCAAGCTTATATTAAGGGGGAGTTCTTTATGAAGATTTTTCAAAAATTTTAAGTTTTAGTTTTGTTATATCAAAAAGGGGGAGATTGTAAAACCTATGTTTGATTTTGATATAATTAAATCCTTGAGGATTATTTTGTAAAACTTAAAATTAGTTTTTAAGTCCCTTAATAAATTTTTAAAACACCAACACTTTGAAACTGATTTATAAAACTCAAACTCAAAATATTTTCTAAGTGTTCCAAGGCAAAACCATTGAAAATCGTCCAGACGTATCGATACAACACCAAACGTATCGATACCGTTTTACCAAACTTGGTTACTATCGGAACCAGTATCGATACCCCAAACCCTCGTATCGATACTGCCCTGTGTTAAAATTCATAGAGTTTGAATACGGTACCGATACGGCTAACCCTCGTATCGATACGGGCTTTATAATTTTTAAATATAAGTCGGTTTAAAAAATATGACCGTTGGTGTCAGTTGGTTGGTAACCAAACTTTAAAAGTTCGTTGACCCGTATCGATACGCCAAACCCCCGTACCGATACGGATTTGGACAGTGAGTTCAGTTCAGAAAATAGTATCGATACGGCCCTTGCCGTTTCGATACCCCGTACCGATACGCTTACGCGCGTATCGATACCCCTGTATTAAATGCACACAACGACTCTTTCTTTTCTGAGACAGGTACCGATACCCCTTCCCGCGTACCGATATCGGTAGCTGCAGAAGTGCATTTATGGTGGTAAGAGAGGGTTCCAATTGCTCCAATTATGTTCCCAACCACCCAAACGGCTAGAAATCAATGCGAAGGTATAAAAGAGACATCCAAAAGCTACAACAACAACTATTGAACTTCAAGCAAACACTTATTCATCAAATCCAAGCAATTGTGCCAAATTTCATATTTGTCTAGAAATCCCAATTTGTGTTCTTCATTCATACTTTGTAAAATTGGGTTGAGTGCTTGTATTGGGGCTATCATTTGTATTGAGAGATACCTTATTAGCCTACAAATTTCTTTGTTCTCTTGTGTGAGGGTTGGGTTGATTTTTGGGTAGAAAAATCAACCGAAATTATAAAGGGTTGCCTCCTTGTCCTAGAAAAGGGGAAGATCAATTTAGTGAAATTGTTGCAAATCCTTAGTGAGACTAAGGTAGTGGATGTAGAGTTCATTTGGAACTTGAACCACTCTAAATCCCTTGTTCATCAATTTTAATTTGCCAATTTCCACCACAATCCTTTAAATTTCCAATTCACCCCCTCTTGGTAAATATCGATCTTTCGATCCACTCAACAATTGGTATCAGAGCTTAACTCTTTGAGGATTAACAACCACAAGAGGAGATCCTTGGAAGAGTGTGATCATCAAAACATCAAGAGATGGCTTCAACCTCCGGTTCCGGCATGTACGAGTCACAATCAACCACAAAGCCTCCTTTCTTCAATGGTGACAACTATTCTTTTTGGAAGAACAAAATGAGGCTATTCATCAAGTCTAGTGACTATCTTGTGTGGGATGTCATTGAGGATGCGCCATACATTCCATTGAAGCAAGATGGTGAAGGCAAGATGGTGTTGAAAAAGAAAGCCGAAATGAGTGAAGAGGAGAGGAAGAAGATTCAAGTCAACGATAAAGCTCTCCACATGCTTTTTTGTGCTTTCGGTCCGGACATCTACTCAAAGGTCTCATCCATTGAAAGTGCCAAAGAAGTGTGGGACACTCTTGAGACCACTTATGAAGGCACCAATGATGTCAAAGAAACTAAGATTGGACTTCTCAATCTTAGTTATGAAAACTTCAAGATGGAGCCCGATGAGACGGTGTCAAAGATGTTTGATCGATTCTCCACAATCGTCAACGGTCTAAAGGGATATGGAGAGATCATACCGGAAGACAAACTTGTCCGGAAGCTACTCTATTCACTTCCCGAGTCTTGGGATGGGAAGAGAACCGCTATCATCGAAGCAAAGAACTTGAAGACACTAAAGCTTGATGAGCTTGTGGGTTCTCTCCTTACTCATGAGATCATGAAGCAAGGAAGGGAAGATGAGAAAAAGAAAGAAGAGAAAAGAGTAGAGAAGCTTGAGGTTGAGAAGAAGAAGAAGATGGGTATAGCTCTCAAGGCTAAAGCTTCACAACTTGATGAGAGCTCATCTAGTGATGAGGATGAACTTGAAGAATTGGCTATGATAGCCAAACGGTTCTCACGCTTCATGAGGTCCAACCGGGGTAGAAAAATCCAAAGAAAGATGGACTTCAAAGGGAAGAACAAAGAAGAAGGAAAGGATCCCATTATTTGCTATGAGTGCAAACAACCCGGCCACATCCGTTCGGAGTGCCCCCAACTCAAGAAGAAGGGCTTTGAGAAGAAGAAGAAACTCAAAGCCAAGCTTGCTACTTGGAGTGATGAGGAGTCATCGGAGGATGACGAACAAGAAGTGGCTAATCTTTGTCTCATGGCACTTGAGGAAGATTCCTCCTTGGTAACCTCTAACTCATCTACTTTAGATTTTTCATATGAAGAGTTAAATGATGCATATGATGAGTTACAAGAGGTATATGATGAATTAGTTGAGAAGTTTAAAGAGTCGGTCATTAAAAACAAGAAAATCATTCTAGAGCTAAATGAGAAAAATGACTCAATCACTCAAGCTAATTCTAAATTTGAGAAAAAGATTTTAGGATTAAAAGATGAACTTAAATTTTTTCAAGATGAGAATGTTGATCTTAATAATCTTTTGTCTCAATGTAATAGTGAACACCAAAAGGTGTTGGGTGAGCTAAATGAGCTCAAAAAGTCTTTAAAAAATGTTGGTAGTGTCAAGCATGAAGTAGGTGAATCCTCTAGAACACACCAACCTAAGAAAAAGGCTAATTACTACAAACAAGGTAGCTACCCTAGACATAGTAGAACTAAAAGAATTAGAAGTGTATGGGTTCCTAAGGAACTTGTAAAATCTAATAATATTATTGCTATGTCATCTTGGATTCCTAAGGGAACCAAGGTTTTGGGAGCTAACACTCATGGACCCAAAATGATTTGGGTACCAAAAACCAAAGTTTAATATCTTTGTTTGTAGGGGGAGCATTGCTTCAAGGCCAAAGCACAAAGTCAAAACTCATGGTACCTTGATAGTGGATGCTCGAGACACATGACCGGAGACAAGAGTCGATTCATGGACTTAAAGCCAAAAAGTGGAGGAGTAGTAACATTTGGTGACAACTCCAAAGGCCACATTAAAGGTATTGGCTCCATAGGTAATCACTCTACCATTCTTATTGAAAATGTCTTATATGTCGATGGTCTTAAACACAATTTATTGAGCATAAGTCAATTGTGTGATAAAGGATTTAATGTTTTATTTGATAAGAATGGATGTAGGTGCTTGTTAGAAGGCCGAACCACTCTAAAATCATTGTGTCCCTTGTCTAATTCTATTTCGATTTTAGCCAATTCAACCACCAAACAAAAACAACCCTCATTAACGGTTTCGGTGATCGATTCGAGCGTGCAAAAAACCCAACAATTGGTATCAGAGCCTCGTCTCCATCGAAGGACTAACATCCGGGAGTAAAGATCATTTGCTCGAAGTCCAACCGTTCAAGAAAATGGCAAGATTTGAAGAAGGCCGCTCTATCTCGTGTCCTCCGCTCTTCGAAAGAGAAGCATACTTCCAATGGGCAAATATCATGAAATTCTTCATCAAGTCTCAAGACTATGAGGTTTGGGACATCATTGAATAAGGGTATTTGGAAGCTCCAAAGAAGAAGAAAAAGCAAAGGAGTGCCAACGACACGAAGGCAAAGCTAAACACCAAGGCGATGCACATCCTTTATTGTAGCCTCAATGAAGACGTTTCCAAGAAAGTCTCCACATGCAAAAGTGCCAAAGATATATGGGAGAAACTTGAGAAGCTCTATGGCAACAAGAAGGGAGAAAAGAAAGATGATGATCAATCATGTGCAACCCTTCTCTCCAATCCAAAGGTGGATGGTGTTTTGGCTCTCAATGAGCCTAAGGTATCTTCTAACTCTAGTGAGCTTAATTCTTACTCTTTCGATGAGTTGCAAGATGCTTTCGATGAATTATTTTTGGAATTTGAGACCATGAATTCCAAATTTAAGAAAATGATTTCAAAACTTGAAATTGAAAATGATTTTCTTTTAAAAACAAAAATGGATTTTGAAAACCAAAATAAAATTTTAAAAAATGATTTAGAGTCTTCAAAAACAAGCAAAGATGTTTTAGAAAAAGAAAATCTTGATTTAAAAGTTAAGCTTGAAAGCTTAACAAAAGAAAAATGAATTATTTTCAATAATTCATCTTGTCACGTAATGGCAAAATGCTCACATTGCCATTATCATGGTCATTCTATACATACTTGTCCTATAAAGAAGAGACAATCATATAAGATTAGACAAGTATGGGTTCCTAAGGGAACTAAAGACATTGTGACTAACGTAAATGGATCCAAAGCAATTTGGATACCAAAAATCAAGTAAATGTCTTTTGTACGTGTGTTGGAGCAATGGCAAGCAAAGCAAAATCAAAGAATGCTCAAATCACACATGAGAAGAAGATTGGGTAACCTCTAAGCTTAATACTTTTATTTATACATTATGGTTGTCTAACTTTTGTTTAAAGTCTTGGATTAATTGTTAAGCCTAATATAATACTTTGAGTAAGGGGGAGCCAATTTTAAACCAAAAATTTTAAGCGTATCAATTTTTGTTTTGTCTCCTATGTTATTTTGAACTTAAATGTCATTTTAAATTCTTTTTGATATAACAAAAAGGGGGAGAAATGGTTTGAAAAATTGAATTTTCAAATGAATAAGGGGGAGCTTTATTTGATTTCACATCTTAAATCTCTTATTCACATTTTTAAAGTTAAAGGAGGAGAATCCCAAACAAATTTTCAAGTTGATTTTATTATATCAAAAAGGGGGAGATTGTAGAACTAATGTTTTGATATAATAATTGAAAAATGTTTTGGACTAATTTGAAAAGAATTTAAAACTTGGTTTTAAGTTCAAACAACTTGAATTTATGTTTGAGGTATTTTAAGAGGTTTTTGGCAAAGATTTTTCATGTTTTAAACAGCCAAACTTGTGTTTTCACGTCACCAGTATCGATACGGTTGTACCCGTACCGATACCTTTTTGGCCCAGTTTGGCCACTGTCGAACCCCGTACCGATACAGGCCCTTGCCGTATCGATACGGTCGGGATCGTTTCGATACGCCAAGTAAGCGTACCGATCCCATTTCAACTACCCCAACGGTTATTTCCCAACGGCCATTTAAATATCAAGCCGTATCGATACCGTTCCACGTGTATCGATACCCCTATGCTGGCAAGAGCTCAACGGCTAGTTCCTATGAAGGCCGTATCGATACCGCTCCACGTGTATCGATACAGGTAGCTGCAGAACATCATTTATGAAGGGAAATAAAGTCCTCAACGGCTCCAATTCATCCCCAACGGCTAGTAACGGCTACAAACTCAATTGGGACTATAAATTGAAGGCCGGAACACTTGAAGAATGTTAGAGACTACATCCAAGCAACATGATCAAGAGAATTAGAGTTTAAGTCTTATTTTTACTATTCTCTTGTACATAGTCTTTAGAGAGTGCTTAATTGTAAATCCTTTGTACTCTTGTGAGCTTAAAGTTGTGTAAACACCCACCTAGAGAGGTATTTAGTTTACCAAACATATCCCTTGTAAAAGGAGAGGTTCTAGTTTAGCCTTGAGAGAAAAACTAGAGTTGGTTCTATCTTAGCCAAGTCCAAAAGATAGGATTGTAACGGTTTCCTCCTAAACCGGGAAAAGGGGACGAATTCATTGTTGAGTGAATTGGGAAATCCTTAGTGGTGTGCTAAGGTAGTGGATGTAGGTGCTTGTTAGAAGGCCGAACCACTCTAAAATCATTGTGTCCCTTGTCTAATTCTATTTCGATTTTAGCCAATTCAACCACCAAACAAAAACAACCCTCATTGACGGTTTCGGTGATCGATTCGAGCGTGCAAAAAACCCAACATTAAGGTTTTCGAAAAAGAGTTTCCTCTAATAGGAAATGAGGTTGATCCGAATACTGTGGATACTGAACCGATCATACGCCCAGATCCAACACTACTACGAGCCAAAGGACGTCCACGTTCTACAAGAATATACTGTGCCGAGGATATGGTCGAACATCGAGAAAAAATCGGACAAAGGAAGCATTGTACTGTATGTAAAAATCCTAGACACACAGCTCCTATGTGTCCTAATCGCTCAGCCCCTCGTCTTAATTAATTATTTTTAATTTGTATATGCGAGTTCGCCCATGACAATCTAATCAATAAAGTCAGTCTACTTCGATTTATACAGTACGCCATCTTATATTTTCAATCATTTAAAAAAATATGTTATGATAGTGTTTTCGAAGCAACTTTAAGTCAGTGTAGAATGGACGAAAATTGACCATGTCAGTGTCATACGATAGACAATTTCCAGTACTACAACCCCAAACTCGATGTTACCTAAAAATTTAAAATTTCTACGTATGAAATTCTGCTCGAACATGCCTATCGACATTTGTTGAAATGCAACTTCATTCAAAAAAAGATGATAGCATAGGGTTTTCGAATCCATTTTAAATCATTGTAGAATGGACGGAAATTAACCATGTTGGTATCATACGATAGACAATTTCCAGTACTACGACCCCAAGCTCGATGATCGCTAAAAATATACGATTTACACGCCTGAAATTGGGCTCGAACATGCCTACCCACACTTGTTTTCCCTTGTTCTTCAGACCAGTATTGCACAGAACTCGCGTCCTGCAGAACGCGAGGTCTGTGCGATATATTCAGCCGCCCTTTCAAATTCTCGTATAGAACGCGAGGTACTGTAAAACCGTTAACACAAACAACAAGGCCACGTAGACTGAAATCGCGTTGTGCAGAACGCGATATCAGACCTCGCTTCCTACACAACGCGAGGTTCACCGACGTGACAAGTTTAGGGGTCATTTTTCCAAATAATATTTTTTGAGAGCCATTTTCCCAAATAATAATTAAAAAAATTATTACTCTAAAATTGCCCGATGATAATAAGATACATACTGCAAAATAACCACAACAAAACAAAGGCAACTATGGCCTAACTAATACAATCCGATGACAAAGAAGATCACTCTTTCTTGCAATTTTAATTAAACCCTCATCTAGTTGATTACCTACCAGAAACACATGAACAATTTGAACCTCCAAAGGGCGATGCAGAAGCGAGCGAATATAATAAACAAGCGTTGAAACAAAATGATCATTTTCATCGTTTCGAACAGGGACGAACGCAGGACTTTAAGTTAGGGGTGAACCTATAAATTTTTAGGGGAGCGAACTTATAAATTTTTAGGGGGCGAAAATAAATTTTTAATAAAAAATACATAAAAAAATTCTCAAATGTTTCTAAGTCGTATAGGAATTTTAAATTTTTAGGGGGCGACCGCCCCCGTCAGCCCTCCTCGATCTATCCCTGGTTCCGAAGCAAACGAATAGCATCCAAGAACTAGATTTCAAAATGAGTCCACAGACACCAGTAGACCATGCACATAAAAAAACCCTTCTTAAATATCCCATAATTTAAAATCGAATATTGAGCATATACCGTTTTATTTGAAAAAAAACCAATCAACCAACGTCCACCATCGTTACGGACCATACCACCACACAAAGCAACTAAATTACGAGCGCCATCCACATTAATGTTATTTTCGTTTCCAGTAAACAAATGATTTATTCTACAACTACTCCTTGAATTTAATAATATACTTTTAATTGCTTATTTTGATGCCTATTATTCAATGAGACAAATCGTTATGGTTCTTGGTTTGATGCTAATAAAACTTGGTGATTAAGTAAACGGTTTAAAAAGATACCATTCTCTATGAATGCGGTGTAATTATTAAATTACCCTTCAGATAAGTCACGGGAATATAATATTTTCTTTTTTCAGATCAGTATATTTTAACATGGCCAAGTTGAATTATTTTAAATTTTACTATATTCATCCTTATATTTTTATATTCCAAGTTGCTATGACATTAATACATAAACTTTGATTTTATAGAATTTCTTACATGATAAATGTTATTTGATTCAATTTTTACAAACTATTAATATTATTATTGTCGAGTCTTTTTATATTTATACATTACAAACATAAATAATTATTATTTTTATCTAAGATTTAAATAAATTGAAGTATTCGATTGAAAAAAAATTATTTTTTACTCGAATCGATGCGAAAATACTCGATTCGGCTTGGCGTGAATCGTAATTTCATAAACTCGACTCAAAAAGATTTTAAATAAAGTTTGAGTTATAAAATGGAACTTCGAATAACTCAAAATTTGTAGTAATTAGTGAATCGGTTTTCAAGTTGGAGTCGAATCCCTCAGTTCTGTTTGATTATATGTATATAACATATGAAAATTATGAAGAAATATATATGTATATCATATACGGTTATAGAAATCCGTTTAAATTAGAATCAATTAGTAATATAACATTATAAATGTTTACAATTAAATTTGAACAAAAACTCAAACAACTCGACTCAATTTGACTCAACTTGAATTTTACAAATTTGACTCAAGTCGAAAAAAATTCAAATAAAATTTTAGTTATAAAATATGACTCGTTAACTCGATTAACTCAAAATTTTGTGACTAGATTCAACTTGACTCACTCGATCAAATCCTCCTAAATACATGGATCTTGCATTAGGCCACTCGTGGAATACGCGCAGCATATCCCATTTCCACCATTCAAGTTATTATACATATAATCTTAATTATGAATAGAAATTTTTTCCCTTTCGGTGTACTATGCCCACATTAAAAGTAGGTTTAGGGTTTAAGACTAGGGTTATAGTTTAGAGAATTTATGGTGTATTTTTTAAGGTATAGGGTCTACGGTTTAGGATTTAAAATTTACGGTTAAGACTTTAAATTTAATTTTTTAGTGTTGGGGCACGTGAATGGGCACCGAAAAGGGGAGAAGATCTTATCCCTTAATTATATAGTCTATAATCGAATCACAACAAGTGGCGGTAATAAAATAACATAAAAATGTTTGTATGTTTTGTGGAAATAAAAATATATGGTTGAATTAAAGAGGCCTTTTCTTTAATCTTGAAGGTACCTTATCATGTGTTTTATATTTATCCGCAGAGCAAGAAGCAAATGCACCTTTCATCTAAAACAACTGTAAATCTGTAATAGCTTATCATATATATTTTAAGTCAACTTCTCCGCCAACTTGGGGAAGATCAACTTCAACCCTCTTATTCAATTCCGCTTGCTTATTTTCTCCGTACAGCTATTCCTTTGTCGACTAATTTAGTTTATTTAGATATGTCCTTATACCTTTATTAAAAATTGCTTACTATCAATTCTAACTAATGGTTCCATTAAAAAAGAAATGACGTTCATTTTAGGAGACAAGAGTTCGAACAGTTTTGTCCGCAAGTTATATCTTATCGATTCTGAGTTTATATTCGGCAGCTGGTTCTCAAGGCCGGATGGAAAGGGCGCTGCAGCTTTGTGTTCTGAACTTGTAGGCGTTATGTTACTGTTGATCAGTGGTGAAGATGTTAGTTTAGCTAATTATGTTTGCTACCTTTGTTGTTTATCTTGAATCTGCAAATTGCCGTTGTCTTTTGCTGCCAATTTGTGTATTTGCACATAGGATTAGGATGTCAGGTCTGCTTAGATGAAAAGGTGTCTTGATGATTGTTTCTGTCATGCTTTTGTCTCTGGTTTCGGTGTAATTTCATCTCTGTAAGTGTTGTCTGGACAATTCAGTTTGAGGGAGCCTATATAAATATTTTTAAAAAAGTTAAAATTTGTTAAGAATTTTAAAACTTTCAGGAGGAAATTTAATTAAAATTATTTGAAAATTTTAAAGGGCTAAATGTGAAATTTATTAACTTTGAGGGACAAGGCTGAAGGCCCCACGGGCTCCATAGAAGTTCTCGTTTCTAGTGTTGTACTCTTTTCCTCCAATTAGGGATAAAGAAGTTTTTAATGAGTCACACTTACAAAATCACGACGTATATAATTTATCCCTCAATAGCATATTATGCCGAGCAAAAAAATCTTAAAATTCATTCAACTACATTAGGTTTATTTATTTTGACCAAAAGTACATAATCGGAGGAAATTAAGAGAAGGGTACTTAATAATCTAAGCTGGATTTATTGCTAATTTTATGTACATTAAACGTGGAGCGGTGTGGAGGTTGGGGGAGTGGGTGCAGATGAAACCTCGTTACCGACCCGTTTCCCACGTTCGGATCGGCTGTTTTCAGCAAACTTGACGCTTCCTTCATGCAAGCCCTTTTGTTTCTCGTCTTCACTCCATTCCGACATGTAATAGTGCTCTTCAGTGGATCTTAGAGGGTCTTTCGAAGGAGGAAGGAACATGCTTCCCCACTGCGGGAAGTGCAGAAACGCTACGGGAATCGTGCAAACAACCGCCATGGCACCCATTAATGAAAGACCAGTGGCCGTCGAGAATCTGGAGCTTGAGAAAAACACTAACTGGGTTAAACCCGACCCGAAGTTCCCCCCGGCGCCGGTGAGGCCCGATAACAGTCCCAACGACCGACGTGAAACAAACGGGACGACCCCAAAGGTTGCACCGCATGCAGCTTGGGTCCCGAGCGAGAAAAGGATCATTGCTAAGATGGCAACGGGGAGTGAATCGGCTTGGCCGAGCCAGATGCAGAAGGCACCTCCTAGTGTTTGGAAGAACCAGAGGATCCATAGCCTGCCCCTCATCCCAAACATTCTCGCTGCTACATCGGAGGCGTAGCCGCCGAAGGGACGAGCAAAGAAGTTGGCCATGCCGAAGCTTGCTGCTATAGTCCCAGCAGTGTGGAGTTTAAGATTGAATCTGTCATAAAAGTACCCCGAGATGACATTGTTAATAGTCAATTCTATGCCCATTGAGAACCCATAAAGGAGGAAAAAGATCCATGTTCTGTAGTTTGTGACAGCATATCGGAAAACCTGAACAAAAGAAAGCAAATCAGCACCATGCATGTTGGTCATATAGCAAAGTTGAAAGAAACATTACCTTGGAGAACTTATCTTTGGAAACTTGACCCTTCTTTTGAAGGGCACTAAGGTTCCCATCAGGCAAGTCTTGGCCTAGGGTTAGGACCAGGATGCCCATAATGACATGAAACCAGGCAGGGATGAAAAAGGCAATCCTCCAGGCAGTGAAAGGGGTTGCGCCAGCCAGCTTGATCAAATGAAAAGCCAAGGGCATCAAGAGTTGAGTGACTCCACCACCCATGTCACCCCATCCACCCGCACATCCATTCACAAGCCCTATGATCTTGCCATTGAACATTATGGTCGTCCAGTACTGACACGAAACGAATGTCGCCAGGCAAAAACCGATCATGAACCGAACCGCTAGGTAGCCCTGGGCATCGGAAACAAAAGACATGCAGAAAACAGTTGGGGCTGATAGCAGCAGAAGAAATGCAGTCCCATATCTTGGACCAATTAGATCGCAGACTGCACCCATAACCAGCCTGGATAATATACTTCCAGAAACTGAAGCAACCCCGGCATTACCGATATCTGCTTGCTTTAAATCCAGATTATCTCGAATGACGGGGACAAGGGGTGCAGCAGCAAAAGTAGATATGAAACAAGTGAAAAAGGAGATCCAAGCAAGGTGAAAGGTTCTCATGTGAGGCTTAGAGAATGATAATACTTTAAAAACTGTGGCCCTATGCTCTGAATCAACGGGTACTGCAAACTTTGCCATGCTATTATCAGTTGTCGACGCAACCGAGAAGGCAAAACTTTGCTCTCTGCCCGTTACTCCATGCATAGAAGTCCCAATAGAACCTTCATTTTCGCCCATTTTCTTTTTCTGCGTATTCAAAGAAAATACTCCACAAAGTATTTGCTTTGATGTTGCTTGAATGAATGTATTGGATTCGGGGGAAGGTATGGTATTTATGGTTGAGCTAACCTAAGGGACCTGCACATGGTGGGGTACTGGTTGATTACAAAAATGCACTTAAAAAACAATGAAATGAATTAAAAAATTGCTAAATAAAATATGATTATTTACATCAGAAATCTTTTTTCTATAGAAATGTATATAAATTATGTTTGAAAATTGAAATATTATATTTCAGCTGAGGTATTAGAGGAGCGTTATTAGTTGGTCTCCTCGGTAACCCTAGCCATGGCCAACCATCGAGGTTTTACCTTGAAATAATTGGCGACCCGAGAGGTAAACTAAAGGATTTATTCCATTGGTATCTTTTCAGGGCTGTCATAATTTTACCGTTGTGCACCCTAGGGCCCAATCTGCCGCACACTTAGGGGCCATTTCCAGCACCCATGGGGCCTCAAACCGTTCAGCCCACTCTGCCGCACCCATGGGGCTACAATTCAGCCCGTCCGCGCGCACCCAAGGGCCTGTCCGCGCAGCACCGAGCAGGCCGCCCAGCAGCACCCGAGGGCCTGACCGAGCAGCACCGAGCAGCCCGGCCTTCAGCACCCATAGGCCTGTCCGAGCAGCACCAAGCAGCCCGTCCAGCCACCCCTATGGGCCCATCCGAATTTTCATCATCCATGGCCATCCAAGCCCATTCCTTGGGGAATATCTACCCCTTTGACCATGGCACACAAGGCAAGAATCAAGCATCCATCCATCCCTCGATTCATGGAGAATCAAATCCCTTTCACAAGGAAAGAAGATCAACCAAGATGGAAGGAATCCTTAATAGCAATATCTTGCCTTTATTAGATAGCTTAGGCCAATCTTGGCCATCGATTGTAATCGATAGTGACCGTTAGATCGGGAGGTGCTAGGGTATAAAAAGGGCCTCACCCCCTCATTTGTAATCATCCTGAATTCTCTTTGTTTTCATTTTTTCTTCATCAATAAAAGCTTAGCAACGTCGAATACTCTTTTCCCCCTAACTAGGCTTAGAGGGGGTTTTTAACGAGGCTCTTCGTTTTGCAAATCACTCGAGCCATCTTGTTCTTTCTTTCTTCGCAACGCTTCCGCAACTCTAGCCAAGCCAAGACTTAGCTTTAAGGCTTATTTGGTCCCTTTCAAAGTTCGTTTCCCGACCAAGTGCCGCACGAGCTAGCCATATAAGCCTAGCCCCGTGACAATAAGTTATGCTAGATTTTATTAAGGCCCTGTTTGGCAATTAACGGATAGCTGATAGTGGATTATATTAGCTGATAGCTGATTGCATTAGTTGATTTGACTAGCGAATTTTTTTAGCTGATTGTATAAAAGTGTTTGGTAAAATTAATTATCAATATTTTATATCTATTGATATTAATTAGATTATGAAAAATAATTTTTAATATAACATTACTAAGCATATTTGAAGGATCTATATATTAATTTATTATTTATATAATTATTTTCAATACAATTTAATTAAATATTATATTTAAATACAAATATAAATGTGTGAGAATAAAAAGAAAAAACAGAAAGTATTAGTTTACATATGTCACAATGTAAATACGCGAGGTTGAAGAATTAAAATAGAAATAGTTAAATTAAGTTATTTGGAGATTTTTGATAATTGTTAAGGGTAAAATGGTCTTTACAACTCTTATGTCAAAACCTCCAATTTCAAAACGCTTGTATCAACAACTTTTTCAAAATTAGAGGTTTCACCCCAATCTGCTATTTCAATCCGCTCTTTACCAAACATCCAAATTAACGTATTTGACCGGTCAAACCTCTAATATTGGCTCAAACTTCTAATTTTGGCTCAGACCTCTTTTTACCAAACATGACCTAAGTTTGGAAAAGAAAATATTTTATATAAAATAGGTCTAATCATTACAAAAATGTTAACTATACATTTT
The DNA here is from genome assembly GCA_958450335.1 of Hibiscus tridactylites. NCBI lineage: Eukaryota > Viridiplantae > Streptophyta > Magnoliopsida > Malvales > Malvaceae > Hibiscus > Hibiscus tridactylites. The sequence goes on from OY288292.1 coordinate 41,412,116, forward strand.
TTTCAAATAAGTACTTGAATTTTTTTAATATGCTGGTGTGATTACAAGGTAGTATCTGTTCAATTTTTTAGGCCTTTTATAACGCACACACACCGTGCACACATGATGTTCGAACTCAGGTCGCATGGATGAAATACATCATCCTTAGATAAGTACTTGAATTATTTTGTGGGCTAAATATGTATTTAACATTTCATTCAGTAATCATTTTATGATTTCTTTCGTAACATACATTAAATTTTTTATGTTATTTAATTAAAACGTGACACATGACCTGTTTCTTAATTTTCTTTTAATTTTTGCTTTAAAATCATTTTTTTAAAACCCAAAACTTCAATATTTTTCAAAACAACCCTAAATTCTTAAATCTCTCCTCTATTACCGTCGAACACCACCCCACCACCGCAAAAGTGAGGTCACCTTCTCTCAGCGCACGAGTCGCAAGGGCTAGTTTGTCGTTCGTCTATCCATCGTTCGATTAAAGAATTTATGTTTGACGTTCGTGGTTCGTATGGCCGCTTGTTAATTTGTTGATTTTTGACAACTTAATGTTAGGATTATCAATCTGGGGGGTCAACGAAGGAAAGGGCAACTGGTGGTGGTTGAATTGACGGTCAGAGGAGAGGAATGTAGGTGTTCAACGATTTATGGTTAAGGATTAAGTGCTTTTTTGAGAAATTAAAAATTTTAAAGTTTATTTTTTATAAAATTAAAGATTTTTATGTTTTTTTTTAAAAATTAAAGTTAAAATAAATTATAGAAATAGAACACGTGCCACATTTTAATTGGATAACAGAAAATTTTAACGCATTCCATGGAAAAATTTTAAAATAATTGTGGAATGAAACATTAGACACTTATTTGACCCAAAAAAATAGTTCATACACCTATATAAAATAAAATGTATAGTTTGAACACTTTTTATGGTTGAGCCATAAAAATATTATCACACTTATATTATTATGATAATATTAAGGGTTTTGCTATACACTATAGAACTACTAGATTCCTATTATTAAAGCTTATTTTACTTTTCAATAGAATCTATTATAATGTAATTAATTATCTTTCTAAAATATTAAACATAAGAAAAATATGATGAACCCTAAAACCCAAACCCTAAACCCTAAACCCTTAACCATAAAATAAACCATAAACCCTAAAGCAATAAACCATAAATCTTAAAAATCATAAAATACTATAACACTAAAACCCTAAACCCCAAACCTTAAAAAATCTAAACCACACCCTAAAATCATAGAAACCATAAAATACTACAACACTAAAACTCTAAACCCCAAAATATTAAACCATAAACACCTAAACCCTTTTACATGATTATTAATTACATTAAACACCTTAAATCAAGAATGTTTAATTTTTTAGGAATGTAATTTATTACATGCTAATAGATTCTATTGAAAAATAAAATAAGCATCAATGATAAAAATCTAATAATTCTTATATGCAACCCTAAGGTTGTGTATAGCAAAACTCAAAATAAAATAAGACCATACAAGGAGAATGTGAAAACCCACCAAACAACTAAAAAATGATAAATACAAATAAAAATTACTGTCGTCGACGAAAGATAAACGCAATTAATACTAACATAAAAATACATATAACAATGATGACATGTTGACAAACTGATTTTACGAACTCTCAACCATGTTCTATCTTTACGAGCACTTACCAATATGAGAGAACTAACCATGGGTCTAAATTAGGGATAGCTTAGTAAGGTAACCAAAAAAATGTCGAATGAAAAAGTGACGTTAAATCAAACACCAAAAAAAAAGAAAAAAATGTGTTATAAGAGCAAAGAAAACGCATTACAAGAGCAAAGAAAAGCATCTACTATTTTTATTGGAAGGAGAAAATTTTGTATATTCAAAATTGTACGCATTAAACTTATATGATCAAGACAGTGAATGAGTAATAATCGATTGATTAAATGTCCGGTGATTTTTTTAAATCGATTTAATTACTTATATGATCTGGTGTGTTGTATATTCAAAATTGTACACATTAAACTTATAAGATTTTATTTTGTTATTGATCTACTTTCAAATCAACATGTAAATGGCTGACTTGAGCACCGATTCACTTGAAAGCGACTCATGCATTATATGAATGGTCAAATAACTTATACACGTGATCTTGTAAAAATTAATGGGTAAACTACTGCAGGGGTCACTTTCGTTTAGCTTTTGTACAGAGTTAGTCACCACTTTTGAAAAGTGCCAATTAGTAGTCCTCTACGTTTTCGATGTGTAAATACTTGGTCACTCCGACGTTATACTCCGTTAGTCCCCTAACGGATTGCTGATGTGGCGGAATTAAAATAAGGATAAATTACTGCAATAGCCATTAAAATAAGGATAAATCATTCTTTTTTCAAAAAACCCAAAACTTTAATATTTTTCAAAACAACCCCCAAATCTCTAAATCTCTATTCTATTACCATCGAACACCACCCCACCACCGCAAAAGTGAGGTCACCTTCTCTCAGCGCACGAGTCGCAAGGCCTAGTTTGTCGTTCATCTATCCGTCGTTCGATTGAAGTATTTATGTTCGATGTTCGTGGTTCGTGGTTCGTATAGCCGCTTGTTAATTTGTTGATTTTTGACAACTTAATGTTAGGATTATCACTCTAGGGGTCAACGAAGGAAGGGGCGACTGGTGGTGGTTGAATCGACGGTCGGAGAAGAGGAATGTAAGGGTTCAACGATTTATGGTTAAGAATTAAATGCTTTTTTGAGAAATTAAAAATTTTAAAGTTTATGTTTTTTTATAAAATTAAAGATTTTTATGATTTTTTAAAAATAAAAATTAAAATAAATTATAAAAATAGAACACGTGCCACATTTTAATTGGATAACGGAAATTTTTAACGCATGCCATGGAAAATGTTGAGTGGATCGATGGATTGATTAAGACAAAGAGGGGGTGAATTGAGATTTTAAAATTTGTTGGAGTGAAAGGATAGCTAGAAATGAAGAACAAAGGATTTTAGAGTGGTTCAAGTTCCAAATGAACTCTACATCCACTACCTTAGCTACCACTAAGGATTTGCAATAATTCACTAATTTGTTCTTCTCCTTTTCAAGGCTTAGGAGGTAACCTTTACACAACCGGTCAAATTTTCTACCCAAGATTTGACCAAACCCTCACAAAACAAAAGAAGAAATTGGGCAAGAAAGATATCTCTCAAATACAATATTGCCCCTTGAAGTACAACACTCAACTCAAATTAGAAGATAGAATAGGAAATGAATACAACTCAATTTGGGGTTTACAAGAATTTGGAAAATAAGCACACTTGAGCTTGGATTTTTGCTTGGATGTTTATCTTTGATGCAATAGTTGTTGCTGGTCTTCAATGAGCTTCAATTTATATCTTCTCTATCAATTCTAGCCGTTTGGGTGGTTAGGGTATTGATTATAGCCTTTGGGACCCTCTCTTTCCACCATAAATGCACTTCTGCAGCTATCTGTATCGGTACACGAAGACTCGTATCAATACCTGTCTCAAAACAGAAAGAGTCGTTGCACATAATAAAGAGGGTGTATCGAAACACGTGTAAGCGTATCCGTACGGGACATGGACCATTTCGATACAGAAGAGACCGTATCGATACATTTTTCTCAACTTAGCTCACTGGAAGTTTCCGTTTCGATACAGGTAACACCGTATCGATACGGGACAACTGTCACTTTAAAAGTTAGTTACCTAACGACTGACACCAACGGTCGAAAGCATTTAAAACACTTTGAATTAAAAATTCTGTTAAAACCGTATCGATACGGGTTGAACCGTATCAGTACACCATTCAAAACACGTCTTTCTAGTAGCCAACTTTGTAAAAAAGGTATCGATACGGCTGGAAGCGTATCGATACACCTGGACGTCTTTCAATACTTTGGCCTTGAAACACTTAGAAAATATTTGCAGTTTTGAGTTTTTCAAATCAGTTTAAAGTGTTGGTGATTTATAAATTATTAAAGGGACTTAGAAATCAATTTCAAGTTTTCAATTTAATCCTTAACATGCTTAATTATATCAAAATCAAACATAGGTGTTGGGTTGTGTGGAGCTCGATTCGATCAACCAATTTAGCTCACCAAGTGGTGGAGAGGTGGATATTTGGGTGGAAGGGTTTAGGAAGCTAGAAAGATTAAAGACACAATGATTTATAGTGGTTCGGCCTTCTAACAAGCACCTACATCCACTACCTTAGCTTCCCACTAAGGATTTCACAATCAATCCACTAATTGATTCGTCCCCTTTTCTAGGATTAAGAGGAAACCCTTACAACCGATCAAGCTTCTACCCAAGCCTTGATCAAAACCCTCTTTTACAAAGAGACAAATGAAAGCAAACTTAAACCCTCTAATAGGTGTTTGTTTGCACAATTAAGCACTCACCCAAAACCTAAAACACTTGAGCAAATTTGACAATTTTGGCTCACTAGTGTTTGTCTATACAAGAAATGACACTTAAAGCACTAAGACAATTTCTTGATCATTTGTTGATTGACAATTGAAGCATTAGTCTTCTGAAACGCCCTAAGGTGTTTCGAAACACATGGTCAGTTTTGTGAAAATTGGCCTTTGAAAACATGAAAAACCTTTATGAAAAATTCCTTAAATAAATAATATTTCAAGTTGTTTGGACTTTGGAAATGTTTTAAATACTTTTTAAATCAGTCCAAAACATTTTTCAATTATTATATCAAAACATTAGTTCTACAATAGGTTTTATAGAAAAATCTTAAAATAATTGTGGAATGAAACATTAGACACTTATTTGACCAAAAAAAAAATAGTTCATACACCTATATAAAATAAAATGTATAGTTTGAACACTTTTTATGGTTAAGCCATAAAAATATTATCATACTTATATTATTATGATAATATTAAGGGTTTTGCTATATACGACCCTTAAGGCCGTGTATTAGAACTACTAGATTCCTATTATTAATGCTTATTTTACTTTTCAATAGAATCTATTAGAATTGAATTAATTACCTTCCTAAAAAATTAAACATAAGAAAAATATGATGAACCTTAAAACCCAAACCTTAAACCATAAAACCATTAACCCTTAACCATAAAATAAACCCTAAACCCTAAAACAATAAACCATAAACCATAAAAACCATAAAATACTATAGCACTAAAACCCTAAACCTCAAACCTTAAAAATCTAAACCATACCCTAAACTCTGAACCTTAAATCATAGAAACCATAAAATACTACAACACTAAAACTCTAAACCCCAAAATTATAAACCATAAACACCTAAACCCTTTTACATGATTATTAATTACAGTAAACACCTTAAATCAAGAATGTTTAATTTTTTAGGAATGTAATTAATTACATGCTAATAGATTCTATTGAAAAGTAAAATAAGCATTAATGATAGGAATCTAGTAATTCTTATATACAATCTTAAAACTGTGTATAGCAAAACCCAAAATAAAATAAGACCATACAAGGAGAATGTGAAAATCCACCAAACAACTAAAAAATGATAAATACAAATAAAAATCATTGTCGTAGACAACAGATAAACACAATTAATACTAACATAGAAATGCATATAACAATGTTGACATGTTGACAAACTGGTTTTACGAACTCTCAACCATGTTCTATCTGTACGAGCACTTACCAATATGAGAGAACTAACCATGGGTCCAAATCAAGGATAGCTTAGTAAGATAACCAAATAAACGTCGAATGAAAAAGTGACGTTGAATCCAACACTAATAAAAACGTATTATAAAGACAAAGAAAACGCATTACAAGAACAAAGAAAAATGTCCACTATTTTTATTAGAAAGAGAAAATTTTGTTGATTAAAATAAAACAAAAAAAAACAAATATATATAAACAAAGAATTAAAGAGATGAAAAAAAAGAAAAAAAAAAGAAAAATGGAGGAGAATACGACAAAGATCATGACAGTGGATGAGTAATAATCGATTAATTAAATGTCAGGTGGTTTTAAAAAAAAATCGATTTAATTACTTATATAATCCGGTGTGTTGTATATTCAAAATTGTACATATTAAACTTATATGATTTTTTTGTTTTTTTTATCAAATACATGATTTTATTTTGTTATTGATCTACTTTCAAATCGATTTAATTACTTGAGCACCGATTCACTTGAAAGCGACTCATGCATTATATGAATGGTCAAATAACTTATACACGTGATCTTGTAAAAATTAATTTCTTGCTGTTAAAATCAAATAATTACGGATGAAATCTCAAATGCATCCAATCCAAATGCTATAGATTTTAAACGGGATAAACTACATAAATCGCCACCGAACTTTTAGGGCGCTTTTAATATGATCCCTCCCGTTAGAAGCTGATGATGTGGTACGTTAGTTTTTGTTGAGTTGTGTGGGGCTCGATTCGTTCAACCGATAAGGCTCACCAAGTGGTGGAGAGGTGAATTTTTGGGTGGAAGGGTTGTGGAAGCTAAAATGAAAACTGACACAATGAATTATAGTGATTCAACCTTCTAACCAAGGTCTACATCCACTACCTTAGCTCCCCACTAAGGATTTCCAATCAATCCACTATTGATTCGTCCTCTTTTCTAGGCTTAGGAGGTAACCCTTATACACAATCAAGCTTTCTACTCAAAGCCTTGATTGAAACCCTCTCTTACAAAGAGAAACAAGAAGCAAACTTTAAACCCTCTAATAGGTGTTTGTTTGCACAATTAAGCACTCATCCAAAACTTAAAATACTTGAGCAAATTTGACAATTTTGGCTCACTAGTGTTTGTCTATACAATAAATGACAATTTAAGCTCTAAGACAATTCTTGATCATTTGATGTTTGACAATATGAGCATTAGCCTTTACTTGATGCTTGGAGGTCCCTTTTATACTCCCAATTGAGTTTGTAGCCGTTACTAGCCGTTGGGATCAAATTGGAGCCGTTGAAGACTTTAATTTCCACCATAAATGCAGTTCTGCAGCTCACCGTTTCAAAACGCTCGAATCCGTTTCGGAACGCTCTTTAAGTAGAAAGAGCCGTTGTAGTCTGTCAGGGCACCCGTTTCGGAACACCACCTGGCCGTTTCGGAACCCGTATCGAAACGCTATAGAACTGTATCGAAACACCCTGCATTTAAATGTTAGTTGGGAAATAGCCGTTGGGGTTTATGACCATTGTGGTCAATGCCACGTAGGCGTATCGAAACGGCATAGCCCTTTTCGAAACGCTGGGCAAAATTCTCATCCAGGGAAAGCCCATTTCGATACGAGTATCGAAACGTTTTTGCTACTGGAATCCCCTGTTTCGAAACACCTTAGGGCGTTTCAAAACGTCTGGACGATTTTGTGATGTTTGGCTTTGAAAAACATGTAAAACCCTTTTAAAAGCTTCCCTAAACATAATTTCAAGTTGTTTGGACTTTGGAAATGTTTTAAATACTTTTTAAATCAGTCTAAAACATTTTTCAATTATTATATCAAAACATTAGTTCTACAATCTCCCCCTTTTTAATATAATAAAACTCACTTGAAAAATTGTTTGGGATTCTCCCCCTTTAACTTTAAAAATGTGAATAAGAGATTGAAGATATGAAATCAAATAAAGCTCCCCCTTATTCATTTGAAAACTCAATTTTTCAAACCATTTCTCCCCCTTTTTGTTATATCAAAAAGAATTTAAAACATTTAAGTTTAAAATAACAATAGAGGTAAAATTTGACAAAAATACAAATTTGGTTTTAAAATGGCTCCCCCTTACTCAAAGCATCATCAAAAATGTTAGTCCAACATATATGATCATCTAGTTGAATTTAAAATAAAACAAACAAATGAAATAAAAAACAACTAGAATTTTTACCAACACTTGTACCCAAGGGAGGATGTGAAGCCTTCCTTCTTCAAGTGTTATTCTTTGTGTGTATGGAGCTCTCCCTCAATGTTTGACTTGTTGAACATCTCCATCACACCTAGAAAAAGACAATCAAGTAATTTTTGGTATCCAAATTGCTTTGGATCTATAAACGTTAGTGGCACATAGTTTAGTCCCCTTTGGAATCCATTTTTCAATGTCATCCTTTTTAATTGAAGTGATTAGTCCTTTTGGGACCCAAACACTTCTAAAACATTTTCCTTTTACAAATCTAGGGGCACTAGATTGTCTAACATAGAAATTTGATTTTCCAAAATTATTTTTCTTTTCAAGCTTTTTGGAAATCAAATCCTTTTCTTCTTGAACTTTTTGAAGCAAATTTTGTAAATCAAAACATTTCAATTCAAACTCTTCGAGTTTTGCTTCAAGTTCAAGTTTGGTTTTAGAAATCAAATCATTTTGAATTTTCAACTTTGAAATCAATTTATTGTTTTTCAAAATGTGATTTTTAAACTCTAAAACCAAATCATCATAGGCATCTTGTAATTCATCAAAAGTGTAAGAACATGAAGTAGATGAATTAGAAGTTACCCTTGAATCTTCTTCGATGACCATAAGGCAAAGGTTGGCTTGTTCATCGTCGGTGGAGTCCTCATCACTCCAAGTAGCCACATGTGCCTTCTTCTTATGGCTTGAAGTGCTTGCCCTCTCCTTTCTCTTGGGTTCTCGTTCAAGCTCTCTCAAGGATTTCTTCATGAACGGGGCACACTTCTTGAAGAGATGAACTATCTCTTCATCTTTATCCTCCTCTTCACTTGAGTAGACATGATGACAAGTGGAGGATTTGAGAGCCATGACACTTGCATTGATGTCTAGCCCTTTGATTTTCTTCTCTCCCATAGCTCTAATTTCTTCCCTCTTCTTCTCATCTTCTTTGTTCTTCTTCATGATTTGATGAGTAAGGAGTGACCCCATGAGTTCATCAAGCTTCAAAGTCTTCAAATTCTTTGCTTCGATGATGGCGGTCCTCTTTGAGTCCCAAGACTCGGGAAGTGAGTAGATGAGCTTTCGAACAAGCTTTTCCTCCGGGATGGCTTCTCCATAGCCTTTGAGACCATTGGTGATCGTGGAGAACCTATCAAACATCTTCTCGATGTTCTCTTCCAGATTCATTTTGAAGTTCTCATACTCTAAGGTTAGGAGCCCAATCTTGGTCTCCTTGACTTCATCGGTCCCCTCGTATGTGACTTCAAGCTTGTCCCATACCTCCTTGGCACTCTCACAAGAAGACATCTTCTCATAGATGGTTGGGCCAAAAGCACAAAACAAGATGTGCAAGGCTTTGCAATTAAGCTCCATCTTCTTGCGATCGTCGGCACTCCACTCCGCTTTGCTTTTTAAGGCACGAACGGACCATCTTCAACTATATCCCATAGCTTGTAATCTCTTGATTTGATAAAAAACTTCATCTTTGTCTTCCAATGGGCATAGTGGGTTCCGTCGAAGAAAGGCGGTTTGTCGATTGATTGTGTCATTTGAGGTGGTTGATGAAATAGTGATCGAGCTTGCCGGATCTTCTCAATAGGATGTGAATCCCCTTCGATTGAGCCAAACTCTGATACCAATTGTTGAGTTGTGTGGGGCTCGATTCGTTCAACCGATAAGGCTCACCAAGTGGTGGAGAGGTGGATTTTTGGGTGGAATGGTTGTTGAAGCTAAAGTGAAAATTGACACAATGAATTATAGTGGTTCAACCTTCTAACCAAGGTCTACATCCACTATCTTAGCTCCCCACTAAGGATTTCCAATCAATCCACTATTGATTCGTCCCCTTTTCTAGGCTCAGAAGGTAACCCTTATACACAATCAAGCTTTCTACCCAAAGCCTTGATTGAAACCCTCTCTTACAAAGAGAAACAAGAAGCAAACTTAAAACCCTCTAATAGGTGTTTGTTTGCACAATTAAGCACTCACCCAAAACCTAAAACACTTGAGCAAATTTGACAATTTTGGCTCACTAGTGTTTGTCTATACAATAAATGACAATTTAGGCTCTAAGACAATTCTTGATCATTTGATGTTTGACAATATGAGCATTAGCCTTTACTTGATGCTTAAAGGTCCCTTTTATACTCCCAATTGAGTTTGTAGCCGTTACTAGCCGTTGGGATCAAATTGGAGTCGTTGAGGACTTTAATTTCCACCATAAATGCAGTTCTGCAGCTCCCCGTTTCGAAACGCTCGAATCCGTTTCGAAACGTTTTTTAAGTAGAAAGAGCCGTTGTAGTATGTCAGGGCACCCGTTTCGGAACACCTCCTGGCCGTTTCGGAACCCGTATCGAAATGCTATAGAACCGTATCGCAACGCCCTGCATTTAAATGTTAGTTGGGAAATAGCCGTTGGGGTTTATGGTCGTTGTGGTCAATGCCACGTAGGCGTATCGAAACGGCATAGCCCGTTTTGAAACGCTGGGAAAAATCCTCATCTAGTGAAAGCCCGTTTCGATACGAATATCGAAACATTTTTGCTACTGGAATCCCCTTTTTCAAAACACCTTAGGGCGTTTCGAAACGCCTGGACGGTTTTGTGATGTTTGGCTTTGAAAAACATGTGAAAACCCTTTTAAAAGCTTCCCTAAACATAATTTCAAGTTGTTTGGACTTTGGAAATGTTTTAAATACTTTTTAAATCAGTCCAAAACATTTTTCAATTATTATATCAAAACATTAGTTCTACAGTTTTCTTTTTCGCTGAATAAAATAATGGATAAATTACACCATTATCACCTAACTTTCTTCTGACTCCTATTATGATCACTAGAGTTTCAAAATTTTCAATTTAATAACTCAACTTGCGAATTGTTTCTATTTTTTATTAATTTCTTAAAACTGTGAACCGAAACCAAATCGGAATAATTTATTTAAGAAAATCTACACAGTGACCGTGTTCAATTAATCCTTAAAAAATATTTTGATTGATTGGTAAATTCAGATTATTCAATTATCCTTAAGATTGAGAATTGAATAATCTGGATTTACTAATTGATCAAAGTAATTTTTAAGGATTAATCGAAGTCGATTATGGTGCAAATTTTCCTAAATAAATTATTTCAATTTGGTTACGATTCACATTTTTAAGCAATTAATCAAAATAGGAACAATTCGTAAGTTGGGTTATTAATTTGAAAAAAATAAAACTCTAGTGACAAAAATAAGAGTTAGAAGAAAGTTAGATGATGAATGGTGTAGTTTGTCCATTATTTTATTCAGTGAAAAAGAAAACTAGCGTGCCACATCATCAGCTTATAATCGGAGGGATCATACTGAAAGCGCCTTAAGAGTTAGGTAACCAAAATAAAAACGAACTAAAAGTTTGGTGATTATATCACAAATTTTAAAATTTTGGTGACAAAAATGAGAGTGCCCTAAAAATCCAGTTAACATTTATGATAGTACCTAGGGATGGCAAAAATACCCGGCCTCGACCCGACCCGAGGTGCCTCGACCCGACCGGGTATTTTTTCTAAAATTTTGGGGATCGGGGCGGGGCGGGGCATGAAAAGCATGAAGTCGGGGAGGAGCGGGTTCAGGTATTTGTTAGAAATTCCTCGCCCCTCCCCGCCCCGGTACATTTTTATATTTATATATATATTTTTATTATATTTATAAAAAAATATCATTATATTTAAACACTTTTATGAGTTTTAAGCTATTTTTTGTTTTTGTTTTGGTTCGTACTTATTGTAAAATTTTGTTAGATGTTGTTCAAGTTTTAATATATTCGATTCTAACGGTCAATGATTCAAGTTTATTCTTTTAAATATGTAGTTTAACATGTGGATAATTTAAAATTGATTTTATTTTATTTTTTATATAAGTTTGAAGTCCCTTGAAACTACAATTTGTGATGGTGGTAGAAGATTGGTCGAATCTAATATTTAACATCGGTGGAGATTAAATTTTTTTAAATTTTTCAGGGCGGGTCGGGGCGTAGCCGAGTTTAAGGATTATTGTATCGGGGCGGGTCGGGACGGGTAAATTAATATTTTAATTTGGGGCAGGGCGAGATCGGGTATAATATCTTATAGGTCGAGGCGGGTCTGGGGCGGCAAAAACCCGCCACCACTACAAAAAAATGTACATATACCGACGCTCGGTTATACCGACGGACAAATGTCGTCGCTATAGATTATATATACCGACGGAAAATAACACTATCGGTAAAAGTTTTGATTTATACCGACGGATACAATATTTGTCGGTATATATGTCATATATACCGACGGAGATAAAAATGCGTCGGTATAGATGCGATATATACCGACGGTTTTTTGTGTTTGTTGGTATAGGTGTAGTTTATGCCGACGATTATTTTAACCGTCGGTATAGGTGAACCAGTGTGTCGGTATAGGTAAACCATTGTGTCGGTATAGGTAGGTTAAGTTTTTTTGGGGGGTTTTAATTATTTTTCCGATATATACGATTCCCCAAAAGTCGATATCCCTAAATTAAAAATTCACCCAAATAGCTCCGCTCTCTCTCTCTCTCTCGTCGACGGTCGTGGCTTCGAACGCCGATCTTGGCTCCAAGCCTCCGTCTTCTGCTCTCCCTATTCGATTCCAGGTATGCTACAAAACCTTTTTATCGATTTGTCTAGAAATCAGCTTAGCATCTTTAACCTTTACATGAGTTGAACTAAACCCCGTTGGATTTGAGCAGTATTCTGCAAAACTTTTAAAGAAGCCCGATCAGTGCAGAGTTGTTTATGCATGCTCACATTCTTCTGGGTTGATGATTAGGACAATGTGAAAGATGGAGAAAGGTAGGGTTGAGCTAAACATTAGCAGAACAATTTTTGGATAATATTTTGTCTGTTCTGTTCTGTTCTTTTTATTCTTATCCCATTCTTATGACTTTTGCTTCTTGAACTCATAAATTGCAGGTCGGAGAATATCAAGGTGCATACAAGGTTAGCATTTTTTGTCATGTATAATAGAGGCCATAGAAGCATTGCCACATCTGTCTGAAGACTGATTTTTATTTCCCTCTTTTGTAGATAACCAAGGGACTTTTGGAGAAGTATGGACCTGAAAGGGTTCTTGATACTCCAATTACTGAGGTTATTATGTTTTTCCATGTCTATGCTCTTTTATTCAGTTTATGAATTTCATTACTATTTTATTGAATGATTAATTTCACATGCTTATTATTTTTTTATGCTTTTTAATTTTTCATTGCATTTTTTTCTCACATAAGTTGTCTATTTCTTATTTCACAGGCTGGTTTTACTGGGATTGGAGTTGGTGCAGCTTACTATGGTCTGAAGCCTGTAGTGGAGTTTATGACATTTAACTTCTCCATGCAGGTTAGATGATTCTGTTTAAATCTATTCTTTTTGTATGCTTTTATCAGTTTGTATGCTACAGTATCAAGAAGTTTTTAAAACGAATTCTGAATGAATTGGCATGTATGTCATAAAAATGAAAATAGAGATAGTATATTATCATGTGCTTTCTATTTAAAGAACAATGAAGTTAAAAATGCTACAGTCATGTAGTGTTGATATCCTTTGAGTTTCTATGAATGAAGTATGCATGTTTTCTTTGAAGGAATATATGTGATTAGATATATCATCATGTCTTTTTATACTGTTCTAACATCATATGTACTTGGACATGGGCATGGTGTTTTGCCGAGATCTATATTTAGCCATTATGTGCGACAATTTCTTACATGTAAATATCGAGAAATGGAGTTTAATAGGTTATTGTTTATAGATTGTTTTATCATCCGGTGTGTTTCGTTTTTTCTAACGAGGAAAGGTGTTCAGTTTAGTCTTTGGTTTACTAAATTTGTTGTTTCTATTGTTGTTTCTCCTCTTTAAACTGTATATGATAAGTTCTTTCTTTTCAAGCACCACATGCACTCGAGTATTACTCTGGTCTACTAAATTTGTTGTTTCTATTGTTGTTTCTCCTTTTTACCTGTGAACTGTATCATATTTGTTCCTTGTTTTGACTGTTGGGAGCTTGAGATTTAAAATCATTTAAGATAGTACTCACTCAAAATGACTTCCCCATCCCCTTCTACTTCTTTTTTAATTAATTTCTCAGCATCCATTTTTAAATAACCATAAACTTGTCTAGTAGTAATCACTCTTTTCAAAGTAAAGAATTTGATTTATATTAATTTTGATATTAACCCTAGGCGCTTGTTTGTTTTGTTCTCTCCCTAATTGTTTAGGATTTAAGAATTCAAAATAAAAGATGATTTCATGCTTGTTCAGTTTAGTCTTTGGTTTTTCTATTTGCTTACTATTTAATTCATTTTGCATCTAGCTTGCACGTTATTACACTCTTCACTGCAATAGTATTAAAGTTCACAAATTGTGCAGATGCGAAAGGTTTATTCATTGCGGGATCTAATTGTACAACGAACTTTGGTCGTTTATGATTTGTGGCTCTAAAAATTATTTTGGTCATGTGTTTCAGCCATTTGTGGACTGTGATAACTTCATCCACAACTATTTCCTACCCCAGGAATATGCCATATTGATCCCCGTGTGTGCTGGTGTGGTGCTTCTTTCTCTCCTCTGCATATTTATTGTAATTTGCTAAGATTGTTGCACCTTTGCAAAAACTGTTAGATTTTTTTGTCCAACACATAACCGCTACAGAGAACTCAGTGCATTTTCTTTCTTTCTGAAATAGTTGAAGCCTAAAGGCTTTCAGTTTTTTATTTCTCGTGCTTCACTTTATGGCAAAAACCGCATTCAAACCCTGTCCTAGTTATTGGTAATTTAGTATGTTTGTATTAAATACAAATAATATAATGTATTAATAATTATTAATATTAAAAAAAACAAATAAATACCAATTACACCTATACCGACGGACAAAACTGTCAGTATAAATATTTTATAAAAATCTTACATGATACATATAGCGACGGATACAACTGTCGGTAAAGATAACAACTATACCGACAGACAAATTGTCAGCACAGATAACTGCTATACCGACGGACACACCGTCAGTATAGATAACATCTGTACCGACAGACAAAATCCGTCGGAATATAAACCCTAATTTGTCGGGGTAGTCCATACCTATGCCTACGGTTTTGTCCGTCGGTATAGGGTTAGAATATCTATACCCACGGTTTTGTCCGTCGGTATAACTTTATACCGACAAGCGTATTACTGACGGTACTTTGTCTGTCAGAATTTCTCTTTTTTCCGTCGGTAAAAGAGTTCAGACCATATACCGACGAATTTTTGATGTTTTACTGACGGATTTTTGTCCGTCAGTATATGTCATTTTTTTTGTAGTGCACGCCCGTTGCCATCCCTAATAGTACCCTTTTAAACGAGTCATAAATCTCGTAAGGATTCTCATTTGTTTTATGCCTTTGAAGGACGAAAATTAGAATTCAGATTTTAAACATCATTTATTAAATAATATAAAATAATTTGTTTATAAAATAAAATATTTATAAATTAATATATTTATAAAATAATGTAATAATATATTTAAGAAATAATATATAACAATATATTTACGAAATAATATAAGTACTAAATATATTTTATAATATATTATTATATATTATCTCTTAAATATATTAGGGAAAACTACACCAGTGACCACCGAAGATATTGGGGATACCTATTTGAACCACCGAACTAAAAAAAACGTCAATCACACCACCAAACTTATTAAATCAACCTATTTTGACCACAGACGTTAAAAAATTAACGGTGGAGTGACGGAACTGCCACGTGGCAGTTGATGGGTATATTTAAAAATTACACATTTGGTCCCTGTTATTTACACATTCTTTCAATTTAGTCCTAATTTTTAATTAATAAAATAATAAATTATTTAATTAAGTGGTGACACGTGTCAAGACCTTATTGGAGGATTTTAATTATTTATATTTAATTTTATTAATTTGTTTTCCCCCTCCAATCAGGTGGTGACACGTGTCACCACCAATTTAGAGGAGAAAAACAATATTTCACTCACATGCGTGCTGGGGGACTCGAACCTAGGTCTCCTAAGTGTAAATGCAGCAGCGCTGCAACTGCACCAAGCACATCTTTGTGCTATAATTCTCCACATATAATATATATCTCTTATTAGTTTCTACATTTATAAGCCAAAAGCTCAAACCCTAAACACTAATTTCACATATATAAATCTAAACCCTAAATATTTCAAATTAAACCTCAAACCCTAAAATTTTCAAATTAATTTCACGCTAAATATTTTAAATTAAACCCTAAACTCAAACCCTAAAAATTTCAAATTAATTCCATGTTAAATATTTCAAATTAAGCCTTAAACCCTAAACCCTAAATATTTCAAATTAAACCCCAAACACTAACCTTAAACCCTAAATTTCAAATTAATTACACGATAAATATTTAGGGTTTAATTTGAAATATTTAGCGTGAAATTAATTTGAAATAGTTAGGGTTTAGGGTTTAAATTAAAATAGTTAGCGTGTAATTAATTTGAAATTTTTAGGGTTTAAGGTTTAGGGTTTAATTTGAAATATTTAGCGTAAAAATAATTTGAAATATTTAGGGTTTAGGGTTTAAGGCTTAATTTGAAATATTTAGCGTGAAATTAATTTGAAATTTGTAGGGTTTAGGGTTTAGGATATTTAGCGTGGAATTAATTTAAAAATTTTAGGGTTTGAGGTATAATTTGAAATATTTAGGGTTTAGGATTTATATATGTGAAATTAATGTTTAGGGTTTGAGCTTTAAGCTTATAAATGTAGAAACTAATAAGAGATATATATTATATGTGGAGAATAATAGCATAAAGATGTGCTTGGTGCAGTGGCAGAGCTACTGCATTTACACCTGGGATACCCAGGTTCGAGTCCCCCAGTACGCATGTCACCACTTAATTAAATAATTTATTATTTTATTAATTGAAAATTAGGACTAAATTGAAAGAATGTGTAAATAACAGGGACCAAATGTGTAATTTTTAAATATACCCATCAACTGCCACGTGGCAGTTCCGTCACTCCACCGTTAGGTTTTTAACGGCGGTGGTCAAAATAGGTTGATTTTATAAGTTCGGTGATGTGATTGACGTTTTTTTAGTTCGGTGGTTCAAATAGGTATCTCCAATATCTTCGGTGGTCACTGGTGTAGTTTTCCCAATATATTATTACATTATTTTATAAATATTTTATTTTACAAATATTTTATTTTATATTATTTAATAAATGATGTTTTAGATTTGAAACTTAAAATATAAATAATATTTATAAATTTAATATATTTATAAAATTATATCATAAATAAAATTAATATTAATAGAAGTTTAATATATATATATTATCTGTGTTAAAACCATAACAAAAATATAAGTTTGGCATTATGCTTATAAGTAAGTCCTTTGAAACAAAGTTCAATGGTATAAACTAGGGGTGGGAGAAAATACCCGACCTGATTGACCCGACCCGAAAACCCGACTACCCGAAACAAAAATACTGGGTAATTTCCGGAAAAAAATTACCCGACCGGGCCGGGTACCCGACCCGGCAAATTTCCCGGGACACGGGCCGGGACACGGGCCGAGAGTTTTCCCTTACCGGGTACCCGACCCGACCCGATAAAATTTAATATATATTTTTTATATTTAAAATTATATTTTTATTTTATATTTCTTAATATTTTCACTTTAAAATTAAGTTTAAATCCCTATATTTTTTCTATGTTTGTATTATATTCTTTTAAGTTTTAAGTTTAATTTTTTTTTAATTTTTTTGTGTTTAACATATGATTTTTTTTTAATTTTAAAATAATAAAAAATAAAAAAATATATGAACCGGGTACCCGGTACCCGATTACACGGGTACCCGGTACCCGATTACACGGGTACCCGAATCCCGGGTACCCGAATTTAATGGGCCGGGACACGGGCCGTTTAAAGAGGTACCCGGACGAACCGGGTACCCGAATCCCGGGTACCCGACAATTCCCACCCCTAGTATAAACAATACGACATCTAAAGCTCAGTGATATATGATTTAGTTACTTAAAATAAATACATGAGATAAATGAGTAGGTACTGCACCACACATCCCAAACTATGATACTCAAACTTTTAAACGTTCTTATTTCATTTTCAAACTATGACTCTCATTCTAAATTGGACTCTAAACTTTTAAACATTTTAATTTCATTCTCAGACTATGACCCTTATTTTAAATTAGTCCCTAACTTTTAAATATTTCAAATTCATCATCAAATTATCAGTATATGCTAATCATGTACATGATTAATTTCCATGTAAATACTCATTAACATATAATTTCTCCTAAACTATCAAAGAGCATAAACTAGTCACTAAATAATGAAACATGACTATATACGGAAAGGGTTAAAAAACCTACCAAACAATTTGAAAAAACTAAAAGATAAAAAAAACACCATATCGACAATGAAGGATAAACACTATATCGATTAGGGGTGTTAAAAAATACTCAACTTGGTTGACCTGACCTGACGACCCGAATCTAAAAAGACGGGTAATTTTTTAAAAAAAATTACCCTACCCGATAATTTTTTCAGGACATGGGTCGGAAATTTCCCTTACTGAGTACCCGACCCAACAATTTTATATATATATATATATATATATATTATATTTCTAATTATATTTTTATTTTAAGTTTCTTAATATTTTTACTCTAAAACTAAATTTAAATCCCTAAATTCTTTCTATGTTTCTATTATATACTTTTAAGTTTTAAGTTTAAATTTTCTTAAAAATATTTTTGTGTTTAATATGTATTTTTTTAAATTTAAAATTAAAAAATATACGAACCGGGTACCCAGGTTTTACGGGTACCCGAGAAATGAGTACCCGAAAGTAATGGGCCGGGACACGGACCGAGCAATGAGGTACCCGACAATGAACACTCCTAATATTGACAATGGAGCATAAATACCACCAACATTAACCTAAAAAGGAATATATCAATGATGATACATTGACAAATTAATTTTATCACAACTCAAGTGCGAATTATTTGGTGTGATTGTGAGCACCTATCAATATGAGAGAGTCAACGATGATGCAAAGCAATGATAAATTTAAAAATTAATCAAATTGAAGAAAAAATGACAAATTTAACCTTGAGACAAAAAAAAAGAGACGCACTACAAAAGTGGAGACAAAAAAGCGTCTCATAAGTAAATAAAAACATCCACTATTTTCAAATGAAAAGGAAAAAACTGGTTTAACGAAATAAAATACCATAACTCAGATACACAACACAAAGAAAAATAAAAGTTATGACATCATGAAGAAAGAGATAAAGGAAAAAAGATAGAATATAAGAGACGTGCTACAAGAGCAGAGACAAAAACGTCTCATAAGCATACAAAAACATCCACTATTTTTAAATGAAAAAGGAAAAAAATAGTTTAACGAAATAAAGTAACATAACTCGGATACACAACACAAAGCAAAATAAAAGTTATGACCAATTTAAAACGGGTACCATTGTAAAATAAACAAGAATAAATGCTAAGACTTTTTTTGCAAATTTGAATAAGGGATAGGTGCAATTTTTTTGAATAGTCTATAATTGTTTACAAGGTATTATCTGTTCATATATATTATTAATCCTATAATAATGTACACACACCTTGCAGATAAAGCGATTAAAGCTGAATCTTCTAAAATAAAATCATCTACTTTTTTACTGAAACCACTTGTTAGATTTGAATAGATGCAAATTCAATCACATTTTCTCATCTTTCTCCATTTTTCTTGGACCAAATATTTGTTGAACAGAGGATATATAGTAAAATAAAAGGAAAATGATATTACGTCATTTCGTAGTCATATCAGAAACTCAATAGTCAGATAAAAACAAGATAATGAGATTTGAAATTAAAGAAAAACGCAGTCAGATGTTTATGAATTTAATATATATGAAAAAAAAACAATAAAATAAAACGTGTGATGAAATATAACAGACTTAACTATTTAAAAAAAGAGAACATACTAACAATACATGTGAGATAATTGAAAAGTCAAACAATGAAGTCTTTTTTATTGCCCAATAAATTAAACCCAAACTTAATGAAAAACAACACCACATTAGAGTATGCATGTCAAATAATTAAAAATATATATAAATAGATATTACTTTATAATCACATTAAAATTATTTAAAAAAGCTTAGATTATTCTGTTTAAGAGTCTCAACTATTCCGAACTCTGTTGCATCAGATTTCTTTTAATACAATATAGATTTCAGGTATATACGACAGGCGGACTGTTGCCTGGGATCATAACTTTAGCCATTGCAAGTTCAAACCGATAATGCTCAGGTGGATGTTATTAGGAGTATAAACGAGTTGAATCGAGCTCGAGTATCGTTAAGCTCGACTTAAACTGAAAATGCTTAAGGCTAAGCACGACTCGAAAGCTCGTGATCTTAAATTTATCTAGCTCGAGCTCAAGCTCGATTAAAGTTCGAGCTCGACTCGAAAGCCCACAAGATCAAAGTTATCAATCTCGAATCGAACCCGAAATAAAAAATGGAGCTCAATCTCAAAAACCTCGAAGTAAACCCTAATTTGCTAACCTTTATTTCCCAAAAACCTATCCACCATTGTTAACTTTACATAACCCTAAATCTAAAACTAGACTATAAACCCTGAATCAACTCTGAATCCCAAAATTAAACCCCTAATTAACCAATATAATATAATATATTATATTTTTTAGTAGTTTGCAAGCTTTTCGAGTCGGGTATCGAGTAGCTCGTCTTGGCTCGTTAAGAACTCGAGTCAAATTCAATTGAGTCAAGTTTTGACCGAGTCGAACTCGAGTAGCTCGAGATCTGTCTCGTCTCATCTACAAGGTGCTATGCTCAACAACCATGGTGTTGATGGTAATTATGTGTCGTTGGTTCGGGCAATTTTGCGGTACGAACAAGATGCTGGGCGACATAAGTTGTATGGGTTCGTCGAGAGACCAATATGGTCTGGCTAAGATAGGACTTAGGAGTCCTACCTAATCTTCATAGAGCCTACTTTGCTGCTGCTTTTGAAGCGGTTCTCAACTTAGTAGTTAGGGACATTTCAGGTGTGATTTTGGACAAGTGTAATAGAAGCAATCATACAAGATTTCTAAGAGAGAATATTTCAAAGTGAGTTAAGTTAAATGTTTGTAAGGAAAAAGAAAAAGATTAATTCTTAACTAGTAAAAGCACATGAGAAAAGCAAAAATAATCTTGTATTTCATGAATTTTAAGTTATGTTAGACTTATTTTTATTCAAACGTCAATCTATCATGTACACTATAAATTATCAAATGTTTATTTTTTAGTATATATTATAAGATCATGCTTTAATAAATTGTAAAAAATTCCTTAAATCTTTGAATCGTTGATAAACGTTGCTTGGTCGCCCATACAAGAGTGTTGTAAACTCTTAACTGCGGCCTCTCCTACAAATAAAAAAGGTAAATTATAAGGGTTAATAATAAACAAGTCACATTTCTTCTAAAAGTAACAATTCAGTCACTCAATTACAAGTTGAGGAACAAACATGCCCCTTTTCTTTTGAAAGTAACAATTCAATTACTCAATTATAGCTTAGGAACAAACATGTCACTCAATTAAAAATTAAAAAATCTGTGACAAACAAGTCACTATGTTAAATTATGTTTTGGTCCTTTTATTATATAATAAAAAAAAATACAAACACAATCAAAATCTACATGTAATGAATACGACTTTCAACGTGATTATCAGAAAATGGTGAAAATAGGTTAAATTATGTTTTTGGTCCTTTTATTATATACACTTAAAATTTGATATTTAGTTTTTTTATATTTTAATATTTGACATAATTTAATTTTCTTACTTTTATAATGTTATTAGTAATTTCAAATCATTAACACTATTAACTATTCCTATTAAAGGAGTAACATATCAAAAAAATTATATATCAATTGAATGTTTGAGAGTATTTAAAAAACTAATCAAATAACGTTAATCCAATAAAAAATTTATGTCAATCAAACTCTCACAGTTTTTTTTTAAACCATGTCATCACTTCAATGGGAATAGCTAACGGTTTTAACAATTTAGACTCCTAATTACATTAAAAAATAGAGGTCAAATCATGCCAAATTAAAGATAAAAGGTCTAAAACTCAATTTTTGCATAGGAGATGCCCTAAAACTACGAGAAAAAACTTATGAAATCTAAGATGATGTAGCAAAATTGTACTGTTTTGAAAACATGAGCAAATGTACTTCCATGTCCATGTTGATTTCATTTTAATAAACTTGGACCGTTGAATTTGATGGATCATGCCATCATTTTGTACGGACATGAATTCGTTGTTGAATTTGTACTTTATAATTTCGTATTAATCACCCAACCGGCTCAAGCGACTTCCTACATCTTTCCTCGCTATAAAATTAGCATGTTGTTTAAAGATATATATAATACTATTAATTACTATTACACGCATTTTACGCGTATAGATTAATGTAATTCTTTTTTTTTTTTACATTTTCTTAGAAGTGTTATGATTACGGGTGAAATTTAGTGGTATATTTTAAATTTATTTGTACACATAATCACGACGCTTTCAATTAACACCATAATTAAAATTTAAATATTTTAAATTTATTTATACATATAATTTATATAAAAGAACTAAAATACATATTTTTTTAAAAATGTTTAATATCATTGTAACAAGATATAAAATTAATTTATTTTTACAATGACATAAATGCCTTTTATTTAGTCAAACTCCTACCCTGAAGTAAGGCTTGATGAAATTATATTAATCAAAATCTCAACCAGTGAGATCTCATAATCACGAAACTTTTTTAATGGCCAAAAATAATAATAAAATAAAAAGATTTTTTTTTTCGGTGGCTGGTGATTTCGATTGGACCTAATCTTGGTCAAACCAAATTGCAGTTTAAATTTTAATTCATATATGTAGGGGTGATAATGAGCCTGACCGGCTCGCGAACTACTCGGGCTCGGCTCGGTCAAAGTTCGGCTCGAGTGAGCTCGACTCGGGTTCGGGCTCAGCTCGAAACCTGAACAAGTCGAGCTTATTCAGGCTCGGCTCGAAAAGCTCGTGAACAGGCTCGGAATCTACATATGCACTAAAAGTAATATATTTAGCAAAAGAAAAGCAATAAAATAGATTAAGAAAAATCTACTAAAAGTAAATTAACTAAAATAAATTGGACATTTTCTTTAGTTGGTTGTTGTTTGATTTTGTATTTTCTTTAATTATGTGTTTGTATTATAAGAATATTTATTGGTTATTTAGATTAATCTAATTTTTGACACTTTTCCCCCTTTCCGGTCATTAAATTTCGTTTCAGTGTTGGTTATGAAAGGAATTTTTAACGAATCTTTTATAAAAAAATTATAGCAAAATTTTTCATTTCGATCCGAGCCGAGCTTGACGAGCCTGACGAGCTTCGAGCCCGATCTGAGCCCAATAGTATTATTTTCGAGCCGAGCTCGGCGAGCCTCGAGCCCGAGTCGAGCCCAATTACACTATTTTCGAGCCGAGCCTGGTCAGGCTCGGGCTCAGCTCGTTATCACCCCTACATATATGGACATCAATTTAGCTAGGTACAAATTAGTTTTTTTTCTTATCAAATAGGTACAATTTAGTTTAGGTTACCTGCATATCGATAATATCATTAAACTAAAAGTCGATACTAAATTTTAGTTTAGGTTTTGAATATATTACTGGACCGTTAAAATATCTCTACATCATTGCACGTAGACCATTAGAATCCGTCCATGACATCGATTTTATGGCTCAATGGTATTATTGAAGCCTAAACTAAAGTTTAGTGTTAAAATAATATTAAATTTTAATTAAATGATAGAGTCGATACTAAACTTAAAGTTTAGTGCTATATTGTGTAATTTATCCTTTAGTTTAATAATCATTTTCATAATTTATATATTGTTTTTTAAGGTTTTTTTTATAAGAAGATTATGCCTCATTAAAAAAATTCATCTACACCAAAAATATGAGAAAAGAATGCCCATATTTTATTAATACCCATAATATGTTGGACACTCTTTTCCCCCTATTTAGGTATAGAAAGGGTTCTTAATGAGGCCTAATTTCTTATAATTTTTTTAAATTACAATATATAAATTATGTAATATATGTTCATATATATTTTATTAATACCCATATGCAGATATTAATATTTGTATGTTTGTATAATTTTTTGAATAGTCTTAAGATGATTACAATGTAATATATGTTCACATATATTCTTAACCCTTTAACAATGCACACATACCTAACAGACAAAACAATTGAACATGGTGCTAGACATTATCCTAATCTGCTCATAAGTCAGCATTAGCAGTTATGGTGGTTATTTGTTAGTGACACGTCAACTTGGTTGTCAGTCTGTTAGCCATGTAGTTATCCCTCTATAAACTGCTATCACTACAATAAAATAAGTTTTTAGCGGCGTTTTCAACCATATAACGGTGTTTTAAAGAGCCGCTAAAAATTCTTCTGGCTCTAAAAAAAGCGCTGCAAGAAGTGCCGCTAAAATCAGCGTTGCAATAGTTCGCAAACGAATCTAGGGTCTTGAAATTTTAAAATCAATTATTACAAACGAATCAAACGACATCAACTGATTTGATTTCTTTCAATCCTTTTTCTTTTCTAAATATACACGCAATGCGAATCTAGCGATTTTTTTAGTTCAAATATTGAATAAATTGGGTAATTATTTGGGATGTGAAAAAAGGGAGGAGAGGCTATACAATAGCAACGACGACGACGAGAAAGTAAAGGGCGACGAGGATGTGAAAAAATGATCCTGCCAGAGCGGTGAATCGTTGATGTCGCGCCACCCATTGGCTTTGCCGTTCACCTTGTACGATATCATTGCCACATTGACGCCGTATCACCCCATTAACCTTCCTCTCTCTCTATGGTTTTTTCTCCCCCTAAATTTACGAACGTCTATTGGTTAAGGAAATTAGCGATTGTGAGTTTGATTGGAGATCGAGGTGTTTGAAGTGACTAAAAGTGAGTGGAATATATTCAAAATAAATAATGAGTTTTCTATTGTGGCGTTTGTTATTACAAACGGCACTAATGTGACATCTTTTGCGGCGTTTATCATTAGAAACGCCATTATCACGAGCATTTGTGGCGCTTCTTCACAAACGCCGCTATATATTAATTTATTGCGGCGTTTTAGTAAAAACGCCACTAAAAGTATATGACTATTGTGTTGTTTTTTAAATAAAGTCGCGAACTTTATCATTTGTGGCGTTTTTTTCTAAAAAAGCCGTTAGATTTACAAAATTAGCGGCATTTGCTCATAAAACGCCGCTAAAGCTCTATTTTGCTAGTGTATTGATTGTCAATAAATAGGGAATACTTTCATTATTTTAAGGCACCTCTTGAATCAATGAAAATCATCAAGATTACTATCGTTCATTCTCTTTTCTATATTTTATGTTAACACCTGAGTCTTTTAGGATAAACATCATTTATTTTTTTTTAACTATGACCACCTTGTTTAAGCATGGCCGCCGGCCAGACCATGTCAGCAGTCAGCAGCAATACCACCGCCACCTTGGTAGCTGACTTAGCCCTGTATCACGCCTTGCATCCATGGGCGTATCTACCATAGGTCAAGGTAGGTCACTTGACCTACCATAAAAAAACATGATAAACTTCATCAGTGGTCACTTAATTATTAATTAAGTTAAAATTCGGTCACTCAATTATTAAAAGTTACAATTAGGTCACTAAATTAAAGTTTTAGTTACGTTCGGATCACTCATGTGTTAAAATACAAACAAACATCTAACAAGATTTGGTATAATGATAGTTTTAGTCCTCAAAACTTATATATTCTACCAATGTAATCTTAATTCAAAATAATTCTATAAATTTAAAAAAGACATCAATTTAGTCATTTTCTTCTCAAAATCTCATGTATGCTCTCGTTAACACTATAATACTTCATTTAAAATCATTAATTAATATAGTACACAAATTTATAAATGTAAATATATTTATAATTATTTTTAATGTTAGGTCTATAATTAGTATCCACATTAAAATTAAATTCATTGAAATCTATTTAAAACTATTTATGGAAACATTCAATTTTAGTTATTCATACCTCGTAATTTTCTATAAAAAATAAGATTTTCGTATTATTATATAATTTTTTAATAATTTCATATATTTTTGATGACTTCATTATTTTCGTATTATTCAAGTCTGTGTATTTTCATTAAAAAATAAAGTTGGTAACGATTTGGTGATAGAGATTAATCATTCATATAAAAGTGTGGGAAGTCATTTTAGATAGTTTCAGTTACTTACAAGTACTATAAAATGTTTTATGTTCAGAGCATTAGTTGTAAAAATGATGTTTTAGAATGGTTTTATTAGAGAGAAAATTTATATAGACTAATGTGAATTTCTTTATACACGTGTTTTATTAAAGAGAACTAGTAACTAAATCATAATGGACCTCTTACATATATACTTAGGTGTGATTGAATGGTCTTTTGTCATTTCAATTGTTAACATTTTAAGTAATTTTGATGACTTATTCAATCTACTCTTATTTTACATAAGATTATATTTATTATCGGTGTGTGAACTACCAAGTTTTAATTTCTAGATCCGCCCCTGCTTGCATCACGGGCACCCACCGTGCTCTAACAGTTTCTATAATTTAATAGTGATGAGCCGTACAAATCATACTAAAATTGACCGTACATTTATTTATATAATAAACCGTACTAATCACGACGTTTTTTTTTTTTTTGTTATTTTCCCCTCCTATTTAGTAGTGGTGGTCATCGTCGCCCTCGTCTTCCTAACAAACAAAAGCAAGCCAGCCTACGTGCCAATGACTTTGACAATTGAAAAACTTTAATATTGTAATGAGAAATACCATATCCATTTAAAATAAATGAGTTGTTTCAAATCTTGACTAAAGAATGCCTATTCCTTTGCTTTCCTTAGTAAATAAAACCTACAGGTGTAAATGAACCTAATGTTTTACGAGTTGTTCGTGAACCGTTCATATAACGTTCGTTTATTAAGCTAAATAAATGAGTATAAATAAAAATTTTATGTTCGTTTGATAAACGAACGAACACGAACAGAGGTGTGTTGGTTCGTTCATGTTCACAAACAAACTCGTTTACCCATCCCGACTCATAATAGGAGCACCCTGAGCGCCTGTTCATGCCTCCTAAAAGTTCAAAAAGTTTCGAATATGCAAAAATTTAGTGAGGTAAAATGCAACTCTTAGAACAAATTTATACTAAATTTAAAAACTTAGAAAAATGTACTACTTATATTAATTTTTGTCACTTTTTAAATTCCAAGCTTTCTCATTACGTCAATTTATTGAAAACTGGGAAAAATAATTGCTTTTAGAAGGTAAACAAATGGTATTATAATTGAGTAGTGACCTTAAAAAATTTTAAATTCTAATACATTTCATTACTATTTAATCTCTATTAATTGAATATATTTTAAATTAACAGTTTAAATAGATAGAATATATTTTCGATCTATAGGTGCTTATTTTAACTTTCGCTCAGGGTCCCGAAAATATTCGAGACATCACTGTGTTTACCTGATTCTCGTTTCCATTTATATTTTACAATTTAAATATCGGTGAATATAAGGACTAAATTGAACACAAGGTGAACTTTGGAGTTCAAACCGTGAAGCCTAAGGAGCTTAAGAACTAGTTGTGTAATTTTACCATTTTCACTATATAAATAAACATGTTCGCGAACGTTAAACGAACATGTTCGTGTATGTTATAAGAACATGTTCAAACATTAAACGAACATGTTCACGAACATTGAGGATTCTCTAATTGATGCAGGATTTCCTCTTGGTATTCGGCGTATCACCATGGAATGTGTTACAACTTCATCTATTCAAATCCAATGGAACGGAGCTCTCTCTCAACCTTTCCGCCCTAAGCGAGGCGTCAGACAAGGTGATCCCTTGTCACCATATTTATTTGTTCTTGCGATAGAAAGGCTTGGTCACTTAATAAATTATTTCGTAGCACAAGGGTCTTGGGTTCCTTTTCGATTCATGCGCCATGGTCTCCCCCTCTCACACATGTTCTTTGCCGATGACCTCATATTATATGCGAAGGCGGACACAATACAAGCTCAAAATGTTCAGCACGTTCTCAATGTTTTTGGTTGTTCTTCTGGCCATCACGTAAGTAAACAAAAGACTACTATTTACTTCTCGCTGAACACTGACATTGCCTTACAGGAGAAAATTTCTTCGTTCTTCAGCTTTCGATCTGTGGATTGTTTTGAGAGATACCTAGGCGTCCTTGTTCTTAATCGTAGGGCCAAATGTTCTGACTATGATTTTATCCTAGATAAATTGCGATCTCGTCTAAATGGTTGGGCTGCTCGCACATTATCTATGGCCGGTAGGATAACCCTTGCAAAGTCTGTTCTCCAAGCTATACCCGTTTACTTTATGCAATCCATGATGCTTCCGAAGAAGGTATGCCTTAATATTGAAAAGATTATTCGACAATTCATTTGGGGTTTGAGTCCGCTGGTTTCTAAACTCTCTCTTGTTAATTGGGAAGCTCTATGCCAACCACTTCATCATGGTGTCCTTGGCCTCCGCCGAGTCTACGAATTTAATGTTGCTCTCATTATGAAAATTGGCTTCGCTTTGATCACGACCTCCAATTCCTTGTGGATTAAATTGTTACGAGAAAAATACAAGCTATTGGAGACTCGACCTGCTTCTATTCACAGATCGAATTGCACTCCTTTATGGCGAGCAATTGCTAATTACTGGGAAGTCTTAAGAAATGGTATTGCATGGTCCTTGGGTTCAGGTGCTTCAATCCATCCCTTACATGATGTGTGGGTTCCCTCTTTAGGTCCCTTGTCTGAGCACTTGACGCATGAAGGTCTCCTATTTCCGATATCTTCCTTTTCGAATTTGATCGACACTAATGGAGAATGGGATCGAGCTAAGCTTAGTGTCATCTTTCATCCCGATGTGTTGCCACATATCCTATGGATCAAATGCCATGATCCATCCGATGTTCAAGACCGTATTTTCTGGAAATTGACGCTGAAAGGCAATTTTGAGACACAATCAGCATATGGCCTTTTGACACAAGGCTCATGGGATCATTCTAATGCGATTTGGAAGCACATCTGGCGAGCTCCGATGCCGCAACGCTTGAGAGTCTTCTTGTGGGTTTCGTTTCGAAACAAACTAATGACGAACCTTGAACGATGACGACGCTTTATAGGGCAATCCTCCGAATGCCCCCAATGTAACTCGGCCGATGAGTCTATTTTTCATGCTCTCCACGACTGTCGGAATGCATCTACCGTGTGGAATCAGGTTCTGCCTCACAATATCTCCCATTGATTCTACCAATCTAACTTGCAGGAATGGATTGCTCTCAATTTGTGCTCAACCAATCTACATGATGGTCGAGATATTCCCTGGCCAACTTTGTTTATTTCGACTCTATGGCAACTCTGGAAAAGTCGTAATGATCTCACATTCAATGGAGTTAATCCCTTGTCTGATGTTACTGTAAACTGTGCTATCTCTTGGAACATATATTACAGGGACAACAGGGTATATGCAATTCGTTCAAGCCTCGCCACATCTCCTCCGTAAAGTTGGTGCCGTCCGAAGCCAGGATGGGCCGGCTTAAACGTTGATGATGCAGTTTCAGCAAGCGCAGGTAATGGAGCAGTAGGTGGAGTGATGCGTAACTATTCTAGGCAATGAATTTTAGGTTTCTAAAAGGCAATTGGCATATGCCAACCATTGCAGGCTGAATTATGGGCTATCTATATTGGATTACTTTTTGCATCAGGGGTTCGAGTTGATAAAAATTCAATCCGACTGCACCGAGGCTGTTAAAATGCTCAATTCATCGAATGCTGTTAGTAATCCCATTCCTCTATTTCGTGCCATTGCCAACCTTCGTCGCAGAAAATGAATAACCGAATTTATATGGTTTCTACGAGAGACAAACCGCGTTGTGGACATGCTTGCAAAAACCACAGATCCCGCTGCAATAGACTTGCTTCTCCTGCAAAATTCGCCTATCGACACACTCCCTCTGCTTCAACATGATACTTTAGTTGCATTGGATTCAGGTTTTGTACACACCTAATTTTTGGGTGATTCCTTTAATTCAAAAAAAGAAGAGTTATTTATACATATAATTTCATATATATATATAGTTTTTTTATAAATTATAATCTTAATCCTACCTAGAGGGGAGGGGAAAGGGAAACTCTAAGGGAAGAAAGGGAGTATTGCTACTGGATCTAGAACCCATGGCCTAAGAAAATATGTAGGAACAAAGGTGAGCAGCTTAGCCAACCGGCAGGGTCGTATTTGGGCCCGGGCATGAGGGGTAACCGCTCAGGGCCCAAATTTTTTATAGTGTATTATACTTATATAAAAATATTTTTATATTAAATATAAGGCCCAATTATTTTCAATACATGTTATTAGAGCCCTAATTTTTTCCCAATGTTTATTATTAGGGCCTACTTTTTTCCTCAAAATTTATTATTAGGGGCTATTCTTATAAATTAATTTTTTCTAATATTTGTTATTAAGTGTCTAATTCCCTCAATGTTTCTTATCTTGGACACTCTTAAAATTCAATTTTTTTCTAATACTTATTATTATGGGCCCATTTTTTTCAATTCTTGTTATTAGGGGACCAGTTTATTTTCAATATTTAATTTTAGGGGCATACTCTTAAAATTTAATTTTTTTCTAATATTTATTTGTTTATTAGGAGTGCAATTTTTTCAATACATTTTATTAAGAGCCCAATTTTTTTCAATACTTTTTATTAAGGGCCCAATTTTTTCAATACTTTTTTATTAAGGGCCCACTTTTTTCAATACTTGTTATTATGAAGCTACTCTTAAATTTTTATTCAACACTTGTAATCAGGGACTATGATTTAGATAACGTTTTGCAACAGTTTTGTCAACAATAACATATGTTATTAATAATTCACAACCACAATACTCGCAGTGACCACAATAACATTCATTATGTACGCAATCACAATAAACACAATGCAACTTAGAATGTGATCGCAACAGTATTTAAATCCTTGATCATGGCCTCAATTTTTTTGATTCGGCATGCCAACCGGCCAAACGTGCTTGCTCAATATATATGAGTTTTTTTTTTGGTACATGATATTGAAGTTTCGATCTCGCTTTATATACAAACATGTTTAATATTTAATTAAAATTTTAGATAAACTACATAAATGGTCACTACACTTTTAAGGTGTTTTCATTTGGTGACCAAACTATTGAAACTTACGATATATTCACTAAACTTTTAATTCGTTTTAATCAAGAACAGTCTGGTTAAAAACGCTGGCCCGTTAACTCTCCTTCTTCCTCTGCTCTATTTTTCCTCCATTAATCTCATCAATCCCATTTCAATCCTTTTAATCCCAGTTGCAGCCCTATAATCCCATACTTCAGCAGAATACCCATTTTTGAAATCAACCCCTCCCAATTTCCTCACAAAGGCTCCACATTTTTGACTCAAAGATTCTAGAATTTAACCCCCAAAGAAACAAATTCTCTAAAATTCTTACAAACATCGAAATGCCGACAAAATTTAAAGGCACAGAGGTCAGACTGGGAAATTCATTAACAACGCTTATATTGCGAAAGACTTCTGATCTCTTGAACTTAAATCAGAGGTGTGTGACCTTTTTAGTTCATATTTGTATCTCTATGTATATACAAAAGAATAAGCCTTTGCTATACCAAAGGCGGTGGCTGAACTTGTTCAGCATATATGTATCTCAATGTATACATAGAAGAAAGCCGCCATAGAAATAACTCCCAATTAAATGAGATATCGACTGTAGCAAGCATAAAGCTGCTCCCGCCATGCAAAAAGAGTATGATTAAAGTAAGTATATATCTGCCCTTCAAAACACCGTTTTGTGTCCAGGTCTATGATTTTATTTTAAGGAGCAATTCGAGCTTGCAACTTTCTACCGTTCCTTCTCAACCTTCATGATTGTATTTGTATGGTCCTTTCATCTGATATTTAACGTTAATGAGTATACTATCTTCTGTTGACTTGCAAGGCTGATCTGAGAAAGTTAACGGCCACGTCAGCGGTTTTTTCTCTTGTAATCAACGAGAGTGACCTTAATGAAATTGAATGAAAGTTAACACCTATATCTCTTGTATAAAGTATATATGGACTATTTACAGCTCAAGCCTAATCAACTGACAACTATACACGTACATCAATTTGAACAAATTTAGTTATGCCTTAAAATTTGAATATGATTCATTCTACCCTTTGCTTCAATTTAACAATCTCCTAGACCTGTTGAAAAAAAATCTCTTAATCTTTTCTTTTTCACACCATGTAAATGGCCATTTCAAGCTAGCTTCAAAATCATAGCGGGGAGAGATCTCCCCTTTAAGTTTCTGCACACCCAAAGCAACTCTTGATCCCAACGCATGACCGACCTTTGAACAAAACAAGCATATAAGGCAGCATCCCACATTTTCCTTGAACCTATTACACAATAAGCACAAAAGATCAGCATTCATACCGAAAGATATAAGTCTACTTTTAGCTGACAACTTGTCTAAAGTAGCCATCCATGCAACCATAAAATTCCCAGGAACATGCCCAGGATGCTAGACAATTCTCTCCCAAATAATTTTGTAACACCCTTAAAATTGGTTTAGTAGGAAATTAGATTTTGATGATCAAAATTTTTTGTTTCTGACAAGATATTATGACTTTCAAGTCATGATCATGTAGTTGAATTTTCAAGATTTGGTTTGAATTATGTTTGATTATGGATTAAGGACTAAATTGAATGAATCAAGTGACTAATTTGTAAGAACTGAAAACTAAGAGCCATAAGTGTGAAGGATGGAAAGTTGGGTGGCTAGCCTTGTGAATAATCCCCAAAGAGGATTAGTCACCAACACGTGGCGTCCTTCCATGATTGTTATCATGTTGTTTTTGCAAGAATAAGGAAAGAAAGATGAAAACAAGATGAGAAAGAGAGCTTACCCTCGATTGAAGCAAGTTCATACTTTCCACCTTCACTTTTTCAAATTTGAGCAAGCACACAGCACACACCTCCCCATCTTCTTCCAAGTACCTCCATTGTTGGAGCTTACAAGCTCAAGTTTTCTTTGATATAACTATCCCTTTTTACTCCTAAGTTAATTTCAAGGTAAGCCTATAAATTGCATCTTCTTTGTAATGGTGGATTTTATGGAACTTTATCTAAGAAATATAGGATTAAATCCTAGAAAGAAAATATAAGTTCTTAAATATACATGATCAAAGTTTAAGTTAAAGATTAGAATTTCATGTTTTTAATTTGCTAGGAACCCTAGCTTCATGTATGTCATGGGAAATATGTCAATATTGATGGATTCATAGTTCTTATATGCTAGAGAAATCCATTGGTGATGAGGAATCATCAAGTTCCTTCAAGCAAGTCAAGGCTCTGGCAAAGGAGTTATCATCCGAGAGCTGAAATAGCTTCGGATTGTCCGATTAATGTAGTTTATGTCTCAGATATGGCTAGGTGTCATCCCGACTGCATTTGTATGCTTTTCTTGAATTTATATTGTTGACATGTCAAGGCTCCCATAGAGCAAGTCTAAGGAAATTGCCACTGGTGAGCTTGGTAAGCTTATACATGTTACATGATTATGAGCATAATATGTTCGAAAATGCATGAAATAGCTACGTGAAATGCTTTAAGAATCATGAAACTATGAAATTACATGTTATAAACACCCTTAGATACAAGTGTATTTTGGCTACAATTGGCATGCCATAGAATTCATTGAGCTCATGTATAGGTGGACTACGGTCCTCGGGCTAAAGCCTTATTGGTGATGACAGAGGGATGTTTGATTTGGTCTTTGGCTAAGTTGGCAGGTTGACCACTCACGTTTGACTAATTTGGTTGAAAATTCGTGTATCCATTTGCTACTATGATCCAAGGCAAATTGAATTATCTAATCATTTACTCATGAATTATGCAAGTTTGTACCCATGTGATTATGTCATGAATCATGAATTATGCAAGCATGCACCCATATGACTATGTCATGAATCATGAATAAGCATGTAATCTTATGTAATGCTATGAAGCGGTATTTCATATGTTGTTTGGTTAACTACCTCACTAGGCTATGTAAGCTTAACATGCACATTTCATGCATTTTAGGTCCTAAAGCTCCTTAGAGGATTGATCGTGTAAGGAAGGTTGCAAGTCACCTCAACAAACATTTTATGTAATGTACATAAGCTCTCCTTAACTCCTAGTATAGTGGCATATGGTACAAACATGTTTAAGTATATTTTAGCATGTAAGTTAAGTGTTACATAATGCATGAAACCTATCTTAAATGAACTTGTGCAAGTATGTTTCATGAAAAAGGACCTAATGGCTCTTACATGGCTTAATCATGCAAATGTATGCTAAAATGTGCATAGACATGATTTATGGTTAGTTCAACATGTTAGAAATATAGTGCATAAGTTTGAGATTATTTAGACATGATTGGGTTAGGTTTCAAATAAAAAAGGTAAATGAAATCTGCATTTTGGTGCAGGGTATACCGGTATGGCCAGACCAAAAGTGAAAATTTGGTACAAAGCGTACGATACAGTCGACTGTATCGGTACCAAAATTGATCACTAGAAAATATTTGTTTATAGTGTATCAGTACGACATTCTTGGGTAGCGGTACTGATCCCTGTACCGATACGAAAAGTGGTTACTGGAAATTGAAATTTTGCAAGCGTACCGGTACAGTCCCTTAAGTACCGGTACGGAAAGGTAGTTAAAAACGGTTATAAATTTGAAATCAGTTTTTAGATTTTGCATTATAGTCCCAATTGACCAACATGTCAACTACATGTGTTCTAGACCTCCATTTGAGTTGAAAGTTTACAGGTATACTCATTAAGACATGAATTACAAGTATGTAGTCTTAAATTCTGAAAATGTCATAATTTTCTAAAATTTATGATTTAATCCTAAACTTCGCTTTTCTTACGAAATGATCCTTAAGCATGAAATCAAGACATGTTATGAATTGACATGAATATATGTATGGAAAGAAACACGTGTTTGCTGCACGATTTCATGAATATTGTATGAATTTTGGAATTGCATGAATTTTGGAATTGCATGTTCTGATTCGATCTTTCAGTAGCGTCTCCGACTAGGGTTTCTTCGAGACCGAGTAGGAGGTGTTACAAATTTTCTCCTTGAACTCTAATAATTTTTTTATGTTCGAAACAGAATTCAAAGGTGCACTCAACAAGTCAAGAATAAGATTAGCCCTGCCCCTGAGATGCATCAAATTCCTCAATGTTGAGGACAAAAGAGCAGCCAGAAAGAGTCTCCTCTAAGCACATATTTTTGAACCAAGCTACCCAAATGGATCCTTCCCCAAGCAGGAGCTTACGGATCAGAAACATAGAACAAGCTTGATTTTAAGCTTTACAATATACTTTTTTATTTAAAAAAATTAGGCTTAAAGTATATAAAGCCGTTGATCTTGTCTAGAAAAAACAATTAAGCCCATACTTTTTTTACTTTGTTGAGCCATCAGACTATAAAATTGAATCAATTAAGTCATTGAGCTGAGAAATTGTATTAATTAAGCATTTTCACTAATTATGACCCTTAAGTCCTTAATTTTTTCTGTTTGGAGTCGTTAATGCCACATAACATTTTTTGGATTTTCAAAGAAAAGATCAAGAAATCCTAAAAATATATAAAAAGTAAAATGTTTAAAATTACTAAAATTATAAAACCTAAAAATTATATAAAAAGTTATAAAATTTAAAAATAGAAAATAATTACAATATTTTAAAATTAATTAAATATTTAAATTTTATAATAATTATTAAAATTTTCAAAAAAATATATAAAAAATATAATTTATTCAATTGTTCTAAAAATGAAAATATATAAATATTCTAAACAATAATAAACAATTATTAAAATGTAATAGTAACATTGTTAAATCGTTTGTTAAATTTGAAATTACAATTTAAATCAGAAGACGTGAATCCACTAATAAAATATTTGTAACCAACTCTGCATGTATCGTTTCATCTGAAACCAATGGCAATAGAGACTTCATCCTGGAGGTGGATGTGAAGTGCTACTAATGGATCATCGTTAGATGCTCTGAATTTGCAAATCCAGTAGAAAATGTTTGGATTTTAAGCGTGTTAAAGACATATGACATCTAGCCTCGATGGTTTACTGGACTTTTGTTATTTTTTAAAAATATATTAAAATAATAATTAGAAGCACTTCAAAGGTTATGTTGGGTAATTAGTAGATAGCTGATAAAAGATTACATTAATTCTAATTAGTGTGGGGCTCGCGGTTCATGGTGATTACCGCAACAAATGTCACGTACTCCGTGGAAAGACCATTGAGAATTGTAGTTACCTTCTCAACTTCTGTAACTGGGCTATATCACATGTGGCTAAAACATCACAAAGTTCTTTAACTTGCATCGTGTAATCTTTCATCGAGAGTTCTCCTTTCTTCAGTAAACGCAAGTGACAATGCATAGGGATGTAAAAACAGGTAATCGGACAGGTTTCAGGTCGGGTTCTGTTAGGTCGGGTAAAATCGGATACATGTCATTTCAGGTAAAAAAATAAATTTTGACTCGACTCGGGTCGGGTGCGGGTCCATTGCAGTCGGGTAATTTGCAGGTCGGGTCCATTTAAGGTCGGGTCAATTTTCAGGTCGGGTCCATTTCAGGTCAAAATCGTTGCAGATCGGGTAAAAACAGGTCGGGTAAAATCAGTTAATTGGCAGGTAAATTGCAGGTCGGGTAAATTTCAGGTCGGGTTCATTTCAGTTCGGGTTCATTTCAGGTCGGTTTCATTTCAGGTCGGGTTCATTTCAAGTCGGGTAATTTCAGGTCGTCGGGTTCATTTCAGTTCGGGTTAATTTAGGTTCACCAAAAATGAACAATTTTAAATAAAAACAAAGTTTTATGGACTATAGTGAAAAATAATAATAATAAATAAGAGTTAATTTGGACTAAAATAAAGTTTTATGGACTATAATAGGCTCAATTTTGAATAAAAACAAAGTTTTATGGACTATAGTGAAAATAATAATAAATAAGAGTTAATTTGAAGTAAAAATAAAGTTTTAAGGACTTAATTGAATTGAATTAAAACTTAAAGGACTTGAATAAAAAACTTATATAATATAAAGGGCTTTATTTATAATTTACCCCAAATTGAAATTCAATTTGGGAATTGGGCGGTTTCAAAATAAATTTTCCCGCACATATATATTATAATTTAATATTATTTATTAATTATTATAATATAATATAACTTATTAATTATTATAATAACTTTATAAGTATAAATATATGTGATTATGTGTATATATATGTATTTTTATGTATTCACATGTATATAAATT
This sequence comes from Hibiscus tridactylites, assembly GCA_958450335.1. Classification (NCBI taxonomy): domain Eukaryota; kingdom Viridiplantae; phylum Streptophyta; class Magnoliopsida; order Malvales; family Malvaceae; genus Hibiscus; species Hibiscus tridactylites. Next base: position 41,449,631 of record OY288292.1, read on the forward strand.
ACAATATATAATTATATATTATACAAACATGTATGTATTTATATATATGTAATGTATTATACATAAATACATGTATATGTATATACATAATACATAATACATACTATGATACTAACAACATACATGTATATATACATTTGTGTATATATATATATATATATATATATATATATATATTATACAAATATATGTATATATTAAATTATTAATACATTATACATATAACATATCATACATAATAATGAATACATATTATACAAATATATGTATGTTAATATATAATATATAATGTACATGTATATATATATGTATATATGTGTGTATATATGTATATAAATACGTAAATATACATATAAAATATATGTGTATATATATATATATATATAAATATATGTATTTATATATGTATTTAAATACATAAATTAAATTGAACTCAATTGAATTGAACTAAAACTTAAAGGACTTAAATGAAAAACATCTAAAATTTAAAGGGCCACAAAATATTTAGCCCATCTAAAATTCAAAGGGCTACAAAATATTTAGCCCATCTAAAATTTTTAGTCCAAAGCCCAACAATTCATAATTATTATTAATTATTATATTTAGCCCATCTAAAATATTTAGTCCAAATCCCAACAATTAATAAGTACTATTTATTATTGATATTATTAGTTATTATAAATGGGTGGTGGGATATGAGCCCAAAGGTCCAAGGCCCAAACTATTACTAATTATTATTTATTATTAATTATTATAATATAAATACATTATATAACTTATAAGTTATAAGTATATATATATATATATATATATATATATATATATATATATATATATATATATATATATATACATTATAGGTTTTAGGGCCCATCTAAAATAAATGGGTTGTGGGATATGAGCCCAAAGGCCCAAGGCCCAAACTATTACTAATTATTATATTACAAATACATTATATAACTTATAAGTTATAAGTTTATATATATATATATATATATATATATATATATATATATATATATATATATATATATATATATACATACATTATAGGTTTTAGAGGCTCATCTCAAATAATTGGGTGGTAGGATATGAGCCCAAAGGCCCAAGGCCCAAACTATTACTAATTATTATTTATTATTAATTATTATATTATAAATACATTATATAACTTATAAGTTATAAGTTTATATATATATATATATATATATATATATACATTATAGGTTATAGGGGCCCATCTCAAATAAATGGGTGGTGGTATATGAGCCCAAAGGCCTAAGGCCCAAACTATTACTAATTATTATTTATTATTAATTATTATATTATAAATACATTATATAAATTATAAGTTATAAGTTTATATATATATATATATATATATATATATATATATATTATTTATATATTATAGGTTTTAGGGGCCCATCTAAAATAAATGGGTGGTGGGATATGAGCCCAAAGGCCCAAGGCCCAAACTATTACTAATTATTATATTATAAATACATTATATAACTTATAAGTTATAAGTTATAAGTTTATATATATATATATATATATATATATTATTTATACATTATAGGTTTTAGGGGCCCATCTCAAATAAATGGGTGGTGGGATATGAGCCCAAAGGCCCGAGGCCCAAGGCCCAAACTATTATTAATTATTATTTATTATTAATTATTATATTATAAATACATTATATAACTTATAAGTTATAAGTTTATATATATATATATATATATATATATATATATTATATTATATTTATACATTATAGGTTTTAGGGGCCATCTCAAATAAATGGGTGGTGGGATATGAGCCCAAAGGCCCAAGGCCCAAACTATTACTAATTATTATTTATTATTAATTATTATATTATAAATAGATTATATAACTTATAAGTTATAAGTTATATATATATATATATATATATATATATATATATATATATATATATATATATATATATATATATATATATATACATTATAGGTTATAGGGGCCCATCTCAAATAAATGGGTGGTGGTATATGAGCCCAAAGGCCTAAGGCCCAAACTATTACTAATTATTATTTATTATTATATTATAAATACATTATATAAATTATATGTTATAAGTTTATATATATATATAATATATTTATACATTATCGGTTTTAGGGGCTCATCTCAAATAAATGGGTGGTGGGATATGAGCCCAAAGGCCCAAACTATTACTAATTATTATTTATTATTATATTATAAATACATTATATAAATTATAAGTTATAAGTTTATATTATATATATATATATACATTATAGGTTTTAGGGGCCCATCTCAAATAAATGGGTGGTGAGATATGAGCCCAAAGGCCCAAGGCCCAAACTATTACTAATTATTATTTATTATTAATTATTAGATTATAAATACATTATATAACTAATAACTTATAAGTTATAAGTTTATATATATATATATATATATATATATTATTTATACATTATAGGTTTTAGGGGCCCATCTAAAATAAATGGGTGTGGGATATGAGCCTAAAGGCCCAAGGCCCAAACTATTACTAATTATTATTTATTATATTATAAATTCATTATATAAATTATAAGTTATAAGTTTATATATATATATATATATATATATATATATATATTATATTTATACATTATAGGTTTTAGGGGCCCATCTAAAATAAATGGGTGGTGGGATAAGAGCCCAAAGGCCCAAGGCCTAAACTATTACTAATTATTATTTATTATTAATTATTATATAAACTATAAGTTATAAGTTTTTATATATATATATATATTATATTTATAGATTATAGGATTTAGGGGCCCATTTAAAATAAATGGGTGGTGGGATATGAGCCCAAAGGCCCAAGGCCCAAACTATTACTAATTATTATTTATTATTAATTATTATATTATAAATACATTATAGAAATTATAAGTTATAAGTTTATATATATATATATAAACATATATATAATATATATTATATTTATACATTATAGGTTTTAGGGGCCAATCTCAAATAAATGGGTGATGGGATATGATCCCAAAGGCCCAAGGCCCAAACTATTACTAATTATTATTAATTTTTATATTATAAATACATTATATAAATTATAAGTTATATGTTTATATAATATATATATATATATATATTATATTTATACATTATAGGTTTTAGAGGCTCATCTCAAATAATGGGTGGTGGGATATGAGCCCAAAGGCCCAAGGCCCAAACTATTACTAATTATTATTTATTATATTATAAATACATTATATAACTTATAAGTTATAAGTTTATATATATATATATATATATATATATATATATATATATTATATTTATACATTATAGGTTATAGGTTATAGGGGCCCATCTCAAATAAATGGGTGGTGGGATATGAGCCCAAAGGCCCAAGGCCCAAACTATTACTAATTATTATTTATTATTAATTATTATATTATAAATACATTATATAAATTATAAGTTATAAGTTTATATATATATTATATTTATACATTATAGGTTTTAGGGGCCCATCTCAAATAAATGGGTGGTGGGATATGAGCCCAAAGGCTCAAGGCCCAAACTATTACTAATTATTATTTATTATTAATTATTATATTATAAATACATTATATAACTTATAACTTATAAGTTTATATATATATATATAATATATATATATATATATATTATATTTATACATTATAGCTTTTAGGGGCCCATCTCAAATAAATGGGTTGTGGGATATGAGCCCAAAGGCCCAAGGCCCAAACTATTACTAATTATTATTTATTATTAATTATTATATTATAAATACATTATATAACTTATAAGTTATAAGTTTATATATATATATATATATATATATATTATATTTATACATTATAGGTTTTAGAGTCCCATCTCAAATAAATGGGTGGTGGGATATGAGCCCAAAGGCCCAAGGCCCAAACTATTACTAATTATTATTTATTATTAATTATTATATTATAAATACATTATATAACTTCTAATTTATAAGTTATAAGTTTATATATATATTTTTTTTATTTATACATTATAGGTTTTAGGGGCCCATCTAAAATACATTATATAATTGAAGGACAATTGTTTCACATGTTATATAGGTATAATAACGTTAACTTTATGTTAAACATAATACTAACTTATATTTTGTATTTATTTTAATTTTATGAACATAATAAAGTTTATGAACATAATAAAGTTAACATAATATATATTATATAATAAAGTATAATAAGTTTAATATATTATATTATCTATATATTACTAATATATTATATACTTAGTAAAAATTATGACAAATCTTTTAAGTATATAATTTTATTGTACATAATATATATTTTTATACTTAAACAAATTTCTAAGTATATAATTTTATTATACATAATATAGTTACAAATTAAGACAAATTTTTAAGTATAATGGAAGATAAAATTTTTCTAAGTAATGAAATTAACATAATCTACTAAAAAATTATTAAGTTTATAATTAACAGTTTACACTTTAAATTATTTAACATTTTTAGCCAGGTCTACATTAGTTCAGGTCAACAACAGTTCAGGTTCAAAACAGGTCGAGTCCATTAACAAGTCGGGTTCAAAACAGGTCGGGTAAAATCGGATCTCGGGTCGATTCAGTCAGATAATATCAGGTAATTTACCAGGCCAGTCTCGGGTTCGAGTTCATTTCAGTCGGATGCAGGTCGGGTTTCAGGTCAAAATTAACAGGTCATATTCGGGTTCAGGTCATTTTCAGTCGGACGCAGATCTGGTTCGGTTGCTACAGTAACAGGTTTAACTCGGGTTCGGGTCAACAACAGTCAGTTACAGTTCAGATTCGGATCATCAAATTCTCGGGTCAAATCAGGTTCTGACTCGAGCAGGTTTCAGGCATGTTTTCAGGTCATGACTTGTTTTTACAACCCTAACAATGCATATTTATTATTTTTGTGGTCAATAACTTTGAGTAAAGCATGACAATTGTATTCCAAATCAAGGCAGAGGTATCTGCATTGACTAGTTGAGAAAAGAGATTAGGGGTAATTGTTGACAGTAGCCAAGAAGCTAAAGAATTCTCCTCTTTCTCAAATCGTTGATATGCTGGATTTAGGACTTTGGAATCGAAAACATCTGTGACGTACTGAGGTGGAACTGGAGTGGATTCATCAAGGTAATGTTCAAGCTCAAAGTCACGCAGCATTCGATGTTCGACGTTCGACTGCACGTCGTTTGTCATTTTCGGTGATGCCGTGTTGGAGGAAATGACCGTCTTGGTCCGGCGATAAAAAGGGTGTGCTCAGGTGCGGCGATCGGTGGTAGAAGCGGCGGCGATTTGACGGTTTGGGTAATTTTAGGGATTTAGGGATTGTTTTGTGAAGTTTTCAAAATTTTGAGATTTTATAAAAAAAATTGAATTTTTGGTGTTTTTTTAAAAAAATTAAAAATCAAATTAGTGACACGTGTAAAGCATAAATTGGTTAAATATATTTTTGAACACCCATTAATAGACAGACGCCTAAAATTAACTTTTGAAACTTTGGGCACATATTTTTATAAAAAAAAATTATACTTTGGACACCTATTTTTTAAAAAAACACTTTGGGCACCTAAAATTCAAAAAAGGTATACTTTGGGCACCTATTTTTCATTTAAGCCTTTATAATATTATTGTACTAATTGATTGCAAAGTTTTAGGGTTGAAAAATGAATTTTTAAAAATTCAAGGGTGAAATTAGAAAGAAACCTTTTCAGTAGTGACCATAATATTTATTTTTTAAAATCGAGGATCAGAAATGTATATGTGATAAACGTTAGTGGCCATTGCAGTAATTTACCTTTATTTTTTTCACTGCCAAGTCAGCAAGCCGTCAACGTTTAACGGCAACAAACGGCTGATTGACCAAAAGTTTACAACTTAGAAACGTAAGTGACCTTACTGGTCGTTTTTCATAATCGGTTACCAACTTTGTACTGGGAGAAATATAAGCGAATATTCCAGTAGTTAACCCTTAAAAAAATTTAATATTATTTTACTATTATAGAATTAAGAAAGAAAATTTGAAAAAGTGACCAAAAAGTGTTAAGTTATTTAATTGTTTTTAAAAGAATTTAATTAAAAGTTAAAATAGTAGTTATTGTTTTAATAAAATTTTATTGATTTTGAATTAAAAAAAGAAAAATAATCTGAAAAGGTGGCAAAAAAGTGTTTATAAAATATTTTATTCTAAAAATGAATAATCATGTTTTAAGTCCCTGTGTTTTCAAAATAATTAATAGTGCATATCAGTGCATATGATTAATGATATATATCGGTGTATGACATTTACTCTAGAATTTTTTATTTATATATTATTTTTGTTTAATAATTTAAATAGAAAACAATACCCCTTTCTTTGTCTGGAAGATCAGTTTACCAATTTTAAAAAAATAGGTGAGATACAAAAACAAAAATATATAAGAAAGAAAGTAAAATTTTTATTCTCCCTCTTAGGAATAAATTTCCTTTCCTTCCTTTACGTAAAAATTGTTCAAAAGAAAAAAATCAAAAACACTTGAATAAATGAGTACTGAATTTATGGGTCCAGTTGCAACATATTACATATGTATCCCCCCTCTTTAGCTTTGGTACATTTCCCTTTGTTTTTCAACTTAACAATTGCGTTCCTTTTCTTACAATTTGAGGCTTGGGAATGAAAGAAAGTAAAATTTATATTCTCCCTCTTAGTCATTAGATTCTATCTTTATTTTTGTTTGATTAATCAGTTAAATATTTATCAAATTATAGAATGAATAATTTGATTAATGAATTCTTTCTTCAACTTAAAATAGATTCACAAATATAGGTTACGGTCGTCGTTTAAAATCAAAAAGCAGAACAATTAGTGATTGATTTGGAATAGAATATAGATTTAACAATTATGTAAATTCAAATTTTTTATCCACTGAATTCGAATTCAATCTTATTCGATAAAAACCAACAATTTGAATTTGTTAAATTCAAACTTAAAATGAGCAGGAAAAATTACAACACGAATTTATACAATGTTCAACATAAAACCAGGCATACTCGTCCAGAGTATTGATTATTGAATACAGGCTTTCTATAGGATAAATTTGTAAGTCGCAACATTTCCTTTTATAGGGACTAAACATGGGTGGGTGTCGTATGAGCGGAGGTTGAAGCCGAACGCTTTCCACGCTCCGACCGGCTGTTTTCGGCAAACTTGAGACTGGGTGAGTGCATGCCTTTTTTCTTTTCGTCCTCGTTCCACTCCGACGAGTAGTAATGTTCTTCAGTCGACTTGGTTGCATCTTTTGATGGTGGAAAGAACATGCTTCCCCATTGTGGGAAATGGACCAAACCCACGGGAAGGGTGCAAGCCACGATCATGACTCCCATCCACGAAAGACCCGCGGCGGTCGAAAACGTCGACGTCGAGAAGAAAATCAACTGTGTCAAACCGGACCCGAAGTTGCCGCCGGCCCCGGTTAGACCCGAAATGATCCCCAAAGACCGTCGTGAAATGAAGGGAATGATGCCGAAAGTAGCACCACATGCAGCTTGAGCTCCAAGGGAGAATAGGATCATTGCTAAGACTGCAATGGGGAGAGTGTTGGCACGGCCTAGCCAGATACAGAAGGCACCTCCGGCTGTTTGAAGGATCCATAGGACCCATAGTCGCCCTCTCATGCCGAACAACTGAGCAGCTTTATCGGAAGCGTAGCCACCGAAGGGGCGAGCCACAAGGTTTGCCATTCCAAAGGTAGCCGCAATGATCCCTGCCGTATGGAGTTTGAGATTGAACCTGTTGATTGCAGTGGATTTTAGTGCTTGGTTTTTTTTTAATATATGTTCAGATTGAAACCAAGTGATGAAATTGGAAACCATAATTTGGACAATGGAAGACTTACCTGTCGTAGAAGTATTCAGCAATGACATTGTCAGTTGACAATTCAACTCCCATAGAATAGCCATAGAGAAGGACGAAAATCCAGGTCCTGTAATTTGTGACCGCATACCATAGCACCTGAAATGATTGCACGTAATTACTTTACATAAACTATACGAGAGTTTGAAATTTTTAGGGCAGTCGCACCCTTGGTCCATCCTTAAATACACATATAGTTACCTTGCCGAATTTATCTTTGGAAACGTCACCCTTCTTTTGCAGACTGCTAAGGTTCCCATCGGGCAAGTCCTGGCCGAGGGTTAAGACCAAGATCCCCATGATGACATGTAGCCATCCAGGAATGAAGAAAGCAATTCTCCAGGCAGTGAAGGGAGTAGCTCCCAGTCGTCGAATAATGTCGTAAACTAAGGGCATTAAAAGCTGCGTTGCACCACCTCCCATGTTCCCCCACCCAGCTGCAGTTCCATTAACAAGCCCTATAATCTTGCTATTGAACATCGTACTCATCCAGTACTGGCAAGACACGAACGTCGCCAGCGAGAATCCGATCATAAACCGAACGGCAATGTAACCTCCGGCGTCTTTCACAAACGACATGCAAAACACGGTTGGGGCCGATAACATGATCAAAAACGCGCATCCATAACGAGGTCCCAAAAGGTCGCAAACCGCACCCATTACGAGCCTCGAGAATATACTACCCGACACCGAAGCAACCCCGGCATTGCCGATGTCTTGCTTCTTTAAATTGAGGTTGTCGCGGATGATGGGGACGAGGGGTGCGGCGGCGAAGGTGGAGACGAAGCAAGTGAAGAAAGAGATCCATGATAAGTGGAAGGTTCTCATGTGGGGATTGGCGAAAGAGAAAAGCTTGAAGACTTTGGCTTTATGCTCGGAATCCACCGGCAGGTCGAAGTTAGCTGTTGTATCAGTAGGGACAATTGGTGAAGCAACTGATAAAGCAAAAGCTGGTTCCCTTCCGGTGACTCCATGCATGGAGCTTCCTGGGGATCCCTCGATGCCACTCATTTTCTCTCTCAAAACTGTTACCAAAGAGGCTGTTCAAATTGTTGTTTTTTCGGCTAAAGGGGGTCGTTATTTAAAGGGGATTGGCGTTGACATTTTATCATGTGTTTAAATGACTAATGGAGTTTCCCAATGGTTAAGAAGGTTATTTAATAATTTCACGATACTAAATTCAACAAGTGATCTCAATAAAGAAGATGATGATATTAAATTTAAAAAATTCAATTCGAAAAATTTTATCTTTAGTAATGCAAATTATAAAGAGTAGAAATTGTCTACTCTTTTCGGTACCCATATTTATGCACTCATTATTAAAAAAAATTAAGTTTAGGGTTTATGATTAAGGTTAGAGTTTAAGAAATTAGTGATATGGTGTGTTTTTAGTGTGTAGGGTTTAGAATTTAAGGTTAAGGGTTAAGATTTGATTTTTTTAGTGTCGGGGCAAAAAACGTAGGGAATTTTTATTCTATTATTTGAAGGTTAAAAAGTATGAACATATATTACCTTTAATCGCCTCAAGACTATTAAAAAAAGAATGGCATGATATTTTGAGGGACTCCTGTTCGAGCAACAACCTAATTTATAGGTTTGTGAATTTATTTAAATTTAAAATTGAATTTAAATATTATTTTATAATTTTTTGAATAGTCTTAAGGTGATTACGATGTAATATCTGTTTATACATATTTTTAACCCTTAAACAATTAATGCATATAGACCTTGTAGACAAAACGAATTGAACTTGAGTCTCCTAAGATGAACACCATCCGTTTTTTTACTAGAACCACTTGTTGAGTTCAAATATTGTTTTATAATTGAATTATGATACTAATTTTAAAATATATATATTAGTGAAAAAGAATCCACTTCGCCGCATCTACACATGCATAGCAAAAGGCTCGTCGTATATCCCAAAGGATCATACAACTTGCTAAGTTAAAATGTTCACGTATGTATCAATTCTACGAGCTATGTTGGTTTTGGATTTAGATTTGGTTAATTTCGATGGACTGAATTTTATATTTAAAATTAGGATTTATATCTCATGCATGACGGTGAAAACAAAAAGTTTTTATAATTACTTTAGTTTAAAAATTTAGAGATTTAGCTTAGGGTTTATAGTTTACGAGTTTAGGTGTAGGGTTTTAAATTTAGGTTTTAGGGTTATAATTTAAGTTTAGAGGTTAGGGTTTAAGTTTAGGGTAATATGGTTGGGGTTTAGATTTTAACCTATAACCTTAAATTTTAACTACACCCCCTAAATTTTAAATCCTTACACCTAAACCCCTAAACTCTACACTAAATCTTTAAATCCCTAAATATCTTAATCATTTCATTTTTAATCTTTTTTGAAATTTTAAATATTTTTTAAATTTACATTTTAATTATTTTTGTTATTAATTTTAATATTTTGATTTTTTTTAATTTTTTTTTTGTTGGAGGGTTAAATTACTTGTAGAACTTTCGAAAAATTAATCAGGTCCCTGGCATGCCATTATTTATACGTAAACCATCATATCAGCAAGTTCATTGAACATGTTAGTATAATAATAGTCAAAGACAAATTATGTTAATCAAATGGCTTAATTTATATAATCTTCAATTTGATGGCTCGGGTTTAATTTTAACTGAATTATTTGAAAATAAAATGACTTCATATACTCTCAAGTCCAAAAGTTTCTAACCATTCACTTTAGGTCATTTAAGTTTGTTCGTCGGGATTTTGGATCTCATTAATTCTAGTTCAAGTCATTTTAAGTTGAAATTATTTTGAATCCAAAATAAGGAATTCATATTAGGATAAAATTGAATGGTTAAAAGTTTAACTCGGAATTAATCAAATTTCTAGTATTTGGTACCATTTAGTTTGATATTGCAGAACAGATCAGATGAGATACCAAAGCAACAAGTTGGCAAATGATAATAGCAGCTACCATTGTTCTGAATTAATTATTTTAAAGAGATAACAGAAATATAGTCATCTTAGCTTATTCCGATCAGACATCAGTTGACAATCTGAGGAACAAACAATAATGCTGCCAAGTGTAATAATACCTTGCAATTTGCAGGTCAACTGATAAGCAGGATGAAATTTAATTAACCCTTATTTCTATTCCATTCTAGGGGTGGAAATCGGGTGGGGCGGGGACGATTTTACATTTCCTATTTCGTCTTAAATATTTGCGGTTACGATTTTAAAAAATATTTATTAAATATTTCAGAGATTTTTTTCGTTCTTATACCCTTCGCGCTCCGATCTCCGCGGTTTTCGGGACTCCTCATCCCAAAAATTTAAATAAAATTATTATTTTAATGACCAAAATAAATGGCGAATTCAATTCAAAGTTTGGATACTTCGATTGGAAACGGTTACGAGATATAATGAAGATTTAGACAAGGGTATTAGTTTATATCTAAAAATTAAGGTAGAAACATGTTGAAAAATTTGAGTGTGACTAGATTTGAAAGAAAGTTAATATAATTAATGTTTTTTAATAAGATATATGTTGGGGGTGTATAGATAATTAAGTATATATTTTTTAAAAATCTAGTAAAATATTAGGATCTTGGCGGATAATATTTTGGGATCCCGCGGTACGATTCAGTTATCCCCACGATTCGAATATAACAATCTCTGTCCTTATCCCACTTAAGTTTCGGTAATAAAACTTCCCCAGTGAAGATTTCGATTGTTCCCCATCCTGTCGATTCGAATCCCCATGATTTTCGAATATTCTCTCCCCACCCCACCCCAATTCCCACCCCTACTTCCAGTTCAAACCAGTTAACTTCCAACTTGAATAACTTCAAATTTTCTTCATTAGAAAAATACCTTAAATCTAATTCTTCTGCTAAAGTCGAATGGTGCAATTTTTCTTTTGTTAATGCAAGAACTGGAGTTTATTTTCCCCTCATCATTAGTTTGCTTACCATTATTGATGCAAACAGAAACTATATAATATAAGTTCATAATGCTTACCCTTTCACAAGGTCTGAGGGATTTTTTTTCCAGTTGTTTAAGATATCTGTCTGTTTTTTTAAGAGCTGAAGTTGAATTACATTAGCCAGAGCTTGATTAAGGATTGAATTATAAAATTTAAAGTATGAGAGACGTAACATGTCATTTATTCTTTTTCATTAAAGTCAGTTGGTCAAAAGTATCATATGCCGCTCTTTGATTAACTGTTTTTTTCTCTAGCAAATGTTAAAAAATAATGCAACTCGAATAACGTTTTAAAATTAATGGAACAAAAATGGACGTTTAAGCCAAAAGATAATAATAATTATCAAACAGTGGAATGATTTATATGAACTAGCAGGATGGATAAAGTCTGCCGTACAGAAGATCATGAAAGAGTATAATTAATTCTTGAAATGCTAAATTTGATGATGTGATTTCAGCAAGTGTATAAGCACATCAAACCATGGGAATCCAGCTCAAGATTATCTCCAAGGGCCAGAATGGGAGAGAAATTTATATATTTATGGTGTATTATTATGCAGAGAGGGCATTGACTTGTGCATATTCCTAAAATATTTGGACAAAGCTGTCCTTTTCATTAGGAGCCGTACACAAGTACATTGTTTTCAATATTTCTTAAAGAATTCATGTATGCAACTAAATTCCCAAATGATCATCATCTAAAACACAAACATACTTCATATAAATTGACCCCTCCGTACAAACAAGGACAAAATAGTTCCAGATTGAAGATATGGTTGATTGACCAAATGGATTGGTTCAAGTGGTAAACGGTTTGGTATCGCTTAAGCAAGTCTCAAATTTAAAGCCTTGTGTATATAGTAAATCTCCTTTGGAAGATAAACCTACCAAAGTCACGTGTGCAACGCGAGACAGTCTGGATTAGTCAGGGCAAAGTCCTGAAGACCGGGAGGGCAACAAAAAAAAAGATAAGGTTGATTGAGGTATTAGCATTAGAGTGGTTTTCTTCTCCTGTGATTAAACATAACATTAAGCATATTCATCAAAATGATCTAATCCATTAATTCAATTCCCACAAATACAAGTGTTTTTAAGTTTGTAACATCCTAGGCAGCAAACAAGCTCCGGTTAAAAGAGCAACAATAAAGCTTTATATGTATCACAATTCACAACACAACAGATATTTCATGTCAAATGTTAAGTTTCAGGTTTCAAAGGACAACCCCTAAGTCATCAAGTGAAACCAATAAATGTTCTTTCGCCTAATTCCCTATTTATGTCTATTGCAACTAATCATCCATCACTAGGGCTAACCAACCAACCCAACATGAAGGCCTATTCGATGTTCATATCTTAAGTACTGGTGCTCCCCCTTCTCGGAACTGGTTTGTATAGCACAACAGTAACATACTTTGAACGAAAACGGTGAGTAAACCCAAGTGCCACTACAGATCTAGGTGCCTCTCGGTTCTCAATGTAAAGATGATTTAGAATCACATTTTCTGGTAAAGGAATACTCCCAGAAGCATTCAGACTTGGGGGGTAGCTAAGCAATGAACGATGTAGGTGTGGAGGGACTATCGGTGGGTCACGTGCGTCATCTTCACTCCCAGGGTAAGCATTATTATAACTTGAATCAGGTGATCTTGGCACTTCAAACCCAATGACCGTTGCTTCATCCTGAACAAAACATTACATGTTTAAACTCCCAAATTTTTAATAATTAATTCTACAAAAAAATCAACAAGATTCGATGACTTACTTGATCGTCACCATATTGGTTGTTCATGCTGAGCAGTGATACAAAAGGCTAACAGAGCTCAATTATAAACAAAGCAGTATTATAATACCAAGTGAACCTGAAATAAAAGCAATTATTTCTATGCAAGCATTTCAAAGTCTAACAAAGCAACACATAAAGTTAGCAACCAGAGAAATATACAAACAATTCTGATCTGACTTTACAAAGAAAGGGGAAAAAAGAAAGAAAGTAAAAACCATGGAAAAGTAATTCAATAAGGCCTCATTCGAACTAGAATGAACAATATTAAAACATTATTGTCTGAATGAAAGTTAAACATTATTGTCAGCTGGTTTTGAGTTGCTTTCTGGAAGAATTGAATGACATTGACCTCCAACAGGGTTCACTATGCAATATGCAAATCATCTAAAGTCACAGCTAAAATGTTTGCTAATTATGGAGCTGAGAACATCTAACAAATTTGTATTTAAGCCCTACAGACTCAGATACAAAAAGAAGTGCCAAAGTCTTATAATCTGAAAACCACAATTCTCATTGATGGATTCCTAAACAAGCCATGTCACATCTATATCTGAAACCCAATATTCTATGAGCACCAGTCAGTTTTGGTATCATTTTCCATGAAGAATAATAGATAGTACAAGCAGTAAAGCTAGCCTGAAAATGCAGACCATAATTTAAACTACACGGCAACAGAACTTTCAACAATGTCCTACTATGTATAGCAAGTCCAAAAGACCGCAAATGCAGCAATCCAATGCCACAACCTTGAAAAAGAATCTAGCATGTTGAATGCAGACTGCAGAGACTACAGGATAAAGTTGCAAACCAGAATGCTGAGAAAAAGTTTAAATAAAAACAAGGCATGGATCAATAAGACCAGCAGAAATGACAAAAATATAACAGTCTCAACGACAAAACAAGTAGGGGGAGGAAAGCAGACGAATTGAATCAGAAGGGCCTGCAATACTATCATAATCAAAAGCCATTCAGATTAAGCATCAAGTATCACCAAAGCAGCGTAAGTTGTCTGAGAAATACAGAGATGAGTCATTTAGACTTTAGAGAGTATGAGACTACGAGTAAAACATCTTTTTCTTGCCCAAAGATAACATACCAAGGATAGCACTCGACTCGCAGCAATGAATCCTCTTATTTAGTAAATGCATTTTACAGGGTCACTTGTGAACTGTATTGCCTTCATGATATAACCTTGTTGGTTCATTGAAGCCCAGTTTTTGTCCAGGAAAAATATACCCTATTTGTTCTAAATTGGAATGTTCCACAAAGTGACACAAAAGGCATATGATCATTTCAAAGTTTTTTACATAAGCAATAAGTTAGGTCTTATGCAAAAACTTTTTGGGGGGAAGAAAGTTGTTTTTGAAGGAAAAGCTCTATGATAAATGAAAACATTCAAATAAATCCTGGTTTTATTTCTTTGCAACCAGAGATATATATCTTTTGGCATTAAGCTATGATCACATTGACATTGACAGACCTTGAATGGTAAGAAAATTCGACACTGCATTTTTATACTTTAATGTTTCTTCTAAACCAAACATCTGTTTGGGCTAGTTCATCAACAACCATATCCCCAAAGTGGGACATATATAGTTCAACTTATATATTCTACGGAAGTTTTCCTATTCAATTCCATAGCATGATGGGCTCAAAATCCCCCTAATTCAGCTAAGCATCAATTTCGAGCAACTCATAAACGAAGCATTGTCTACCAAATATAAAAGCAACTCTCATTATAATATCCACTTTTGTTGACAAGAGTAACGATAAAAATGAAAACATCATTAATTTCTTCAAAGCATACAATGCAAAGCTTCGAACAATCCACATATCATATTCGAACCCAAAGAATTCGGCTCAATAAAAGCATTACAAAAACAGCAGACTCAACCTAAAATTCCAAATTAGACTAAACAAAAGAATCCAACTCCTGGCAGAAAAAACAACCGCTGGAAGCAACATTAAAGCCAAAGAGATTAATTTGTTAAATAAAAATAAAATAGAGACTGACCTCAATCACCAAAACTCCCAGCTTTTCAATTCCACTTCTCTGCTTGAAAAAAACCCAAACTATACACTAAAATAGTTGAAATTTTTTCAATGTCACCAAGCTTTGGAGCTTACCTGCAAAACTAAAGCAAACCCAGATTAAATCTGACCCAACACATTAAAAACTCAGCAAAAAAAAAAAACAATTATAAACCCAAAAATTCCAATATGAGCAAATAAAATTCAGCTAAAAATAACGAGATGGGATTTCAAAAACATAAGCAACATGTAAAAAGAAGATAAAAGGCGTAGAAAGAGTGTCGCTTACCCTGAGAAAAAGAGAATTTTGTTCCCAGCGGAAAATAAGTAATTGTTGGAGAAGAACCCAAAAATAAGAGAGTGGCAGGAGAATCGACCACGAGAATCTGCCCTGAATATTGTTTCAATAGAACCATCAATCATAGTTAATAACAAAGGAAAAGAAGGATAAATAATTAATTAACCCCTACTTTGTAAATTCTCAAAAGGCTCTCAATAATTTAAAAGCTAAACTACATAAATAGTCACTAAACTTTTAGGGTAATTTTGTTTTAGCCATTAAACTTTTAAAACTTATAATAACGTCACTAAACTTTTAATTCGCTTACATTAAAATCATTGTCGTCAGATACTGATGTGGCACGTTAGAGTCATTTTCTTCCTAAAAAAATCTAAATTTTTTAAACTAAGTTTTTGGACTTTTAATTCTCTCACCGTGATTTCATCAAATCTTCTCATGGATGTGTTCATCCCAATTGTCCTCCGAATATGTGCAAGGTATATGCAATAACTTTTCAACTTGAAAAATCAAAGTAAATGACAATTAGACCGTATATGATACGACATAGGAAACAACAAATTTTCTTTAAAAGAAATTAGAGTTGCCTTTTCTCCTACAAAACTTATTTTGTGTTATATCTTAATTTCTTTGACATGTAATTGACTAAATATATAGTTTAATTCTTTTTTTAAAATGTATGGTATTGTGATTGAAAAGATATAAGCTTCTCTATCCTGGACCATAAGAAAACAATAATCTACCTTGATGACAAGCTTGGTGATTTCTGTCAAAGTTTAAAGCATGGTGATGGAGACCATGTAATGTCAAGGAATGGTTTTACGGCATGGGACTTGATTTGAAAGAAAAAAAAAAAGAGAGGAGTTTAATAAAGTTTAAAATTTTAGTTTTAGAAATTTAGGTTTTTTTGGAAAAGAAGATGACTCTAACATGTCACGTCAGTAATTTTTATCGACAATTGATGGTGGTGATCTTAATGAAAACGAATTAAAAGTGCAGTAATCTTATTATAAATTTAAAAGGTCTAATGAACAAAATCAAAGTGTCCTAAAAATTTAGTGACTATTTATATAATTTATCCTAATTAAAAATAAGTGAGATTAGATCTCAACAAAAAAAAAATATCTATAAGAGGAAAATTAAAATAAAATAAGAACAAATAGGTTTTTCATTTTTCAGTCATAAACAAATTTTCAGGACGAGCTTAAAATTTGCAAGACACGCCTATACACAGTTGTTATATGTTTTTTTAATAAATGTGAGAAAAAATCGATTTGAAAATAAAAAATAATAATTTTAGAGTTAATTGAACCAAATTAAATTATTCAAATTATTATTTTTTGATTAATAGAGGGTGTCGGGATACATGTGCCTCGTTAAAAAAATTCTCTACATCTAAATGGGGAAAAAGAGTACACATAATATCCCTAAAATCTAAAGAAAACTTACAAAAACTCATGGCATTAAGCCACAACCTAATACTAAAACCAATCATGCATGTAACTTCACAGCATGCAACGGTAAACAGAGCCACATTGCAGCTCAACTGTATCTATCTTCCAACAACTCACTTATAGCATCAAGCTTCACGTCCCTCGTCCAGGATCCAACAGAACATTTGCATCAACCTCACGTGAAACCAAGCTCACACAGGCAGCCGACGGCTCACATAGACGGTGACAACACAAATCGACACTCAGAATTAGCTTCACTATTACATCCGCTACTAAATTTCTTTCACGCTTGATATGAGAAATACGGACATACTAATTCTGACTCAACATTTCATTGATATGCGGTACCAATGTGCAACATCCAACACCCTCCACCGTACCATTTATAAGACGTCAAGCCTCTAAGCAATTCGTTTTCACTTTCAGCTGTCTAACTCCTAGAGACCATGACGTCGATAAACCTTCATAAATTCCTCACAATTCTGCTTCTAATGGAGAACAAACTCCCAACCTCCTTGTAAATCCCATAATCCACTGCCCTTCAGCTCCTCTTATTACACCACCGTAAGAGGCCATCCTGGAACCACCACTCACAGCCACATCCGTATTCAACTTACTCCAACCCTCTGGTGGTCGTGTCCAGCCTTCTAGTCTCGGTTGTTCATGCAGCAACTGTCTCTCCACCCCAATAGGATGGGTGTTTGATGTCCCATGGATCAACATCCTCTTACTTTGTTGTACTATGGATTTTTGATACAAAATTTGTGGTTCAAAAATATGTTCATTATGTCGCTTCCATATGTTCCAGACCAAGACCGCAAATAGCAACGGCCACTGATTTTTATTGTCTATAAATTTCATTGGTGATTCCACATTTGCACATATCTAATCCTTGATTGACAGCTCAAAGATGCGCGCATCTCTACTTTCAGCTTTGATAAGCATCTCCCAAACGCTATAAGTCACGGGACACCTCCTCAAAAATAATCTATATCCTCCTTAACCGCACCACAAATTGGACAGCCTCGGAACCACGTTAAATGTCGCCGACAGCGCCCATCATTCTTTAGAATTTTTTCATGACACACGAGCCATAAAAAAGTCTGAACCCTTGGTAAAACATGAAAACTAGCCAGTACCTTCCAAATCTTTTCGTGAAGCCCGTACATCACTCTTCGACTAACATCATAAGCCGATCATACCGTGAAAAGTTGATTTCTTCCTGACTTCCAACCCGTGCGGTCATAAGAAAGCCCGAGGGTGGCTTCACGGCTGCGATGCGTAGTAACACTCTCACGGGAAGAAGGTGTTCAAATTCCTGCCAACACCATTGCCCCCAACAATCCACCATGTCCGCTACTCTTGTATGACCATTACGTGCAAGACTGTCATGGTGAATTTGATCTTGCAATGGCCCTACCGATTTCAGCCAGCTATCGAGCCAAAAACGGACAACATTACCATCACCAAGCTGCCATACAATATTTTCTCGGAATCCCTCCCATACCAAACAAATTCCACGCCAAACCCGAGAGCATTGTGAGCGTAAAACAGGCCCCTCATGGTTATTTCCCCATTCATACTTCGCCCTTAAAATCTTCACCCATAATTGATCCGGTTTGGTGAAAATATGGAACGTAAGCTTCATTAAAAAAAGTCATTCTGACCCTTAACATCTTTAGTGCCAACACTACCAAAATTAATTGGTTTCTTCAAATCATCCCAATTAACTAAAGATATATCAGTGCTGCAAGTTGTACCACCCCTAATAAACCAACGGATAATACGCTCTATGGCAATGCACACTCCAATTGGTAAATAAGTTGTTTGCATCGTATATATAGGAATGGCCCCAAGTACTGCCTTGGCCAACACAATTCTTTCCGCGAGTGACAACGTACGCGCTTTCCACCCAGTTAACTTGTCCTAATTTTCTAGATTGAGTACTGGTATGTTTCTTTTGTATCTCTTTTGTGCAAAATCGGGACGCCCAGATATTTTCCATGTCAGATACCTCTTTAAACCCAACACTCAACTTATCTGACTTCGCAACTCACCATTCACATTTTTAGAAAAATACATAGTGGTTTTGGTAGTACTTACCTTAAATCCAGAAGCTCGACAAAAGTCATCAAGAACTCGACTACAAACCAACATTTGATCCATTGACGCCTTTACAAATAACAACATATCGTCCGTAAAGAATAAATGTGACACTTTCGGACCCCGACACCCGAAAATAAAAGGTATCCATTTCCTATCCCATACTTCTATGTCTATCACTTGACTCAAGCGCTCCATACACATAGTACAAAAAAGTACGACGACAACGAATCACCTATCGTATTCCCCGAGATGGTCGAAAACTCTCAATCATGTACCCGTTCTAAGCAATTTGCGAGGTAACTGATGATACGTAGCTCATAATAAGTAAACGCAAGTTATCCGGAATCCCTACATCCTGAAGAGTATCATTAATGAAAGCCCACTCCAAGCGATCATAGGTTTTCTCTAAATCTATTTTAATCGCCATCCAACCGTCCTTCCTGGTAGGGGTGTTCAAAAAAATTCGATCCGAATATCCGTTGATCCGATCCAAAATTTCGGATATCCGATTCGTTTTTTATTTTTCGGATAATTCGGATCAGATATCTAAAAATTTCGAATCGAATACGGATAGTGGTTTTACATTCGGATCGGATATTCGATTATCCGATATCCGAAAATTCAAATTTTTTATAGGTATAAATCTTATTATATTCGATATTTTTACTTGTTATATATGAAAAATTGAAATTTCCATGGATACAAATATTGTTATATTCAATAATTTATTGATTTTTATATTCAAAAACCTAAAATTTTCATGGATAGAACCATTAAATTAAAAAAAATAATCAAATAAATTCATAAATTTTGGATATTCGAATATCCGATTCGAAAATTTGAATATCCGATTTTTTCAGATCGGATACGCATCGCTATTATCTTATCGGATCCAATCCGATATACGAAATGAACACCCCTACTTCCCGGTCTTAAGTCTCATGGAATGGATTACTTCCTGTACAATAATTATTCAAATTATTTGATATGAACTTTAGAAATAGAATAAATCAAATTATATATTTATATTACTTGGATTAAGGAATATACAATTGGTCCCTCCCAATAAATATTACAAAAAATAAAATATATATATATATATACATATATAAATTAAAATAGTTAATATATATATACAAATTAAAATAGTTTTTAAAGTTACAAAATAATTAATATATAATTCCTAAAAATTCTATAAAAAAACGGTAACTTATAAAAAAATAACATTGTTCCAAATTGATAAATTCAAGGTTCTAAATAAGTATTACTATTAAATTTAAAGTATTTTTGTGACCCCTTAAAATTGACTCGATCCATCCCAAAGATTCAAGATACCACATCATATCATTGAAGCGACTAACCATATTTTTGAAGCTATTGTTTAGCCAAATTAACTAAAAAAACATTTTCAATAATCAATGGTTTAAATAAAAGTCATAATATAAAACAAGAAAAATCATTACGAAGCTCCATATTAAAACATATAGTATATAAAAAAAAATCGGAACTTACGTACTCAAAATATAAGGTCATATGAATAAATAACCCAGAGAAATATAAATATTATACTTTGATTAACTGTGATGCTAAAATCCAGCTTCAATTGTGTTTTACTAGACTCGTTCGGAATTAACTATCCTACAAACGAGAACATCTGAACGATAAATTTTACAAATTCAATGACACACTTCTACTCTACTATATTTCATGCAATTGATAAATATAAGCATATATGCAATATGATCCAGAGGAAAGAATGATATCATGTGGTTCTAAGATTAGCAGTCTGAACTAATCATGCTTTAATCCATATAAGCAATAATATCCACACAACAAAGGTAAACCACACATCACAAAGTCCTAAGTGAGGCCTAATATCACATACTGTAACGATTAGGATTTCGATTTAGCGAATCGAGTCTAGTAATTGAGCTTTTGGAGAATTAGATTATGGATCTTAGGTAGGGGCGGTAATGGAGTGAGTCGGGGACGGTTTTATATTCCTCACTCCGTCCTCAATACTTGTTACGGTTTTAGAGAATTCCCATTAAATAATTTAGGTATTTCTTTTATCCTCATACCGATCCCTTACGAATCTTCGCGGTTTTCGGTTAATCCCCATACAAAAAAAACAAAACTTAATAAATTAAAACTAATACTCAACATTAAATCTCTAAAATTACAAACATAAATGATAATTTAATTTTTACCGACAACAAACAAACCATTTCAAAACTATAAAACATGACAAAAATATTAAATATTAAAAAATGGCATCTTCACTGCATTCAAAAGAAATATGTAACTAATAATCTACAATTGCAAATCATGATTCGTTTGTTCTAAAAAGAACTAGATTCGATAATTGTTCCAACCATATAAATTACCTTTGCAAATTTTACTCGTACAATTTTTATGGCGAATTTCTGAAGTCACTATCATTGTTGTTTTTAGAAACAGTCTGCAATATTTTCTTCTGACCTTTACTCACTCAAAAATTAATAACTCCTAATATATAACTCAAAATCAAGAAATGTTTGTTTTAAACGAATCTAGACTTCCGTATAGTTATAGAAATATAAGGCTCGCTTCCTGATTTATCTTGTAGAATTTTTGGTGATTTTCAAAGTCACTGGTAAAACTATTTTCTAAGAAATGTGTTGCCAAATTTTTATGACCTTTCAACATTCAAATACTTATTTTTTAAAATACATATCGAAATCGGTCACCTTGTATTTCAAATAAAACTAGACTGATGGTGTTTACAATGATGTATAGACAACTTTCTAATCATTTTTATATAATTTACGCACAATTTCCAAATTTACTCCAGTTGGCCATACCTAGGTTATGGGAGATTAGATTTTTTTGTTGAAAAATAGGTAAATTACCCTTACGGCCATCTAAATTTGTAATATATTGGGATCCCTGCGAATATTTTTCGAGGATACCTATGGTGGTTTATATGGGTACGATTCAGTTATCCTCACGGTTCGGATATAGCAATCCACGTCTCCATCTCCATTTGAGCTCCGGTGATAAAACTTTTCTCATCCCCGTCCCTATAGGTGAAAATTTCGGTTATTCCTCATACCCATCAATTCGAATCCTCACTATCTTCAGTTATTTCCCACCAAATTGCCAGGATTTATGGACTAGGAAGTTGGGTTCAATTTTATGCATTTCTTTCTTTTGCGACAATAGATGAATGGTGTATTTTTTTTAAGTTTTTAAAAGATGAGGTTGAGTTTGAGTTTAGGGTACATATTATCAGGTCGAGTTCGTATTGGCCAAAAACTCGACCTGATCCGTATCCATCCACCTAAAATGACATTTGGAACTTTCATGCAACTTATGGATATTTTAGTCTTTTTCAATACCTAGGGTTTTGAAACTAATTATCAAGTAGCTTTTTTATCCTTTGAGATATTTTTATTCATTCTCAAAATTTTAGGATTCTAAAACCAATTTTTAAGGATTATGGTGGTTATTTAAGAACGTAGGAATATTTTAGTAATTTCATACACAAGACATTTTGACACTCTAAACTTAAATTTGGGCTAAGATGATCATTTTAGGAGTGTTGGGTGACAAAAAAAAATAAGTCCACTTAACCTTAAATATTCCAAAACATATCAAGAACCCTAAAAAAACCCGTGACTTCAAAACCCATGACCCACATTCAAAACTCAGGGTATGTTTTCAAAATCCAGGTCCTAGTTTTGAAACCAAATAAGTACCAGTTTCGAGACCCTTGGAGTGCTCTATTTGCAATGGGTTTTGAAACCCAACCCTCTGAAAAATTATAGGGTAAGACACTTTGGGTAAGGCTAAAATGAGGTGTTACATAAATTCTTATTAAAATGGTAAGAATTTATGTAAAATTGGATAATTATAAAAATTTGTATAACTATATAAATTATTATCAAAACTGAATAAGAATTCGCATAGATTCATCTCATTTTAATTGCACTCAACGGATGTCTCACCCTACAATTTTCCAACCCTTAGAATGAGAGGAAGATAGAAAAAATGTTAGACGAAATGAAAATGCCCATGGTGTCTACAGACCCTCCCCCCTAATAACTTCACGTCACCATCCAAGGAGATGGCGCGCTTATTTTGGGGCTCTAAGTGGGGGAAAAAGATATAACCTTAATTTATCATTGTGTTGGACAAAAACATAGAATCTTAGTGCTTTTAGAAAGTTTGAAGTCTCAAAAATAGAGAAGAAATGGAGAGAATGAAGGAGGAAGAAACAAAATCTGAGACGGAGAAAAACAAATGGGTGTGGAAGAAAATAAGTCATGGGTTCATTTGTTGGAAAATTTGTGAGGGAATGGCAATTTTGAGCCAAAATTTGAGAAGATAAAGGTGATGATTCGAATAAAGATTTTATTAGGTCTTATTCTACTCTATGAGACTTCTACAATAGTATCTCGTGTGCTCAAAATGGTTGAGTATTGAATGAGAAATTGATGCTCAACGTAAGGTTGTGAATTGAGTAAGAAAGGAAAAAACCCTTATCCTGCATGGATGAGATAAATGACATGAGAAGTGTATTGTGTTTTCGGTGATAGCCAAACACAACGAAAAAGCTTTCAAATAGTAAAAGTGCCTTGTGTTTTCGGTGATAGTCAAAGGTAAGATTCTGTTCGCGATCTCTTCAGAAGTGCAACTGTCGAAGATCATTCGTTGTATCCTGGGAGACTGACGACCTAAGATCTTAAGCACCGAGGAGTGGTCGAATCTGTCCTAAGGAAATTGTATTTTTGTAAGCCTCGACTATTCAATTTTGATTTATTTCAAACATATTTTCTATAAATTTGGAATTTACTATTTTTGGTTCTATTTATTTTCTTATTAATTAGAATTAACCTTTCTTTGTACAACATTGATTTTGTTTTCTCATATCCCTTAATTCATGAGTCCTAGGCCCATTAAAATTACCTCTTTCTTACCTTAGAGTTTTCCTCTAGGTAATATTAGAATTGGATTTGTCAAAAATGATAATTCATATATTTTGAAAGGGATAATGGCACCAATATCCATATATTTTGTCAAATCTTCTAATGCAGTGTATATGCTTTCTAAATATTTAGTGTGCTCCTATACTTTGTTTTTGTCTCTTAAAAAGTTCATTGAGACAAACATCGTTCGCTAATGATGTGACAGAGATACATAACATTCACACATGCTACCACATGATTATATTTTGTTTAAGAATTTTAAAAATATAATGAATCTATTTTGTTTCATGAAAAAATAAAATAACAAAAAATAGAAAATTTGTGAGTAGATTAACCCTTTTCATCCCTCAATTTTTCACTTTTAATATTTTACTTTTCTTCCACTTTTCCTTTTTAACCCTCTTCATCGTTTATTATACTTTGAACCTTCCAACCGTTGTCGTATGTGACGACTCCAACGATTTTTATTACCAATCATTTGTAATTTTCTTTCTCTCTTCTTCTTTTTTATTTTAAATATCTACTTTATCATGATAAAACACATATAGAAATCATCTACAGTTAAGAGTGGACATCTGATGGAGTTGAATTAAAGAATTTCGAGATAGTCAAGTTGAAGAGTCTTATTTTATAACTTTATGTGAATTTTTTTTGAGTTGTGTCGAGTCGAGTCCATTTGTGTTTCTGTTAAAATTTAATTGTAAACAGTTATAATATCATTTTAATACTTAGTTCTAATTTAAACAATTTTATATAACAATATACAATACACATATTTCTTCATATTTTCTCATATATCATCCAGAATTGAGAAACTCGATTCGAATTTAAAAATTGATCCACTAATTACTAAAAATTGAGTTATTCGAATTTTCATTTTATAATTCAAACTTTATTTGATATTTTTTCAAGTTGAGTTTATGAAATTACAAGTCGAGCCAAGATGATTCAAACGCATCAAATGAAGTCGAATAATTTGATTCTTTCCGAATCGAGTGGAATTTTGTAAAGCGATGTCTATAGGAACCCAATAAAATTGGAAGCAAAACAAGGTAATAGGCAAACAATGAGACGAGAACATGATTCGATGAGGCTTTGAAGTTGAACTTTTGGAACCAAACTAAATTAAATTTTAAAATAAAATTCATAAAAAAATGGAGTAATTACTTAAAACAAAAAATTCCTCCAAAACCCCAAACCCAAATCGGGTTATTTTGAGTTAAATGATTGGGCTCTATTATTGGTTGTTGGGCCCTATTTTCAATTTTCTCTCTCAAAACCCAAACTTGTACAAATTTAACCAAGGAATAGTTTATACGAACAGCAAAGAGTTGCTTTTTTTTCTATCAACCACAAAATTGCAAGTAGAATCCAAAAATCATGGGCAGGGATGGACAGAAGAGAAAGAGGCAGTCCATTCATAAAAATTTGAAATTTATATATAAGTTAAATTTTTTATAAAAAAAATTTAATATATTTTTTATTAAAAATTTATTTTCACCCTTTAAAATTTTATAGGTCTACCCTTAATATAAAATCTTGCACATGTCCCTGATCACGGTACTATAGATTGAGAGATGGGCCAAATAATTAAAACGCATTCGACATAAAAGAAAACAAATGATATTCATTCATTAAACTTTAACTTGTTTTTTTTAAAATATATATATATATATATATATATATATATTAACAAATACTATCAATAATATTTTTAGACTATTTAAAAAATTCAATTATTTTATGTTATAATTTAAAATTTTGAGTAATAGTTTTTGTATTCGTGAGTGATGATGATTGACAAGAAAAAGGGGTGGAGTGGCCAACAAAATGAAAACAGAAATCTGCATTACACACATCAAATTGTACGGACGTGGGCCCTGCTTCAGGTGCAAGCTTGATGTAAGGAATCTATCCGTTCTATTTTCTTCTTCTATTTTTCTTTTAATTAAAAAAAGCTTAAATATATATTTGGTACTTAAACTAGGTATCTTCTTTCAAGTTGGTACTTAAAGAATTTTTGCTCTCAAGTTAGTAGCCAAACTTTAATTTCATTCTTGGTTTTGGTATTTTTTATTAATAATTTTAGTCCTAAAATTTATACATTCTATCAATTTGATCCCAATTCAAAACAATTTAATAAAATTAACTCTTAATATATTAAAATTACATCAATTTAGTAAAAAAATTATGATATTGTCAAAACAAGTGAGTCTATAGGATCAAAGAAACAATTAAACAATTACATTCTACAATAAAACAACAAGTTATTATTAAACTTTTATTATACCAGGAAAGTAATGTAACATTCCTGAGAATGCGTGCAAACAATTTAGGAGAATAACAAAAAATAATATGATAGAATATGTAAATATTAAGTGTTAAATTTATTGATTTGTTCGAATTAAGATCAGATTGATAAAATATATAAATTTTGGTACCAATTTGGAAGAATGTGTCTAGTTCAAGTACCAACTTGAGAGTAGAAATTCTTTAAGTACCGACTTGTGAGAATATGCCTAGTTTAGGTACCAATTTGAGAGTAAAGATTCATTAGCTACCAACTTGGGAGAATGTGCCTAGTTAAAGTACCAAATGTATATTTAAACCTTAAAAAACGTTGTGAAGAATCTAATGAGTGATTTCAGTGAAAAAAATGATATTTATTTTAAGAGACTCGAATTTAAACACCTCTCTTTTTTTTTTATCTGATTTCTTATTAACAAGAATATATATGGCATACTTTAATGATATATACTTCTAGAAGATCATTTTTGATGATGGTAAACTTGTATTCCAAAGAATTTTGCTCGACAAAGTTAAGATTGTCTTGTGAAGTTTACTTGTTCGACAAGTGAATGTCGTTTTTTGTTCAAAAATAAATATTTAACCGATTACTTTATGAGCAGAGATGCCTAGATGATTTCGGGTATGTAACGAGGGTAAGTACTCGATGCCTAGGTAATCCTGAGTACACGTATGGCTATCCCGATGACTAGGTGATTCCGGGCTAAACATGTTTGTCTCATTGTAGGGGAAAATATATATGTTTTGCTTACTTATTCATGTTATATGCTCATTTCTTACTTTGCATGCTTACCTTTATGTAAAACCTATGTTTGACTTTGATATAACAATGTATGTTAAGGATTAAATTGAAAACTTGAAATAGATTTTTAAGTCCCTCAAAAGATTTTAAATTATCAAGGCTTTAATCTGATTTGAAAAACTCAAACTCCAAATATTTTCTAAGTGTTTCAAGGCCAATCTATTGAAAAACGTCCAGGCGTATCGATACGCTTCCAGCCGTATTGATACCTTTTTTTGCAAAGTTTGAACCTGGAGAAACGTGTTTCGATACGCTTCTCACCGTATCGAAACAGCGTATCGAAACAGATAGCATCTGTATCGATACACTCTCTCTGTAAAATTGAAGGAGTTTAAATGTAGTACCGATACGGTCTCACCTGTATCGATACGAATTTAATGTAATTTTAAATTCGAAAGCTGTTAATGATTTCGAACGTTAATGTCAGTTGTTAAGTAACCGAAATTTAAAGTGGTGGTTGTCCCATACCGGTACGCCCTTTGTCGTATCAATACGGAAACTTCTAGTGAGCTTTGTGAAATTAATTGCATCGATACTGGTGTTCCCCGTATCGAAGCGGTCCCTATCCCGTACCGATACGCTTACACGCGTATCGATACGCCCTCTTGTTATTGTGCAACGACTTTTTCTGTTTTGAGACAAGTATCGATACGGGTCCTCGTGTACCAATACGGTAAGCTGCAGAAGTGCATTTATGGTGGAAAGAGAGGGTCCCAACGGCTATAATCAATACCCTAACCACCCAAACGGCTAGAATTAATAAAAAAGGTATAAATTGAAGCCAATTGAAGACCAGCAACAACTATTGCATCAAAGACAAACATCCTTACAAAAATCCAAGCTCAAAGTGCTTATTTTCATATCTCTTGTAAAACCCCAAATTGTGTAGTGTTCAATTCTGATCTTGTAATCAAATTTGGGTTGAGTGTTTGTACTTAAAGTGGCAATCTTGTATTGAGAGATATCTTTCTTGCCTTAATTTCTTCTTTGTACTCTTGTGAGGGTTTTGTTAAATTTTGGGTAGAAAATTTGACCGGTATTGTAAAGGTTACCTCCTTATCCTAGAAAAGGGAAAGAACAATTAGTGGATTGTTGGAAAATCCTTAGTGGAGCTAAGGTAGTGGATGTAGAGTTTGATTGGAACTTGAACCATTCTAAATCCTCTTGTCTAGCATTTTTAATTTTCCACTTCACCTCAAAAAGTTCTAAAAATCCAATTCACCCACCTCTTGGCTTATATCGTTTCATTGATCCACTCAACAATTGGTATCAGAGCCTACCTCTTTGAAGGATTAACAACCATAAGAGGAGTTCCTAGGAAGAGTGTGATCATCTCTTATATCGTTTCATTGATCCACTCAACAATTGGTATCAGCTCCTACCTCTTTGAAGGATTAACAACCACAAGAGGAGTTCCTAGAAAGAGTGTGATCATCTACAAAAGCAAGTCATGCCATCTACTTCTGAGTCAAACATGTACGAGTCTCAATCAACCACCAACCCGCCTTTCTTTAACGGTGATAACTACCCTTTTTGGAAGAACCAGATGCGTCTCTTCATTAAATCCAACGATTATATAGTTTGGGATGCCAATGAAGATGGTCCCTCTATTCCGATGAAGAGAGACGACGAAGGAAGATTGGTGCCAAAGAAGAAAAATGAGATAAGTGAAGAATAGAGAAAGAAGATTCAAATCAATGATAAAGCTCTTCACATGTTGTTTTGCTCTTCCGGTCCCGACATCTACCCCAAAGTTTCCTCCATCGAAAGTGCTAAGGAAGTGTGGGATACACTTGAGACTACTTTTGAAGGAACAAGTGATGAGAAGGGGACAAAGATTGGAATTCTCAATCTTAGCTATGAGAATTTCAAAATGGAGCCCGGCGAAACCTATCAAAGAAGTTCGATCGTTTCTCAACAATCGTCAACGGGCTAAAGGGTTTTGGAGAGACAATCCCAGAAGACAAGCTAGTCCGGAAGCTATTCTAATCGCTTCTCGAGTCTTGGGATGGGAAGAGAATCGTCATCATTGAGGCAAAGAATTTGAAGACACTTAAACTTGATGAGCTAGCTGGTTCTCTCCTAACTCATGAGATTATGAAGCAAGGAAGGGAAGATGAAATGAAGAAGGAAGAGAAAATAGTGGAGAAGCTTAAGGTAGATAAGAAGAAAAAGTTAGGAGTGGCTCTCAAAGCTTCTCTACATGAGGAGAGCACTTCTAGTAAGGAGGAAGACCTAGAAGAATTGGCTATTATAGCCAAAAGGTTCTCACGGTTTATGAAGTCCAATCGAGGAAGGAAGATTCAAAGAAAAATGGACTTCAAAACCAAAAACAAAGAAGAAGAGAGGGATCAAATCATTTGCTTTGAGTGCAAAAAATTGGGTCATATTCGTTCGGAGTGCCCTCAACTCAAGAAGAAGGGCTTTGAGAAGAAGAAGAAGCTCAAAGCCAAGCTTGCTACTTTGAGTGATGAGGAGTCATCCGAGGATGAGGAACACGAAGTGGCCAATCTTTGCCTCATGACTCTTGAGGAGGATTCCTCCATGGTAACCTCTAACTCATCATCTTTTGATTTTACATTTGATGAATTGCATGATGCATATGATGAGTTAGTTGAAAAGTATAAAGAGTCAGTCATAAGAAATAAAAAGATTATTTCGGAATTAAATGCTAAAAATGACTCACTTTCTCAAGCTAACTTGAAATTTGAGAAAAAAGATCTTAGGTTTACAAGATGAACTTAAATTCTTTCAAAGATGAAAATGTAGACTTAAACAATCTTATTTCTCAATGCAATAATGAACACCAAAAGGTGTTAGATGAGCTTAACAAGCTCAAGGAGTCTTTCAAAAATGTTGGTAATGTGAAAAATGAGATAGGTGAATCCTCTAGAACTAACCAACCTAAGAGAAAGACATATAACTACAAAAAAAGTGGCTTCCATAGGCATAATAGAACTAAGAAAATTCGAAGTGTATGGGTTCCTAAGGAACTCGTTAAGTCTAATAATGTTGTTGCTATGTCACCTTAGATTTCTAAGGGAACCAACCTTTTAGGAGCTAACACTCGTGGACCCAAAATGATTTGGGTACCAAAAATCAAAGCTTAATATCTTTGTTTGTAGGGGGAGCATTGCTACAAGGCCAAAGCACAAAGTCAAAACTCATGGTACCTTGATAGTGGATGCTCGAGGCACATGACTGGAGACAAGAGTCGATTCATGTACTTAAAGCCAAAAAGTGAAGGAGTAGTGACATTTGGTGACAACTCCAAAGGCCACATTAAAGGTATTAGATCCATAGGTAATCATTATACTATTCTCATTGAAAATGTTTTATATGTCGATGGTCTAAAACACAATTTATTGAGCATTAGTCAATTGTGTGATAAAAGGGTTTAATGTCTTCTTTGATAGAAATGGGTGCAAAATTGTTGACATTAAATCAAATAATATAATGCTCATTTGTCATCGCATAGATAATATATACATGGTGCATTTAGATGACATTCATACATCCCATGCATGCTTTGTTGCACAAAATGAAAATGATGCATGGCTATGGCATATGAAACTAGGATACACTAGCATTAGTGTTTTGGATAAATTAGTTTCACTAAATCTAGTTAGAGGTTTGCCCAAAATTAAGTTCTCAATGAAAAAATTTGTGATGCATGCTCTAAGGGTAAACAACATAGATCATCCTTTAAATCCATTAATGATGTTTCTACAAGTAGATGTTTACAACTAATTCATATGGATTTATTTGGGCCTATTAGAACTATGAACTTGGGTGGTAAATCGTATGCATTTGTACTTGTTGATGACTATTCTAGATTTACTTGGGTTCTATTTTTAAGTACTAAAGATGAGGCTTTAGAAAAATTCATCACATTTTCAAAATTAACTCAAAATGATCTTGAACTTAAGATTTCTCACATTAGGAGTGATCATGGAACCGAATTTCAAAATCTAGGTTTTGAAGAGTTTTTAAATGAAAATGGTATTAGCCACCATTTTTCGGCTCCTAGAACTCCTCAACAAAATGGGGTAGTTGAGAGGAAAAATAGGACTTTACAAGAAATGGCTAGAACCATACTTTGTGAAAACAATTTACCTAAATATTTTTGGGCGGAAGCCTAAACCGAGTAATGATTAGGCCACTTTTAAAGAAAACACCATATGAGATTTTAAAATCTAAAAAGCCTAATATTAGCTATTGTCATCCATTTGGTTGCAAGTATTTTGTTTTAAACAATGGAAAAGATAACTTAGGTAAATTTGATGTTAAAAGTGATGAAGCTATTTTCTTAGGTTATTCTTTAAACTCTAAAGCCTATCATGTATTTAATAAGAGAACTTTAGTAGTAGAAGAGTTTATTCATGTTGTATTCGATGATAACCTCCTTCTGAGGAAGGATTCTTGTGATGATGATGTAGGAATCCTTGATGCCTTTGATAGAGGACAAACTTCAAAGGAGGATGAGATTCCAACGAAAGAAGAGGATGCGCAAGATCCACCTCTTGAAGCCTTGAAGGACTTGGCTCTTGAGGAAAAGGAAGTGAACTACCCAAGGGAGTACAACTATGTCAAAGGTGGTGAAATCTTGGGTGATCCATCCAAGGGGGTAACTACTAGATCTTCTCTCAAACTTATGAACTATGTTGCTTTTATTTCATGCATTCAGCATAAGAATATAAAAGAAGCATTAAAAGATGATTTTTGGATTATGGCTATGCAAGAAGAGTTAAATCAATTTGAGAGAAGTAATGTATGGACATTAGTTAAAAGGCCTAGTAATCAATCTACTATAGGAAATAAATGGGTATTTAGGAATAAACTAGATGAGAGTGGTAACATTGTGAGAAACAAAGCTAGATTAGTTGCTCAAGGTTACACTCAAGAAGATGGAATTGATTTTGATGAAACCTATGCACTCGTAGCTAGATGGAAGCTATTAGGATGTTGCTTGCATATGCATGTTATCATGATTTCAAGCTTTTTCAAATGGATGTTAAAAGCACATTTTTAAATGGTTTTATAAATGAGGAAGTGTATGTGGAACAACCACCGGGTTTTGAAGATTTAAAATTTCCAAATCATGTTTTCAAACTAACCAAAGCACTTTATGGTTTAAAACAAGCTCCTAGAGCTTGGTATGAAAGACTTTCAAACTTTTTGATTGAAAAAGGTTTTGAAAAAGGTAAGGTGGACACTACACTTTTCATAAAAAGGTATAAAAATGACATCCTAGTAGTACAAATATATGTTGATGATATTATTTTTGGATCTACTAATGAGTGTCATTGCAAAGAGTTTGCTAAGTTAATGCAAGGTGAATTCGAGATGAGCATGATGAGGGAGCTCTCATTCTTTTTGGGACTCCAAATCAAGCAAAAAAAGGATGACACCTTCATCAGTCAAGCAAAGTACATCAAGGATATGCTCAAGAAGTTTGGCTTGGAGAATGCAAAGCCTTAAGCTACACCAATGAGCTCATCTACAAAGCTTGACAAATATGAAAGAGGTAAGTGTGTTGACTCTAAGCTTTATCGCTCTATGATTAGATATTTGCTTTACCTTACCGCAAGTAGACCATATATATTGTTTAGTGTTTTCTTGTGTGCTAGGTTTCAAGCTAGTCCTAGAGAGTCTCACCTTATATCTGTTAAGAGAATCTTTAGGTACCTTAGAGATACCCCTTGTCTAGGTCTTTGGTACCCTAGAGACTCAACCTTCAACCTTCATGCTTATTTGGATGCAGATTATGGGGGGTGTAAAATTGATAGGAAGAGTAATTCGAGAACATGTCAATTCTTAGGTAGTATGCTCATATCTTGGTTCTCTAAGAAATAAAATAGTGTAGCTCTATCTACCACCGAAGCTGAGTACATATCCTTAGGAAGTTGCTGTGCTCAGTCCTTTGGATAAAGCAACAACTCTTAGATTATGGTATTAAAGTTGAAACCATACCCCTTAAGTGTGAAAACACTAATGCCATATGCTTAACTGAAAATCTCATCCAACACTCTAGAACCAAACATATAGAAATAAGACATCATTTCATTAGAGATTATGTCCTTAAGGAAGATGTCGTTATAGAGTACGTTGACACCTTGAACCAACTAGCGGACATTTTTACTAAACCTCTAGACAAAGAGAGTTTTTGGTCCCAGAGGAGAGAGTTAGGTTTAACTAGCCTTCCTTGACTCTTTATGACTCTTTTTGAGGTTAAAATTGCTTAAATTTGTGAAATTGCATGTTTATGTGTTGTTGATCTTGAAAATATCCATGCTTATAGCTAGGGGGAGTATGCTTCTATTAAAATATGCTTAGAACTGTTCATTCATCAATTGAATTCATTTAGGAGGTGTTAAAATCGAGCCTTTGGTTGTTCTTAAAGCCTAAAATGCATTTCTGGGCATATGGTATCGATACAACCTTATGCGTATCGATACGAGTATTGTATTAGCTTTCCAGACTACATTTTTCCTAAAACGGGTATCAATACGGTTAAACCCATTCCGATACGATATAAAAGTGTTTCGATACGGATAGCATCCGTTTCGGTACGGACCTTCAACGAGCATTTCAAGGGAATTACGATTTTACCCTCATATTGATACACCCTCAGGCGTATCGATACGCGATTGCGTAGACAGCTTCTTTAAGGCATTTAAAGAGTTTTACTTTTACCAAAATTACTTTTACAAAACCCTAGCCATTTTTCACTCTATAAAAAGCCTCTCAATCCCTCATATTTTCACACCACAACTCAAAGTCTCTTGAGGGTTTTCAACATCAAGCAAAGCTTTTCAAGCTTTTCATCAATTTGGTGCAAAGTTCTTCTCCCATTCCTCTCTATCAATATCAAGGTAAAAATCTCTCTTTTCTTTTTATTTCATTTGATTTTCGTTCTAAATTTTGTTTTGTTTTGTTTTCTCAAAAACAAATTTCTTTTCAAACTTTTTATTTTTGTTTCTCAATTTTTTTTAAAAAAACCCTTAATTATTGATTTTCAATGGGTTGAATGAGAAAGTTAATGCATACACTGTTTTTGATCTTTTTTTTCTCTAGTCAATGGCACCTAAAAAAAGAGTACGTACTAGTGAAGTCAGTGAAGGTTCTAATGCCGAAGATGGTACTCGCCCGAACCTCACTCTTATCTATCAACAGTGCTTCAAGACCTCCGGAGATCTCAACTATTTCCGACAATTTCAAAACCACAAAATCCGTCCGGAGAGGGTAATTTCCGTTCCTTTTCTCAACTCGGAGTGCTTCAAATTTGTTTACTTACCTTTGCTCCAAGAATGGAAATTTATGGATTTCATTCAAATTCCCGGCTTTTACTATCGCAATTTGGTTTTGATCTTCTATACTAATGCCAAGTGTGTCGCCAATCAAGCGGGTGTTGTTACGGCTGTTAATTCTTATCTAATGGGTAAAAAGATCACCATCAATGTTCAATCTATTTGTGATGTGTTCAAGTTAGAGGATGAGAGTCTTGATGATGAGAATGCTCTTGTCCATGTCTTGGGAGGTTCCGTCACCGCTCTTAATGCTCAAGATCGGTTCCTCCATTTGATGGTTTCTTGGTGGTTTAGGCCCTCGGGAGGAAAGTATTCCACTATCCGCCAAGTTGACGATTTTTGGATTCAGTGCTTCCGTCAAACACAATAACCAAACCTTGCTCGGATTATGTTTGCGAAGATTGTCTATCTCGTGTAACATCGCCACACTACTCTTGTCACTTGATTCACTTATGGAACGGCCTTGAGTTATTTCTTCACACAAAAGGAGATAGATTGTTCACATGACTACCTGAATCCCCTCACCGATCCTATCAATGAAAGATCTCTTTCAAGGGGTAAGTTCATGTACATTAATGGTAGTTGGCTTCGTCTCTCCGAACTCCCTAGTGATGCTATTCCGGAAGAAATTGCTAATCCTCAAGCCGCTCAAGATCCTTCTCCTCCACCTTCCATGGATGCCCTCATGACCTTTCTCAACGAGCAATTCACGCGCTTGCGCACATGCATTGCTTCCATGGATCAAGAAATGAGTTCAGGATTTGCTGCTATAGACACACATTTTACAAGTCTTGAAGATCGTGTGAAGAATGTGGAGACGCGCCTCACTTCCCTTGAAGGCGGTCACAACTCGATGAACATATCTCTTACCGCTTTTCATGACGAGTGGCGTCAATCTCGAAGGAATGATGATGCACATGATGAGGACGATGAAGATGGCGATGAAGATGCGTAGTAGTTCATCTTTGCATATCATTCATGTCATTTAGGATATCTATTTATGCACTTTGGATTATGTTTTTAGGACTAAGTTTGCATTCTAAAACCTATACTTTGATTTTTTTTATTTGGATTTTATGTCGATGTTATCTTTATTTTGAACTTAATGGTTATCTATATTATGTCGCTTGGTTATTATTTATGCCTTTTGCCTATGTTTATCAATGTCTCTATTTTTTTATCTAACAAAAATGGGTAGATGGAACAAGCTCACACTTAAAATTTTTATTTCGAACTTAAATTTTACCTAGCTAATATTCAGGGGGAGTTATTTTGCAAAGATTTTCAAAAGTGTCAAAAATTTCAAGTTTTGGTTTTGTTATATCAAAAAGGGGGAGATTGTAAAACCTATGTTTGATTTTGATATAACAATGTATGTTAAGGATTAAATTGAATACTTGAAATAGATTTTTAAGTCCCTCAAAAGATTTTAAATCATCAAGGCTTTAATCTGATTTGAAAAACTCAAACTCCAAATATTTTCTAAGTGTTCCATGGCCAATCTATTGAAAAACGTCCAGGCGTATCAATACGCTTCCAGCCGTATCGATACCTTTTTTTGTAAAGTTGAATACTTGAGTAACGCCTTTCGATACGCTCCTCGCCGTATCAAAACAACGTATCGAAACATATTGCATCTGTATCGATACACTCTCTCTGTAAAACTGAAGGAGTTTGAATGTCGTACCGATACGGTATCACTCGTATCGATACAGATTTAATGGAATTTTAAATTCGAAAGCTTTTAATAATTTCGATCATTGGTGTCAGTTGTTAGGTAACTGAAATTTAAAGTGGTGGTTGTCCCGTACCGATACGCCCTTTGTCGTATCGATACGAAAACTTCCAATGAGCTCTGTGAAATTAATTGCATTGATACGGGTGTTCCCCGTATCGAAACGGTCCCTATCCCGTACCAATATGCTTACACGCGTATCGATACACGCTCTTGTTATTGTGCAACGACTCTTTCTGTTTTGAGACAGGTATCGATACGGGTCCTCGTGTACCGATACGGTAAGCTGTAGAAGTGCATTTATGGTGAAAAGAGAGGGTCCCAACGGCTATAATCAATACCTTAACCACCCAAATGGCTAGAATTAATAGAGAAAGTATAAATTGAAGCCAATTGTAGACCAGCAACAACTATTGCATCAAAGACAAACATCCTTACAAAAATCCAAGCTCAAAGTGCTTATTTTCCCATCTCTTGTAAAACCCCAAATTGTGTAGTGTTCAATTCTGATCTTGTAATCAAATTTGGGTTGAGTGTTTGTACTTAAAGGGGCAATCTTGTATTGAGAGATGTCTTTCTTGCATTAATTTTCTTCTTTGTACTCTTGTGAGGGTTTGGTTAAATTTTGGGTAGAAAATTTGACCGGTATTGTAAAGGTTACCTCCTTAGCCTAAAAAAGGGGAAGAACAATTAGTGGATTGTTGGAAAATCCTTAGTGAAGCTAAGGTAGTGGATGTAGAGTTCAATTGGAACTTGAACCACTCTAAATCCTCTTGTCTAGCATTTTTAATTTTCCACTCCACCTCCAAAAGTTCTAAAAATCCAATTCACCCCATCTTGGCTTATATCATTTCATTAATCCACTCAACACTTTATGAGTATCATGAAGTTTTGTAGAGTAGAAATGTACCATTGAGCTTTGTTAGCCAGCGTGTGGATGTGTTGTTTTTTCGCGTGTAGGTTGACAAGTCACTCTTTGGAGGAGCCCATTGACAAGGACTTCTTACCACCGAATCAACTCGAGTACTGTTGCGTGTGTATAACGCCCCGCAGTTATGGAAGTATACACGTCTTAAGTAATAAAGTGATAAGTATTGAGTATCGTCTCCACAAGGATTAGTGAAACCTTCAATGTTTATCGTCTCACGCTGAAAAGAAAGTAAAAGTAAAGAACACAGGTGAATAGTTGGGTTTTTGGAGTAATCTAAATAACAGAAAATAAAATAAGCCAGTAAACTAAAATGTAGAGTAATCAAGATGAGTGAATGAGCCATATTATATTGTGCCGTAGTGTGGAAACCAATTGGACTATCTCAGTCTTTGAATGCAATGAACACCGTACTTTCTCGGCAAAGACCAAAGTCACTGTCGCTGTAACACCCTAAAATTTTTCCCAAATTTGAAAACCTAAATTACTTCAATCCCCAATTTGAAACCCTAATTTTTGAGAATTTGAATCGAAAAACCTAATTTAATTTTAAGGGTTAAATTGTGAATTTGGGGATTTTTGGTGACCTAATAGAGTAAAACCTAAACATTTGAGGCTATTATGAAAGGCGAGATAAAGTTGAAGCCCTTATTGGGTAATTTACCCTAAAAATAGGGTAAATCTAATTCTTTGTTTTTGAGAATTAGTTTGCGTCGGTTTGCATTCCACTCACAAATCTTCTCTCTCTGTGTGTTTCGATAGTCACTGAAACCCCCTTATCGTGTTTCCGTCTAAGCTCTGGCCAGGGAGCTTGTATCGTCCGTTCGCCGTCGCGAGATCACCAGCGCACTCCTCGCGGTCGTCCGAGTAAACCGCACCACCGTTCTTGCTCGCTCGCCGTCGTTGTTCGCTGGGAAAGGGAATCGAAGCTCTCAGGTTACTTCTCGCCACTACTCTTCGCCAGAATCGACCGGGAGCCGTCCGAACTTCCTTGCGCACCGCCCTCTTTCCACTGTCTCCCCGTTCACCTTTCTCCTTTCAGGCTTGGTAAGTCATAGTTCGCGGCTCTGTTTTCCTTGGTTGAGATCGAAGTAGTTCGATCGTCGTCGCCGTTAGAGTCTTGGGTCGCTGCCGCCGGAGGGTTTTGG
The DNA here is from genome assembly GCA_958450335.1 of Hibiscus tridactylites. NCBI lineage: Eukaryota > Viridiplantae > Streptophyta > Magnoliopsida > Malvales > Malvaceae > Hibiscus > Hibiscus tridactylites. The sequence continues at coordinate 41,488,424 of OY288292.1, forward strand.
TTAAGGATTGAGGGAAAGGTTTAGGGTTAAGGTTAAAAGGATTTGGGGACTTTTTTTGGAAAGTGAAATTAGGGTTTTGTTCCATCTGAATTGGGAGATTTTTTAAAATCAGACCGAACCGAACCGGACAACCGAATCGAACTGGCCAGTATGCTCAATCATACCGAACCAGACCTTTTGTGACAAGCCGGATAACGTCAGTAGTGACGTCATCTGCTGATGGGATGATGATGCAGGTTGTCGTCAGCGATAAGGTCATCGTTGACCCTGATGATGTTAGTGTTGACTTTTTGGGCCAAAAGTCAACTTTATGTTTTTCGACGCCACGGTTCTAGATTCGCAACCCGTTTTACCAAATTCGATCTCGAACGACTTTTTTGACCCTTCGAATTAAGTTATGCTTAACTTGAAAATTGTGTATTCAGAATTCTGAACCGATTTATTTTTGCGTTCAGGTGATATCGATTCGGACACCGGGATTCTTCCTCCTCCTCCTCCGCCTGGTTGATCTCATACATCTCAACCATCAAGTTCCGCGCGTATGTGAATTTAAATAAGTTATGTTTAGTAGATTATGGTTAGTAGTAGTGAATATTAATTTAGTGAACCTTTGTAGGTGTCGATCCTGTTCTGCCTGCTTCTAGATCTGAGCGTGGGAGATGCCACTCTCGACGTTGAGTTGTTAGCTGCATGAGGTGTGTTCTCTGCTTGTGCTATATTATATGTGTTGTTGTTATGTGATGTCTGTTTGCGAAATATGTTGTGTGATGTCTGTTTGTGAAATATGTTGTTATCTGAGCTATGTGTTATGCTGTATACAATTCTGTTAAGCATCATACATCGAAATCTGAATAATAATTATCGGACTACATGTTCATGCATTTTCGGACTAATGATGTTGCATTCGGATTAGAATTGGAACATTCATGCCATATCATTCGAGTGGGAAATGTACGGAGGAAGATCAGTGGTTTCACCCTTCGGGCTGAATTCCATTTCAGACTTGGTGACGATGTAGAGAGTGGTTCAGGGGAACCTTAATCTTCGGACAATGATGTAGATGGGTACATGGCATAGAATTAGCTGCATCGTGCTATGCATATCTGTGTATTTGATTGTCTGCTGAAATGACTTTTGATCAAATGATTCTTGTGTTACTCTGATTTATGCACTTTAGAGACACACTGAGCTTAATAGATGACTCCCCTTAGCGTCTATTTCAGATTCTCAGACATAGAAGTTCAGTACTTTGAGGACCACAGTTATATCTGATTTATTACAGTTTTAGTATGAATATTTTAAGTTTTAAGATTTATTTCGGTTTTATTCCGGTTATTTCATTATTTGAGGTTTTTATGTAAATTCGGTTACTTTTATATTTATTTGGGATTTTAAACTGTTTAGCATGCATGGAAATTTTAATTTGATATTTTGCTACCTTATTTTTGATTGCTTTATCTATACGACTGCGTTTTTGAAATATGGATTTTTAATGTTAAACGACACAATTTTTAACTAATATTTTGAATCTCAATTTTCGGAAACCTAATAATTATTTACTTGAGGGACGCGTTTTCAACCCGACTTCCTAGATTCGACTCATAACCCTTGGGTCGGGTTTAGAGGGTTACATTTAATGGTATCAAAGCTAAGTTCAACACTCTAACTTCTGGTATTAAGTGATTTTAAATTGTTTTAAATCCGAGACTTCAGTACCGAATCTGAATCTAGGTTATTACCTTTTGTAGATAGTTACTATGCCACCGCATAAGAGTTCTAGCTCTATGATAGGTCGAGGTCGTGGTCTAGTTCGTACCACCGCTTCTGGTAGCGAGATGCCTTCAGTTCGGCAAACAGAAAATTAAAATGAGATGTATGATAATGAGAATTGATAGGTGAGAGCGGAGTACCTGGTGATACGTCGAGATGATTTCATAAATCTGAAACGGAACAATGTCAGTTAATGATTATGAGATAGAGTTTATGAGGTTGATAAAATATGTTCATAGGTCAATTACGGTTGAGAAAGATAAGTGTGATTGGCTTTCAACAAGCTTCGTCTATTGATCTGAAAAGATGTTACGCAAAAGGATAAGGTGTTCAACGTCCTGGTTGGTGGAGCTAAGATTGTTGTGAAGATGGATGCACTCATGAAAGAAGATGAAAGTCATAATTCTGATCAAAGTTATTGGAATGTGAGCATCGCAACATCAACAATTCCGCCTGGAAGCATGAATGGTTCAAAAGCTCATCGCCATATTTCTGTAAGTAGCTGATGCAATAAGAAACATAACGAAGAGTGCTGATGGAAGAAAAGAGTGTGTTTTAGATGTGGTTCCCAGGACCATTACTTAAGAGTTTTCCCACGTCCACCTACGGTTCCAATTTGATAGAACCATTCTCAATCGTCTACACGCGTATCTGTTGCAAGTAGAGGTTGTCATAAAAATGACGTCTTGGGAAATGCTAGTAGAGGTGGACCTGCTTAGAGTGATAGATCAGTTAGATCCAAGTTTAGATGATCATGTTTACTGTATGCAATCGGAGCCCATGATGGTTACAAGAATGCATCTGAGGACATAGCAGATACATTTCGATGTATTCAGTTTGTATTTTTGGTTATGATGGATTATGAATTCAGAATAAAAAAGTATAAGCTTATGTCAGTTTTGAGGATACGTTGTTAAGTCTGAAAATTTCGAGGATAAAATTTCTTTTAAGAGAGGGAGAGTTGTAACACCCCAAAAAATTTTCCCAAATTTGAAAACCTAAATTTCTTAAATCCTCAATTTGAAACCCTAATTTTTGGTAATTTGAATCGGAAAACCTAATTGAATTTTAGGGGTTAAATTGTGAATTTTGGGATATTTGGTGACCTAATAGAGTAAAACCTAAACATTTGAGGCTATTCTGAAAGGCGGGCTAAAGTTGGAGCCCTTATTGGGTAATTTACCCTAAAAATAAGGTAAAATCTAATTCTTTGCTTTTGAGAATTAGTTTGTGGCGGTTTGCATTCCACTCACAAACCTTCTCTCTCTCTCTTTGCGTTTCGATAGTCACCGAATCCCCCTCACCGTGTTTCTGTCTATGCTTCGGCCAGGGAGCTTGTACCGTCTGTTCATTGTCGCGAGATCACCAGCGCACTCCTCGCGGTCGTCCGAGCAAATCGCATCATCGTTCTTGCTCACTCGTCGTCGTTGTTCGCCGGGAAAGGGAGTCGAAGCTCTCAGGTTGCTTCTCGCCACTGCTCTTCGCCGGAATCGGTCGGGAATCGTCCGAACTTCCTCGCGCACCGCCCTCTTTTCGTTGTCTCCCCGTTCACCCTTCTTCTTTCAGGCTTGGTAAGCCATAGTTCGTGGCTTTGTTTTCCTTGGTTGAGATCAAAGTAGTTCGGTCGCCGTCGCCGTTAGAGTCTTAGGCCGCCGCCGCCGTAGGGTTTTGGTTAAGGATTGGGGGAAAGGTTTAGGGTTAGGGTTAATAGGATTTGGGGACTTTTTTTGGAAAGTGAAATTAGGGTTTTGTTTAATCTAAATTAGGGGATTTTTGAGAACCGGGCCGAACCAGACTGGACCACCTAACCGAATCGACCAGTGTGCTAAACCAAACCGAACCAGACCTTTTGTGACAAACTGGATGACGTAAGTAGTGACGTCATCTGCTGATGGGATGATGATGCAGGATGACGTCATCATTGACCATGATGACTTCAGCGTTGACTTTTTGGGCCAAAAGTCAACTTTATGTTTTTCGACGCCTCGATTCCAGATTCCCAGCTCATTTTTCCAAATTCGATCTCGAACGACCATTTTAACCCTTTGAATTAAGTTATGCTTAACTTGAAAATTGTGTATTCAGAATTCTGAACCGAGTTATTTTTGCGTTCAGGTGATATCGATTCGGACACCGAGATTCTTCCTCCTCCTCCGCCTGGTCGATCTCTTGCATCTCGGCCATCGTGTTCCGCGCGTTTGTGAGTTTAAATAAGTTTCTGTTTAGTAGATTGTGGCATAGTAGTAATGAATATTAATTTAGTGAACTTTTGTAGGTGTCGATCATGTTCCGCCTGCTTCTAGATCTGAGCGTAGGAGACGTCACTCTCGATGTTGAGCTGTTAGCTGCATGAGGTGTGTTCTCTGCTTGTGCTATATTATATGTGTTGTTGTTGTGTGATGTCTGTTTACGGAATATGTTGTGATCTAAGCTATGTGTTATGCTGTATGCAATTCCGTTAAGCATCATACATCGGAATCTGAATAATAATTATCGGACTAAATGCTCATGCATTTTCGGACTAATGATGTTGCATTCGGATTAGAATTGGAACGTTCATGTCATATCATTCGGGTGGGAAATGTACGGAGGAAGATCAGTGGTTTCACCCTTCGGGTTGAATTCCACTTCGGACTTGGTGACGGTGTAGAGAGTGGTTCAGGGAAACCTTACTCTTCGGACAGTGATGTAGATGGGTACATGACATAGAATTAGCTGCATCGTGCTATGCATATCTGTGTATTTGATTGTCTACTGAAATGACTTGTGATCGAATGATTCTTGCGTTACTCTGATTTATACACTTTAGATGCACACTGAGCTTAATAGCTGACTCCCCCTTAGCGTCTATTTCAGATTTTCAGGCATAAGAGTTCGATACTTGGAGAACCACAGTTATCTAATTTATTACAGTTTTAGTATGAATATTTTTAGTTTTCAGATTTATTTCGATTTTATTCCGGTTTTTTCATTATTTGGGTTTTTATGTAAATTCGGTTACTTTTATATTTATTTGGGATTTTAAACTGTTTAGCATGCATGAGAATTTTAATTGGATATTTTGCTACCTTATTTTGGATTGCTTTATCTATACGACTGCATTTTTGAAATATGAATTTTAATGTTAAACGACACCATTTTTAACCAATATTATTTTAAATATTAATTTTCGGAAACCTAATAATTATTTACCTGAGGGACACGTTTTCAACCCGACTTCTTAGATTTGACCCATAACCCTTGGGTCGGGTTTAGGGGGTTACAACCGCGGCAACGTGTTAAGCAATTTCCTCGACAATCCCTTACTGGGGCGACAACGAACAACTTCAAGGTTCCGCAAATTGTCCTTCAGTGGCTCCTCCTTATCCCTAAGTCAAAACTGTGTTGATGTGCATGCCTTGATAATACCTCCCAGCGTGAACCAAGGATGAACACCAACCAATCTTACGCTTCTTTAGCTATTGAAACTCTAACTTATCTCTAAACCGAGTTAGTTTTCACCGATTGAGATGAAAATCATGCTTATCCGTTTCGTGAGTCTAACTCTCCTGATATTAAACAAATAGATAGTTAACGAGATCCTATCCCAATTCACTTGAAAACAAGAATAAGCAAACCTTGAACTAAATTGCATTAACAAAAACTTAAACAAAATCCAATCGTTTTCTCACAACTACTAAACAATAAAATCCTAACCTTAAGAAGAAATTAGAACGTAATGGCAATGAAAGCTCGCTACAAGTTCTCTCAAAAGCTCGATTGCTCTAGATCGGTTGGCTTTGCCCTCTTTAAATAGGAGTAGGCTTGGGGCAAAGTCTTTCTTGAGGAGGAAGTTAAGTTAGAATCAAACACATTAAAAGAAAAGGCCTTCTTTTAAAGTATTATATCTTTCTTCCTTAAAATCCTCCCATTAGTGTGACAGGTCATTGCCTCGACAGTGGCTTGGCTGCTGCTTCGACAATGTTCTATCTATCTTTTTCGCTCAGCAGGACTCTGTCCCATGGTTCGGCTTCCTTCAGTAGAAACTGTCTTTCATAGCTAGCTTGATCTGGAGCGTTGAGCGATGATTCTGCTTTGCTCCTCTCTTTCCTTCACTGCCGCGGTAGTTGTTGCTCGGGCAGTGAATGACAAAATCTGCATTGGATGAAGGTAAATGGATGGTTGAGATTAACAGTAGAAAATGTGAAGATTATCACAAGAAAAAAAGACAATGAAATAATCTTAGCCATTTATTACCCTCATCCAACGGTCCAAAAAAATATGGGCATATAGACAAATACGTTGACTTTACATAATGATACATCAATCAGAAAATATTTTTATAAAATTGTATAAAACATAAAATATTCTTTTTCTTCTGATGCGTCATTCTGTCAAGTTGTTTATCTTTAGTTTATTAACAATTTTTATCCGCAGAGTTATCATTTTGACTCAAAATGAAACGTTTGAGTTAAATTAATTTAAAAAAATATGGACTAAAATGACTATTTAATCAAACATCAGAGGTATTTTTTAACTTTATACCTTACAAAATGTTGTTATTTGAGTAGGAAATAAAAACTAGGGCTAGAGTGTTGACAGTTGAGGAAGATGGCGATGTGTAACTGCAGCAACATGACTGGTGCAGAGTACTATACAGCTAAGCATCAACCAATAAAAGCCCAAATAAAATGTACAACTAAATTCATTTATAGCCCTAATTAAAATTTGAGTCATCTTTGTACACATGTAATATAAATTAACATATCTGTCACCTCTTACTATCCTTCTTCCTCTCTCTCCTTTTGTCCTTCCTTTCCTTATTCTTTTCTTCACAGTTTATATAAGTAGATAGATTGACACACAGTCGTCGTTTGCGGGTGTAGCATCATCAAGATTCACATGCAAATGCACTGAGGAGATGAAAAGAAAACATGTTTTTCCTTTTGTAATTTTATTGCCAAAGTTGTTTGAATTGAAAGTGAGAATCCTGATGATGCTGCATCGGCAATAAACGACTACACCAACAAGAACAAAATGAGAAAAGGAGCACTCTTTTCTTTGTTGTTGTCAGGTGAGTTTATATACTTTCTTTCATACATACATACATACATACTTCAATCATTAATTAATCTTTAATAAATAAAGGGTATCTGAATATATATATTTATATATATATGGATTTAATGTTGTTTTTAATCTTTATTAATAAGAATAAATAAAGGGTAAGATAATAACCATAATGTGTGGCTATTCTTTTAAAGGAGTTTGTTGACTTGCAGAACCCAGATCTGTGATTATTCTTCTGAGCCATATATGTTGCTGCAGCCTGCACTGGAAATGGCTACTTCTTTCATGGAGTTTGGTCTTAAAAAAAGGATATAAAGGTGTTTTTGTGCTATTAAAAGGAAATCAGACCCCTTGTCGGTAATTTGCAGATCTTTGGTTTCTGTTATTTCATCAATGAGTTTTTGCTTGTGGTATAATGTGGTATTTTGCAGGTGAATGTTGTTGCAGAAGAAATAGGTTAGTGCAAAGGTTTTGGTTCTTCCCACCATATCTTTGTCTCCACTAGACATTTTAGGGCATTCTTCCAAGTAGATTTTTGTCTCTAGAATTACTAGATAATAATATTGGAAAACTTCAATGTGGAAGAGAAACTGGGAACTATGGTCGCACTGCCATTGCTTTGTTGTGTTTCTTTTGCAATCTATTGCACTGATAGGACTCAGATACGGGACGAAAATTGGAACGGAAAACGATAATTTCTAAAATTATAGAGTACAGTTATGGTAAGACAAATATAAAATAATTTCTTTATTCTGAGAAAATATAAAAATAAAATTCATACAAAAATCATGTGAGCATGATATCCTACATACTTATGGATGGAAATTCTCTACCCTTTTCGGTGCCCCTACTTATGCCCCACACTCAAAATTAGGTTTAGGGTTTTAAGTTAGGGGTTATAGTTAGGATTTAGAGAATTTAGGGTAGAGTGTATTTTTTAGGGTATAGGGTGTAGGGTTTAAGATTTAGAATTTAGGGTTAGGACTTGAAATTTAATTTTGTTGTGTTTTTTAGTGTTGGGGCATAAGTAGGGGCACCGAAAAGGGGCAGAGGATTTTTATCCCATACTTATATACTAGTAGTTGATTCATTTGAGCAAAATAGTGTCGAAAAGAAACAAGAAAATGACAGAAAAACTGTGGGATAATAAAAAAATAAAAAAAATAAAGAGATAAAATACTGAGGTATACTCAAATCGTACTCAATATTATCTACGGTACAAAAACGTATCAGATACGTTGTACAACATTAGATTAAAATATGTGTGCTTCATAGTTTGCAATGACCAGTCATCACCATTTAGTTGACCAACCACCTTGCAAACTGATTAAACTTTGATACTTGTATTTCATGCTATATTAAGGGTATATATCTATATTTTTATATGGTTAATTGCCCATAAATTCTTTCACCCCCTTTACTGCATTAATTCTAGGCCGAGCTGATTAAAAAAGATTGGCACCTGATTTATTTTAGCCAATAAATACTTATTAGTAATATACATCAATACGACGAATGACTCATCTTATCAAACATATCTTTTGAAAAGAGAATAATAACTCTATAATAATATTTATATTGAAATTAAATTATCATTTGCATATTGTAACTTCAATTAGTTAAAACTGAGTTGTTCTAATGGTCCTTAATTTTCTAGTTCTTCTTTGTTTTTGTTTTTCAAGGTATGCACCAGAGCGAGACCAATCATAAATCATTCGCATTTTGTTGGTTGAACCTATATAGAAGGTACATGTTGACCACAAGAGTTAAAGCTGCTTCATGCCCAGGGCAAGAATTGAACCTTCGATCATTGATTAAGGTAAAAAAAAATAAGATCCTTATCATCTTACCTAACCTCGTACACTTATCAATAATTTTATTATTATTATTTTAATAAATCCTAATTCTAATTTTAATTCTAACTGAAGGGGAGGGGAATGGAGGACTCTAAAGGAAGGAAGGAGTTGTTTTAATAGGTCTAGAACCCATGACCTAAGGTAATACGAAAAAACAAATATAAACATCTTAGTCAACTGGCAAAATATTCTTACTTATCAATAACTTTATTATTCAATATTTCATGCTAACTTACAAAATATACTCTCTCTCTCTCTATTTTGGTAACCGTTTCATGTTTATTTTAAATAAACGTAAGTATGAATAAATAACTGGATTAGAAAATTAAAGTCTCATATCAGCATTGATTGATCTCTATTTAAGATTCACTCCGATACTTTAAAAAGATAGATAGATAAATAGATAGACACGAATACATGTATATAGTACAATGACTCCACTTAGTACACATGCATTTATACGTATATAAACTTTTTTGGATATAAATTCTATAATCGCTAATTATTCGTCATCTTTAAAAGTGATTATATGAATCAATCGGATTATACATCAAGTTGATTTCCTATTATTTGCTTTGCTGCAATACGAAGCCATGCATTTAAGAGTAAAAGATATTGAAATCTTTTAGCTGTGCATAGGTTGGAACATCTGAAAACCGAATGGATGTTTGATTAAAACATTATGATCGCAGGTTTAATTACTCAAATGTTGTTTCCACAAATTATAGGATATATCCAGCTAAGTCTCTACAAAATTATATATTTGTTCAATTTCAGTATTTATAAATGTTATACTCTCCTACATGCTTTGCTTTGTACGTGAGATGTTCTTGTGCTAAGATTCCCGAAGTCATGTCATGTTGGGCTGTCAAAGATAAAAACATTATAGTTCACAATTCACATGGTAATGGAATTTGATTAATTAGTGTTGCAGTTTCAGTTATATATGCTGCAATGTATCTAACTTTTCTTGTAAGATTGACAAGTAAATTATCTGCATTGGAACTTTATGAAATTATTACATGATTCTATATATTAAATATTAATTAAATCAGGAAATTCTAGGTTACAATTAGTTTAATCGAACTCGAAACCTAATGTCAATTATATGTTGTTTGAAACTCCATGCATCAAAAAATGTTTGAAGATATAGTGTCAAATAGAAGAAGGAAAAAAACCCTTTTGGTAACAAGTTTAGTTGACTACCTTATGTTTCTAATATATTTTTTTAATAGTTCGAATTTTCTTACATAAAATCATGTGTCGGATTATCACGACCCTTCCTTTGGTTGAGTGGACGAAAAGGCAAGAAATGGTCCACTGATATTGTTGGCGTGGCAGACATGCAATGGGAAGGACACGCCATTGGTATCTGACATGAAAGATTTTCATGTTTGGACAAGAAGAAAAAAAAAAAAATGAGAATGAGTTATGAAGGTGGTGCTGAAACTGCTGATTGCTAGATTAAATGGCTACTTTACGACAAAGAAAACAAGTGAAGTTTCTGGTAATCGGCTGAAATACATACAATATCGGAAACTTTCTCAGAATCATCACACCCATGAATATTATTAGATTTTGTAATATTCATATCGAGTTGATGGTAAAAAAAATTATATAAATTAATATATTTATTAAAATTTATTCATCTATTAATTATAGATTGAGTAATAAATTATTTGTATGTAAATTTAGTAACGTGTTTACATGGTCGAATCTGGTATTATGCCTGGTGGGTCACGTAATCCACCATAAAAATAGAAAAAAAAAATTCTAGATATATTTTTTCCATTATTTTACTTCCCCAGTTCCCAAATCACTTTTTTTTTTACTCTCAAACGTGACCCACCATCAAAACTTGCTAGAGATCTTTTTCCATTGTTTTATTTTCCCAAATCACTTTTTACTCTTGATCTTCAACTTGAAGGGTGAACAATGGACACAGCTGTGGTCCGGTGGATACAAATTTGTTAACTTTTTTTTCATACTTCAAATTTCTCGGTTTTATTCACAATCATCTTTTTCAAAGCTTGAAATTTGAGTAATAAGTTAAATTTATTTTCTTTTATGTGCAGTTTGAATAAAATTAGTATTTTATTTATTTTAGTTTACTGGTCAGTATTTTATTTAATACGGGAAAAAGAGAGTTTAATTTATTTCTTATGGTTTTTTGTTTTCTTTTTGCTGCTGATTTTTTTATTCATTTTATTCTTACCGATTAAAGTTTATTTGCATGACTGTTTCAATTGAGATTTGGTTCTCAAGTTTAGTTAGACTTCTAGTAGTTGTGAAAACGCTGCATTTTACATCCTTCAATTGAGGTATTTGTGTTTTAACATTTTTATTAGCATATTATTTATTTATTTTTTATTGCTTGACATGTCTGATGCCTCTAAATTATAAAATTGACGAATTTTTCATTTTGAAAATATGATTTAGTTTAAAGAATATATATTTTATGGTATTTTATTTTGGTTGAGTTGTTTATTGAATTCTCTTATACTCTATATTGTAGTTTAAGTTTCTTGAATCTAGATTCTTGATTCTAAACGCTAACAACTATTTAATTTAGGGTATATTTTAAACTATCTTTGGTCGAATTAAAAGGAAAAATCTATAGTTATTGAATTTTTACCTTAAAGCCTATATTATTGATATTTGAATTTTTTTGATCGCACGTACAAGTTACAACACTAATTTCACTTTCCTGACAGTAGCATGTACTTTTCACCCTTGCCCCTCCTTTAAAATAATGGATTATATGATCCTTATTTGGTTCTATGTTAGTGTTCTCTTCTTTAAGTTCAATAATCAAATAAATAAGTTTTGCTTAATATTTTGTAAAGTACTAGCATATGATTATTTGTGGTAATTATACTTTCTTATAATTTAATTTCAGAATGAAGAGAACAAATTATAGTTATATTTTAATTTTTTTTTAAAAAAACTCAAAAAGATATTAGAGGTACCTTTACTACAAATCCTTCACCATTTGAAGCAAGTTTGCAAGCTTCCTCCTTATCAAAAATTGTTTCTTCTTTGGATGAACATGAAGAAACTCAAGATACCCCTTTAAATGAAGGAGAAAAACACGTTGAATCTAATTCAATTCTTATGGGTGAAACATCAATTGATGATGGAAGATTGAGTGAGTTTGACATTATTAATCTTCCACATGATCCGAAAAAAAGGAGAAAGACGAGTGATTTTCATCTATATGACAGAGATATCGTTAGGAGAGAATATATCCAAAAATAACCTTGTCAATCCGGTAATCATAAGTTCCCCAAAACAATTTTTTTAGGGAAAAATCGCCTCTTTATCCCTAATTGGTTTAAAAAATATGGATCTTGACTTGAGTATAGTGTTGAGAAGGATGCAACTTTTTATTTTGTGTGCTATTTATTCAAGGATGAAAATTCACCCGGAAGGGATGCTTTCGTTGGTGCAGGATATAAAGCTTAAAATAAAATTGATGCATTTGATAAGCATGTTGGTGGACATATGAGTGCTCGCAATCAAGTATTGGAGAGGTTGAATGATTTCAAGAATCAAAAGTCTTCTATTCAATCAAGTTTTTCTAAACAATATGAGGAACTAGTGAGTGCTTATCGTTTGCGGTTAGAAGCTTCAATTGTATTTTTGAGGTGGCTTTTTCTTCAAGGGTTAGCTTTCCGTGGTTATGATGAAAGTGAGAAATCATTGAATAGGGGTAATTTTCTTGAGCTCTTACAATTTTTTTGGTGCATAATTCTGAATATAATAAAGTAGTTTTGAAAAATACCTCTGGTAATTGTCAGTTGATTGCTCTTTCAATTCAGAAGGACATAATTAATGTTTGTGCAAAAGAGACAACTAAAGCAATTATGAAAGAACTGGATGATGAATTTTTTTCAATCCTTGCTGACGAGTCTGCAGAGATATCTGATAAAGAACAAATGGCTCTTTGTTTGGGATATGTTAATAGAAAGGGATAAGTTCAAGAGCGATTTCTTGGTAATTTGCATGTTGCTAATACTACTTCTTTGACTCTAAAAGATGCTACTGAGTCATTGCTTATGAAGCACTCTTTAAGTTTTTCTAGTGTTCGAGGACAAGATTACAATGGCGCTAGCAACATGAGAGGTTCAATCAGGGACGGAGCCACAGCTCCCATGGGTGGGGCTGTGCCCCCCCCCCCCCCCCCCCGGTAGGGGAGAAAAAAAATTTTACCCTTTAATTTCTTATATTTTTTTAGAAAAAATTGAGATAATTGTGAATTTGCCCCTCCCACCTTTCAAAATTTATGTTTTGCCCCCCCTAACTTCAAATCCTAGCTCCGTCCCTGGGTTCAATCAATGGTCTTAAAACTCTAATATTAAATGAATCTCCTAGTGAAAGTTATGTTCATTGCTTTGCTCATCAACTCCAATTAACACTTGTTGTTGTTGCTCAAAAGAATATGGATGTGTGTTGGCTATTTGCTGATGTTCTTGCTCCTTTGTTAAATTTTGTGGGTGGCTCACCTAAAAGAAAATAATATCTTCGGGAAAAACAAGTTGAGACCGTTGTGGAGGCATTTCTTTAGGTGATTTGGAATCGGGAACAAGTTTAAATCAAGAGCTTGGTTTGAGTAGGCTTAGAGATACTAATTAGAGATCACATTTCAAAACGGTTTTGAATGTGATTTCTTTGTATCACTCAATTCTTGAATCTTTTGATGCCATTGAAGAAGTTTCTAACTGAAATGACACGAACAAAGCTAAGTCACTTACCTAATTAATGATGTCATTTGATTTCATCTTTGTAGCACATTTGATGTTATCTATATTTGGAATAACAAATGAGCTAAATTTGGCCTTACAAAAGAAAGAACAAGATATCGTGAATGCGATGGCCATAGTTGATGTAACTAAGAAAAATCTCCAAGAGTTGAGAGATAATGGATAAGATGATCTTATGAAAAAGGCTACATCATTTATGATTAAGCATGAAGTGGAGATTCTTAATATGGAGGCAAAATATGTTATCTCAGGAAGGAGTTGTTATCGTGGAAGTAGGCCGCCTCAAGTGATAAATCTTCATCATTTTTAAGTTGAAATATTTCTTAGTGTAATTGATTTACAGTTGCAAGAACTTGAAAATCGATTTAGTGAGGTAAGCAAAGAATTGCTTGTTTATATGTCTTGCTTTCATCCCTCTAATCGATTTTCTTTTTTTGACAAAAAGAAATTACGGCAACTTGTTGAGTTCTACCTTATAGAATTTTTAGAAGCTGAATTGTTGTTTTTTGAATATTCATTAGAGAATTTCATTACAGGTATTCGAAAACACGAGAGATTTTAGAATGTGAAGAACTTGAACGAGCTTTCCCTCAAACTTGTTGAAACAAATAAGCATGAAACTCATTCAAGAGTCTATTTACTTTTGAAGTTAGTGTTGCTTCTTCTCGTGACAACATCGACGGTAGAAAGAGCTTTTTTAGCAATGGCTACTGTAAAAAATAAATTGCGTAATAGCATGGGAGATCAACTCTTGAATGATTGTTTGGTTACATTTATAGGGGAAGATTTGTTTGTGGATGTTAGCATAGACGCTATTCTGTGTCGATACCAAAATATGAGAATTCGTCGTGAACAATTGTAGTCATTTGTATGTGCTAGTACTTTTTAATTTGAATTTCTTATAGCTTTTAAATGTAGATTTTGATTACTTATCTAATTTACTCTTTGCTTACATTATATGCGATTGTATTTACTATCAGTCGTTGAACCACCAAACTTAAATTCTAGATCTGCCCCTGCGTTTTTAATACTAATTTTTTTTATTTTCTTTTAAAAGAGTTAAAGTTTTTAGAGTTAATTACACCAACATGTCTCCAAACTATGACCTTGATTTTAAATTGGACTCCGGACTTTTAAACATTTTAATTCCATTCCCAAAGCATGTCTTTCGTTCTAAATTGGTCCTCAAACTTTTAAAGGTTCTAATTTCATTGCTAAATTATCAACACCTATTAAGCATATCACATGTTAATAAAATCGTTATAAAAATTATTAACTATCACGTAAACATTGATGTGTATTATGTAATAATATGATACAAAGTAAACAATAAATTGAAGATGAAAGAGGAACTTTCAAAAGTTTGGAGGATCAATTTAGAATGTGGGTTATAGTTTGAGGATGAAACTAAAACATTTAAAAGTTTAAGAACCAAGTTAAAATGAAGCCATAGTTTAAGGATAAAATTAATACGTTCAAAAGTTTTAAAGACCAATTTAAAATGGATGTCATAATTTAAGGATGTCTAATGTAAAAAACTCAATTTTTATCTATTTGTCGTTGGATCCGATGGGATGTTAATATTTAATAAGACGACTTATAGTTTTATTAGTGTAGTCCCATTTCAAACAGATTGTTTTTATTGAGAAACTATTACTTATAGTGTTTTAGTTGTTATTAATTATGTTGATTCTTTACAGAGACCTAGATTTGGATTATTGGATAAATTTATTAATTTGGGAGTAATCATTTGAAGTTTTGATTACTATATTTTTATTTTTATTACAAATGGATTTTAAATTTTTTTTAAATGAACTCATTGTATGCAACATTGGAAAAAAATGTTTTTACTTTTAAAAGGAAACTCGAACAGTCGATTATATAATATACATATGTTATTAGGGTAATTATACCGGTAAAAATCTTTTATTTCCACGAGCGCCTTAATTTTAAGAGTTAAGAATATTAGAGTTTAAATTTATGTATTTAAGATTAAGAATGTAATTTAAATTTAAAATTTAAAATTAGAATTTAAGAATTATTAGTAAAAACATAAATTCCTAACATATTATCCTAAAACCTAAACTCTAACCTCTAAAACCTAACAATAAACGACACTAAATTCTATAACACTAAACTTAAACCTCTAAATTAATCGAATCCCTAACTTCTAAAATTATAACACTCGTAATGTTTCCACTTATATATTATCCCGTATATTCAAAATAATTGTCATATAGTTTAACTCTCAAATTTGATTCATTTTAAATTGTTCATTCAAAATTCATTTAAATTTCGATTAGCTTTAAATTGTTTATTCAAAATTAACATTAAAACTCATTGCCAGAGGATAGCAACTTGGATTAGATTACCCAGTAATTTACTAGCCATAAAAGGTTTAAAGAAAACATCAAACTAAACTAAACTATGTTGCCCCAGAATGGATGGGATCGCCAATTATGGATCCTCGTTTTCACATTTTAACATTCCCAAAAGGTTTCACTCCCTTCTCCATCTTCTCCGTTAGCAGGGAAGAGTAAGAGCATAGAGGCTCCGGAAACTGCTTCCTTATACTTCTAAGGAAGGGGGCCAAGTTCTTGTTATGTTTATCCCCTCCGGGGGCGGGGGATGTCGATTGATCCCCGGAAAATGCCACTATCTTGTCATGATGGTGATCGTCTTGTTCATCATCAGGGAAGTAGCCATTCATCACATCCTGCAATGCCAAATCATCGTACTCTTCATCCGACTTTGTTGAGCCTTCGTCAACAGATCCTACCTGTTGGAACAGCAGAGCAAAATCCACATAAAATAAAGCTAGCAAAATCTAAGGCCTTGTTTCATCCAGATTTCCAAGTGCAAGATTTAGGATTAGAACCAAATCTATACGAATCATAATGCGGAACCTAATGTCATTTCAGTCATCCAGCGTTCACAAGTAATAATGAACAAAGGTTCAATAGGATATTCAAACGATAAGCAATGTCGTAAACATCTTCCACATAACACAAATAATGAACCCACAAAACAACTCATAATTGCATGACAGGTTGCAATGTGGTTAAATTTCCAACTTGATCTATGAAATCGATGTAATAATATATATATATAGCTCATTGTATAATCTAACACAAGTTCATACCTCTTCCTGGACCTCTTTGTCACCATCATCACTAATATCCTCATCACTGTCTACCTCAGGTGGATCGTCAACTTCTTCATCACTGCCATACACTGAATTTTCCTCCTTCAACTGTGAGAAAGAGAATCAGTAAATGAAGTGCAAAATAAACACAGCATGACTAAATCTTTTTTTTTAATCCACATTAGTATTAAAGGTGACTTCCATCTTCCTAATTATTTCATCTACTTAGAAATATACACGTCAAACATAACTAAAGCATTGGTAAAGAGTGTTTGGAAAAGAACAACACATTGTAAGAGGCGCTACCTCCTTTGCCGGACCATCGGACATCCTTGGTGAGCTACAGCATGAAGATTGGTACCTACTACCATTATCGGTACCATCATATCTTGATTCATCCACACTTCCAGCCACACTTCCAGCACGACTTGTGCCGCCATCACTAGGCCAGGCACTAATTCCAAAGTGACCGAATTGAAGATTAACAGGTTCAGCCCTGCCAATTTTTAAAGGTCCATACAAGGGAATGCCTATCCCACCCTCAGTTCCATGGCCAGAGATAGCTCTTCCATTACTATCAACCAATTCAACTGGCCAAGCTTTTGCAACAGATCCATCAGTGTTAAGAAGGGCCATCAATTGCCTACAAGAACCATTCCTCTGGATCAACTGAAACATTCCCTTGGAGCTCAGTGAATTGGCAGCACACTGGTTCCGGTACTCCTCATCAACCACCACAACTGTGTTTGTTATAGGATCATAAAGTGGCTCCCCAGCTTCACGCCTGCGGAGGCAACTGAAAACCGTGGCATGTATGACTGCAACACTTCTATCAACGTTTGTGTTGTTTATTTTGGGGACCAAATGCTTGTCAGCTCGTTTACATAGATAATCTTGTATCGTCCTGATATTCCTTATATACTTAACATACTTATTTTTTGCAGGGTCCAATGTCATGTACTTTGCACGAACTGCAAACCTTTCCAAGTGTTTGTCTTCATTTGTAATGTATATCATGAATGGTATGATTGAAGGGTGTTTCTTCATAAGCCCCATCTGGACATGATAAAAATTGATAAGAATAAAGGAAGTTCGGAACGAAAACATTTTGCCGCAGGAAACAAACAAAAACTATACTTACAACAAAATTAAGGCTTAAGTGAACACCCTCAACAACCACAGACTCTTTCCTCTCTTCCCATGCAGTGATAAGCCTGTCTAGACTGTCGATTACCATCTCACTTTGTGCCTTGAACCCTTCAACTGCCATCTGTTTGGAACTGATCAATTCAGTATTGGTAGAACCACTCTCCATTGGCTGGGTCCCCTTGCTAGCAGAAGAACTATCAGCTACCTCATCCTTAGGGAGTGACTGAGCAATGCCTGCCAACTTCTTTGCCTGTTTTTTAGCCTTCGCTTCTGCAACTGCCACAGGATCCAAGCACTCCCCAGCATGATAGGTTGAAGCCCAGAGTAGAGGATTTTCCTTCTCATCCGCAAAACTCCTCATCATGTGGCGAATAGAGTCAGTTGAAATGACAGTTGTAATCCCCAACCTACCACCCTGCATGACATTATCAAAGTACCAAGATTAGCTATTATGTGATTGCAGTTACAACCACTAGTGCCACAACATCAATATGAAAAGTAGAAGATACCAGCAAAGCAGACAAAGTAGATTTGCCACAACCACTAGTACCACACAACAGCACAGTTACAGATTCCTTCCTCTCTCGTATTCTGCAGTGAAGATCAAATAAAAGTTACAATGGGAGACAAGAACGTTCTTGCATTTGATATGAAGCCACCAAGCAAACAACATTGAACAAGACCATTCTGAAACCAACACAATACTAGATCAAATCATATATGCAAATTTGCAATAGCTATGCATTAAAGATAAATAAACATGTTACATTCAAAACTTGTGGAATACTTGTGATGATGAAGTCTCTTATTGGCAAAACCACTAAAAGGAGGAATAGAACAACTGACAAACAATTGAAATTTTGATGGAGGAACTCATTTCAATGGTCTCTCTTGAAATATGTTCTATGAAAATTTTGTCGTGTCAAATAAAGAGAGGATATCCGAAAGGAGTACCAATCCACAAGCTCCTCAAGAAATTACCAGGAAACTTTTTTTTTGGAAGGAACATTTGCAGATTCAATATGCAAGTAATTATTTACAGGCCATGTTAATTGCTAAAATTTATGGGTAGGTATAAGATATCACAGTTGCATAATACCTGCATGCCAAAACCAAGTCAGCTCTCTGATTCGGACCCACATACTTGTATTCAGACAATGCTTCACAAACAACATCTAAGAATGTTTCCCTTCTAACAACAACCGATGTGCGTCTTTTGTACAACTCAAATGGTATACTCTTATTTCGACCATCTTTCTCTGAAACTAAATAGCTTCCTGCCTCTGATCTATGAAAGCCATCATTGGTGGGACAAACATCTTCCTTCTCAGAGCTCCCTTTGAAACCATCAGAATTTAATGTTTCACTTCCCTCATGAAGTGGAGAGTCATAAAACGGTTCATTTCTTATCAATTCAAAAACCCTCTGGCTAATCTGGTAAGAAATCCAAACAATGCATTAAGAATAAGGATCCACTTGCCATAAGAATGTGTATAAACGTGAAAGAAAAACTGATCATGTCAAATTAGAAAATTAAATATGAATTGACAAGCAAAACCTCCAAACCTTAAAATTATTAAGCCTAAACTAATAATAATGTCATAAGTGACTGCACGACGGAGAATCTGGATGGTATAGATTATATAAGAATTCTATAAAGGCATCTGATTGAGGAAAAACTCCCAATCTTGATATGCATATGCACATTATTAGGCAATAAACTCTGAAACGATGACAGGACCACGTGGTGTAACAGGATCTAGAATGCAAAGGTGCCAACAAAAATTAATAAACAGATCTAAATTGATATCATCTAAATTGATTTCGATCATTTACAAAGGTCTGAAAGGCAGAAACAAAACCCTAAAAATTAAATGAGATTAATATTCAGTCATAATTAGATGACAACGACAGGATGTTGATTTTTTTCTGATATATATACTACTATCAAGCTGTCTGGACTTAGAACTAAATCCGGAAAAATATAAATCTGGAAAGGAATTTTATTGAACACGTTATAAACAATCCAGATCTATCAACTAATCATCCACCGATCCACGGTTTAATCTACTATATCGTATTTTATAATTTATCAAACAAACAAAAATATAAAAGAAATAAACAGATATGATCAATCCGAATCGAAACTTAACCGATCGAAATCGAGAATAAATAGTAAGTCAAACAATTAAGAGAACAGAAGTATCAAAAGAAAAACCTTGAAAGCATGACGAGCTTTGCAGCCCATGAGTTGGAGAGTACTCTGAAGAACGGGACGCGTGTACCGAAACGACGACGTCTCCGTTTCCTTCTCCTTCTTCTCACCGTCGTCCACTACAACTATGTACAACACTTTCGCCAGCTCTCCCATCTCTGTCTCTATCTCCGTTCATCCAAACATAATCAAAACGTCAACGTTGTGAAATAAGGCAATGCAGGAAAATCAACGAAGAAGAGTAGAGAAAACCTTACCAGAATATATTTACAGCGAAATCAGCCGGGAAAAAAAACAAGAAAAAAGGTGATCAAACGGGAAAGAGAACAAAAAAAGTAGAGATCGTTAGGGTTAGAATGTTTGATTTCTGTTGGTATAAATTATGAAATCCTATGAACCGCCATTTCGTAGGAGTGAAGAAATACAGCAGAAGGAAAGGGTTTTTCGCTTAGCCATGTTTTGGCCGTGTCATCACACTATACCACGCATCACGCGACCAAAGCTTCCACGAGTCCTTCCTTTCCTTCCCTCTTTCTCTCTCGCGGGAAGAAAGAATTGGCCGGTGTAAAAGACAAACTTAACCTCCTATCGGGTGTTTTAATTACGACATGTCTCCATTTGGTTGAAAGTGGAGTAGGGAGGAAAATGGAATTTCAGTACATTTAGTAAACCGAATGCGCGTGGGGAGGGAACTGTGGGCCCCGTTCTACCAGCACGAGCACCAAGGTATGGCAATTGAAGTAATTTTAGAAAGAAGAAGAGGGTAAAACAATGAAAAATCCAAATTGTCCCTTTTGATGTTTAATTGAAGAAAAGTGAAAGTAGAACAGAGAAAAGGACTTAACACACGAAATTCATTTTCTTTTACATTTTTTACTTTATAATTTTATTTAGTGCATTAATGGTGGCTGATTAGTATGTTTTAAACAGAAATAAACTATAACTTTAATCAGTTTAAACAAAAAATAGTTTTTTTAACAAAAACTGGCATTCATGAAACAAAGAAAACTTCAAAATCAATAAAGAAAGATATTACCGGCCAAATGTTAAAACTTTTATAAAAAATTATTTTTCTAGAACTCAATGAATAATTTTAGTGAGAATAGCAGAATTTTAATAGTAATGTGTTTGATCAACCGACTAAACGTGCTTATTCGAGTATTGTTCTCTCTAAAAAATTTGAGTTCAAATTTATTTGTATCATGTATACTTTTTTTAAAATTTAAAAATAAAAAACATATATTATCATATAAATATATCAAAATATTAAAAATTATTTTTGTTGATGATTAAAATAAATTGAATTGTAGTGAACTAGATTAGCAATTATTCAGTTCGGTACTTTAAAGTTTAAACCAAATTACCCCCCCTAACCCTAACTACAGACGACAAAGAAAAGTATTACCGATACCACCGCCTCAAAAAGTTTTAATGTAAAATATATCTAATAAATTTCTTAATTATTTGTTTTAAAGAAGGTAAGAGAATGGTTATAAACATTTATTTATGTGGATGTCTATTATAATAAGAATTTTATCAATGAGATTTGATTTACTTTATCATTAGAAATATTATCTGCATTAATTAGAGTTTAATGTATTATGTACTTCTTATGCCTATAAATAGATGATTTACTGAAGCATTGTATACAAGTTTATATTTGAGAATAATACAAATCTCCTTCTTTCTCTCATCTCTTTGTTATTTTATTTTTGTTCGTTGCTCTTGTTATTTTATTCACAACACGTTATCAGCACGAGTTCGCTCGAAAGATTTTGGTGTTTCTTGTTCGAATCTCAAAGGAAGTATCAGAAAAAAATTGATTCTATGTTGAACCGAAGATAAGTGTTTTCCCCTCATTTTTTTAAATTATTGATTGTTTTTATCTTAATATTTTAATTTAATCTTTAATTTTTGAAAAAGCAAGATGACATGATTTGAAGGTTTGAGCGAGCCATGAATTTTAAAACACCTCACGAAAGCAGAACAAAGCTTATGGCCATTGCGTTGTCTTCCAATCAACACTGCCATTGTTAATATATTTATGATTTCCCTTGTTTACAATTGAAATCCTTGTTAGAGTGACAAAGTTCAATTGTCATTGCAAAAGTGGGAACTTGTGCGACAGTACGAGGATAAGGGTTACGGTGAGTAGCTATTCATTTATGACTTCTCTTGTTCTTAACTCTAAATCGATGCTTAAAAAAGGTCTTTATTACAGGGATTTACTATTATATTTTTATAATTAAATATCAATATTTATTTATATATTTTATTAATGAGAGTTAATATTTTTAACCGTAAAGAGATTATGAGAAGTTGTTTTTGTCGTTTGCTATGTCTCCATTGTTCTCAAGAGGAAAATCAATATCGGTAAATTTTTTCTCCTCTTTAAATTATGATTTTAATGTGTAATAAATCATGGTGAATTTCAATCTATAAAAAAGATTGTTATAAAGTCTATATTTGCTCGAAAGCAATATTTCTTCTTCGTCAAAAAAATTGACCATAGACTTCTCCCAATTTCAAGTTACGAAAATTCGTTTTGATCCAAAAAGTTTTATGGGAGGCATTCCCTGAAGTGAATGCAAAGCATGATGTTTATTCCATGCGATTATCAATGATGGGGCATTCCCAAGTGAATGCAAGCATGATGTTTATTCCATGCGATTATTGGAACTGTTTCATTCCTTGAAAGTGAATGCAAACATGGTAAATCATTATTCAAGTAGAGACATAACTTCGATATAATCCAAGTATATTGGCTGGACATCCCGTTCTGCGAGGCTACTGGCTCTACTCCATTCCTTGAAGTGAATGTGAGATTATATTATGGAATGAATAAAAACCACATTAGAAGTTGTGGTCGTGGTCGTGGTCGAGGTCGAGGCTATGAATATAAACATGAAAAATATGGTCATTTTAAGAATACTTCTACCCACCGATAGTGAGGTTATAAGGATGACAAGAGTGATAAAGATCATTATATTGAAGTAAAACTCTTCTTTAATACTAATGTGATGTTATAAACTATTGGTATCGTACGTGTTGTACGTTGAAAAATCAAGAATCATTGAATGATAAAGGAAAGAAAATATAAGCACATTTTGTTTGCGAAACATGACGAAGATGATACTGGTCCAACTTTATTTGGACATTGTTGGTCCAACTCATTTGGACGTTGTTGATTTTCTTATAACCCTCGAAAGGAATAAATCATCTTCTAATTATTCTCATAAATTTAAAGAAAATTATTTATTTATTTTTATTTATTTTGCTTTACGTTTATTTATTTATTTTACACATAAATTATTTATTTTTTATATTTATATTTATATATTATGATATTTATTTATTTTGTTTAACATGATTACTTGTCAAATACAATCTATGGTGACGATTTATGCTCAACATAAGCATAAGGTATATTTTTCTATTTAAATGCAAGAGAATAATGTGAGTATTATATCTCAAAGTACTGAAAATATTGATGCTCTAGAAGAACAATAAATTCTTGAGAGAAAGTACATTATGAAAAGTATAAAATTGTGAATATTGCAATAATTATCGCTAATGGTAATAATATCGTCACCACTATAAGTGGAAATTTTAAGAGAGCGATAAGAGTTCGCAAAATATCCCTTTAAAAATTATAGATAACATATGTTATCAATTGACATTTGAAATAAGCCAATACAGATATAAGTTTTGGTAGCCAAAAAGTCAGTTGAAAGCTCTAGAAGAGCTATATATTGCTACCAAAAGATAATTTTAATTGAAAGCTTCGAAAGAGCTAAATATATTCCTATTTAAAGGAACAATTTTTATGGTCATACTAGACATGTACGAGTGAGATTGAATTACATGTTATGGTAAAGAAGAAGTTTACAAAT
Organism: Hibiscus tridactylites; assembly: GCA_958450335.1. Lineage (NCBI taxonomy): Eukaryota > Viridiplantae > Streptophyta > Magnoliopsida > Malvales > Malvaceae > Hibiscus > Hibiscus tridactylites. Next base: position 41,512,264 of record OY288292.1, read on the forward strand.
TCAGAGATATACACACACATATATAGTTGGCATGATCAGTTAGACCATCTTGATCAATAATGGTGCAGAAATTATTGAGGTTTACATACACATGTATTAAAAGAACATGTAGTTCTTGTGGTGCTTATTCTCAAATGAATTGATTAAATTCCACTTATTAAAGACCATGAAGTTCTTGTGTTTTTTAATGGAATTAATTAAATTCTACTTACTAAAAGAACTTGAAGTTCTTGTGTTGTTTGTTCTCAAATGATATAGTTGATCCCACTTACCAAAAGAATTAGAACTTGAAGTTCTTGTGCTGAAGCTGAGACTGCATGTCTTGTATATCTGAATGAAATATGGGCACATATATCCGCAAATGTGAAAAGTTTTATATGATTTTAGTAGATGCATCTACATTGTTTTATCAACTTACAACCAGAAGTTTGTAAGATTGATTATAAAATGATTCGGATTATGTAGTTAGACTATTCGTCTTGCAAAAGCTAATGGATTTATATTTTAGGCTATATCAGTTGTTACAAAACCTATTGATTATGAAAAATATAGTTTAGTAAAATTTCAATTGGATGCCTCCTATTTAATAGCTAAACTAAGAGAACAAAAGAGTTATTATTTATATGGTGTTTCCATATAGCAGCACTTATACGCATCAAGCAACGAGTTATAATAAACTCCTCGTTATGATTGGTTTTTGGTCAGAAACCATACATTTTTTATTTTATGATTTTTGAATGTGCGATATGAATTACTCTACCACAACGCACAAAATGGGTAAATAAAAAGGGTTAAGAATATATATAGAGTATGAGTCTCCTTTTATGTTTAAATTCTTAAACATTAATTGGAGAATCATTTATGACGTGATTTTTCTCAACATCAGGGGGAGATAATAACCAGCTGGATAGAGGAAAATGAATTATCATTATCTAGATCACCGTATATGAACTAGAAGTTCATAAGATAATTCAGGGGGAGACATATTTACTGACCTAATGAGAGTAAATAAGTCTCATATACCAGCTGAAATGCTCTAAGTTTAAAATAATGTTAGAGCGAGAGAATGTAAATCATGCCTGAAGCATGATAGTTGAAATGGTTCTAATGATCAAAATTCTCGTATATAGAAAGTAATATGAGATGGTCATATATCGGAGGCAGGTGCTCTTGAAGAGACCCAAGACATAACTAATAATAAAACTCTAAAAGAGTTTCAGGCACCTAAAATAAAGGTTGAAATCTTGAAGAGATCTCGATGAGTTATGTCACTACGAGAATGGAACCAGAAAGTTAAAAAGTTGTCGACAACGATTTTACAAATAGTTTTAAATAGAATACTTCTATAGAAGTAAAGAAAAAAATGAGGATCTTGTATAGAAATCTATCCAAAAGTATAGATATTGAATTGACCAATATAGAAAGACGTTTTAAACTTCTAAAAGAGAAGTATTTGGACCGACAGCCCAAACACCTAAAGGTGTAATGCAAGTGAGGCACAAATAAGTAGTCGTAAATACGACTTGACTTATGATTTATGAAGATTTTTAATTACTTCATGGTGGATGCAATTACTTTGGCAGTTATGAAACATTTTATACGCGTTTAATCATTTTGTGGATCCCTATAAAAGGAAAGTTATCTGTGACGGATTTGGAAATTTTCGAATAAATTAATTTGATATGTCCTCTTGAATATTCATATTTTGGTGCATTTGGTATAATCCCTTTAGTGGGTACTAATTGAGGAAATACTATAAGAATGATCATATTTTCTTATGTATTTTATAAAGGAGTTTGGATCAAGATTCATTATATCATTAGCACTCCTGAAGAGCTTCAAACTGAAAACTCATAAAGAGCTTTCAAAGTATTTAATGAAAGTATTTGAGAAAAAGAATCTTGAGATGTGGTTTTGTCTCGACCTAAATATCGAGCACTTAAATATGCGTTTTTGTCTATAAATTGACATAAGTTGAAAGAATCTTAAAAAAAGATTCAATATGGATAAAACATATCTATTGTAATATTGCTGGGTGTGAATAAAGATAATTATATCTTTTCTTGGTCTTGAAGTACCATATATTAGTTGGTCAAGAAATATCCATGGATATACAAAGATCATTACCTTTAGATCTTCAAACATTCGTCGATGTCTCCTCAAATCTTGTAGAAATAATTGTTGTGCACGAGGAAACCCAAAATGTTTGGCTAAGACCATTGACCCAACATATCCAGAAGATATGTGATTTACTTTCACAAGATACGATAGAAAGCTATCTTGTGTAGAGATAATGCAAGATGTATATCTCAATCGAAAGGTGGATACATCATGGAACATATTACTCCAAAGTTCCATCTCTCACGATCTTTAAAAAAATAGTATTTAAGATTGAATTATGAATATTCAAATATCTTATGTGATGTTTTTATGAGGAGGAGTAAATACGTGTTGCACTCTTTTCCCCTTAACCGAGGTTTTGTCCCAATGAGTTTTTCTGGTAAGGTTTTTAATGAGGCAACATGTTATGCGTATCAAAGATGTGTGTACTCTTTTTCCTTCACTAAAGATTTTTTCCCATTGAGTTTTTATCTTAGTAAGATTTTAACGAAGCACATTATCTTCATAGACATCCAAGGGGGAGTGTTATGAATATTTATCTATGTGGATGTCTATCATGATAAGAACTTTATAAATGAGATTTGACTTACATTATCATTAGGGATATTATCTACAATAATTAGAGTTTAATGTATTATGCACTTCTTATGCCTATAAATAGATGATTTACTCAAGGCATTGTATACAAGTCTATATTTGAGAATAATACAAATCTCTTTCTTTCTCTCATCTCTTTGTTCTTTTATTCTTGTTCGTTGTTCTTGTTATTTTATTCACAACAAGAATATATTTTTATTAAAAAAATTGGATTTTAGTAATATTGTCTTAAAACTAACAAGTGGTTCAGTAAAAAAAATGGATGATATTTATCCGAGGAGATTTAGGTTCAATCGTAATGTTTACAAGGTATGTATGCTTTGTTAAAAGGATTAAGAAAATTTATGAACATATACTACATTGTAATCACTTTTAATAGCCTTTAGATTATTAAAAAAATAATATTGTCTTAAAGTAAATGTAAATTTTATTAAAGACCATGAACCTAATATATTTTTTTATCGATAATTTACGATTTATTGAAACGAAATCATACAAGATAAATATCATTATTTGTCTCATTAAAAAACTATAATATCAAGAATATAACATATATTATTTTCTGCCACAAAACTCATATATATCGCGTAGATAAAGTTACTCAAGTTTTTTATTGCTTTCTCGGTTTTTCAGAATTTTGTTATGATTAATTTAGATTAGCCCGCATCACACACTTAGATGTGATAGATGAGTCTTTTAACAAAAAAATTTTATATACATAAAACCTCGAGTCATTCTTAAATTTGAATCTTTCAAAAAATATTATTTAAAACACCCTTAAATTAATATAATTCTTTTTTGAATTAATATATTTTTTTAACTCGCGTTAATGAGAAATAACTTCACACTTTATTTGGGGCAGTTGAAGACTTGAAGTTTATAAAAAGGAAGAAACCGAGTGGTATTCTTGATAACTATAAAAATGATACATTGCCTTATTTTTGTTTTAATTAAAACGAACAAGTGTTATAGTAAAAAAAAAACAGATATTTATTTTAAAAGACTCAAATCATTTTGTTTGTAAAGTATACGTGTATTGTCAAAGCGTTAAGAATATCTATGATAAGATATTATCTTGTGATTCTAACGGGACATAAATAAATTTTCAAAAGAAAATACATGAAAAATTTCTAATTTTTTAAACCATATATAAATTTTAATTTTTAGAGGACGACTGTTCCCTCCAGCCCCCTCTAAGTCTAACCCTATCTGTATTTAACTTTTTTTGTCAATTAAAAAATTGCCACAATCTATTAAAACCTTTTTAATATATTTATGAAGTTTATTAATTATGGATTTTAAATGATAAAGAAATTTAAACTAAAACGTATTTAACATTAAAAATAAATTATAATCTATGGAATCTTTTAGTTATCCCTCACCGACGGATCTAATGTAACAAAAAAGAAAGAAGAAGAAGACAACCTTGGACCGAAACAAATTTAATGATAATGTAAGATATTGGTGGAGACATAAATGTAGAGATCCTTGTTTACTATTGGACACCTGTCTCTGCTCTTGCTTGCCACATTTTTGTTTTTGCCTGCAAACTCTCCAACTACGTTTTCAGAGATTTGATCACACAAAAAAAAACTACGTTTTCAGAGAATTCTCGTCACCATTATTATCCTATTCGTCTGATAATCGTTTTGTATAATAACCACGTCCGTTTCTAAGATTTTGATGGTGTAAAGAGCGGATTTAAAAATTACAAATAATAAGTATTTAAAAAATTAAGTTTAAAATAACAGGATTATTTTAAGTGATGGGCAGTTTGGTATCATTTAAGTAAGTTTCGAGTTTGAAGTTTTGTGAATACAAAAAATCTTATTAAAAGACTTATCCACCAAAATCAAGTGTGCGACGCACGTCAAGACAAAATCATTAGATACCCGAAGGACAATAAAAAATAGGTTTAATAAAAATCACTCCTTATAGTAAACTATGCTCTTTATTTGCCTTTAGCCTATAAACTTCTTTTTTGTTAAAATAAGTACTTAAATTATTTTTTTAGTCCTTAAACTATCTTTTGCTCAAAATAATATTGTAATGTATCAACATCTTGCAGATCAATTTTTTTTTTGCTGACTTAGATAATTACTGGATTTTAAGTGACCAAAATATAGTTTAGGTACTTGGTTTGACAAAAACAAACTTTAAAGGCTAAAAACAAACTTCGAGTATTGAAAGAGGAGATATCAGAAAAAATTGGAGCTCCGATTCATAGTTTGCAGTACCGGTGGATGACATGTTCGAATCCAGTCATATATTCCGCGATTGATCTCGAAGATAATGAAGATGTGGAAGTTATGATCGCAGAGCATGAGTCAATGGGAATTCGAAATGTCGAGATGTTTGCCACGATGCTTGATATTCCCGGCCCCTCTAGAAATGCAACCGGGGAATCTAGTCAAATGGGTGTCGGTAACGAAATTGATATGTCCGGAGGCAGTTTTGTTGCAATGTTGGCAACTGGGACATCTAGTGGATTTCATGAAGGTGGGTCGTCAACATATGATCCATCGTACGGACCGACTGTTGATGTTGATGCTAATATTGCACTTGGACGTGGCCGGTGGGGAGAATCATTAGAAGATTCCAACGAAGATGAAGATATTGGGGATCCTGGTTTGTTCCCGAATAACGATGGTCAAGCCCCTAACTTCGGTGTTGGAGAATTTGTTCCGACCGGGGGCGACATTACATTATACGAAGCTCCTGCTCATATGCACTCGGTGGATTTTGATGCGATGAGGGCGCCACAATTTCCAGATATGTCCCAAATAAGTTCTAGTCAGAATGGCGACTTGGCTGAGGGGCTGGAATTTAAGGCAAAGGACGAAGCTATATTGGCAATTAAAGAGTATAATATCAGACAACATGTAGATTATGCGGTTGCTGAATCCAACACAAAAACTTTCCTTGCGAAGTGTGTGAAGTACGGAGCAGGGTGCAACTGGAAGATTCGTGTAACGAAGCTTAAGAAGAGTGGTCGTTGGGAGGTCACGAAGTACAATGGCGGTCACACATGTTTACGAACAGCCATCGACCAGGACCACAAGAAATTGGACTCCAGCGTAATAAGCCATTACGTGATGAAGTTGGTCGAAGCAAATCCAAGGGTTCCAGTTTCAACCATTCAAGCAACCGTTGCACAACTATTTCGATATCAAATACAATACATGAAGGGGTAGCGTGCAAGGGAAAAGGCATTGAATTCAGTGTACGGTGATTATGACAGATCGTATAATGAGTTACCAGCGTTGTTGAGGGCAATGACACAGTTCATCCCAGGCACCATAGTCAGGTATCAAACAAAAGATGCGTACGACCGACAAGGGCAATTGCTTCAAGGGTATAAATTTTTCCATCGACTGTTCTGGGCTTTCAAGCCATGCATTGACGGCTTTTCGGTATTGTAAGCGTATGATCCAAGTGGATGGAACGTGGCTTTACGGGAAATACTCTCACATACTACTGGTTGCCGTTATGCAAGATGGTGAGAACAATGTCATTCCGATTGCATTCGCAATTGTTGAAGGGGAAACTGCTGAAGCTTGGGATTTCTTTTTGACAAATTTGCGTGAGCATGTGGTCCGCCAAGACGGGGTTTGTATTATCTCTGATCGAGGGACGGGTATCAAAGCAGCAATTAATCGAGAGGGAAGTCGTTGGACACCTCCCTATGCATACCCTGCATACTGTGTTCGTCACATCGGAAAGAATGCTGTTGAAAAATTCAAAAATCAGTACCTTCGCAGTGAGATTATGACGATGGGTATGTATCATTCTTTCAAATTAAGTTATATATGTGTATGTAGTGATGTGTTTTGATTTATGTCGATGCTAAGTCAAACAATAATTATGGCATAGGGTATCAATTACTACGGCCAGAATTTGAAAGGCAGATGGCGGGGTTAATGAAATATGGCGAGCGTGTTTGGAGTTGGGCCAACAGCATCGAGAGAGAGAGATAGGCCCAATCATATGATGAAGGTGGTAGACGATACGAGCAAATGACTACCAACCTTGTGGAGTGCATTAATGGAGTACTCAAAGAGTCACGTCATCTTCCAATAGCCAGCTTGGTAACCGAGACATACTACCGTTTGGCTAAGGTTTGGGCCGTCAAAGGGAAGAAGGTGCAGGCAGCTTTAAATAGTGGACAACTATTTCTAGAGAAAATGGTTGAAAAATGGATGCAAATGTGACGAGGGCAACGGCGTTGGTGGTTCACGCATTCGACCGCCATTATCAGACTTTCGATGTTGTTGCTTCCAGATCCCGACACGGAGCCCCCCACTCGAACGTATTTCGAGTAGATTTCACACGTAACTGGTGTGACTGTGGCGAGTTCCAAGCGTGGCGATATCCATGTGCTCATGTAGTTGCAGCATGTTTGTTCGTCAACGTTGACCCGTACACATTTGTTGACCCATGCTTCAGACTCAGTCAGATATTAGAAATTTACAAAATTGAGTTCCCACCTATCCCGAATTCTATGTATTGGCCGCCAGTGGAGCATGATAAATGGTTACCGGATCCGACACTACGTAGAAAGCCAACTGGGCGACCTAGATCGACTCGGATCTACACGAGTATGGATCTTCCTGACAGAGAGAAAGGCCAACGCAAGAGATGTAGCATATGTAGGGGTGAAGACCATTCGAAATCAAAATGTCTCAATGAACCAAGATATGTGGCCATTCCTCAATGATTATTTGCGGATTGTACTTGAATTCAGGAAATATAATGTTTGCATTTAAAATATTGTCTGAATTGATTTACTACGCTTTTCACTATTTAGTGACCATTTCGTAAAGTATTAAAAACAATTTTAATTCGAATTCATCTACCAAACGATTTCCAAAAATTACCAAATTTTAACAGAAACCTTAAAAACAATATTTCTAATAGCATACAAAATTTTAGAACGTTTCAAATTCATTTACTACGTTTTCACTATTTAGTGACCATTTCGTAAAGTATTAAAAACTGTTTTTATTCGAATTCATCTACCAAACGATTTCCAAAAATTACCAAATTTTAACAGAAACCTTAAAAACAATATTTCTAATAGCATACAAAATTTTAGAATGTTTCAAATTCATTTACTACGTTTTCACTATTTAGTGACCATTTCGTAAAGTATTAAAAACTGTTTTTATTCGAATTCATCTACCAAACGATTTCCAAAAATTACCAAATTTTAACAGAAACCTTAAAAACAATATTTCTAATAGCATACAAAATTTTAGAACGTTTCAAATTCATTTACTACGTTTTCACTATTTTACCGAAAATATACCATTTATATCATATTTTAACCAAACAACGAACGAATAATAATAAATAAAAAAACAAAACACATAGTGAAAATTCAATATTCAAATTCAATCAGTACTCTAAGTTATTACACAAATAAAGATAACATCATTTTTTCTTTTGCATCCACTTACGTAATTTTTGACAATGAGCGGATATGGTCGAAAAATATGTGTGTTTTTTGGTCCTCTTACGTTGTGGCCTCAATTCTTCCTAAAGAACCTCTTCACCATCCACCTCTCCAGCATTCACCTCTCCAGCATCCTCCTCATTCACCGAGGGCATAGGAAGCGGTGTTCTGTACGTGTCCACGCAACCCGTGGAGTAACGAGGTAAAAACTCTGGTGAATTCAGGAAATCTTGTATTTCCTGAAAATCCATGCTCCGTTCAAAGTTTGAGTAACGAGGTAACTGTTGAGGAATAAACTCGGGTGTGTATAAATCAACATCAGCAAACTCGTGAGTATCGGAGGAGCTCTGGCCCACTTCTCTTGCATGATGTGTTTGGGTCGGTTCTTTTTCCCAAAGAACTAGGGAGCGCACTGGATGTTCCCAAGTTGTTGGCCAACCTTCGGAATTTTGAGACCAAACGAGATTTTGAGATGTGGCCGCTGCTGCTGTCTTGGAAGACTCAGCTTTACCGCCATATTTTTTCTTAAATGTTTTACATTGTTCCCGTTCTTCGACCGAAGTTAGGTAAGGATTTCCATTATTAAAAAAATAAATCAGGTACTCTGACCTCTGAAAATCGAAATCGTCCTCTTCGATTTCGGCGCGAAATGGTATCGTTGAATTTCTGTTGTTCCACATCGTAACGTACTCAGCGTGTATGACTTCCCACGGAACATCTGCCCTGCCGCGTCCATCATAATTGTGTAAATAATCATGCTGAGTGTGTGGAAATGGAATAGGCTGGTGGAAGCCAAATTGCCTAAGCACCCTGTCGGCAAAGTGGAACTCAACAATCACAAAGTGGATCAACGGTGTAACCGTACACCACATGTCAGAATCCTTCAACAGTTCATCTGGTACAAATATGCAATCATCGTAGTACGCCATCCAAATAAACTGCAAAAATAATGATTATTATTATCAGACCTAACTATAATGTAAAAGAAACTATTAATTTATATCTATCTTACTAAATTGTTAAAAATATAGTTAACCACATACCCGCTCCTGACAATACAAATCAATTTCCGCTCTAAACACCTTTAAATTGTTGTTCGTCAATCCCGTGTGCGTTTTTTTCTCGCACCATCTGCATACAATTCACAATTAATGTTTCAATTAATAAAAATAATAATTTAATATTAACAAAAAATTAAACTTACAATCAAGATAATTACCTGGCGACAAGAGGGAACTGTACCGGTGTTCGAGTAATCGGTGTCCAGGACGGAAGTCGCTGCCAAGCCCATGCTTGCAGCAACAACAAACATCCACCAATACCTCGAACCTTACGACCATTATCTATTTTAGCGCCCTTGCACAACTCACGATACAAGAACGCTAGTATGGCCGATCCCCAACTATATTGAGCAGCTTCCCACGGGTACCTCAAAAAGCGTAGATACTGTGTATGTACAAGATTGCCAGATTTATCCGGCATCAATATACCGCCAATGAGCTGCAGAATATAAGCTCGAATGGCATTATAAACCGCATCAATCAAACTATATTCATTGAGATTGAATTCTTTTTGCAACCAATTCAGTTTCACGCGACTTCCTGACAAATTTGATTTGTCTGGCACCTTCCCGAGAAAATAACCGCAAAGTGCTTCAGGTCTAACTTTAGTCTGGTCGATCGAAGGTTCCCCGGTCAATGGTGCCCCGATCAATGGTGCCCCGTTTACCGGCACCCCAATAAGCATGACCACGTCTTCAAGTGTGATAGTGCATTCCCCACACGGCATATGGAACGTATGGGTTTCCGGCCTCCAACGCTCAATCAGAGCAGCAATCAACTCGGGCACCAACTTGTACCCTCGAAGGAATGTCGCATAATAAAATCCAGATTGTTGCAACCATTCAGTGATTCGATCGTGCGGATTATTTTTGCCATGGTCAGGTGATGTTTAAATGTATCCTCAAAATCCTGTAATTAACACATCAATAAATAAAGGGATAAACCAAACAAAATATTATTAACATGATTGAATTGAATTTCTAATAAATCAATTATTAACAAAATTGTACCATCTCAGGAACCGGCAAACTACTAATGTGTTCATCCTGAAATCTCAACAGAGGAGCTTCCTCAGCCATCCTACATGATAAGTATGAATATATTATAACCTGAAACTCAATTTTGTAAAATTCTACGCAATTAAAATTTTCATTCTAATACATTTATTACACTACTACTACTAAATAACTAAATAAATGCTTAGAATTTGAATTTCGTTGAATTTTACCGAATTAAAAATAATACTAGATATTATAAATTAAAAACTGTTTAGTGACCATTTCGTAAAGTATAAAAAACAGTTTTTATTCGAATTCATGTACCAAACGATTTCCAAAAATTACCAAATTTTAACAGAAACCTTAAAAATAATATTTCTAATAGAATACAAAATTTTAGAACATTTCAAATTCATTGACTACGTTTTTCACTATTTAGTGACCATTTCGTAAAGTATTAAAAATAGTTTTTATTCTAATTCATGTACCAAACGATTTCCAAAAATTACCAAATTTTACCAGAAACCTTAAAAATAATATTTCTAATAGCATACAAAATTTTAGAACGTTTAAAATTCATTTACTACGTGTTTCACTATTTAGTGACCATTTCGTAAAGTATTAAAAACTGTTTTTATTCGAATTCATGTACCAAACGATTTCAAAAAATTACCATATTTTCACAGAAACCTTAAAAACAATATTTCTAATAGCATACAAAATTTTAGAACGTTTCAAATTCATTTACTACGTTTTTCACTATTTAGTGACCATTTCGTAAAGTATTAAACACTATTTTTATTTGAATTCATGTACCAAACGATTTCCAAATATTATCAAATTTTAACAGAAACCTTAAAAACAATATTTCTAATAGAATACAATATTTTAGAACGTTTCAAATTCATTTACTATGTTTTTAACTATTTAGTGACCATTTCGTAAAGTATTAAAAACAGTTTTTATTCGAATTCATCTACCAAACGATTTCCAGAAATTACCAAATTTTAACAGAAACCTTAAAAACAATATTTCTAATAGCATACAAAATTTTAGAACGTTTCAAATTCATTTACTACGTTTTTCACTATTTAGTGACCATTTCATAAAGTATTAAACGTTGTTTTTATAAATTCTAACATAAAATTAATGTTATAAATTCTAACATAAAATTAACAACAATAGAAATATTCAAAAATTAAAATTTTCAAATACCAACTCCAAAATTATAAAAAACAACAAATTAAACTCTTCATAAATTTATAAAATTTAACCACCAAATTAAAATTGCATTATACTTACTATATTTCTTCAAATCTCTATTTCTCAAACTCTTCACAAAATATCTTCTTCTCCTCTTCAACAACCTATTTAACACAAAAATTTCAATATTTCAAACATCAACTTCAAAATTCTAACATCTAAAAAATTAAAAAAACTAATCTGAAAAATAAAAAAATATAACTACAAAAAAATACTCACAAATAAAATATAAATACTCACAAATTTTCTTCAAAATCTTTCTCTTCTTTCTTCAACCTTCAACGTTCAACACAACCCTTATTTATCTTCACCTCATTTCAATTTCAACCACAAAAATTACACCTCCCAATCAACCAATAAAAATAAAATAAAAAAATTTTAAAGCTGCCAACCCGTGAACCCTGCCACCCGCACCATTATTCGGTGCACTGTTCAAAGTCGGGGGTGGGCAGTCCGACTTTGAACAGTGCCCGAGTCTCCCAGCGTTCGCCACGTGGCATCGTAGTCTCTTCAAAATGGGGGGGGGGGGGGGGGGGGGGAGTAGTCCGACTTTGAACAGTATTCCAGCTTGGAAAACATTGTTCAAAGTCGGGTTGTGCTCTGATGGTCTTCTACTTTTGAACAGTAAATATCCCTAATAATGTAAATAATCTGGTGGGATCCCTATTTTTAAAAATAAAAAGTGAAAATTAATATTGGGGTAAATATTTCGGGGGGCTATTTTTCATTTAAACCAACAATTTAAGATCAGACAAAAAAATATAAGTTGCTCGTAAATTGAACCCAAATAATGAGTTTTGAAAAAAATAATAAGAATAGACAAAAATAAATTATTTTACTTGTAAATTGAGTTTCTAACAATAAGTATCGATTTTTTTATTTTAAAATAGACAAAAGCAAATTAGTTTGTTTATAAATAAGACCTTTAATAAGTAATAACAAATATTTGGACTTCTACCCTAGGCATGTAGCCATGTACCCCTCCTATCTTTGTCTATGAGTGTCAAAAATTCGACTCGAAAAAATTGAATTATTATACTCGACTCAATGCACAAAATATTTGACTTGTCTTAATTCAACTCGTAATTTCATACACTCATCTTGACTCAAAAATTGCATCAATTCAGCCCTCGAACTCGTGAATTGCATTAATTTAGCTCTTTGACTAACATTGATCGTTCAGAGTGCTAACATGGCAACCCACATGTAAATGATGACATAGTAGAGGAAAACGTTTGATTTTTTGGAATACGAGGCAAAGATAATTTTTAACGAGTTTAAAGGCAAAATTGATTTTGAAGGAGTTCAAGAGGATTTTTCTACCATGCGGCAGCTTAATATGCGGCTAATATACGGCGTTACCGGAAACATCATTAAGAAATACCGGAAACATCATTAAAAATACCGGAAACATGATAAGAAATACCGGAAACATGGATTTCGAAAGTATCGATACTTTTGGATATGTTGATTTCGTAAGTATCCATACTTTCGAAAGTATCCATACTTTTGGATATGTTGATTTCGAAAGTATCCATACTTTCGAAATCCATGTTTCCGGTATTTCTTATCATGTTTCCGATATTTTTAATGATGTTTCCGATATTTCTTAATGATGTTTCCGGTAACGCCGTATATTAGCCGCATATTAAGCTGCCGTACCGCAGAACTACCCTACTACCAAATTTTTAAATATCATAATCTATAAAAGGATAAATTATTAAAAATTTGAAATTTAAAAATATTTATAAAGCATTAAACTTATAAAAATATATTAAAAGTATATTAAAATTAACATTATAAAAATAGATATTTAAAAAATATTTATATTGTTATGGTTTAGATTTGTACAGGACTTGCAATTCTCTAACAGTGAAGGTAACGGTGAAGTTGACAAACTAGCTAAAAAAATATTTATAGAACACAATCATTATGACAAATCACAACACAAACATGACCCAAACAACCAAAAGCAAACAACAAATAAAACAGCGGGCACGCGCACACTATCTATTTTTTGAATTTTTAAATTTTTATAATGTTGTGTACTATTCAATATATATTTTTTACTTTTTAAATAGTTCATATTCTAAATTTTTTAATTTTTTAATTTTTAATTTTTTGAAATTATTAACTGTACTTTTTTAGTATTTTTTATTATTGAAATAATATATTTTATATTTTAATTCTTAATTTTCAATTAAATTTTATATAAAAAACAATTCAACTCTCAAAATTCCTAAAAATCAATTTTCCCTTCAAACTCCCTAAAAAAAATTAAATGTCACTCTTCTACCACATTAGTATTTACATGTGGGTTGCGATGTCAGCATCCTTAACCGCCACATCTACACATTAACAGTTAGCATTATTCAAAGGACTAAATTGATGTAATTCACGAGTTTGAGGGAAAACTTGGGTACATTTTTCGCGGAGGAGCTAAACTGATTATTTGATACGAATACATGGACAAATACAACACTTAAACCCAGTGGTTGAGCCACATTTCAATTTTGGGGTCAATTGGTCCCACTTGATTTGCTGGGTGTGGGGTTTTTTAAGAAACTAAATGTGGTTTTTAAGGATCGACTATAGAATTTTTTATAGAAAATATTATAGTTGATCTCACTTAATTTATTGAGGGTACGAAGTCAACAATACATATACTTATTGTAGTGGTATGCGAATATTTATACCTCATACTCCACATTGACCCTATTACACGAATATTTTTGACTCCGTCACTGCTTAAACCTTTATTTATTTAAAAATATTATTGAGAACAAATGGTTCATTTGAAAGAAGTATACTAAATATTACTTATTAAATACCTTGCAAATCAAAGACTGAGCCACATTGGAAGGAAAAAATTTTGTATGCTAAATCCCCAAAAATAGTATAGAAGAATGTATTTAATATAGAAGCCAAAAATCATTACTCCATAATTAATTATCTCGCTACCATTAAATCAAGTAGTTAAATATGATTGAAAATTTATTAAAAATATGATTGAAAATTTAATTATTCTAAAAATAAGAAATAAAAAAAAGAGTGGAAAGTAGAGAATAACATGTATATTTCAGGCAATAAATCGATACGAGTAAGATGATTTTACAATAGACAATATGTACTGCTATGTATCACTAATCATTATACCATTAACTATTTTAATTAGGGGAAACAAAATACATCTCTTCTAAATGTAGATCCTGTTGTAGCACATATGGTTTCAACTCTTCAATTCTTTTTTTGGTATTTTATCGATGCCAATCTCTGTACTAACTTTGTTGAATTCTTCAATAATATCTGAGAAGGCTTTGTCACTAAACTTATGACACAAGTCGGTGGTGAACTCATGTCATGTGACTCGATGATTTTGCATTATATATCCATCAAAACATACTTCAACCTTGTCCATTAAATAATGGATACCATTTCTAATTTTTGCTCTCGAGGGACATCAAAAATTGAGAAGTACTTTTCGCATTTCTTAATCTATCCTCTCAATTTTTTCGCTCGAAAAATAAAATTCGATCTTAGATTTATGATGAAATTCCACATTGTTACCTAAAAGTTGCTGGAGTTCAAGAGAATATTCTGTTTCTAAGTTCAACTTAGAAGGCATATTAGTATTGAAAGTTTGATTGGGTTTGTGATCTAAAATTCGGCATTTTTAATCCTTGTTTTCTCAGTAGTTTGATCATTTTCTTGTTGTTCTTTAGTTTATGTGGAGCTCGTGGTTTCTTTCATATGTTGCTTCATTTTATATTTGTCCAGTTTGTTGTTGTGAATCAATAACTTTACTTTGAGATACTAATTGTAACGTTTTCAGATATGATTTTAAGAAATGAAATAGATTTTGGATAGAAATGAACAAGGGGACTTAAGAAAAATGGGTTTTGCTATTGTCACAGACCCACTTTTCGCGACCGAGCCAGCCGCACCCATAGGTGCTGACCTTAGCGCACCACGTCCTTCACCCAACCGAGGGACCCGAGTTGTTGCCAACGCCACACACCAAGGGGCCATGCACAACGCCTTTGGTGGTGTCCGCGCCCAAGAGAACCAAGCTGGGCCAGTTCGAGTGCACCATGGGGCCTTGCCAAGCACCCCATATGCTGCCCACGAGACTTGGACCCGAAGGGGCCCAATACTTGCACCCGAGGGGGCCTTGCCATGCACCCTCCATGCCTCCCAAGCCATGGAGCCCGAGCATGCATCCGACGTACACACCGAGGGGGCCTTGCCATGCACCCTCCATGCCGCCTAAGCATGGAGCCCGAGCCCGCACCCGACGTGCACGCCAAGGAGGCCGAGTTTGCACCCAATGTGCACACCAAGAGGCCTAGGGGATGCCCATCCGAGTTGCCCACACCCCTAGGGCCCGACTTAGCACCCAACATGCTAAAGAGGGGGTTTTGGACACAAGAACCTGGCCATGTCAAGCCCAATCCACCCAAGTATCCAAGACTCAAGCCAATGTGTCATCTTTTGACCAACACTCATAGAAAGATATCATCCATGGAGCCAATTCGAGGAAAGCTTCCTTTCTTGAAGCCACAATCGAGGAAACAAGCCAATGCCACCAAAGCCATGATGTCATTGGGCACATATCATAGGCAACTTTGTAATAGGATGACAAACTTGCCATGTATAAGAGATTCTCTTGTAAGACTCATCCATAGCCATTGGATCGAGTCATTCGTAGCCATTAGATCGAGGGGGCCAAGGCTATAAATAGAGCCTTCCTCCAACCTTTGTAATCACTTACACATTCCTCATCTTCTTCTTTCTTTGCTTATTAATAAGAGAAGGCATCGGGTACTCTTTTCTCCTCGTATAGACTTAGGAGGAGTTTTTAACGAGGCTCTTTGCTTATAAAATCCCGTGTCTCTCTTATTTTGCCTTGCCTAGCCATCACCATCTTTTTTCAAAAGCTTCCGCACATCAAGTTCTAAGCGCCTCAGCTTAGATATTCGAAGGCTGACTTAGTCCTCGACTTAAGATCGACGACTAAGGCCGCACGGGTTGGCGAGTCAGAACCTAGCCCCGTGACAAGTGGTATTAGAGCGAGTTCCGCTCCGTACGAGTCGAGATGACGCAAGGAAGAAGGAAGATCGTTGCGACAAAGATGAACGTGGAGTCACCAGGCGTCTCGTTTAAAAGCGAGGTGAGCGAATCTGAGTTTTGTGATGTTCTTAGTACAAAATCGTCGTTTTGTTTTTGTTGCAGTGAATATCACGATGTCAAAGACTGCCCAAAAAGAGAGAGGCCGTCAAAATGCTGGAGGTGTGGAGAGCGACACGAGTCTTTCCGATGCCCGCACAGAACCAAACAGTTCAAGGTACAGGATGAGCCCGACGAGACAGAGGCTTTGAAGCTTGATTTGAGGTGCAAAGTGCTACCAACGAGTATGGTAGAGGCGTTCGAGGAGCAAGACTTGCCCGATGAGACCGAGGCCACGAAGCTTGCTTCCTTGCTCGGGGAACCGCTAGTGAGTATGGTGGTTGGGCCGTCAAACTTCGAGAGTGAAGCTTTGATGAAGGAAAGGTTGCCAAGGGGCAACGAGTCCACACAACCGTGGGAGAAGCCCGGTTACGTGGAGTATTCCAGCGACGATGACGAGTCAACAAGCGACGTGCTTTCTGCTTTCCATGGAGACGATGGGGCAGATGAGATCGAGCATGGGTCATCTTGGGAGTCAAGTGAAGTCGAGAGCGACTATGAGGAAGAGGAGCCTATGTTTGTAGACATAGTGTTTTCCGACGCAAAGCTGAGTGCACTAGTAGATCCAAGTGCATCTGCAATACTCGTATCCGAGCTAGCAGCCGAGTTGTTAAACCTTCAGGTTGAGAAGGTTAAAGAACAAGTTGAGACGGTCAATTTCAGAGACGAGCCAGTTGTGGGAATCGCAAAGGATGTGTACCATCAAATCGGCAATTTTCGAGGCACAACAAACATCAAGGTAATATCTTACCATTCCCTTGGTGAACATGAAATTGTTATTGGTTTATCTTGTTTAGAACAAATTGATGCGCTTGTCTTGTCAGAAATCGAGGAAAGGTGTATTGTGGATCCACACAACAAGACGTTGAGTCATTGAGCCACGATGAGGGAGACAAGACCGAGGCATCGACAAGCATCCACGAAGGAGTGCTTGAGTCCGAGACGTCCAATGACGATGAGGCCATGGAAGAGTCTATGGAAGTCCTTGATGAGTTCGAGGACGTGAAGGCATTTTAAGTTCATACTTTCGCAAGTGCCGACTACATTGAAGGAATTCTCTTGAAAAAAGGAATTCCGATTGCACATGAAATCCGTGAGCTCGAATTCGAGCCCGAGAAGAGGCTCTCGAGTTATGATAAAGAGATGAAGGCAGTTGCGTTTTGCTTGCACGCTTGGAGACAACAATTAATGGGGTCGAGGTTTTCCATCTATACCTATAGTGAATTAAAAGATTATTTTCTAACCCAATGAGTGTCGTCTCTTCAACGGGTTTGTTGGCAAGGAATCCTTTCAAAGTTCAACTTTGCTTGGAAATGCAACCCGAGTCTATCGAATGAGGTAGCCAATGCCTTAAGCCGAGGGTACAAGGTGAGGCATGCTACTTGTCCGCCAATAAGTGAGGTGGACGATGTGATCAAGAATGAGGAGTCTTTGGAGTTGCCAAAGACACCAAAGAGCGGAGTGGTTCGTGAGATGGAGTACCCATTTGAAGTGGATCAAATTGCCGATGGGGAGGAGGTAGCAATCTTCTACGAAGAATTGCAAGCCGAGTTCGACGAGTGGTCAAATTCCATGGACGAGTGGCATGAATCCATGGAACCGAGTCAAAGCACCGTGATGCCCAAGCCTATTAATGAGAGGCCAATCCATGCCAACAACACTTGCCTTGGGTATCGACAAGGCAAAGTGGATCGAGCCGACGAGGACCTTAAGTCCGAGGTAAGTGATTCTTTATATGAAGAATCCATTCTAACCCATGGTCATTTGGATGTTTGTAGGATGCCTACAAGTTTGAGAGAAGATCCAAACCGAGACATGGGGCGAGCAGCTATCCTAGTCAAACCATCCGACAAAGATAATGAGAAACCGAGTGATGAAGTGGATGGAGCAAGCTGAGAGACTCCAACCTTCATTCGAGCCGAGAGTCAAGTGCTAGAGAGCACCGAAGGGGGCCTATTCCAAGACCCCGCCATCATCACTTGCCTTGAGTATCGACAAGGCGAAGTGACCCAAGCCCACAAGGACCTTGTGTCCGAGGTAAGCAAGCCATGTTTTGATGAAAATTTAAGTCTAACTTGCTTTGGTTTTGTCTACAGTCCGCCGATGCGATCGAGCGAGGGACCAAGTCGAGCCAAGGAGCAAGTAGGTGAGATAACCTACAAGGTGGAGTTGCCACCGGAAAGCTGAGTGGACATTGCTTGCATACTCGAGCCGTGGTACGAAGAATGGTGCCAGATGATCCACACATAGAGTGGACCAAGCCAAGCACAAAGCAAGGCGAGCGTCTCCTATGAGAAGGAGGCACCAATCATCGAGACGGGCTAAGCGTCAAGGCACAAAGGCCTTGCACTTTGGACAGATCATCCCAAAGCCAAGGGTGATCATGAGCTTGCCAAGGAGTGGCAACCGTTCGAGACGGATCGAGATCCAAGGCATGAAAGCCTTGCCCTTTGCACGAGAGTTCCCTTAGCCAAATGGGAACATGACGATGAGCCGAGGCCGTTCGAGGACGAGACGACCGAGACTCATCAAAGCCTATTGACGAGGGCGTCAATAGATTCAGTGGGGGAGAATGTCACAGACCCACTTTTCGCGACCGAGCCAGCTGCACCCATAGGTGCTGACCTTAGCGCACCACGTCCTTCACCCAACCGAGGGACCTGAGTTGTTGCCAACGCCACACACCAAGGGGCCATGCACAACGCCCTTGGTGGTGTCCGCGCCCAAGAGAATCGAGCTGGGCCAGTTCCAGCGCACCATGGGGCCTTGCCAAGCATCCCATGTGCTTCCCACGAGACTTGGACCCGAGGGGGCCTTGCCATGCACCCTCCATGCCGCCCAAGCCATGGAGCCCGAGCCTACACCCAACGTGCACACCTAGGGGGCCTTTCCATGCACCCTCCATGCCGCCCAAGCCATGGAGCCCGAGCCCGCACCCGACGTGAACGCCAAGGAGGCCGAGTCTGCACCCAATGTGCACGCCAAGAGGCCTAGGGGATGCCCATCCGAGTTGCCCACGCCCCTAGGGCCCGACTTAGCACCCAACATGCTAAAAAAAGGGTTTTGGACACAAGAACTGGGCCATGTCAAGCCCAATCCGCCCAAGTATCCAAGACCTAAGCCAATGTGTCATCTTTTGACCAACGCTCATAGAAAGATATCATCCATGGAGCCTATTCGAGGAAAGCTTCCTTTCTTGAAGCCACAATCGAGGAAACAAGCCAATGCTACCAAAGCCATGATGTCATTGGGCACATATCCTTGGCAACTTTGTAATAGGATGACAAACTTTCCATGTATAGGAGATTCTCTTGTAAGACTCATCCATAGCCATTGGATCGAGTCATTCATAGCCATTAGATCGAGGGGGCCAAGGCTATAAATAGAATCTTTCTCCAACCTTTGTAATCACTTCCACATTTCTCATCTTCTTCTTTCTTTGCTTATTAATAAGAGAAGGCATCGAGTACTCTTTTCTCCTCGTCTAGACTTAGGAGGAGTTTTTAACGAGGCTCTTTGCTTATAAAATCTCGTCTCTCTTATTTTGCCTTGCCTAGCCATCACCATCTTTTTCCAAAAGCTTCTGCACATCAAATTCTAAGCGCCTCAACTTAGATATTCGAAGGCTGACTTAGTCCTCGACTTAAGATCGACGACTAAGGCCGCACGGGTTGGCGAGTCAAAACCTAGCCCCGTGACACTATACACAACCATAAGGGATGTGTATAAGAACAACCAGATTCTTATCATTAATTGTTATTTTAATTTTCAATAGAATATATTAGAATGTAATTAATTACATTCTTATAATATTAAACATCATTAACTTAGGGTGTTTAATGTAATTAATAATAATGTAAAAGGGTTTAGGTGTTTAGG
Organism: Hibiscus tridactylites; assembly: GCA_958450335.1. Taxonomy (NCBI): domain Eukaryota; kingdom Viridiplantae; phylum Streptophyta; class Magnoliopsida; order Malvales; family Malvaceae; genus Hibiscus; species Hibiscus tridactylites. Next base: position 41,532,864 of record OY288292.1, read on the forward strand.
GTTTATGATTTATAATTTTTAGAGTTTATGGTTTATTATTTTAGGGTTTGTGTTGTTGTATTTTTATGTTTTTTTAGGGTTTAGGTGTTTTTTAGGGAACTTAAGAAAAATATAAAATTCTGAGAAAAGATAATTTCTTGTGTATTCATTCATAAGATAACCGTTAGCAGCACATATATTGAATCCATGCAATTAATACCAACGAATTATTTTTGGGTAGATGACACTAATTGGTTCACTCTCTTTAGACCGATGTTTTCAATTCTACTTTCTAAAACCCACAATTATTACTCCACTTGACTTGTACTATTAAAGAAAATAAATTAAAAAAGCTTTGCTTGATGTTGGGTCCCGATCGAATGGGGTTATTGGTTAAGTATGTTTAGTAAGTGTTACTTTTAGTGCCTCAGCTGTCATTGTTGAAAAAAGGGTTAGTGCTGCAACAAGTTTTCTCGAGTAAAAGTTTTTCTTTCATTTTGTTTTCTCGAGGTGTCGTCGTTCGAATGGTTCTAACGTCGTTCGGAGTAGTCCAATCTCTGACGACCACTTTCCCGTCTCTCCCGTGTCTATTGGTGAAACGTTTTTATCTTTTTTGCCCTTGGTTTTTGGTTAGACTTCCCAGCCGCCGTTTGTTGAAGGTCTGTCCTCCAGGCGTCGTTTGGTTCTTTCTTCGAAGCCATGGAGTCTCGGGAAGCAAGGATTTTTCTCCGTCGACAATGAGACCAGAGGGTTCGGTGGTGTGGTCAGTTTACTGACACATCCCCTGCTTTTTTCGGTGTCTCCCCACCCTCTCCATCCTCCACCGTCATGGCTCTTTTGTGTCGTTCGACCATCTTTTAGCTTTGATGCTACACAATTAAGATAAAATTAAATTTGAGAAAGTGACAAATAGTCTAATGACAGACGTCATCAAAGAGTTTAAGGATCATATTAGGATATTTGGTAAGATTGAGAAGTATAAAAGAGATGTTACGCTCAAGCAAACAACTCGCAAGGCAACTAGGATGATGGCAGGTGCATTATAATCGGGATGCACTCGCTTGTTTGGAATATTGACCCAAATATTAGTTTTGAATTTTTTTATTCTAAAAATAGGATGCTCTCATATTAATTCCAATTCTAGGGATGACTACTATGCAAAATCAGAAAACAGTTGGTGCACACCCCGAGTTTGAACAGTAATTTTCAAGGGATATCACTGTGCAAAACCGGATTGTGAACCACCCCACTTTTAAAATGCCACACTGCCACGTGGCGCGATATGGGCGTTCCGGGCACTGTTCAAAGTCGGATTGCCCACCCACGATTTCGAACAGTGCACCGAATAAATTTTTGTGGGTGGCAGGCAAGTTCACGGGGTGTAAATTTGAATCTGATTTTTTTTTAATTGGGTTAGCTGGGCACTGTTCAAAGTCGGGCTGCCCACCCCCCTTCTTTGAACAGTGCACCGAATTTGGATTGGTGGGTGGCAGGCGGGTCAGGTGGCATGCTTTATATTTGAATCTGTTTTTTTTTAATTGGGTGAATGTGAGGTGATGAATTTGTGGTTGACTGAATTTTAATTGATATAGGTGCAGGTGTAGGTGCATGTGTTGACTGAATTTGGGGGGTTTGATTGGAGAATAAGAGGTGATATTTTTTGTATGTCTAATTATTTTTTAATTGGTTGAATATGATGTGATAATTTTTATTTTAATTTTGGATCGAATATAAAATAATAAGTAATTATTATTTGAATATTAAATATTATAAATATGAGATCTTAATTTTTATTTTTATTTGAAAAAAATATTTTACACTAATTATGTACTAAAATATAACTTAATTTTTAATCCAGTGATCAATCTTTTCATACTGAAAAAAATATTCGAATAATTATTTTAATTAATATTTTTTAATTTGATTTAAAATATTTTTAATTGATATAGGTGCAGGTGTAAGGTTTCAGTGATGTGAAATAATAGTGGTGTAGGTGCAGGTGTAGGGTTTCAGTGATGTGATATAGGTGCAGGTGTAGGTGCAGGTGTAGGTGCAGATATAGGTTTCAGTGATGTGAAATAATAGTGTTGTAGGTGCAGGTGTAGGGTTTCAGTGATGTGATATAGGTGCAGGTGTAGGTGCAGATGTAAGTTTCAGTGAAGTGAAATAATAGTGCTGTAGGTGTAGGGTTTCAGTGATGTGATATAGGTGCAGGTGTAGGTTTCAGTGATGTGAAATAATAATGGTGTAGGTGCAGGTGTAGGTTAGTAAAAAAAATTAATTGATAAATAATTTTAAATTATGTAGGGGTAGTGTAGTTTTTTTATTGTAAATCTGTTAGTGAATATTAATTTTCGTGTAGGAGTATTATAGGGAAATATTCAAGTTAGATTTTATTTTAAATAGGTTATGTTAGTGTTGAAGAATGTAGTTTGATAGAAAACCGTTTAAGTTATATTTGAGTAAAGAGGGAGAAGAAGGAGTAGAAGAAGAAGAAAGTTGGAAGAAAAATGTAAGTTGTTTTGAAATATTATTTTTTTTATCTGTATATTTTTTATGTTATTTGAAAATTAATTGTAAAATCTTTTTTTGAATATGCAGAGAAAATGAGCAACAACAATTGTTTTGCGACTGTCCATTACAACAGACAAATGGTAAAATCTGATGTTGGTGTCGTATTTCATTCGGAGAGGCCTACGAAGATGAGAATTAACAAAGAAATCACACTTCGAGTATTGAAAGAGGAGATATCGGAAAAAATTGGAGCTCCGATTCATAGTTTGCGGTACCGGTGGATGACATGTTCGAATCCAGTCATATATTCCGTGATTGCTCTCGAAGATAATGAAGATGTGGAAGTTATGATCGCAGAGCATGAGTCAATGGGAATTCGAAATGTCGAGTTGTTTGCCACGATGCTTGATATTCCCGGCCCCTCTAGAAATGCAACCGGGGAATCTAGTCAAATGGGTATCGGTAACGAAATTGATATGTCCGGAGGCAGTTTTGTTGCAATGTTGGCAACTGGACATCTAGTGGATTTCATAAAGGTGGGCCGTCAACATATGATCCATCGTACGGACTGACTGTTGGTGTTGATGCTAATATTTCACTTGGACGTGGCCGATGAGGAGAATCATTAGAAGATTCCAGCGAAGATGAAGATATTGGGGATCTTGATTTGTTCCCGAATAATGATGGTCAAGCCCCTGACTTCGGTGTTGGAGAATTTGTTCCAACCGGGGGTGACATTACATTATACGAAGCTCCTGCTCATATGCACTCGGTGGATTTCGATGCGATGAGGGCGCCACAATTTCCAGATATGCCCCAAATAAGTTCTAGTCAGAATCGCGACTTGGCTGAGGGGCTGGAATTTAAGGAAAAGGACGAAGCTATATTGGCAATTAAAGAGTATAATATCAGAAAACATGTAGGTTATGCGGTTGCTGAATCCAACACAAAAACTTTCCTTGCGAAGTGTGTGAAGTACGGAGCAGGGTGCAACTGGAAGATTCATGTAACAAAACTTAAGAAGAGTGGTCGTTGGGAGGTCACGAAGTACAATAGCGATCACACATGTTTACGAACAGCCATCGACTAGGACCACATCAATTTGGACTCCAGCGTAATAAGCCATCACGTGATGAAGTTGGTCGAAGCAAATCCAAGGGTTCCAGTTTCAACCATTCAAGCAACTATTGCACAACTATTTCAATATCAAATACAATACAAGAAGGGGTGGCGTGCAATGAATAAGACATTGAATTCAGTGTACGGTGATTATGACAGATCATATAATGAGCTACCAGCGTTGTTGAAGGTAATGACACAGTTCATCCCAGGCACCATAGTCAGGTATCAAACAAAAGATGCGTACGACCGACAAGGACAATTGCTTCAAGGGTATAAATTTTTCCATCGACTGTTCTGGGCTTTCAAGCCATGCATTGACGGCTATCTGTATTGTAAGCGTATGATCCAAGTGGATGGAACGTGGCTTTACGGGAAAAACTCTCACATACTACTGGTTGCCGTTATGCAAGATGGTGAGAACAATGTCATTCTGATTGCATTCGCAATTGTTGAAGGGGAAACTGCTGAAGCTTGGGATTTCTTTTTGACAAATTTGCGTAAGCATGTGGTCCGCCAAGACGGGGATTGTATTATCTCTGATCGAGGGACGGGTATTAAAGCAACAATTAATCGAGATGGAAGTCGTTGGACACCTCCCTATGCATACCCTGCATACTGTGTTCGTCACACCGGAAAGAATGCCGTTGAAAAATTCAAAAATCAGTACCTTCGCAGTGAGATTATGAGCATGGGTAAGTGTCATTCTTTCAAATTAAGTTATATATGTGTATGCAGTGATGTGTTTTGATTTATGTTGATGCTAAGTCAAACAATAATTATGGCACAGGACGAGTGTGGGGATACGGAATAGGCTGGTGGAAGCCAAATTGCCTAAGCACCTTGTCGGCAAAGTGGAACTCGACAATCACAAAGTGGATCAACGGTGTAACCGTATACCACATGTTAGAATCCTTCAAAGTTCATCTGGTACAAATATGCGATCATCGTAGTACGCCATCCAAATAAACTGTAAAAATAATGATTATTATTATCAGACCAAACTATAATGTAAAAAAAAACTATTAATTAATATCTATCTTACTAAATTGTTAAAAATATAGTTAACCACATACCCGCTCCTGACAATACAAATCAATTTCCGCTCTAATCACTTTCAAGTTGTTGTTCGCCAATCCTGTGTGCGCTTTTTTCTCGCATCATCTGCATACAATTCACAATTAATGTTTTAATTAATAAAAACATAATTTAAAATTACCACAAACTCTCACAAAAATTAAACATAAAATCAAGATAATTACCTAGCGACAAGAGGGAACTGTACCGGTGTTCGAGTAATCGGTGTCCAGAATGGAAGTCGTTGCCAAGCCCATGCTTGCAGCAACAACAAACATCCACCAATACCTCAAACCTTACGACCATTATCTATTTTAGCGCCCTTGCACAACTCACGGTACAAGAACGCTAATATGGTCGATCCCCAACTATATTGAGCAGCTTCCCACGGGTACCTCAGAAAGCGTAGATACCGTGTATGTACAAGATTGCCAGATTTATCCGGCATCAATACACTGCCAATGAGCTGCAGAATATAAGCTCGACTGGCATTATAAACCGCATCAATCGAACTATATTCATTGAGATTGAATTCTTTTTGCAACCAACTCAGTTTCACGTGACTTCTTGGCAAATTTGATTTGTCCGGCACCTTCCCAAGAAAATAACCGCAAAGTGCTTCAGGTCTAACTTCAGTCTGGTCGATCGAGTGTTCCCCGGTCAATGGTGCCCCATTTACCGGTACACCAATAAGCATGACCACGTCTTCAAGTGTGGTCGTGCATTCCCCACACGGCATATGGAACGTATGGGTTTCCGGCCTCCAACGCTCAATCAGAGCAACAATCAACCCGGGAACCAACTTGTACCCTCGAAGGAATGTCGCATAATAAAATCCAGATTGTTGCAACCATTCAGTGATTCGATCGTGTGGAGGATTTTTCGCCATGGTCAGGTGATGTTTAAATGTATCCTCAAAATCCTATAATTAACACATCAATAAATAAAGGGATAAACCAAACAAAATATTATTAACATAATTGAATTTCTAATAAATCAATTATTAACAAAATTGTACCATCTCAGGAACCGGCAAACTACTAATGTGTTCATCCTGAAATCTCAATAAAGGAGCTTGCTCAGCCATCCTACATGATAAGTATGAATATATTATAACCCGAGACTAAATTTTATAAAATTCTATGCAATTAAAATTTTCATTCTAATACATTTATTACACTACTAAATAACTAAATAAATGCTTAGAATTTAAATTTCGTTGAATTTTACCGAATTAAAAATAATACTAGATATTATAAATTAATTTTGTTTAAATTTCAATTCAACTACACTACTATTAAAAGACTAATAACATCCATATTTTTTAATACATACAATTTTAAGGTCACTAATTATTAAAAAAACTCTCAAATTCATTACTATTTTTATTGCATTTATCACACTACTAAATAACTAAATAAATGCTTAGAATTTAAATTTCGGTAAATTTTACCGAATTAAAAATAAAACAAAAATTTAAAATAATTTCTTCAAAATTACAAATAAAACTAGAATTATAAAACTCCCAAAATTCATTAAATAAATTTACTAAATAAAACAATTTCTTCAAAATTACAAATAAAATTTAAAAACTGTTGTGAATAAAATAAAGAAGAACAAGAATAAGAACAAGAAGAACAAAGAGATGAGAGGAAGAGGGAGATTTGTATTATTCTCAAAATATAGAATTGTATACAATGCCTTCAATGAATCATCTATTTATAGGCCTAAGAAGTACATAATACATTAAACTCTAATTCATAGAGATAATATTCCTAATAATAAATAAATCAAACTCCTTTGATAAAGTTTTAATCATGATAGACATCCACATAGATAAATATTCATAACACTCCCCCTTGGATGTCTATGAAGATAATGTGCCTCGTTAAAACCTTACTAAGATAAAAACCCAGTGGGAAAAAAATTCTTTAGTGAAGGAAAAAGAGTACACACATCTTTGATACGCATAACTTGTTGCCTCATTAAAAACCTTACCAGGAAAACCCATTGGGACAAAACCTCGGTTAAGGGAAAAAGAGTGCAACGCGTATTTACTCCCCCTCATGAAAACATCACAGAAGATCTTTGAATCTTCATAATTTAATCTTGAATATCATTTTTTAAAGATCGCGAGGGATGAAACTTTGGAGTAATATGTTCCATGATGTATCAACTTCAAACTGAGATATACATCTTGCTTTATCTTCACACAATATAGCTTTTATCATATCTTGTAAAAGTAAATCCACATATCTTTTGGATATGTTGGGTCAATAATCTTAGCCAAACACATTTTTTTTGGCTTGCCTCGTGCATAACAATTATTTCTACGACATTTGAGGAGGCATCAACGAATGTTTGAAGATCTAAATGTAATGATCTTTGTATATTCATAGATAGTTCTTGACCAACTAATATATAGTGCTTCAAGACCAAGAAAAGATATAATTATCTTTATTCACATCCAACAATCTTACAACTATTGGGATACTCAATAGATATGTTCTATTCATATTGAATCTTCTTTAAGATTCTTTCAGCTTATGTCTATACATAGACAAAAGAAATATATAAAAATGCTCGATCTTCAGGTCGAGATAAACTTGATGTCAAGATTCAAGTACTTGCATTGAAAGTACTTCACGAGTTTCCAATTTGAAGCTCTTTAGGAGTTCTAAAATTATCATAATGGATCTTGATCCAAACTCCTTTATAAAATACATAAGGAAATCTGATCATTCTTATAGTATTTTCTCAATTAGTATTCACTAAGGCGATTATACCAAATGCGCCAAAATATTCATGAGACATGTCTAAATAAATTTCCTCGAAAATTTCCAAATGCTTATAGCATTTTAGATCCTTCAAGGATAAATATGGATCCACAAATAATTAGACGCATGTAAAATTTTCATAACTGCCAAAGTAATTGCATCCACCATGAAGTAATTAAAACTTTTCATAAATCATAGTTCAAGTCGTATTTACGACTACTTATTTGTGCCTCACTTGCATTACACCTTTAGGTGTTTAGACTGCTGGTCCAAATACTTCTATTTTATAAGTTCAAAGCGTCTTTCAACATTGATCAATTCAATATCTATACTTCTGGATAGATTTTATACAAGATCCTCGATTTCTTTCTTTACTTCTATAGAAGTATTTTATGTAAAATTGTTTGTAAAATCGTTGTCGACAACTTTCCAATTTTCTAGTTCCATTCTCGTAATGACATAACTCATCGAGATCTCTTCAAGATTTCAATCTTTATTCCAGGTACCTGAAACTCTTCAAGAGTTTTATTATTTGTTATGTCTTGGGTCTCTTCAGGAGCACCCGCCTCCAATATATGACCATCTCATATTACTTTCTATTTACGAGAATTTTGATCATTTGGAACCATTTCAACTATCATGCTTCAGGCATGATTTACATTCTCTCGCTCTAACATGTAATTTAAACTTAGAGCATTTCAACTGGTATATGAGACTTAATTACTCTCATTGGGTCAGTAAATATGTCTGGCAGTTGACATGTAATAACATGAATTATCTTATGAACTTCTAGTTCATATACGAGGATCTAGATAATGATAATTCATTTTCCTCTATCCAGCTGATTATTATCTCCCCCTGATGTTGAGAAAAATCATGTCATAAATGACTCTCCAATTAATGTTTAAGAATTTAAACATAAAAGGAGACTCGTACTCAATATATATTCTCAACCCTTTTATTTACTCATTTTGTGCGTTGTGGTGGAGCAATTCATATCACACATTCAAAAATCATAAAATGGGAAATGTATGGTTTCTGACCAAAAACCAATCATAATGGGGAGTTTATTATAACTCGTTGGCTTGATGCGTATAAGTGTTGCTATATGGAAACACCATATAAATAATAACTCTTTTGTTCTCATAGTTTAGCTATTAAATAGGAGGCATCCAATTGAAATTTTGCTAAACTATATTTTTCATAATCAATAGGCTTTGTAACAACTGATATAGCCTAAAACATAAACCCACTAGCTTTTCAAGAAGAATAGTCTAACTGCATAATCTGAATCTTTTTTTAGAATCAATCTCACAAACTTCTGGTTGTAAGTCGATAAAACAATGTAGATGCATCTACTAAAATCATATAAAACTTTCCACATTTGTGGATATATGGGCCCATATTTCGTTCAGATATGCAAGACATACAGTCTCAACTTCAATACAAGAACTTTAAGTTCTAATTCTTTTGGTAAGTGGGATCATCTATATCCTTTGAGAACAAACAACACAAGAACTTTAGGTTCTTTTAGTAAGTGGAATTTAATCAATTCCTTTAAGCAACACAAGAACTTCACGTTCTTTAATAAGTGGAATTTAATCCATTCCTTTGAGAATAAGCATCACAAGAACTACAGGTTTTTTTAATACATGTGCATGTAAATCTCAATAATTTCTGCACCATTGATCAGGATGGTCTAACCGATCATGCCAACTATATATATGTGTGTATATATCTCTGAATTTGTAAACTCCTTGTTTACCATAACATGTAATTCAATCTCACTCGTACATGTCTAGTACGACCATCAAAATTGTTCCTTTAAATAGGAATATATTTAGCTCTTTCGGAGCTTTCAATTGAAATTATCTTTTGGTAGTAATATATAGCTCTTCTAGAGCTTTCAACTGACTTTTTGGCTACCAAAATTTATATCAATATTGGCTTATTTCAAATGCCAATTGATAACATATGTTATCTATAATTCCCAAAGGGATAGTTTGCGAACTCATATTCCTCTCTTTATGACTTTGACGAGTATAACGCACTGTGAATATGGAATAAAGTTTCATTTGACAATAACATATTTGCTCAACCAGAGCCTTTTGTGATATTAGTACTTCCGGATATAATACTCACATTATTCCCTTGCATTTTAATCGAGAAATGCATAATTGTGCACCTTTCAAAATGTGTTTTGTTTCATTTACTTCAGGTAATGAAAATATGTACTTTGTATCATTCACTTCGAGGAATGAAAAATATAAAATATAGCACATCATATCAAGTCGATTATCTATCAAAGATAAACTTTCAAGTGCTCTTCCGGAGTATTGATATTTTAGTACTTTGAGAAATACTACTCATATTTCCCCTTGCATTTAAATGGGGAAAATATTTCTTATGCTTAAGTACAATATGAGTACTTGCATTATCTGCTAGGCATAAATAGCCACAATTCTAGGCATAAATAGCCACAATTCATTGTATATTTTATTCCGGAAGTAATCATATTCTTCAAATAATAAATTAACATAAAACGTAAATAAATAATATGTGAAATAAATAAACATAAAGCAAACTAACATAAATAAATAATAAATAAAACGAATTAACATTAAAAAATAAAATAAATAAATAAAACAATTATTTCTGTTAGAGGTTATAAGGGAAATAAAATAAATGGTAAATTATTCCCTTCAAGGGTTATGAGAAAATTAACAATATCCAATTGAGTTGGACCAATAACGCCATAATTATTTTCTCCATAAACAAATTTTGTTTATATTTTATTTCATTTATCATTCATGATTATGGATAAAGTCCATAATACTTTGGCGTTTGACAAGTACGAAACCAATGGTTTATAACATCCCGTTGGTAAAAGGATTTCACTTCCTTAGAATGATTTTTATCACTCTTGTCATCCTTATAACTTCGCTACCAGCGGGTAGAAGTATTCTTAAAACGACTATATTTTTCATGTGTATATTCATAACCTCGACCACGATCACAACTTTTAATGTGATTTTTTATTCCTTCCATAATATAATCTCACATTCACTTCAGGGAATGGAGTAGAGCCAGTGGGCCTTTAAAACCTTTTTCGCATATCCTTATCACAGAGAACAAAGATTTAATCCTCGTACGCGACATTGTTAAACCTGTCCACAAGGTCCTTTAAAAACCTCCTTTGAGACCAGTAGCCTCGCAGAACGGGATGTCCAGCCAATTATACTTGGATTATATCGAAATTATGTCTCTAATTGAATAATGATTTACCATGTTTGCATTCACTTCAGGGAATGAAACAGATCCAATAATTGCATGGAATAAACATCATGCTTGCATTCACTTCAGGGAATGCCCCATCATTGATAATTGCATGGAATAAACATCATGCTTGCATTCACTTCAGGGAATGCCGCATCATTGATAATCGCATGGAATAAACATCATGCTTTGCATTCACTTCAAGGAATGCCTCCCATAAAACTTTTTGGATCAAGAAGAATTTTCGTAACTTGAAATTGGGAGAAGTCTATGGTCGAGTTTTTCGACAAAGAAGAAAAATTGCTTTCGAGCAAATATAGACTTTATAACAATCTTTTTATAGATTGAAATTCATCATGATTTATCGCACATTAAAATCATAATTTAAAGAATAAAAAAATAAAATAAGAATTTACCGATATTAGTTTTCCTCTCGAGGAAAATGGAGACGTAGCAAATGACCAAAACATCTTCTCATAATGTCGTGCCTCTTTCCAAGTCATTTAAATACATGTAAAACTCAATACATGGTTAAAATATCAATATCATCAAATAAAATATTATAAACACATATTGATCTTAATACAAAGTTCAACCATTGTGTCAAAAATAAACATATATGAAACCATAATAATAAGATCTATATGTATGGGCTGAATTGAATATATTAGAAATCAGAGGATCTATGTCATAATTCTCTCTTTAAAAAAAAATTAAACCAACAAAGGTGTTTCATTAATGTACAGATCTTTGTTACTAAAAAAAACTTAAACCTAGAGTACGTATTTTAATGAATTTATATGAAAGACTACCATAGTTCTACGTACATAACTTTGTTTTTCATGATTATAAAGTATAGTCAGTAAATCGAATAGGCTTTACATGCACCATCATCAAATTCATGAATTTACAAATATACGAACACAAATAATAATAATTAAGTATGAAAAGCATAAGCAGTTGAGTACCAAAAATGAAAACCCACAAATACTTTCGCTCAACAAACCTTAATTTATTCCACGTTCCCTGCTTTAAAAGCCGAGGAGGCAGGTAAGGAAAACAACGCGACATTATCATTTTTTCCGCTAATTAACCCTTTTAGGAACAAGAGAAAACACACGTAATTTACACCAAACACAACATCTTCGTCTCTGTCGATTCGTCTTTTGGTTTGTGAGAAGCCACAAATTTATCTCTTTCACATACTTCCAAAATTTTCAAAAATTAAAACAAAGTTAAAATATAAAGAGAAAGACAATCGATAACTAAAGAAAATAAGGAGAAAAAAAAAACTTATCTTTGGTTTATTCTATAATCGAATTCTTCTTGGTAACTTCTTTTGAATTATAACGATGAAAGCTTCAGTTGATTAGAGTCTCGTGCTGATAACGTGTTGTGAATAAAATAAAGAAGAACAAGAATAAGAACAAGAAGAACAAAGAGATGAGAGGAAGAGGGAGATTTGTATTATTCTCAAAATATAGAATTGTATACAATGCCTTCAATGAATCATCTATTTATAGGCCTAAGAAGTACATAATACATTAAACTCTAATTCATAGAGATAATATTCCTAATAATAAATAAATCAAACTCCTTTGATAAAGTTCTAATCATGATAGACATCCACATAGATAAATATTCATAACAAAAACATCTTTTTGACTACTACTACTATTACTAATATAACTTTAATCCTTAGTCCTATATCATTCACTAATTTCCCTTTAAAACTCTTCAAATTTAATTTTTTTTTTACAAATTACTCACTAATTTACTATTTTCGCTTTATAACCTTCAATTTTAACATTTTTACAAACTAGTCACTAATCTACTTATAATAAATACCCTAATTACAATCATACATAAATTTTTTAAAAAATCCTAAATTAAAACATTAATATTGTTTACCCTAAACCAACTCCTAACCTAAGTTATTTTTTCTTTCAAAATTACAAATAAATTTAAAAAAAAACATCTTTCTACTAATAACTCTTCAATTAAAAACTTGAATATTTTTTACTATGTCAACTCCTAAGTTTTTTCTTCTTCAAAATTACAAATAAATTTTAAAAATATTTTTTTTCTTTTTTGATTCAACTCCAAATATACTGATTTTACTCCCAATATACTCCAAATATAAACATTTTCAACATTAATCTTATAAAATCTAACATAAAATTAACAACAATAGAAATATTCAAATATTAAAATTTTCAAATATCAACTCCAAAATTAAAAAAAAAAAACAAATTAATCTCTTCATACATTTATAAAATTCAACCACCAAATTAAAATTGCATTATACCTACTATATTTCTTCAAATCTCTCTTTCTCAAACTCTTCACAAAATTTCTTATTCTCCTCTTCAACAACCTATTTAACACAAAAAATCCAATATTTCAAACATCAACTTTAAAATTCTAACATATATAAAATTAAAAAAAGTAATCTGATAAAATAAAAAAATTGTAACTACAAAAAAATACATACATTACAAATATACATATAAATTTAGCATAATTTTATCTTCATTTTCTATCTTCTACTTTCTTTCTTCAAACACAACCCCTATTTATCTTCACCTCATTTCAATTTCAACCACAAAATTTTCACCTCCCATTCAACCAATTAAAAAGGGGAAAACTACACCACTGACCACCAAACAAATTGGGGATACTTATTTCAACCACCGAACTATAAAAAACGTCAATCACACCACCGAACTTATAAAATCAACCTATTTTGACCCCCGCCGTTAAAAACCTAACGGTGGTGTGACGGAACTGCCACGTGGCAATTGATGAGTATATTTAAAAATTACACATTTGGTCCCTGTTATTTACACATTCTTTCAATTTAGTCCTAATTTTCAATTAATAAAATAATAAATTATTTAATTAAGTGGTGACACGTGTCAAGACCTTATTAGAGGATTTTAATTATTTATATTTAATTTTATTAATTTATTTTCCCCTTCCAATCAGGTGGTGACACGTGTCACCACCAATTTAGAGGAGAAGAATAAATTTTTCTTCATATGCGCTAGGGAGGGTTCGAACCTGGGTCTACCAAGGGTAAAGCCAATGACTTTGCCACTACACCAAAAATAACTTTATGCTACAATTCTCCAGATATAATATATATCTCTTATTAGTTTCTATATTTATAAGCCAAAAGCTCAAACCCTAAACACTAATTTCACATATATAAATCCTAAACCCTAAACTCTAACCCTAAATATTTCAAATTAATTTCACGCTAAATATTTCAAATTAAATCTCAAACCCTAAAAAATTCAAATTAATTCCACGCTAAATATTTTAAATTAAGACTTAAACCCTAAACCCTAAATATTTTAAATTATTTTCACGCTAAATATTTCAAATTAAACCCCAAACCCTAAACCTTAAACCCTAAACCTTAAACCCTAAAAATTTCAAATTAATTACACGCTAACTATTTTAATTTAAACCCTAAACACTAAATATTTCAAATTAATTTCACGCTAAATATTTCAAATTAAACCCTAAATATTTAGCATGTAATTAATTTGAAATTTAGGGTTTAAGGTTAGGGTTTGGGGTTTGGGGTTTAATTTGAAATATTTAGCGTGAAAATAATTTGAAATATATAGGGTTTAGGGTTTAAGGCTTAATTTGAAATATTTAGCGTGAAATTAATTTGAAATTTTTAGGTTTGGGGTTTAGGGTTTAGTTTAAAATATTTAGCATGGATTTAATTTAAAATTTTTAGGGTTTGAGGTTTAATCTGAAATGTTTAGCGTGAAATTAATTTGAAATATTTAGGGTTAGAGTTTAGGGTTTAGGATTTATATATGTGAAATTAGTGTTTAGGGTTTGAGCTTTTGGGTTATATATGTAGAAACTAATAAGAGATATATATTATATTTTGAGAATTATAGCACAAAGTTGTGCTTGGTGCAGTGGCAAAGCCATTGGCTTTACCCTTGGGAGACCTAAGTTCAAACCCTCCTTAGCGCATATGAAGAAAAATTTATTTTTCTCATCTAAATTGGTGGTGACACGTGTCATCGCCTGATTGGAGGGGGGAAATAAATTAATAGAACTAAATATAAATAATTAAAATCCTCCAATAAGGTCTTGACACGTGTCACCACTTAATTAAATAATTTATTATTTTATTAATTAAAAATTAGGACTAAATTGAAAGAATGTGTAAATAACATGGACCAAATGTGTAATTTTTAAATATACCCATCAATTGCCACGTGGCAGTTCCGTCACTCCACCGTTAGGTTTTAACGGTGGTGGTCAAAATAGGTTGATTTTATAAGTTCGGTTGTGTGATTGACGTTTTTTATAGTTCGATGGTTCAAATATGTATCCCTAATTTGTTTGGTGGTTAGTGGTGTAGTTTTCCCTTAAAAAAACAAATAAAATAAAGCTGCCACCCCGTGAACCAGCCTACCACCCACCAAAATTTATTCGGTGCACTGTTCAAAATCGGTGGGTGGGCAATCCGACTTTGAACAGTGCCCGGAACGCCCATATCGCGCCACGTGGCGGTGTGGCATTTTAAAAGTGGGGTGGTTCACAATCCTGTTTTGCACAGTAATACCCCTTGAAAATTACTGATCAAATTCGGGGTGTGCACCAATTGTTTTCTGGTTTT
Organism: Hibiscus tridactylites; assembly: GCA_958450335.1. Classification (NCBI taxonomy): domain Eukaryota; kingdom Viridiplantae; phylum Streptophyta; class Magnoliopsida; order Malvales; family Malvaceae; genus Hibiscus; species Hibiscus tridactylites. Next base: position 41,548,263 of record OY288292.1, read on the forward strand.
GCACAGTAATCATCCCTAGAATTGAAATTAATCTGAGCATCCCTATTTGTGGAATAAAAAAAATCAAAAACTAATATTTGGGTCAATATTTCCGCTTATTTTGTTATTTAAAAATTATCTAGAATAATTAAAATGTAAAATATAATAAAAAAATAAATACAATATAAAGGTAACAATGAAAAACAAAATAACGCCACAAATATAATATGATAGGAAGGAAAATTCTATAATGGATGAGATACATTGATATGAATCACTATTTTTTTTATCATTTTATTTTTAAATAAAAGCTTTTTAAATTAATATGGGAGACCATCGATTGTCTTTTTGTTTTTTTTTTGTTATTCCTTATTTACTTAATTTATGTTAATATAAAACTATGGCATAAAGATAATTTTAACCCCTAACGTTTACAATTTCTATTATTTTGTTCATTATTTTTTTAAGGATAAATTTGTCCCCTAAACTATATCGTTTTGTCAAACTACTCATTTTTAACTAACATCTCGATTAAATTGTTAAAAGTTTAAATGGTGATGACATGCCAATATTCCTACTTAAAAATATGTTTCTCAACTATTTAAAAAAAACTAACAAAAAAACATAAAAAACAACTAAATCATCACGGAAATTCAACACCTAAACACAAAAGCTAATTCCTAAACCTAATTCAAATCCCTTAAATCCCAATTTAAGTTTTCATATCAATTCGAAACCTATAATTTTTTATTTTATGTTATTTTTTAGTGTTTCCGTGATTTTTTAAATTTCATAAAAATTTCATTTAATATTTTTTTAAAAAATCATTTTCAAATACTAAATACAAAAATCTAAACCTCAAACCATTCGTATTAAATTAAACATTAAAATTTCAAAACCCTAAACTAAAAAAATAAAACCCAGTTGATTAGTATCAAAAGTGTTCTTTGATTAAATAATAAGTGATTTCTACAAGTTTTAATAACCACGTCAAATTTCTCTGTAATATTTTATCTATTGGTTCAAAGTGCTTCAAATTTTAAAGAACAAGATTTGATTCAAAGTGAATTCAAATTTGAGGGTAAGATCTTATTTATTTGTATGGTATGTACTGTTGGATTTTAGAATGAAATTACTTTGAAAATTGTAGACCGATTTCATGAATCTTAGCTAGAATTTTAAATCCAACACAATTTATAATTAACTCCATTCTTTTTCATGTTTTTATTTTTGTTTTTAATTTTAATTATCTTTAATAGTTTAAATTAGGCTTAAGGGATCGTGAAGCCCTTGAACTTTTTAAAAAAAAAATAATTAAGCCTTTAAAGATTTTTCGCACTCAATGTCACCCTCAAATCTCAAAAATTAACCAATCCGACCCTTTGAATGACAGAATCCGTTGTTGACCGTGACAGTGCTGACATAGTGGTCCATGTTAAAAGAAAGTGATGACGTGGAAGAGGGCTTAATTGATTTTTTAAAAGTTTGAGGGTTTAAATGATTTTTAATAAAGTTTGAGGGCTTATTTAGTCTTTAAGTAAAAAAAATCTAAAACATTCTAAAGTAACTATTAAAATTACTAAAAAAAACATATGACCATTGTAATAATAAAATAAGATTAAAATTATTTCTAACCTAATAAGTTGTGTAAAATCTAAGTACATTCTAATACATATGATGTAAACCCATATCACAATATAGTTACATACATTTCATTTGATTAAACCAGCTTTCATGGAATTCAAGTTAGAAAATAAGAAAAATTAAGAAACACTCATGTGGTATACAAGGATTATATGGTGCTTGACTTTACTAAAGAGTTTTTTTTTTTTCCGATCAAACAATAAACTTCATCTTATTTGATGCATCCAAGCAGTAATATCATCAGAAAATTCAAACTTTTTTTTATAGTGTGATCACTTTCATGGTCAAAGAAGAATTATTTTTATATTAAAAAATGTAACTTTATATCTCTAAAAGTTTATTGATATTTTTAATATTTTTAATATTTGTTAGTATTATAATATTTCTTTATATTTTTAACATTTCAATTTAATTCAAATAATTTTTTTAATTTTATTTTTTCTTAAAGATTAAATAAGCCCTCAGACTTTTTAACAAAATCAATTAAGCTCCTCTAGACATGTCATCATTCACATGTGGAATGCTATGTTAGCACCGTGAACCGCCACGCAGCATCGTAAACTGCCACATTAGCATCGTAACGGTCAACGACGGAAACCGTTAGTCAAAGGGTCGGATTGGTTAATTTTTTGGGTTTGAAGGTGACATTGGGTGCAAAAAATATTAAGGGCTTAGTTGATTTTTTTAAGTTTAGGGGGTTCTCGAGCCCTTAAGCCTTTAAATTTAAATAAAATTTTATTATACATGTAAGTATGTAACAAGTTAGATTACATGTCATTTAAAATGTATTATCACATGTATATGTCATATTATCACCGTTAAATTTTTAACGGTCTAATCAATATGATAATTAAAGAATGAGGGCCAAAATGTAACAAGTTAAAAAGTTGAGGGTTAAATTATAACAAATTTCAAAAATTTTAAAAATAAATAAGAGAAAAAAGTTAAAATTAAAAAAAATAGTGGTGATGAAGATGGTGGCTAAATTATAACAAAATTTAAAAGTTGGGGGTTAAACTTTTTTTGTGCCAATTTGAAAAGGACGATTTTAACATTAATTTTAAATTAAGATTAAATCTTGTGGTGGGTCCCAAAAATTTATGTAAAAATTTTTATTTGAAATTAAATAAATAAATAAATAAAAAATAATAGTGTATATCAATGTATGACATTCATTGTAGACTCATCCATGACATGAAATACGATAAATGTAATATCTCAATGTGGTTAAAAGCTGAATAAATTAAGTTAAATTACGATTAACGGATTAAATCTCAAGTTTTGACTAATAGAGGGACTATACTAAAAATTAACTTTTTTCTTGGGCTTTGGAGTGGACATGTCGGACCGACCCTTACTATCTGAAATTGATATTTAATCCTTTTATTTTAATCAGACATATTCTATATAATATTATTAGTAGATTTTTATTGATAATTATGATAATTGTTACTTTTAAATAAAAATAATAATATGATTTTAAACATTTGATTGATTAGTAATTTTATTATTGATGAAGAGTTGACAAATTTTTCATACAACCTTGATTGATTTGAATGAAAAAAAATTGCATTAGATAATAGTATTATTAATTTTGGGATAAAAGTAAGCTGAATAAATTAAGTTAAATTAACATTAAAGGATTAAATATAAAGTTTCTGAACAATAGAGGGACCACTAAAAATTAACTTTTTCTTGGGCTTTGGAGTGGACATGTCGGCCCGACCCATTTATCTGTTCTCTTTTCTGTTTTCTCATTTGTCTCTGCAAAGGCTACAATTTCCCTTCTCGGTAATTGCTGTATCAGTTTTTTTTTTTTTCCTTTGGATTCTTCTCTTTAGCGCTTTCATTTTTTCGGTAAGTTTAATTTCATTTTTCATAGTTTTTAGTTTGTTTTGGGTTTGAATTTTAATATATTTTGAGGTGATCTTCATTTCTCTACTGGCTGAATTTGCTCATATTCGTCGGAATGTAAAATGTTTGATCATTTGCTTCAATGAAAATTGAAGCTTGTTTTTCTTTTAAAAACTTCTTATAATTTGTAATTTTATATGCTTGGTAACGCCAAAAAAAATTCTTTTAGGCTTTGCTTGGTATGAAGGATGGAAAATTAGTTAATCAAATGGTAGATTCATAACCACTTTCTTAGTTTGAATCTTAACCATTTGATTAACTAATTTTCCATCCTTCATACCAAGCAAAGCTTTAATCTCATTTTTCTGAATTTTGAATCTGAACTTGTTTTTACTTCTGGGTCATTGGGCTTCTGCTTAAGTAACGCCATGTCTTTTAAGGAAGATAGTTTACATTAGGAACTTAACTGAAAATTTAAGGGAATATGTTAATGAAGAAATGAAAGATTAAGTTCAGATGGAAAATCGATGTTTTAGTTCTCTTTTTGTGTTGTTTATATTGCTTTGTCTTCTGCTATACATTTTGTAGTAGTTTTAAGTTGGAAGATATAAAACCATTGAGCTCATAGAGCTTTATAAGAAAGCTTAATTCATACTTCTAGCAATTGATTGTTTCATCTCACATTCTCTCTTCTTTATGCAAACAAACTACTCAGAACCATCATTGTATTTATCTTCTTGATATACTTGTTAGTTGCTAGAATTTTTAATGAGCGTAAAAAGTTGCTAGAGTTATTGACATTTCTTTGAACTGTGATAAGTTAAATGAGTTTGTCTTCAAAGTTGCTGTTTCTTTCTTGGACGTTGTTGGTTTTGTCGAATCTTCCATGACATGGCATAATGTTATTAAACAAGTGTTTATTCTGCTTAGAGAGCTTATTAAAATGCTTACACGTATTTCAGGCTTTCTCTTTACTTTGTTATATGAACTGTATGGTGAAGATGAACTATTGGAGATAAAGTTAGAAGTTAAGTTGTATCTAATATAATTTTGTATCTGTTGTCTTCAAATCTATTGACTTGAGAATTTAGGCCAGAGTTCTCATGTTGTATGACATGTCAGTTACTTGCGTCGAACATGCATTCGCAATGTAAGTTAATGATTGCTCCTTGTTTTAGTTATATTTAAGCTGTTTTCTAAATAAAACAATGAAAATAATGGTTTGTTAATGAAATATTAAATTAATTATTAAAATGATAGAATATGCTTTTGTTCTACATGGACTAATTTTTGAGTTTTCACTCTGAACCCCGAAATATCCGAGATGACTTTGTAATTGACTATCTTCTAGCTTCGATGCTACACAATTAAGATAAAATTAAATTTGAGAAAGTGACAAATGGTCTAATGACAGTCGACCTCAAAGAGTTTAAGGATCATATTAGGATATTTGGTAAGATTGAGAAGTATACAAGAGATGTTACGCTCAAGCAAACAACTCGCAGGGAAACCATGATGATGGCGAGTGCTTTATAGTTGGGATGTACATGTTTGTTTTGTTATTTAAAAAAATATAAAATAATTAAAATGTAAAATATAATATAGCATGAAATACGATATAAATGTTACAATGAAAAACAAAATAACACTACAAGGATAATATAACATGAAATACAATATAAATGTAACTTCTAGAGCATGCGGTTAAAAGCTCTCTCCCCTAGATTGTGAGTTCAATACCCATTAAGAGCATATTTCCCCTCCCCTCCCCTAGGTAGGAACTGTTCAAAATAAATAAATAAATAAATAACACTACAACACCAGACATAATAAAATCCAAAAACCATGCTCGTACTCACCTTTTCCTAATCCAATGGCCAATCATATTCAGAAATTACTGTTCTTCGTCCCTCTCTGAGCTTTCTCTATAAGGTTTGCAATTCTTCTTTTTCCTCTCTATTTCCCCATTTAATCTCTGCATTTTCGCATATTTCTTGGGTACTATAATAAATTTCTAATTATTTTCGAGCATTTTGAATCAGATTTTTATATTCTTTTAACTTGTATTTGTGTCTACAAAAATATATACTTTTGAACTGAAAATTTTTCAGTGAAGGTGAGCCTGTTATAACTTTGGAATCGAAATCGGAATCCCAACCAAAAAAAAAGAATTACGGGTCAATTGAGAGTTTTGACCGGTAAGAACTGGACTGGACTTTTATAAATCAAATCCGTCATTTCAATTTTGTTCTCGTTGCTGCTAAAATATTGAGTTTACTTATTTATTGGTTCAAGTGTTTTTGAATGAAATGCTTTGGCTCATTGTTAATTGTCTTATGTTGCTGAAATCTAATAAATTTAGTAGGAAATGGGATATTGGAATGGTAAAATGTTTATGGATACAAGGAATAATAGAACGAATAATTGCCCTTCAAGTAGTAGGAAAAGGACGAAGCCAGAATAGTAGCTAGATACTAATAGCCTTACCTGAACATTGGGAGTAAGACAGTGATTCATATTCTTTTCTTGGTTTCTAATATTGCCAACTGAGACTAGTTTCATCTCAGTTTTAGTGGGAGTCTTGCATTTTTAGCAGAACCGGTGTCATTAAGGGACCTACCAGCACCAATGATGGTCTTTTCAATAACAGGCCAACAGGGTTTGCAAACCACTGATGTGTTTCTTTGCCTGCCTTTTTTTTCGTTTTTCAATTTATTCATTATACTGTAAATTGCTTCTTACTGCTTAAATAGTTAAATGCTCATTACTAATGGTTTGCAAATATGACTGCATAAACTATTACTTGTCTTTGCAATAGTTTGCTAGCAGAAATCTGCATTTCAATTTGTATTTATTAGGAAGAGGGCTTATTTCAATTTAAATAATAATATTCAGTTTCTGTGCTTCCACCCCCCATAACCAATCTGCTTTGCTGCATTCTCTCTGAGCAATTAAAAAGAATGTGGTCGCCACATGCTAGGCATAGGGGATATCATTTCCAGACATTGTTGTTTGGGTTACTCCATTTTTGACACTCCTCTCCACTGCTAGTTGCCCTCATGTTCTTAGAATGAAGAAGATTTTACCATTATTATTGCAGGTGATTGCCTTCATGGCTGACCTGAAGCACAGAATTCTTATGGTTTCGGATTTTTTCTATCCAAACTTTGGTGGTGTCGAGAATCACATTTATTATCTGTCACAGTGCCTGCTAAAACTTGGTCACAAGGTCAGAAAAGTTTTGTAAGTTTGTAGGTTTTGAATCTGTTTGTGAGCTCTGTTTTGCTATTTGACATGAGCAAAGGAACTGGAAAAAGGGAAATCTTTTCTGTTTTATTTTTCTAAAAAAAGGTTTTATATGTCTTCCTCCTGCTCTGCCATTGTTTCACTAAAACTGATATCATTTTGTTTTTCCTCTTTGGTCAGAGAGAGACGTCCTTTCTTTACCAACCAACTCTATTTTTCCTTCCTTTCCTGCATATCAAATGTTTCTTTTTCTTCAAAATCTCAATGACAGAAGTATCAAATTCCAGTCCTTTTGTTTCACTAGATTGGATGATATACTTGATCATTTCAGGTGGTTGTTTTGACCCATGCTTATGGAAATCGATCTGGGGTGAGATATATGACAGGTGGTTTGAAGGTTTATTATGTACCTTGGCGGCCATTCCTTATGCAGAATACGTTCCCAACTATTTATGGAACATTTCCAATAATAAGGACTATACTTCTTCGGGAAAAGATATCACTTGTGCATGGTCATCAAGCCTTTTCTACTCTATGCCACGAGACTTTGATGCACTCACGTACCATGGGATACAAGGTTGTATTTACTGATCATTCATTGTATGGTTTTGCTGATGTGGGAAGCATCCACATGAACAAGGTTCTGCAGTTTACTTTAGCAGACGTAACCAGGGCCATTTGCGTTTCTCATACAAGCAAGGAAAATACAGTGCTACGATCGGGTTTGCCACCAGAAAAGGTTTTTGTAATACCTAATGCTGTGGACACAGCTATGTTCAAGCCTGCTCAAGTGCGCCTTGGCCGTGATGAAATTGTTATTGTTGTGATAAGTAGGCTGGTTTATCGGAAGGGTGCAGATTTACTTGTGGAAGTCATTCCAGAAGTTTGCCGTTTGTATCCTAATGTGAGTTGCTTAGACCATGTTTATTGCTGAAAAAGGTTTTGATTTATTGGTTTGTTCTGTTACTTTTCAGTTGTCCTGGTATTAGTTAGAAATGAGGAATCCAATCAGTTGATATGTTGCTTCACCTGCTACCGAAAAGGGTATGTGATGGTTAGATTTTTCTGTTACCTATGTCCTTTGGTTAGATATTCTGCAATGAGGGTTAGTGCTGCTACCGGCTAATTCATTTCAGAATAAGCTGAAAATGGCCATTGTTATTTTTCTATATGAACTGAGGTTGGCTATGTATTTTGGTGTATAATTCCTATTTACATGTGAAAGATATGTTTATTTAGAGCAAAATATCCCGTCTTTTCATCAGTATCTGCTATTTGTGATGAATGTAACTGCTTGTTATATTTTATTTGCATAGAAGATTGTGTTGTATCCAATTTTGTTTTTTTGTGGTTGAATTTGTGTTAGTCTTACAAAATAATATAGTAGTCCATTCTTTTGGTTTGTTTTCTATAGTTAGTGTGAGAGGAGTTGCTTGGAACAGGGTTTATTACAGCTTTCTAATAATTATGATGGTCCGTTGGTTACATCTGAAATCCTGCTACACTTACGTTGGGTGATCCATTGACATGTTTTAATTTTTAGTTAACTTTTGGTATTATATTCCCATTGGTCAAAATCATTTGGATGAAGAGTTGGAATTTAGTTGAAAGTACGACTGTAAAATGTTATAATATTGTCTCGTTATTTGGAGTTTAATTTTCTACTTTTTTTTAATACTGTTAAGGTTCGTTTCATTGTTGGCGGAGATGGACCTAAACGAGTGCGGTTGGAAGAGATGAGAGAAAAGCACTCTCTTCAAGATCGAGTTGAGATGTTGGGGGCTGTACCACATGCTTCTGTAAGGTCTGTGCTGATTTCTGGCCACATATTCTTAAACAGGTAAATTGAATTTGGTTCCTTTAGACCACTATTTTTAGTTTATTAATTATTTATGCAACCAGACGAGCAAAGAAATGAGGGGAAAATAATATACGAACGAGGGTGAGTTAGCATTTGTTGATCATTTTGTAATCAAGTGTAAATGTCACTTCTCTGATTTTTATGTTATTCTTGCTCTTCCTTTGACAGTTCTTTAACTGAAGCTTTCTGCATAGCCATATTGGAGGCCGCAAGCTGTGGACTGTTAACTGTCAGTACACGTGTAGGAGGTGTTCCGGAGGCATGTATATCAACTCTCATTAACATGGACATACCAAGTTGGTTTATACTTTTGCACATAAAAGAATAGAAATTTATTTAAGATATCATATAATTTTCCATTTATTTGTTTTAGGTTTTACCAGATGACATGATAGTACTTGCCGAACCAGATCCAAGTGACATGGTACATGCAATTAGGAAGGCAATATCTATCCTTCCTAATATTGATCCGCAGGTTATGCATGATCGTGTAAGTTATTTACTTATTTATATTGACTTTATATGGTGATTTGTATTGTGCGAGGTGGACAAATGCATATTTCTGTTTTCATTTTATTTTTTTGTCACAAGATGAAGAAACTTTATAATTGGAATGACGTGGCTGAAAGGACTGAGATAGTATACAATCGTGCTTTGAAATGTTCCGATCAGAGTCTCCTAGAACGACTTTCAAGGTACGCCATTGAATGTTTTCCTAGTGGATGAAGCTCACATCACAAATTTGTTTTAGTCAATATGTTACTATGATGGTTTCACACTTTCCATGTTCACAGAAAGTTTTTCGTATAATGCGGAGTGTATGAACATGGATACTTTCTTATGTGTTTGATGTGGAAGGCCGGAAGAATAGAAATTGTTCTAGGTAGTAATTAAATAAAAACTTTGAATCAACCTAGCAATTATCATCAGTTTATACACTGAACTCGAATTGTTTAGTAAATGCACACTATAGTTTAATTTCGAAGGTGATACCCTCATATACATGTTCCCGGGATGTTCAATCCCGTTTCTGACATGGGTATTTTAGGGACAATGGAGAACCCGAGTAACATACAATGTGGTAGCTTGTAACTTGGAAAGGTTTGGTAAAAGCAGTTTATGATTTTCTAATGAGGTGATGGCTTGTTAGGTATCTTTCGTGTGGAGCGTGGGCAGGCAAGCTGTTTTGCATGGTTATGATAATCGACTTTTTGATATGGCGTCTGTTAGAACTATTGCAGGTACTTGGTATATATATATATATATATATATATATATATGTATGTATTTGTGTGATACCATAAAATGATATTTGTTCTTTTTATCTACTATGCTGCACCAGCCTGCTAAGGATATTGAGGAGGTGCCTGATGTGTCTCTACCCTGCCATCAACATGGAGAAAGGATCGAAGAAGTTTTTCATTGAAAATCCGAAGAATATTATTATTAGTAACAATATAATTATTAACCTCAAATATTTAATGTTTTCTTTATTCCATTATTCTTTATGGATTCAAAGTTAAAATCCCATTTCTTTGCATGGATCCACTCCTGAATGTGGTTTCATGAATCCTATATTTTCACGTTCATTATTATTGTTATTAGTATTATTATTCATAATATGATTTTTACAATTATAAGTTTTGATACTAATGGATCAGATCATAAACTTGATCTTCAAATATATATAGACAGTTTAAGATTTATTTACAGTGTAACAGTTTTTTATGGTAGGATTAATTGAATTTAATGACCGAGTGTGTATATATATAATGGTACAAGTATTTATAGAAGTGGCTCAAAGATTTAAGGAGCTTGTTCAATTTATTAAAAATGAGACTTTTAAGTTAAAAAAAAAATTAAATGTTTATTGATTTGTTACGTGCGATAGAGTGATTTTTAAATAAAAAATAAGTATGGCATAATTTAAAAGAAATATATTTTTTTCATGTATTTTATTATGGATTATTATCCTATACACTAGCGGTGGAAACTAAAAGTTTTTACAAGTGTTTTAGTTTTAGGGTTTATGAGCTTAATTTAGGGTGTAGAGTTTAGGGGTTTAAGTATATGGGTTTTGAATTTAGGGATAGTGGTTAGAATTTAGAGTTTAGAATTAGAATTTTGAGTTTATAGGTTAGGGTTTAGTGTTTAGGGTAATATAATGAGGATTTAAGTTTTAATCTATAAACCTTAAATTATAGCCTTAAATTGTAAATTTTAACCATTATCTCTAAATTCAAAACCCATTCACATAAAAACTCTAAACCATACACCCTAAACTAAGTAATTAAACCTTAAAACTAAGGCATATGTGAAAACTTTTAGTTTCCACCGCCAGTGTATAACATAATTACACTTTTACTATTAGTCTATAACTAATATTTTGTTTTTTCCTTGTAAGTGTTTAATTAACTTATTATTAGCTATCTTTTTTCGAAGTCTTATGTGGCCACTCTTATTGTATATGTTTAGAACCATTTTGACTATTTATATTTGATTTATTAAGTGATAAATTCAGATTAACTATTATAAAAGTTCATTTATCTTTGTATATATTTTTGGAGATTATTATTTCAAATACGGGTAATTATTTGATACATTAGCGGTGAAAACTAAAAATTTTCACAAGCGCCGCAATTTTAAGGTTTATGAACTTAGTTTAGGGTATATGATTTAGGGGTTTAGGTGTATGGGTTTTGAATTTAGGGATTGTGGTTGGAATTTATAGTTTAGGGTTATAATTTAGGTTTTGTAGATTAAAACATAAATCCTCATCATATTACCTTAAAAACTAAACCCTAACCTCTAAACTCTAAACACTAAATTTTAACCACTATCCTTAATTTTAAATCCCTACACCTAAATCTCATAAACTTTACACCTTAAATTAAACTCTTAAACCCTAAAATTAAGACGCTTGTGGAAAGTAGGTGTATAAGATATTAATCTTTAAAATAAATTTGCATTTCAATCACTCTACTAAAGAGATGTACTTATTTTATTAAGCCTATTAACATTCTCAGGGAATTAATGCAGTATCAGAATCGTTTTTTTGAAAGAAAAGATATGGTAAACTTTATTTTCATAAGTGCCCTAGTTTTAGAGTGTAGGGATTTAATTTAGTAGTTTAAGGGTATGAATTTTAAATTTAGGGAATAGAGTTAGAATTTAAATTTTAAGGTTAAAATTTAAGGTTTATAGGTTAAAACTTAAATTCCTCATTATATTACTCTAAACTCTAAATTCTAATAATAAACCATAAATTCTATCTATAAACCCTAAATTCTAGACACTTACACTTAAACCACTAAAATCCTAGACCCTAAATTAAAACCCTAAACTCTAAAACTAAGACATTTGTAGAAAATTTTCATTTCCACGCTGATGCATGAGATATTTTTCCTTGTATTATGTAGTACTAATTATTACAGTGTAATTATTTCATGCACAAACGCAAACACCTTAGTTTTAGAGTTTAGAGTCTAATGTTTAGAGGTTTTAGTGGATGCATTTTGAATTTATGGGCACCGTATTACCCTAAAAACTAAAGCTTAATATCTAAGCCCTAAAGTTTAACCATAAAGTCTAAATTCTATACATATACACTTAAACCTTTAAATATTAAAACTAAGACATTTGCATAAATTTTTCGTTCCTACAGCAGATGCATGAGGTATTTTCTCTTTATTAATATTAAATTACACGGGCGGTGGAAACTTTCAGTTTCCACAAGTGCCTTACTTTTAGGGTGTATGGAGTTAATTTAGTGTATATGGTTTAAAGGTTTAGGTGTAAGGGGTTAGAATCTAGGGATAGTCGTTTTAGTTTAAGGTTTATGGTTATAATTTAGGGTTTATAGGTTAGGGTTTAGTTTTTAGGGTAATATGGTGAGGATTTAGGTTTTAACCTATAAACCCTAAACCTTAAATTAAAACAACTATCCCTAAATTTTAACCCCTACACTTACACCCCTAAAGCCTATACCGTAAACAACTATCCCTAAATCGCTTGTGAAAATTTTCAGTTTCCACCGTCTGTGTATAAAATATTTATCCTTTTACTATTTGTCTATAATTAATCTTTTAATTTTTTATAAGTGTTTAATTAACGTATTCTTGGCTCTTCTTTTTTAGGAGTCTTATGTGGCCACTCTTATTATATCTGTTCAGAACCATTCTGACTACTTATATCTAATTTATTAGCGATAAGTTCAGATTTATTGTTATAAAAGTTCATTTGGTTAACTAGTAGTAATCGATATCCTTGAAGATTATTATTTCAAATAAATGTGTATTTCAATCAATCTACTAAAGAGATCTACTTATTTGATTAAGACCATTAACATTCTCAGGGAATTAATGCAGTATCAGAATCACTCTTTTTTTTCGAAAGAAAATATATGTTTATATTATGCACAAATGTTAGTATAAACTTTATATTCACATTGTCTTAGTTTTAGGGTTTAGAAATTTAGTTTAAGAGTTTAAGTGTATAAATTTTAAATTAGAGTGTGTGGTTAGAATTTAAGTTTTAGGGTTAAAATTTAGGGTTTATAGGTTAAAACTTTAATCCCTCACTATATTACCCTAAACTTAAACCCTAACCCCTAAATTCTAACAATAAATCATAAATTCTATCCCAAAACCCTAAATTCTAAACACTTACACTTAAATAAATAAAATCCTAGGCCCTAAATCAGATTTCTAAACCCTAAAATTAAGATGCTTGTGAAATTTTTTCATTTCCACCGCTACTGCATGAGATACTTTCCCTTATATTATCTAGTGCTAATTATTAAAGGGTAATTATTTCATGCACAAATGCAAGCACCTTAATTCTAGGGTTTAGGGTCTAATGTTTAGAGATTTTAGTGGACGAGTTTTAAATTTATGGAGTGTGGTTAGAATTTATAGTTTATAGGTTAAAACCTAAATCCCTAACCATATTACCCTAAGAGCTAAACCCTAAGCTCTAAACCTTAAATTCTGACTATAAACTTTAAATTCTAAACACATACATTTATACATTTAAACCTTAAAACTAAGACACGTGTAACATCTTTTGGTTTCTGTGCTGATGTATGAGATATTTTCTTATTATTAAATATTAAAATTCAAAACAGTAATAAATATTTGTTGACCAATCACAGCATAAGTGCAAAGTTTCAAATCCTAGGAATAATAGCAATAATTTGGTGAATTATGGAAATAAACAAGTAGAATGAATGAAGATGCCATAGCCGTCTCAAATCTTAACGTTGACTGTTAGTCTCTTTCCCAAAACTCTCACTATCGACTGACGGAAGCAAAGTACAGTAAACATAACCTCGTGAATTGACGTCCTTCATTTCCTCTAATTCCAATTATTACGTTTTCCATTTTTAAAGCATTTCCCATCTTCTTCCACCCCGCATTTCTTTCTCTGCTCTTTTGATTTATTTTTTTAATGGCTAATAATCTGTATTAATTTCCTTCTTATATGTATCATTCAGCTCCTCTGGTATGTTGGAATTTCTCTTTCTTTTGAATCAATGTGTTTGCTGCTTTTCTTGTATTCTTAGCTCTTGCTAATTTTCTCTCTGTAATGCCATTGTTTAAAGGAAAATTTGGGTTTTCTAATCTCAGCATTTTGTTGTTAATTCATTGCTTAATTTGATTTTTTTATTGGGGGGCCGGGGGGGGGGGGGGGTTAAATCTTGCTGATCTATTTGACTATTGGACTTATGGGCTGCAAATCTATTAGTTAGAACTGAAACTTACAAAATGTAGAAATATTTAAGCTATAATAAATCTGGGTACTGCATTTTGTCGCTAAATATCTAAACTTTATTATCATTTTCCATCCTATAATTGTTCATTACAGCAGGAAGCAGTCTTTTGGGGTTAAGAGATTGATCTACATTTGAGAAAATGGTTACATCTGAGCAAGAGCATGATTTTGTTAAGTGGGGTTTGCAACTATTCAATAGTGATCCCTATGCTAATTGTGGATATTGTGGGGTGCTAACTCAAGAAGATGGAGACTTCTACCCTGGAAGTAGTTTCAAGGAGGATCATTACTGCTCGGGAGAATGTTGCAATGTAGAAAATGATGAGGCTATTGCTCATACTCTTCAACTTCAAGAACTCTCAAAACTTGCAGTTGTGGGATCTCCAAGCCGAGGGGAGGAAGAAGAATTGCAATTACAATTGCAAGTGTCTGGTTATCCTCAAGATTGTGTCAATCAGTTTGTTGGGAACTTTGGTTCTGGTATAAGCAAATTTCTGAAGTTCCAGTTCAATGTTGGAAGTTGCTTATATGTCTTTTATTGTGTTGCATTTTCATGTTTATGTTTTGTGATTTGTAGGGCAAGGTTATGGTGAGGAAGAGCAAGATGATACTGCAACTTCCACTTCATGTTCTAGCCCTGAAGAGAAGTTGTTATGTGAGGAGGATAGGTCATATCCATTGGAGCTAACAGATGAGTTTGCTCTTGATGGTGAAGTGGGGAAAAGGCTGAATCAGATGGTTCCTGTTCCTGTAAGTGTGAATATGGTTTATATTCTTGATTATGGTATATAAAGTAGTGCTGTAGTTATGCTTTTAGATTTCTCTCTGGTTGTGTGTAGCATGTTCCAAGAATCAATGGGGAAATACCCTCGATTGATGAAGCAACTTTAGATCATCAAAGGCTACTAGAAAGGTTTGCATATTCTCATTCTTTCGTTGTCCCCTTTGACATATTTGTTGACTATATGGTTCTGGAAATTATTTTGCTATAACAGATTGGAAGTCTATAATTTAGTGGAGCTTAAAGTTGAAGGAGATGGTAATTGTCAGGTTAGCTTTAAAGCTAAGAGCATGGATAGTAACATCTATAGAGCTAGCATCCGTTTTAATGTTTTTCACACATATAGCATTGGCATAATTGAAGTTGTCTGGACTGTCATTACGCATACGCAAGTTTCATGCATCCATATAAAAGCATGGGCATCTGTTGATATTGGTTCCCTTCTAACAATTAATTTCCAGGATCTTGACTCCGTTGCTGGTTAAACTTTTGAATGTTATTATTGACATAAAATCTCGTACCTTCATGATGCTTTTAGGTCTTGAACTCTTGATTTATTTTTCCCTATGACTGTATGACATTCTTCCCAGTGCTCGTGGAAGCTAACTAATTGTTACTGCGGTGCTTAATGTAAATTATATAACCGATGTCTCATTAGTTTCATGATATTGCCAGTTCCGTGCTCTATCTGATCAATTTTATCGAACTCCTGAGCATCATGAGTTTGTGAGACAGCAAGTCGTAAATCAGGTTGGTTTCTGACATACAATAACAAAGTTTGGCCTTTTTGGCGTATAGTCTTTTGTTAATCATTGTGTGTTGCACGTAAAGTTCAATGTTTTAACTTTTCTTTTCTTGCTATGTCTTGCAAATTCAGCTTGAGTCTTGTCCAGATATATATGAGGGGTATCTTCCCATGGCATATGGTGATTATTTGGAGAAGATGTCCAAGTATTTGTCTGATCCTCCATGACTTAACCATTCATACTTTTTATTTTTATTTTTCTTGACTTTGCTTCTTCATCATATTGATGCTTATAGGAGTGGTGAATGGGGTGATCATGTCACTTTGCAGGCTGCTGCAGATTCGGTATGCTCCACCTATGGGTTTTTTTTGGTGATAGATTCCACACTTCCTCCCCTCCTCCCAATCCCTTAAAATTGTTGTTATATCGTTCAGTTTGTCTAACTTGCATCTCAATTTTCCATTGTCAATCATCCAACTAGTTTGTCTCCCTATGAACTATAGACATTCAAAAGATAAGTTGATGCTAATTTCTGTGTGCTGGTTTGTAGTTTACAATATAGGAAGAAGAATGTATTGGTTATTGCGATTTTGTTGAAAGATAATGCATGCTATTTTCTTTTTGCAGTATGGTGTTAAAATATTTGTCATAACATCTTTCAAGGACACTTGCTACATTGAGATTCTTCCAAATGTCCAAAGGTCGAACCGAGGTATATTTTCTATCACTCTTGCTTCTATGACTTTCATTTATATAATCCCTGAATAAGTTCTTTTTCTTGTTTATCATCAAAAATTCTTATTCAATTGGTGAAGGTGCAAGCTGTAGTTTTGTGGTATAGTTTGACCATTTAGGTTATGACTTATGATGATGGTTACTTGATCTGATATGATCTTTGTAGATTTTCTATCCTTCCTTTTCACCTAGTGTTTTTTTTAACAAATTCTAATTTTAATCCTAATTTTACCTAGAGGGGAGGGGAAGGGGGGATTCTGGGGAAGGAAGGGGTGCTCCTAGTGGGTCTAGAACCCATGACCTACGGGAATACGAGGGAACAAAGATGAGCAGATTGGCCAACCGGCCAAATGTGCTTGCTCTTCACCTAGTGGTTTTATGGAGAAGGAATATACACTTTAACTCAACTGTTATGATGTTTGGTGGATATCTTATCTCAACCTAATATTTTTGGTCTGATTTCTGCAGTTATTTTTTTGAGCTTTTGGGCAGAGGTGCACTACAATTCAATATATCCTTTTGGAGGTAAATACCGCCCTTGGAAATTATTTCTTATGTGTGCATTCTAGTCAGTGAATGTTAGAAGTGCACTGGTTTATTGTATTGAATGCAGCTGAGCCTGCCCTCTAAATTCTAAAGCTGCTTCGATTGTAGGTCAAGTTGACCTCTTTTAGTTGCGCAGCTTTGAGTCGACCAGTCGGTTTTTCTGTCTCTAAAACATTTTCACTCGGTATTTGATGGAAAGCTTACCTAGTGCATGAACTCAAGCCTTTTGATTACTGTTGTTTTCTCCCTAAACTAAACCAGCTTTGTTGGCTTTTGTGCATAAGTTGCAACGTCTCAATGCGGATTCTAGTCAAGGCATATGTGCTTCTAACCATAGGTTCTAGACAGGATGGGGCATTTAAGAAATGAAAAATGAAAGCCAAATTAGTAATAATGGAACTTGTGAATTAGTCCATTCCTCCTTTTTTCTGATAACTGGGAGAGGGGGCAATGTTTGAACCCTGGACAAGTGCCACTCAACCACTAGAACAGTGAGACTATCAGCAGTGAATTAGTCATTTCTGAAATCTGTGTATTGTTGAGCATATCATAAATACTTGATTTATATTGCTATCTTTATATTCAGATGTGCCTGCATTTGGGACTAAGAAGAAGAGAAGGTGGCGAATGTTTCGAAACAAGCATTTGGAGTCAGCTGATGAGTATCAATGAACCAATCCAGCATTGTTGCTTCTGCAAGAAAGCTAATATGTCTCACCACTTGATTTCTACTAATGTAAGGTTTATTCAATGTTGGTTTTAAGGATAGAAAGCAAAGTAAGGTCGTAGACGTCAACTTTGCTTGCTTCAATGCCCCACTTGAGATTGTAAATTTCTTGGATACAAACCTATCCCCATGTTTTTTCCCCAAATAAATATATATAATACAATAAGAGATCTACTTATAATAGTGTGAAACTTAGGGCTAGTTTAGCATTGTTTTTGAAAAGTGATTTTTAAAAGTGTTGTTAGAAAGAGATTTTGAAAAATAATTTTAAAAAGTCAGTTATAAGATTTTAGTGTTTGTCATTGCTGTCAAAAAGTGCTTTTAAGAAGATAAATGACCATTTTGGATATGAGCCCTGTTTGACAATTAGCGGATAGCTGATAGCGGATTACATTAGCTGATAGCTGATAGCTGATTGCATTAGCTGATTTGACTAGCGGATTGTATTTGCTGATTGTATAAAAGTGTTTGGTAAAATTAACTGATAACTGTTGGGTTGTGTGGAGCTCGATTCGATCAACCAATTATGCTCACCAAGTGGTGGAGAGGTGGATATTTGGGTGAAAGGGTTGTGGAAGCTAGAAAGATTAAAGACACAAAAATTTATAGTGGTTCGGCCTTCTAACAAGCACCTACATCCACTACCTTAGCTTCCCATTAAGGATTTCACAATCAATCCACTAATTGATTCGTCCCCTTTTCTAGGATTAGGAGGAAACCCTTACAACCGATCAAGCTTCTACCCAAGCCTTGATCAAAACCCTCTTTTACAAAGAGACAAATGAAAGCAAACTTAAACCCTCTAATAGGTGTTTGTTTGCACAATTAAGCACTCACCCAAAACCTAAAACACTTGAGCAAATTTGACAATTTTGGCTCACTAGTGTTTGTCTATACAAGAAATGACACTTTAAGCACTAAGACAATTTTTTGATCATTTGTTGATTGACAATTGAAGCATTAGTCTTCTCTTGATGCTTGGAGGTCCCTTTTATATTCCCAATTGAGTTTATAGCCGTTTAGGACCGTTGGGGTTGAAATAGAGTCGTTGGAGCCTTTAATTCCCTCCATAAATGCAGTTCTACAGCTCCCCGTTTCGAAACGCTCGAAGCCGTTTCGGAACACCCTCAATATAGAAAGAGCCGTTGCAGTTTGTCAGGGTACCCGTTTCGGAACACCCCCTTGCCGTTTCGGAACGCGTATCGGAACGCTCTAAGCCCGTATCGAAACGACCTGCATTTAAAAGTTAGTTGGGAAAGAGCCGTTGGGGTTTATGACCGTTGTGGTCAGTGCCACGTGGGCGTATCGAAACGGCCTAGCCTGTTTCGAAACGCTGGCCCCGTTTCGATACGAGTATCGAAACATTTTGGCAACTGGAGGCACCTGTTTCGAAACGCCCTAGGGTGTTTCGAAACACTTGGTCAGATTTGTGAAAATAGGCCTTTGAAAACATGAAAAACCTTTATGAAAAATTCCTTAAATAATATTTCAAGTTGTTTGGACTTTGGAAATGTTTTAAATACTTTTTAAATCAGTCCAAAAACATTTTTCAATTATTATATCAAAACATTAGTTCTACAATAACTGATAGCTGTTTGATTATTTAAACAAGCAAAATGACATATAGGGACATGGTTATATTCAATACTTGTTTGAATAATTTATCAGTTATGAATATTTTGTATCTAATAAATATTAATTAGATTTGTAAAAATTATTTTTAATATAAATTTCCTAAACATTTTTGAAAGATTTATATATTAATTTGTTATTTATATAATTATTAAAAAAATTATATGCACTTATAAATATGTGATAATAAAAAATAGAATTAACTTACAAATATCACCATATAAATTAGTAGTAACAACAAATAAGTCGAATATTTAATATGTTATTATTTATATTAAAAAATGTTATTAGTTAATTTAAGTTATTTGGAAATTTTTGGTAATTGTTAAGGGTAAAAGAGTCATTACAACTCTAATATCAAACCTCTAATATCAAAAAGCTCATATTAGGAGCTTTTTCAAAATTAGCTTTTTCACCCCAATCTGCTCTTTCAATCTGCTATTTACCAAATATCAATATTAGCGGATTTGACTAGTCAAACCTCTAATTATACCTCAAACCTCTAATTTTTGCCCAAACCGCTATTTACCAAACATGACCATGATATTGTACGTTATATATATATATATATTCAAATTCTCTAATGTTATAGTATATGAAATATGTAAACTTAATTTATTATAAAAATATTTTTATTAATAAATATATTTTTAACAATTATACGTGTCCCATGAAAATATAACAAATTTAAAATATTTTATTTAAAAAATTTGACATGAATAAATATATATCATTTTAAAATAAAAACATAATTGTTAATTATATAATTATATTTTCGTAAAGAATTCGAAATTTATAAATTATAACTCAACACAATAGTAAGTGAAGGTTAGAATTATAATTTGACTATCGAAATCACTTTTACAACCGTAAAAGCTAAAAATATTAGATTGCGTTTGGATTGAAAATCACTTTTCAAAAATAGATTTTTCTCTAAAAACTAGTTGTTTACCGTAGTTTTTAGCCTCAAACTAACTTTTGGAACCAAAAATTAGTTTGAAAACAATGCTAAATAAAGTCTTAGTATGATTAATGTTTTAACAATCGGATTATTATATTTCATATTCCATTCATGAAGACAAGACAATGTGCGTCAGGTTTTGAGTTGTGTAGAGATGCCTAACATTTGTTTTTATCTTATTAACAAAAATATACTGAAGTTGTTTAGTGAAGAGCAATTTGAGCAAAAATTAGAGATTTTAGGTATAATTAGAGGTTTGACCAATTAAATTCGTTAATATTGTTGTTTGGTGAATATCGGATTGAAAGAGTAGATTGGGGTAAAACCGCTAATTTTAAAAAAGCTCCTAATACGAGCTTTTTGAGATTAGAAGTTTGATATTAATGTTGTAAAGACTCTTTTACCTTTATCAGTTACCAAAAATCTCCAAATAACCTAAATTAAATATTTTGTATTTAAATTTATTAATTAATTAAATTATATTAAAATAATTATACAAATAATAAATTAATATATAAATCATTCGAATATGTTTAGAAAAGTTATATTAAAAATAATTTTTATAAAACTAATTAATGTTAATTAGATACAAAATATTGATAACTAATAAACTATTCAAACAAGTATTGAATATGATAATATCCTTATGTCATTTTGCTTGTTTAAATAATCTAACAACTATCAATTAATTTTATTAAACACTTTTATATAATCAGCTAATACAATCTGCTAGTCAAATCAGCTAATGTAATCAGCTATTGGCCTTGTTTGGTAAAGAGAGATTTGGACAAAAATTAGAGGCTTGAGGCATAATTAGAGGTTTGACCAGTCAGATCCGCTAATATTGTTGTTCGGTAAACAACGAATAGAAAGAGCAGATTGGGGTGAAACCGCTAATTTTGAAAAAACTCATAATATGAGTTTTTGAGATTAGAGGTTTGGTATTTGAGTTGTAAAGACTCTTTTGCCCTTACCAGTTACCAAAAATCTCAAAATAACCTAAATTAAATATTTTCTCACCCTATTTATAAGCTAATCCTATTTACTTTTTACTTTTTATTATCACATATTTATATGTGTATTTAAATTTATTAACTAATTATATTATATTAAAATAATTATATAAATAATAAATTAATATATAATTCATTTGAATATGTTTAGAAAAGTTATATTAAAAATAAATTTATAGATCTAATTAATAATAATTAGATACAAATTATTGATAACTAATAAACTATTCAAACAAGTATTGAATATAATAATGTCCTTATATGTCACTTTGTTTGTTTAAATAATCTAACAACTATCAGTTAATTTTACCAAACACTTTTATACAATAAGCTAATACAATCTGCTATTCAAATCAACTAATGCAATAAGCTATCAGCTAATGTAATCCGCTATTCGCTATCAGTTAATTGCCAAACAGAACTATTATCTATCCACTAATGTATGTAATCCGCTATCAGCTATCCGTTAATTGCTAAAATGGCTATATCTTATATTGATATGATAGAAATAGCGTGAGAATCCTTGATTGTTACGTATTTAATGGATCTATAAGTATTGATACGCACAAGTGTCGATAGTTCAATTATTTATACATGCTAATATATCTCATTACATTCGTATAAATATGTTGTTATGTAAATATAATTAAATTATTAATTTAGTTTAATAACTATTTGGTTATTATAAATTGTTTTTAATGTAATTATAAAAAAAGTAGTTGAGGTAAAATTTAGGGTAAACTATACCAATGATCACTGAATTATGGGGTTGATATTGATTTGACTACTATATTTTCAATTGTGTTAAATATACCACACAACTATTTAATTGGTTCCAATGTAGCCACTTGTCGTTAAAAAACAAAAAAGTTAACGGGATTGTTAAAATAATTGGTATAATTACACATTTAGTCCCCTTTATTTATACAATCGTTCAATTTAGTCCTAATTTTAATCTAATAAAATAAATTAATTATTCAATTAGGTGGTTTATTTGAAGGATTTATCTATTTTTATTAGATTTATTTTTCTTCCTCAATCAGGTGGTGACCTGTCACCACCAATTGGAGTAAGAAAAATGATATAATGGAAGCTAGCCCCAAGGGGAATTAAACCTAGGTCATCAGGAAAAGAAATCAACACTCTTGCCACTAGGCTAAACATGTTTCTAGTATATGAAATACCAAATATAATATATGTGATATATGTGTTATCAGATTGGAGATATAGGATCTGCAAACAAAATAAAAATCCTAATGCAGCTATAAATGACACCACTGAAAAAAATAATAATGACATAAGTGGCTGAAAATAAGACTTAAAAGTGCATAAGATTTTCATTAAGAAGAATGAGCACTACCCAAAGATAAACCTTGTGAACTTCTTTGATGAATCACTGCAACACTTACCTGCAATAAATATTTTTCCAATGAATTCCACCACGCTGTTGTCATCTATCCAGAGGTATACCCAGACACAGATCTGAAGTCAAAACTTAAATTTTAACTTTAATAGTACATTTAAGTATGTGTTAGAGATATAGTGGCAGTAAACTTGGAGATAAAAAAAAATTGACAGACAAATAAGTTAGCATTTATAATTATTTCCTTCACACATTAACCTGGTATTAATGACTGTAATTTACAAAGTAAGCAGCACAAGAGAAGGCAAGTTGGAGCGCACCTGTATAATGTAAATAACAACATTGATTGACACATAAAAAATTATGAGTTTATCCGTTGGTAAGCTTCTTGCATGCTCATAATGGCAAGGTAAAATGTCACTGTTTCTGATGGACAAGCCAAATTTGACGCATCATTTCACAAAAAACAATTGAGAAAATGTTCTTGCCTGATGGTGAATTTCCGCCCAAAACAGGACAAGTAATGTGTACGTGGAGAAAAATAGAAGTCTCAGAAGATCCAACAGTATAAATGTGAGTACCTAGTTTAAGAAGTTACAGCTCACATTAGTACAAACCCATGTCTCAATTAAGAGCATAACAACTTGTTGGTTATATAGTCCTTATTCTCTCAAAATAGCATCCTCCACTTTCCCCTTATCCAACCCAAGAAATATTACTTTATATGAGAAACTCAAACAACAAAGACCTAGATTGTAAAGCGAAAAGAGTGGAATGAATTTGCTTACCATGCCCAAATATGAAATGTAATCTTATCAGTTATCACATTTCAAACGCAATGTAAGCTTTGTTTCAGACAAGAAATAAATTACGCAAACTAATATCTTTCGATCCTATAGCAAACTAACCTTGGGATGCAATACAAATACTTGTTTGTGAAATCCAAACACAATTGCATGCACTGCAACAAGTACAAAGTTCACAATCAAATAATCAAACTAAAACTCTAAATTCTAACAATAATGTAATAGAAAACAGTATATATTTTTTGAGGACTTTGAATATCACCTCCATTAACAATGAAGTTCATAAGATGGAAAACTTTCTGTGTCGTCCAACTATATTTGGGCACTCTCAATTCAATCCTTATCAATTGTATCTGCACATTACAAACACCAAATATTACATACAAACTCAATTTTTTGTTTTGTTTGCAGATCCTATATCTCCAATCGGATAACACATATACCACATATAATATATTTGGTATTCCATATGTCAGAAACACGCTTAGCCTAGTGGCAAGAGTGTTGCTTTCTTTCCCTAATGACCCAAGTTTGATTTCCCTTGGGGTCAGCTTCTACTATTTCATTTTTCTTACTCCAATTGGTGGTGACACGTGCCGCCACTTGATTGGGGAAGGAAAATAAATTTAATAAATCTAATAAAAATAGATAAATTCCTCAAATAAGGTGGTGACACGTGTCACCACCTAATTGAATAATTAATTTATTTTATTAGATTAAAATTAGGACTAAATTGAATGATTGTATAAATAAAGAGGACTAAATGTGTAATTATACTAACTTTTTCGTTTTTTAACGGCATGTGGCTACATTGGAACCAATTAAATAGTTATGTGGTATATTTTACACAATTAAAAATATAGTGGTCAAATCGACACCAACCCCATAGTTCGGTGGTCATTAGTATAGTTTACCCTAAATTTTAAAGGCTAATGGGTATTATAAGTTCTTGAAATTTTGTAAAAAATTAATTAAGGAAATTTTTTTGCACCCAAATAAGTTTTCGTCACCCTTTTGAACAACGTTGTTGACTGTTAAACCTTACAATTTTTTGGATCAATTGGAGTAATGTGCTGTGGTACAGAGTTGTCACTTAGAATTTTTAAAATTTTATTTTATTTTAAAATTTCTTTAAAAGTTTGAAAAAAAAATTATAAAAATAGTTTTCTAAAAAACCTGTAAATGTTACATGACAGAACTGTATTATGTCACGCGGTAGTAATATCTCAAGAAAAAACGTAAAAATTGAAGATCAAAATTTGTTAAAAGGCTTAATTGATCAAAATTATAGATCCATAAAGCTTAATTAGGTGAAAAAAAATTAAGAGTGATTTTTTTCCAAAAGCTTAAGGGTTTATGATATATTAAGCCAAATTTAAAATATTAAAATTGTGTATCAATTATTATATACCGATAAATATCAATACAAGTCGAAACATATCAAATCAAATTGAAACAATCAAAATACAACAAAATTTTGGTTGAAAATCCATGAACATGGATAAAAGATGGAGGGTGCCTCATCAAATTTATTCATTTTCTTATCGTTTTTCTCTTTTTATGAAAAATTATTAGATATATAAGTTGTGCAAATATATATATATTATAATTCTAAGATTTGATTTAAGATTTAAATTTTAAAATTTTATTTTAGTGTTTAGTATTTATGATTACGAATTTATATTTTAAATTTTATAATTTACGAAAAATTTATATTCTAATGTTTAGTGTTTAAGAAAGCCAAATAAAATGAAAGATATACTTAATATGGTGTAAAATTTAGTATGATTAATGTTTTAACAATCGGATTGTTATGTTTTAGGATAGTTCTTTTACGCTCGATGAGTAACGACGAGCACCACTATTGACGAGCACCAATGAGCACTGATAGATTATTTTATAAAATTTTTAAATCTAAAGTATTTTATGCGTAATTATATTTAAAAAAATAATTAAAAGTGTAATTTAATTAAAGTATTTTTTAATTTTAAATATTATTAATCAAAATAAACTATCAGTAAATAAAAAAATCCTAGGTTTTTTTTTCTTTGAAATTAACCCAATTGCCGCCGCACCCACTGCCAACCGCCGCCGTCGCCGACAACCTTTGCCGCCGCCGACAGCCACTGCCACTGTCGTTAACAGCCACCGCCAGTCCTAATCCTTCGTTGCAATTAGGTAATTTATCCCCAAATTTTGAAACCCCAATTATCTTAAATTTAATTCAATTTAAGTATTTTTCACTCAATTTATCCTCAAATCCCAAAATCAGTTGCAGCAATCCAATTTTGTTGATTGATTCACAAAATAATGGCCGATTCGAACCCCCAAAAAGTGCAGTTCGTCGCGCGTACCGGTACACGGGGGCTAACTGTACCGGTACGCTAGACGTATCTGTACAATTTTTGGTCACTGGAATTTTTTGTTTTGCTAGCGTACCGGTACGCTTGGAATTTTTGGTCGCATGCTTTTTGAGGTTTTTGTTTTACCTTTTTCTTAAGTTTCATTAGATTTAATTTTGCTTTCATTTACTTGTATTAAATTGTAGGTTTTTTTCGAGATGGTTGATATCGAAGAAATCGAAGATATTGAAGATCTAGAAAAAATTGAAGCTATGGAGTTCGAGCCCTATATCGAGGATATAGAACATGGACTTAATTCTGAAGAAGAACCTTGACTATTTCATCGACACAAGTAATATAGTGATACGAAGTATCGAATATCGTCTCCATATGGACTGTAAATACTTCTAACTTTAAAACTCCGCACAAGAAACAAGATAGATTTAATAAAGTGTTTTGAGAATTATTTAAGATAAAATAAAATAGAGGAGGAAATCAGATTGATAAAGTAGGCTAGTATTGATTTGTTCCGTAGCGCAGGTATTGCACTTTTCAGAGGACTTCTGTTGCTTATGTCGTAGAACCTGTCGCGGCAGAGGTCTGTTGTTGTGGCAGTAATCAATAGCTTCGTTACTTCAAGTTCGGCAAGAACCCATGGTGTGACTTGTCCTATCCCTAGGTCCAAGTTCTGTCGGCGAACACGTCTTGGATGATACCTCCCGTCGTGAATAGAAGGATGAACACCGATGTTTGTGAATTCTTTTTTTAGCTGCTTAACCTTGTACTTATCCCTAGGCCAAGATAGTTTAACCATAAACCGAAAAACTGTATTTACTCTTTTCTTATACTTAACTCTCCCGATATTAAGTAAATAGATAACCTCACAATGCTCTCCCGATACCCTTATGAGATGTTGAAACCAGAGTAAATAAACTTGAAGTTTTATTGATTGAACAGAAAAATCTAAGAAATAGTATAACCCTTACAACTACTTTACAAGATCAACCCTTAGCCCCGGGGAAAATTTAGAACATGATGAAGAAGAAAACATCTAGGGTTTATGATGGAAGACGGCTAGGAGCTAGATGTCCCTTCCCTTGTCGAAATACAAGCATATATATATATATATATATATAGGCTTTAGGTGTAAGCTTTCTTAAGGGCCAAGAATACTAGTTTGAATTAAAGTACAATTTATTTAAAGACTAAACTTCTGAATTAACATCCCTTAGTTCGCCCTATCTTCTTGCTTTGACTTTCTCCTCAAACTTTAGGCAAGGCCTTCCTTGTGCTTCTGGGCTCCAAAAATTATGCGAGTGGTCTACAAAAATCAGACTTGAAATCCTCTATCAGTCGAACTCAACTTCGCATTTTCCATCTCTTTTGTCTTCACTGTCGCCACTTTTGTCACAACAACTGTCACGACAGTGATGTATGATGCAGTTTTCTTTAACCCTTCACTCTAGCTCTGCGGTTATCTTCTGTTCCTCTGCTGCCCTGGATGCTGCCACAACAGGTACCTGCAAGAATTGACCGAAATCAGCAGTATCTATACAAAATTATCTATCTGTGATGTTTATGCAAATTCTATCCTAAAATGCAACTAAACATGCTTGAGTACATCAATAATATGGATAAATGAGGGTTAAAATATAGAACATTTATGCACTCAACACACCCCAAATTCAAGTTATTGCTTGTCCTCAAGAAAATGCAATCTAACTAAGAATGAAACTTTTTTTTTGCTTTGGCTTAACTCAATGAACAACCATCACCTACATCACTTTCCACCATCAAGATCAATACATTTTTAGATGTTTATGGACTTATCCGGAGCAATGTTATAACTCTCGTGCGAGTGTGTGCAGGTTTTTTGAACAAATATGATCTTAGACTTTTTAGCAACCAAAATAGTTACTCAACTCACTTGAGTTTTACTTTAAAATAAATACTTCTTAACTAGAGCCAATTTTCGGGCACCTCTAGTTTTCTTCCTAGAGCCAGTGTTAGGCACCTCTAGGAGTACCTCTAGTTATCTTCCTAGAGCCAGTGTTAGGCACCTTTAGAAGTACCTCTAGTTATCTTCCTAGAGCCAATGTTAGGCACCTCTAGTTATCTTCCTAGAGCCAATGTTAGGCACCTCTAGGAGTACCTCTAGTTATCTTCCTAGAGCCAGTGTTAGGCACCTCTAGGAGTAAACTGAGTCTAATTTTTTTTAACTCAAGTGGCTAAGCTTCATATTCTAAGTTTACTAACAGAAGTCTTAACATCATATAAGTCACAAAGGTGTTTTAAGAGTTCAGAGCTATAATAAGGCTCTAAGTACTTCCTAAAACATTCTAAATCCACTGTCACGACAGTGAAGGCCGCGACTGTAATCACTAATTTTGTCTGGACCTTGAACTCCTTTAGTTTCATCAATATGGGCTTATTGGGCTGTTACGAGTTTTAAAAAGTAAAAAAGAAAAAGAAAAAAAAGAAGGGAAAATGTATATATGTGTCACCATACCATCACTATTAGTAGTATTATTCACATTAGATATAGGTGTGTTGGTTCATAATAATGTGTGAGTGTGGACATGGTTATTAGTAGCATTATTGTATTATTAAAAAACCCCCTAAACATTACTAATATATTTTTATTGTTAATGACAATTATATCTTATATTGTCATATTATTTTTATTATTACTATCAAATTATTATCAATAACATTTGTTATTTCTGTTAGTAGTTTGTTTTTATTATTATTATAATTATTATTGATAGTAATTATTATTATTATTATTGTTATATTTATCATTCATTGTTATTAATTATTATTTATTATTGATAGTAATTATTATTATTATTAATGATATTAATTATCATTCATGTGCACAAATAAAGATCATAAACAAAAGAGCCAATTTCAGATTAAAAATAAGAGTCCAAAATTAATAACAGTCCAAGTATACATAGGGCCCAAACAGCCCGTAAGCCCAAATAATAAAAAAACCCTAATGACTGTTTCTGTTATGCGCAGCCAAATCTGCACCATTGGATCTGGATGATGATCGTACGGTCCAGATCGACCCGGGTAGGAGAAACCCTAGGGGAAGAGCCTTTTCAGTCTCGCGTCGCACCAGCTCCTAGCCGTCGGATTAGGGACACTATCAACGGTCCATATCGACTTCAAGGAGAAACCCTAGAGGCTCGGTACTCTTCCAAGCGCTGCATCTGTTCCCGACCGTTAGATCGAGAGGAGATCTAACGGTCCCAGATCACCAAGAGAAGCCTCCAGAACTCCCATGCGCGCGTGCTGGAATGTGTCCGTCCTTTCGACGACACTGTCCGACGCGCCCACGCCGTTTGCCATCTCCACCAGCCGTGTCTCTCCCGATTAGGCGAAACCGGCAACACCAGAACACAAGTCAGAATCTTCAGAAGCCCAAAACAGCAAAAAAAAAACAATAAAGCGAAGGCATTTAATCAAAGCAAAAAGGACGGCAGAGGAGAAGTCAACTCTTTTTGTCTTTCTTTCAAATGTAATCCGGATTTAAAATCCGAGAATGAACCAATGTAAAGGGAGCTTTTTTTACAGAGAGAAATCAATAGAAAGAAACCTTCTGAGGTAGTTTTTTTCTTTTTCGATTTCATTTGCATGCAAACCAAAAATAAATCCAAAAAAATAGTAAAAAGAAAAAAGGTTTTGATTTTACCTTTCGAAAGCTTTACCATTAGAGGCTTCTTCTCCCCTGTGTCGCTTCGTCTTCTCGTCACCGATAAGCCAACGCGCCTTGATAAGGCCGTAAACAATGAGGTGACGGTGAAACGAGTGGTCAGGATTCCCGCTTTCAACATAAAAAGGTTTGTTTTTTTGGGTATCGGTTCTCTAGAGTGTCGAAAGGAGGATTTTCTTTTTTATTTCAGTTCTGGGAGGTATTTCAGGGAGGGTGTAAGTTTAGTTTAGGTTTCTTTTTGGGCTCAGACGAAGTTTCCGTCGGAGCCGGGCAGCCGGTGAACGGAAGGGCTCGGGAAAGGGATGCTGGTTTCGTAAAGAAAAGAGGGGAAAGGAGAGGGATAAGCGGCGCCGTTGTTTTTTGGTCTAGGGTTTTAAAAATCGGGTTAAGATTGAATATATATGAGGGCTTTTAGTTTAATGTGGTTGAGGCCACCAAACTCTTTAAAACTCACGCCCGCGATCCCTGTTGTCCTTCGACTTGTTCGATTTCGCCCTTCCTTCTTTCGATTTAATTAAACCCTCATGGGGAAATCTCTCTTTCAGTCCCTATATGTTTATATCTTCTTTTAATTTCATCTCGTCTTAATTAATTGGCTCATTCCCGTTTTGGTCTAATCCCGTTCGAACCCCTAAATCTTCTTTTATTTTTCAATTGTCGTCCCAAAGTCAGTAGTTTATTTACAGAATCAGTCCTGTATTTTGCGCACATTTAAATTTTAACCTGCTTGTTGCCCATATCGTTTTGATCTTTTTTTTGTTGGTTTGGATGAGAGCATTTTTGGTATGTGTATTAATTCCGTATCATGGTACACATCATTTGATGTTATTACGTGATAATGAATGAACATACGCATGACATAGTTTTCATGTAGCTTTGATCGCGTATTATGATTTTGTAAAGCGATACGTCTTTACATGTGTTTTACATGATTTCGTGCATGATTTTTGTTAACTATATAAATTTCATAGAATTTTGAATTTCGCACATTTACCTCCTTTTTACGAATATCGGTTATGTTGTCAATGTCACCATATGTTTTTTTTAGCTATGTGTATGTGCCTTTTATTTAATCATGCGATTTAGTTGTGCCGTTTATGAATTTTTAAGTTGCATCTCGAATTTATAAATTGCAATGCGAGCGTCTTTTTATTCGGGAACGAACGAGGCCAGTACCAGTCGTAGTGGTGGTGGTTCAGACGTTCTCTCTCAAATATTAAGGCTTTTAAAATTCACTCGCTCGTATAACCAAATTTCGATACGATTCGTCACTTTAATTCACAAAATTTAATATTAATTAAGCGGTAATATTTTTGGTACCGATTTTCGGGCACGACGGGGGTGCTCATCCTTCCTCGCGTGTAACCGACTCCCGAACCCATTTTCAAAAGAAAGAATCTCTGGTTTTATTTCGGTGTCCGGTCTACCATTTTTAAATGGCCGGTGGCGACTCCTCTATTTTTTATACAAATCTGACTAAATTTTCAAAACCCAAATTAAAACCCGGTCCGTCCGAGCGACACCCGAGGTACTTGTATTTTTTGAAATTTTTTTAGTCGCAACAGATGGCGACTCTGCTGGGGATAAAAATTTGTTTTCAAAAACAAAAAAGAGAGTCAAGCCAAAGAAAAACTTTACCGCTCAATTAATATTAGAAGTTGCGAATTAAAGTGGCCAAGTCGATCGATATTTGTTTATAAGTGCGAGTTTATTTTAAACGCATTTAAAATTGGCATTTAAACCCGTCTGTTTAAGTGGGGGGAAAACGCTAGTGCTTTCGTGGGGATATTGTTCCTCCGTATGGGCCTAGCAAGTACCTTCGGGGCTCGAATACCCTATATCTTCGTGAGAATATCGTTTCTCCGTACAGATATAGCTAAAGGGTCCCCTTGAATTGAACTCGGTTGAGAGGAGCCTATAATGGGTGATGACCGGGGGCCTTGCTACCCTTAGAAGGGGACAACGAGGACAGTTCGAGTACCTCCTAGAACCAAAACTGCATGTAGAGAACTAGAAAGCCCACCCCTTTAGAGCCACGCGGACAACCTAGGTTTATTAGACGGGATAAGTAGGGTTGCTTGCTTTCATGCTTGCCTTTTTCTTATCATGTTTATCTAACACTAACGATTTTTCTTATGATCTTTTTGTATTTATTCTCGCATGCATTTCATGATATAAAGGTGTTGAGCCAAGGTGGTTTTACCCGATCAAGGGCTATCATTATGGATGGGAGGTTGCTAGAAGAGATGATGTCAATTAGCGAGTCCGACATTGGTCAGAGTTGAATTAGAAGGGATAAAGGGGCAGTTTACCGAGCAAACGCACAGTGTCGGGTCATTTAATACCCACCATCGAAGAAGGCACAACTTTACTCCACCCCAAGGAAGTCAAGCAAGATCGGATCTACTCCGAAGATCTAAAGTCATGAAACTACCCGACCGAGTACAAAGAGGCGGCCGGAAAGAACATGGCGATCGGAAAGGGCATGGATTAGGTCAAGAGATGGATTCAGCTTCGAGGAAATAGCTTGTTTTCCAGGACTTGATACCAGCAGTTTTAGAGGGTCTTGAATTGCTAGAGAAGAAAGAAAATCCAGCCCCAGCATTTTTGCCGAAGTTTTCATTTCCTTGAACATGATTAGGGGGCAATAAGAGTACCCGTAGGACTTTTGCTATGACTATCTTGTAACAAGGAGCCTCTTTTACGTTCAAATGAAAGTTGACCTAAGGGAATCACCTATATGACCAACACCTTTGACTTGCATACATTTGTAGCATTTGTTTCATCTATCATTTCAAAGCAGCATTAAAATTGTCAGTCATGCACCCATCTCATGAGCATGCATCTGTTGATTCGAGTCCATAATACATCCATCATTGGACATTAAAATTTGCTTAAGGCATTTCATCGCACCATTAATAATTGGGGAAAACGTTCACGTCAGAGAAAGAGAGAGAGAAAGAGAATGGACGAAGGAACGATTTCTAGCCAATACAGCTTCATAAACATGAATGGCCTAGTGGCTAGGATGGATAAGCTCGAACAACTTCGAGAACATTTGGTTCACAATCAAAGGGAGATAATATCGTATATGAGGAGAATAAAACCTTTACAAAAATCCAATTTTCGTTATTGGTGAAAACTGATTGTACCTAAGGGAATGGTACAACTAGCCCGGAGCAAACGACTACCGGTAAAGGCAATTCAAACCCGTTGATCCCTGTGCATTTGGGAAAAATGCAAGTCTCGATTCAAGAAAAGTGAATTGAAGACATTACATCACTTCATGAAAGAAGAAGCGATGTTTAGGCAAGTCCGACAGAAATGTTGGCACAACGTGCTTAAATACGGTGAAGTTTAAGACAATGGATAATTCAAATGTCCATCGAAAAACCATTTTCACGAATGGTCAAAGGAAAATAAATCCTTTGCAAAAATCCAATTCTCATTATTGGTGAAAACTGATTGTACCCAGGGGAATGGTACAACTAGCCCGGAGCAAACGGCTACCGATAAAGGCAATTCAAATCCGTTGATCCCTGTGCATTTGGGAAAAATGCAAAAGGAATAAGCTAAGCTGTAGATTTTTCAAATAAAGAGTATAGTTATCATAACGAAATTTTCATTTTGCTATTTAAAAAAATATTCTGGTATTCCTTAATTCTTTAAACATTTCATAAGTTTACTCTTGTTTTCCAGTTACACATGTATATACTTTTTTGAGATTAACTTTAATTCAATTCAAAAAGAATTTTTTTTATTTTTCTAAAAGACCGAATGTTGTGAGGACGCTATAAATATGAAAACCCTATGCTCTACTTAGGCCAAGGGAGGAATGACAATGAGTGTTCAGGAATAATGGGCCACTCCCATTGAGTGAATTTTCCCTCTCGGGCATTGTTGTTCAAGGCCTTTGAATGAAGTGATAACCCTAAAACTTCTACCACATGAAGACCAATTTTGATATCCGTGTATGGGAGGACATTTGACATTCCTTCAATTCCATTCACATGGAAAGAAAATAAAAAAAAACCCATTGGTGTCCCCGTTTGAGCCTTTTAAATTTTTTTCTTCTGATCGAACCCAAACCAAGGATCACCCCTACACCGGGGGCAAATGAGAATAGAAGTCTATGGACAAGTAAATGACATGGGATCATGATTGTGCTATGAAGACGAGGCCTTGTGAATTAAGGGGCATTAAAAGAGAACAGATTCATTGGATACACTTTCAATTTGAGCAGCCAAAAACATCAAAAGGAAACAACGAAAGAAAAGTCGATTCTCAAAGAAATACCCAAATCAAGTCAAAAGTTACCGACATAAAAGTTGAAGAAATCAAAAGCAAAGGCACTAAAGTGAGAAGTGCAATTTTGAAAAAGAGAAAGAAGTGGGCAAAGAAAAGGGACAAGAGGATTCCCTATCCAAATGAATCTCTGCTTAGATGAGCCTCGAAAGATTGTTCACCTTTGAGCAAGAGCCTGCACCAATACAATGCGAAGGTGCAAATGGATCCGAAACTACACTTGATGAAAGGAAATGAACTCTAGGGTGAAAACCCCAAAAAGGGGGCAGTCTAGAGCGATCCAAAGAAATAAGAAAAGAGATAGCATTTCATCGGAGCATAATCGAGAGACTTCCCGTTGGAAAAATTGATCCTTGGTTTCACCACCCATAAACACTTGTTTGAGCCTATTTACCTTTTCTTTCGTAGCCGTGAGCCTTAGCCTACATTACAAACCTCAAAAGACCATTTGGACCATACGTGAACGGATGGATGAATTTGTCTTCAGATCACATCCCGCCTATCTGGGTTAACCTTTCTTCAAGGACTGCCACACTTCTAATGCATGATTGAGATCAGAAAAGAGGGAAGGATGAGGCAAGGTGAGTTATTAAGGTAAAGAGAGCCACCTTCAAATTGGGTAGAAACTAAGTATGGGAGTCGCTCCTCTCGGAAGCCTAATAGCCCAGAAAGGATTTCATGTGTGTATCCCTGCAACGTTCGAAAAATGTCACTCAGGTTGACCTTTTTTCAAAAACCCAAAACTTGATTTTCTTAAATATCACTTGTCTTGTTTCTTTAATATATATATATATATATATATATATATATATATATATATATATATATATATATATATATATATATATATATATATATACATAATGAATTTATTTTTATCATTTTCATAAGTCTCCTACATTGGAATGAACAAGCGGACTGACCGTGGCTCGAGGTAAAGCCATCAGTACCCGAGAGGGGCATCATTGTCCGTGGGGTAACAAGGGTTTTGTACATAAGAGTTTGAATTAGAATGGATGAAAGATAGCACAAGGTTAGAAAAAGTGTAGATGAAGTTTCTAAATACGACCAAAGTCACTCGACTCGAATATTTGAACGAAGAACGAGGGGCAGAAGTTTGGGGGCCAGTTTTGTTAAGACACAAGATTAATGGATGGTTGTAGTCCCAAGACAACGACCACTAACCCTAAGAAATGAAGACAAACTAAATCCATGCATCTTTGCATTCTCGTAAACACATGCATCTTTACATCCAGAAATATGGTCATGCATCATCGATAGCTAGATATCACCCATGCTAGGAGCATGCTAAATCATATCATAGCATTTTGTTTTCTCTAAACAAATATTTGAAGATTGGTAAAAGAATAGATCTACAGCTTCACGAGAGGAGAAGCGGATCTCACAAGAATCAAGAGTCCTTTGACTTGCGTAATTCGGATTTCTAAAATCCTTCTAACCCCCGGTTTTAATCTTCCAGATGGTTTTCTTAAAATTCGATTTTATCCTTCCAAAAGGTTGTTTTTCTTAAAACTCAAATTTCTCAATTTTTATCCTTCCGAAAGGTCGTTTTTCTCAAAACTCAAATTTCTCAATTTTTATCCTTCCAAAAGGTCGTTTTCCTCAAAACTCGATTTCTCAATTTTTATCCTTCCAAAAGGTCGTTTTCCTCAAAACTTAATTTCTCAATTTCATCCTTCCAAAAGGATGTTTTCCTCAAAACCCAATTTCTCAATTTCATCCTTCTCAAAGGATATTTTTCTTAAAAGTCAAAATTTCACAATTTTTATCCTTCCAAAAAGATGTTTTTCCTCAAAACTATATCCTTCCTAAAGGATATTTTTCTTAAAAAAGATCAAAATTTCTTAATTTTATCCCTTTACATAGATTTTTGAAAGACAACTTGAATACCTCTCGGGACGAAGAGAAAACGATAAAGCAAGAACTAAAAGGATTTCAGGCGAAGCCTTTCAAGCCGCCGCTCCAGAATGTCAGGCGAAGTCTTCATATTCGCCACTCAAGGATTTCAAATGAAAGCTTTCAAGCTTACCGACAGATTTCAAGATAAAGGATCCTACAGAGAAAG
The DNA here is from genome assembly GCA_958450335.1 of Hibiscus tridactylites. Lineage (NCBI taxonomy): Eukaryota > Viridiplantae > Streptophyta > Magnoliopsida > Malvales > Malvaceae > Hibiscus > Hibiscus tridactylites. Next base: position 41,584,383 of record OY288292.1, read on the forward strand.
GGTCCAAACAAGCTCTATAAAGGAGGAACTCGTAACTTCAGTATCTCGAAGGTGGAGGGTCCTACGGAGAGGGGACTTGTAGATCATTGATTCTAGAGAGGAGTTCTATAGAGAAAGAACTACTACTCAAAGAGTACGCTATGGAAGATGAGTTTAGTGGAGAAAAAACTCAGAATCCTAAGGCTTCAAGATCTCAAAAGCGGAGGGTCTTATAGAGAAAGGACTTAGAGATCTTTAATTTCAGAAATACGAGGACGAGAGTTCTATATAGAAAGAACTGCCACTCGAAGAACACGCCAAGGGAATGAGTTCTATAGAGAGAGAACTCATATTCTTAAGGCTTCAAAGAGAAAATTACTTGGTGTAGCGCGTTGCAGCTCCAGGAGAGTAAATCGTCCAACAGGGAAGTTGGACATATATAGTTATAACCAGTTTGCTTTACGACCATGTAGGGAAAACAAATCCACTCGGACGCCCAAGTTCGCCTTTCGGCCGCGAAGAGGAGGCAAAAGTATTTGGAGTTTCAGCTTTCTTTTTGACCGCGAAATGGACAACTTGCTTTTAGACCGCGAAGGGAAGGCAAAGTTGTTTGGATGACTAGCTTGTTCTTACGGAAAAGAGAGGACAAAGATATTTGGAATCTGCTCATCTATTTGGGAACTTGGAGAATAGAACTCGCCTATCCGTTCGGGCACTTGGAGAATGGAAATCTGAAGAAAAAAAAGAAAAGAAAAAAAATCTAAAAAAACTCTCTGTCTATCTATTCGGGGCATCTAGGGGAGAATTCATGATCAAAAGCGTTGGGAAGAGGAGTTATTTGGAATCGTGTGGCCGCATCGGGAACGAACCGTCCAACAGGGAAGTAGGACAAAATTAGTGCTTATAGTCTTTGCTTTATTCTTGTTCCACAAGTATAAGCAAAGAGGGGCCGCTGTAATCACTAATTTTTTCCGGACCTTGAACTCCTTTAGTTTCATCAATATGGGCTTATTGGGCTGTTACGAGTTTTAAAAAGTAAAAAAGAAAAAGGAAAAAAAGAAAAAAGAAGGGAAAATGTATATATGTGTCACCATACCATCACTATTAGTAGTATTATTCACATTAGATATAGGTGTGTTGGTTCATAATAATGTGTGAGTGTGGACATGGTTATTAGCAGCATTATTGTATTATTAAAAAAACCCCTAAACATTACTAATATATTTTTATTGTTAATGACAATTATATCTTATATTGTCATATTATTTTTATTATTACTATCAAATTATTACCAATAACATTTGTTATTTCTGTTAGTAGTTTGTTTTTATTATTATTATAATTATTATTGATAGTAATTATTATCATTATTATTGTTATATTTATCATTCATTGTTATTAATTATTATTTATTATTGATAGTAATTATTATTATTATTATTAATGATATTAATTATCATTCATGTGCACAAATAAAGATCATAAACAAAAGAGCCCATTTCTGATTAAAAATAAGAGTCCAAAATTAATAACAGTCCAAATATACATAGGGCCCAAACAACCCGTAAGCCCAAATAATAAAAAAAACCCTAATGACTGTCTCTGTTATGCGCAGCCAAATCTGCACCATTGGATCTGGCTGATGATCGTACGGTCCAGATCGACCCGGGTAGGAGAAACCCTAGGGGAAGAGCCTCTTCAGTCTCGCGCCGCACCAACTCCTAGCCGTCAGATTAGGGACACTATCAACGGTCCAAATCGACTTCAAGGAGAAACCCTAGAGGCTCGGTACTCTTCCAAGCGCCGCATCTGTTCCCGACCGTTAGATCGAGAGGAGATCTCACGGTCCCAGATCACCAAGAGAAGCCTCCAGAACTCACACGCGCGCGTGCTGGAATGTGTCCGTCCTGTTGACGACACTGTCCGACGCGCCCACGCCGTTTGCCATCTCCACCAGCCGTGTCTCTCTCGATTAGGCGAAACCGGCAACACCAGAACACAAGTCATAATCTTCAGAAGCCCAAAACAGCAAAAAAAAACAATAAAGCGAAGGCATAATCAAAGCAAAAAGGACAGCAGAGGAGAAGTCAACCCTTTTTGTCTTTCTTTCAAATGTAATCCGGATATAAAATCCGAGAATGAACCAATGTAAAGGGAGCTTTTTTTTACAGAGAGAAATCAATAGAAAGAAACCTTCTGAGGTAGTTTTTTTCTTTTTCGATTTCATTTGCATGCAAACCAAAAATAAATCCAAAAAAATAATAAAAAGAAAAAAGGTTTTGATTTTACCTTTCGAAAGCTTTACCTTCGGAGGCTTCTTCTCCCCTGTGTCGCTTCGTCTTCTCGTCACCGATAAGCCAACGCGCCTTGATAAGGCCGTAAACGGTGAGGTGACGGTGAAACGAGTGGTCAGGATTCCCGCTTTCAGCATAAAAAGGTTTGTTTTTTTGGGCCTCGACTCTCTAGAGTGTCGAAAGGAGGATTTTCTTTTTTATTTCGGTTCTGGGAGGTATTTTAGGGAGGGTGTAAGTTTAGTTTAGGTTTCTTTTTGGGCTCAGACGAAGTTTTCGTCGGAGCCGGGCAGCCGGTGAACGGAAGGGCTCGGGAAAGGGATGTTGGTTTCGCAAAGAAAAGACGGGAAAGGAGAGGGATAAGCGGGGCCGTTGTTTTTTGGTCTAGGGTTTTAAAAATCGGGTTAAGATTGAATATATATGAGGGCTTTTAGTTTAATGTGGTTGAGGCCACCAAACTCTTTAAAACTCACGCCCGCGATCCCTGTTGTCCTTCGACTTGTTCGATTTCACCCTTCCTTCTTTCGATTTAATTAAACCCTCATGGGGAAATCTCTCTTTCAGTCCCTATATGTTTATATCTTCTTTTAATTTCATCCCGTCTTAATTAATTGGCTCATTCCCGTTTTGGTCTAATCCCGTTCGAACCCCTAAATCTTCTTTTATTTTTCAATTGTCGTCCCAAAGTCAGTAGTTTATTTACAGAATCAGTCCTGTATTTTGCGCACATTTAAATTTTAACCTGCTTGTTGCCCATATCGTTTTGATCTTATTTTTGTTGGTTTGGATGAGAGCATTTTTGGTATGTGTATTAATTTCGTATCATGGTACACATCATTTGATGTTATTACGTGATAATGAATGAACATACGCATGACATAGTTTTCATGTAGCTTTGATCGCGTATTTTGATTTCGTAAAGTGGTACATCTTTACATGTGTTTTACATGATTTCGTGCATGATTTTTGTTAACTATATAAATTACATAGAATTTTGAATTTCGCACATTTACCTCCTTTTTACGAATACCGGTTATGTTGTCAATGTCACCATATGTTTTTTTAGCTATGTGTATGTGCCTTTTATTTAATCATGCGATTTAGTTGTCCCGTTTATGAATTTTTAAGTTGCATCTCGAATTTATAAATTGCAATGCGAGCGTCTTTTTATTCGGGAACGAACGAGGTCAGTACCAGTCGTAGTGGTGGTGGTTCGGACGTTCTCTCTCGAATATTAAGGCTTTTAAAATTCACTCGCCCGTATAACCAAATTTCGATACGATTCGTCACTTTAATTCACAAAATTTAATATTAATTAAGCGGTAATGTTTTTGGTACCGATTTTCAGGCACGACGGGGGTGCTCATCCTTCCTCGCGTGTAACCGACTCCCGAACCCATTTTCAAAAGAAAGAATCTCTGGTTTTATTTCGGTGTCCGGTCTACCATTTTTAAATGGCCGGTGGCGACTCCTCTATTTTTTATACAAATCCGACTAAATTTTCAAAACCCAAATTAAAACCCGGTCCGTCCGAGCGACACCCGAGGTACTTGTATTTTTTGAAATTTTTTTAGTCGCAATAGCGACAGGTAAGAGAAGTTCAAAAACTTAAGCCAATTTTTTTAGACACAAAAATAAATAGTTATAAACACAAAATATAATTAGTCTATTAATAATAAGAGGACTGCCTACCCCCAAACTCGAGGGTTGCATTGTCCTCAATGCATGACAAATCAAAACAAAAAGATAAAAACATCACAAATAGAAAATAGAAACACAGAAGACAGAAGGAGCAAGAAACTTAAATTGAAGTGCCAACATTGCTGTCATCATTGCTGTCGTCTATACGGAGCTGTCGGCGGGTGTAACGGGGTTTTTTTAGATCAACTTCCCCACTACTTTGAAAAATATTCATTTAATTTAAAATAGGGGAATTTAAAAATTAATCTGGGTTTGGAAAAATCCCTTTTAAAAATTCTTTTTCTCGTTTGGTTGGAGTCGCCACCGGCCACTAAGGTAGGCCGGACACCGTAGAAAACAAAACCAGAGATTCTCTTGAAAGGGTTCGAGAGTTGGCTACGTGTGGGGAAGGGTTAGCACCCCCATCACGCCTGGAAATCGGTACCAAAACAATCGTTGCCTTTAATTGATGGAAATTATTCGAAATTTAAAAGGACTTTAATTAGGGGTTCTTGATTGAAAACCGGACTTTAATCGTACGAGCTTTATCAAATTGGCGGTTTCAAATTAATTAGTCGTTTAATTAAAAAGGATGACGGTACACCGGACCAAAGACTAAACCGACATCATATAAGACTGACTGCCGTGTTAGTTTAGGGTTCGGATCCCGTACGTCACCTTTATGCATGATGCAAACAATTAAAGAATGATGGATGGCATTTTCATTTTTACGCTATCGCTTACCTAGAGACGGTGAGAATTAACCCAAATATTCGATCGACATCTATTAAGCTAGGACTGTCATATTGCGAATACCGGAGTTAATAAATACCTCTCCTTGGCTATATTTTAATTAATTATTGAACAAAATTAAAGGGTCGCATGAATGACAATTAGAATGCATGCCACATATATACATATATTCGAACCACATAAAAAGATGTCACATAATAAGAATATGCTACACTTAACAAATATTAGCAAAAATACAAACGACATATATATATAAGCAAATGCGTGAGCAATAGAAAATAAAATGCAAGGCCAAAGGAAGGCAAACTGTCAAGGGGCTGAAATGGTAATTAAACCAAATAAAAAACTGATAAAAAGCGAAAAGGGACCCAATTAAAAAAAACGCGGGAAGTTACAGGGATCAAAAACGTAATTACCCCACCCGAAAAACGATTGGAATGAAATAGGGACGGAATTGAAAAGACTCGAAAACATGCGGGGACTGCGGGCGGGATTAAAAACGACGAAGACCCTTCTCGCGGAAATAAACAGACGCGGAGATCCTTAAAAGGGAAATAGAGCAATTTTAATGACCTAAAACGCTATATAAACTACTTTAAAAACATTTTAAGCTTTTTTTATTTATTTTTACAAACCCTAACCAGAGACGCTCCCTCCCCTTTGTTTCTCTGCAACTCCGGCGCCGCAAGGGTTCCGGTCGCCGTTGCTGACGCCGGAACCCTAAAAACCTTTTTTTTTCAAAACCAAAACAAAGACCAAAAGCCCCCCTTTTTTACAGATCCAAAACCAAAATCGAAATCTTTTTTGTAAAATCCAAAAAACAAAACCCAAAAACCGATTTGAAAATCCTCTCAAGCCCTCATTCTCACCGATTCACCATGCATGGTCTCGGAGGAGACCACGACGCTTATCACCAGCGAGGAAAGGCGGACGGGCGAAGAAGATTGACGCCGAAGGTAAACCCTAACTCTTTCTGTTTTTTTTTCGCTTTCGATTCGACTGAAATAAAAGATGAAAATGGGATACCTATGAAAACCTCTTTTCTTGTATTGATATGCAAATTCCGATTACAATCTCTCTAGAATTTTTCTGAATGAATCTTATTACAACTTTTTCTCTCTAAGAAATCCTCTCGAAAAAAAACCCTCTTTACATTGCTTGCTTGGGTTTATATAGCCCCGAAATTACAGATTTTTCTTTTCCAAAAAATGCATAAAATTGCTGGAAATGCTGTTGTCATTTGTTTGTATTCATGCTGCAGCTCTGTTGCATTTCGCTTCTGATTTTTGCCTCTGTAATTTGTTGCGAATTTGTTTCTGACATTTCGGTTATGGTCCTTTGTTTGCATGTGACTGCTGGAGGAGGGGGGACCAGAGGGCTCAAGACGCGGCCGGTCGTGCGCGCCGTTGATGGGATCCGGACGGGTTCAGATTGATCGAACAGTGCACGAGAGAAGCTGAGGGGTCGGTTGTGGTCTACACGCGCGCGTGTGGGAATCGGATCGTCGCGCGTGGGCTGCTGGGAGTCGCGCGTGCGGCGCGTGGAGGTTCTAGAGACTTCCCCGGTTCGATCTCAGCCATTGATCTCGATCCGGATCGAATGATGGGGATGGTGCGGCGCTGAGGCTTGAGGAAGGGGCCTCTAGGGTTTTTGCTTCCTTGATCCATCTGGACTGTTAGATCTGGATCCCAGATCTAACGGTGGGGATGGGTGGTGGCTGCACAAGATACGAGACGCATTAGGGTTTTTTAGATCAGATTAGGTTTTATTTTCTGGGCCTAAACGAGCTGTAATATATGTATAATAATATTTTTGGGCTTTTTATTATGTATAATGAACTTTAAATTGAATAACTGTGGGCTTTTATTTATATTATGTTGGGCTTTTATTTAATGTTTTTGTTTTTCCCAAATTTAATAATAATAATAATAATAATAATAATAATAATAATAATAATAATAATAATAATAGGATAATAATAGTACTATAATAATAAGGCAGTAAATAATATTAATAATAATATAAGCAATAGGTGTTAATGATAACATAATAACTTAGTAATAATAATAACATAATAGGATAATAATAATAACATTAATAATATATGTATACATACTGTCTTTCTTTTTCTTTTTTTTTCTTAATTTTTTAGCTTTTATTTGTTAATCATCACATACTTAAAGCCCATTAATAAAATAAAAAAAAACGGGTTAAACACCACAGACAAAATTAGTGATTACAGTTGCCCCCCTTTGCTTATACTTGTAGAACAAGGATAAAGCAAAGGCCATAAGCACCAATTTTGTCCGACTTCCCTGTTTGGATTCCGAGTCACCATGGACTTGAACTACTGGTGGTTCGGAAGTCGGTACGAGAAAATGCAACGGTCGCGGAGGCTTGAAGCTGTTTTTCTCATTTCAACACTCTTCAACCCTTCGAGGTCCGATCAAACAGATAATTAGCAGAAGCTCCATTCTCCAAGTGCCCGAACGGATAGGCGGGTTCTATTCTCCGAAAGCCCGAACAGATAGGCGAGTTCCATTCTCCGAAAGCCCAAACGGATAGGCAGATTCTATACTCCGAAAGCCCGAACAGGTAGGCAGGTTCCATTCTCCAAGAGCCTGAATGGATAGGCGGGTTCCATTTTCCAAGAGCCTGAACGGATAGGCGGGTTCCATTCTCCAAGAGCCTGAATAGATAGGCAGCTTCCATTCTCCAAGAGCCTTAACGGATAGGTAGGTTCCATTCTCCAAGAGCCTGAACGGATAGACGGGTTCCATTCTTCAAGAGCCTGAACGGATAGGCGAGTTCTATTCTCCAAGAGCCTGAATAGATAGGCCGGTTTCCTTTTACGGGGAAAGCTTTAAAATACCTGTCGAAAATAGGTAAAAATGATATGATGATGTGAGTTAGCATGCCTTTAATCCTAGGGATGCCTAACTACAAGTGATGCATGAATTATGACATCAAAATTGCTCGGACGCTTTCACTCTTTGGGTCGGTCCATCTCGACATTCTTCTTGTCTCTTCTTCTTCTCAATCTTTTTTTGCTTTCTCATCTTTGCCAAATCTCGATCTCTTGGTCTCTTCTCGAAGACGACTAGTGCATGTTCTCAAAGCATTGCCTGCAATTCAAACTGGGTGCTCAACCATTTTCTTCGTCTTTACTTAATGCGACAATTTTTCTCTCCTCTCAACAACGGGGGAAGCACATGCCCCCAAGTCCCTGAACTTTTTCTGGAGTTCATTTTAGACTGGTCCATCTTGACCTTCTTCTTCTTAACCTCTTTTGGCTTTCGTACTTGCCAAATCTCAATCTTTTGATCTCTTCTCGAAAGATAATTGTTGACTTTCGCTGGTCAAACTGGACATAACACTTCTCGTAGTGCTCGTTCTCAAAACATTGATCCCTTCTCAAAATGGGTGCTAAATTATTCTCTTCGCCTTTATTCAACATGACGACTTCATCTCTTCTCAACAATGGGGGAAACACATGCCCCCAAGTCCCTGAACTTCTCTCTTAAGTTCATCAAGGTCCAATTTCATCTTCTGAAGCAATCGAAACATTTCGACAAAAATTCGCTTCCAGTCCTTGAACTGTAGTTTGTAGAAATCTACTATTGTCCTTACCATAGCCATTGACAAGCCGTCATTTGTATCCATGGCATTGCATTCTAAACTTTATCCCTGAAGCAATGGGAAATTAATTTGTGTTCAAAAAAGATTTAGATTGCATCTTCTAATTTCAACATGAGATACATTTTTTTTAAAAAAACAAAATTTTCTCTTTCAAATCATGGGTATATCAAGCTGGATTAAATACCCTGAATATTAAGTGCACGAATGACACTGTTATGGCATACCAAGGATTGCCTCAAGCATCATGTGTCTAGGAGACTTCGAAAGATGAGCTGATGTCTAAAAATGTGACATACTCTCCGAGTTATTTCAGCTTTTTAATCAATTAGATTTATCTTCAATAGGCTTCGCCTTTATCAATTCTTTATAATTTTGGGGAAGTCAACTCATCACATTCCTTTGGCTCGAAATAAATGATGGAGCAAACAACAAAACCCCGAGCTACTCGACATTGTCACGATTTGAGAATATTACCATCACTCATATAGCTAAAGTGGATGGTGCATAGCAACCTTATTGGTCTTTTGCTACAGCGGAGTGCCCCAAAAATTCCACACTCGTATCCGAAAATGCCTATTACCAGGCTTCGAACATTGTTAGGCTTAGTATTGTCGATTTTTTTTCTTTTAGAACGAAAGATTTCCGGTTATTCTCCCGAAGGTCATAATTCTATGTGTGTTTAATTAGGTGACCAAATTAACTTGGAGTGTAAGCCACATATTCATCATCTTCAAAGCTTTCGATTTCCACTAGACAAAGGCGGCTCGAAGTCAACCTTTGGGGTCAAGGCCAATGTCCCTTGTGAAATTGATATACGAGGACTCAATAGGCAAATATATACACACAAAATGAAAAGGCAATTGAAACATAATGCATCCTTTCATTGAAATTTAAAAACATGCAGTCTGAGGCCCTTACAAAAAATCTTTGCTACCTTCGGGCAAAGGGTAGCAAAGGTTGATTTCACACATCACTTCAAGGAAAAGATTAAAATGCAATGAAATAAAGACAAGCGGTCTTGGATACATAAAACTCTTAAATACTGTGGAGCTGACCATCCATTCCACCCTTCAAACTTCTTCGAGGAACTCAACCTCCCGATTGTCCATCAATTCCTGGACCAATTGTTTAAATTCTAGGCAACTCTGAATTTCAAGCCCCGCAGTCTGGTGGTACTCGCAAAATGATCCATGGCCATCATATGCCCCACCTGGATCCTTCTCAATTAAGCCCGCTGCGCACAGTTGTTCGTACACCCAACTCAGAAGGGACTTAATTTTTGACACCTCCATCCTCACCTTCTTCTTATTTACCACTTCGAGGGCATTCACGTCCCGACCCTCATGTTTCGGAAATGGGTTGGTCGTCACATTGGGCTTCTCTAACTCGAGGACTCCGGTGTTAATCATGTTTTGCACGAGCTTCTTGAATGCTAAGCAATTTTTTATTGTGTGTCCTGGTACTCCGCCGTGGTACTCATAGTGTGCCTTCTCATCATACCATGCAGGGTAAGGCGGCTGCAAGGGAGTAACATGATACGGGCGAACCAGATCGGCCTCGTATAAGTTCTTGTACACCTCTTTGTACGATATGGGTAGAGGGGTGAAGGTCATTCTCTCATGTTCCTTCTTGGGAGCCCTATTCTCTCTTCGGTTCGAGCCTTGCGCATTCCCGACTGCGGCTTGAGGCCCTGAGACTGTGAAGTGCTTAGAAGCCTCGTAAGTACCGACGTTGTTCATATCATGGTCCTTCTTCTTGAAATTCTTTCGGGCATTCTCGCCTCCATCAATTATACCACTCTTGATAATTGCTTCAATTCGCTCACCGGTCATAACCATATCTGAGAAGTTACCGATAGAGTTGCTTATCATGCAGTCATAGAGGGTTCTTTTCAAAGTGTCAACAAACATAGGGGAGATCTCATTCTCAAGGAGTGGGGGTTGAACCTGTGCCGCCACATCACGCCAACGCTGGGCGTATTCACGGAGGCTTTCATTCTGCCTTTGCCCCAATCCTTGTAGCATGAGTCGGTTTGGGACCATATCAGTTATGTGCCTATACTGATCGATGAAAGCCTTGGCCAAATCCTTCCACGACCTAATCTAAGCACGAGTCAATTGATTGTACCACCTCACCGCGGGCCCCACTAAGCTGTCTTGGAAGCAGTGAATTAGCAACTTCTCATTGTCGATGAAACCCGTCATCTTTCTACAAAACATGGTTATGTGAGCAGTAGGCCAAGTCGTCCCATCAAATTTCTCAAACTCCGGTGTCTTGAACTTGGGCGGAATAATCAGATCTGGAACCAAACTGAGATTTCTAGCATTCATCCCATATGCCCACTCTTCTCCCTCTTTAGTTCGGAACTTCTCCTCAAGGTCTTTCTGGGTCTCCTCTAGCTGCTTTGAGAACTCGGCCTTGACCTTGTTCAAATTCTCAATCTCATCCAAATCCGGGACACTATCCCTGACATTTTCCACATTAAAAATCAGACCCGATGGAGCATGGGTAGAGGCGCCCGCCTGGTGTGATGTTGCCCCATCTCCTTGGGTAGCCGCTCCTTGCAAGGGCTTAGGGGTATCAGTGACAAAACCCGGGGAATACGAAGGGTCTCCCTTATCCTGACTAGGGTTTCCAACAACACCCTTTCCTTTCAGATTGGCTTGCAGCAACTGAGATATCTCGTTCATCATATCTTGTTGGGACTTGATGATGGTGTCCCTTAATTCTTGCTGGGCTCGCTCTAATTGACCTCTCAAATCAGCTTCCAACTTAGCAAAACTCTCCTCCATTTTCTTCCTTTGGTGGCGAGTAAAGTGTGGGTGCGGAATCTTCGATAATCACGAATGCTGTCATGACCTCGAACAATTAATTCCAAGACTTAATGATGTAATGCATGAAATGTGTATGCATAACTGGAACAAATGATTGAAGGCAAAAAAACACAAAATCGAATGCAAGGAAATGTTGATTCGACGAACATCCTCATTAAACAACTTTCCACAACGGAGATCAAGTCTTGTTACAACGAGGCAAGAAAATAAACATATAGGGTACAATTTTCAATAAATTTCCTCGTCCCCTCTTTCTAAATCAGCGCGCTTTGGGAGATTCGTTGCTATAGACTCTTTTCTCCCGTTGTGAAAGTTTTCAACTTTAGCCTGTTCTCGAATCAACACTTCGTATGAAAATGCGATAAATATGCAAAAATAAGCAAAACAAGACAAGAAGACAACTGGGTTAGTATCAACAATAATGAATACTGAATAAAACAAGCAAAAGGAAACACATCAAAGCAAATTAACAATGCAAGACATAATAGCATGAATTCTAATTCTACGGTTAACCGCATGGCTCTAACTGGGGTAGGCTTCTTAAATTCTCACACATGTGGTTTGGTTCTAACAAGGGTACCCGAACCTATTTTATCACATACTAAGGTGACAAACCCCCAATTCTAGCCCATTACAAGCTTGCGAATCGGTTTTGGTTGGGGGATAGGACGACCTAATGACGTGGAGGGCTGCTCACATGTCAAAGGTGTGGATTCCGGAAGTGAATTACCGACCCATGGAGGGAGACTAACGTGGGTATGGGCGTTTCACTCCCACTTAAGGGACGAAGCTCAGGTATAGAGCCTAATGCGTCATGCAACACATGTCGACGATTCCTTTGAAATTAAATGAAAAATTAATTCAAGACCACCAATTATCGAAGCTCGTATAATTCAAGTTCTATTTTCGAGGAAGAACCATCTCGCTAAAGTCAAATCAAATTTCAAAAATTTCCATCATTAAAGGCAACAATTATTTCTTTAGCCTAACTTTCTTTTTGTTTTGAAAAAAAATTGTCCCTAGCGGAGTCGCCAGATTGTAACGAGGTTTTTTAAGATCAACTTCCCCACTACTTTGAAAAATATTCATTTAATTTAAAATAGGGGAATTTAAAAATTAATTCGGGTTTGGAAAAATCCCTTTTAAAAATTCTTTTTCTCGTTTGGTTGGAGTCGCCACCGGCCACTAAGGTAGGTCGGACACCGTAGAAAACAAAACCATAGATTCTTTTGAAAGGGTTCAGGAGTTGGTTACGCGTGGGGAAGGGTTAGCACCCCCATCACGCCCGAAAATCGGTACCAAAACAATTGTTGCCTTTAATTGATGGAAAATATTCGAAATTTAAAAAGACTTTAATTAGGGGTTCTTGATTGAAAACTGGACTTTAATCGTACGAGCTTTATCAAATTGGCAGTTTAAAATTAATTAGCCGTTTAATTAAAAAGGATGACGATACACCAGACCAAAGACTAAACCGACATCATATAAGACTGACTGCCGTGTTAGTTTAGGGTTCGGATCCCGTACGTCACCTTTATGCATGATGCAAACAATTAAAGAATGATGCATGGCATTTTCATTTTTACGCTATCGCTTACCTAGAGACGGTGAGAATTAACCCAAATATTCGATCGACATCCATTAAGCTAGGACTGTCATATCGCGAATACCGTAGTTAATAAATACCTCTCCTTGGGTATATTTTAATTAATTATCGAACAAAATTAAAAGGGTCGCATGAATGACAATTATAATGCATGCCACATATATACATATATTCGAACCACATAAAAAGATGTCACATAATAAGAATATGCTACACTTAACAAATATGAGCAAAAATACAAACAACATATATTCGATATATATATAAAAAAGAAAATGCGCGAGCAATAGAAAATAAAATGCAAGGCCAATGGAAGGCAAACTGTCAGGGGGCCGAAATGGTAATTAAACCAAATAAAAAAACTGATATAAAGCGCAAAGGGACCCAATTAAAAAAACGTGGGAAGTTACAGGGATCAAAAACGTAATTACCCCACCCGAAAAACGATTGGAATGAAATAGAGACGGGATTGAAAAGACTCGAAAACATGCGGGGACTGCGAGCGGGATTAAAAACGACGGAGACCCTTCTCGCGGAAATAAACAGACACGAAGACCCTTAAAAGGGAAATCGACCAATATTAAAGACCTAAAACGCTATATAAACTACTTTAAAACATTTTAAGCTTTTTTATTTTATTTTTACAAACCCTAACCAGAGACACTCCCTCCCCTCTATTTCTCTGCAACTCCGGCGTCGCAAGGGTTCTAGTCGTCGTTACCGGTGCCGGAACCCTAAAAACCTTTTTTTTTTCCCGAAACCAAAACAGAGACCAGAAGCCCCCCTGTTTTACAGATCCAAAACCAAAACCAAAATCTTTTTTGTAAAACTCAAAAAACGAAACCCAAAAATCGCTTTGAAAATCCTCTCAAGCCCTCCTTCTCACCGATTCACCATGCATGGTCTAGGAGGAGACCACGGGGCTTATCACCGGGGAGGAAAGCCGGACGGGCGAAGAAGATTGACACCGAAGGTAAACCCTAACTCTTTCTGTTTTTTTTTGCTTTCGATTCGACTGAAATAAAAGATGAAAATGGGATACTTCTGAAAACCTCTTTGCTTGTATTGATATGCGAATTCCGATTACAATCTCTCTGGAATTTTTCTGAATGAATCTTATTACAACTTTTTCTCTCTAAGAAATCCTCTCGAAAAACCCCCCCTCTTTACATTGCTTGCTCGGGTTTATATAGCCCCGAAATTACAGATTTTTCTTTTCAAAAAAATCATAAAATTGCTGGAAATGCTGTTGTCGTTTGTTTGTATTCACGCTGCAGCTCTGTTGCATTTCGCTTCTGATTTTTGCCTCTGTAATTTGTTGCGAATTTGTTTCTGACATTTCGGTTATGGTCCTTTGTTTGCATGTGACTGCTGGAGGAGGGGGGACCAGAGGGCTCGAGACGTGGCCGGTCGTGCGCGCCGTTGATGAGATCCGGACGGGCTCGGATTGATCGAACGGTGCACGAGAGAAGCTGAGGGGTCGGTTGTGGTCTACACGCGCGCGTGTGGGAATTGGATCGCCGCACGTGGGCTGCTGGGGAGTCGCGCGTGCGGCGCGTGAAGGTTCTGGAGACTTCCCCTGTTCGATCTCAGTCGTTGATCTCGATCCAGATCGAACGATGTGGATGGTGCGGCGCTGAGGCTTGAGGAAGGGGCCTCTAGGGTTTTTGCTTCCTTGATCGATCTGGACCGTTAAATATGGATCCTAGATCTAACGGTGGGGATGGGTGGCCGCTGCACAAGATAAGAGGCACATTAGGGTTTTTTAGATCAGAGTAAGTTTTATTTTCTGGGCCTAAACGGGCCATAATATATGTATAATAATATTTTTGGGCTTTTTATTATGTATAATGGACTTTAAATTGAATAACTGTGGGCTTTTATTTATATTATGTTGGGCTTTTATTTAATGTTTTTGTTTTTTTCTAGATTTAATAATAATAATAATAAGATAATAATAGTACTATAATAATAATAAGGCGGTAGATAATATTAATAATAATATAAGCAATAGGTGTTAATGATAACATAATAACTTAGTAATAATAATAACATAATAGGATAATAATAATAACATTAATAATATATGTATACATACTGTCTTTCTTTTTCTTTTTTTTCTTTTTTAGCTTTTATTTGTTAATCACCACATAATTAAAGCCTGTTAATAAAAGAAGAAAAAACGGGTTAAACACCCCGGACAAAATTAGTGATTACAACGAGCAGTTACTTTTGACTTCTTCTAGGGGAAGTTTGGGTGCTGTCTTCGTGGTTGGAGAGGATGGGGCTGCCTTTTTCTTTGCCTCTTGAGGTGGCTGGATTTTGGTAGGTGAAATTTTTGGAGCTTTGTCCAGAACCTCGAGCTGACTGTCACTTTTGCTGCCGTCTCCATTGTCGTGGCAGAGTCCCTCTACATCTAGACCAAACTTCTTTTCCTTCATAGGAGGGAAGTCTTTGGCTATTTGGCGTTCAACGGAAGGTTCAGAATCTGAATTATCTTGCCAGACTGAAGAAGAGGAGAAGTCCTCGAAATATTTTTGATCGATTTCTTGCATTGGTTCCTTCCTCTTGGCTCCTCGAGAGGGCTGGTCTTTCTCCTTGGGAGGGGCCTCCTTGGGTGAGGTAGAAGTAACCAAGGGTGATGCAGACCTTCTGCCGCCTGGTCCCGTCGCGGTAGATGGCGAGGCGGAAGCAGCTGTCGGTGTGGCCTTCTTGGGGGAGGGGACAAGTGATGGGGTAGAGACAAGATTTTCTGGAAAAGGAGGAAACTACACGTTGAGGAAGTTAAGTTCAACTTTAATAAAATTTACCGTTGCAGTGTTGAAATCCCTAATATACTCCATAAATCTTTGTTGTCGTGCCTCCATTCGTTGCAGCAGGTGGATGATGTGGCTGGAGGAAGTGCCTGCTAGTATGTCAGATGGCTCTGTCATTTGTTGTGTCTGATCAGGCTCTGCCGAGTCAGGTTCTGTCGTGGCAAAGGGGTCGAAGTATGCCATTGGTGTGGCTGCCTTGAGCTTCATCAGGCTGTAAAGGTTTTGTTCTGTCCAACCCTTGCCTTGGATCTTGACACCTGTTGCGTGTAAAATTGTCTATCGCAATTATAGTGCAAGTATACACGACGCAAGTAGTAAAGTGATACGAAGTATCGGATATCGTCTCCACAGGGATTGGGCTAATAGCTTCACCTAGATTCACTGCACGAAGTAAAGGAAATAATTATGAGAAGTTGTCACGAATAATAATGTAAAAACGCAAATAAAGGAATTGAGATATCAAGATAAAGAGAATGGGCTGGTACTGAATTGCTCAGTAGTGCAGGTATTGAATTGCTTAGGATCTCCAGTTCTGTCGTCGCACCCGTCGCCGACAGCACCTGTCGCGGCGTCTGTCTGTTAGTTGTCGCGGCAGCGAACACTAACTCAGTACTTCAAGCTTGGCAAGAATCCCAGATCTGCCTTGCCCTATCCCTAGGCACAAGTCTGTCGATGATCACGTCTTTGATGATACCTCCCGGCGTGAATCGAAGGATGAACACCGATGTGTATGAATTCTTCCTTAGCCACTTAACCTCGCCCTATCCCTAGGCACGAGATGGTTCAACTATAAACTAGAGAACGCGCTCTTATCTCTTTCGTATACTTAACTCTCCCGATGCTAAGTAAATGGATAACCTCACAATGCTCTCCCGATGCTCTTGCAAGATATTAAAACCAAGATAAAAGAACTTGAAGTTTATTTTATTGAACTTGAAAAATCCTAAAACAAAGCAACCCTTGCAACTACTTTACAAAACAACCCGTAGCCCTAGGGGGAATTTAGAACATGTCGGTGACAGGTAAACGGCAGGGGTTTTTGGTTTCGGTTATGGGGTAATCGGTTATGCCCTAGGTTAAATCTATGCCCTTATATAAGCTTTGGGCTCAAGTTATCTAAGGTAACAAGGATTACAACTTTAATTAAAAGTAAGATTCTAATAAAGACTAAATCTCTAAAGTCTCCTACTTTCCAGCCGCATCCTTGTTTCTAGGAATTTCCTCTCCGTGAGCTTTGGCTTGACATATCTTTTGATCCGGGGCTTGGAAAAATATTTGGCTTTCACACGACAAACGAGCAGATTTTTCTCTATCTATCGAGGTCCACTTTGCTTTTCCTCTTCATAAGTCTGCTGTCACCATGCTGTCACGACAGGTCCATGACAGATTCGTCTTCTTCGGCTGCTTGTCCAGTTCAGCTTTCTTGCTTATCTGCCCTGCGCCTGCCTTCAACATCTACTATGACAGATACCTGCAAAAATAGCCATCTTTCAGTAGAATTCATGCCTTTTATATAATTGTGATGTTTTATTGAAAACTAACCTAAATGCAATGCAACGATGCTTGAATGCAGCAGAAATATGGGTTAAAAAGGGTGTAAATAATAGAACTTTTACACACTCAACACACCCCCAAACTCAAGTTTTTGCTTGCCCTCAAGCAATGAAGACTTAAAAGAAAACTGAAAATTTTTGTGTTGGCCTTCAAACAGTGAACTGTCCCTTACCTGTCGCTCATTCTCTATGGCGGCAGCAACCTGTCGGAAAAGTTAGGATCTGTCCGGAATCTCCCTATAGCTCTTGTGCAGTGTGTGCATGCTTGTGAACAGTTATATGCTAAGACTCTCTTAGTTTCACTAGAATATTCAACTTCTTAACTCGAATTTTTATGCCAAAGTTTATTTTTTTTAGAAAGCACATTTTCATGCTTCTTTTTCTTCTATTTTCAAGCTAAATTTTTCTAGAGCCAGTTTCGGGCACCTCTAGTTAGCTTCCTAGAGCCGGTTTCGGGCACCTCTAGGTTTTTGATTTTCTTTTGCTAAACTTCTTTCCTAGAGCCAGTGTTAGGCACCTCTAGGGGCTATCCAAGTTCTAAGCTTCCTATTCTAGTTTGGCTAAAAGAAATCTAAGCAATATAACAATCACAAAAGTGTTTAAGGTTTCAGAACTATAGAAAGGCTCTAAACTTTTCCTTAACCTGTCTTAAAGATGCTGCCACGACAGAGCTGTCATGACAGGTAAGTTAACTTCACAGTTTTAAGCCAACAGTTTAAATTTTCTAATTTTTTTAGAGAACATAAATAAATAATAAGACACAACAAATAATAAAGAGATGTGCTAAAAACTCCATTGATGATGGAGGGTTGCCACCCCCAAACTCAAGGGTTGCATTGCCCTCAATGCAAAATGACATGGAAAAAAAAAAGAAAAACAAGATAAATAAAAGTACATCACAAAAGATAAGGCAGGCAGCATTAAAGGAAAAATAAAAACTTAAATTTTCAATCGCTGTCCTCGCTGCTGCTGCTGACGCAGATCTGATGGCGGCGTCTGCGCTGTGGAGGGGGCTGGGCAGGTTCAGGAGCAGGTGCATCGGCAGGTTCATCGGCCGGTGGAGGGGCAGGGTGCTCAGCAGGTTCATCAGCAGGTGGAGGGGCAGGGTGCTCCACTAGCCGGACGTCGGAACTGCTACCGCTGTCCCACGAGCTGCTGGTGGTGATGGCTTTGGACAGCTTTCTCTTGTTTGCCACGTGCTTAATTCGTTTTACCCGCGTAAAGTTGCTCTCCAAATTCCTCCGGATAAGAGGGCTGTCAGCAGTTGCAGGTCTTTTGGTTCCTCGAGGGGAGGTGTCTGTCGGTGGGCTGCCTTCCGCCGTTGGGGCAGGGGTTGGTGTGGGAGCGGCAGAATGCATATGGGGAGAGACAGGTGGTGTGGGAGTAGGGGAGGGGATATGGAAATAATGGGCGGGGAAGGTGGGGAAGATGACATCCGAATAATGTAAAGTATTAGTAATGAAATTTACCGTTGCATTTGAGAAGTCACGGATAAAAGTCATCAAACCCATTTGGCGCTCCTCTATCCTTAGGATGGCAGCAAGGATGTGTGCAGACTGATCTGTCTGAGCGGTGTCGGCGGCAGCATCTGGGGCAGGTTCGGTGGCAGGTTCGTCATCGGAATCAGCAGGAGGGGCATTTGGGTCGAAGGCATTAATGAGTGATACGACTATGACCTTCATGAGGCTAGAGATGTTGTTGTCAGTCCAGCCGCTGCCCTTTTTGATCTTGTCGGAGGGTTCCTCTGGTACGGCAGCACAGCGGCAGAGGGCGGTGATGGTGAACGGCAGGCAGAGTCGTGAGTCCGAGCGGAAGGCACAATCGAGGATGCTGTCCCGCATGTACCTGCCCACATTGATGGGCCTGTCATGCATAATAGAGTGAATGAGGGCCAAGCGCTGTCGGTTGACTGTCGTATGGTGGGACGAGGGCAGGATACGCTTTTTGATGAAAGCGTTCCACAGTTTTGCTTCAGGGAGGAGCTGCCCCCTATTGACGGAGTGGGGGTTCTTCTTGCTGGTGGTCCATGTCGTACCAGCTTCTGTCAGCTCCACCATGATGGCATCATAGGCAGCAGCGTCGAGGGTGTCCACAAATTGTTGGTGAGCATCATCATTGGGGCCAAAGAAGAGGCCGAACACATGGTTGATGCTGCTGGCGGTAAGGGGCACGTCCACTCCTCGGACAGTGACAAATGTCGCTGTTTTGCTGTCGATGGCCTCGTAAAATTCTCGAACTAAAGTGTCATTTAACTCCGCCGGCTGCTCGGCGAAGTCCTCCCATAGCTGTGCCGTTATGGCCTTCATAATGAACGACCGAAGTCCCATATGAGGGGCATCTCTGTTGTATATAAAGCCACGCTCCTCCCATAGTTCCTTTTTGGCGAATGGTGATGCTGCTGCTGAAGAAGAAGCGGCAGCAGTTTTCTGACGGGTTTGTCTCGACGACATTTTGGTTGCAAGGGCTGTGAAAGAGAGAAAACAAATAAAACTAGAGGAGAACAACAAGAGAGAAAAATCAGAAGTGATGAAAAATGAAATGGGAAGGGGTTTATATAGCGGTCGAGAAGCTGCCCATTTAATGCCGCAACGGCAGGCGGGAATAACGGGGCGGCAGATTGAATGTAGCGTGTCTGACGCGTCTGACACGCATTTATGCGTCTGCTATGCGTCTGCCGCACGCTTCTGCGTCTGCCTTGTCAGTCTGTTGACAGCCTGTCATATCCGTCCGCGGCGGCAGCCGAAACGACAGGTTTCCATAAATGGGCTTTATTGGGTTGATGGATGGGCGGTGGGCCTGGGTCACTTCTCCTTTTCTTCTTGACTCCTTTATTTCCTAAAAACTGAAATTAGAAAAACAAAACATTATTCGAATAAGATAAACCTAATTTCCTAATAATAATAAATAAATAAAATAAAATAATTAAAAATAAAAATTAGGTTAAATTAGGGATGCCTTGTGGGGCATCACCTAAAGTAACCACTTCCTGTATTCCTGGGGCTTCAGTCCCCTGATAATGCTTGAGGCGTTGTCCATTGACTTTGAATTGGTGCCCGTCCTTTAATGATTGAATTGTAATGGCACCATGGGGAAAAACTTGAACCACTTGGAACGGGCCAGACCATCTAGATTTGAGCTTCCCTGGAAAGAGTTTCAACCTAGAATTAAACAACAACACAAGCTGCCATGGGCAGAACTGTCGTGGCAGCAGCTTCTTGTCATGCCACTTCTTAGTCTTTTCCTTGTAAATTCTTGCATTGTCGTAGGCCATTGTCCGTATTTCATCGATCTCATTCAAATCTAACAGCCTTTTCTGGCCTGCCTTGTCCAAGTCCATGTTTACTGCCTTGATTGCCCAATACGCCTTGTGCTCTATCTCGACAGGCAAGTGACAGGTTTTCCCATAAATCAGTCGAAAGGGAGACATGCCCAATGGAGTCTTGAAAGCTGTCCTGTATGCCCATAATGCATCATTCAGAAGTAGAGACCAATCTTTCCTAGTTGGTTTAACCATCTTTTCAAGAATGTTCTTCACTTCCCTGTTGGAAATCTCAGCCTGTCCATTGGTCTGTGGGTGGTATGCTATCGCGATCCTGTGCTTGACACCATATTTCTTCAAGGCGGCAGCAATTACCCTATTATCGAAATGTCTCCCTTCATCACTGATAATCGCCCTAGGGATGCCAAATCTAGAAAAGATGTTTTTGTGCAAAAACTTTTGGACCGTTTTGGCATCATTCTTTTGAGTTGCGATTGCTTCTACCCACTTGGAGACATAATCCACTACTAGGAGAATGTAAAGATTTCCACACGAAGATGGAAAAGGTCCCATAAAATCGATCCCCCAAACATCGAAGATCTCGACTTCTAGGATATTCTGCAGTGGCATCTCGTTTCTCCTCGAGATGTTACCTGTCCGCTGGCACCTGTCACAGTTCTTGTAAAAGTCCTGTGCATCTTTATATAGTGTCGGCCAGTAGAACCCTGACTGCAGCACCTTGGCAGCAGTTTTATTGCCTCCTAAGTGTCCTCCATATTGTGAAGCATGACAGTGATGGAGAATGTCTTCTTGCTCTTCCTGTGGTACACACCTCCTTATAACCTGATCTGCGCACATTTTGAAAAGAAGAGGCTCGTCCCAATAATAATGCTTAACATCATTTTGGAACCTCTTCCTGGCTTGATAATTAAGATCAGAAGGTAATATTCCGCTAACTATAAAATTAACGAAATCAGCATACCAGGGAAGGTTAGAAGACTTACCTACCGCCATGGCTGTCGCGACAGCGATTGCGGCAGCAAAGAGCTGCTCATCTGGGAAGGTCTCCAGTATGTGTGTATCATCATTGGGTAGACTCTGTCCCATCTCCAACCTTGACAAGTGGTCTGCCACATGATTTTCTGTCCCCTTTTTGTCTTTGATCTCAAGGTCGAATTCTTGTAATAGCAAGATCCACCGTATCAATCTAGGCTTGGCATCCTTCTTTGCGAACAAATACTTGAGGGCAGAATGATCTGTGTGCACTATTACTTTCGTCCCAAGTATATAAGAACGAAACTTGTCGATGGAGAACACCACAGCTAACAGCTCCTTTTCTGTGGTGGTGTAGTTCACTTGGGCATCATTCAATGTTTTGTTGGCGTAGTATATGACATGAAACAGCCTGTCCTTGCGTTGCCCAAGTGCTGCCCCGACAGCATAGTCACTGGCATCACACATGATCTCAAATGGTTGTGTCCAGTCTGGTGGCTGTACTATGGGGGCTATCACTAGCTTTTCCTTCAGAACCTTGAATGCTTCAGTACATTCTTCATTAAAGTCAAAGGGTCGGTTCTGCTCTAAGAGATGACATAGGGGCTTCGTGATTTTTGAGAAATTCGCAATAAATCTCCTATAAAAACCAGCATGCCCTAGAAAACTCCTAATGCCCTTGACTGTGGTTGGCGGCGGCAGCTTCTCAATTACCTCTATTTTGGCCCTGTCGACTTCTATCCCACGGCAGCTA
The DNA here is from genome assembly GCA_958450335.1 of Hibiscus tridactylites. Lineage (NCBI taxonomy): Eukaryota > Viridiplantae > Streptophyta > Magnoliopsida > Malvales > Malvaceae > Hibiscus > Hibiscus tridactylites. The sequence continues at coordinate 41,606,540 of OY288292.1, forward strand.
ATCTTATGGCCAAGAACTATCCCCTCATCCATCATAAAGTGGCATTTTTCCCAATTTAAAACAAGATTAGCTTTTTCACATCTTTCAAGTACCTTTTGTAAGTTGCCGAGGCAGCTCTCAAAATCGTCTCCAAAGACGGAAAAATCATCCATGAAAATCTCAAGGAAGTCCTCAACCATGTCGGAGAATATAGCCATCATGCACCTTTGGAAGGTGGCAGGTGCATTACAGAGTCCAAACGGCATCCTCCTAAACGCGTATGTACCGTAGGGGCATGTGAACGTCGTTTTCTCTTGATCTTCTGGTGCAATAGCAATCTGGTTATAGCCTGAGTAACCATCAAGAAAACAATAGTAAGGTTTACCCGCTAATCTATCAAGCATTTGATCAATGAAGGGTAAAGGAAAGTGGTCCTTTCGGGTAGCTTTGTTAAGCTTCCGATAGTCCATACAAACCCTCCAACCGGTCACAGTCCTGGTTGGGATTAACTCATTGTTTTCGTTGGTTATTACGGTCATGCCTCCTTTCTTGGGAACACATTGCACCGGGCTTACCCATTTGCTGTCGGAGATGGCGTAAATAATACCAGCATCTAACCATTTAATGATCTCCTTACGCACTACCTCCTTCATCGCATGGTTTAGCCGCCTTTGGGCATCTATAGTCGGCTTATGATCTTCCTCAAGGAGGATTTTGTGCATGCATAACGCCGAACTAATACCTTGAATGTCTGCTATCGTCCATCCAATCGCCCTCTTGTGCTGCTTTAACATGTCGATCAGCTGTCGTTCATGTTCCTGCGACAGCTTAGCAGAGATGATTACGGGCAGTGTGTTATCACAACCAAGATAAGCATATTTAAGCTGCCCTAGCAGGGGCTTAAGTTCTAAGACAGGTGGTTCAACAGTAGATGGCTTTTGGATTAAATGGTTATCCGAAGTGTAATTCAAGGGTTCGAATAACTTACCTGGACGATGGTCTAACCAGTCTACCTCCTCATGACCTTCAGTATCAGATGTATCGGATTCAGAGGAGTCGTTGTCGTCGGTGCTGTCGTCGTTGCTGTCGTGACAGGCTTGTAGGTGGCTGTCGCAGCAGTGACCAAATTTTATATCACGGCAGCCCACCCTGATGCAGGGTTGATCAAAGGTCACCTCAATGATGGCCTTGCATTCCTCATCCACATCAGCATGTTTCATTGCTTGGAGAACATTCAACTTAATTTCTTGATCGTTCACGCGCATGGTGAGTTCTCCTTTCTCTACATCAATCAATGATCTTCCCGTGGCTAAGAAGGGTCGCCCAAGGATGACTGGTGCGTTCTCATCTGCCTCACAATCTAAAATAAGAAAGTCAGCAGGAAAAATAAGCTTATCCACTCTTACCAAAATATCTTCAATTTTTCCCTCGGGGTGAACGTAAGAGCGGTCGGCTAGCTGTAGGGTAACTGTCGTGGGCCGCGCCTTGCCAATACCTAGTTTCTGAAAAACAGATTTGGGCATTAGATTAACACTAGCACCAAGATCACATAATGTCTTACCCACAAATCTGTCGCCGATTACACAAGGTATGATGAAGCTCCCTGGATCCTTCTTTTTCTGGGGTGGCTGCTGATGAAGAATACTCATGCAACCTTCTTGCATCCTTACCGTTTCAAATTCCCCAAGTTTAGATTTTTTCGACATAACATCCTTGAGAAATTTAGCATAACCGGGCATCTCCCTAACAGCATCTAACAACGGAATATTAATATGAACCTGTTTAAAAATATCATAAATCTTTTTAAGTTGAGATTCATGCTTAGCTTGCTGTATCCGTTGCGGAAAAGGTGGTGGAGGGCGGTAATCAGCAATGCGTCCTTCCTACTGCATGCGAATCTGAGGACGATACTCATCTTTTTTCTCCTCTGTCGCTTCTGCTGTCGTGACAGGCTCATCGGCAGCAGTCTGTTTATCACCAGTCGGGGCAGCTTCCTCGGCAGGTTTATCCAAGGCAGGTTCCTTTTCTGTTTCAGCTTCTTTTTCCGGCCCTGGTAACTTTTTCCCACTCCTAGTAATAATCGCCTTACATTGCTCATGTGGGGGCGGTCTAGCATTTTCAGTATTGCTAGGGAATCCTCCATTCTGCCGTGGCTTAATATGCTGCGACACCTGACCCATTTGTGTCTCTAGAGATTTCAAGGTAGCCTCATGATTTGTCATTCTCATCTTGGTTTCATCCATAAAGTTTTCCGTCTTCTTGACAAACTGATTAATATTCTCCATATACGTACCAGTCTGAGACATAAAGGTGGCCAGAGTCTGCTCCAATATACTACTCGTGGCAGGTGGTGGCTGTTGTTGCTGCTGAGGCGGCAGGTTTTGCGGCAGATGCTGTCGCGTCAACAATCTAGGACCCCCCTGATTCTGATTATGCGCTTGTGGATTCAGGGCGTTGTTGGGGTTACTCCAGGAAAATTTGGGATCCTTCCTCCAATTAGGGTTGTAGTTGTTGGAGTTATAATTCGGCTTGTAATTTCCAACATACTTTCCCTCCTCTATATTTATTGGGCAATCATCCCTACTATGATTTCCCTCACAAGTAGCACAAGCTTCCTCGACAGCAAATCCTTGTAATTCATCATCATTCAATAACTTTTTCATGGCTTTAGTAAGGAATGCTACCTGCGATTTCATAGTGCTGTCGGCCTCATAGTCCTTGACAGCAAGTACCCGTTTACCTCCTCTTCTAGCGGTTGGAAACTGCTCCTCATTCTTAGCCAGATATTTCAAAACTTGCAGGGCCTCGTCCGGATCTTTATCCAATAATAGTCCATTTGCTGCAGAATCAATTCGAATGCGAGTTTGTAAGTTAGCAGCATTATAGAACTTAGTTACCTGATTCCAGACGGGGAATCCATGCATTGGGCAGTTTCGAAGAAGAGTTGTAAATCTGTCCCAGGCCTCGTGCATCGGCTCGTCATCTTCCTGTTGAAAAGTAGCAATTTCATTACGTAATCGCTCAGCTAAATGCGAAGGATTAAAACGAGACAAAAATTCACGAGTTAAATCTGCCCAAGTCATAATAGAACCCGGTGTAAGTTTATTCCACCAAGTTTTAGCTCTGTCCCTCAATGAATGGGGAAATAACCGAAGCCTCAGTATCTCCGGACTAACTCCTGGCAGTCTAAACGAACCACAGATCTCCTGGAACGTTTTGAGATGCTCCCTGGCATCTTCTGTCGCAGAACCACTAAACTGCCCGGCGTTGTTGATCATACTAAACATGACAGGTTTAAGTTCGAAGTTGTCAACGTCAATATCCGGCAGCGTGGTCTCCAGCTCTACATGATCGTTCAGCATGTAGTCACGACATGACCATCGTCCACCTGCCGCGGGCGGGTCACCGACAGGCGGTACACCATCACCAACAGGCTGATTACGGGCCATCTGCTCTAGCTGTTCCTCAAGGTACTCGTTCCGGTCTAAGAGGTGGCGAATCTGTTTCTTGAGATTGAAGGAACGTTCGATCTCCGGATCTAATTTATACTCAGGATCTTCACCTCTTTTGGATCTGCGCATAAACAAGATAACCTCGTGAAAAGCGAGAGTTGGAAGCACAAAAGAAAAATTAAAGAAAATTTAAATAAAAACAAAAACGAAAATAAAAACAAAAAGTGCAAGGAAAGAAAGGTGTAGTTATGTTGCCAATTCCCCGGCAACGGCGCCAAAAACTTGTTGCGTGTAAAATAGTCTATCGCAATTATAGTGCAAGTATACACGACGCAAGTAGTAAAGTGATACGAAGTATCGGATATCGTCTCCACAGGGATTGGGCTAATAGCTTCACCTAGATTCACTTAACGAAGTAAAGGAAATAATTATGAGAAGTTGTCACGAATAATAATGTAAAAACGCAAATAAAGGAATTGAGATATCAAGATAAAGAGAATGGGCTGGTATTGAATTGCTCAGTAGTGCAGGTATTGAATTGCTTAGGATCTCCAGTTCTGTCGTCGCACCCGTCGCCGACAGCACCTGTCGCGGCGTCTGTCCGTTAGTTGTCGCGGCAGCGAACACTAACTCAGTACTTCAAGCTTGGCAAGAATCCCAGATCTGCCTTGCCCTATCCCTAGGCACAAGTCTGTCGATGATCACGTCTTTGATGATACCTCCCGGCGTGAATCGAAGGATGAACACCGATGTGTATGAATTCTTCCTTAGCCACTTAACCTCGCCCTATCCCTAGGCACGAGATGGTTCAACTATAAACTAGAGAACACGCTCTTATCTCTTTCGTATACTTAACTCTCCCGATGCTAAGTAAATGGATAACCTCACAATGCTCTCCCGATGCTCTTGCAAGATATTAAAACCAAGATAAAAGAACTTGAAGTTTATTTTATTGAACTTGAAAAATCCTAAAACAAAGCAACCCTTGCAACTACTTTACAAAACAACCCGTAGCCCTAGGGGGAATTTAGAACATGTCGGTGACAGGTAAACGGCAGGGGTTTTTGGTTTCGGTTATGGGGTAATCGGTTATGCCCTAGGTTAAATCTATGCCCTTATATAAGCTTTGGGCTCAAGTTATCTAAGGTAACAAGGATTACAACTTTAATTAAAAGTAAGATTCTAATAAAGACTAAATCTCTAAAGTCTCCTACTTTCCAGCCGCATCCTTGTTTCTAGGAATTTCCTCTCCGTGAGCTTTGGCTTGACATATCTTTTGATCCGGGGCTTGGAAAAATATTTGGCTTTCACACGACAGACGAGCAGATTTTTCTCTATCTATCGAGGTCCACTTTGCTTTTCCTCTTCATAAGTCTACTGTCACCATGCTGTCACGACAGGTCCATGACAGATTCGTCTTCTTCGGCTGCTTGTCCAGTTCAGCTTTCCTACTTATCTGCCCTGCGCCTGCCTTCAACATCTACTATGACAGATACCTGCAAAAATAGCCATCTTTCAGTAGAATCCGTGCCTTTTATATAATTGTGATGTTTTATTGAAAACTAACCTAAATGCAATGCAATGATGCTTGAATGCAGCAGAAATATGGGTTAAAAAGGGTGTAAATAATAGAACTTTTACACACTCAACAACACCCTCTTCAATATCAGGGACGTTGTTTGCTCTACATAGAGATGTGATCAAGTGAGGGAAGAAAAAGGGACCTTTATCCTTCTGTGCGCACTCGAAAATTCCATCGAGAATGTACTTTCCCATGTTGATATGTCGTTCATTTATAATGGAATGAACGAGGGCCAGCCTTTGTCTATCCACTATCGTGTTATGTGATGTGAGCATGAGGCGTTTCTTCATAAAGTGGTTGTATATCTTGGTGGCAAGTGTGAGTTGAGTCATTCGAACAGTCCACCGATGTTTTGGATCATCATTCCAGCTAGTGCCTTCTGTGGTGAGTTCTGCCATGATGATGTCGTAGTCCGCTGGCGAAAGATTGTCGACGAACTGTCTGTGTTCGTCCTCTTGCCTACCCACGTAATTACCATATAGGGAATTGATATAAGCTGGTTCTAACTCAATTGTCTTACCCCTGATGGCGACTTGAGATGTGTCCTTTGTGGGATTTGCAGCATAGAACTCTCGAACGAGGGTGACATTCATTTCCTCTAGTTGCTCAGTAAACATCTGCCATTTCAGACCGATGATTCTTTTTGCGATGAATCCCTCTAAACCCAGATCTCATTTCTTCTCCTTGTAAGTAAAACCCCTCTCTTCTGAAAAAATTCGTAGTATCGTTTCTATGTTTCTATAGAGTCGAACCTTTTTCAGATTCTACTGTGTGTGGGAGTGGAGGCTGCTGCGACAGAGGTGGAGGCAGAGCTTCTGCGGGTTGATCTTATCGTCATTGTAAGGGTGCTGTGGAAAAATAAACGAAAGAAGAAAAAAATCTGAAAGCTAAAAAAAATTCTGGAACAGAGTAAAGAGAGTAGAATGAAGGTGATAAATGAAATGAGAGTGAGAGTTTATATAGAATGGGATTTCTGCTCGTTGAAGCTGTAACAGTTGGCGTAGAAAACGGAGCCAACTGTCACGCGGTTTTAGGATGCGTCTGTTTCGCGTCTTTTGCGTGTCTACCCCGATATCTGGTGACGGCTGTCACCAAGTCTGTCACGGCAGCCTTGTTACCATTAAGCTCTCTCTTGGGCTTCTTGGGCTGATGTGTGTGTGATGGGCTGGTTCATTCCTTCTTCTTCCTCTGTTTCTTTTATTTGTCTGAAAACAGAAATAAAACTAATATTAAATTCCTACTTCCTAAAGCAATAAAAAGAAAAGAAATAAAATAATAAAAGAAAAGAAAAGAAAAGAAAAAAATAAATTAAGTTAAATTAGGGATGCCTTGAAGGCATCTCCTAAAGTAACCACTTCCTGTTCTCTTGGGGCTTTAGTCCCCTGATAGTGCTTGAGTCTCTGTCAATTGAGTTTGAACTGGTGCTCGTCCTTGATAGATCTTATTGTGATGGCACCATGGGGAAAAACTTAAACTACCTGAAAGGGTCCAGACCATCTAGACTTTAACTTCCCTGGGAAAAGCTTCAGCCGAGAGTTGAACAACAACACCTTTTGGCCTGGTATGAACTGTCGTGGTAGAAGTTTTCTGTCATGCCACCTTTTTGTCTTATCCTTGTAGATTCTGGCATTGTCGTAGGCCATGGCTCGAATTTCTTCAATTTCGTTTAAATCCAAGAGCCTTTTCTACCCTTCTCTATCCCAATTCATGTTAACTGTCTTAATAGCCCATCATGCTTTATAATCTATCTCGACAGGTATGTGGCAAGTTTTTCCATAGATGAGTCGGTAAGGTGACATTCTAGTGGTGTTTTGAAAGTAGTTCTGTAAGACATAATGCATCATTCAAGTGGAGAGACAAATCCTTCCTAGATGGCTTAACCATCTTTTCCAGAATGTTCTTCACTTATCTATTGGAGATCTTGGCCTGCCCATTGGTCTGAGGGTGATATGCTGTTGCGATTCTGTGTTTCACTCCATACTTCTTCAATGCGTTTGCAATCACCCTATTGTCAAAATACTTACCTTCATCACTAATGATTGCCCTTGGGATGCCAAACCTGGTGAAGATGTGTTTGTGTAAAAATCTTTGGAAGGTTTTGGCATCATTCTTTTGTGTGGCGATGGCTTCTACCCATTTGGACACATAACCTATTGCCAGTAGTATATACATATTCCCACAAGAAGCTGGGAATGGTCCCATGAAGTCGATTCCCCAAACATATAAAATTTCAACTTCGAGAATGTTCTGCAGGGGCATCTCATGCCTTCTAGAGATGTTTCTTGTCCTTTGGCACTTGTCACAACGCTTGTAAAAAGCTTGTACATCTTTGAACATTGTAGGTCAAATTAAATCGGACTGCAGAACCTTGGCAGCAGTTTTGTTTCCTCCAAAGTGTCCTCCATAAGGAGCAGCATGTCAGTGGTGGAGTACTTCTTCATGTTCTTCCTTCGGTATGCATCTCATGATAATCTGATCTGCACAATGTTTGAACAGAAGAGGTTCATCCCAATAATAATGTTTTGCATCATTTTGGAACCTCTTCCTTGATTGATAGTTAAGTTCAGAAGGTAATAAACCACTAACGAGATAGATTACTATGTCGGCATACCAAGGAACATCAGAAAACTTACCTGTCGTCGTGGCTGTCGCGGCAACGCTTGTGTGTACTTCCATGGCAGTGAATAACTGCTAATCAGGGAAAGTCTCATGTATGTTAACCTTGTTTTTATCTTGATCCTTTCCCAACTCCAGTCTTGACAAGTGATCGACTACTTGGTTTTATGTTCCCTTTCTGTCTTTGATTCCTATATCAAACTCTTGTAACAGCAGAATCCAACATATCAATCGTGGTCGTGCATCCTTCTTGGTGAATATGTATTTTATTGCTGAATGATCCGTGTGAACCACCACTTTTGTTCCAAGTATGTATGGTCTGAACTTGTCAAAGGTGAATACCACATCTAGCAACTCCTTCTCTGTCGTGGTGTAGTTTATCTGAGCATCATTTAAGGTCTTGCTGGCATAGTATGTTACGTGGAAGAGTTTCTCCTTCTGCTGCCCTAGTGCTGCCCCTACAGCATAGTCACTAGCATCACACATTATTTCGAACAGTAAACTCTAGTCCGGTGGCTGTACTATTGGGGTTGTTACCAGCTTCTCTTTCAGTGTCTTGAATGCTTTAGCACATTCGGCATTGAAGTCAAAGGCCTTATTCTGTTCCAACAAAAGACACAAAGGTTTAGTAATCTTAGAAAAAATAGCAATAAACCTACGATAAAAACCTGCGTGCCCCAAGAAACTTCTAATGCCCTTGACTGTGGTGGGTGGCGACAATTTTTCGATGACTTCGATTTTAGCTCTATCCACTTCTATGCCACGACAGGAGACTTTGTGTCCCAACATTATGCCCTCATCTACCATAAAATGGCATTTTTCCCAGTTCAGTACAAGATTTGCCTCTTCAAATCTTTCAAGCACTTTCTTCAAGTTGCCTAGGTAGTTGTTGAAGCTATCTCCAAAGACGGAAAAGTCATCCATGAAGATCTCCAAGAAATCTTCCACCATATCAGAGAATATAACCATCATACACTGCTGAAAAGTTACTGGTGCATTACACAGTCCAAATGGCATTCTCCTAAAGGAGTATGTTCCATAGGGGCATGTGAAGGTTGTCTTTTCCTGGTCCTCTGGTGCAATGGAAATCTGATTTTAACCTGAATAACCATCAAGGAAACAATAGTAAGGTTTTCCCGCTAATCTATCTAGCATTTAGTCAATAAAAGGCAAGGGAAAGTGGTCCTTCCGGGTAGCTTTATTAAGCTTCCGGTAATCTATACAAACCCTCCAACCGGTCACAGTCCTGATTGGGATTAGCTCATTATCCTTGTTGGTTACGACAGTTATTTCTCCCTTCTTGGGTATGCATTGCATAGGGCTCACCCACTTGCTATCTGAGATGGCGTAAATAATTCCAGCGTCAAGCCACTTGATAATTTCCTTTCGCACCACCTCTCGCATAGCTTCATTAATAGTCTCTGAGCATTTATCATAGGCTTATGATCACTCTCCAAGAGGATCTTATGCATACAAATTGCCGGACTAATGCCCTGAATATCAGCAATGGTCCATCCAATTGCCTTCTTATGCTTTTGTAGCATACCAATCATCCGCTATTCCTATTCACGCATCAACTTAGAAGAGATGATCACGGGCAACGTATCATTGAAACCAAGAAAAACATATTTAAGTTGCCCTGGCAAGGGTTTAAGATCTAAAGCAGGTGGTTGATCTATGGAAGACTTTTGAATTACATGTTTGTTAGAGGTATAGTTTAGAGGTTCGAAGAACTTACCTAGATGCATGCCTATCCAATTTACCTCCTCATGATCTTCAATGTCAGATATGTCATTGTCTTAGGAGTTGCTGTCACTAGTACTGTCGTGGCAGTCTTATAGGTGGCTGTGGCGACAGTGATCGATTTATCTGTTGTGACAGCTTGATCTGATACAGGGTTGGTCTACAATTACCTCTGATATTGATTTACATTCTTCATGTACATCGGCTTATTTTACGGCCTGGAGAACATTTAGTTTTATCTTCTTGTCGTTGACTCTCATAGTCAGTTCTCCCTTCTCTACATCGATCACTGTTCTACATGTCGCTAGGAAGGGTCACCCTAAGATGATCGGTGCATTCTCGTCTGCTTCACAGTCTAGAACAAGGAAGTCAGTGGGAAATATGAATTTATCCACTCTTACCAGAATGTCTTCAATTTTTCCTTCCAGCTGTACGTAAGAGCGGTCTGCCAATTGAAGCATGACTGTTGTGGGTCTTGCTTGTCCAATACCTAATTTCTGAAAAACAGATTTGGGCATTAGATTTATACTAGCTCCAAGATCACAAAGTGCCTTACCCACATACTGATCACCGATTATGCATGGTATAATGAAACTCCCAGGATCCTTCTTCTTTGGGGGTGTACGATTATGTAGGATTGCCATGCAACCTTCTGTCATGACTACATTTTCAAACTCCCCAAGTCTGGATTTCCTGGACATTGCATCTTTAAGGAACTTGGCATAACCATTCATCTGCTTAATGACCTCCAACAACAGAATATTGATATGTATTTACTCAAAAACATCGTAGATCTTCTTAAGCTGGTACTCCTGTTTTTGTTTCTTCAACCGCTGTGGAAAAGGGGTGGAGGACGGCAATCTTCGAGACGTCCTACACATGAGATTCAGATTTGAGGAGGCTCACATTCTTCAACTTCTTCTGTCGCCTCCTTAGACTCTTCTACTGTCGTGGCAGGTTTGGCGACAACAGATTGTTTCACGTCTACCGGGGCAGTGTTTTCGACATGTGTTTGTAGGGTCGGTTCCTTACTAGGCGTCTCTTTAATTTTCGGCCCTTGTATCTGTTTCCCACTTCTCGTTGTTATAGCTTTATACTGCTCATGTGTTGGTTTTCTAGTGACCTCAGTATCACTAGGGAATCCTCCATTCTGTCTAGTGTTGATGAACTGGGCGACCTAATTCATATGTGTCTCTAGAGACTTTAAAGTAGCCTTATGGTTTGTCATTCTCATCTCTATTTTATCCATGAATGTTTCATTTTTCTTGACAAAGTGATCCATGTTGGCCATATATACTCTAGTTTGAGACATGAAAGTTGCTATGGTCTGTTCTATTATACTTGTGGATGATGCCGGCTGCTGACGTGATAGCATTCTAGAACTCCTTGATTCTGATTATTCCGGACTGGAGGATTCAAAGCATTTTTGGGGTTACTCCAAGAGAAATTAGGGTTCTTCCTCCAATTCAAATTGTAATTGTTGGATTCATAGCCTTTATTCTTGTTGTAGTTTCCGACATACAAAACCCTAATTTTAAGAGACACAGTTTACCATATGTGGTTTAAGGCGATTAACCAGAACTTTGCTAAGGATCTTATAAACCATCGTACAAAGGCTAATTGGCCGAAATTGAGTCATAAATACCGGGGATTCTACTTTTGGGATCAGAACAAGTAAGGTTTTGTTCAGGTTCAGATTTACGACACCACTATTGAACATACTTTTAATAGCATGACAAACGGATTCGCCCACAACACTCCAATTTCTTTGATAAAAATAAGCGTGAAAGCGATCTATTCCCGATGCTTTTGAAGGTTGCATTTGAAAAAGTTCAAATTTCACCTCATCATCAGGCATCGCAAGCCAGTTCTTCGAATTCATGTCCAACATACGAAAACAACCTCAAACATTATATGTATACCCAACAATTCCTTCACTAGAAAATAGCAGATTTCACGGCTTATTAACATATTTTTAATATTTATATTAAAATATTATATAGCTACTTTTCATATTACAAAATTATATGATATATAAAAATAAAATAACATATTATAAAATTAAAAATGCCATAATTGACTTAACCCTCTATTATTGAAACTCGAGTCAGAACCATTTTTAAATGAATTTTTTTTATAATTCTAGAGTAAATGATATGTATCGCAATATACCATTATTCATATGTACCGTGATGTATCAATAACTGTTTTAATTAGTTTTAAAATTCTAATGACCAAAAGTGTTATTATCCTCTTTTAGAATAAAATCTTATAAAGTAATTTTTATATTATTTTTCAAGTTTTTTATTTTTTAATTCAAAAAATAATTAACTTTTGTTTACTATAATAATTCCTACATTCACTTTAATTTAAGGGTAAAGTTCACAAATAATCACTAAACTTTGATCAATTATTCAATTTGGTAACCAAACTTCCAAGTGCTTCAATGTTACCATTAAAATTTTAGTTTTGTTTCAGTTTGGCCACTGACCAATTAACAATTGTTAAAAGGGTGATGTCGCTGTTAAAATAGTTCAGTCATCCGATAGCAAGGGGAAGATGAACAATGAAGCTATAGCTGCTCACCTTTCCGCTATTTGCCTTGTTGTGATACCTGAGATTGACATCTCCAGAATTCCTCTTCCCTCTTAAGGTCCTGCTTCAATGATTTCGCCTTTACATGGTTAGGGGTGTTTAAATTCGGGTACCCGAAAATTTGTGTACCCGAACCTTCGGGTATTAAGTTTGTCGGCCTGTGTCCCGACCTATGAATACCGAGTACCCAATAATCGGATACCCGTTAAAATCAGGTACCGGGTACCCAGTTCTTATTTTTTTTTATTTTAAAATAAAAAATTTTAAAAGTTCATAACATATGATCCAAACAAAAAATAATAATGATTTGAAGTTTATAACCATAAGAAAGACATTAAAAATATTAATCTCGATCGTGATTTTTTTCGAATTTCATATTTTTTTAAAGAAACCTACTAATGCATAAATGCAATAGAGAAACCTTGTTGTTTGTTTCTGTAACACCCGGGTTTAGGGGTTGGGTGAAAATAATATTTAAATAATATTATTGAGTCTCGATTTTCTAATTAAAATAATAATATATTATTTTGGACTTTGTGTTTTCAAAACAAACACTTTAGGAGTGGACTAAATTGAAATGAAACTCAATTACATGGATTTTAAAGTAAGGGAGAATTGACCATTCATTAATGGCAATTTTGTAATAAAGGGGATTTCTTTTAAAATCCATTTTAATTAAAATAGAGCATTTTCTTCCTCCCTCTCTCATTTTTTCATTCGAACGACAAAGGGGAAGGTTTCTCTAAATCACTATTCCATCACATTGCTTCTCCATTTTAGCTCGGTTTTGAAAGGTAAATACATTTCCAACTTGTCCTCATCTTCCTCTCTTCAAAAGTACAAGTAGTTTTCATTTTCATCAAGATTTTGGAATTTGAGTTTTTAGAGGATTTGAATAAAAATGGTAGCTTTTTTGTGTTTAACTTAAAGTTTTGATTTAATAGTGTTAGATATGATGTTTGTGAACCAAATGGTCCAACATATGTGATTTTTACATGGTTTTGTAAACATTCCCGGATTTGGGTTTTGGGGGGGGGGGTTGAAGGGTTTTAGAATGGTTTTTGGGGTTGTTTTAGGTTGGAATTTGTGGGTTGAGGTTAGTACTTGTAACACCCCCGACCCGGGGCCGGGAGTGTTACCGGAACAGGAAAGGGCGGACAAACGGAACATATCAGACAAAAGCGGAAGCATTTCGGAAAACAAGATATCATTTTTAATAAGATATTCATATTAATGCGCACGCAGAAAATGGGCTAACAAAACTTTCCTTAACTTCTGATGATCATACATAAACTTAGACATAATTTCTCTTAATCTTGTTACCAAATTTCAAGACAATTTAAAACTTTATTATCATTATCGAATTACTATTACAATTAGGTCAAACAAGTCGAATACTTAACTATTCAAATCCATGCCATTCGAAAACTTAATTAATTGGTCTAGGTGATTTTCGAATTAATCCAAATTACCAATAATTAATCAATTCAATTTTCATACAAGACATAATAGATTTCAATACCATGGCATTCGATTTCCTTCACTTAGATCATTACAAAATATCATGATTTATATGCCCCTAAACCATGTCAAGCTATCGACTATGGACAACAAAAAGAATCGTCACAACCACTAGCTCGACTTACATTTTTATACAACAAAATAATGAGGCTATCTACTTAAATACAAAACATGATTCTAGCCTCCTAACCAAGCATCACGGAGCATATAACTTCAAACACCATTTCAAACTTAAGTTACGACTGAACACAACAAAACGAATCCTTAAACAGACTTCAAAGCCACCATCTAGGATTCTAAAGATAAGACTTAGATCGTACATATTTCAGAACTTTTGAACTTGATCCAAACGAATGCTAGCTTTAAGGTCCGAGCGATCCTGCTAAGGTTGGGAAGAAGAAAACAACGGAGCGATAAGTACAAATAGTACTTAGCGAGGTAATGCTAAATTTAATTCATTCTTGAGCTTTAACGTGATCAAGCATTGAGTTTACTTAGCTAGGTTTATTAACAATCGAATTGCACCCAACTAAGCTCATGTTAAATTCATACACATAGCATCATACATATCATAACAAGTTCATAGTGCATGCTCGAATACATAACATAACATAACATAACATAACATAACATAACATAACATAACATAACATAACATAACATAACATAACATAACATAACATAACATAACATAACATAACATAACATAACATAACATAACATAACATAACATAACATAACATAACATAACATAACATAACATAGTAATTTATCACATGCTTGCATATAATTCATTCAATATCATAATTCAATTCAATTTCAGCATACTCAATCTCATGCTTGACAATTGAATTAACCAAAATCTCATGCTAATCCATACATAGCATTATTAACTTATCAAAACGAAATCATAATTTCATCATAAGCATATCATTCGAATGATCTCAAAACATCATCCAAAAATCAGAATTTTCCATTTCTTAATTCCATGTATTCGGATAGGGTCATTACCCAATTTCACATAATCGGACTTATAAGCGATTCATATGCTTCATATCATAAACGAAAGGACCAATGTCCACATAGCATAACATTTCATATCACATCATATTATGCTAAGTCACACAATCATTTATCCACTTCATAAGCTATATTTAACTTAGCAAATTCCATTTAATTCATGTAAATCATATCACATTATAATTCATTTCATTACTTTTTATTTAATTTCATAGCCCAAGGTAGAATAGTCGTATCGGATATTCAAGCCATCAAAAGGGTAACATGTAACGCATATAGTTGCTCGAAGCAACATCAAGAGTTGCACAAAGCAACAACAAAGGGGATGCCCATAGCATCATGTGTCTCGAACAGCAATCAAGAACACATATCTTATAATCAAAAGTACACAAAGTACTATCAAAGATTGCACAAAGCAATATCAAACGGTGAGCTCAGACTCTAGGCATGCCGTTCTTATCTAAAACTTCTAATCGACCGAGGGCGTATTCTTGTTAATTAATTAATTCGTTATCTCATTTATCATATACATTTTATTTTCATAATTCAATTTGCATTCTCATTCGATCATATCATCATACATGGCAGCAACTTCATACATACATAATCACATGCATTTTAAGCATAACATATATATATCATAGGGCAGTCTACATACTCATTTTATCAAGTATCATCAAGAATTCAATTCACACATGTTCAACATACAAATAATCACATGGGCAGTCCACATTTGCACATATTCAAACATTATCAAAATCTAAATCGAACATATAATTCATGGCAACTAACATCACATAAAGCAGCCCACATATTGCACACAATCAAATATTAATCACAAGTTTCAAATCATGCATCCAATTTCCTTTTTATCTCCTTCCCTTACTAAACACATTACCGAATATCAATTAGTCCAATTTCATGCATAGAAATCATAAATTACAAATAATAAGGTGGTTTGGACACTAGTCCCAACCCTAATTCAAAATTACACTCACAAAATTACACTCACAAATCCTTAAGCTTGATCTCGAATTGAGATGCCTTTGTTTCTTCCCTTCGAGTGATCGATCCTAGCTTCCTCCAAAGTTTCTGCGCAATTTCGATCTTAATTCTCAACATAAAACGAATACACACTATATTAGGAAGCAATTCAATCATAATTACTTCTCAATTTCAAGCGGGAATTCATACTTTCAAATCTGACTTTTCATTTAACTAATTGGAGAACTAGTTAGTGTCTTGATCATATCTTTTTAATTACTAATCCAAAATTAACTTATCATATACCGTTAGAAATGTATTAAACTCAATTTTACACTCATGTGAACCTCATATTTTTATCTTATTCGAATCAATACAGTTTATTGCTTAATTACACTCCTTTCGGTAAATCTGGGCAACTTGTACTGTCCAACTTTAAAAATTCATATCTCCTAATTTACATACTGAAATTGAGTTCTGTTTTCTCTCAATGATTCTAGACATATCAAAGTTTATACAGTAAAAATTTCAACTCGAAATACCTTATATCCAATTTTTGGTGAATTTCCAAAGTTACTGTTTTTAAGTCATATACCACTGGACAACTTTCTTAACTTACACTTTAACTTAAAATTCACCTAATCACATTCTTAAATATAAAAATTCTTTCATGGTATGACTTATACTATTCTTCCATGACATTTTACCGTCCATATTAACTTTCAATTTCAACAATTAAGTACCCCATGTTACTGATTTTCCAGATCAGTCCCTAATCTCCATTAATTTCGAATACATGTCCATTTTTAGTTCTAATCGAAATTTCATCTTTCTAATTCATTTTTTCCAGCAGCCAATAGTCATTTATAACAAAATATTTATTTCTTCACAACTTTCTCCTAGTGAGAATTTTCTAATTTTAATCCCTAAGTATAGAAATTTTTCCAAATATTCAAGACTTTACATTTTCTTTCAAAACAGCCCCCTTATGACTCTATTCATTTTTTCTCAAGAAATTTGCAAAGATTTCATTAGTTCATCTTGTTATTTCCTTCAAGATTCATATAGTTTCATGTTCATACAAGTTTTAGGTTTGCATGCATGGTTTTAAACTCAACCGAATAGTTACAAGGAGTAGGGAAACTTACTTTTTTATCTCCTTGACAACACTAGCTATCTCTTCAAATTTCCTAGCTTAATCTTCCACCATGCAAGCAAAAATTCTCACCATTTTAGCTCTCAAATTTTCAGACTTTAGAGCTTCTCTTTCCCCCTATTTTCTCACTTCTTCACGGCAAAGGAGAAGAAAATGATGAAGGAAGACAAGCTTCCATAATCTAAGTGATTTGATGGCCTTAGTAATTACCTTAGTGTCCTTTTGTCTATGTCTTTTTTCTTTATTTTACTAAGGGCAGCCTTAAGGACATTTTATTTTTAACATGCAAAGTTCATTCTTTATAAACCTTTTAATTTGGTCATCAATTTCCCTTGTTCCATGTTTTCTTAAATTTTCTCAATTTAATCCGATTTTCTCAAGGAAATGTAACATTACTTAATTTCTTTTTTTATTCTTTTAATATCATACCATCGATCTTGTTATCACTAACTCAAATTCACTAATTTACCAATCGGCTAAATTCCTTAATTCAAAGCTAAGTTTCCTTCTAATTCGAATTGGTGCACTAGTTGCCCAATTAAGAAATTTAAGGACCAAATTGCATAATTCACTAAATTTGCAAACTCAATTGCTTCTAAGAATAAAAAAATAATTTAATTTTACGGCTTTAAGTTCTAGGACGGAAATGTGGGTGTTACAGTACTATAGTCGGGGGTTGTTTTGGAATCATTTGGAAGTGTTAAAAGTGTTGGAATCATGAGTTTTGATTGAGGTTTGTGGGCTGCTCGGGTTTGTGGTTTTTGGGGATTGTCCATGGCTTGAATTCTTGTATTTGATGTTTGAATAGTATTACGGGTTAGCTACATTGATGTATGAATTGATTTGAGGTTGTTTGGATTGTGTTGAGATTGTTTAGAGACAAGGACCACTACACCAGAATTGTTCTACAGCGGCGTTTTTTGCGGCGTTTAAACAAAAAACGCCGCTAATATTTCGCATATGCCGGCGTTTAAGTAAGAAACGCCACAAAATGTCAAAATTAGCGGCGTTTGTATAAAAAACGCCGCAATAAATCCGTTATTAGCGGCGTTTGTATAAAAAACGCCGCAATAAGTCTGTTATTTGCGGCGTTTGGTTTTCTAAACGCCGCAATAAGTGTCATGTTCGTGGCGTTTTACTGAAAACGCCGGTGTAGAAAAAAAACATTTAGTGGCGTTTATACTAAAAACGTCGCAAAAGGTCTCTTTTGTGGCGTTTTCTATTAAAAACGCCGCAAAAAGTCTCTTTTTCGTGACATTTGGTATGAGAAACGCCACAATAAGTAGGTTTTCAAAACTCACCGTTTTCACATTTCTCTCAAACTGACTTTCAAATTCTCAAATCTATCGTGCCCTAACTTCTCCCTGCCTCTCCGCCATGGTGCAAAACTCACCGTCGTTCTTGGCCGTTTGCGTCTCCGTCATCATTGTCGTTCGGCTCACCGTCGATCGTCGTTTCTTCCTTGGAGGAGTCTGTTTATACAATCTGAATTCTCTCCATTAACATTCAGTAACTTCACCGAGTCACAAAAAGAGAGCTAATTGATGCTTCATCTTGGAGGTGTTGAGCATATCGGTGATTCTATCATTTCAACTTTGCTTCGTAGCTTACTGCGTTTAGTTTCAGATCATTGTTTTCATGCTTTGAGACCTTTTTTCACTGTGATTTGGGAGTGACTATGTTCGGTTGTCCTAATTTCCCAAATTGCAATGGCAGACTGCAAAAGCACTTTGATTCCAACTGATGCAAGTGATTTGGTATTTCCTCATAACCTGGGGAACAAAGTTAGGTTCATTGTTCTTTTTTCTTTTGGAAATATTCTGATTTTTTACTCTCGGGATATTCATTGCAGATGAGGCAGCTTTGATACTCATTCGCCATGGTGAGTCTTTATGGAACGAGAAGAACCTTTTTACAGGTTGTGTTGATGTGCCCTTAACTAAGAAGGGAGTGGAAGAAGCAATTGAAGCTGGAAAGAGAATTTGCAACATACCTGTCGACATGATATACACATCATCACTAATTCGTGCACAAATGACTGCTATGCTAGCCATGACACAGCACCGTCGCAAGAAGGTAGCTTGGGGGGAAAATAATTTTATGGCACCTAGAATTTGGTCTAGTGACTGCTTGATGATACTTGGCAGCTAGTGCTGCCATTGATAAAAACCATTGACCTGGTTAAATGATGTTGAAGTTATTTTGAACCTTATATCCACCTACTAAAAGTACAGGAGAAATGGTTTTATCATTCTTTGATTGATTAGAATAGACCGACAATCTATTAACGATGACCTCTTGCTAGGTGCCAATTATCATCCATAATGAGAGTGAGCAAGCAAGGGCATGGAGTCAAATATACAGTGAAGACACCATAAACCAATCGATTCCTGTTATGGCGGCTTGGCAATTGAATGAAAGAATGTAATTGCTTTTTCTTTTTTTCTGTATCAAAACAAATGAAGTCATATTTCTCATGCTCTTCTAATTGTCCTATCGTCGGCCCTCAAATTTTATTGTTCATGAATGATTCATGCACTATGTTCTCTGTGCAGGTATGGAAAACTACATGGTCTGAACAAACAGGAAACTGCTGATAGATTTGGCATAGAAAAAGTTCATGAGTGGCGTAGAAGTTATGATATACCTCCACCAGATGGCGAGAGTTTGGAAATGTGTGCTCAAAGAGCTGTTGCATATTTCAAAAATAATGTAATTTCCATATCTGTTTTATGTATCATCTAACAGTTAAACTCCTCTTATACGATATAATAGCACCTCATAACAAATCTATGATTTGCAGATTGAACCGCAACTTCTATCCGGAAAGAATGTCCTGATTGCTGCCCATGGGAATTCATTAAGGTCCATTATTATGTATCTTGACAAATTAACCTCCCAGGAGGTATGGAGTATGGACCCTTTTTTTTGGTTTTATTCTGGAGGTTTTCAATCTTCGCAGTACTCATTTTTTTATATAATTTGTATATTCGTTTTGTATTCATCACGAGACAGGTTATTAGTTTAGAACTATCTACTGGAATACCCATGCTTTACATTTTTAAAGAGGGAAAGTTCATTAGGAGGGGAAGTCCTGTAGCACCAACAGAGGCTGGAGTCTATGCTTATACTAGGGTACGCAACTTCGTCTCAGCATTATTCTTGATCTGTCTTTAAAATCCCTTTGTTCTATTGCTTTTATACACGTCATTTTGAAAGGAGCTTTTCTGATTGAATTCTGTGTTGGCATTATGCTTTATATTCTTACACATTTACTGGGAATTAAAAAGCTTAATTGAGAATACTAATAATTCTACTAATTGAAATTGAACTTTTGCAGAGGTTGGCTCAATACAGGCAGAAATTAGACGAGATGTTGCATTGACATGTCCTTCAAATATAGAGGTAACATCAAATTCCGGTCAAAGAAAGCTATTGATTGGACAACAAGGTGCTGGGCCTCTGGGATGGTGGACTGGAAGAGATTACGAGATATTCATGAGCTTCGTTGGGTACTATCTGTTCGGATTCCTGTCCTTACACCAACTCAGGTATTATTTTTTCAGTGTCATGCTGACCTGCATTATATTACTTGCACAAGTACTTTTGCATCATACATAAACAGTGCTAACTTTGGTGTATTAATGAGTTGAATTCTTGTTATTAATCAATTTCTGCTTGTTAGTACTTGATACTTGAAAATAAAAATTTATTCATCTGATTGCTCTTGTCTAGTTGAGTTTTTTATTCCATTTCTGGACATACTTGGAGCAAACTAGTATATGAACTTATCCGTTTCTTGCATTTTGGTTTCTTAAGTGCGGTATCTTTGTGCACAGTTTCATGGTTTGGGAACATTGGAAAGGCATGATCAAACTTGTTTTGTGGCATAAACTGTGGTCTAAATTCATAGGCATCTTTAGAGGCCCAACCTAATTTTTACCCTTTCTTGATGCCTTCTAATTGACAATCCTATTTGCAGGTAGGAGAGGCAGCCTTGTCTGTGTTACATAGCATGGTTTCTGCACATTCAGACTTAGATGATGCTGGTGAGATGGTTACCCCAACACCCAGGGTAAAATGGATTTTGTCAAGTCCACGTTGCATTCCACATATTGCACAGGTGCCACATGTCAATTTTAATTGATAATTTAGTCATGCCTTGCAGATAGTGTAACTTGTAAGTAGCATGATGACTTATTTAAGTTGTGTCTATCTCTTTTTTTTCTTAAAAGGCCATGCTTTCTGGGGAGCCAAGTATTGTAGAGGTTGCTGTTGCACTACTGAAGGCTATAGTTACTGATGGCTAACTTGTTACTGTGATCATGAGTCCTCACCTTTTGCTGGATGTGGCAGGAGGGCTACACAAAACTGTGGAAGGAAGCAATTCAAATTTTGGGGGAAGTAAACACATATATGCAGCCTTAATTGGTTGTATTTCATCAATAACTGACGGGGTTAGCTATTGTCTCAACATCAAAGAAATCCAGGAAACCTGGTAAATGTGTACACACATTGAATTTTACAGCTCAACATAAATACACTAGTTAATGGCATGTAGTTTTGTTGATTTTCTTTGTATTTGTATGTAAGGAACCATGCTGTAATTAAAATAACTTGGTGCAACATTTGTTAATTTAACAGCACTGATCGATTATTATATAGTATTATTTTATTTAATTTTTTTTGGAAGCATGTTGTTATTTGTGGCGTTTGTAATATCAAACGCCACTAAAGACCAGTTTTTCGCGGCGTTTGTAATATCAAACGCCACTAATGAACAGTTTTTCGCGGCGTTTGTAAAATCAAACGCCACTACAGAATAGTTTTTCGCGGCGTTTGTAAAAAACAAACGCCACTAATGAACAGTTTTTCGCGGCGTTTGTAAAATCAAACGCCACTAATGAACAGTTTTTCGCGGCGTTTGTAAAATCAAACGCCACTACAGAACAGTTTTTCGCGGCGTTTGCTTTTACAAACGCCGCTATAGATTTTGATCTTTTGCGGCGTTTTTGAAAAAAAAACGCCGCGAACTGTTGCGGCGCTACTTTAAGCGGCGTTTTTCGCGGCGCTTTTTTAAGTGCCGGGAATGTTTTTAGCGGCGCTAATAAACGCCGCTATAGGACAAAAAAAACGCCGCTAAAGACTTGTTTTGCTGTAGTGGACGTATGTCGGTGAAGCCTCGGGAGTGAATCCGGAAGCTTGAAGGTGTTGCTTGCTTGATAGTTGAGCTTGGAGGTGAAGGTGAGTGGTTAATGTTTTCAAAGTGTTTTCTAAGTGTTTGGCTCAAGCATGTGGACTAGGTTGAGCTTGGTAGACCCACCTAGAGTTAGGATTAGGGTGGTAGCCTAATCCTAAGCTTTAATTAGAGACATTGGTTGAACTTTAAATTGATGTTTATGCCTCGTGATGATTTGTGATATGATGATTATGTATAATGTGTTATACATGTATGTTGAGGCTCGGTTGAGATGCATTGTTATATGCATGAGATATGGGCATGATGCTAATCATGGTGAGTACGTGCTAAGCACGAAATTGGTTGTAATTAATATTGTGGATTGTGTTAGTATTGACACTAGTATGCTTGGGTACAAATGATCGATAATTAGGATGTTAGTGTGCACACGAGAGTCAAATGCGCGCGTGGTCTTGATGATGATAGTCATCAAGATGGAGTACGGGTTCGCCCGGAAATTCTTCTTTATATTGTGATAGTCGGTGATGAGTGTAATCCCATCGACGAGGCATGAGGATGAGTGGAATCCCCTCCCCGAGACCGGTGATGAGTGTAATCCCACCGTGAGGTAAAGTGCTTGTTGGATGTGAGTTCCAACGTGTTTATCCGCGTATTCGAGTCATAGCTAGGTGCCAATATGAGTTGATATGTGTATCAATGTGTTTGGAATGTGATTTCCTATTTGGTTTATATATGTGTTTACATATGGTGTGGAATTGAGCTTGTTAAGCATGACATATTAATGGATAATTGTTCATGCATCATTGATATTTGGGCTCGTGAGGATTGAAGGTAAGGACATGCATTTACCTTGTTGTGCTCGTGCTTGGACCCTACATTGTCGAGATTTGTTTTTAAAGAGCTTACCCTCACTAAGCTTTATGCTTACGCTCTCTCTTGTTCGACAATGCAGATCAGTAGCTCGTGGGTTGCTAGTGCAAGAAGGGGCCTCCAAGTGTGCTTCGTGGTGCTAGCTTAGCTATCAAGTCTGAGTATTTTAATTATGATGTAATGGTCAAGCAATGGGACATGTAATTATGGTGTGATGCCTTAAAGTATGTTGAATGTTGTTTTGTGTAGGAGCATGTTAGACTCCCTTAAAGTGCTTGTGTTGCTTTTGCTTTTGGATGCCATGCTTGGCCTGTAAAACCATGTTTAGACTGCCTTGTATGAATGTTTTTATGGTTGGTTGCTAAGGCATGAACTTCATATATGCTATGTTTGCCATCTTTGAATGAATACATGTTTCCTTGGTTAAATGATGTATGTTCATGTTGGGTGCCTTGTATGACTAGATTTTGGTTAATAGATGTTGTATGAATGCTTGGATGTGTCCAGGGAGGTCTTAAATCGCATCTAGGTTCGAGTCTTGTGTTGTTTTGCTGAAAATGGGAGACTTGCAGTGCATGGCGTATCGATACGCCTAAGGGCCGTATCGATACGGTCTTGCTTGCAAGACTCAGTTTCGGCCTGGCATACCGATACACGGGGGTGTATCGATACGCTCTTTGCTCACTGGAATTCTGAGAATTTGGTGAGTTTTGGCGTATCGTTACGGGGTTGAGGCGTATCGGTACGGGTTCATCTCATTGACCACGAGATGTTGACTGGGAAGGGCGTATCGATACGCTCAAGGGTTGTATCGATACGGTCTTCCTGTGTTGACTGATGGGTGTTGACTTTGGTCAAGGCGTATTGATACCCTTGACAGGTGTATCGATACGATGAAGCCACTTCCGATATAGTTGAGCCGAGAAGGAAGTCTCGAGCTTTAACTCCAGATTGTTTGGTAGTGGGATGTTTTGAGTCGTCAGGACCGATGTTATAGAACAAGCTCCAGCATGATTGTTTAAAAATAATTTTTAAAAAGTTAAAAAATAACAAATTTAATGAAACGTACAAAAGTATTGTATATCTTTAAATTTACGTTCCCTAGAAATCAAAGGCACGCATGATAATTTTATAAGCAAGGAAAGATGTAGGAAGTTGGTTGAGCTGGTGAGATGATGAAGACGAAATCATAAAGTACAAAATTCAACCATTTGCTGATGTCAATTCAAGTCCGTACAAAATTATCGCATGATCAATCAAATTCAAAGATCTTTTTTAGGCCGTACAAATTCGCTACATCATCTTAGATTTTATAATTTATATATTCATATTATTCTTTTTCTTAAAACTTTAGGTCTAAATTATGGTTTTAGTTCCTTTATCACGCAAAAGTTGAATTTTAGTCGACATATGTTTAATTCGATATAATTTGGTCACTATTTCTATATATGTTGTTATTGGTTAATCTAAATTATTAACACTAACAACTAATCTCATTAAAGTGTTGAAATTAATTTTTTTTAAAATACTCTTAGTGTTTGATTGATATATAAACTTATTATTGGATTGATTTATAGGTTTTACCAACAACAAGTTGGTTTAGTGGGATAAGACACTGAATCTTTTAAGTAATGTTAAAGGTTCGAATTCTGGGATTATGAATGAAGTCAAAAGATTAGAAAAGGTCACCATTATAATAGAGCTTTACAGTACTTATTTAAATTAGTCAGCCAATAAATCAGATACCCATAATTATAATTATCTTAAAAGAGACAATAAACCTTTTCAAATTGTTGAGAAAAGGATGGGTGAATAAAGGTATTGTTTATTTGGATTAGAATATAAGGATGTATTGTCTCAAAGTAAACATGTAACAGAGTCCAGAGTAGTTGGAATCTTAATCAGAATAATCAAAGTCCAATGGAGTTGTTCTTACATTAGTTTTTTTTTTAATTTAGTGGGAAGCCATCGTTTCAAATTTTCAATAGAGAACTTCAATGTTTGACTTTCCATGTCTTGTTAGTCTGTTCCTTTTCATCACGTCTTATTTTATTGTTTTTTTCTTCCATTTCAAATATCTCATTATTTTGTTTTTATCCGATTATTGACTTCTTGTTATGACTACGGAATGGTGTACTATCATTTTCTTAATATATGAAAAATGTTTTGATACACAAAAGTTAAACTAAAGTTTTTTTATAAACTTGATAATTTTAAAGTTTAAAAGTTTAAGATTGTAGGGTTTATATTAGCTCGATCAATCAACCAAAAACTGATAAGAGAAAGGTGAATTGACTTTAAAAATATTTTGTGGAAACTTATCAAAAATTAAATAATTTGACACAATCGATTTAGAATGGTTTGACTTTCTTAATCAAAGTCTACATTTATTACCTTAGTTTTTCACCATTAAGAATTTTTCAAATCGTTAGCTTGAATTGAACCTTTCAAGGACAATATTAAACATTTACAACTCTATTTTTTAATAGTTAAGATAGAACCACTCTAGTTTTTCTAAGATTAAACTAGAATCATTCTATTTTACAAGATTTAATTTGTGTAAATAATGAATACCTCTCCAGGTGAGTATTTGTTAAGATTAAGCTCGCAAAGAATGAACACTAAAGATATACAATGGAGTACTCTATAAATATTTACAAGAGAATAAAGAATTGAAAATTGAAATTTTTTCTGTTGATCTTTAACTTGGATAGGTAAAACATTTTTCAAGTGTTATTATGTTGTACCTATAATGTGAAATGCGTTTCTAGTCGTTTATGACCGTTAAGATGAATTATAACTGTTGGAGATGCAAAATATTTGTTGTCTACAGAGAATTTTAGCTTTTACAATTAAAGGGATTGATCATTTTATCAAAGCGATTGATCTTTTTCAAAGATTTTACTGTTGGACAGGAGAAATTATTAGACAGACCAATCTTACCATGTTATATGGTCTATTCAATAATATTTACTTATTTTAATGTAAATTTTAAGTAACTACTCACTCCTTAGTTACATGTAAGAAAGAGGTAAAGATTCACCTTCGAAAAAAAATGACATGAAAAAAGGTTATTAAGTGGAATCATGAATGACGTGGTGAGCTAGGCCCATCTAATAATTTTTCGTTAGACAGACAATGGATTGATCCCTTTTCTCAAGGATCGGTCCTTTTTTAGAAGGGTAAGATTTTTTTAGCATGGAATCAATCCCTTTACACTAGATGGTTGGAGCCAAAAAATCAAGAGCTTACTTTTCAAAAAGTGGCTTGTCCTCTTTTGAATAAATAGAGATGTATTATATTCTCATGCCGAGATTTAAACTCATACAATATGGAACAAGATTAATATCTTTAGTCACTAGGCCAATCAGTGGATCTCAAAGTGATCAGTCCTTTTGCATAGGGAATCAATCTTTTTTTCTCTTAAAGCCTGAAAAACATTATTTTTAAGTGCAAGAAGCCAAGAATGGCGATACTTATTTTGAAAAAAGTTCGGTTGAGTTAAAAAAAATATTTTTAAACGAATTTTCAAGTTTTGTGTACTTTAAATTATTTTTAAAACGTTTGATCAATTGCTGAGCAAAAAAACTATTTGATCAACCAAAAGTATTTTTGCAAATGGTTGTTTTCTCTAAATATTTAAATTCAAACTTTAACAATATGTCCTTTTTGATATAACATTTTTTTGAACAATTGTGTTTGACAAATGCTCCCTTCAATTTTTTTAAAAAAAGTTAATTCTTTTAAAAATATTTAAATTCTCACTTTTTCTTCAGAGAAAATAATTTTTCATCTACTTCTCTCCTTTTTGGCATATAAAATATAATTCAAACTTTATTATTACAAAATAGAATTGAGAATAAGTTAGAAAATAAAGAGCTCATGAAACATTGAAAAATAAAATCCCCTTAGTAAAATAAAATGTTTAGCTTAAACGTTATTTTTAAAAATATAAAAGAGTTCATGATATAAATAAAAATAAATGAGTAATATTGTTTAAAAGTGCTTTTAATTTGAAGAAGTTAAAAACTATAAATTTTAACTTTTAAAAATTAATTTTTAAACTAAACTAAAAAGGATTAATTTCCTATACACTGGCAGTGGAAAACAAAGTTTCCACAAGCGGGGTTATTTAGGGGTTTAGGGTTTTAATTTAGGGTTTAGAGGTTAGGGGTTTATGTTGTAGGGTTTAGAATTTAGGATTCATGGTTATAATTTAGGTTTTAGGGCTTAGGGTTTGTGGTTAGATTTTTAGGGTTTTAAGGTTAAAATTTTAAAATTTAAATTTAAGCTTGAAAATAGGCATGCTTGTGTAAACTTTTTTTACACTGGCAGTATATCAAATATTAATCCAACTAAAAAAAGCACTTTTAATCGAGAAAAACTATCTATTCTACAGAAAAATTATATTATAGGTAATTCTCACCACGTCATCCATGGGACCAACCAATAAAAACCACCCACTTCACCATGATTTTTTCATGTCATTTTTTCCAACCAATGAATCTTCACTAAAGATTTTCCATGTCATTTTAAAAACTGTTTTTTTGGAAGTTATTTTATTATTAAATTAATGACATGGAAAAAAATGATGAAGTGGGTGGTTTCTAGTGGTTGGTCCCATGGATGACGTGGTGGGAATCACCCATGATATAATTTCTCCTATTCTACATTGTTTTTAGATTAAAACTCCAAAAATAGTTTTGACTAAAATATTTTTAAAAAACATTATGAAACGAGACCTAATTAATAGAATTTTGGTTCCACATTGTCATTTAAAAACTCTATTTAACGGGAAATAATGCTAAAGTATTTTCTCGCCGGATACTCAGATCAGAATTTGAATTGAACCCGTGTAAAAACATGCTAATGATGATTTTTTTTTTTTAAATAGCCACTGGAATTTCATTAAACCATAAAAAATTTAATTACAACGTTATTAAAAAGAAGAAAATTTGAGTTAAAATAACTCAAAAAATTCTTACAACTCAAAAACAATGAAAACGAAAATTTCTGTAACACCCGGGTTTGGGGGTCGGGTGAAAATAATATTAAAATAATGTTTCGAGTTTCGGTTTCATAATTAAAATAATAAAATATTTCAATGGGCTTCATGTTTGCAAAATAATTAAAAACTATGTTGGGCCTATCTTCTAAGTCCAATTCCATGGATTTTAGGAGATGAGAGTTTTAGCCATTCATTAATGGCATTATGGTAAATAAGTGGTCTTCCAAATTATAAACTCATTTTTATTTTAAATGAGCTTATTCATCATCTTCTTCCCTCTCCTTTCCCCAAATCTCACGACATAAGAGCTCTCTCCCTAAGGGTTACTATTCCATCACCATTCTTCTCCATCTTGGGTGATTTTTGAAAGGTAAAACCATATTTGACTTGTCCTTACCTTCCTCTTCATGTTGGTACCATTAGTTTTCAGTATTGTTCATGATTTTGAAATTTGAATTTTGGGGTTTTGTTTAAAATGAGAACTTTATTGTCTTTAACCTAAGCTTTTGATTATTTAAGGTTAGATAAGTTGTTTACAACCTAAAAGGTTCAACATATGTGAATTTTAATGAGTTTTATAAAGATTCACGGATTTGGGTTTTGAGGGGTTTTTGGAAGGGTTTTAAGTTGAGTTTTGGGTGTGCTTGATGTTGGAAATTGAGAACTGATGTTAGAGTAATAGTTAGGGGTTGTTTTGGAAGCATTTGAGTGTGTTAAAAGGGTGGAAATCATGAGTTTTGGATTGGGTTTGATGGCTGCTCGGGATTGAGGTTTTGGGAGTTGTTCATAGCTTGAATTCATGTGTTTTATGCTTGAGTAGTGTTCTAGGTTTGCTACATTGATGTGTGAACTGATTTGAGGTTGTTTTGATTGTGTTGAGTTGATTAGAAGCAAGAATTTGTGTTGGTGAAGCATCAGGAATAAATCTGGAATCGTTGGAAGCTTGATCGGCTAGTGTGTTGAGCTTGGAATAGTCGGTGAGTGGTTAAATGGTTTTAAATGGTTTTCAAGTGTCGGTTCAAGCATGTGGACTAGGTTGGGCTTGGTAGACCCACCTAGAGTTGGGATTAGAGTGGTAGCCTAATCCCAAGCTTTAGTTAGAGACCTCGGTTGATCTTTAAAGTGTTGATTTATGCCTCATGTTTAATTTTGATTGTGATGGTTATGTATATGTTGTTATACATGTATGTTGAGGCATGGCTTGATGCATTGTTATATGCATGCTGATGATAGGTATGATGGGGATATACATATGTATGAAATATGATGTGATATTTGTATTAAGGATATACTTGTAGTGTTGACATGTGAAAAGGAATTATGAAGTGGTTTCATGATCCGAGGATTATGGTGAGTACATGCTAGGCATGGAAATGTGGTTTGTGTATGACGGTAAGTCATGGTGAGTACGTGCTAAGCACGAAAATTGATATGTAATGGTGTTGTGAAAGGTTGTGAAATGCATTAGTATTGGCACTAGTATGCTTGGGTACAATGATCGATCATTAGAATGTTTAGTGTGCACACGTGAGTCAAAATGCGCGCGTGGTCATGATGATGGTAGTCATCAAGATGGAGTATGGGTTCGCCCGGAAATCTTCATAATTATATGTTAGTCGGTGATGAGTGGAATCCCATCGACGGGCGTGAGGATGAGTGGAATCCCCTCCGCGTGAAACGGGGCGTGAGGATGAGTGGAATCCCCTCCGCATGAAACGGTGATGAGTGTAATCCCACCGTAAGGTAATTGTTGTGCTGTTGGATGTGAATTCCAACGGTTATCCGCGTATTGAGTCATAGCTAGGTGCCAATACAGATTTGTGGATTATGTTGCTCATATGTTGAATATATGTGTTTCCACATGTTGTGGTTGTGGACTTGTTGAGCATGACATTATTTTGATAATATGTTCATGCATCATCTATTATTTTGGCTCTTGTGGTTCGAAGGTAAGAACACATGCATTCTACCTTGGTTGTATGCTCGTGCTTGGACCATGCATTGTCGATGGTTGTTTTATGAGCTTACCCTCACTAAGCTTTTATGCTTACGCTCCTTTTCGTTCGACAATGCAGATCAGTAGCTTGTGGGTGGCAAGGGCAAGGAAGGGCCTCCAAGTGTCGCGTTTGGTTAGCTCAAGTATGAACTTTAAATTAAAAGATTGTAATAGTCAAGCAATGGGATTTGAATGCTTTGGATTTGTGTTGATGTTATGTGTTATGAGCATGTTAGACTCCTTATTATGTTGTTGTTGGTGTGGCATGTTGATACCATGTTTGGTTTGTAAACCATGTTTGAGTTGCTTACCATGGATGCTTAAGTGTATGCTCTTATGAATGCTTTATGTGTGGTTGTTTAAAGCATGAAACCTTATATATGCTATGTATGTCTCCTTTTGAGTGAATGCATGAATCCTTGAATGAATGTTCCTTGTTCGTGTTGGTTGCCTCATATGCTGGGATCTTGGTTGTTAAATGTTGTATGTATGTTCGTATGTGCCTAGGGAAGTCTTAAAATGCATTTAGAGTTGTGTTTTGGAGTCTTAGGCTGCAAACTTGGGTATTGTAGTGCAAGGCGTATCGGTACGCCCAAGGGTCGTATCGATATGATCCTACGCTTTGGGACTCAAGTTTGGCCTAGCGTACCGATACACGAGGGCGTATCGATACGCCAAATCCTCTCTGGAAATCCGAGTTTTTGATGAGATTTTGGCGTATCGATACGGGTCAAGGGTGTATCGATACGGTCTTGTATCGTTGACCGTGAGTTGTTGACCAGTCATGGCGTATCGGTACGGTCAACCTGTGTACCGATACGGTCTCCCTAGTTTGACCTGGTCAAGGCGTATCGATACCCTCTCTTAGTGTATTGATACGACATGCTAGGAAAGTTTAAAATGGGCTGTTTTGTTTGGTTGTTTAGTTGTTTACCTCGTGTGTTTCTTCCGCTGTTGTTTTTCTCACATAGGACTTAAGAATATATCTAGATAAGATAATAATAATGAAAAAGTTTTCTCGGGTTGTTAACCGAAGTGAAGCCTTAACAGGTTTCGCCTCGGTTAATCCCGGTGTGACCCGCTCGGACCGGTCAAGCGTCCAGACCAGGACGAGAGGGTTACAATTTCTATGGAAATACGCATACCAACAAAAATCCAAAATCTTCCTGAATCTCATTGTCTCTGTCCAAACGAGATGCATAAAGAATGGGTGGTGCACGATCCATTCTGTCAGGCAAAAGGTACCACTACCTAAGACTGATTTTATCGGCAAACAACCATCAATGAGTGGGGATAAAACATTCCAAGTGACCACCGACAACACCATGAATCAGAAACTAACGCCGAGTGAATCTCTGTGCGAACAACAATCGAACACTAGGGTATGCTGAAACCTACCACGAAGACAGATGAACCAAACAAAAAACAAAACAAAAATATGTCACAAAGACAGAAGAAGAAGCGTGTCACTAGGACAGAGAAAGAGCGAGCTACAGAGGCATAGATTTTTATTGAAATGAAAACAAGAAAACTGATAAAATCGGTGGTTGACGATCAATACGAAGATTGATTGTCGACCACTGATTAAAGGGATTGAACAAAAGAGAAAGCGACTAGAATTGAAACAATTTTGAGAGAGGAGCGGCTAAATTTTTTTTAGAGGAGCGGCTAAAATGCTTGCTAATGATGAAAATTTTAACTTTAGGTATACTATCTATTTGATTTTCGATATGGTGTTTTTTTATCTTTTAGTTTTTTCAAATTGGTTGGTAGGTTTTTTTAACCCTTTTCCTATGTAGTCATGTTTTATTATTTAGTGACTAGTTTATGCTCTTTGATAGTCTAGGAAAAAATATATGTTAATGAGTATTTACATGGTTGTTGAGTGGATCAATGAAACAATATAAGCCAAGAGGGGGTGAATTGAATTTTTAGAACTTTTGGTGGTGGAGTGGAAAATTAAAAATGCTAGACAAGAAGATTTAGAGTGGTTCAAGTTTCAATCGAACTCTACATCCACTACCTTAGCTTTACTAAGGATTTTCAAACAATCCACTAATTGATCTTCCCCTTTTCTAGGCTAAGGAGGTAACCTTTACAATGCCGGTCAAATTTTCTACCCAAAATTTGACCCAATCCTCACTCAAGAAATACAAAGAAGATGGAGGCTAAAACTAGTATCTCTCAATACAAAATATAGCTCTTTTACAAGCATTCAACCCAATTGAACAAATAGGAATGGAAATTACAAAGTTCACAATTGGGGTTTACAAGAAAATATGGGATTTAGGCACAATTGCTTGGATTTGATGTTTGGATAATTCTTTTGAGATCAATAGTTGTTGCTAGAGCTTTTAGAGGTCCATTTTATACATTCTCATTGAATTCTAGCCGTTGGGGTTGTTGCATTCATCAATATAGCCGTTGGGATGTTATCTTCCCTCCATAAATGCAGTCTGCAACTACCCGTTCCAAAACGCCCGACCCTGTTTCGAAACAGACCAAAAAGAAAGAGTCGTTGGGGTGTAATAAATAGACCGTACCGAAACGGGCACGATCGTTTCGATACGTTAAGAGCTCGTTTCAAAACTCGTTTCGAAATATTTTGGCACTGTCAAGGCCTGTATCGAAACGGCTTAAAAGCGTTTCGATACGCCTTAACGATAATTTTAAATTCAGTTATAAAACTTCAACGACCATATTTTAAAACCAAGTTTGAATTCTGTTTCGAAACGTTTGAGGTTGTTTCGATACTACCGTATCGAAACAGTTCAAATCGTTTTGATGTTCTTCATCCGTTTCGAAACACGTTTCGAAATAGAGGTTAACAGTTTCAAACTGTTCCGAAACGCCCAAAGGCCGTTCCGAAACGTTGACTCGAAAATCACTGTTTTGGCTTGATAAACACTTAGAAAATATTTGACAAGTTGAGGTTTTGACTTAAACATTTTTCTTTAAATAGATAGAGAGGTTTTGAGGACTTAAAAATTCATTTTCCATTTTTTAATTTAGTCCTTAAATCTTTTGTTATTTCAAAAT
Source organism: Hibiscus tridactylites (assembly GCA_958450335.1). NCBI lineage: Eukaryota > Viridiplantae > Streptophyta > Magnoliopsida > Malvales > Malvaceae > Hibiscus > Hibiscus tridactylites. Next base: position 41,639,301 of record OY288292.1, read on the forward strand.
CAATTTATTGGTTTCACAATCTCCCCCTTTTTGATATAACAAAACCAAGTTAGAATTTTTAAGAGTTGTGAAATTTTGAAAACGTTCTAACTCCCCCTCAATTAACCATTTCATAAGAATAATAAGAGACATGGTTAACATATACTGATAATTTGATGATGAATTTGAAATATTTAAAAGTTTGGGGACCAATTTAAAATAAAGGTCATAGTTTGGGATGAAATTAAAATGTTCAAAAGTTTAGAGTCTAATTTAAAAAGGGTCATAGTTTGAAAATGAAATAAGAATGCTTAAAAGTTTGAGTATCATAGTTTAGGATGTGTGGTGCAGTTAACCTATTCATTTATCTCATATATTTATTTTGAGTAAATAAATCATATATCACTGAGCTTCAGATGTTGTATCGTTTATACCATTGAACTTTCAATTGTTTCAATTATAAAATTAAATTTTAGTTTTTTTGCTTCAGTTATACCACTGGACCATTATCACGATGTTAACTCACAAATGGCGTGATGATATGACTGAAACAAAATGAAATCATTTTAGTGTGACTATTTTGATACCCAAAATGATCTAAAATAATGTTTTGTTAGACGAAAATTGATGAAAATAATTGAGGTTGACGTGTTTAAACCTAGATCCTTTGGAAAAAAAAACTTACGCATAAGCATAATGCCAACTTTTATATATATATATATATATATATATATATATATATATATATATATATATATATATATATATATATATATTATTAAACTGCTATTAAGATTAATTTTATTTATGATATAATTTTATAAATATATTAAATTTATAAATATTATTTATATTTTAAGTTTCAAATTTAAAACATCATTTATTAAATAATATAAAATAATTTGTTTATAAAATAGTATATTTGTAAAATAATATATTATAATATATTTATAAAATAATGTAATAATATATTTAAGAAATAATATATGATAATATATTATAAAATATATTTAGTACTTATATTATTTCGTAAATATATTGTTATAAATTATTTCTTAAATATATTATTACATTATTTTATAAATATATTATAATATATTATTTTACAAATATATTATTTTATAAACAAATTATTTTATATTATTTAATAAATAATGTTTAAAATCTGAATTCTAAATTTCGTCCCTCAAAAGGCATAAAACAAATGAGAATCCTAACGAGATTTATGACTCGTTTAAAAGAGTACTATCATAAATGGTCACTGGATTTTTAGGACACTTTCATTTTTGTCACCGAAATTTTAAAACTTGTGATATAATCACTAAACTTTCAGTTCGTTTTTATTTTGGTCACTTAACTTTTAAGGCGCTTTCAATATGATCCCTCTGATTATAAGCTGATGATGCGACGCGCTAGTTTTCTTTTTCACTGAATAAAATAATGGACAAACTACACCATTTATCATCCAACTTTCTTCTAACTCTTATTTTGGTCACTAGAGTTTTAATTTTTTTCAATTTAATAACTCAACTTACGAATTGTTCCTATTTTGATTCATTGCTTAAAAATGTGAATCATAACCAAATCGAAATAATTTATTTAAGAAAATTGGCACCGTAATCGGCTTCGATTAATCCTTAAAAATTATTTTGATTAATTAGTAAATCTAGATTATTTAATTCTCAATCTTATATTGTACCAATTAAATCAGATAATTGACTAACCAATTAACCTGTTTATTTGATTCAGGTAATGAATTTTTATACTTTGCTTATTAAAGTATCAAATATGATAATATTGTAAATTTAATAATTGTTCAGTTGTGATAAGTGTAAAAACAACTAGAATCACTAGACTATAAGATATTTTAATGCATAAAATTTACAAATATTAGATATAACTGATCAGATTGATTCATCAATTTTCGTTAAAACTGTGAACTGTGATAAGAAAATATGCATCATAATCGGGTTCGATTAATCCTTAAAAATTAATTTGATTAGTTGGTAAAATTGGATTATCCAGTTCTCGATCTTATATTATACGAATTAAATCAGATAATTGATTGACCAGATAACCAAATTATTTATTTCGAGCAATGATTTTTTTACTTTGCTTATTAAAATATCAAAAACGATAATATGATAAATTAAATAATTGTTCGATTGTGATAAAAATATCATAACCAATCTGATCAGTTATATACAATATTTGTAAATTTTATGCATTAAAATATCTTATAATCTAGTGATTTTAGTTGTTTTTACACTTATCACAACCGAACAGTTATCAAATTTATATATTTTATATTTAATATTTTAATAAGCAAAGTAAAAAAATTATTACTGGAATCAAAAGAAAACTTGAGTGTAAACTCTCTTTCTCATCTTGTTTTCATCTTTCTTTCCTTATTCTTGCAAAAACAACTTGATAACAATCATGGAAGGAAGCCACGTCTTGGTGACTAATCCTCTTTGGGAATTATTCACAAGGCTAGCCACCCAACTTTCCATCCTTCACACTTATGGTGCTTAATTTTCAGTTCTTACAAATTAGTCACTTGATTCATTTAGTTTAGTCCTTAATCCATAATCAAACATAATTCAAACCAAATCTTGAAAATTCAACTACATGATCATGACTTGAAATTCATAATATCTTGTCAGAAACAAAATTTTTCGATCATCAAAATCCAATTTTCTACTAAACCAATTTTAAGGGTGTTACAAAATTATTTGGGAGAGAATTATCTGGCAAGACAAGCTGTCGGCTAAAAGTAGACTTATATCTTTCAGTATGAATGTTGATCTTTTGTGCTTATTGTGTAATAGTTGGTTTGGGTGTGCAGAAACTTAAAGGGGAGATCTCTCCCTGCTATGATTTTGAAGCTAGCTTGAAATGGTCATTTACATGGTGTGAAAAGAAAAGAATAGAGATTTTTTTTCGGCAGGTCTAGGAGATTGTTAAATTGAAGCAAAGGGTAGAATGAATCATATTCAAATTTTAAGGCATAACTAAATTTGTTCAAATTGACTAATGGTTTCATCTAAATTAAGTTTATTTGAAGAAAAAAACGTTAAGGTTGTAACTGAGAAAACAGTAAGTGTTACACGCAAAAACAGACAACAGTTAAACTTAAAGACTATAAAATGCAATTGTTCCTTTATTTAAAGCTTTTCTATCGACAAATACGAACGATAAATAATTAAATTTTTAGGTAAACTACATTAATGGTCACTGTACTTTTGGAGCGCTTTTATTTTTGTCACCAATCTTTTATAACTTACGATATAGTCACTAAACTTTTAATTCAATTTTATTAAGGTCACTCTCGTTGATTACAATAGAAAAAACCGCTGACGTGGCCGTTAACTTTCTCTTTCTTTCCTATGCTCTCTTTCCTCTCCATGACTGAATTTTCTTCAAGCTTTCAATTTCAATTTCTCTTTCATTTCTTTTAACTAAAATTCTGGTTTCTGGATGATATCTTACTTGATTGGTTTGAAAAGAATTGTTCTTGTTGTGGGTTCTGCAAATAGAGTTTCATGTTTGTTATGACCACCGAAGGTTCTTGCTGAATAGCTGAATGTAATTGTACATGTAGTAAGGAATATAAATAATAAATCCGATGAATTAAACCTTGAAGTTATACAGAGCATTATCGCTAATAGTTGCAACTTAATTAAGAAAATTATACATCTTGATGCACTAAATATAGAGAAATTTCATACATGGTTTAGAAAATTGAAATTCATATATGATTTAGAAAAAAAAATTAAATTTTCTATGTATTTTCTATTGAAAATCTATTTTCGCCCCCTAAAATTTTATAAGTCACCCCTCCTAACATAAAATATTGTGTCCGTCTCTGTTAACACATGCAACAGCAGTATGAATCTATTTGACAAGATCAGCCTTGCAAGTCAACAGAAGATAGTATACTCATTAACGTTAAATATCAGATGAAAGGACCATACAAATACAATCATGAAGGTTGAGAAGGAACGGTAGAAAGTTGCAAGCTCGAATTGCTCCTTAAAATAAAATCATAGACCTGGACACAAAACGGTGTTTTGAAGGGCAGATATATACTTACTTTAATCATACTCTTTTTGCATGGCGGGAGCAGCTTTATGCTTGCTACAGTCGATATCTCATTTAATTGGGAGTTATTTCTATGGCGGCTTTCTTCTATGTATACATTGAGATACATATATGCTGAACAAGTTCAGCCACCGCCTTTGGTATAGCAAAGGCTTATTCTTTTGTATATACATAGAGATACAAATATGAACTAAAAAGGTCACACACCTCTGATTTAAGTTCAAGAGATCAGAAGTCTTTCGCAATATAAGCGTTGTTAATGAATTTCCCAGTCTGACCTCTGTGCCTTTAAATTTTGTCGGCATTTCGATGTTTGTAAGAATTTTAGAGAATTTGTTTCTTTGGGGGTTAAATTCTAGAATCTTTGAGTCAAAAATGTGGAGCCTTTGTGAGGAAATTGGGAGGGGTTGATTTCAAAAATGGGTATTCTGCTGAAGTATGGGATTATAGGGCTGCAACTGGGATTAAAAGGATTGAAATGGGATTGATGAGATTAATGGAGGAAAAATAGAGCAGAGGAAGAAGGAGAGTTAACGGGCCAGCGTTTTTAACCAGACTGTTCTTGATTAAAACGAATTAAAAGTTTAGTGAATATATCGTAAGTTTCAATAGTTTGGTCACCAAATGAAAACACCTTAAAAGTGTAGTGACCATTTATGTAGTTTATCTAAAATTTTAATTAAATATTAAACATGTTTGTATATAAAGCGAGATCGAAACTTCAATATCATGTACCAAAAAAACTCATATATATTGAACAAGCATATTTGGCCGGTTGGCATGCCCGTTTTTAAGATTTTGGTGGCCTTAGGGCGAATCAAAAAATTGGGCACATGATCAAAGATTTAAATTACGGTTGCGGTCACGTTCTAAGTCGCGTTGTGCTTATTGTGATTGCGTACATAATGGATGTTATTATAGTCATTGCAAGTATCGTTGTTGTGAATTATTAATAACATATGTTATTGTTGACAAAATTGTTGCGAAACGTTATCTAAATCATAGTCCCTGATTACAAGTGCTGAAAAAAATAAATTTTAAAGTAGCTTCATAATAACAAGTATTGAAAAAATTGGGCCCTTAATAAAATGTATTGAAAAAAATTGGGCGCTTAATAAAAAGTATTGAAAAATTGCACTCCTAATAACAAATAAATATTAGAAAAAATTTGAATTTTAAGAGTGTCCAAGATAAAAAAATATTGGGGGAAATTAGGCACTTAATAAAAAATGCTAGAAAAAATTACTTTATAAGAATAGGCCCTTAATAATAAATTTTGAGGAAAAAAATTAGGCCCTAATAATAAACATCGGAAAAAAATTAGGGCTCTAATAACAAATATTGAAAATAATTGGGCCCTTTATTTAATATAAAAATAATTTTTATAAGTATAATACATTATAAAAATTATGGGCCCTAGGCGATTGCCCCTCCTTCCCGGGCCCAAATACAGCCCTGCCGGTTGGCCAAGCTGCTCACCTTTGTTCCTACATATTTTCTTAGGTCATGACTTTTAGATCCAGTAGGAACATTCTCTTTCTTCCCTTAGAGTTTATCCTTCCCCTCTCCTTTAGGTAGGATTAAGATTATAATTTATCAACAAAAAAAAACTATATATATATATATATATATATATATATATGAAATTACATGTATAAATAACTCTTTTTTTATATGTAAAATTATAATAATTAAGTCGATTGAATTTAGTTTAATTGACATTTTTGTTGATACAATATACAAAGAATATAAGATCGAACATGCTTAAGAATTTAATTATGATACCATTTGTTTCATTTAAAAGCAATTAAAATTTCCCAGTTTTCAATAAATTGACGTAATGAGAAGTCTTGGAATTTAAAAAAATGTCAAAAATTAATATGAGTAGTCCCTTTTTCTAAGTTTTTAAATTTAGTATAAATTTTTTTCAAATGTTGCATTTTACGTGACTAAATTTTTGCATATTCGAAACTTTTTGAACTTTTAGGGGGCATGAACAGCCAGAACAGGCGCTCAGGGTGCTCTTGTTATGAGTCGGGGCTGGGTAAACGAGCTTGTTCGTGAACATAAATGAACCAACACACCTCAGTTCGTGTTCGTTCGTTTATTAAACAAAAATAAAAATTTTGTTTATACTCATTTATTTAGCTTAATAAACAAACGTTATATGAACGGTTCACGAACAACTCGTAAAGCATTATGTTCATTTACACCCCCTAGATTTTAGGGTAAACTACATAAATAGTCCCCTGACTATGCTCTAATTATCTTCTGCGTCCTCCGACTATCAGAAGTTACAAACTGGTCCCTCAACTTAAAAAAGGTAACAAATTGGTCTACCGCCGTTAAAAATTTAACGGCTGATGACGTGGCAGTTAATATAAATTGTTATAATTACATAATTAGCTCTCAAGTTCTACATTTATTTTAATTTGACCCTAATTCTAAAAAATTAACCCACATATTTTTAATAATCTATCAATTTAGTCCCATTTCACCCTCAAGTTCCATTTTCCCTTTTTAAAAACCATTTTCCGGCCATGGGTGTGAATCCTTAAGCCTTTTCTTGGGTAAAAAATGTTCAGACACATTTTCAATATTTCACCATGGCCATGGGTGTGAATCATTAAGTGTACTTCCATTGAAACATTTTTAATATTTCACTATGCAGACCTTCGGAAGTCAAGTTTGGGATGCTAGTTTCTTTCTCCGAGCTTTGCTTGCTAGCAATTTATCCGATGAAATCGGACTTACTCTAATGAAGGGTCACGACTTCCTCAATAACTCACAGGTTTCCTAAACCATAAACCGTAAATTTTTTTACAACGTAATGCTGCAATTAATTTCTTTGGCCGGTTCAGAGGTTGACGGTTTGGTTGAAATTTGAAGGTTAGGGACAACCTTCCAGGAGGCTTTAAAAGGGTGTTCAGACACGTTTTTAAAAGATCATGGACACTCTCTGATCAAGATCACGGATAGCAAGTCTCTGATTGTACTGCAGAAGCTTTAATGGTAGTTTTGTTTCGTTTGGTTAAAGTCAACAACAAGAATCGTTGCTTAACAATGTGTTGATTGTGTTGCGGTGTTGCCTATATTTTGCAAGGATGGCACCAGGAATGGTTGGTGAGAAGATGGATATCGAGCATATTTTTTATGATGTCCATATGATTCTATCTTTACAGGTAAGATACATGCACTATACGAAGAGTAATGTGAGAAATTTGTATGAGAAGAGTGGATGTAACTTGCATATATTGTGGTTGAGCTTCGGTTCATAGTCAATTACCTCTGAGCAAGACTCCGCAAAATACTAAATAAATATATTGTATAAATTATTGCAGAGTAAAAATGGTGGTTTTACACCCTGGGAGCCAGCAGGAGGTGGATTCTGGTGGGAGGTAATATTCATAACTATTTCGAAATGTGTACTAATCTTAATACATATAATCTACTATGAATTAATTAAATAAAAACACTATTTTTTCAGTGGCCGTATCCAAAAGTTTCTCGAAGATCTAGTGGTAGAACATGAGTAAGATTTTTGTATTTTTTTCTTTAATCAATTTCATTAATTATTCAATGGGATGAAGAATCTAATTTTATACTAATGAAAAATCCAGGCATGAAAATGCACATCATTTGCAATGCAGGCACTGGCTCTTGTCTCCAAATTATACTCGGAACATAGAAAAAATGAGATCGACAACAACATCAAAAGAGCTGCAAAGTTCATTGAAAAGGTAAAATATCCTGATGGTTCTTGGTAATAATTTCTTTTCTTCTTCAAAACTTGAATCTGATGGGATTTCACCATATATAATCACAAGCATACATAAATCTCATGGGTATGGAAACCGAAAGATTTGCTTCTTTACGGCACATGATTTGCACTATTTGGCCTCAATGTTGCTGGAAGAAGTACACAAACTATTTAGCTATTCAAAAAAAAAAGGTTGGTTTTCTGCTTAAAACACAAAGAGAAGATGGTCCATCGAAGGAAAAGAATCGAACCTGGTGAACACTGCACATGCTTTGATGGGTTTAATTATTGGTGGCCGAAAAATCATTTTTGAAAAGGGAAAATGGAACTTGAGGGTGAAATTGGACTAAATTGATAGATTGTTAAAATATTGTGGGTTAATTTTTTAGAATTAGGGTCAAATTAAAATAAGTGTAGAACTTGAGGGCTAATTGTGTAATTATATCAATTTATATTAACTTCCACGTCATCAGCCGTTAAATTTTTAACGGTGGTGGACCAATTTTTTACTTTTTTTTAGTTGGGGGACCAGTTTGTAACTTCTGATAGTCAAAGGACGCAAAAGATAATTGGAGCATAGTCGGGGGACCATTTATGTAGTTTACCCTAGATTTTATTTACTAAGGAAAACAAAGGAATAGGCATTCTTTAGTCAAGATTTGAAACAACTCATTTATTTTAAATGGATATGGTGTTTTTCATTACAATATTAAAGTTTTTCAATTGTCAAAGTCATTGGCACGTAGGTTCGCTTGCATTTGTTTGTTAGGAAGACGACGGCTATGATGACCACCACTACTAAATAGGAGGGGAAAATAACAAAAAAAACGTCGTGATTAGTACGGTTTATTATATAAATAAATGTACGGTCAATTTTAGGATGATTTGTACGGTTCATCACTATTAAATTATAGAAACTGTTAGAGCACGGTGGGTGCCCGTGATGCAAGGCGTGATACAGGGCTAAGTCAGCTACCAAGGTGGCGGTGGTATTGCTGCTGACATGGTCTGGCCGGCGGCCATGCTTAAACAAGGTGGTATAATAAAAAAAACAGATAATATTTATCCTAAAAAACTTAGGTGTTAACATAAAATGTAGAAAAGAAAATGAACGATAGTAATCTTGATGTTTTTCATTGATTCAAGAGGTGCCTTAAAATAATGAAAGTATTCCCTATTTATTGACAATCAATACACTACAGCAAAATAGAGCTTTAGCGGCGTTTTATGAGAAACGTCGTTAATTTTATAAATTTAACAGCATTTTAAGAAAAACGCCACAAATGATAAAATTCGTGACAATAGAAAACTATCATTTATTTTGAATGTATCCCACTCACTTTTAATCACTTCAAAACACCCCGATCCCCAATCAAACTCACAATCCCTAATTTCCTCAATCAATAGAAGTTCGTAAATTTAAGGGGGGGAGAAAAAATCATAGAGGGAGAGGAAGATTGATGGGATGATACTGCGTCGATGCGGCGATGATATCGTACAAAGTGAACGACGAAGCCAATGGGTGGCGTGACATCAACGATTCACTACTTTGGCAAGATAATTTTTTCACATCCTCACCGCCCTTTACTTTCTCGTCGTCGTTGTTGCTATTGTATGGCCTCTCCTCCCTTTTTCACATCCCAAATAATTGTGCAATTCATCCAATATCTGAACTAGAAAAACCCTAGATTCGTATTGTGCATATATTTAGAAAAGAAAAAGGATTGAAAGAAATCAAATCAGTTGATGCTGTTTGATTCGTTTGTGATAATTGATTTTAAAAGTTTAAGACCCTAGATTCGTTTGCGAACTATTGCAGTGTTGATTTTAGCGGCACTTCTTGCGACGTATTTTTAGAGTCGAAAGAATTTTTAGCGGCGTTTTAAAACGCCGCTGTATGGCTAAAAATGCTGCTAAAGACTTATTTTACTGTAGTGATATCAATTTATAGAGAGATAATTGCATGGCTAAGAGACTAACAACCAAGTTGATGTGTCACTAACAAATAACCACCATAACTGCTAATACTGACTTATGAGCAGATTAGGATAATGTCTAGCACCAAGTTCAATTGTTTTGCCTGTAACGTATGTGTGCATTGTCAAAGGGTTAAGAATATATGTGAACATATATTATATTGTAATCACCTTAAAACTATTCAAAAAAATTTACAAACATACAAATATTAATATTTGTATATGGGTATTAATAAAATATATGTGAACATATATTACATAATTTATATATTGTAATTTAAAAAAAATTATAAGAAATTAGGCATCATTAAGAACCTCTCTGTGCCTAAATAGGGGAAAAGAGTACCTAACATATTATGGATATTAATAAAATATAGGCATTCTTTTCTCCTATTTTTGGTATAGATAGATTTTTTTAATGAGGCCTAATCTTCTTATAAAAAAACTTTAAAATTATAATATATAAATTATGAAAATGGATTATTAAACTAAAGAATAAGTTACACAATATAGCACTAAACTTTAAGTTTAGTATCGACTATATCATTTAATTAAAATTTGATATTATTTGAACATTGAACTTTAGTTTAGGCTTCAATAATACCATTGGACCATAAAATCGATGTTATGGACGAATTCTAATGGTCTACGTGCAGTGATGTAGAGAGATTTTAACGGTCCAATAGTATAATCAAAACCTAAACTAAAATTTAGTATCGACTTTTAGTTTAATGATATTATCAATATGCAGGTAACCTAAACTAAAATGTACCTATTTGATAAGAAAAAAAACTAATTTGTACCTAGCTAAATTGATGTCCATATATGTAGGGGTGATAACGAGCCGAGCTCAAAATTTTAGGCTCGAGCTCGGCTCAAAAACAATACTATTGGGCTCGGCTCGGGCTCGAAGCTCGTCAAGCTCAACTTTGACTCGTCAGGCTCGGCTCAGATCGAAATAAAAAATTTTGCTATAATCTTTTATAAAAGATTCGTTAAAAATTCATTTCATAACCAACACTGAAACAAATTTTAATGACCAGAAAGGGGAGAAAAGTGCCAAAAATTAGATTAATCTAAATAACCAATAAATATTCTTATAATACAAACACATAATTAAAGAAACTACAAAATCAAACAACAACCAACTAAAGAATATTCCCAATTTATTTTAGTTAATTTTTCTTAATCCATTTTATTACTTTTCTTTTGCTAAATATATTACTTTTAGTGCATATGTAGATTCCGAGCCTGTTCGTGAGCTTTTCGAGCCTACTAGGCTCGGCTCGACTTGTTAAGGTTTCGAGCTGAGCTCGAGCCCGAGTCAAGCTCACTCGAGCCGAGCTTTGACCGAGCCGAGCCCGAATAGCTCGTGAGCCAAAAAAAATTTTATTTTATTATTATTTTTTGCCATTAAAATGGTTTCGTGATTATGAGATCTCACTGGTTGAGATTTTGATTAATACAATTTCATCGAGCGCCACTTCAGGTAGGAATTTGACTAAATAAAAGACACTTATGTCATTGTAAAAATAAATTGATTTTATATCTTGTTACAATGATATTAAACATTTTTTAAAAATATGTATTTTAGTTCTTTTATGTAAATTATGTGTATAAATAAATTTAAAATATTTAACTTTTAATTATGGTGTCAATTGAAAGCGTCGTGATTATGTGTACAAGTAAATTTAAAATATACCACTAAATTTCACCCGTAATCATAACACTTCTAATAAAATGTAAAAAAAGAATTACATTAATCTATACGCGTAAAATGCGTGTAATAGTAATTAATAGTATTATGGCCCTGTTTGGCAATTAGCGGATAGCTGATAGCTGATAGCGGATTACATTAGCTGATAGCTGATAGCTGATTGCATTAGCTGATTTGACTAGCGGATTGTATTAGCTGATTGTATAAAAGTGTTTGGTAAAATTAACTGATAGCTTATAGCTGTTTGATTATTTAAACAAGCAAAATGACATATAAGTACATGATTATATTCAATACTTGTTTGAATAATTTATCAGTTATGAATATTTTGTATCTAATAAATATTAATTAGATTTGTAAAAATTATTTTTAATATAAATTTTCTAAACACATTTGAAAGATTTATATATTAATTTATTATTTATATAATTATTAAAAAAATTATATGCACATATAAATATGTGATAATAAAAAAATAGAATTAGCTTACAAATGCCGCCATATAAATTGGTAGTAACAACAAATAAGTCTAATATTTAATATGTTATTATTTATAATAAAAAATGTTATTATTTAATTTAGGTTATTTAGAGATTTTTGGTAATTATTAAGGGTAAAAGAGTCCTTACAACTCTAATATCAAAAAGCTCATATTAGGAGCTTTTTCAAAATTAGCTTTTTCACCCCCAATCCGCTCTTTCAATCCGCTATTTACCAAACATCAATATTAGCGGATTTGACTAGTCAAACCTCTAATTATGCCTCAAACCTCTAATTTTTGCCCAAACCGCTATTTACCAAACAGGGCCATATATATCTTTAAACAACATGCTAATTTTATAGCAAGGAAAGATGTAGGAAGTCGCTTGAGCCGGTTGGGTGATTAATACGAAATTATAAAGTACAAATTCAACAACGAATTCATGTCCGTACAAAATGATGGCATGATCCATCAAATTCAACGGTCCAAGTTTATTAAAATGAAATCAACATGGACATGGAAGTACATTTGCTCATGTTTTCAAAACAGTACAATTTTGCTACATCATCTTAGATTTCATAAGTTTTTTCTCGTAGTTTTAGGGCCTCTCCTATGCAAAAATTGAGTTTTAGACCTTGTATCTTTAATTTGGCATAATCAGACCTCTATTTTTAATGTAATTAGGAGTCTAAATTGTTAAAACCGTTAGCTATTCCCATTGAAGTGAGGACATGATTTAAAAAAAAACCGTGAGAGTTTGATTGACATAAATTTTTTATTGGATTAATGTTATTTGATTATTTTTTTTAATATGCTGGTGTGATGTAATGGTAGCATATGTTCGACTTTTTTGGTCTTTTCAAAGACGACACACACAACATGCATTACTGGTGCTCGAACCTGGGTCCCAAGGGATGATGAACATCTACCTTTACCACCATGACACAAGAGGATAAGCAAATTACTAATAACATTATAAAAATTAAGAAAACCAAATTATGTCAAATATTAAAATATAAAAAAACTAAATATCAAATTTTAAGTATATATAATAAAAGGACCAAAAACATAATTTAACCTATTTTCACCATTTTCTAATAATTACGTTGAAAGTCGTATTCATTACATGTAGATTTTGATTGTGTTTGTATGTTTTTTATTATAATTAAATTAAAAAATTGTACGTTTCCCATTATCTCGAAAGAGACGAATAAACCACCTCAAATTGATGAGAAAAATAAAGTGTTTTTCATGGGTAAAATGCACAAGAAACATGTTTAGCAAGAAACATGCTACTCTTTAAAAAAAATAACAATTCAGTTATTCGATTATAAATTTAGGATAAACATATCACTTTTCTTCTAAAAGTAACAATTCAATCCCTCAATTATAGGTTTAAGAACAAACAAGTCACTCAATTAAAATTTTATGACGAACAAGTCACTTTGTCATTAAAAATAAACGTGGGATTAGTATAATAACAATTTTAGTCCCTGAAACTTGTGCATTCTATTAATTTGGTCATAATTCATAATAATTCAATAAATTTAACTCTTATATTTAAAAATTTCAACATTGCTCCATCTTGACACACCATTCGATCACTTATCACACTCTATGCTATTGTTCATCAATCTAGTAATCAACACATGTGATAGCTTGAAAGACACAATCGCTTTACTAATGGACAATTGACAGACTGATGAAATAGACTCATTATGACTTCACGCCGCCTGATAGTAGACATAGCCACTTCACTAATGGAATCTTTAAATATTGAGTGTTAAGTTTATTGAATCCTTTCAAATTATGATGAAATTAATAGAATGCATAAGTTTCAGAGATTAAAATATTTATTATAGTAAGCTCTTGTTTCAATTTTAATGACATAGTGAGTTGTTTGTCACAATTTTTTTAATTTTCAATTGAGTGACATGTTTGTTCCTAAACTATAATTGAGTAATTGAATTGTTACTTTTTAAAAGAAAAGTGGCATGTTTGTTCCTCAACTTGTAATTGAGTGACTGAATTGTTATTTTTAGAAGAAATGTGACTTGTTTATTATTAACCCTTATAATTTACCTTTTTTTATTTGTAGGAGAGGCCGAAGTTAAGAGATTACAACACTCTTATATGGGCCACCAAGCAACGTTTATCAACTATTCAAAGATTTAAGAAATTTTGTATAATTTATTAAAACATGGTCTTATATATATATATATATTCTAAAAAATAAACGTTTGTTAATTTATAGTGTATGTGATAGATTGACGTTTGAATAAAAATAAGTGTAACATGACTTAAAATTCATGAAATATAAGATTATTTTTGCCTTTTCATGTGCTTTTACCCGTTAAGAACTAATATCTTATTTTTTCCTTACAAACATTTAACTTAACTTACTTTGGAACATTCTTTCTCTTAAGAATCTTGTATGATTGCTCCTATTACACTTGTCCAAAACCACACCTAACAATGTCCCTAACTACTAAGTTGAGAACCGCTTCAAAAGCAGCAGCAAAGTAGGCTCTATGAAGATTAGGTAGGACTCCTAAGTCCTATCTTAGCCAGACCATATTGGTCTCTCGACGAACCCATACAACTTATGTCGCCCAGCATCTTGTTTGTACCGCAAAATTGCTCGAACCAACGACACATAATTACCATCAACATCATGGTTGTTGAGCATAGCACCTTGTAGATGAGACGAGACAGATCGCGAGCTATTCGAGTTTGATTCGGTCAAAACTTGACTCAATTGAACTTGACTCGAGTTCTTAACGAGCCAAGACGAGTCACTCGATACCCAACTCGAAAAGTTTGCAAACTACTCAAAAATATAATATATTATATTATATTGGTTAATTAGGGGTTTAATTTTGGGATTTGGAATTAATTCAGGGTTTATAGTCTAGTTTGAGATTTAGGGTTATGTAAAGTTAACAATGGTGGGTAGGTTTTGGGGAATACATGTTAGCAAATTAGGGTTTATTTCGAGGATTTTGAGATTGAGCTCCAATTTTTGTTTCGGGTTCGATTCAAGCTTGATAACTTTGAGCTCGTGAGCTTTCGAGTCGAGCTCAAACTTCAATCGAGCTTGAGTTCGAGCTTGATAAATTTAAGCACACGAGCTTTCGAGTTTAGCTTAGCCTTAAGCATTTTCAGTTAAAGTCGAGCTTAACGATACTCGAGCTCGATTTGGCTTGTTTACACTCCTAATAACACCCACATGAGCATTGTCGGTATAAACTTGCAATGGCTCAAAGCTATGATCCCAGGCAACACTCCGCCCGTCGTATATACCCGAAATCTATATTGTATTAAAAGAAATCTGATGCAACAGAGTTCGGAGTAGTTGGGACTCTTAAACAGAATAATTCAAACTTTTTTTAAATAATCTAAATGTGATTATAAGGTAATATCTGTTTATAAATATTTTTAATCTTTTGACATGCACACTTTAATGTGTTGTTGTTTTTCATTAAGTTTGGGTTTAATTTGGTGGGCAATAAAAAAGACTTCATTGTTTGACTTTTCAATTATCTCACATGTATTGTTAGTATTTTATCTTTTTTTAAATAGTTAGTCTGTTCTTTTTCATCACACATTTTATTTTATTGTTTTTCTAATAATATTAAATTCATAAACATCTGACTGCGTTTTCTTTAATTTTAAATATCTCATTATCTTGTTTTTATCTGACTATTGACTTTCTGATATGACTACGAAATGACGCAATATCATATTCCTTTTATGTTACTATATATCTTCTGTTCAACAAATATTTGGTCCAAGAAAAATGGAGAAAGATGAAAAAATGTTGATTAAAATTGCATCTATCTAAACCTAACAAGTGATTTCAGTAGAAAATGAGATGATTTTTATTTTTATTTATTTTACAATGGTACTCGTTCTAAATTGGTCATAACTTTTATTTTGTTTTGTTTTGTGTTGTGTATCTGAGTTACGTTATTTTATTTCGTTAAACCAGATTTTTCTTTTTTCATTTGAAAATAATAAATATTTTTATATGCTTATGAAACATTTTTGTCTCTACTCTTGTAGCACGTCTCTTATATTCTATCATTTCTTCCTTCTCTCTTTCTTCATGATGTCATAACTTTTTTTTTGTGTTGTGTATATGAGCTATAATATTTTATTTCGTTAAACCAATTTTTTTCCTTTTCATTTGAAAATAGTGGATGTTTTTGTTTGCTTATGAGACACTTTTTTGTCTCCACTCTTGTAGTGTGTCTCTTTTTTTGTCTCAAGGTTAAATTTGTCACTTTTTCTTCAATTTGATTAAATTTTGAATGATAGATTGCTCATCGTTGGCTCTCTCGTATTGATAGGTGCTCACAATCACATCAAATAAGTCGCACTTGAGTTGTGGTAAAGTCAATTTGTCAATGTATTATCATTGATATATTTTTTTATGTTAATGTTGGTGGTATTTATCCTCCATTGTCGATATTAGGGGTGTTCATTGTCGGGTACCTCATTGCTCGGTCCGTGTCCTAGCCCGTTACTTTCGGGTACACGTACCCGTATTTTACGGGTACCCGGTTCGTATATTTTTTTTATTTTTTAATTCTAAATTTAAAAAAATACATATTAAACACAAAAATATTTTTTAAAAATTAAACTTAAAACTTAAAAGTATATAATACAAACATAGAAAGAATTTAGGAATTTTAAATTTGGTTTTGGAGTAAAAATATTAAGAAACTTAAAATAAAAATATAATTAGAAATATAAAATATATATATTAAAAAATTTCGGGTCGGGTACTCGGTAAGGGAAAACTTTCGGCCCGTGTTCTGGCCTGTGTCTCGTCCCATGTCCCGAAAAAATTATCGAGTCAGGTAATTTTTTAGGGAATTACCCGTCTTTTTAAGTTCGGGTTGTCAGGTCGGGTCAACCGAGTCGGGTATTTTTGAACACCCCTAGTCGATATAGTGTTTATCCTTCATTGTCGATATGCTGTTTTTTTATCTTTTAGTTTTTTCAAATTGTTTGGTAGGTTTTTTAACCCTTTTCGTATAGAGTCATGTTTCATTATTTAGTGACTAGTTTATGTTCTTTGATAGTTTAGGAGAAATTATATGTTAATGAGTATTTACATGGCAATTAACCATTTTCATAAGAATATTAAGAGACATGATTAGCATATACTGATAATTTGATGATGAATTTAAAATATTTAAAAGTTTGGGGACCAATTTAAAATAAGGGTCATAGTTTGGAGATGAAATTAGAATGTTTAAAAGTTTGGAGTCCAATTTAGAATGAGAGTCATAGTTTGAAAATGAAATAAGAACGTTTAAAAGTTTGAGTATCATAATTTGGGATGTGTGGTGCAGTTAACCTATTCATTTATCTCATGTATTTATTTTGAGTAACTAAATCATATATCACAGAGCTTTAGATGTAGTATCGTTTATACCATTAAACTTTCAATTGTTTCAATTATAAAATCAAATTTTAATTTTTTGCTTCAGTTATACTACTGGACCATTAACGCGATGTTAACTCACAAATGCGTGATGATATGGCCGAAATAAAACGAAATCATTTTAGTGCAAGTATTTTTATACCCAAAATGATCTAAAATGATGTTTTGTTAGACGAAAATTGATGAAAATAATTGAGGTTGATGTGTTTAAACCTAGATACTTTGAAAAAAAAAGACTTACGCATAAGCATAATGCCAACTTATAATTTTGTTATGGTTTTAACACAGATAATATATATATATATATATATATATATATATATATATATATATATGCTATTAAGATTAATTTGATATAATTTTATAAATATATTAAATTTATAAATATTATTTACATTTTAAGTTTCAAATCTAAAACATCATTTATTAAATAATATAAAATAATTTGTTTATAAAAAATATTTGTAAAATAAAATATTTATAAAATAATATATTATAATATATTTATAAAATAATGTAATAATATATTTAAGAAATAATATATAATAATATATTATAAAATATATTTAGTACTTATATTATTTCGTAAATATATTGTTATAAATTATTTCTTAAATATATTATTACATTATTTTATAAATATATTATAATATATTATTTTATAAATAAATTATTTTATATTATTTAATAAATGATGTTTAAAATCTGAATTCTAAATTTCGTCCCTCAAAGGCATAAAACAAATGAGAATCCTTACGAGATTTATGGCTGGTTTAAAGGGTACTATTATAAATGGTCATTGGATTTTTAGGGCACTTTCATTTTTGTTACTGAAATTTTTAAACTTGTGATATAATCACCAAACTTTCAGTTCGTTTTTATTTTGGTCACCTAATTTTTAAGGCGCTTTCAGTATGATCCTTCTGATTATAAGTTGATGATGCGACACGCTAGTTTTCTTTTTCACTGAATAAAATAATAGACAAACTACACCATTCATCATCTAACTTTCTTCTAACTCTTATTTTGGTCACTAGAGTTTTAATTTTTTTTTTCAATTTAATAACCCAACTTACAAATTGTTCCTATTTTGATTAATTGCTTAAAAATGTGAATCGTAACCAAATCGAAATAATTTATTTAAGAAAATTTGCACCGTAATCGGCTTCGATTAATTCTTAAAAATTATTTTGATTAATTAGTAAATCCATATTATTCAATACTCAATATTATATTGTACCAATTAAATCAGAGAATTGACTAACCAATTAACCAGAACATTTGACTCGGGTAATGAATTTTTATACTTTGCTTGTTAAAGTATCAAATATGATAATATTGTAAATTTAATAATTGTTCAGTTGTGATAAGTGTAAAAACAACTAAAATCACTAGACTATAAGATATTTTAATACATAAAATTTATAAATATTGGATATAACTGATCAGATTGGTTCATCAATTTTCGTTAAAAATGTGAACTGTAACTTAATCAAAATAATTTATTTAAGAAAATTTGTATCGTAATCGGGTTCGATTAATCCTTAAAAATTAATTTGATTAGTTGGTAAAATTGGATTATCCAGTTCTCAGTCTGTAGAACTAATGTTTTGATATAATAATTGAAAAATGTTTTGGACTGATTTAAAAAGTATTTAAAACATTTCCAAAGTCCAAACAACTTGAAATAATATTTAAGGAATTTTTCATAAAGGTTTTTCATGTTTTCAAAGGTCAATTTTCACAAAACTGACCAAGTGTTTCGAAACACCTTAGGGCGTTTCGAAACAGGTGCCTCCAGTGGCCAAAACGTTTCGATACACGTATCGAAACGGGGCCAGCGTTTCGAAACAGGCTAGGCCGTTTCGATACGCCCACGTGGCACTGACCACAACGGTCATAAACCCCAACGGCTCTTTCCCAACTAACTTTTAAATGCAGGTCGTTTCGATACTGGCCAAGGGCGTTCCGATACGCGTTCCGAAACGGCAAGGGTGTGTTCCGAAACGGGTACCCTGACAGACTGCAACGGCTCTTTCTATATTGAGGGTGTTTCGAAACAGGCTCGAGTGTTTCGAAATGGGGAGCTGCAGAACTGCATTTATGGAGGGAATTAAAGGCCCCAACGACTCTATTTCAACCCCAACGGTCCTAAACGGCTATAAACTTAATTGGGAGTATAAAAGGGACCTCCAAGCATCAAGAGAAGACTAATGCTTCAATTGTCAATCAACAAATGATCAAGAAATTGTCTTAGTGCTTAAAGTGTTATTTCTTGTATAGACAAACACTAGTGAGCCAAAATTGTCAAATTTGCTCAAGTGTTTTAGGTTTTGGGTGAGTGCTTAATTGTGCAAACAAACACCTATTAGAGGGTTTAAGTTTGCTTTCATTTGTCTCTTTGTAAAAGAGGGTTTTGATCAAGGCTTGGGTAGAAGCTTGATCGGTTGTAAGGGTTTCCTCCTAATCCTAGAAAAGGGAACGAATCAATTAGTGGATTGATTGTGAAATCCTTAGTGGGAAGCTAAGGTAGTGGATGTAGGTGCTTGTTAGAAGGCCGAACCACTATAAATCATTGTGTCTTTATTCTTTCTAGCTTCCTAAACCCTTCCACCCAAATATCCACCTCTCCACCACTTGGTGAGCATAATCGGTTGAACGAATCGAGCCCCACACATCCCAACAATTGGTATCAGAGCTTGGCTCAATCGAAGAGGATTCACATCCTATTGAGAAGATCCGGCAAGCTCGATTACTAGTTCATCAACCGGCTCAAATGGCACAATCTATCGACAAACCGCCTTTCTTTGATGGAACTCACTATGCCCATTGGAAGACAAAGATGAAGTTCTTCATCAAATCAAGAGATTACAAGCTATGGGATGTAGTTGAGGATGGTCCATTCGTGCCCAAAAGAAGCAAAGCGGAGTGGAGTGCCGACGATCGCAAGAAGATGGAGCTTAATTGCAAAGCCTTGCACATCTTGTTTTGTGCATTTGGCCCAACCATCTATGAGAAGATGTCTTCTTGTGAGAGTGCCAAGGAGGTATGGGACAAGCTTGAAGTCACATACGAGGGGACAAATGAAGTCAAGGAGACCAAGATTGGGCTCCTAACCTTGGAGTATGAGAACTTCAAAATGGATCCGGAAGAGAACATCGAGAAGATGTTTGATAGATTCTCCACCATCACCAACGATCTTAAAGGTTTTGGAGAAGCCATCTCGGAAGAGAAGCTTGTTCGAAAGCTCATCTACTCACTTCCCGAGTCTTGGGACTCAAAGAGGACCGCCATCATCGAAGCCAAAAAT
Source organism: Hibiscus tridactylites (assembly GCA_958450335.1). Classification (NCBI taxonomy): domain Eukaryota; kingdom Viridiplantae; phylum Streptophyta; class Magnoliopsida; order Malvales; family Malvaceae; genus Hibiscus; species Hibiscus tridactylites. The sequence continues at coordinate 41,660,083 of OY288292.1, forward strand.
TTGAAGACCTTGAAGCTTGATGAACTCATGGGGTCACTCCTTACTCATCAAATCATGAAGAAGAACAAAGAGGATGAGAAGAAGAGGGAAGAAATTAGAGCTATGGGAGAGAAGAAAATCAAAGGGCTTGGCATCAATGCAAGTGCCATGGCTCTCAAATCCTCCACTTGCCATCATGTCTACTCAAGTGAAGAGGAGGAGGAAGATGAAGAGATAGTTCATCTCTTCAAGAAGTGTGCCCCGTTCATGAAGAAAGCCTTGAGAGAGCTTGAACGAGAACCTAAAAGAAAGGAGAGGGCAAGCACTTCAAGCCATAAGAAGAAGGCACAATTGGCTACTTGGAGTGATGAGGACTCCACCGACGATGAACAAGCCAACCTTTGCCTTATGGCCATCGAAGAAGATTCAAGGGTAACTTCTAATTCATCTACTTCATGTTCTTATTCCTTTGATGAATTACAAGATGCCTATGATGATTTGGTTTTAGATTTTAAAAGCCACATTTTGAAAAACAATAAATTGATTTCAAAGTTAAAAATTCAAAATGATTTGCTTTCTAAAACCAAACTTGAACTTGAAGCAAAACTTGAAGAGTTTGAACTAAAATGTCTTGATTTACAAAAATTGCTTCAAAAAGTTCAAGGAGAAAAAGATTTGATTTCCAAAGAGCTTGAAAAGAAAAACAATTTTGGAAAATCAAATTTTTATGTTAGACAATCTAGTGCCCCTAGATTTATAAATGGTAAATGTTTTAGAAGTGTTTGGGTCCCAAAAGGACTTAATACTTCAATTAAAAAGGATGAAATTGAAAAATGGATTCCTAAGGGGACTAAATTTTGTGCAACTAACGTTTATGGATCCAAAGAAATTTGGATACCAAAAATTACTTGATTGTCTATTGTAGGTGTGATGGAGATGTTCAACAAGTCAAACATTGAGGGGGATCTCCATACACACAAGGAAGAACACTTGAAGAAGGAAGGCTTCACATCCTCCCTTGGGTTCAAGTGTGGGTAAAATTTCTAGTTGTTTTAATCTTAATTATCTTCTATTTATGTCAACTAGATGATCATATATGTTGTGACTAACATTTCAATGATGCCTTGAGTAAGGGGGAGCCATTTTAAAACCAAATTCTTACTTTTGTCAAATTTTTACCTCTATTGTTATTTTTGAACTTAATGTTATTTTTGAACTTAATGTTTTAAATCTTTTTGATATAACAAAAAGGGGGAGAAATGGTTTGAAAAATTGAATTTTCAAATGAATAAGGGGGAGCCTTATGTGAATTAAAATTTTAATCTCTTATTCACTTTTTAAAGTTAAAGGGGGAGAATTCCAAACAATTTTTCAAGTGGTTTTATTATATCAAAAAGGGGGAGATTGTAGAACTAATGTTTTGATATAATAATTGAAAAATGTTTTGGACTGATTTAAAAAGTATTTAAAACATTTCCAAAGTCCAAACAACTTGAAATAATATTTAAGGAATTTTTCATAAAGGTTTTTCATGTTTTCAAAGGCCAATTTTCACAAAACTGACCAAGTGTTTCGAAACACCTTAGGGCGTTTCGAAACAGGTGCCTCCAGTGGCCAAAACGTTTCGATACACGTATCGAAACGGGGCCAGCGTTTCGAAACAGGCTAGGCCGTTTCGATACGCCCACGTGGCACTGACCACAACGGTCATAAACCCCAATGGCTCTTTCCCAACTAACTTTTAAATGCAGGTCGTTTCGATACTGGCTAAGGGCGTTCCGATACGCGTTCCGAAACGGCAAGGGTGTGTTCCGAAACGGGTACCCTGACAGACTGCAACGGCTCTTTCTATATTGAGGGTGTTTCGAAACAGGCTCGAGTGTTTCGAAACGGGGAGCTGCAGAACTGCATTTATGGAGGGAATTAAAGGCTCCAACGACTCTATTTCAACCCCAACGGTCCTAAACGGATATAAACTTAATTGGGAGTATAAAAGGGACCTCCAAGCATCAAGAGAAGACTAATGCTTCAATTGTCAATCAACAAATGATCAAGAAATTGTCTTAGTGCTTAAAGTGTTATTTCTTGTATAGACAAACACTAGTGAGCCAAAATTGTCAAATTTGCTCAAGTGTTTTAGGTTTTGGGTGAGTGCTTAATTGTGCAAACAAACACCTATTAGAGGGTTTAAGTTTGCTTTCATTTGTCTCTTTGTAAAAGAGGGTTTTGATCAAGGCTTGGGTAGAAGCTTGATCGGTTGTAAGGATTTCCTCATAATCCTAGAAAAGGGGACGAATCAATTAGTGGATTGATTGTGAAATCCTTAGTGGGAAGCTAAGGTAGTGGATGTAGGTGCTTGTTAGAAGGCCGAACCACTATAAATCATTGTGTCTTTATTCTTTCTAGCTTCCTAAACCCTTCCACCCAAATATCCACCTCTCCACCACTTGGTGAGCATAATCGGTTGAACGAATCGAGCCCCACACATCCCAACACAGTCTTATATTATACGAAGTAAATCAGATAATTGATTGACCAGGTAACCAAATTATTTGATTCGATCAATGATTTTTTTACTCTGCTTATTAAAATATCAAATATGATAACTTAAATAATTGTTCGGTTGTGATAAAAAATATCATAACCAATCTGATCAGTTATATACAATATTTGTAAATTTTATGCATTAAAATATCTTATAATCTAGTGATTCTAGTTGTTTTTACGCTTATCACAACCGAACAATTATTAAATTTATATATTATCATATTTGATATTTTAATAAGTAAAGTAAAAAAATCATTACCCGAATCAAATATTCTAGTTAATTGGTCATTCAATTATCTGATTTAATTGGTACAATATAATATCGAAAATTGAGTAATCTGAATTTACCAATCAATCAAAATAAATTTTAAGGATTAATTGAACATGATCACGGTGTATATTTTCTTAAATAAATTGTCCCGATTTGGTTTCGGTTCACAGTTTTAAGAAATTAATCAAAAATAGAAACAATTCGTAAGTTGAGTTATTAAATTGAAAATTTTGAAACTCTAGTGATCATAATAGGAGTTAGAAGAAAGTTGGGTGATAATGGTGTAATTTATCTATTATTTTATTCAGCGAAAAAGAAAACTAACGTACCACATCATCAGCTTCTAACGGGAGGGACCATATTGTAAGCGCCCTAAAAATTCGGTGACGATTTATGTAGTTTATCCCGTTTAAAATTTATAGCATTTGGATTGGATGCATTTGAGATTTCATCAATAATTATTTGATTTTAACAGCAAGAAATTAATTTTGGGTAAACTACTGCAGGGGTCACTCTCGTTTAGCGTTTGTACAGAGTTAGTCACCACTTTTGAAAAGTGCCAATTAGTAGTCCTCTACGTTTTCGATGTGTAAATACTTGGTCACTCCGACGTTATACTCCGTTAGTCCTCTAACGGATTGTTGATGTGGCAGAATTAAAATAAGGATAAATTACTGCAATAGCCATTAAAATTTATCTCATGTACATTTTTTCTCCTCAATTTAAAAAAGTAAACATTATAGTCACTAATAAAAATGTTTCTTTATAATTTCACCCTTAAATTTTTAAAAATTCATTTTTCAATCCTAAAACTTTACAATCAATTAACACAATAATATTATAAATGCTTAGATGAAAAATAGGTGCCCAAAGTATACCCTTTGAAACTTAGGTGCCCAAATTGCTCCTATTTAATAACTCAAACTTAAAAATTTAGTCCATTAACTACTAAAAAATTCGAGTTATTGGAATTTCTATTTTATAATTCAAACTTTATTTTGAATTTTTGAGTCGTTTATGAAATTATGAGTCGAGTATTTCACATCAAACCAAAAAATTTAATTTTTTCGAGTCAAGTCGAGTTATTGGAATTTCTATTTTATAATTCAAACTTTATTTTGAATTTTTGAGTCGAGTATTTTCACATCAAACCTAAAAATTTAATTTTTTCGAATCAAGTCGAGTGTTGCACTTCCCTACATATAATTTTTAATTTTAATCCGTGTTTGTCCCAAGAAAAACTTCGGACTCTACTGTTGCTTGTTCACCTTCCCGATCGGCTGTCGTCGATCTCTGTCATCGTCGGGCGGTGGTGGTCACCGCCTACATCGCTAGAGGCGCCACGTCGTCGCGATCTCATCCATGGCCACCATGCGCGTCGTCGGGCCGCCTTCCGCCAGCAAATCTCGATTGAAGCTCTGGAAAGAAACCAATCGACGCCACTGTTTCTCGCATTTTCCGGTATCGGTTGCCGTCCATTCACGAGACGGACACCAGATTCGGGCTCCTGACGTGGCGGCGAGCAAAACCCCTAAGGTTCCGAATCCAACTGACGTCGGCGGAGCCTCTATCTGAGCTACGTAAGTTCCGACGACCTTTTATTTTTTCGCACGAATTAAAATTAAAAATTATATGTAGGGAAGTGCAACACTCAACTTGATTCGAAAAAATTAATTTTTTAGGTTTGATGTGAAAATACTCGATTCAAAAATTCAAAATAAAGTTTGAATTATAAAATAGAAATTCCAATAACTCGACTTGACTCGAAAAAATTAATTTTTTTGGTTTGATGTGAAAATACTCGACTCATAATTTCATAAACTCGACTCAAAAATTCAAAATAAAGTTTGAATTATAAAATAGAAATTCCAATAACTCGAAATTTTTAGTAGTTAGTGGACTAAATTTTTAAGTTTGAGTTATTAAATAAGAGCAATTTGGGAACCTAAGTTTCAAAGGGTATACTTTGGGCACCTATTTTTCATCTAAGCATTTATAATATTATTGTACTAATTTATTGTAAAGTTTTAGGATTGAAAAATAAATTTTTTAAAAATTTAAGGGTGAAATTATAAAGAAACATTTCTATTAGTGACTATAATGTTTACTTTTTTAAATTGAGGAAAAAAATGTACATGAGATAAATTTTAATGGCTATTGCAGTAATTTATCCTTATTTTAATTCCGCCACATCAGCAATCCGTTAGGGGACTAACGGAGTATAACGTCGGAGTGACCAAGTATTTACACATCGAAAACGTAGAGGACTACTAATTGGCACTTTTCAAAAGTGGTGACTAACTCTGTACAAAAGCTAAACGAAAGTGACCCCTGCAGTAGTTTACCCATTAATTTTTACAAGATCACGTGTATAAGTTATTTGACCATTCATATAATGCATGAGTCGCTTTCAAGTGAATCGGTGCTCAAGTCAGCCATTTACATGTTGATTTGAAAGTAGATCAATAACAAAATAAAATCTTATAAGTTTAATGTGTACAATTTTGAATATACAACACACCAGATCATATAAGTAATTAAATCGATTTAAAAAAATCACCGGACATTTAATCAATCGATTATTACTCATTCACTGTCTTGATCATATAAGTTTAATGCGTACAATTTTGAATATACAAAATTTTCTCCTTCCAATAAAAATAGTAGATGCTTTTCTTTGCTCTTGTAATGCGTTTTCTTTGCTCTTATAACACATTTTTTTCTTTTTTTTTTGGTGTTTGATTTAACGTCACTTTTTCATTCGACATTTTTTTGGTTACCTTACTAAGCTATCCCTAATTTAGACCCATGGTTAGTTCTCTCATATTGGTAAGTGCTCGTAAAGATAGAACATGGTTGAGAGTTCGTAAAATCAGTTTGTCAACATGTCATCATTGTTATATGTATTTTTATGTTAGTATTAATTGCGTTTATCTTTCGTCGACGACAGTAATTTTTATTTGTATTTATCATTTTTTAGTTGTTTGGTGGGTTTTCACATTCTCCTTGTATGGTCTTATTTTATTTTGAGTTTTGCTATACACAACCTTAGGGTTGCATATAAGAATTATTAGATTTTTATCATTGATGCTTATTTTATTTTTCAATAGAATCTATTAGCATGTAATAAATTACATTCCTAAAAAATTAAACATTCTTGATTTAAGGTGTTTAATGTAATTAATAATCATGTAAAAGGGTTTAGGTGTTTATGGTTTAATATTTTGGGGTTTAGAGTTTTAGTGTTGTAGTATTTTATGGTTTCTATGATTTTAGGGTGTGGTTTAGATTTTTTAAGGTTTGGGGTTTAGGGTTTTAGTGTTATAGTATTTTATGATTTTTAAGATTTATGGTTTATTGCTTTAGGGTTTATGGTTTATTTTATGGTTAAGGGTTTAGGGTTTAGGGTTTGGGTTTTAGGGTTCATCATATTTTTCTTATGTTTAATATTTTAGAAAGATAATTAATTACATTATAATAGATTCTATTGAAAAGTAAAATAAGCTTTAATAATAGGAATCTAGTAGTTCTATAGTGTATAGCAAAACCCTTAATATTATCATAATAATATAAGTGTGATAATATTTTTATGGCTCAACCATAAAAAGTGTTCAAACTATACATTTTATTTTATATAGGTGTATGAACTATTTTTTTGGGTCAAATAAGTGTCTAATGTTTCATTCCACAATTATTTTAAAATTTTTCCATGGAATGCGTTAAAATTTTCTGTTATCCAATTAAAATGTGGCACGTGTTCTATTTCTATAATTTATTTTAACTTTAATTTTTAAAAAAAAACATAAAAATCTTTAATTTTATAAAAAATAAACTTTAAAATTTTTAATTTCTCAAAAAAGCACTTAATCCTTAACCATAAATCGTTGAACACCTACATTCCTCTCCTCTGACCGTCAATTCAACCACCACCAGTTGCCCTTTCCTTCGTTGACCCCCCAGATTGATAATCCTAACATTAAGTTGTCAAAAATCAACAAATTAACAAGCGGCCATACGAACCACGAACGTCAAACATAAATTCTTTAATCGAACGATGGATAGACGAACGACAAACTAGCCCTTGCGACTCGTGCGCTGAGAGAAGGTGACCTCACTTTTGCGGTGGTGGGGTGGTGTTCGACGGTAATAGAGGAGAGATTTAAGAATTTAGGGTTGTTTTGAAAAATATTGAAGTTTTGGGTTTTAAAAAAATGATTTTAAAGCAAAAATTAAAAGAAAATTAAGAAACAGGTCATGTGTCACGTTTTAATTAAATAACATAAAAAATTTAATGTATGTTACGAAAGAAATCATAAAATGATTACTGAATGAAATGTTAAATACATATTTAGCCCACAAAATAATTCAAGTACTTATCTAAGGATGATGTATTTCATCCATGCGACCTGAGTTCGAACATCATGTGTGCACGGTGTGTGTGCGTTATAAAAGGCCTAAAAAATTGAACAGATACTACCTTGTAATCACACCAGCATATTAAAAAAATTCAAGTACTTATTTGAAAAAAATGTATAGTTAACATTTTTGTAATGATTAGACCTATTTTATATAAAATATTTTCTTTTCCAAACTTAGGTCATGTTTGGTAAAAAGAGGTCTGAGCCAAAATTAGAAGTTTGAGCCAATATTAGAGGTTTGACCGGTCAAATACGTTAATTTGGATGTTTGGTAAAGAGCGGATTGAAATAGCAGATTGGGGTGAAACCTCTAATTTTGAAAAAGTTGTTGATACAAGCGTTTTGAAATTGGAGGTTTTGACATAAGAGTTGTAAAGACCATTTTACCCTTAACAATTATCAAAAATCTCCAAATAACTTAATTTAACTATTTCTATTTTAATTCTTCAACCTCGCGTATTTACATTGTGACATATGTAAACTAATACTTTCTGTTTTTTCTTTTTATTCTCACACATTTATATTTGTATTTAAATATAATATTTAATTAAATTGTATTGAAAATAATTATATAAATAATAAATTAATATATAGATCCTTCAAATATGCTTAGTAATGTTATATTAAAAATTATTTTTCATAATCTAATTAATATCAATAGATATAAAATATTGATAATTAATTTTACCAAACACTTTTATACAATCAGCTAAAAAAATTCGCTAGTCAAATCAACTAATGCAATCAGCTATCAGCTAATATAATCCACTATCAGCTATCCGTTAATTGCCAAACAGGGCCTTAATAAAATCTAGCATAACTTATTGTCACGGGGCTAGGCTTATATGGCTAGCTCGTGCGGCACTTGGTCGGGAAACGAACTTTGAAAGGGACCAAATAAGCCTTAAAGCTAAGTCTTGGCTTGGCTAGAGTTGCGGAAGCGTTGCGAAGAAAGAAAGAACAAGATGGCTCGAGTGATTTGCAAAACGAAGAGCCTCGTTAAAAACCCCCTCTAAGCCTAGTTAGGGGGAAAAGAGTATTCGACGTTGCTAAGCTTTTATTGATGAAGAAAAAATGAAAACAAAGAGAATTCAGGATGATTACAAATGAGGGGGTGAGGCCCTTTTTATACCCTAGCACCTCCCGATCTAACGGTCACTATCGATTACAATCGATGACCAAGATTGGCCTAAGCTATCTAATAAAGGCAAGATATTGCTATTAAGGATTCCTTCCATCTTGGTTGATCTTCTTTCCTTGTGAAAGGGATTTGATTCTCCATGAATCGAGGGATGGATGGATGCTTGATTCTTGCCTTGTGTGCCATGGTCAAAGGGGTAGATATTCCCCAAGGAATGGGCTTGGATGGCCATGGATGATGAAAATTCGGATGGGCCCATAGGGGTGGCTGGACGGGCTGCTTGGTGCTGCTCGGACAGGCCTATGGGTGCTGAAGGCCGGGCTGCTCGGTGCTGCTCGGTCAGGCCCTCGGGTGCTGCTGGGCGGCCTGCTCGGTGCTGCGCGGACAGGCCCTTGGGTGCGCGCGGACGGGCTGAATTGTAGCCCCATGGGTGCGGCAGAGTGGGCTGAACGGTTTGAGGCCCCATGGGTGCTGGAAATGGCCCCTAAGTGTGCGGCAGATTGGGCCCTAGGGTGCACAACGGTAAAATTATGACAGCCCTGAAAAGATACCAATGGAATAAATCCTTTAGTTTACCTCTCGGGTCGCCAATTATTTCAAGGTAAAACCTCGATGGTTGGCAATGGCTAGGGTTACCGAGGAGACCAACTAATAACGCTCCTCTAATACCTCAGCTGAAATATAATATTTCAATTTTCAAACATAATTTATATACATTTCTATAGAAAAAAGATTTCTGATGTAAATAATCATATTTTATTTAGCAATTTTTTAATTCATTTCATTGTTTTTTAAGTGCATTTTTGTAATCAACCAGTACCCCACCATGTGCAGGTCCCTTAGGTTAGCTCAACCATAAATACCATACCTTCCCCCGAATCCAATACATTCATTCAAGCAACATCAAAGCAAATACTTTGTGGAGTATTTTCTTTGAATACGCAGAAAAAGAAAATGGGCGAAAATGAAGGTTCTATTGGGACTTCTATGCATGGAGTAACGGGCAGAGAGCAAAGTTTTGCCTTCTCGGTTGCGTCGACAACTGATAATAGCATGGCAAAGTTTGCAGTACCCGTTGATTCAGAGCATAGGGCCACAGTTTTTAAAGTATTATCATTCTCTAAGCCTCACATGAGAACCTTTCACCTTGCTTGGATCTCCTTTTTCACTTGTTTCATATCTACTTTTGCTGCTGCACCCCTTGTCCCCGTCATTCGAGATAATCTGGATTTAAAGCAAGCAGATATCGGTAATGCCGGGGTTGCTTCAGTTTCTGGAAGTATATTATCCAGGCTGGTTATGGGTGCAGTCTGCGATCTAATTGGTCCAAGATATGGGACTGCATTTCTTCTGCTGCTATCAGCCCCAACTGTTTTCTGCATGTCTTTTGTTTCCGATGCCCAGGGCTACCTAGCGGTTCGGTTCATGATCGGTTTTTGCCTGGCGACATTCGTTTCGTGTCAGTACTGGACGACCATAATGTTCAATGGCAAGATCATAGGGCTTGTGAATGGATGTGCGGGTGGATGGGGTGACATGGGTGGTGGAGTCACTCAACTCTTGATGCCCTTGGCTTTTCATTTGATCAAGCTGGCTGGCGCAACCCCTTTCACTGCCTGGAGGATTGCCTTTTTCATCCCTGCCTGGTTTCATGTCATTATGGGCATCCTGGTCCTAACCCTAGGCCAAGACTTGCCTGATGGGAACCTTAGTGCCCTTCAAAAGAAGGGTCAAGTTTCCAAAGATAAGTTCTCCAAGGTAATGTTTCTTTCAACTTTGCTATATGACCAACATGCATGGTGCTGATTTGCTTTCTTTTGTTCAGGTTTTCCGATATGCTGTCACAAACTACAGAACATGGATCTTTTTCCTCCTTTATGGGTTCTCAATGGGCATAGAATTGACTATTAACAATGTCATCTCGGGGTACTTTTATGACAGATTCAATCTTAAACTCCACACTGCTGGGACTATAGCAGCAAGCTTCGGCATGGCCAACTTCTTTGCTCGTCCCTTCGGCGGCTACGCCTCCGATGTAGCAGCGAGAATGTTTGGGATGAGGGGCAGGCTATGGATCCTCTGGTTCTTCCAAACACTAGGAGGTGCCTTCTGCATCTGGCTCGGCCAAGCCGATTCACTCCCCGTTGCCATCTTAGCAATGATCCTTTTCTCGCTCGGGACCCAAGCTGCATGCGGTGCAACCTTTGGGGTCGTCCCGTTTGTTTCACGTCGGTCGTTGGGACTGTTATCGGGCCTCACCGGCGCCGGGGGGAACTTCGGGTCGGGTTTAACCCAGTTAGTGTTTTTCTCAAGCTCCAGATTCTCGACGGCCACTGGTCTTTCATTAATGGGTGCCATGGCGGTTGTTTGCACGATTCCCGTAGCGTTTCTGCACTTCCCGCAGTGGGGAAGCATGTTCCTTCCTCCTTCGAAAGACCCTCTAAGATCCACTGAAGAGCACTATTACATGTCGGAATGGAGTGAAGACGAGAAACAAAAGGGCTTGCATGAAGGAAGCGTCAAGTTTGCTGAAAACAGCCGATCCGAACGTGGGAAACGGGTCGGTAACGAGGTTTCATCTGCACCCACTCCCCCAACCTCCACACCGCTCCACGTTTAATGTACATAAAATTAGCAATAAATCCAGCTTAGATTATTAAGTACCCTTCTCTTAATTTCCTCCGATTATGTACTTTTGGTCAAAATAAATAAACCTAATGTAGTTGAATGAATTTTAAGATTTTTTTGCTCGGCATAATATGCTATTGAGGGATAAATTATATACGTCGTGATTTTGTAAGTGTGACTCATTAAAAACTTCTTTATCCCTAATTGGAGGAAAAGAGTACAACACTAGAAACGAGAACTTCTATGGAGCCCGTGGGGCCTTCAGCCTTGTCCCTCAAAGTTAATAAATTTCACATTTAGCCCTTTAAAATTTTCAAATAATTTTAATTAAATTTCCTCCTGAAAGTTTTAAAATTCTTAACAAATTTTAACTTTTTTAAAAATATTTATATAGGCTCCCTCAAACTGAATTGTCCAGACAACACTTACAGAGATGAAATTACACCGAAACCAGAGACAAAAGCATGACAGAAACAATCATCAAGACACCTTTTCATCTAAGCAGACCTGACATCCTAATCCTATGTGCAAATACACAAATTGGCAGCAAAAGACAACGGCAATTTGCAGATTCAAGATAAACAACAAAGGTAGCAAACATAATTAGCTAAACTAACATCTTCACCACTGATCAACAGTAACATAACGCCTACAAGTTCAGAACACAAAGCTGCAGCGCCCTTTCCATCCGGCCTTGAGAACCAGCTGCCGAATATAAACTCAGAATCGATAAGATATAACTTGCGGACAAAACTGTTCGAACTCTTGTCTCCTAAAATGAACGTCATTTCTTTTTTAATGGAACCATTAGTTAGAATTGATAGTAAGCAATTTTTAATAAAGGTATAAGGACATATCTAAATAAACTAAATTAGTCGACAAAGGAATAGCTGTACGGAGAAAATAAGCAAGCGGAATTGAATAAGAGGGTTGAAGTTGATCTTCCCCAAGTTGGCGGAGAAGTTGACTTAAAATATATATGATAAGCTATTACAGATTTACAGTTGTTTTAGATGAAAGGTGCATTTGCTTCTTGCTCTGCGGATAAATATAAAACACATGATAAGGTACCTTCAAGATTAAAGAAAAGGCCTCTTTAATTCAACCATATATTTTTATTTCCACAAAACATACAAACATTTTTATGTTATTTTATTACCGCCACTTGTTGTGATTCGATTATAGACTATATAATTAAGGGATAAGATCTTCTCCCCTTTTCGGTGCCCATTCACGTGCCCCAACACTAAAAAATTAAATTTAAAGTCTTAACCGTAAATTTTAAATCCTAAACCGTAGACCCTATACCTTAAAAAATACACCATAAATTCTCTAAACTATAACCCTAGTCTTAAACCCTAAACCTACTTTTAATGTGGGCATAGTACACCGAAAGGGAAAAAATTTCTATTCATAATTAAGATTATATGTATAATAACTTGAATGGTGGAAATGGGATATGCTGCGCGTATTCCACGAGTGGCCTAATGCAAGATCCATGTATTTAGGAGGATTTGATCGAGTGAGTCAAGTTGAATCTAGTCACAAAATTTTGAGTTAATCGAGTTAACGAGTCATATTTTATAACTAAAATTTTATTTGAATTTTTTTCGACTTGAGTCAAATTTGTAAAATTCAAGTTGAGTCAAATTGAGTCGAGTTGTTTGAGTTTTTGTTCAAATTTAATTGTAAACATTTATAATGTTATATTACTAATTGATTCTAATTTAAACGGATTTCTATAACCGTATATGATATACATATATATTTCTTCATAATTTTCATATGTTATATACATATAATCAAACAGAACTGAGGGATTCGACTCCAACTTGAAAACCGATTCACTAATTACTACAAATTTTGAGTTATTCGAAGTTCCATTTTATAACTCAAACTTTATTTAAAATCTTTTTGAGTCGAGTTTATGAAATTACGATTCACGCCAAGCCGAATCGAGTATTTTCGCATCGATTCGAGTAAAAAATAATTTTTTTTCAATCGAATACTTCAATTTATTTAAATCTTAGATAAAAATAATAATTATTTATGTTTGTAATGTATAAATATAAAAAGACTCGACAATAATAATATTAATAGTTTGTAAAAATTGAATCAAATAACATTTATCATGTAAGAAATTCTATAAAATCAAAGTTTATGTATTAATGTCATAGCAACTTGGAATATAAAAATATAAGGATGAATATAGTAAAATTTAAAATAATTCAACTTGGCCATGTTAAAATATACTGATCTGAAAAAAGAAAATATTATATTCCCGTGACTTATCTGAAGGGTAATTTAATAATTACACCGCATTCATAGAGAATGGTATCTTTTTAAACCGTTTACTTAATCACCAAGTTTTATTAGCATCAAACCAAGAACCATAACGATTTGTCTCATTGAATAATAGGCATCAAAATAAGCAATTAAAAGTATATTATTAAATTCAAGGAGTAGTTGTAGAATAAATCATTTGTTTACTGGAAACGAAAATAACATTAATGTGGATGGCGCTCGTAATTTAGTTGCTTTGTGTGGTGGTATGGTCCGTAACGATGGTGGACGTTGGTTGATTGGTTTTTTTTCAAATAAAACGGTATATGCTCAATATTCGATTTTAAATTATGGGATATTTAAGAAGGGTTTTTTTATGTGCATGGTCTACTGGTGTCTGTGGACTCATTTTGAAATCTAGTTCTTGGATGCTATTCGTTTGCTTCGGAACCAGGGATAGATCGAGGAGGGCTGACGGGGGCGGTCGCCCCCTAAAAATTTAAAATTCCTATACGACTTAGAAACATTTGAGAATTTTTCTATGTATTTTTTATTAAAAATTTATTTTCGCCCCCTAAAAATTTATAAGTTCGCTCCCCTAAAAATTTATAGGTTCACCCCTAACTTAAAGTCCTGCGTTCGTCCCTGTTCGAAACGATGAAAATGATCATTTTGTTTCAACGCTTGTTTATTATATTCGCTCGCTTCTGCATCGCCCTTTGGAGGTTCAAATTGTTCATGTGTTTCTGGTAGGTAATCAACTAGATGAGGGTTTAATTAAAATTGCAAGAAAGAGTGATCTTCTTTGTCATCGGATTGTATTAGTTAGGCCATAGTTGCCTTTGTTTTGTTGTGGTTATTTTGCAGTATGTATCTTATTATCATCGGGCAATTTTAGAGTAATAATTTTTTTAATTATTATTTGGGAAAATGGCTCTCAAAAAATATTATTTGGAAAAATGACCCCTAAACTTGTCACGTCGGTGAACCTCGCGTTGTGTAGGAAGCGAGGTCTGATATCGCGTTCTGCACAACGCGATTTCAGTCTACGTGGCCTTGTTGTTTGTGTTAACGGTTTTTAATATTTATATTCCACACATTTGATTTTTAGTCTACCCGACTGCGGAACGGGTGGACATAGGCATTTTTAGTCTTTTCTTTTACTGCTTTGTACTTATGTTTTTAATATTTATATTCCACACATTTGATTTTTATAATGCCGTATTTTAATTTTGTTTACCTATTATAATTAAACTTTAAAGTATTTATTTAATTTCAGTTTTAAATAAATTTTATGGGATTACTAAACCGACAATCGACATTTGTTCAAATGCAACTTCATTATAAAAAAAGGATGATAACATAGGGTTTTCGAATCCATTTTAAACCATTGTAGAATGGACGGAAATTAACTATGTTGGTATCATACGATAGAGAATTTCCAGTACTGCGACCCAAACTCGATGATCGCTAAAAATATACGGTTTACACGCCCGAAATTGGGCTCGAACAGGCCTACCCACACTTGTTTTCCCCTGTTCTTCAGGCCACTGTTGCACAGAACTTGCGTCCTGCAGAACGCGAGGTCTGTGCGATATATTCAGCCGCCCTTTCAAATTCTCGTGGACCTCGTGTTCTGCAGAATGCGAGGTACTGTAAAACCGTTAACACAAACAACAAGGCCACATAGACGGAAATCGCGTTGTGCAGAACGCGATATCCGACCTCGCACCTTACACAACGCGAGGTCCACCGACGTGGCAAGTTTGGGGGTCATTTTGCCAAATAATATATTTTGGGAGCCATTTTCTCAAATAATAATTAAAAAAATTATTGCTCTAAAATTGCCTTATCATCGTGTGTAATATTCTCCTTTGGTTAGAATTAATTTTTTTTTGATAAGGTATGTGATAATAATCCATTATTAATTAAAAAAATATATAAATAATATAATAGTTCAAAATATTAACTAATTCCAAAAATAGCATTAAACCATAAAAGAAGTAATTGGAAGAGACGTAAGGGGTTTACTTTTCTCCTTTATTTGATAAGGAAAACAAATGGATATGCAGTCTTTAGTCAAAAAAATGGAAAGAAGTTATGATTTTAAAAGGACAAGTTGTTGTTTATTTATGAGTAAAATATTAAAGTTTTTCAACTGTCAAAGTCATTGGCACGTAAGCTCGCTTGCTTTTGCCGGTTAAGACGACGACGACCACGATGGCTATCACTATTTTAAAAGGGGGAAAAAAGAAGTCGTGATTAGTACGGTTTGTTATATAAATAAATGTACGGTCCATGTTATGATAACTGCTAATCGTTTTCGTTTTTTTTTTTTATTTTGTATATATTAATCGGTGGAGGTTTAAAAAATTATTGAAACTGACAGAGCACGGTTGGTGTCCGTGATGCAAGGCGTGATCCGGGGCTAAGTCAGCTGCCCAGCTGGTGGTGTTGCCGCACCATGTCCGGTCCGGGCCGTGCTTATACAAGATGATTTATATTTCAGATTAATTCAGTCTAGCTCAAAACTAAACTAAACAATAAAATTATTTTTATTCAATTTTTTATACAAGTGATTTTTTTCAAATTTAATTATAAAAATATTATAGGTTAACCGTAAAAAAAATTAAAACCTTATTATATATGAATATTAAAAATGTGTTGTTAGACCATATTGAATTGAGTTGAGCTTTAATTAATTTATGGCTGGCATTATTATTTAGAGAGTTTTGTGCCTAAATGACCTGGTTTAACAACGAAAAATTGATATATTCTTTTAAAATTGACATCGTAATCTATAAAAACTTGCCTACTGTGAACGTAACTATTTTATCTGGCTAAATGCTTAAGAAGTGATGTAGGCGTAATGAGTGAAATAATTTTGTAGGTTACTTCGCTAAACATGTCTGAATGCAACGACAAACAATCATAAAAGGGAATCAAACTATTGAATACCACTAATAATCACAAATAAAAAATGACCATAGTGAAAAATTTTACACAAACGTAAATTTATCGTAATGATAGGCAAAAAGCGTACCATAAGATAAGATAGAGGTGTGCCACAAGGCAAAAGAAACAAACACAACAAAATGAATAAAAAATATAAATCCAAAGTAGAAGAATAAATATATATATATATATATATATATATATATATATATATATATATATTAAAATTATGGACTACATTTGATAATCATACTTATTTTTTTTTACTGGGATAATCATTATAATACTTGAAAAAACTGTAAAAGAAAAGTTCAAATCAGTCCATACGCCTAACATGTGTATGTTAGTAATTATGTACTCCATTTGTCCACCAAATTTCTTGCGTATTAATTTTTTGTCAGTTTTGTTCAACGTGGAGTTCTTATTACTTGAAAACCATTATTGATAAAATATATTTTAAAAACTTTGAATTTAATAGTTTTTAAATTTGTTCGGAAAATTTTCAGTAGTTTTTAAATATATATTTTTATAAAGTTTGATTAGTTAAAACATTTAAAATAATTATATAAATTTTTAAAAAGTAAAAAAACAACAAATTTAATGAAACGTACGAAAGTATTGTATATCTTTAAATTACGTTCCCTAGAAATCAAAGGTAGGCATGTTAATTTTATAGCAAGGAAAGATGTAGGAAGTTGGTTGAGCTGGTGAGATGATGAAGACGAAATCATAAAGTACAAAATTCAACCATTTGCTGATGTCAATTCAAGTCCGTACAAAATTATCGCACGATCAATCAAATTCAAAGATCTTTTTAGGCCGTACAAATTCGCTACATCATCTTAGATTTTATAATTTATATATTCATATTATTTTTTTCTTAAAACTTTAGGTCTAAATTATGGTTTTAGTTCCTTTATCACGCAAAACTTGAATTTTAGTCGACGTATGTTTAATTCGATATAATTTGGTCACTGTTTCTATATATGTTGTTATTGGTTAATCTAAATTATTAACACTAACAACTATTCTCATTAAAGTGTTGAAATTATTATTTTTAAAATACTCTTAGTGTTTGATTGATATATAAACTTATTATTGGATTAATTTATAGGTTTTACTAACAATAAGTTGGTTTAGTGGGATGAGACACTGAATCTTTTAAGTAATGTTAGAGGTTCGAATTCTTAAATTATGAATGAAGCCAATAGATTAGAAAAAATCCCCCTATAATGAAGCTTTACAGTACTTATCTAGATTAGTCAGCCAATAAATCAGATACTCATGATTATAATTATCTCAAAAAGAGACAATAACCCTTTTCAAATTGTTGAGAAAAGGATGGGTGAATAAAGGTATTATTTATTTGGATTAGAATATAAGAATGTATTGTCTCAAAGTAAACAAATGTAACAGAGTCCAGAGTAGTTGGAATCTTAATCAGAATAATCAAAGTTCAATGGAGTTGTTCTTACATTAGTTTTTTTTTTTTTAATTTAGTGGAAAGCCATCGTTTCAAATTTTCAATAGAGAACTTCATTGTTTGACTTTTCATGTCTTGTTAGTCTGTTCCTTTTCATCACGTCTTATTTTATAGTTTTTTTCTTCAATTTCAAATATCTCATTATTTTGTTTTTATCCGATTATTGACTTTTTGTTATGACTACGAAATGATGTACTATCATTTTCTTAATATATGAAAAATGTTTTGATACACAAAGGTTAAACTAAAGTTTACATAAACTTAATAATTTTAAAGTTTAAAAGTTTACGATTGTAGAGTTTATGTTAGCTCGATCAATCAACCAAAAATCGACAAGAGGAAGGTGAATTGACTTTAAAAATATTTTGTGGAAACTTGATCAAAAATTAAATAATTTGACACAATCCATTTAGGGTGATTTGACTTTCTTAACCAAAGTCTACATTCACTATCTTAGCTTTTCACCATTAAGAATTTTCCAATTTGTTAGCTTGAGTTGAACCTTTCAAGGACAATATTAAACATTTACAACTCTATCTTTCGATAGTTAAGATAGAACCACTCTAGTTTTTCTAAGATTAAACTAGAATCGTTCCATTTTACAAGATTTGATTTGTGTAAATAATGAATACCTCTCCAGGTGAGTATTTGTTAAGATTAAACTCATAAAGAATGAACACTAAAAATATACGATGGAGTACTCTATAAATATTTACAAAAGAAATGAAAGAATAAAGAATTGAAAACTTTTTCTGTTGATCTTTAACTTGGATAGGTATAACATTTTTCAAGTGTTATTATGTTGTACATATAGTGTGGAATACGTTTCGAGTCATTTATAACTGTTGAGATGAGTTATAACCGTTGGAGGTGCAAAATATTTGTTGCCTACAAAGAATTTTAGCTTTTACAATTAAAGGGATTGATCCTTTTATCAAAGCGGTTGATCTTTTTCAAAGATTTTACTGTTGGACAGGAGAAATTATTAGATGAGCCAGTCTCACCATGTTATATGGTCCATCCAATATTATTCACTTAATTCAATGTAAATTTTAAGTAACTACTCACTCCTTAGTTACATATAAGAAAGAGGTAAATATTTACTTTGAAAAAAATGACATGAAAAAAAGTTATTAGGTGAGACCATGAATGACGTGGTGAGCTAGGCTCATCTAATAATTTTTTGTTGGACCGACATTGGATTGATCTCTTTTCTCAAGAATCAATCCCTTTACACTAGATGGTTGGAGCCAAAAAATCAAGAGCTTACTTTTCAAAAAGTGGTTGGTCCTCTTTTGAATAAATAGAGAAGTATTACATTCACATGCAAAAATTTGAACTTATACAAGATGGGACAAGATAAGCATCCTCGGCCACTAGGCCAATCAGTGGATCTCAAAATGATCAGTCCTTTTACATAGGGAATCAATCTTTTTTTTTTCTCTTAAAGCCTGAAAAATATTATTTTAAGTGCAAGAATGATAATACTTTTTTTGAAAAGGTTCGATTAAGTTAGAAAACATTTTTAAACGAATTTTCAAGTTTTGTGTACTTTAAATCATTTTTAAAATGTTTGATCAATTGCTGAGCAAAAAAAACTATTTGATCAACTCCAAAAATATTTTTGCAAATATTTGTTTTTATCTAAATACTTAAATTCAAACTTCAACAATCTGTTCTTTTCGATATAACAAAACTTTTTTGAACAATTGTGTTTGACAAATGCTCTCTTCAAAAAAAATGAAAAAGTTAATTCTTTTAAAAATATTTAAATCCCCACCTTTTCTTCGGAGAAAATTAATTTATCATCTACTTCTCTTCTTTTTGTTATATAAAATACAATTCAAACTTTATTATTACAACATAACCATTGAGAATAAGTTAGAAAATAAAGAGCTCATGAAACATTGAAAAATAAAACCCCCTTAGTAAAATAAAATGTTTAGCTTAAACATTATTTTTAAAAATATAAAAAAGTTCATGATATAAATAAGGATAAATAAGTAATATTGTTTAAAAGTGCCTTTAATTTGAAAAAAGTTAAAAGCTATAATTTTAACTTTTAAAAACCACTTTTCAAACTAAACTAAAAAGCACTTTTAATCGAGAAAAACTATCTATTCTACATTTTTTTAGATTAAAACTCCAAAAATAGTTTTGACTAAAATATTTTAAAAAAAACAATATGAAACGAGACCTAATTAATAGAATTTTGGACCTAATTAAAATATTTTAAAAAACTATCTATTCTACATTTGCGATTGTCGTCCTGTGCTATAGCTAGAAGTAGGGTCTATGTATATCTTCCGTACAACCATGTGCCGTCGATTTGGACCATCGGTTTGCAGTTCTTGAATACGTTGATGCACTAGGGGAAAGTCCAAAATAACCGGTGGAATTGAGAAACACCTCGGACGACACGATCATTTTCGTATGCCTGAATCGTATCAAGTTTGACAACCATTCTGGGGATGTGTTTCTGTAGGAGATTAAGCCATGGGCGCAACTCTTTGTAAGATTCCTCCCATCGGCCATACATTTCCTCTTTGGCCCGCTTCCTTGCATACCATGCTTTGGAATATTGAGGACGGTAGCCGGTGACAGCTAGAGCTGCAGCCTGACATGTGGTGACCGACACAGTGGGATTTGTTTTCACCAGTGTCGAAAAGATGTCTACGAGGTACTTTGCATCCAGGTTCTTGTGATCCTGGTTGAGGCTAGGAACGGTGTATTTATGGGGCCCCTCAAGTTTTGTTATTGTCCAACGGTCGCTTGCCCTCTTCAATTGTGATATACGGATTTTCCATTTACAGCCTTGATTTTTTTGGACGCAATAAGCCTTGTAGTATCTGGATTGGGTTTTATCCACTGTCGTCT
This sequence comes from Hibiscus tridactylites, assembly GCA_958450335.1. Taxonomy (NCBI): domain Eukaryota; kingdom Viridiplantae; phylum Streptophyta; class Magnoliopsida; order Malvales; family Malvaceae; genus Hibiscus; species Hibiscus tridactylites. Next base: position 41,680,665 of record OY288292.1, read on the forward strand.
CAACATTATGACGAAGGTTGACTGCTTAACTGCCGCCACCGCAATATCCTTTTTCAAGAACGTCATACCAATTCTCAGTTCACCATCAGAACGGTTGAGCCGGCCATCTATTGTGTCGTCATGCGGAAAATCAGGGACGTCCATTGCATCCATATCAACCGTTGTGAAGTGGGATGGTGGCTGGAACATAGAAATTGGTGTTGCGTCTACAGGAAAGTTGGTGGCAGTCAGTTGTTCGTCGAAATCTGGTGGTGGAACGGTGGTGTCTTCCGGTAGAACTATCAAGTCTTCTGGTTCATCATAGAATGGCCCCAGCTTGTCTCCGTCGGGCCCGGGTTCTCTAATCGGTTCTTCGTCAAAAGCATCCTCCGGGAGCTGGAATAGTAGAGCTTCGTCGATCACTACCCTTGGAGGCAAGGATGGGGGTCGATGAGCGGGAGATCTCTTACGAGATCGCTCATGAACCGCATTTCCAAGACCAAAATCAAGATCACCATAAGAAGAATGTCCCCTCATAGATAGTTGAACGTACTCCGTGCTAGGGACATACGTTGAGTGTCGTCCATATGAGGAATCATAGTCGTGCATAGCGTAAGAAGACGACGCTCCCTCACCTCCAAAAGAAGAATGTCTCCCCATAGATGGTTGACCGTAGTCGGTGCCAGGGACATACATTGAGTGTCGGCTATATGATGCTTCATGGTTGTGCGCAACGTAAGGAGCCGACGTTCCCTCCCCCTCAAAACTATAAGGATTGTATGGATTGTACGATGCATTTGTTGGTGCATCAAATTCATCGTTTGGGGGTTGGTTCAGGTCGAACCCGATACTAGCTACGCACGACTGCCTTAGAGGAGCAGATGACAATGCACCAAACTCGTTGTCTTGGCACAGTAGGTTAAAATCACGTCGTAGACTTGCGGTCGGGCTATCAACGTTGGCATTCGGATCGAAGTCGAAATTCGCTCGGTCCCAGCTTGGTATTTGGATAACTGGATTAGACTCGGAGAACGATGCATACAGCTCGAGGCCCCCCAATGAATAGTCGAAGTAGGTTTCCAGCATCATGTCCATATCAGCATTTTCCGCAATTTGGCATACAGAGTACCTTAAAGGGGCTATAGATGTTGGCACCTGATACTTCACGTCGGACAAACGGTGGTTATCGAAATGAGGGACATTTGCCTCTAGTTCCTTTACCAACTTCTTGAACGATAATCTCCTAGGAAGCTTTAGCGTTACCAGATCTTCGCAGTGAAAAAGGATGCCGAGTTCGGCACCGACGAATATCTGCCCATCGTAGTAAACTAGAGTAGTAACGCCTCGTCTGGCCATTTGAATATTTTGTGAAAGACTTCTGAATTTTTAATACTTGAAAAATTTTAGGAATTGTTTTGGCAATTGAAACATATATTTACGTTTTATGGTTCTGCTTCATATATAGGCAAAATTATTGCCACTTGAAATCCCGGAGAATCTGGTTGTGTAAGGCAAATAATGGTTCCGAGAGGTAACTTTGCTTGTCCATTTCCTAAAACCGATAAGTAGGCAAATAATGGACAAGTCGGGAATAATGGTGCCCGAGAGGCAGTCCTCTAACGCGAGGTCGCTTTAATTCCTTTGTCGGAGATATTCCGTCAGAAGTTATAATAATCGTACTGTGTACTCATTGTCTGTTTGTGTAATTGAGAACATGTTTGAATAATTGAGACAATTGTAGTCTGGTAATGTAATTGAATACTACAACTGCTGCATAACGTGAGGTCCCTTTATATATATTGAGACAGAGATTACGCCAGAATTAATAAAACTCGTACTATGAACTCGATTTATGTTTGAATAACTTAGACAATTGTATTTTAGCAATGTAATTGAATACTAGTAGTTTTACATAACGCGAGGTCCGTTGGACATTAATAAAGGATGAAATAAGACGTCATATAACATAATTGGAAGATAATTTCAGAAGTTTATGGTTAATCCGAATCATCGTAGTCAGTGGACACGTCTGAACTTAGGTTTAGTTCTTCGACCAGCTGTTGTTTTCTTTGTCTACGCCTGTACATAAAAAGCTGCAGCTCGTTCGCAGCCGCATCAACATCCGGTGAAGACGGTGCGTGTTCGGTGTTCGGAGCAGGTTGTACGGGTGCAGACGTACTACCTTCATCGGCGTTGACCTCATCAAACTTAACATTTAAATCGACGTCTCTAGCTCCGACGGAATTGAGCCGGTCATACATGTTACGAACGTCTGTTTCGTTCGTAAGCTTCATAACGTAGTGTGTTTCGTTTGCTGACGGTGATGGGATTCGACATTCCAAGGAAGAAATTTGTTTGTCGGTGCGTTTACTAACCTCGATTGTTGTCAACTGTATTAAATCTTTCAGTTACATTTTGCCGGTGATTGTTGACTCAAAATAAGTATCGAGAAAATAAAATGTTGCTTGAAATTTTTCCATAAGGGAAGCAAAGATTGGGTGTTTAGAGAGAATTTGGAATGAGTAAATTATGGTGGAATTCGTGGGTATTTATAGTAAAGGAAAAACACCACATAAGTAAATTCAAGTCGAATCAAAACTTTATTTCGCATTTCATCTAACAAAACTTTCAACTTTCAACAAGTATTCGTTAATAAGTAAATTGAGACAACTAGATACAATATTTACAAAACAATATATGAAAAAAATCCAGGTGGAGAAATATAATTGGCACCGGCTTCTTTCACTCTGGTCGATCTGAATCCGCCCTAGCTTCTTTGACCCTGGACTTTAGAAAAGAGTCTCCTAGATGGTTAGGGGAAGCGGCGAATTTCACAAAATATTCCTCAAGAAGCTCTAGAAAAGTTTTACTAGACACTCTCTAGGCACTTCTTGACGAACAACGACAAACGACCACACGTTCCCAAATATTGCGATATGTCGGTAAGTATTCTTCAATCAACGGATCATGCGGGGGTCTCAACCCAACTGAACACAAAATCATGATTGAACTGTATTAAATCATGAACGAATAGCAAATACAAAAAAATTACAACTTCAAAATTCCAGCATATGCAGAAAATCATGAAAAATTTATACTGGTTACGAAAATCCATCTGCATACAAATATATAGATCAAACTCACGTGCTGATCCCAACAGAATCAAAGTGAACTCGCGTTATGTACAACGCGAGGTTCATCAGACCTCGCGTTCTATGAAATGCGAGGTCCCTTTTCTCAGAGTTAATAATAGTCCTACTGTATACACGTGTTATGTTTGAATAATTGAAAACATGTTTGAATATTTTAGACATTTGGAGATGTCCGTAAGTCATTTAACGCTAGCTCCCAACATAAGTGACATTGTCTATGTTATCGTTCATTCGAAATGATGGTGGAATTGTTCGATATTTATATTAAATGATGGGTATTTATAGTAACGAAAAAACGCAACATAAGTAAATTTAACTCGAATGAAAACTTTAATTCGCATTTCATTTAACAAAACTTTCAACATGTATTCTTTAATAAGTAAATTGAGACAACTCGATAAAATATCTACAAAAGTCGAAACACTACATGCAAAATAGTCCGGTGGGCAAATGTGATTGGAGGTCTGCTTATAAAAGAAAGCAAAGGTCTGGTCTTTCTAATCACTTCTTGAACTCCGGACTTTTTGCAGATTGTGCGGGCAAGCTGCGAATTTCAGAGAAGAGTCCCCAAGAAGTGACTCGAAAGTTTTACTGGAAACTCTCAAGGCACTACTTGGCGGTAAATGGCAGCCGCCTACAAGCTCCCAAATATTGTGATATGTCGGTGGACAAATGTGATCGGAGGTCCCGAGTGAAAGAAGCAGAGCGCGATAATCAGATTTCTTCGGAAATGGTAGCAGCTTTGATCCACATTAGCAAATGTAATCGGCACCGGCAACAATCACGCTGGAGGATGTTGCCTACATCCTCCATTCGGCGCACACGTTTCATCTTCCATTTGGCGAGGCAACAATCACGCTGGAGGATGTTACCTACATTCTGGGGTTGCCTACAGACGGCAGCGTTATTACGGGTGTAGCGTTGACCCATTGGCCAACCCTATTTGCTGAACAAATGGGCGTGATGCCCCCTGAAGAAGTGTGGGACGGTGGAAAAATCGACCTATCATATTTGGAGGGTCAATTTGGAACCCCTCCTCCCGATGCGGAAGAAGTTACACTTCAGGTATTTTTTCTATTTAAAAATTAGGATGCAATTATTAAATATTTAGTATGCTTTTATTAAATTTATGATAAAATTACAAATATTTATTTCAACATTACGATGATTTATGAAATTTTAGGATGCTTTTATTAAATATTTAGGATCCTTTTAATAAATTTAGGATGTAATTACAAATATTTACTTGAAAATTAGGATGTCTTTATTAAATATTTAGGATGCCTTTATTAAATATTTAGGATGAACTCGCGTATATATATTTGCAAATTAGGATGCCTTTACTAATTTTTTTGGATGCCTTTATTAAATTTAGGATGAAGTTGCAATTTTTTTTAATTAGGATGTCTTTATTAAATCTTTATTTTCACAGCGGTGTGCGCGTGCCCACATCTTGCGCATTATTGGCGGAATATTAATGCCAGAAAAATCCCGCACAAAGGTGCACGTGATGTGGCTTCGTCATCTTACATATTTAAATGAGTCTGGAAGAAAATCTTGGGGATCAACTGTCTTGGCGTTTCTTTACAGAGAGCTCTGCAGAAACGTTGACGCCTCAAGATCATCGATGGGAGGATGTTGTTTACTCCTACAGGCTTGGGTTTGGTTTCGAATGCCTATTTTGAGACTACAGCTTAGACAACCCACCACTATTTTATTTCCGCTTCTACGGAGGTACTACATAATCTACTATATTTTTTTATTTTTAAATTATTTTATTTAACGATTTTTTTTTCATTAATTATAGGTGGAGCGGCACACTGACCCACACCGGCCTGCCGAACTCCCAACAAGAATTCAGGCATGCTTTCGATGGCTTGACGGAGGAACATGTAATTCGAAAATTAATTTGAATTTTTTCATACTAATTTTTCCAATAATATTTCATATAACCATTACAAACGTTTTCATTCTTTTTAGTTTGTGTGGAGGCCCTACGATTCAGAGGAGATTCGGTAGATTACTCCACCGGATATTCTGCGTGACCAACACCTCTGGATTTCCGTCGTGCCGCTGCTCAACTACGAAATTTGCGTGTGGCATGCTACGAATAGAGTTCTCCGACAGTTCAGGTTCTTCCAAAATGTTCCAACCGTTCTGCAAAATATGGACCGCTTCCACAATCTTACGCGCCAGAGGAAGGCGTAGGTTGACTGGTCTGAGTACCACGCTCCCTGGATAGCGATTTGGGGTAATCGATTTTCCCAACGCCCACTGCTTCTCCAACAAATTATGGAAGGGGCTGATTCGGTCGCTTTCAATTATGACCAGTGGTATAGGCTCAATGGGCTGCCGCATATCCTTACTCAGGCCGAGCGCGATGCAGGGCTTCCCCAGCAACCCCAAAATCGCCCACGCGGCACTCGTCGAGCGAACCAGAGCCAGAGCCAGAGGCAGTCGACGCAGCGCGGTCCGAGACCACGACATGACACTGGAGGGGCATCATCTTTTGGCGCAGCATTTCATACTTATAACGGTCCATCGAGTTTCTAGTAGACGATGACTCCACCCCAGTTCGGCTCCTCTGATGCCTATCGTCCCCATACGCCCACGACTGACCTTCAACTTATCGATTATCCACAGTTGCAATCTCAGTATGACTTTCGCATTGTGGAGAGTACGCCGATGGGTAGCTTGTTTTACTCCCCGTCTGGGCCCAGCACAGATCTGCATATCGCACACGATGGTCAGGATGATGGGGACCAGGGACCACCACACGATGGACGGAGGTATCCGGCTCGTGATCGTCATCCACCCGACTGCGGAACGGGTGGACATAGGCATTTTTAGTCTTTTCTTTTACTGCTTTGTACTTATGTTTTTAATATTTATATTCCACACATTTGATTTTTATAATGCCGTATTTTAATTTTGTTTACCTATTATAATTAAACTTTAAAGTATTTATTTAATTTCAGTTTTAAATAAATTTTATGGGATTACTAAACCGACAATCGACATTTGTTCAAATGCAACTTCATTATAAAAAAAGGATGATAACATAGGGTTTTCAAATCCATTTTAAACCATTGTAGAATGGACGGAAATTAACTATGTTGGTATCATACGATAGAGAATTTCCAGTACTGCGACCCAAACTCGATGATCGCTAAAAATATACGGTTTACACGCCCGAAATTGGGCTCGAACAGGCCTACCCACACTTGTTTTCCCCTGTTCTTCAGGCCACTGTTGCACAGAACTTGCGTCCTGCAGAACGCGAGGTCTGTGCGATATATTCAGCCGCCCTTTCAAATTCTCGTGGACCTCGTGTTCTGCAGAATGCGAGGTACTGTAAAACCGTTAACACAAACAACAAGGCCACATAGACGGAAATCGCGTTGTGCAGAACGCGATATCCGACCTCGCACCTTACACAACGCGAGGTCCACCGACGTGGCAAGTTTGGGGGTCATTTTGCCAAATAATATATTTTGGGAGCCATTTTCTCAAATAATAATTAAAAAAATTATTGCTCTAAAATTGCCTTATCATCGTGTGTAATATTCTCCTTTGGTTAGAATTAATTTTTTTTTGATAAGGTATGTGATAATAATCCATTATTAATTAAAAAAATATATAAATAATATAATAGTTCAAAATATTAACTAATTCCAAAAATAGCATTAAACCATAAAAGAAGTAATTGGAAGAGACGTAAGGGGTTTACTTTTCTCCTTTATTTGATAAGGAAAACAAATGGATATGCAGTCTTTAGTCAAAAAAATGGAAAGAAGTTATGATTTTAAAAGGACAAGTTGTTGTTTATTTATGAGTAAAATATTAAAGTTTTTCAACTGTCAAAGTCATTGGCACGTAAGCTCGCTTGCTTTTGCCGGTTAAGACGACGACGACCACGATGGCTATCACTATTTTAAAAGGGGGAAAAAAGAAGTCGTGATTAGTACGGTTTGTTATATAAATAAATGTACGGTCCATGTTATGATAACTGCTAATCGTTTTCGTTTTTTTTTTTTATTTTGTATATATTAATCGGTGGAGGTTTAAAAAATTATTGAAACTGACAGAGCACGGTTGGTGTCCGTGATGCAAGGCGTGATCCGGGGCTAAGTCAGCTGCCCAGCTGGTGGTGTTGCCGCACCATGTCCGGTCCGGGCCGTGACTAAACAAGATGATTTATATTTCAGATTAATTCAGTCTAGCTCAAAACTAAACTAAACAATAAAATTATTTTTATTCATTTTTTATATAACTTATTTTTATTCAAATTTAATTATAAAAATATTATATGTTAACCATAAAAAATTAAAACCTTATTATATATGAATATTGAAAATGTGTTGGTAGACCATATTGAATCGAGTTGAGCTTTAATTAATTTATGGCTGACATTATTATTTATAGAGTTTTGTGCCCAAATGACCTGTTTAACTACGAAAATTGATATTTTCCTTTAAAATTGACATCGTAATCTATAAAAACTCACATATTGCCAACGTAACTGTTTTCTTCGGCTAGATGCTTAAGAAGTGATGTAGACGTGATGAGTGAAACCATTTTGTAGGTTGCTTCGCTAAACAAATCTGAATGCAACGACAAACAACTATAAAAAGGGATCAAACTATCGAATACCATCAATAATCGCAAATAAAAATGAGCATCGTGAGAAATTCTATATAAACGTAAACCTACTACAATGATATACGAAAAGCGTGCCATAAGAAAAAAGTCTGTCACAAGGCAAAGGAAACAAGTGCAAGATGAACGAAAAGTATAAACCTAAAATAAAGAATTTTTTTATTAAAAAGTAGAAGAATACTAACGAAAAGAAGAAGAAAACGAGGTATAACAAAAGAAGTAGGGTAAAGGGATACATTGTAGATCCTTAAATTATAATATTATATTGAAAATATTATTATGATATTATTACCTAATATTTGCGGCCATAAATTTGAAATATATTTATATGTACTTTAAAAGTTTACATTTCCGGGTAATAAGAATCAATATGATTCTTTTTAAGTTATGGTATTTTTAATACCTTAAATCACGATAGTATTCCTTAATGAATTTTGGTTTTTAATATGATTTATCATGTGCCATTATTTTGGCATTAAATGTGTTCTCTTGTATTTTTTTGGAATCTATGTGAAATTTATTTCGTACTAACAATTTCTTTTGAGAAATTTTGTAGGGAGAAATAAGATATCTAGGCGAAGTCATGATTTGTTTTGGAAATAAAGATCTCGTAAATAATTCGTTTCGGGAATTAATTCCTGTCGTTTTAACGGGTTTACTTGATCTTCCAAACAAGAATCAATGGAATTAAAATCTAACGATTAATTCTTTTGGTTTCTGTAAATTAAACATAATCAAGTTGGATTGATATCTCTGTTGTTTAATAGAAGATATGATGGAAATAAATTACTAAATTTATTTCTTCATTAGAATATTGCGTTGATTCTAATTTTAGAAAAGAAGATAAATCATTGGATTTATTTTCAATAGAATCTCGTGTGATTCTAACATTGTGGGGGAAATAAATCGCTGAATTTATTTCTTGAGAATCAAATATGATTCAATTTTGTAAAAGAAAATAAATCGTTAGATTTAATTTCGTGGGAATCTAGAATGATTCAATATTGAAATAAATTGGTGAATTTATTTAAAAAAAACTCAAATTTATTAACAAGTATGATTTTATTTTGGAAATAATTGGTGAATTTATTTCGGAAAGTAACATTGGTTACCAAATTCAAAGCGTTGATTCTGACTGAGGTCTCGAATCAAAGCATAGAAGAACTTAGTTCTCTATGTCAAAATTAAGTTTTTAAAGTCTATTCTGATGCATGCTATGAAGTGTGCGATGTTTAAAAATGGCTAAAGAATCGTGAGGGTCATTGGACCATAAATGGAAGATTCCAAATTGTTGTGAATCAAAGGTAGTGATTCTAATTGATCATTCATGCTTGGAATGATTTCAAGAATAAAATCCATAAACGGATGATTGAAAGATAATTTGAAAGTGCATATCTAGGATTGGTTCTTTGAAAGACCTGGTATTTAAGCGTGCTTAATGCACCATCTCTCTTTCATAAGTTACCTACCCGGTGCACTGTTTATTATTGTTCTTTCTATTAAGACCGTGTGAACTTTTATTTTGAGTTTAGTTTACTAACAAAAGTTGGAAATTATGTTTCTATTTCTGATTTTAGTCTCTGACTATATTTTTGATGTTTAACAGATTCATAATACTATGGTTCTGAATTGTGTCTATGTGACACAATGGAAAAATCAGTAAAATTCATTGAAAAAAATTGCATAATTGACCATGATAAACCTGGTCAAATATCTGAAGGATGATCCTTCTATGATTAAAGAGGATAAAGTAAATATTGTCACCACCTTCAAACGTTACTAAAATAAATATTGCTAAGACAAATATTACCATGGCAAACGTAGTGGAAGTTAAAAATGACTTTAAACTGTAAATTAGGCGGTGTGTTCACGAAATAAAATTTTATGAAAAAGTATTTCAATTGCCATAAGATGGGGAACAAATCTTTGGACTATAGACTTCCAAACGAGGGCAATGTTATTGGCATAACAATTGATATGGCAACATATTGGTTGAAGGAATACGTTTATTACCTTCATTGATGATAGTACAAATAATGTTATGTGCATTTGCTTAAAAGCAAAGATGAAGCTGTAGAGAAAATTGTTCTCTATGACATGATGTTGAAACTCAAACTTAACTAAAGAGTTGAGATGGGGGAGAAGCTCTATATGAGTAACATTGGTACTATAATGTGCCTAACATGTCGGGGGAAGATGTTCTATAAGCTAATTACCTTTTAAATAAGGTTTCCCATAATTCAAGAGATAAGACACCATATAAGTTATGGAAGGTAATTAAATCTTCCTACAACTACTTAAAAATGTGGGGTGTCTTGCAAAGGTAATGACCTCATTACTAAAGTAAATGAAAATAGATCCCCAAAAATGGTGGATTGTATTTTCATTGGCTATACAGAACATAGCAGCGTATATCAATTTCTTGTGTATGAATCGAATAACCCTGAGATTTACAAGAATACGATAATGGAAGCAAATAATGTCTCTTTCTTTGAAAATATATCCCTTGTAAAGCTAGGAAAGTTGGTCAAAGTTCAATGAAACGAACTTTGAAGATTATCGATAAAGATGGCTCAAATGATCAACCAGGGGTTGAGCTTGAAATAGAGCCACAAAGAAGTAAACGAGCAAGGGTAGAAAAATTCTTTGGATCAATTTTTCTAAACTTTATGCTAGAGGTTGAATCTCAAACGTATAATGATGTTATACGTTCGTCTGAAGGCACCTTATGGAAGAATGCCATTAAGAGTGAAATTGATTCCATCATGCAAAACCATACGTAGGAATTAGTGGATCTTCCTCCGAAAATTAAACCACTAAGTTCTAAATGAATTTTCAAACGAAAAATGAAAGTATATGGAACAATTGATAAGTACAAGGCCATATTGATAATAAAAGGTTACCGATAAAGGGAAGACCTTGACTATTCCGATAGATACTCTCTTGCATCAAGGATAACCTCCATAAGAATGATACTTACAATTGCCGCTTCGCGGAATCTAGAAGTACATCAAATAGATGTTAAAACAACTTTCCTAAATGGAGATCTTGATGAAGAAATATACATGGAACAACCTGAGGGTCATGTAGTTTCAAGTCAAGAGAGCAAAGTCTGTAGATTGGTGAAGTCCTTGTACAGACTTAAACAAGCACCAAAGTAAAGACTTGAGAAGTTCGATAATGTCATGATGACAAACGACTTCAAATAAGTGTGACAAATGTGTATATGTCAAAACTACTAACATTTGATATATTATTCTATGTTGGAAGCAACAATGAAATGGTAAACGTACCAAAAACTTGTCAAATTCGAGATTGATATGAAAAATATGAGATTGACATATTTGATTTTGGGCATCCAAATCAAATGGTCATTTGAAGGTCTCATATTGATGTAGTCACACTACGTGGACAAGAGAAGTTTGACAAGGATGTTTCATGCATAGCTAGATGTAACCCCCTCGTCCTAGTCTAGTCGACAGACCGGTCCGAACAGGTTACACGGGGAAAACCGAAGCGAAACTCGTTAAGGCTTCACTCCGATTAGCAACCCTAGAAAATTCTTTTAAAATTATCTTGTCTAGATGTTTAATTATATCCTACATGATAGAATACGTAGTGGAAACACACACGGATACAAAACACCCAAGACATGCAATCAAAGAAACCCTTTTTTAGCCTTTATAACGGGCCGTAACGATACGCTCTAAGACTGTATCGATACGCCTGAACTTAGTCAACAATCCAAAGTCAACCTAGGGAGACTCTAGCGATACACTGGAAGACAGTATCGATACGCCCCCAACGGTCAACTTCTCACGGTCAAACTACGAAGACCGTATCGATACCCATAGGACCCGTATCGATACGCCAAAATCTTGTCAATTTCTCAAATTTCCAGAGAGCTTTTGGCGTATCGATACACCCCCGTGTACCGGTACGCATAGCCTAAAAACAAGGTTCAAGCATAGGACCGTATCGATACATCCCTTGGGCGTATCGATACGCCCTGCACTGCAAACATGTTTTTAGCTGTCAAAAACACAAGGGGCTTAACATGAAAACACTTAACGAGTATTTAAGCAACATATAAGCATACATATGATTCAAGGCAAGCAAGAAACATCCATTTAGGTCATTCCAACACATGCCAAAGCACCAAGCCATCAAACATGATACATATGAGGCAATAAAGCATACTTAACATTCATCAAAGGTATCAAGGCCATAACAAGGCATACTTCAACATCAAAACATGTTAACAACTTTAACAATAACAGACTTAAGAGTTTGAGCATCAACTTCATATAGAGCCTAATATTCCCATTGTCTAAGCATTATTACAAAACATAAACCATACTTGAGCTACCCGAGAACTCCGAGAAACTCCTCTATTGCCCACTTGCCTCCCAAGCCACTAACGATCTGCATTGTTGGAAAAGAAGAGAGTGTAAGCTTAATGCTTAGTGAGCGGAGCTCTAAAACACAACAACAATGCACTTTTTAAAACATAAGTCTTAGATTTAAAGCAAAACCATTTAAGGAAAGACGTAATGAAACACAATCATCACAATACAAGGTATGCACATGCATAACCCAAAACCCGGTGGGACTACACATCACCGTTCAACTAGTAGTTTTTCGATGGGACTACACATCATCGTACTCTTTTACTAGTCACTATCGGTGGGACTACACATCACAGTAGTAACGAAAACCATCACGTGAGGCTCGACACCAACAGTGACTATACAACAACATTAAACGGAGAGTAAAAACAATATAAAAACATCATCACATCGCATATATCACGAAAACAGAAAATCAACCAACAAACGAGATTAGGTGAACTTACTCTTGGGTCTAGGTTAGTCTCTAAGACTCCACCCAAACCCCAAACCTTCATTGGACATAAATAAGATTCCAAAATAGTATCGACTCACCGATGAAACCCAAACGGAAGCCGAAACACCAATCTCAAGACTTCGTAGCACCCGATATCGCACCCGAAGCACCCAAACTCGATTCCTTTGTTTTAAGCAATCCAAATCATACTATTAGGGCACTAATACGCTTGTAAACCAACATCAACCCTGAAACTAAATCTTGCAACCAAAACACATCGATTCGAATACAATTTTCATCCAAACTTTACAATTTTCGTTCTACACAAACCCCACACTGAAATCATCCATTTCAACCATCAAAGCACATCCAAAAACATCTAGAAACACTCTCCAACATCAAGGGAACCACCAGCCACGTTTTCAACCTAAAACCAACCCAAAACCCAACCTTTTCAACCTAAAAATCTCATTTTTTATACCCATTTCGGGTTTCCCACCAATACCCGTCATTTTAACATTTCTAGACTTCCAAATATGATCAAAAACACCATTAGACGTTACATTAGAAACCCACACGAAGAAGCCATAGAAATACCCATTTTCTCAAACCCCACACCAAATCAAAATATATTTCAATGTCTTTTAAAAGAGGGTTTTCAAATAACACAAGCTAGATAATGTAAAAAACTGAAATAAGGAAGAGATTACCTTCAAAAATCTTGCTTGGGTAAGTGATTTGAGCAATGGAATAATGATTTAGGGTTTTAGAGAGATTTTAGTGGAAAAGGGGGATTTTGGAGAAGATGACATCTTTTTCAAATCTCTTTTCTTTATTCCCTTCTTTTAACCCACGATACATCTTCGTACTACCAGGATGCATAGCAAAAGGACTGTTATGTGCTTCATTCAAGATAGTACGCCTCAACTCGGAATCTTCCGAAACAACTATCCTATCCTTGAAACATAGGATCCCGTTCTCACCAAAGCAAAATTCTATAGGCCTACCCTCGGCTATATCTTGCATGTGAGGTGCCAACGACTCATCTTGCAATTGTTTCTCTCGGATCAACTAAGCCAACGACGGTTTAGCTTGCAACTCGGCTATCAAACCAACATCCTGTGACACACCCAATCTCGCAAACATAGCTCGTAGCTCAACTGCCATTTTTCTACTCAAAGCATCGACCACTACGTTTTCCTTACTCGGATGGTACTCTATCGTGAGGTCATAATCCTTAAGGAGCTCTAACCACCTACGCTATCTAAGGTTCAACTCCCTCTGAGTCATCAAGTACTTCAAACTCTTGTGGTCGGTATAAACGGTGCACTTCTCACCATAAAGATGGTGTCTCCAGATATTCAAGGCAAACACTAGTGCAGCTAACTCTATATCATGAGTGGGGTAGTTCTTCTCGTGAACTTTCAACTGTCTCGAAGCATAAGCTACAACCTTACCTTCTTGCATAAGCACACAACCTAAACCTACATATGATGCATCACAGTAAATCACAAACTCTTTTCACGGTTCAGGCTGAATCAAGGTAGGAGCTTCGGTCAAAGCTTTCTTCAACTTCTCAAACGCTTGATGTCTTGCATCTGACCACTCATACGGAACATTCTTATAAAGCAGTTTAGTCAAAGGAGCCGCTATCTTTGAAAATCCCTCGACAAATCTTCGATAATATCCCGCCAAACCTAGAAAACTACGGATTTCTGTCACTGACTTCGGTTGTTTCCAACTCACTATGGCTTCTATCTTCTTGGGGTCCACACTAATCCCATTGGTCGAGATCACATGACCTAGGAAGACTACCTCCCTAATCCAAAACTCACATTTACTTAACTTGGCATACAACTGATTCTCAAGCAAAGTTTGAAGTACTAGTTGCAAATGCTCATCATGCTCTTCCTCGGTACTAGAGTACACTAAGATGTCATCTATGAACACTACCACAAACTTATCCAAAAACTCGTGGAACACTCGATTCATCATATCCATAAATGCAGCTGGAGCATTAGTCAAACCGAAAGGCATTACCAAGAACTCATAGTGCCCATAATGTGTACGGAAAGTTGTCTTCGGTATGTCCACATCTTTCACCTTTAGCTGGTAGTAACCGGATCTCAAATCAATCTTCGAAAACACTGAAGCACCCCTCAACTGATCAAGCAAGTCATCTATCCTAGGCAAAAGTACTTGTTCTTCAATGTTACCTTGTTCAACTGCCTATAATCTATACACATCCTCATACTATCGTCCTTCTTCTTCACAAACAAGACCGAAGCATCCTACGGAGAAATACTAGGCCTAATGAAACCTCTATCTAACAACTCCTGAAGCTGTATCTTCAACTCTCTCAACTCTTTCGGTGCCATCCTATACGGAGCAATAGACACGGGTGCAGAATCGGAATATGTCTCAATAGCAAACTCAACTTCTCTATCTAGAGGCAAACCCGACAACTCTTCCGGAAAAGCACTCGGAAAATCACAAATTGTCTTGATGTCTTGCGGCCTAACCTCACTCATATTCGGATTCATCACATAAGCCAAGTAAGCATGACAACCCGAATCCATCAACCTCTGAGCTTCCAACGCAGAAACAACATTGGACAAGAACCTAACGTTCTCGCCAACTACCACAACCTCAAAGTCATCTGTAAGCTTCAAAGAGACTCTCTTGGTCTCAAAGTCAACCCTAGCTCTATGCTCTACGAGCCAATCCATGCCCAAAATCACATCAAAACCATAGAACAGTAATTCCATCATGTTAACCGGAAACCTGTGGCCCTGAATCATCAAGGGACACCTCATATACATTTTTCTAACTACCATTGTATCACCGAAAGAACTAGTAACATTTACACCTACCTCTAACCACTCATACGGTAAACCTAGAGACCTTGCGTGTTCACCCAAAATATACGAATGTGTCGACCTCGAATCTATCAAAGAAAGCAAAGTCAAAGACTGTAACGAGAAATTACCTACAATGACATTCGTGTCATTCCCAGCCTCTCACTGTGCATACACCCTAGTCGGTCCTCCACCCTCGGGCTGAACTGCCATTACATGAGCTAAGTTCCTCTGACCTTCGTTCCTCGGCTGAAAGTTTCCACGACCGCGCCCACGGCCTCTCTGATGCTCAAAACCCCTAGCTGGAGTTGGTCCGCCCCTAGCCGGGTGTGGACAGTTACGTCTCAAATGGTCTCGGGAACCATAGTTCTAACACACCCCATAGGTACCCATACATTCGCCCTGATGGCGTCTCTCTCATCTAGTGCACTCCGGAGTGTGTACAACAGCTCATTGGCCCTGATGGCCCTGTCCATAGTTACCACCCCTATGCCTCGAATCGGGCTGATACCTCCTATCCCTATGCCTCTTGGCATGGTCTCTATCCCAATCCGCTTATCTCTTCCCGAAATCGGACCCACTAACACGAGCACTGGAGCCTAAGTTCTGCTCAATATCCTTGGCCCTAGAGACCAAAACATCAAACTCGATGTAGTCAAAGGCAAGCATGTAAGTCTTCACATCTCTAGTCAACCCATATCGAAAGTGCTCACACCGTTCCCTCTCACTGGGAACCAACTCGGGTGCATACTGGCTCAACCTCACAAACTGAACCTCGTACTCAGACATTGTCTTGCTACCCTGAACCAAGGCCATAAACTCTCTCTTCTTCTCATCTAGATACCGAACTCCGAGATACTTCCTCTTAAAGGCATTTCTGAAGAATTCCCACGTGATATCTGTTTCGGCCATACACGAAGTAACAGTGGTCCACCAAGTATATGTGTCCCCCTGACGCAAGGAGACAATGCAACCCAACTTACGAGTGTCTGAGCACTCCATCTAACCCAAGATGCATGTAGTACTCTCGAGTCAAGCCTCTGAACCCTCGGGAGTCAAACCACGGAACTCGACCCCACCCAAACTACGAAGCCTCTCAAGTGGTAAACCAGTCCCCGATCCTTGAGGTGGTGTTGCAGCTTGCATACCAGCCAAAGCTGTCTGAAAAGCTCCGGCTATGGTCTGAATCAAATGGGTCATGTCCGCACCTGCCTGGCCCTGACCCGCCTGGGCTCCATTACCCCTAACGTTCGCACCGGGCTGAGGCCCATTACCATTACCTCTGACTTGCACACCAACCTGAGGCACATTGCCTTCGCCACCCACTCCATTACCATCGAGAGCATGAGGAAGAGAAGGCTCATTCACGGGTTCCTGGTGACCCACTCTAGGCCGTCCTCTCGGTCTCACCACACCGAAGATAAAATCTAAAACAGCAAACACATAACACACAAGAAAACATTAGGTTAGAAAAAGGGCAAGGACCCAAGTTCTCAGCTCTTTAAACCAAAACAATTTTTCAATAACAACACCTAGCAATGGGAACACTTGACTAGACTTCAACCAACAACAAGGTCATTAAGGCATGCTTTCATACACCGTGCAATAGCAAAAAACCATACAAACCAACTTACCTTTCTCGGGAGACCTCGTAACCGAGGTTCTGATATCGCCAAATGTAACCCCCTCGTCTCGATCTAGTCGACAGACCGGTCTGAACAGGTTACACGGGGAAAACCGAAGCGAAACCCGTTAAAGCTTCACTCTGATTAGCAACCCTAGAAAATTCTTTTAACATTATCTTGTCTAGATGTTTAATTATATCCTACGTGATAGTATACGCAGCGGAAACACACACATATACAAAACACCCAAGACATGCAATCAAACATACCCCTTTTTAGCCTTTACGACAGGCCGTATCGATACGCTCTAGGACCGTATCGATACGCCTGGATTTGGTCAACAACCCAAAGTCAACCTAGAGAGACCGTATCGATACACTGGAAGACAGTATCGATACGCCCCCAACGGTCAACTTTTCACGGTCAAACTACGAAGACCGTACCGATACCCTTAGGACTCGTACCGATACGCCAAAATCTCGTCAATTTCTCAAATTTACAAAAAGCTTTTGGCGTATCGATACACCCCCGTTTACCGGTACGCATAGCCTAAAAACAAGGTTCAAGCATACGACCGTATCGACACAGCCATTGGGCGTATCGATACGCCATGCACTGCAAACATGTTTTTAGCTGTAAAAAACACAAGGGGCTTAACATGAAGACACTTAACGAGTATTTAAGCAACATATAAGCATACATATGATTCAAGGCAAGCAAGAAATATCCATTTAGGTTATTCCAACAAATGCCAAAGCACCAAGCCATCAAACATGATACATATGAGGCAATAAAGAATACTTAACATTCATCAAAGGTATCAAGGCCATAACAAGGCATACTTCAACATCAAAACATGTTAACAACTTTAACAATAACAGACTTAAGAGTTTGAGCACCAACTTCATACAAAGCCTAATATTCCCATTGTCTAAGCATTATTACAAAACATAAACCATACTTGAGCTACCCGAGAACTCCGAGAAACTCCTCCCTTGCCCACCTGCCTCCCAAGCCACTAACGATCTGCATTGTTGGAAAAGGATAGAGCGTAAGCTTAATGCTTAGTGAGTGGGGCTCTAAAACACAACAACAATGCAGTTTTTAAAACATAAATCTTAGATTTAAAGAAAAACCATTTAAGGAAAGACGTAATGAAACACAATCAACACAATACAAGGTATGGACATGCATAACCCAAAACCCGGTGGGACTACACATCACCGTTCAACTAGTAGTTTTTCGATGTGACTACACATCATCGTACTCTTCTACTAGTCACTACCAGTAGGACTACACATCACCGTAGTAACGACAATCATCACGTGAGGCTCGACACCAACAACGACTATAGAATAACATTAAATGAAGAGTAAAAGCAATCTAAAAACATCATCACATCACACATATCACGAAAACCGAAAATCAACCAACAAACAAGATTAGGTGAACTTACTCTTAGGTCTAGGTTAGTCTCTAAGACTCCACCCAAACCCCAAACCTTTATTGGATATAAATAAGATTCCAAAACAGTATCCACTCACCGATGAAACCCAAACGGAAGCTGAAACACTGATCTCAAGCCTCCGTAGCACCCGGTATCGCACCCCGAACCACCCCGAACCTGATTCCTCTGTTTTAAGCAATCCAAATCATACTATTAGGGCACTAATACGCTTGTAAACCAGTATTAACCCGAAAACTAAATCTTACAACCAAAACATATCGATTCGAATACAATTTTCATCCAAACTTCACCATTTTCGTTCTACACAAACCCCACACTTAAATCATTCATTTCAACCATCAAAACACATCCAAAAACATCTAGAAACACCCCTCAACTTCAAGGTAACCACCAGCCACGTTTTCAACCTAAAACCAACCCAAAAACCCAACTTTTTGCAACCTAAAAATCTCATTTTTATACCCATTTCGGGTTTCCCACCAATACCCGTCATTTTAACATTTTGTAGACTTTCAAATATGATCAAAAACACCCTTATACGTTACATTAGAAACCCACATGAAGAATCCATAGAAATACCCATTTTCTCAAACCCCACACCAAATCAAAATACATTTTAATGGCTTTTAAAAGAGGGTTTTCAAAGAACACAAGCTAGATAATGTAAAAACTGAAATAAGGAAGAGATTACATTCAAAAATCTTGCTTGGATGAGTGATTTGAGCAGTGGAATAGTGATTTAGGGTTTTAGATAGGTTTTAGTGGAAAATAGGGATTTTGGAGAAGATGACATCTGTATTCCTTTTTTCTCCAAATTCCCATTCTCAATTTCATTAATGGCATTTTAGTAAATAAAAGAAACTTTCATAAAATCATCATTTTAAATCCCATTTAACCCGAACTAATTCCAGATCAAAACTGATAAACTCCTGGGCACTAAACCGGGGCGTTACACTAGAACTCCAATAAATACATTCCAACATTTGTCCAAGAACAAAGACCAAAATGTTGACCAAGTGGAATATGTAAGGGTCATAGGCAGTTTAATGTAACTCGTGAGTTGCACTAGACTAGATATTGCTTTTACTGTGAGCAGTTTATGCAGACTCACAAGTAATCCGAGTGAAAACCGCTGGAAGGAGATTGTAAGGGTACTAAGATATCTTAGATATACTCGAAACTATGGATTGTATTATTCCAAAAACCCTACTGTTTAAAAGGATACTCCAATTTCAGTTGGATATCTGATATTCAAGATACTAAAGGCACAAGTGGATATGTCTTCACTTTGGGAGGAAGAACCGTGTCATAAAAATCCAAAGACAAACGGTTATAACTAGATCCACAATGGAATCTGAGTTTATAGCTCTAGACAAGTCTAGAGAAGAATGGCTTCAGAAATTTCTTAGAGCATATTCCTGAATGGCCAAAGCTAGTGCCCACAATGTGCATACATTGTGATGACCAAGCAAAAATTGGTAGAGCATAGAGCTTTGTGTATAATGGTAAGTTGAGACATATGCGTCATTGACATAATACCGTTAGACAACTAATCTCAAATGAAGTTATCACTATTAATTTTTTGAAATTAAAGGATAACGTTGCGGATCCACTAACCAAAGGGTTAAATCGAGATCCGGTTAAAAAAATTTGAAAGGAATGAGACTAAAGCCCATGTAAATTTAAGGTGCTATGTGAAGGAAAACCATACCTAGTTGACTGGAGATCCCAAGATCTAGGTTCAAAGGAACAACCTAATTGCATAGACTTGTGCGGTCATTGTAGGGGCTCTTATCCCCAAGTCCATTCATATGATGTAAACAATGATCAAAGTGGTTTAGGCTCAACAATGCTTTTAATGAAAATTGTGTGCTTTGGTGAGTCAACCAACATAAGTCACCTATGTGAGAGTGAAGTGGGGCTGCTTCAAGGAGACTATTGGGCATAGTTCTTTCAAACTCTTACAGAACCACGCGATGTCCACAGCCATATGGACATACCCATGAGAACTAATACTCTTGTCAGAGAGGTAGTTGTGTGAAGTATACCATCGTTTACACAAACGGCAGAACAGTTCAAGGACATTACGTCTACTGGTAAGCTAGTAAAGTAAATATACTTTCACAAAGGAAGGTTCAAGGGTGGACACCTACCTATCCTATGCAGCTATCGATCGTAGAATCTATCACCACATCGAGTCAAAATGTAACACCCTGGTTTTGGGCCTAGATGTTTTAGACATCGGACCGGACCGGTCGGAAACGGTTCGAATCACGTAGGGTGATTTAAGGAAATCAAGGATCGGGATAAGATAAAAATGTGGTAAAAATTGCTAAAATCCTTTAAAAATATTTTTAAGAGGTTGGTCAAATCAATTTTACAAAAAGAGTTTTGGAAGAGGTACATTTTGGGCAATGACCAAATTGTAAAGTTTCAAAACTGTGGAAAATGCAATTTTTAAAGGAGAAGCCAAAATCTTAGAATCTTTAGGGAGCTTTATGGCAATTTAGCCTTTCCTTAATATGACATGTGTTTGAAATGGTTTTAATTAAATAGTTTTTAATTGGCTTTTATTTTATTTAATTAATTAGGTAGTTAATTAGTGAGATTCCATCACGTAACTACCTTTCTCTTCTCATTTTCAGCTAAACACAGTTCTAACTCATTTTCTCCAAATTTCTTTCCTCTCAAACACTCTCTTCTTGATTTCTTACTCGTTTCAAAGGATTCTTCCTAAATTCTTCAAGTTTTGTGAAGCAAAAACTTGTCATTCATTGAGGAAAGCAATGATTGGAGGTAAATCCCGTTCTCAGCCTCTAATCAAGGTTCTTTATTGAAATTCCCAAGATCTTTGGCTTCTAATTAATGTTTTTGGTTGAGTTTTCATTATAGTTTTGATTTGAGATCAAAATCTTGTAAAAATATGATTAAAATCTTGATTTTCGGATTTGTTTTATTAAGCTCTATTTTGGATTGATTTTAATTGAGTTTCAAGTTGGTTATTATGTTGAAATGAGGTTTTGATAGTATAGATCCCGAAAACTTTGAGATCCTTGAGTTTCTTGATAGTTTTAAGTGAGTTTTTTAGGTGAAATGGTGGAATTATGCTTGCTGGAGGTATACTGATGGGTTTAGGTTGTTTCTAGATGTGTTTTGATGTTTATAATTGTTTGGAAGTGATGTATGTTGGCTGAGCTTGGTTTAGGAAGCAATCGATTGAGTTTTCGGATGTTTCGGATGGGTAAATTGGTGTAGTTTGGGTGAGCAGCGAGTTTGTGATTGGTTGCTGGTTTTGAAATGCATTTTAATGCATTTAGATCTCTGTTTTGATGATGTGGTAATAGGGGATCTTGATCCAGGAGCAAACGAGGTGATTTTGGAGGCTCCGGAAGGGTGATTTTCGCGTTGGCAAACGAGGTTTCGTGTATCGGTGAGTGGAAATGGATTTTTCAGCTTTGTAACACTTTGAGTGTGGTTTGGGAGCTTAGTGTAAGTTTGAAACACTTAGCTAAGCTTAAGAGTAAGTGATTCAAAAGTTTCTCTCGGACCTGTGCTATGTTTTGTTGAAAATGCACTTGAGTTGAATGTGATTTATTTATTGTTTTAAAGCATGTTTTAGAGCATTGAGATTGCTGGTTTTTAATGCCATTTTGTTAAGGATGCTCATGGTAAGTGATCCTTGGATTTATGTGATTTGTACATTTGATATTAAGCTTGTTTATGCTTGTGAAAATGGCATTATGTTTATGCTTGTAAAACAGTGGAATATTGATGTTAAATGATTATATTGGCAAGTGATGAAAATAGTTTTTGGTTACTTTAATCGAATATAGTTAGTCGGCTATAGGATTGGGTGCACCGTGAATAAAGTAGCCTTGGATGTCAAGGGATTGTGATTGTACCGTATTCTCCATCCAAGTACCCTAACAATTGAGGTTAAGATCACAACGGTGGATGTTAATTCCGTGTGTGAATCTTGTGTTATGTGTCAAGTGCTCTCGTTAGTGGAATTATACAACTACCGATGAGTGGTGTTGAGGGGTTGTGATTGTACAGTTATACTCCACCACGTGTGTCACAATGATGGAGGGTTACTCTCGTGTGTGAGCCTTGTGTAGTCCGGTAGTGTGTATGAAGCGTGTGAGACAACGCTTGTAATTCGCGTATCCGATTGTGTCATTTGTGTTGGTTTTGGTATCATTGAGAATTGATCACTTGCAAGCCAATATAATGTTGTTGATTAATGATTTAAGCACGAGATGCTTGTGGTTTATGTTAGAATGCATGTGATGCTTGGTTTAAGCATGAGCAAAAGATTATTTGCTGTTATTTTAATGATGTTAAAAAGGCATGTGGATTGGTAAGTGCATTGATGCTTGGACGAGCATGTTTAAGGAAAGGCATGAGTTTGCAAATGATAGTTCAATGGTTTTATGAAATGCATTGATAAATGTTGTTTTAGCGATCATCACTAAGCTTTATACTTACGCTCATTTGTTTCATCAATGCAGAGAATTGAGCAATTAAGGCAGTCCGATAGCAAGTGGAATCCAAGCTTTTGGTTAAACAAAGTATGTAGTTTCACCTTGGTGTAATAAGAGGCAATATGAGGAATTTCTACTCTTGTTAGTATTTGGTGATGTTAAACACCTTAAGCATGTTTGGTTTGCTTATTTTTTGTTTGTAAATGGCCTTTGAGGATTGATTTGTGCTTGAATGTGGTTTTTAGCTTTGTATGGTTTTGAAGACTAGGAAGCATGCCTATAGTTTTAATGCTTGCATGAATGATGCTATGTTTTAGCTTGTGCTTCTTGATTGTGGTCTCTGATGTGTATGCAAGTTGTATATGGGTTGTAACATGTGTGGGAATGTTTTTGGATGTGGAAAGTTGTATAAAACCAGCAAAATCTAATGTTGCAGGGCAGGACGTTTCGGAACGCCCTCATCCGTATCGAAACGATGGCCTGTATTGGTCAAGGGGTTTCGGAACGGGTGTGATCGTTCCGGAACATTTTGCTACTGTGAAGCCTGGTTTCGAAACGCACCCGCGTATCGAAACAGTCAACATAGTTTCGAAACAGTCGTTTCGATACAGGGTACAGCGTTCCGGAATAGGTGACCGTTGAACATTGATTTTGAATTGCTCCAGGTTTATCCTTCTTGCAAAGTGACCCATGAATGTTCGTATGCTTAATTAATTGAGTTTGGATGTAGCGTTTGAGATGATTTTTGACATGCTGGCATGTTACATGACTAATTTTGGTTTGGTAACTCTAAAATCTGGTTAGTCCTCGTAATTCTGGAAATTTACAATTTAGTCCCTAAAAGTCAAATGTATGCAATTGAACCCCTTAACGAACTCCGATCGCTACGTCGTTTTCTCCTATGTGTCATGCTATTCACCTAGGTTAATATTGTGCATCTAGAAAAGATAAAAAGAAAAAAATGGTCGTGAATCGAGGTTGACTTTTACGAGTTGACTTCAGTTTTCCCCGTGTAATCTTCTTAGTTTGGGTCGGGCGTCTAGACCGGGCTAAGGGGGTTACACAAAATGTTTTTTATTAAATCAATTTCATTCATGTGGGGGATTGTTGGAAAATTCGATAATTTTGGAGCTTTGAATGAGAAATTAATTCAAACGTTGTTGAGGAAAATGTGGAACCAATTGTTGGTTCGTAAATGTGCAGACATGCACGATGTGGGTAACTCAAATGTCTGAATCGGTCTGGTCCTCTGTGGGCCTGTAGATATTTTGACCCAAATTTAAAATGATTTTTTTCCTCAAATAAGAGCATATATTTGCCAAATTTTATCTTGGAATTAAAAGGGTAAATATTGAAAGTTATCTTTAATTCAGATAATAATTTTGGAAATTGCTCTATAGGAGAATCAATTGATTCTCAATATTAAATGCTCCATTAGGTCAAAACTTCTACTTATACCCTCATGACAGTCCTATAAATAGGAAGTAAACCTTCCAGGTTTAAAAAACAACTCAAAAAACCACAGAAAAATTTTATTGTTTTACTCTGTGGATTTTACAAGTAGTTTTTGGTGGTAGGTGAAGGCAAGGGTCAGTTCGTGATCTCCACAATAGTGCAACCGTGGCTGATCATCTGTTGTTGTATCCTGGGAGACAAACGACCAACGAACTTGAGCACCATAGGAGTGGCCGAAAATATGTCTTAAGGAAACTACCTTCGTGTAGGCCTCAACACGTTTTCTTTCGGAACTCGTTCCCAATCGGTTTGGTTTTAGATATGTTGTATCTAAATTATTAATTTTATTTCTTATTTTATTTGATTTATAATAATATCAATATTTGATTTTATTGTTTATTATTTTATTCTTGGATTAACGCTAATTTTCTAACATATGTGAAGGGTCATATCGCTCCCTCAAGGGACACAACCGACCAACAAGGAGGGAAGCATGCTTGGCGGCAAGTTTTGGAGGGAAAGTGGGCGGCAATTGCTTGGAGGAAAAGTGGGCGGCAATTGCTTGGAGGGAGACACAAGGCTGTCGAATCATCAATAGCCCTTAGCCGAACTAGCCCCACCCCTTTTCATACATATTCGGCCACCCCTTCATTATGTAATGCACCATTTCGGCCAACCCTTCAAAAACTATAAATAGGGCTGCCCATTTTATTTGTAAACACGTCTCATATTCAATATATTTTTACTTGAGTTTATCTCTCAAACTTGTTCTTTTTAGAACTATCTGACTTATCAAGCTTTATTGCTTGTGACGTCTTCCTTCCATTATACTTCAGGTTCTTGGTTCTTAAAACCTAAGGGTTTAAGTCCTCTACCACCCTCAAAGACATTCTTTTAAAGAACGTGTCTATGTTCTTATAACATAGGTTTCTCTTTTGAATTCTTTGAATACTATCTTCATTTCCATCTGATTCCATCACTTCCTTTCCACCATTTCCATCATCCATATCTAAACCTACCATCTTCCTTCAATCCATCCAATTACTTCATACACACCACTAAAACACTTCCGCGCCTTATTCATTTATCATCTTTTCATCTCCAAAGCAT
The DNA here is from genome assembly GCA_958450335.1 of Hibiscus tridactylites. Lineage (NCBI taxonomy): Eukaryota > Viridiplantae > Streptophyta > Magnoliopsida > Malvales > Malvaceae > Hibiscus > Hibiscus tridactylites. The sequence goes on from OY288292.1 coordinate 41,706,300, forward strand.
ACGGATTACAAGGCTTGCTTGCATTCAAGGTCGGGAAAATCAAAGCTTCTCTCAACAAAGTCATTTGGAGAGTTGGAGCATATCACATCCGATTCCCCAAATCCACCTCTCGCTCAATAGCATGCGCTAAACGCTTCATACACAAGACAAATAAACAAGGTGATATGGGGTCTCATTGACGGATGCCTCTAGTAGGCCAGAAACTCGACGACTTAGCAGCGTTCCATAAAACCTGTGTAGAAACGGACGAGACGCCACTCATGATAATCTCACGACAAATACTTGGAAGCCCCAATTTCGATAAAGTGTCGTCAATAAATGACCACTCTAAACGGTCATAGGCCTTTTCCAAATCCACCTTAATGGTCATCCATCCTTTCCTACCCTTTTTAATCCGCATCGAATGAATGATCTCTTGTGCAAGGATAACATTATCAATGATTGATATGCTTGGTACAAAGCTTGTCTGATTTTCAGAGACCCGGTTTACCATATGTGGTTTAAGGCGATTAACCAGAACTTTGCTAAGGATCTTATAAACCATCGTACAAAGGCTAATTGGCCGAAATTGAGTCATAGATACCGGTGATTCTACTTTTGGGATCAGAACAAGTAGGGTTTTGTTCAGGTTCGGATTTACGACACCACTATTGAACATACTTTTAATAGCATGACAAACGGATTCGCCCACAACACTCCAATTTTTTTGATAAAAATAAGCGTGAAAGCCATCTATTCCCGATGCTTTTGAAGGTTGTATTTGAAAAAGTGCAAATTTCACCTCATCATCAGAAACAGGCATCGCAAGTCAGTTCTTCGAATTCATGTCCAACATACGAAAACAGCCCCGAACATTATATGTATACCCAACAATTCCTTCACTAGAAAATAGCAGATTTCACGGCTTATTAACATAATTTTAATATTTATATTAAAATGTTATATAGCTATTTTTCATATTACAAAATTATATGATATATAAAAATAAAATAACATATTATAAAATTAAAAAATGCCATGATTTACTCAACCCTTTATTATTGAAACTTAAGTCAGAATCATTTTTTAAATGATTTTTTTTTGGTAATCTTCACCAGTGGTCCCTTTTGTTTAGGGTGTGTTCTATTTTGGTCACACGAATTCAAAAAAGATTATTCTGGTCACTTACGTTTAGAATCGTTTCTATTTTTGTCCATCGGCCGTTAGTCTCCATTACTTAAAAAAAAATAGTTTCTAATTTAACCCCCAAACTTTCATAATTTTATTTTTCACTATTTTCCCCAAAAATTATAAAACTAAAACCCCAGAAAATTAAATCAATGGCTATAACCAAATTTCAATATTTAAGTAAAAGAAACCGCTACTCCAAAAAATTATATGTTTCCTTTCAATCGTACATAAAGAAGTTTATTAACAAACACATGAGACAAGAACAAATCTACTTGAGTTAGTCCATTCCATTTTCAAGTGTATTATGTAATCATGCTACAAGCATTTTACACACATTATTAATGTTACTAAGGTTTTGTGAAACTTGCAGGTTTTCTTAGGTCAGAGTGGGGCCTTGATGCTGAGGGCAATGAGCTGTCGAGGTTAGTTTATGTTTCTCGTAAAAAGCGTCCAGGCTTCCAACACCACAAAAAAGTTGGTGCTATGAATGCACTTGTAAGTTACTGCTTAAATCTCTTGTTATTTTACAATACTTGATATCTATCTTATCTAACATTGCTGTCAACGAATCTTTCTTTCAGGTTCGAGTGTCTGTTGTTCTTACTAATGGACCTTTCATGTTGAATCTTAATCGTGATCACTACATAAATAATAGCAAGGCTTTAAGGGAAGCTATGTGTTTTCTGATGGATCCAAACCTTGGGAAGCAAGTTTGTTATGTTCAATTTCCACAAAGGTTTGATGGTATTGACCAGAATGATCGATATGCTAATAGAAATATTGTTTTCTTTTATGTAAGCTCCATATATTGTACCAAAAAATAGTTGAATCTTGTAAATGATGTTATTGTTGATGTAAAATGACTGGCGTGAGTCAGTTTTCATCGAACATACTGGCTTGAGCGGTTATAATGGTAGGCATTGCCCTATCTGGTATTGTTATAATGGTAGGCTCAGGTGACTTGAACGGCTTGCATATGTTAACACTACCATCTACCCAATCACCGCTATACCTCTTCTCATGTACTGCACACTGCCAGCCGACTGTCTGCTTACTAACAAGTTCATTATCCCACAGGTTAGTCTATCCGGTATTATTATTTCTAATCTACATCGCTTTATTTATTGTATTGCTATAAGAGAGCTAGAAATTATTGCATTGTAAGCTCTTAATTATTTTGTTTGGTTTGCTGTGACTGCAGATTAGTAACCTTGCGAGTATATGATTTATATTCCTCTTTCTTTCCGTCTTTGCAACTGGTATTTTAGAAATGAGGTGGAGTGGTGTGGGAATTGATGGGTAGTGGTTTCTTTTACTCAAATATTTAAACTTGGTTATAGCCGTTGATTTAATTTTCTGGGGTTTAGTTTTATAATTTTTGAGGAAGATGGTGAAAAATAAAATTTTGAAAATTTGGGGGTTAAAGTAGAAACTAATTTTTTAACTAACGGCCAAGGGACCAAAATAGAAACAATTCTAAACGTAAGTGACCAGAATAATCTTTTTTGAATTCTAATGACCAAAATAGAACACACTCTAAACGAAAGGGACCACTGGTGAAGATTACCCATTTTTTATAATTCTAAAGTAAATGATATGTATCGCAATATACCATTATTTATATTTATCGTGATGTATCATTAATTGTTTTAAGGGAAAACTACACCGGTGGTCCTCAAACTATTACCATTTTCCTATTTTGGTCCCCAAACTATGTTTTTCGGCAAAATCGTCCCTTCTGTTACATAGTTCTCCTGTTTTGGTCCCCGACGTTAAATAGTTAACGGTTTTGCTGACGTGGCGTTTTTAAGAGAAGAGAGAAATGATTAAAAAATATTTTAAAAATGCCACATCAGCAAAACCGTTAACTATTTAACGCCGGGGAGGAGAACTATGTAACAGAAGGGACGATTTTTCCGAAAAACATAGTTTAGGGACCAAAATAGGAAAATGGTAATAGTTTGGGGACCATTGGTGTAGTTTTCCCTTGTTTTAATTAGTTTTAAAATTTTAATGACCAAAAGTGTTATTATCCCCTTTTAGAATAAAATCTTAGAAATTAATTTTTATATTATTTTTCAAGTTTTTTTATTTTTTAATTCAAAAAATAATTATACTTTTGTTTACTATAATAATTCCTACATTCACTTTAATTTAAGGGTAAAGTTCACAAATAATCACTAAAGTTTGATCAATTATTCAATTTGGTAATCAAACTTCTAAATGCTTCAATGTTACCATTAAAATTTTAGTTTTGTTTCAGTTTGGCCACTAACCCATTAACAATTGTTAAAAGGGTGATGTCGCTGTTAAAATAGTTCACTCATCCGGTAGCAAGGGGAAGATGAACAATAAAGCTATACCTGCTCACCTTTCTGTTATATGCCTTGTTGTGATACTTGAGATTGACATCTCCAGAATTCCTCTTCTCTCTTAAGGTCCTGCTTCAATGATTTCGCCTTTACATGGTCATACACAGGCTATTTAGCTAGCTTTTTTCATTTCAGCAGCTCAACCCGGCAATTTGCCATTTTTTGTTGCACTTTAAACAAGTCTGAACCACGCACATTAAGCTGTCAAGCTTGTTTGACAACAAAAGTAAGTGGTTCGTATGCCTACTTGACGAAAGGGAACGAACTTTGTTTCGTTTCTAGGGTTATGTATTGGATTCAGTCAGCGTCACGACATAATCAAAAGGAGTGAATGACGCTTTGGTTACCGGCGAACACTTCTAAAGTCGACCCTCTCGAGTTTTCGGTTGTTTTCTAGATTGAAGTAGCTTTTTATTTGCCTATTTTGTAAAATAACACATTTAGTCGGCTACGTTTACACTTTCAAATAATTAAGTCCTAATTCAAAAGAAATAATAAATTTAACCCTCATTATTTCAATTTGACCTTATTTTTAATTGGAGATAATTTTATATTTTATTTTGATTCCTCAATTATAGCTAATGTTATCTTGTCCCTCCCAATCCCAACCATACCCAATCTATCCTCTAAAATTTCATAAAGAATAAATATAAAAAATAAATCATAAAAACTCATAAACTATCTCGTTCTTAAGACATTAGTGAATAAGAACTAGGGATGGATAACCTTAGCCATGCCAAAAGCAGCAACGGACGCAATGGCACCGATGAGAGCGGTTCGGAAAGCGCTTTTAACCGGTTTGTTACCGGTGAAGTAACCTTTGGCGTATCCGAAGATGAGTAGTGCAGCAATGGTGATGACCACTGATGCAACCACAACATCCTTGGCTCTTGGAATGAACATGTAGGGAAGGAGTGGGACTAACCCACCCAATATGAAAGCAATGGCAATGTCGAATGCGCTTTGTAATGCTCTTCTTGGATCTGGCTTCTCTAACCCCAGCTCAAACCTGCATATTTTACAATAGTATTTTATCAAGGTCAAATTATGTAATTAGACCTTATACTATAATTTATTTATCTTTGCATTTTTTGAATTTTGAAAAAACTAGTTCGGACACGAATAATACAAGGTCGAAGAGTCAAATCCCTATTCAAATGAATAAACAAGACCAAAGTTTGATAGAGACTCATAGAAGAAAATAACTTAACAAATTTCACTGTTATTGTTTAGTTCATCAACAAATTTCAAATTTTGAAAGTATGTGGATTAGAATTATGAGGGCTAAATTTATTATTAAATTTAAAAGATTAATTGGGTATGGTTGGGATTGAGAGGGACAAGATAACATTAATTATAATTGAGGGATCAAAATAAAATATTAAATTATCTCTAACTAAAAATAGGGTCAAGTTGAAATAGTGAGGGTTAAATTTATTATTTCTTTCGAATTATAACCATATTATTTGAATGTGTAAATGTAGAGGACTAAATGTGTCATTATACAAAATATTTTAACAGTAACATCACTCTTTTAACGGTTGTTAACGTGTCAATGGCCAAATTGAAACAAAACTAAAATTTTAATGGTAACATTGAAGCAATTTGAAGTTTGGTTACCAAATTGAATAATTGATCAAAATTTAGTGACTATTTGTGAACTTTACCCTTAAATTAAAGTGAATGTAGCAATTATTATAGTAATAAAAGTTTAATTATTTTTTTTAAAATTTTATTCCAAAAGAGGATAATAACACTTTCGATAATTAGGATTATAAAACTAATCAAAACAGTTAATAGTATATTGCGGTACATATGAATAGTGGTACATAGGGGTGGGCAAAAATACCCAACCCGATTGACTCGACCTGAAAACCCGACGACTCGAACTTAAAATGTCGGGTAATTCCCTTAAAAAATTACCCGACCCGACAAATTTATCAGGACACGGGCCAGAAGTTTCCCCTTACCCGACCCGACCCGATAAAAACTAATATATATTTTTTATTTAAAATTATATTTTTATTTTAGGGTAAAGTACACAGACGGTCACTGAACTTTGGTAAAAAAAACAAAATGGTAACCAAACTTTCAAAAATCACAAAATGGCAATTAAACTTTATGTTTTATAACAAAATGGTAACGAGACGTTAAATGCCGTTAAGTGGCTGTTATAAACTTTGGCGTAATTACACATTTAGTCCTTCATATTTATGCATTCAATCAATTTAATCTTAATTTGAAACAATTCACTAAATTTAGCCCTCATTATTTACGCATTCTTTTAATTTGGTCCTTAAAGCAAAATTCCAAAGTATGGTAACATGATAAATAATTACAATTAATTTTTTATAGGAACTCGAAAACTCGACTCGACTCAAATCGAAAAAATTTCAAATAAAGTTTGAGTTGTAAAATATGACGCGTCAACTCGAATAACTTAAAATTTTTTTATTCGACTCGATCGAACGCCCATCTCTATCTTAAGATATGACGCGTCAACTCGAATAACTCTATATTCGAATATTTTAAATCATTTTTTCTTTTAAATCGAATATTTTTTAAAATAGAATATTTAATATTTTCATATTTAAATCACATTGATTATTTAATAACAACTTTAAATATTCGATTCAAAAGAAAAAAAATGATTTAAAATATTTGAATATTTAATTAAATTTTTATAAGAACTCGAAAACTCGACTCGACTAAAATTTCAAATAAAGTTTGAGTTGTAAAATATGACGCGTAAACTTGAATAACTCGAAATTTTTTTACTCGACTCGATCGAACGCTCACCTCTATCTTAAGATATGGCGCGTCAACTCGAATAACTCGAAATATTCAAATATTTTAAATGATTTTTTTCTTTTAAATCAAATATTTTTTAAAATAGAATATTTAATATTTTCATATTCAAATCACATCGAATATTTAATAACTAATTTAAATATTCAATTTAGTTTAAAAATATTCAATTTAAAAGAAAAAAATTGATTTAAAATATTCGAATATTTGATTAAATTTTTATAGGAAATCGAAAACTCGACTCGACTCGAATCGAAAAAAATTTCAAATAAAGTTTGAGTTGTAAAATATGATGCGTCAACTCGAATAACTCGAAATTTTTTGGCTCGAATCGATCGAACGCTCACCTCTATCTTAAGATATGACGCGCCAACTCGAAATATTCGAATATTTTAAATCATTTTTTCTTTTAAATCACATCAAATATTTAATAACTACTTTAAATATTCGATTTAATTTAAAAATATTCGATTTAAAATATTTAAATATTTAATAAATATTTAAAGTAGTTATTAAATATTTGAATATTTAAAAGAAAAATATTTAAAATAATTATTAAATATTCTAATATTTTCAATCATTTTTTCTTATAAATCGAATATTTTTAAATTGAATTGAATATTTAAAGTAGTTATTAAATATTTCATGTGATTTAAATATTCTATTTTAAAAAATATTCGATTCAAAAGGAAAAAAATAATTTAAAATATTCGAATATTTCGAGTTATTCGTGTTGACGCTTTATATCTTAAGATAGAGATGAGCGTTCGATCGAGTCGAGTCAAAAAATTTCGAGTTATTCGAGTTGTCGCGTCATATTTTACAACTCAAACTTTATTTGAAATTTTTTCGATTCGAGTCGAGTCGAGTTTTTGAGTTCCTATAAAAATTTAATTGTAATTATTTATCATGTTACCATACTTTAGAATTTTTCTTTAAGACCAAACTGAAAGAATGCGTAAATAACGAGGGCTAAATTTAGTGAATTGTTTCGAATTACGACTAAATTGATTGAATGTACAAATATGAAGGACTAAATGTGTTATTATATCAAAGTTTATAACAGCCACTTAACGACATTTAATGTCTAGTTACCATTTTGTTATAAAACATAAAGTTTAATTGTCATTTTGTGATTTTTGAAAGTTTGGTTTCCATTTTATTTATTTATTTTTACCAAAGTTCAGTGACCGTCTGTGTACTTTACCCTTTATTTTATGTTTCTTAATATTTTCACTCTAAAATTAAGTTTAAATCCCTACATTTTTTCTATGTTTGTATTATATTCTTTTAAGTTTTATGTTTAATTTTTTTAAAATACTTTTGTATTTAACATGTGAGTTTTTTAATTTTAAAATTAAAAAAAATTTAGAAAAAAAATAAGAACCGGGTACCCAAATTTTACGGCTACCCGGATATAATGAGCCGGGACACGGGCCGCCTAATGAGGTACTCAGATGAACCGGGTACCTAATTTTCCGGGTACACAAAAATCGGGTACCCGACAATTCCCACCCCAAATAGTACATTGTGGTATATATCATTTATTGTAGAATTATCTTTTTATCTAAATCTTCCAAAATGTTGAACGAGACTTTAGGGTTAACCTTAGACGAATCTAAATGGGATAAATTTACAACTTAATTGGAGAACTCGTGTTAGGGTTTCATAAGAATCTGATTAATGGCTTCATATGGATCTTACATCGTCTATATGGAAAATGACAAGGATCGGTACTCATCATAGCCCACACTTCAATCATAAAAAAAATATATTATAGTTTGGGGTGTATATTTAGTTAATTCGATCGGTGACCAATTAAATTAAATAAATTTAAATTAATTTTTTTAACCATTAACTAAACTGAAAATCAGTTTAAAAAATTTTAATCAAATCGAGTAAAGTTCGGTTAATTTGGTCGATTTTTGAATTAATCGAATTTTGTTATAAATTTCAGGGTTTGTGTTTTTCCTTTAGTTATATTAGATGAATTTGTGTATTTTTTAATTTGAGTTAAATTTTGGTTAGGTCTTGAAATCTTAATGGGTTTAAAATTAAAAAAAATAGTTGGGTCTCTTGACATCATAATGTGTTTAGACTTACAATATATTTGTAATTTATATAAACTATTAAATATTTAATATTTTTAATTAATAAATAAATAACTGATTTTTTAAAAAAAATTGCAACCATTAACTGATAAGCATTTAACTAATTGACTGATTAACTGAAATAAAATTTGGTTCTGTTAATTAATTTAGTTTTAACCAAATAATTAACATCATTAGTTATAATAGAGGCATATGTAAAGCAAAACATCTATTCATATTTTTGGATAGAGTTTTCATAAGATAGGATCTATATCATAATGGATTTTGGATTAATGATTCACATATGGTAGAATTTATTGGCGAAAAATAATGACTAGAGGGGTTATGGTTCTCTAAATTTTTGAAAAAAAAACATTTAATTTTTTATCAATAATATGATTTTCATTGCAGGTAAAAGTTATATAATTCGATTATCGAATACCTCGTTAAAAACTCTCTAAACATAAGTTGAGGAAAAAAGTACTAACGATAATACGAAAAACAACAGGATTGAGCACTCAAAAACGAATTCCAAACCGGCATACAAGTAGGGGTGGCAATAGGGCGCTTCGGGGACGGTTTTGTATTACCCACTCCGTCTCCAACACTTGCGGGTACAGTTTTGGAGAATCACCATTAAATGTTTCGGGGATTTTTTAGGACCTATACCCATCCCTTACGGATCCCCGCGGTTTTCGGTTATTCTCCGTACTCAAAAAAATAATAAAAAAATAATACATTAAAATAAACACTCAGCATTAAATCTCTAAAACTAAAAACATAAATAACTAAAATATTATTTTTTTACAATGACTAAAATATTAACTATTGGAACATATCGGCATCCACTACGTTTAAAAGAAAATATGTTATTAGTACTTCATAGATTCAAATCATGATCCGTTTGTTGTAAAAGGAAGGACTAGAAGAGCTAGATTCAATAATCTTTTCAATTATATAAATTTTCTCTTATAATTTTACTTGTTCGATTTATGATGAATTTTTAATGTTATTGTCATCGTTGTTTTTAGAAAAAACCTACAATATTTTCTTATAACCTTTGCTCACTCAAAAATTAATAACTCCTGATACATAATTCAAAATCAAGAACCGTTTGTTTTAAACGAAACTAGGCTTCCATATGGTTATAGAAATATAAGACTCACTTTTTTATTTTTCTTTTATATTTTTTTATGATTTTTTAAAGTTGCTGTTAAAACTTCTTTCTAAAAAATATGCTGCTAAATTTTTATGACATTTTAATATTCAAATATTTATATTTTTTAAAATACATATCAAAATCGATCATTGTGTATTTTAAACAAAATTAAATTGAATCACATTTACAACGGTGTATAGACCACTTTCTAATTAGTTTTAAAAAATTTACAAAGAATTTTCAAAGTTACTTCACACAACCATACTTTGGTTATAGAAGATTAGATTTTTGTTGAAAATGAATAAATTACATTTATGTCCATTCAAATTTGTAAAATATTGGAAATTCCTGCAAATATTTTTAGAGGATAACCACGGTAATTTATACGGGTACGGTTCAATTAACCTCACAGTTCGAATATAACAATTTCCGTCCTCATCCTCAATTGAACTTCGGTGATAAAACTTCGCTCGTCCCCATCTCCATGGGTGAAGAATTCGGATGTTCCCCATACCCATCAGTTCGGATCCCTACGATTTTCGGTTATTCCTCACCCGATTGCCACCCATACATATAAGCACCTAAGACACATTTTAGTAGCTCACATTCAACCAACATCAAAAACGCAACCCCGCACTGTGAGGAACCCAAAAAACTTTCTGCACACTGTAGTAATCCATTTTAGTTTGGGCGTTTGAGCCCAAGAGTAAAACAATACCAATACCTATAAAAATAAATAACCCATTACAATATACCCATCAGACCCATTTTATAAACCAAACCCATATCCAAATACCCACAACCATGACCCAGGCCCAACAACCCAAATTAACCAACTAAACCCTAATACACAAAAAACCTAGCTCCCCTAAACTGTAGTCGCCGCCGCTCTCCGATCCCCGCCGTTAACACCGACCACTCGCCTGAAGGTGCCATCGGCCGTCAACCGACGTCATCCACAACCACCGAACCCTAGATTAAACCCTAAAACTCCCAAATAACCCTTAAATTAACCCAAATAAAACCTAAACTAACCACATCACCTTATTCCCGCCACACCGCTCATTATCCCCTCTGCCACAACCGCCTCAGTTAAATCCACCACCCATCACAAGCTTTGTCATCATTCGACGTGGCCAGCCTCAAAACCGTTCCCCTCCCTTATAATTGGGATTTCCTGCAACCACAAATGAGGAGAGAGAGGGGTTCAAACACAAAAATTAATAGCAAAAAAAGAACAAAAAGAACGGAATATACAAAAGAAAATCGAACGAAAAAGAGCAAAAAAAGGTTAAAAATATAAACCCTTCATTTTTTTGTATATCTAAGAAATTAGGGTGGGATTTAGGAAAAACTGATCTTAGATCCGTGATTAGGAGCTGAAACCGAACCACAACCACCCCTTGCATGTACTCTGGCCGTCATTCGCGGCGATTTTCCGTTGCCGACAAACGACGGCCCACGACGAATCTCGGGCGGCGACCGAAACTTAGGCCGAGTGGGGGAAGAGAATATGAGAGCATTTAGCACTTTTTTTAATTATCAGATGAAAAATGAAAACTTTTGGGCATATTGTTGTATTTATATGCTAATTAAAACGACGTCGCTTTGGGTGTCACTGTTTATCCCCAAAACAACGTCGTTTCATGCTTGTACCCGACGGCCCAGAGATCCGACCCGGACGAGGATTCGCGCCTCATTGAATAAAATGAAAATATTACGATTCCTATCCCCCGTGTTTTTCTTCTTCATATTTCGGCCCTTTAATTTATGTTTCCTTGCAATTTCGTCCTATTTCTTTGCCTTTTACGCTTTGGGTGTCACTGTTTAATCCCCAAAACAACGTCGTCTCATGCTTGTACCCGACGCAGAGATCCGACCCGGACGAGGATTCGCGCCTCATTGAATAAAATGAGAAAATTGCGATTCTGATCCGCCGTCTTTTTATCCTTCATATTTATGACCTTTAATTTATGTTTCCTTGCAATTTCGTCCTATTTCTTTGTCTTTTATAGTTTTTGTTCTTTACAATTTAGTCACTATTATTATTATTATTATTATTATTATTATTATTATTATTATTATTATTATTATTACAATCCGTCCTCGTTCAAATGAATGTGGCTCAAGGTTTAAGTCATCACATCGGATCACTTTCCCAAAGCGAAGTCACGTTATCAAATGTCCCTCGCTACTAGACATGCATCGGCAGTCCATAAATTGTTAACCTCACACTCTATTCCCCAAATCCAAATCAATTCCCAGTTTCACACATTTGTAAACTATTTATTAGACGTCATATTGTCGAGAGCTCGTCTTCTAACCTCCAGACTCGTAAACATTAACAATAGTTTGGACCCACAATATGCATCATTGAAAAACCTTCAATCCGCGCCTCATTTAATTCTCTTGCCAACATTGCGATTCCAACCAGGAACCGACACCACGCAATCGCACAACTTTACAATACCTCGACTTTGTTTGTGTCGATCACTTCTTGTACTTCCCGAATCTAGTCCTCCTCTCGTGCCTCCCCAAATCGCGCCTTCGACTCTTTCACACTCTTCAACCTCACTCTATCTTTCACTTCCAATTGGGACGCTCCACGGGCGAAGGATACAATAATTTACGATCAAATACTGGCTCATGCCATCTTTTTATCCACTTACCATTCAAACGCTCGATAACCCACCTAGCGTCCTCATACGAACAAATCCAAAATGTGAACCATCTCTTGCTCTTTTCATCGAAACAAAGACATCCATTACTTGCCCATACCGACCAAATACTTGCACACTCTCTTCTAATGAAGTTGATCTGAAAGATAACTCACAAAGATGGTCCAACATCGTCGGCGGCTTTCACTGCTCTTGCTCATTGTAGGGTTAGTCAATATTTAGATTCTCAAAACGTATTCATAAAACTAATTTGGTTCCTACAAATTTAAAAATTATATTATTATTACTATTTATAAATATTTTCATTGATATTTGACTTATTGTCAGAAGAACGGTTCTTTCCATCTAATTTATTTCATTTATATTAATAAATTTTAAACCCTATACGTTGTTCAAAAAAATTATTGGCCCTGTTTGACAATTAGCGGATAGCTGATAGCTGTTAGTGGATTACATTAGCTGATAGCTGATTGCATTAGCTGATTTGACTAGCGGATTGTATTAGCTGATTGTATAAAAGTGTTTGGTAAAATTAACTGATAGCTGATAGCTGTTTGATTATTTAAACAAGCAAAATGACATATAAGGACATGATTATATTCAATACTTGTTTGAATAATTTATCAGTTATGAATATTTTGTATCTAATAAATATTAATTAGATTTGTAAAAATTATTTTTATATAAATTTCCTAAACATATTTGAAAGATTTATATATTAATTTATTATTTATATAATTATTAAAAAATTATATGCACATATAAATATGTGATAATAAAAAATAGAATTAACTTACAAATATTTAGTAGTAACAACAAATAAGTCGAATATTTAATATGTTATTATTTATATTAAAAATGTTATTATTTAATTTAAGTTATTTGAAAATTTTTGGTAATTGTTAAGGGTAAAAGAGTCATTACAACTCTAATATCAAACCTCTAATCTCAAAAAGCTCATATTAGGAGCTTTTTCAAAATTAGCTTTTTCACCTCAATCCGCTCTTTCAATCCGCTATTTACCAAACATCAATATTAGCGGATTTGACTAGTCAAGCCTCTAATTATATCTCAAACCTCTAATTTTTGCCTAAACCGCTATTTACCAAACAGGGCCATTATCTCATCTTACAAAAATAATTTATAATTAGTCTAAATATCATTTTTTTACAATCGTTTTGAGAACTTTTTTTATTCAAGCAACACAAGCATGTACTCTTAATTATTCATACATGATTTGATGATTAAGGAAATGTTATAAGCATTATTGAAGCTGTAATTCATGTTTACTTTCTCCAATCCATAGCCATTCCATATAGGTACAAATAATAGGTTTAGGTAGCCAATAGCCATTGAATTATCATTACACATTATGATATCCTGTTTCACTTCACGCTTGCCAGCCCCACCCCATCCCTCTCATTATTTTGTTTTCCCCTTAATATGTAATTTTACCCCCTTTAAACTTATTTATGGGTCCGGTCAAATTATGACTTATTTTACTATTTATTATTATTATATATATTGATGTTTATAATCAATTTTTTTCTTTTACTACTGGCAACTAAATTTTATTAAAAAATGATGAAAGATATTACAAATATAACACACTCAAACATAACACACTCAAACGAAAAAAAATGAGACTAAGTCCATCAGAAAATCCATACAAAAATAAAATAAGAAGCCCAATAGTTCAAAGAAAAACAATTATTTCTTTGAAATCGGCTTACATCATAAAAAATTGAGAAACTTTCATAAACCTTCTTGTCTTTATCCATACGAGACGCTTTACGAAGTAAAAAGGAGTGGTGGGCGAAACAAACAATTATGTAAATTGTTTCGCTACACAATTCTGATTATATCATCAAACAACCATAAAAAAGAATCAAACTTGTGAAACCTATGTTTGATTTTGATATAACAATGTAGGTTAAGGATTAAATTGAAAACTTGAAATAAATTTTTAAGTCGCTCAAATGATTTTTAAATCATTAAGGCTTCAATCTGATTTGAAAAACTCAAACTCCAAATATTTTCTAAGTGTTCCAAGGCCAAACTATTGAAAAATGTCCAAGCGTATCGATACGCTTTCAGCCGTATCGATACCTTTTTTACAAGTTTGGCTACTGGAAAAACGTGTTTCGATACGCCCCTAAGCGTATCGAAACATATTGCATCTGTATCGATACGCTCTCTATAAAACTAAAGGAATTTGAATGGAGTATCGATACGGTCTCACCCGTATCGATACGAATTTAATGGAATTTTAAATTCGAAAGCTTTTAATGATTTCGACCGTTGGTGTCAATTGTTAGGTAACTGAAATTTAAAGTGGTGGTTGTCCCGTACCGATACGCTATTTGCCGTATCGATACGGAAACTTCCAGTGAGCTCTGTTGAATTAATTGCATCGATACGGATGTCCCTCGTATCGAAACGGTCCATGTCCCGTACCGATACGCTTACATGTGCATCAATACGCCCTCTTGTTATTGTGCAACGGCTCTTTCTGTTTTGAGACAGGTATCGATACAGGTCCTCGTATACCGATACGGTAAGCTGTAGAAGTGCATTTATGGTGGAAAAAGAGGGTCCCAACGGCTATAATCAATACTGTAGAACTTATGTTTTGATATAATAATTGAAAAATGTTTTGGACTAATTTGAAAAGAATTTAAAACTTGGTTTTAAGTCCAAACAACTTGAATTTGTGTTTGAGGTATTTTAAGAGGTTTTTGGCAAAGATTTTTCATGTTTTAAACAGCCAAACTTGTGTTTTCAAGTCACCAGTATCGATACGGTTGTACCCGTACCGATACCTTTTTGGCCTAGTTTGGTCACTGTCAAAACCCGTATCGATACGAGGGTTTAGCGTATCGATACGGACCGGGGTCGTTTCGATACGCCACGTCAGCGTACCGATCCCTGTTCAACTACCCCAACGGCTATTTCCCAACGACCATTTAAATGTAACCCGTACCGATACGCCCTCAAGCGTATCGATACGCCTCAGCTGGCAAGAGCTCAACGGCTAGTTCCTATGAAGGTCGTATCGATACCGTTCTACGTGTATCGATACCCATGTGCTGGCAAGAGCCCAACGGCTATTTCTTCAAGAAGGCCGTATCGATACCGCTCCACGTGTATCGATACTGGTAGCTGCAGAACAGCATTTATGAAGGGAAATAAAGTCCTCAACGGCTCCAATTCATCTCCAACGGTCCTAAACGGCTATAAACTCAATTGAGAGTATAAAAGGGACCTTCAAGCATCAAGAGAAGACGAATGCTTCAATTGTCAATCAACAAATGATCAAGAAATTGTCTTAGTGCTTTAAGTGTCATTTCTTGTATAGACAAACACTAGTGAGCCAAAATTATCAAATTTGCTCAAGTGTTTTAGGTTTTGGGTGAGTGCTTAATTGTGCAAACAAACACCTATTAGAGGGTTTAAGTTTGCTTTCATTTGTCTCTTTGTAAAAGAGGGTTTTGATCAAGGCTTGGGTAGAAGCTTGATCGGTTGTAAGGGTTTCCTCCTAATCCTAGAAAAGGGGACGAATCAATTAGTGGATTGATTGTGAAATCCTTAGTGGGAAGCTAAGGTAGTGGATGTAGGTGCTTGTTAGAAGGCCGAACCACTATAAATCATTGTGTCTTTAATCTTTCTAGCTTCCTAAACCCTTCCACCCAAATATCCACCTCTCCACCACTTGGTGAGCATAATTGGTTGATCGAATAAATTGGTTTGAAAAATTGAATTTTCAATTGAATAAGGGGGAGCTTTATTTGATTTCATATACTTAATCTCTTATTCACATTTTTAAAGTTAAAGGGGGAGAAACCCAAACAATTTTTCAAGTGCGTTTTATTATATCAAAAAGGGGGAGATTGTAGAACTTACGTTTTGATATAATAATTGAAAAATGTTTTGGACTAATTTGAAAAGAATTTAAAACTTGGTTTTAAGTCCAAACAACTTGAATTTGTGTTTGAGGTATTTTAAGAGGTTTTTGGCAAAGATTTTTCATGTTTTAAACAGCCAAACTTGTGTTTTCAAGTCACCAGTATCGATACGGTTGTACCCGTACCGATACCTTTTTGGCCTAGTTTGGTCACTGTCAAAACCTGTATCGATACGAGGGTTTAGCGTATCGATACGGACTGGGGTCGTTTCGATACGCCACGTCAGCGTACCGATCCCTGTTCAACTACCCCAACGGCTATTTCCCAACGACCATTTAAATGTAACCCGTACCGATACGCCCTCAAGCGTATCGATACGCCTCAGCTGGCAAGAGCTCAACGGCTAGTTCCTATGAAGGCCGTATCGATACCGTTCTACGTGTATCGATACCCATGTGCTGGCAAGAGCCCAACGGCTATTTCTTCAAGAAGGCCGTATCGATACCGCTCTACGTGTATCGATACTGGTAGCTGCAGAACAACATTTATGAAGGGAAATAAAGTCCTCAACGGCTCCAATTCATCCCCAACGGTCCTAAACGGCTATAAACTCAATTGGGAGTATAAAAGGGACCTCCAAGCATCAAGAGAAGACGAATGCTTCAATTGTCAATCAACAAATGATCAAGAAATTGTCTTAGTGCTTTAAGTGTCATTTCTTGTATAGACAAACACTAGTGAGCCAAAATTGTCAAATTTGCTCAAGTGTTTTAGGTTTTGGGTGAGTGCTTAATTGTGCAAACAAACACCTATTAGAGGGTTTAAGTTTGCTTTCATTTGTCTCTTTGTAAAAGAGGGTTTTGATCAAGGCTTGGGTAGAAGCTTGATCGGTTGTAAGGGTTTCCTCCTAATCCTAGAAAAGGGGACGAATCAATTAGTGGATTGATTGTGAAATCCTTAGTGGGAAGCTAAGGTAGTGGATGTAGGTGCTTGTTAGAAGGCCGAACCACTATAAATCATTGTGTCTTTAATCTTTCTAGCTTCCTAAACCCTTCCACCCAAATATCCACCTCTCCACCACTTGGTGAGCATAATTGGTTGATCGAATAAATTGGTTTGAAAAATTGAATTTTCAATTGAATAAGGGGGAGCTTTATTTGATTTCATATACTTAATCTTTTATTCACATTTTTAAAGTTAAAGGGGGAGAAACCCAAACAATTTTTCAAGTGAGTTTTATTATATCAAAAAGGGGGAGATTGTAGAACTTATGTTTTGATATAATAATTGAAAAATGTTTTGGACTAATTTGAAAAGAATTTAAAACTTGGTTTTAAGTCCAAACAACTTGAATTTGTGTTTGAGGTATTTTAAGAGGTTTTTGGCAAAGATTTTTCATGTTTTAAACAGCCAAACTTGTGTTTTCAAGTCACCAGTATCGATACGGTTGTACCCGTACCGATACCTTTTTGGCCTAGTTTGGTCACTGTCAAAACCCGTATCGATACGAGGGTTTAGCGTATCGATACGGACCGGGGTCGTTTCGATACGCCACGTCAGCGTACCGATCCCTGTTCAACTACCCCAACGGCTATTTCCCAACGACCATTTAAATGTAACCCGTACCGATACGCCCTCAAGCGTATCGATACGCCTCAGCTGGCAAGAGCTCAACGGCTAGTTCCTATGAAGGCCGTATCGATACTGTTCTACGTGTATCGATACCCATGTGCTGGCAAGAGCCCAACGGCTATTTCTTCAAGAAGGCCGTATCGATACCGCTCCACGTGTATCGATACTGGTAGCTGCAGAACAGCATTTATGAAGGGAAATAAAGTCCTCAACGGCTCCAATTCATTCCCAACGGTCCTAAACGGCTATAAACTCAATTGGGAGTATAAAAGGGACCTCCAAGCATCAAGAGAAGACGAATGCTTCAATTGTCAATCAACAAATGATCAAGAAATTGTCTTAGTGCTTTAAGTGTCATTTCTTGTATAGACAAACACTAGTGAGCCAAAATTGTCAAATTTGCTCAAGTGTTTTAGGTTTTGGGTGAGTGCTTAATTGTGCAAACAAACACCTATTAGAGGGTTTAAGTTTGCTTTCATTTGTCTCTTTGTAAAAGAGGGTTTTGATCAAGGCTTGGGTAGAAGCTTGATCGGTTGTAAGGGTTTCCTCCTAATCCTAGAAAAGGGGACGAATCAATTAGTGGATTGATTGTGAAATCCTTAGTGGGAAGCTAAGGTAGTGGATGTAGGTGCTTGTTAGAAGGTCGAACCACTATAAATCATTGTGTCTTTAATCTTTCTAGCTTCCTAAACCCTTCCACCCAAATATCCACCTCTCCACCACTTGGTGAGCATAATTGGTTGATCGAATCGAGCTCCACACAACCCAACAAATACCCTAACCACCCAAACGACTAGAACTAATAGAGAAGGTATAAATTGAAGCCAATTGAATACCAGCAACAACTATTTTGCATCAAAGATAAACATCCTTACAAAAATCCAAGCTCAAAGTGCTTATTTTCTTATCTCTTGTAAAACCCCAAATTGTGTAGTGTTCAATTCTGATCTTGTAATCAAATTTGGGTTGAGTGTTTGTACTTAAAGGGGCAATCTTGTATCGAAAGATATCTTTCTTGTCTTTATTTCTTCTTTGTACTCTTGTGAGGGCTTGGTCTAATTTTGGGTAGAAAATTTGACCAGTATTGTAAATGTTATCTTCTAAGCCTTGAAAAGGGGAAGAGCAATTAGTAGATTGTTGGAAAATCCTTAGTGGTAGCTAAGGTAGTGGATGTAGAGTTCATTTGGAACTTGAACCACTCTAAAATTCCATGTTCTTCATTTTTAGCCATTCTATTTACTCTAACAATTTTTAAAAAACCCAATTCACCCCCTCTTGGCTTTGATCAATCCATTGATCCACTCAACAAAACTTTCTACAACCACCGACAAACCCAAATTAGAAAGAAGATCTCTAAGTGAACACTAAATGACCGCTACGAGATGCGAAAATCATGCCAAATAGCAAAGGAAACATACCACAAAAACAAAGAAAACATGTCGCAAAACAATGAAAATGTGTCACAAAAGTAGGGATTCTTAATAAAAATTTAAAAACTAGATTAAAATAAGAGCAAAATAATAAACACCGATAATCGGTAACCAGTACAAAAATTAATATCGCTACCGATTAAGCAAAAAAATAAGATGTAATAGACCTTGCGGCGCTAAGCAAAGAAAAGAGATGTAAAAACCCTATATACATGCAACTTAAATTTATGATAATCGCATTTTTTAATTAAGTATAGATGTAATTAAAACCTTATATACTTGCAACTTAATTATAGTCTCAAAGTAAATTTCGAGATTAAAACTTATACAAAATAGATAATATAAGCATCCTTAACAGGGGCAGAACATCGGGTAGGCCTGCAAGGACCTGGCCCACCCTAATTTTTTATGGGTGAATTGCATTTTTAACCATTGAACTTTTAAAACTATTAAAATTAAGTATAGGTTCCACTAAAAAAATTTCTAGTTTAATATTTTAAGATCCTCTCAGTTTTGAAGTTAATGGAATTAAATTTTGTCAAAATTTCTGGTTTAATTATTTTTAAGATATGTCAAATTTTAAATTAGTGAGATTAAATCTCAACCCTCTATTTAAGGTTATTTTATAGTGGATTGTTAATTTTAAGGATAAGTAATTTGACCCCTCCCATAATTTAAGTCTCGTTTCGGCCCCTCCCATAATTTAAGTCTCGTTTCGGCCCCTCCCATAATTTTATCATAGTTCCACCCTTGATCCTTAACCACTCAACCAACTAGTTGTTTTATAATCAATTTTAATTTTTATGGGTAAATTTGGATTAAATCAAAATAGTTCGAAATAGAAACTTCTCAATCCATAGACAACTCGTTCACCTCCGTCGGTAGAAGACCATTTTGTCACGGGGCTAGACTTTAGCTAGCCGAACCGCGCGGCCTTAGTCACCTTCTCGGTTGAATGCTACGACTAAGTCACATGAATCCCTCGTTACGGTGCTAGACTCCTGCTAGTTGGATCGTACGGCCTTAGGCAATGCTCTCTTGGCAAACGCCTAAGTCTGTTCAAATTCATGCTCTGGAAGATCAAATACTTCCAAAGCCTACAAACACAAGATCGTTCTAAGCGGAAGCTCTTTAAAGAACAACTAGAAGGAGCTGGAAGCGATAGGCAACAAGAACACGAATAACACTTAAGAACAATAAGAACACTCAAAAAGTTAAAGTAAATGCTTCTACTATTACTCAAAGAGATAATGGAATGAGATGAGATAATTACAACTGAGCTGGGGAGGCTCTATTTATAGTTGAACTCCCCCTGATTCAACGGTATAGTTTAAATTACATCGACGGACGAGATCTACCCTATCTTTTAGTTTAAATCTCTAATTATCACAAACATTATCTCCAAGATAATTACATAATAATATTAGTGATAACTATGATGACTTATCGTATTTACCATCCCAAATTACCCTGATAAATCCTCCATAGATTCTACTAAGTCTTGTGCGCTTGCGTGCTTTCTAGCATTCTCCAAGTGTCATGCCAAGTCTAATGGTCTTGGCGAGCCCAACGCTCCGTGCACAACCTCTTTGCTCGATGTTTGGGCTAATGCATCGGCCCCAAAAATTTGTTCCGTGACATTCTCCCTCACTGAACTTAGCGACACCCTTGTCGCTGCTCTCGAACGATCCTAGGCAGGGTAAACTTGTTCACTCGTCAATGCCTCAGTTTCTTGCAATCCTCCCATACGAACCGCTTGCCTCGGTTCAAACTGCCTTGAACAATCTCGCTCCAAGATGCCACTTGGTACATCACCATCATAGGAGCCCTCTCCTACGAACTCAGATTTGCCTCGACTCGGATCCTCTTGATCCCGCGACAAAGACTTGGAAGTCACAACATTGAAAACCTGTCGAGCTCCCAGAACTCTGAAAGGTCCCTTCCAATCTTTTACCCTGCAACGAAGGTTAGGTCTTACTCGGCCTACGCTCATCAAAGATGGCAAATCAAACTAAAAAACACTAGGAATGTGTTTCAGATGTACCTTCCTGTCGGTCGTCGTCGACGACGACGTCGTCGCATTTACTCTAAAACGTGTCAGCCCTTCTTCCTCTGCGAAGTCTGACACCCTCGCATCGAACTTTGTACAGTCAAGTTTGTTACGCTACTCTGATTGCCACACTGCATCGGCCCTTCTACCTTGAAGCCTGATGCTATTTGCTTGCATCGATTCTTCTTCCTTGAAGATCGTTGCCTTGACTTGCGTTGGCACTTCTTCCTCGAAGTCCTCCGCTTCTTTCTCACCTTGCCCACATGTGACTTCTTTACTGTTGCTATGTCTCTCAACGACTCAGCCTCCTTTGACCCTTTCCTGGCTTTGGTACTCAATGATGTTTGTCCGTCAACACCATCAGCAACTCTTCCTTCGGCTCTACAGTGGCCTCAAAAGCGATGTCCCTTTTCCTGGGCACATCCTCGGATAGCGCTGCCTTAGACCCTCTCTCCAGTGTGGTCTCTAAAGCAATGTTCTTCCCTCGAACATCCTCGACAAGCTCTCTCGTAGCCTTCTCAGACATCTTCAACCCATTCTGCTCGGAACCTTTGGCAGAACTAGACAACTCTGAACCAAGCTCAATCAGCACGGTGCTCTTAGCCTTGCCCAACCTCTTGGACTCATTGGCTTGAACTGGGCATCTTCGCAACTTGTGAGGCCCCTTACAGCGGTAGCACTCCAATTGCTTTCTCATCACCCTCGTCTTGATAGCTTTCTGACTTGCTATCACACCAAGTCTCGTCTCTGGCTTGACTACTGTGGCAGTTGTAGTCGAACCACGACTCACACTCACCTTGGTGGCACTGACAGATCCAATCGCCCCAAGTCTCGCTACTTCCCCCTCTGACTCGTATGCAGTCTTCACCATGGCAGCTAGGCGATTCTTCTCGGGACATCCTCGTATCATATGAGGACCATCACAAAAGTAGCACTTCAACTTCTTCTTGCTCACTTTCTTTTCTAGCACGGACTTAGCCTTACCATTCCTCTTGTCTTTCAAACTGAAACTGGCTAATTCAACACTTTCTTGCTTCTGTTCTACAAGCTCACTCAGAGGTTCAGTATCGTCGGCCTCTGAAAGTCCCTGGGTATCACCTTGCTCCACTGCGAGTTTCGCCCCCGGTCTAAGTCCTTCTAAGAAAGGTTTGAGCACGCCCCATTCACTCATTACGGTCTTACAACTGAGCAGCTCACTCATGAGCTCATTCATCTCTTTCCGCAAAGCTTCTATCTCAGCTTCACGAGCACAACTCTCTCAAATTGCTCTCAGCTCGTCATGGATACGTTGCATCTCGTTTTTGAACCTGTCCTCCTTGGACTCTAACTTTTCAAGACGGGATTCTACAACACCTTGGGTCTGCTTGGCCTCATCCCTTAGAGTTTCCACTGTATTTTCCAAGGCATCACCACGGTTAGATATCTTCACATCCAACCCATTAAGAGCCTCTTGAACCTGCTCTCGGATCCCCTCCATAGACTCGAGCACTTCAAGATCCAATGAACCCAACTTCTTCAGGTCTATCGACTCTATCTGTCCAAACACTACCTTGGCCTCTTTCTCGGATTCCAAGAGTTTCTCGACCCAAGTATTCACAGCCGTTATGAATTCAAAATCCCGTAACACATGAGAATCAACAGAAGAATATTTCTCACCTAATTCATCGAGAGCCTTTCTCACATCTTCCATTGTCCATGTCTTCTTCTTTGGTGCCATCTCAATCACACTTTGCCACGAACTAGTCTGGTCTGTTTGACTAACTCAAACAAAAACCACCACGCTTGACTACACTTGCAAGCTTGGAATCCACCAACACTTGTCTCTGCCTACAAGCTGGCTCGAACGCAAGTCACTCTGTCAACTCGCTTTGATTACCACTTCCCTAAACGCACGCAAGTCCCTTCCTCGACTCGCACTGATCACCACTTCCCTGAACAGAAATGGCTCTAACCACTTTCATGGTCAGAACACGATTCGATCACCTCCATGAACGAACACGCTCTGATACCACTTATCACGGGGCTAGACTTCAGCTAGCCGAACCGCTTGGCCTTAGTCGCCTTCTCGGCTGAATGCTACGACTAAGTCACTGAATCCCTCGTTACGGTGCTAGACTCCTGCTAGCTTGACCGTACGACCTTAGGCAAAGCTCTCCTGGCAAACGCCTAAGTCTGCTCGGATTCACGCTCTGGAAGATCAAATACTTCCAAAGCCTACAAACACAAGATCGTTCTAAGCGGAAGCTCTTTAAAGAACAACTAGAAGGAGCTGGAAGCGATAGGCAACAAGAACACGAAGAACACTTAAGAACAATAAAAACACTCAAAGAGTTAGAGTAAATGCTTCTTCTATTACTCAAAGAGAGAATATAATGAGATGAGATGATTACAACTGAGCTGGGGAGGCTCTATTTATAGTTGAACTCCCCTGATCCAACGGTACAGTTTAAATTACATCGACGGACGAGATCTATCCTATCTCTTACTTTAAATCTCTAATTATCATAAACATTATCTCCAAGATAATTACATAATAATATCAGTGATAACTACGATGGCTTATCGCATTTACCATCACAAATTACCCTGATAAATCCTCCATGGATTCTACTAAGTCTGGTGGGCTTGCGGGCTTTCTAGCATTCTTCAAGTGCCAGGCCAAGTCTGATGGTCTTGGCGAGCCCAACGCTCCGCACATAACCTCTCTGCTCGATGTTTGCGCCAATGCCTTAGCCCCAAAAATTTAGCTCGTGACAATTTGTAGTAAAAAAAAGCAGGCGTTAAAGAAGCTGAAAATTTTGGCTTTTCTAAAACGGACGTTTGAGATTAAATTTAAGCACAAAAACACGATAAAATGTGGCAAACGCAAGATATTTAGCAACGTTTTTTCGTTAGGCAGCCAATTTTCTTTCGAACGCTGCCCTAAATGCATTACTGAAATCAAATGCCTTTTCATTTTTCATTCGAAAAGTGCAAAACTTCAAACCCATTTTGACTTGAATATTGATAGTTGAGACAATGTTGTTCCCCACAAGATGAAGATTGTTTTTTCTTTCTTTTCTAATTTACTATCAAGTATCAAATGTCAGTCCACCAGTTATTGCTGTTGGATTTATATGATGAGCAGCTGAATTTAGTGCGTGGTTGTCAATTTGCCTATGTTAGGCAAATGGAAAGTTAAAAGATGGGACCTATCATTTTCATTATTTAATGCTTTCATAAAATCAAGCACATGAATGGCCAATCTGACTTGTGAAAATTAATTAAACAGATCTCTCTTTTTTACTTGCAAGTTTCAAAAATGCTACATATAGTAGCCTATGAACACTATAATTGCATGTGAAAACCACATTTTGATATTACATTGCTATCTTGCTATAGGAATGAAATTAAGATCAAATATTTAAAGTACAAGAATTTAAAATACTATTTCTACTATTGCTTTTTACGAAAAATAACAATCCCTCCTAACCACAACATAATTTCGTCCCTAATCATACCAAAATTTAAAATTAATCAGAAACTTTTTAAAATGATAATTGTAATATAAGGATCATATCGATACAACTAATACTTTAACGAATCAAGTCACGTGGTTATGGAATAATTCTTTTTCTTGATGAAAAATCTATGAGAAGTTGCATTACACAGTGACACAAAATGCCTCGAGTCACATAGAATAGTATTTGATTCCCAGTGGTAGACTAATTTTGCAACACCAAACTTCATGATAAAAAGCATGGCAGCTGCCCTGTATGGGACATTATGATTGTTCATGGTTAATGCAATCATCACAATCCATAGGGACATTATACAAATCAACTTAATTATCATTCATACGTGAGAAGAAGATAAACTAACTAACAAACATTTTGTTTGTTTTTTTCATTTCATAAAATGGCAAATTATGTCCTTATCAAATGATTACTGTAAGAATCATATTTTACACCTTTGAAATCAAGTACAAATACTACATCTACAGTACTGATGATTGAAAAGCCGGGACAAATTAGGTAAAAAAAAAGGGACCAAATTTAAATCTTAGTTTAATTGTAGTACTATCTGTTTATATGATTCCAATTTAGGGACGTATCATAGAATTAACCCTCAATACTTTGAAAACTCATTTTTAACTTCATGTGATTTCACTTGCATTTTCTTGTTATCATACTGGTGAATTCTGCACTGAATTTTGCAGAAGCTACATTGGACTTTAAAGACAGCTAGAAATGAAACTTCCTTTCAACATACAGTAGAACTTAAATGCGTTTTGCCATTGTTTGAGAAGCCATAATTAGATTCATAAACGTATCGAACGAACACAAATAAAAATATATTTATGTTTGCTTGTTTAATAAAAAAATAATTTTTTCGTCAAACGGTTCACGAATAGTTGACCAAATGTTTAATTCGTTTACAATACTATTGGTTTACAAATTAAAATTTGAGTTATGAGTCAACTAGTAGTATTTACTATTTATGAGTATCATTTATCAAATGAAATTGTATCACATAATTGGAGGAGGACGTAATGAAGTGGTGTGATTGAGTGAATTGAAGTACTAGAGGGGCCAAAAAAAAGAAAAGAGGGAAAGGAAGGTTAGGTAGGTAATTTCCAAGGAAAGTTGCAGAGGTAGGAGTAGGAGTAGGGGCATCAGAAAGATGTGACGTCCCCCATAAATGAAGAAAATGGGAAAATAAGTAAAAACCTAGGGACCCTAAAATAAACCCACTTCTCTGGTACCTTTCAAATAGCCTAGGGCAGGTCGATGTCACAGTTCTAGCCCAGTAGCCACCAATTGTTCCTTTTGCATAGTAGCCTAGCTTTATTATTTCAAACCAAATTTTATTCACAAACAAGGATTTGCTTTTAATTTAAGAATTTATATCCAATACATCGGCGGTTCACAAACCTCTTAGTTTTAAGGTTTAGTGATTTTTCTAGTGTGTAGGATTTATGAGTTTAGGTGTAAGAGTTTAGAATTTAGAGGTAATAATTAAAAAATAGGATCTAAGATTATAATTTAAGGTTAAGAGGTTAAGTTTTAGGTTTTAGGGTAATAGGTTGAGGATTTATGTTTTAATATATAAACTCTAAATTCTAACCCTAAACTCAATTCAAAATAAATAAATCTTAAACTACTAAACCTAAACCCCTAAATCATATACCCTAAACCTGAAACAAAGGTGCTTGTAAAAGCTAAAAAAATTTACCGCTAGTATCAAATAATTATCTTTAATATATATATATATATATATATATATATATATTTGAATAGTCTAAATGTGATTACAAGGAAGTATATGTTCATAGATGTTCTTAACCCTTTGACAATGCGCATACACTATCTAGACAAAAAAAATTAAACTCGTATCTCCTAAGATGAAAATAATCCATTTTTTATTGGGATACTTGTTGAGTTCATATATATTTTATTTTTAATTTCATTGTAATAGATTTCTTTTAATAATTTAAAATATTCCTTAACTCATATACTCTCAATCTCTCATGACTCATGTAGTCTATTAATAAAATGTCCAAAGATTAAATTTAAAAATAAAGTGCACATCCTGATAATAAAATAATATATGTTCTAAATTGTAATAATTTCAATAGCCAATATATATTCTATTTTTGGGTTTTGAGAGGACTTTTTATTGCTATTGGTGCAGGGTTTATGGGTGCAAATTGCAGACAGAAAAGAGGGCAGATTTGATTGGTATTTAATTTATAAATCAAATCCCACTTGTTTTGATATGATGATATATCAGTGTTTATGAATTCTTAAATGTCGTTTCCATCCTGTTTTTTGACCCACTCTTATCACTTCATTTGAAGTAAAAACATGTTGGTAATTGAGATAACGTGATCCAAATGATTTTTCAGAAAATTAATTTTCAAACATTATAATTTAATTAATGTTATTTTTCATAAATATTTTTAATAATTATAACATGATAGGGGCGAGGTAAATTAATATCAATTAATATATTTTTTAAAATATTTATGAAAACTTCAATTTTTTTATAAAATAATATTAACATTCATAAAATAAAATTATTTTATCAACATAAAGTTAAAAATTAAAATTCAAAGTTAAATGCGAAAAACGGATAACTAATCCAAATTAAAATAGATGATTTAAAAATATTAAAAAAAAAACTGAACCAAAACTTAGCAAATAGTATCAGTGGAAAAGTAGATGATGTTTATCCTAAGAGACTTAGGTTCAATCGCTTTTGTCTCAATGTGTATGTGTATTGTCAAAAGGTTAAGAAAAAATACTGAATTAAAATGACCTTATTTGGGCGTAACGGTTAAAAAAATTTAAATTTTGAGTTAATCAAGTTTACTAGTTCTATTTTATGATTCAAATTTTATTTGATTTTTTTTATTTTAGTCGAATTTATAAAATTCAAATCGGTTTTTTTAAATTTAGTAAAATTTTAATTATACTTTTTTTCTCAGAAAAAGATGCAACACAATGAAAAATTTTCAAACTCTCGAAAGCACAAAATTGTTATTATACACATGAGACTTTTAAACAATTAACTAATATAATTCGTTAATCAAATCAACAAATATTATTATTTATCCGCTATTAACTATCAACTATATGCTATTATATTTATTGTTACAACTTATTAGACTTGTTTTAGTGACATGATGTTTTGTTTTCGAATTCTTTTAGTTCCCTTTTATATTGTTATATATTTTCTTTTTATTTAGAATTCTTTATTGTGTTAAATTATTAAAGAAAACATCCAACAGCGATTTAATTTCTTTTAGTTCCAGACTTGAGAGTGTTGGGACAGGCTCTCTCTACAAAGGCTGACCGCCCGATATTAATCTCTCTGATTGGACCGTTTACCCTCCCACAGAAGCCACTGGGAGTGGAGGAGCAGCGCCAACATCGATAAACAGACGACTCATTCTTTATATCATCACCGTCCAATTCCTATACTATTAAAACTAACAAACGGAGATTTGTCAAAAACTCAAGGCCTACACGGTATATGATTATGCAATACATAAGAGAGAGAAAGGCTGTTTTTGCCGTACAAGAAGGGGAGACGCGGTGGCCGGCTTTTTTAAGTTGTTGTGTTTAATATGACTGAGATTTTATTGGAAACCGGTAAAAGAGGAGAGGTGGTTTAAAAAGCAAGGAATTGCGTGGCGGTCGGCTTGGAATGCGGGCGTTACTTCCTATCACAAACCGCTTACTGCTGACTGCTGACCTCATCTTCTCCGCTTGCCCGTACAGTTTCCCCAACTCTATTCTGTTCTAACAAAAAATCATTTTTTCTTCTTCTTAAAATTAAGACCCTAAATATTATGCTTAATAATAAATTACTCCTATACTCTTGGTAAAAAAATCAATACTACTTATTTTGTTTTCGAATTTTAACTCGATATTTTTTTAGTTTTTATAATAAAATTATTATTATTTAGTATACTCGTTGATTTTTAATTTATTGATTTATTAATTTAAATACAGTACTATAAATATTATTATAAAATAATATTTTTAATATAACTTTTTTCTAATGTAATAAGAAAGGACTATAGGCTTCATTAAAAACAACCTAAATATAGTTGGAAGAAAACTTTTTACTATTCATATGTCAAAATTTTAGTTTGTGACTTTATTTAAATAATTTAACATTACATCACGTTAAATGTTCGATAATTGATTAAATATTATTAATATTAAGATGTGTTGAAGCTAAATTACTCGTATCACAAAAAAGATATTTGTTAATTGATTTATGTGAATTTCTTTCCTAAAAATTGAACGTTAAGATAATTTTCGTATCAATTGATTAATAAAGTTTTTAAAAATATTAATGATTTAGATTAAGATAATAATAATAAATTCGTTCTAAAGGTTAATCTTCGAACTGAGCAATTTACTTACACGACAAACTATATTATTTCCTATTTAATTTGTTGTTTGTGTATGCGATAAATTGTATAGGTATAACTATTGTTTTATTTCCTCAAAAAAAAAAAATACACATTAAATGTTTTTAAGAAGGTAATAATTAAACAAGTTTAGGTGATAGGTGTAGACACCATAAAAGATTATAGATACAGTCAAAAGATTTAAATAACGATTTAATTGCGGACAACAACAAATATATTACGATGCTTTTAAATTGTTATTTTTCGTAAGAGTAATTTATACGATATTATTAACACTATATAACAACTATTACAATTATTTGAAAACTAAAAAATAAATATAAAGAAGAAACTATCAAATTTATTCCTTTTCCTTTTATAAAGTAACGATTTTATTGCTTCTTTTACTAATATTATTAATTTGAAAATTTAAGATTATATTAGGAGTTTAAATGTTGTATTTAATATAGATTTTATAAAATATTTTTTTGTAAAGAAAATAGAGGATGCAAGAAAATTAAATAAAAAAAGAACTGTTGCTTACAAGGTTGCATTATTAAAGGTAGAAAACCTTACCCCTTAAACCAATGATTACTCTTGGTAATTAACCTAATTAAGCAAGGCTGGCTGGTTCATGTAAACCCCGCCCCCACGTAGTTTAGCTTTAACTTTTAAGCATGAAAAATTAGGTTCAAAATGGACCCTACCAGGGGACATAAGAATTCAATTCTTGAAGATTCACCACCTTTCATTTCAAAACACTAATTTATCATTCTTTTCCCACAATTATTATCCCTCTTTTAATAAAATATTTCCTTTTTCTTGCTGGAAAATTCCCCACCGCGAGAAGATTTTTCCTTCTACTTCATATGTTTGAGATCTAACATCTTAACAACAGCAGCCATATGTTGAAATAGGTAACTTAAGTTGTGGAAAATACTCCATTGTTATCAAGTTAGGCTAGCTGTTGCATCTTTTTCTTGGTTGGTGGATCGTGTTGAGTTCAGTTTCTGGGACACCTTGAAAATTTTGTAATATATATTATATTACGTTGTTGAGAGGTGTAAGCAAAAGATTCTCTAATATTGATGTTATTTTATTAGATCTCAAGCTTTAAAAAGTGGGGTTTTTTTGGTAGAGCTTGCAACTGAAGGGAACCCTGGGTTTCGTTGGCTTTGAGAAATTAGGGTTTATATTCCAGAGGTTGACGTGAAGCTTATGATTGCCATTTACATGTACTTTTTGCAGTGTAGGCTTCTTTAGCTGATTTCTCTATAAAAAAATTTAAAAACACTGTAACTTTCATTCACCACTGTGCGTTCTCTCTCTCCTTTCTGTCTGATCTCTGTGTTTGCTTTGTTTTTTACTTCTGTTTTATATTCGCTGTTTTTTGTTTTGTTTTGCTTTTGTTTTGTATCCCCAGATCGTTGAACTTGACGAGTTGAGTTCTTAAAAGCTAGCTTTGCATGAGTTTGGCCATGGATACGAGCAAGTTCAAACCTGAATCCCATGTAGCACAACAAAGCCGGCGAGATAAATTGAGGGTTCATCATTTGGAAGACTTCCCCAACAGTTTGGAGCAAGGCTCCTCGGTTCACTCGGGGATAAACCCAGATCTTGTTCAAGTTCGTAGTCTCAAGAATGCTAATTTGCTTTACGACCCAGCTTTTGTTTCCTCAGCTGCCATTCATGTTCTACCACAGGAGAACAGTCAAAACCCTATGTTTATTGGGGAAGTGTTGTCAAATAATGCAAGGGGAAGCAACGTATGTGCAGGTATGCAGTATCCCGGGAGTGAAAGCTGTAGCCAGGATAGCAAAAGGCATTGTGGGGAATTGCAGTTTGTTTCATCTTCACTTTATGATGTTGTTACTATAGCACCTGTGGGCACTCAGGGACCGGAAATGGCTTCTATAGCACATCAAAACGTTGGAGTAGCTGGCCGAGGTTCGTGGTTCGATTGTAGTGGGAATCAAGCAAGTGGTTTGCATTTTGATGACACTGGTGCTTGGACGAATAGGCCACTATTAGAGCATTGTCCACAGTGGGGTGAAGCTTCTAGTACTACACAAGGCCAAGGGCTGTCTCTAACCCTTTCTTCCAATCCGTCCTCGAAAATATGTGGTGCGGGTGCGGCTCAATTCACTGATGATCAGTGTGGTTCTCATGCCTTTAAGGAACTTCAGCAGGATTCAAAAGCTTTAAAGCCTGGCCATTTGTATTCGATGCCGAAGTCGTCTATAATCAGTAAAGATAGTGGAAATTCAACCCACGTTCACCCCCTTGGTCCATTCACCGGATATGCAACTATTCTCAAGAATTCAAGGTTTCTTAAACCGGCACAAGAACTATTGGATCAATACTGCCATATGACCAACTCGAAGCTTGGTAACGTTTGCGAGACATCCGAGGGGGTCACCGATGGCATCGGTATTTCAGCCTCCGCGGATGTTGCCAATGCACTTGATATGGAGGATGGAGCTATCAAGGGAAATAACTCGGGGGCTTCGGGGTCTGGTCTGTGCAGTTCTAATGAAATTAGTACAGTTGATGTTGGCGTTGGGAGCAGCTCCTGTAGGCCTGACTACCAACAAAAGAAAGCAAAGCTTTTATATCTGCAGGAGGAGGTTGGTTATCGTTTTTTCCCGTCTCATTTATAAACTGTCATACATTTAATTTTTATCTGCATTTTGATTCATGAAAGTTAATGAAGGAAACTGTCACATATGTTTATTTTGAAGGCCTTGCATATTCGTATGTGTATGTATTGATTGTAGTGCCTGTTTATATGCCACTAAAAATTTCAATGGAACTCAATACACTATCTTTCACTGTTATGAATTTATCATCTGTTAAACTATACTGAAAAAGAGAAGCATACTATCAATGTTTGTACTTTCTGGACTAAAATGTTTCAGAAAACCCTATAGCTACTGGTTCCCTTGGACCTTGTCTTAACATATTTCAAATGTTTCTGGTTCAAACTTGAACAGATGAAAGTGTGTTTTTTTCTTTTTAATTGTATAGTAATCATATTTTGCTAAGATTTGATCATAGAAAATGAATTTTCCTCTTTTTTTTTTTCGGGTTAAGAAAGTTGCATCTCTGGATTGGTTATAAACCTTGTCTAGCTTGGCACGGTCAGTTTTGCTGTCATTATAGAACAGTAATTAGTCGCTGAATTTCAATCACTTTTCGTTTCTGCATACGTTCAAATCAAAACTACATTTCAATTAACAGTTCGGACCACACATTCAAAGCTACTTTATTTAAAAGTTCAACCCCAATTAGTTGTCCTCTTGCCTTGGCTGAAGGCCCCATTGTAGGTTGAAATAACAGGCTATGCATATCTGTATTACTATTTATTTTCCTAATTTGGCCAACTTCTTTGATCAAAAAGTGAATACTACAGTGAAATCGCTGTTCTTCCATCCTGTTTTCCTTGTTGTGAACCATTATTGTTTTAGGAACTAATCCTAATTGCATCAATTGATTATGTTCTTTGTTTTACTCTTAAGTAATGTTAGGTCAAGTTTTTACTCTAATGAGAACTTGTCTATGCTGTGCCATTGAAAGGTTTGCAGACGATACAAGCTATATTATCAGCAGATGCAAATGGTGGTTTCTTCTTTTGAATCTGTAGCTGGCCTTAGTGCTGCCGCTCCCTACATTTCCTTGGCTCTTAAGACCGTAGAAAGGAACTTTCGGTGCCTAAAGAACACTATCTCGGACCGTGTCAGGCACTTGTCTAGAGCATTGGGGGAGGATTTATTGTCTCCGACTACCGGTGCTAGCAGTAGCAAAGGTGATATGAATATATCTAGGCTGATGTACGGGGTTCAGAAATCTGGTGGGGTTAACATGAGCTTCCTTGAACCCCAACAACAAGGTTGGAGGCCCCAGAGAGGCCTACCTGAACGTGCGGTGGCGATTCTTAGAGCTTGGCTCTTTGAGCATTTTCTTCATCCGTAAGTCAACTTGTCTTCCTTTCCATTTTTTGTATGCTCTCTCGAATATGTAATTTGGTGTGACTTTATGTTTCTACTTTTCTTATAGGTACCCCACAGACACGGATAAGCACATGTTGGCCACTCAAACCGGTCTTTCTCGAAACCAGGTGGGCTCACTGCTTCCTGTTTGCGGTCTTAAGTATTTGGTCTAATAATTTTGTGTGATTGAATTGGAAGTAGCACAGTTAAGTGTTTGATTGGCTTGTTTTCATGATGTCAACAAATTGATTTCTGAATGCAGGTTTCTAACTGGTTCATAAACGCTCGAGTTCGTGTTTGGAAACCGATGGTTGAAGAAATACATATGCTCGAGAGCAAAGGCTTGGCAGAAAGAAATCAGAACTCTAGTAAAACTGATGCAAAATCTACCAGTACCATTCAACCCAACGAAGACCAATCTATCAACACATCATGTGTGAATACAATGTCCTACAAGCAATTGGCTTGCTCAGATATGGCTGTTGCTGGGATTGCGGTAGGTGCCCAAGATGCGGACCACTGGTATCCCGAGAAACGGTCGAGTATGGATTTTCGTATCCCATCAAGCATGGACAGTTCATTGATGAGTTTTGCACCGTACGAGCAAAGCAGGCTTGAGACGAGGGGACTTGGAGCTGTGTCACTTACCTTGGGACTCAGGCATGGAGTAGAAAGTGCACAAGTATTCCAACAGCATCAGCAACAATATCAACCACATGAAGACCAACTCCGGCAACAATTCGGAGGCCAAATGATTCATGACTTTGTTGGTTGAGCTTATGTTCGATCATACACAAGTAGAGTGGTCAGCTAGCCTAGCTATTCCTTATAATAAATTTTCAAAATGTGGCAAAACTGCTAATACAGGGTTGCAGGCCACCTTGACCGTATTTGTTTGTCGCACTAATACACGGTTGAACGAACGAGATGGCACCGTGCACTGGTTGATACTTGGTAGTAAGAAAGCTAGAGAAATTGTGATGGTGCTTTAATAAGTTGGTGGAACTCAAATTTTAATGCAGTTGTGGGAAGAGGTTTGGATTTGTGTTGGTAGGTAATAATTGAACATGTTTGTTTTGAGGGTAGGAAGATTGACATCCTTAGATCCACGGAAATTATAAGTTTTCATTATGATTTTGGGAACAATCTGCTGGTTCTCTCTTTACAACCTGATGGCTGATAATGCTTTGGAACTTAATTTGCTGCTTCAAAATTTTCTTAATTAATTAGAGTGGGTTTTTCTCTCTCTCTCAAAGTATGATTTTATTAAGGAGTTAGTTTAGGGTAGAGGGTTTAGGGATTTAGGTGTAAGAGTTTAGAATTTAGAGATAGTTGTTTTAATTTAAGGCTTAGGGTTATAATTTAGGGTTTATAAGTTAGGGTTTAGTTTTTAGGGTAATACGGTGAGGATTTAGGTTTTAACCTATAAATCATAAATTATAATCCTAAACCTTAAATTGAATCAAATACCTTTAAATTCTACTCTCTACACTTAAATCTTTAAACCTATACCTTAAACTAAATCTATATATCTTAAAATTAAGGCGCTTGTGGAAACTTTTAATTTTCACCGACTGTGTATAAAATATTTGTTCTTTTATTAATATCAATCATACAATTACCTAGATTTACTGATTATATGTCTAGTTAAAGATCTTAAATCTAAATGGAAAAAAGTGCATACGACCTAGACTCAACTAAGAACCAAAAGTTAGACATAAACCACCCTAAAAAATTAAGTTAGAAAGTTTGAGGTTAAGATTTAGGGTAAGAGTATAAAAAATTGGGATAATAAATATTTTTAAAATTTGAGATTTAAGATATAAAATTTAAGGTTAAGATAAAGCATGAAAATGAACACAAAAAAATAAATTTTGTTCATGTGCTGATGGGTTTGGGTTTTAAATAGTTTTGTAAGGCTTAAAATTTTTAAGGTTTCATTCGTCTCAATTATATTAAAAATTTTAATTAGAATTTAACATTACAATCTAAATTTCTAACTTTATTATCACAAATTTTAAATTTTAAATCTAAATTGAGTAAGTATATTTAACCAGTTAGTCAAACTGCTCATCTTTATTCCTATTAGAATTATAGATATTCTTTGGGTTGTTATTCTGTTTAAACTGTTGCCCGTTGTTCATAACAGATTGGGCTATTCTGTTACCAATCTGTTAAGATCACTCTTTGGGCTATATAAACCACTCAATGATGGCACTGGCCCGTTAAGGTGATTTTACCGAACGACCTACATTCGTTTTCAAACCTATTTCACTTCTTTCAGTTTTCTTTCTTTTCCTTTCTTTCTTCCTCTTCGGCTATCCTAGCCGTTCTTCTTTCACCGCCGTTCATCTCAAATATCTCTCCGTCACCGGAGGTCTTTCAATACGGTATCAGAGCTTTTCTGATCCGTTCTCTGTTCGTTGTGTCTCCTATTTTTCCTTTGTTTTCTTCGCTATTCTTTGCGTTTTCTCTGATTTGCTATGGCGGTTATTGACGAAAACTAAACTAACGCTTCTACTGAGCCGGAGATGAGCCAGACGTCGGAGGTTTCAACAGATCAATTCTTCGCCAACAAACAAGTAATGGGTAATGGTTACCAAAAATTTCATTTTCTATAATCATTTGAATTTGGAATTCATTCTTGATGTAAACATTAAGGATGAGATGCACGCATTAAGGAAATAATTAAATTTAATATGGATTTATACCAACAAGTGCCTTAGTTTTAAGGTTTAGGAATTCGGTTTAAGGTGTAGAGTTTAAGTGTATGAGCTTAGAATTTAAGGGTAATGGTTAGAATTTAGAGGTAAGGGTTAGGGTTTAGAGTTTAGAGGTTAGATTTTAGAGTAATATGTTGAAGATTTAGGTTTTAACTTATAAATCATTACAAATTAAGCATCTAACAAATTGTGGAATTGAAAAATAACCATGCATGTTATATTTTTAGGCACTTTATTACTCAACATTTTTTTTTGAATATGGCCACTGAATTTTTATTATAATCATAGACGATATCACAATTACAACGCATCTAGGAAGAAAAATAATAGGACTAATCTACCCAAATTTCTTACAACCAAAAACAAAGAAAGAGAAAAAACTTCTATGAGAATAAGCATACCATCAAAATTCAGAAGCTTCCTGAATCTCATTGTCTCTATCTAATCGGGACTCAAAACTGATGAAAAATGAGTGGTGAACGATCCAAACTATCATGCAGAATGTTATGCTACCCAAGACTGATTACATCAGCAAACAACCATCAACCGAGTGGGAGGGGGGGATCTACCTTTGTGTGACCACCGACAAAATCATAATCAGGAATTAGCGCCGATTAAAAACTCTATGCGAGCAACGATCAACCGCTAGGGTATGTTGAATCATGCCACAAGAACAGATGAAACAAAACCACAAAACAAAGAAAACATATCACAAGGACAGAAGAAAGCATGTATCACAAGGACAGAGAACACGCGTGCTATAAAGATAGAGATTCTTATTAAAAAATAAAAAAAATAAGAAAAATAATAAATACCGACAATCGACAACCAATAGCTAGGTGATTGCCAATCAACGGCTAACGGTAAAAAATTGAAAAAAACTTACAAACAACGCAGGATTGTTAAAGAGAAAAAACTAAGGTTGAGCGGCAATCTATACACTAATAATAAAATAACGTTAGTTAAAAATTAAATTTTATTACTCAACATTTTTAGTTTGTCTTTAGTATGTCATATTATTGTTCTGGTTTCAAATGACAATTTATTCTTCTTTATAGAAAAAAATTCATGTTTGTTCGCACATAGACTACTATTAAAATAGATGTTTATGTTATTATGTAGATAGTTACATCGTTTAACAATAGATGTTACTTTTTAAATAAATATTTATTTAAATAATTACAATATTTGATAATATTTTTAGTAGGTCTATAACTCATGACCTGAGAGAATATGAAAAATCAAAGCTAAGCAGCTTGGCCAACCAACTAAATAAACTTGTTCTTAAGAGATAACTTTTGACAACCGAAAGACATAACTTATCATATATTACTGTTAAAAATGGGAATGAGAGAAATGCTAGATTTCATTAATTCTTCGCTGAACTGTTTTGAGTTACAAACTAACTATTTATAATGCATCTATACAAAGAAATAACATATGTAACTGCTCAACTAATAGCTATCTAGCATTCTAACTAATTAACTATTAACACAATTAAGCTATTTACAACTCAACACTCCCCCTCAAGTTGGTGGTTGAAAGATGTCTTTTAACCCCAACTTAGAAAGCAAATATTGATATTGTTGTGTACCAAAAGCTTTAGTCATCACATATGCCAGCTGCTCTCCAGATCTCACGTGTTACGTTTGTATGATTCCTTCTATTAATTTTTTCTCGAACGAAGTGGCAATCGATTTCCATATGTTTTGTTCTCTCATGAAACACCGAGTTTGCTGCAATTTGCGAAGCTTCTTTGTTTTCACAGAAATGTTTGGCCGATTGTATTTCAAGAATTCTCAATTCTACTAGCAATCCCCTTAACCAAACAATTTCAGCAGTTGTCATTGCCATGCTTCTATACTCAGCTTCAGCTGATCACTTTGCAATTGTATTTTGCTTTTTGAATTTTCATGAAACTAAGGAGTCTCCTAGCTTGATGCAATAGATGGTTACAGACTTCCTTGTCATTGGACACGATGCCCAATCCGAGTCGCAATAGGCAAGCAGCTCACATTTACGTATGGCACTCAACAATATTTCTTGCCCTGGGCTCCTCTTCACATACCTAATCACCCTTAGTGCTACATTGTAACACCCGGGTTTAGGGGTTAGGTGAAAATAATATTTTAATATTATTTTGAGCCCGGTTTTATACTCTAAATAATAAATCGAGTTGTTTTCAAAATTAATTAATTTTAGTTGACCATGTCTTAAAATTTAAACCATAATTAGCCATGGACTTATCTTTCTTGTAAATGTCCCATTTCATTAAGGGTAAACTAGTCCTTTGAGCCTTAAAATAAGTCACATGTGAAATAAAACACATATTCTCTACTATTCATCTCCTTCTTCAAAAATACACCAACGGGAACAAGAGCTCTCTACCCAAATCTACTATTCCATCCAAAAGCTCTCTCATTTCAACCCCAAATTGAAAGGTAATTGCATTTTCAACTTCCCCTCATCCTCCCCTCCATAAAAGTACATTTCATTTTAGTTTTCATGAAGTTTTTAGAAAATAGAAGTTTTGAATATTTTGATTAAAAATGAGATTTTTATGTTGATAAATGGAGTATTTTGATTTGTTATGCTTAGTTATGGTATATAGGAGTCAAAGGGTGTATCATATGTGAATTTCAAATGATTTTAATCGATTTTCGGATTTGGGTGAAAATGGGGTTTTTGGGAGGTTTTGGGTGAGTTTTGGGGGTTGTTTTAGGTGGGTTTTGATAGGCTTTTGATAGTGCTATGGATAGGGGTTGAATTGGGATCAATTGTGGGTGTAATGGAAGTTGAAAACTTGGTTTTTGGACAAGGTTTGGGGGCCATCTGAATTGGTGAAAAATGGATATTGTTCATGCTTGCAACATGGTAGTTTGTGGTTGAATTGCATTCCGGGTTAGTTTCGATGATAAGATATTGATTGTGGATGTTTTGTTTGTGTTTGAGATTGATTAGAATCGAATTTGGGCATCGATGAAGCATCAGAAGTGAATCCGGAAAGTTGAAGACGGTTGCTTGCTTGGTCGTTGAGCTTGGGCGTCTAGGTGAGTGGTTAATTGTTTTAAATGGTTTTAAAATAGTTGGTTCGAGTATATGGACTAGGTTGGGCTTGGTAGACCCACCTAGAGTTAGGATTAGGGTGGTAGCCTAATCCTAAACTTGATCTAGAGCCTTTGGATGAACTCTCTTATGTGGATGTGTATGTCTCTTATGAAATGTGATATGGATGCTTTTGTATATTGTATTATATATGTGAGACGAAATATGACTTGTGATGCTTGAGACATGCTTGATGATGGTTGTTGGTGAGTACGTGCTAAGCACGGAAATGTTTGGAATGAGTAATGTGAAATGAGTAAATATTGGCACTAGTATACTTGAATACAAATGATCGATCATTAGGATGTTAGTGTGTACACATGAGTCTAAAGTCGCGCGTGGCCTTGGTGGCGTTGAGTTACCAAGGAGGAGTACGGGTTCGCCCGGAATTGTATTTAAATGTAGTCGGTGATGAGTGGAATCCCATCGACGGGGCGTGAGAATGAGTGGAATCCCCTCCGCGAGACCGGTGATGAGTGAAATCCCACCGTGAGGTAATGTGGTTGTTGGATGTGAGTTCCAACATGTCTATCCGCGTATTCGGGTCTTAACTAGGTGCCAATGTTGATTGATATGTGTATCAATGTGTTGTGACATATGAGCTATGAATCGAATGTTAAATGTGATTACATGTATTGTAGAGTTGAGCTCATGATCATGGCATTTATATTGTATATTGCTCATGCATCTTTACTTTATGGCTCTTGTGGACCCTTGGTGTGGTTGTGTTTTACCTTGGCTAGATCGTGCTCGGACCCTGCAATGTTAAGGTTTGTTTTTAGAGCTTACCCTCACTAAGCATCTTTGCTTACGCTCTCTTTGTTCAACATTGCAGATCCTTAGTTCGCGGGTTGCTCGAGCAAGTGGAGGGCCTCCAAGTGTGGTTGTTAACCTTGAGTGCTTCAAGTATGGATTTTTAATGTTAGACATGTAATAGTTTGAGCAATGGGACATGTGTTGTTTTGTTAAGTAGTTGTTGGTTGTTTAGGAGCATGTATAGACTCCTTGGTATCTAGCTTTTGCATGGTTGGTGTTTCCATGTTGAATTGTAACTCATGCCTAAATTGCTTATTTTGAATGTTAGCCATATGCCTTAGAAGTTATCTATATGTTGAATGATGTGGTATGAATGCATGTCTTGTGAGGTCTTGCCTTAGTGTTAGACTTGTTTAAATCTTGTTGAAGCCTGCTAGTATAGTTGGTATGCCTTAAGTTTAATTGTTGCAATGTTGTAGGGTGTTTTGGTGGTGTTTTGGGGCACCCTTGTGCCTTAAAACAGCCAAAACGAGTCTGCAGACAGGGGGCGTTTCGGAACGGGTCACCCTGTTCCGATACGGCTCATTTGCAAATGGCCTGCCGTTTCGAAACGGATGGGGGTCGTTTCGGAACATTTTTGCTACTGGAATTTTGAGAAATTGACGAGATAAAGGCGTTCCGAAACGGGCCTTTGATGTTTCGAAACGGTCAAATCTCGTTGACCACGAGATATTGACCGTCAAGGGCGTTTCGATACGGGTCACCCCTGTTTCGAAACGGTCACCCTGAGGTTGACCCTGGCTTGTTGACTAAGTCAAGGCGTTTCGGAACACCCTAAGGGCGTTTCGAAATGGCCTGCTGTAAAAGACTAAAATGAGTTGTTTAATGTTTTGGTTGGTCGGTGTATGTTACATTGTTCGTAATTTCCGCTGCTGTGCTTTATATAGGTTTTAATTATGCCTATAGACAAGATAAAATAAAAGAAATTTTCTGGGTCGTTAACCGAGGGGAAGCCTTAACGGGTTTCGCTTCGGTTTTCCCCGTGTGGCCCACTCGGATCGGTCATCCGACCAGACCGGGACGAGGGGGTTACACTTGTTGGTATCAGAGCCTAAGGTTACCGAGACCTTGGGCAGGTAAGTGAGGTAAGTTTAAGTTTTTAAATTGAATTGCACGGTGTTTGCTTGTTTTGCAAGAATGATTGCTTGTGTGACAAGTATGTTGATTGTGTTATTTTAAAGCATGTGTGTGTGAGTCCCATTGCTACTATTACATTGGAAAAATGATTTTTGAGTGAGGGAACATACTTGAACACTTGGAAGCCTTGCCTTGCTAACCCAACTTGTATGTTTTGTTGTTGTGGTTGTAGTTGATATCTGTGAGAGCGATGTCTAGACCGAGAGGTAGACCGAGGTTGGTTCGTTAGGAACCACGAGTTGCGGCTCCTGTTGAGCCGGCAGTTGGTGTGG
This sequence comes from Hibiscus tridactylites, assembly GCA_958450335.1. Taxonomy (NCBI): domain Eukaryota; kingdom Viridiplantae; phylum Streptophyta; class Magnoliopsida; order Malvales; family Malvaceae; genus Hibiscus; species Hibiscus tridactylites. Next base: position 41,747,542 of record OY288292.1, read on the forward strand.
AGGCTCACATAGAAGGACCGGTGGCCGCGGGAGTTGGTGCTCCTCCACCACCTCCACCACCACCACCTCCTCCACTTGGAGTTGGGGGCGAGGATGGAGCCGGAGGAAATGGACCACAAGGTGGCCAGGGTGGCCAAGGTCTAGCTGGAATTGACATGACTCCGCTTGTGCAAGCAATAGCGGGAGCATTCCAGGCCGCAGTTGCGGGAGCCCAGGCTGCAGCTCAGCCTAGGTGTGACAATGCTAGTCTACCTTTGGAGAGGCTCCGTAGCTTGGGGGCCGAGGAGTTTAGAGGATCTACTCCGGAGAGGTCGGAGTTGTGGTTGGAGAAGACAGTTCGTATCTTGGCTCAGATGGGTTTTGCGGGCGCACGTAGATTGGGTTGTGTAATCTCATTGCTTCAGGGTGATGCCTACACCTGGTGGGTCACCATTACTACCGGGGTTCCAGAGACAGAGATTGACTGGGAGTTCTTTGAGTCTGCTTTTAGGAAGAGGTACTTGGGACCGAGGTACCTAGATGAGAAGAAGAGAGAGTTCATGGCTCTTACTCAGGGGGATGCTTCTGTGACCGATTATGAGATCCGCTTTGTTCGCTTGAGTCAGTATGCTCCAGAGTTGGTTCCTACTGAAGTGGAATGCTGCAACCGTTTCCGTTATGGATTGAATGAGGAGATTAAGAGGTACACGTTGGCTTCTGACTACTCAGACTTTGATGTATTGGTCGCGAGGGCCAAGGATTTGGAGCATAGTTTGGGTTCGGCCAAACGAGCTGGTGGTTCTAGTTCAGGCAAGAGGCATAACCACTTTGATGGTAGAGACGCCAAGAGGCACAGAGGTGGCGGACATCAGTTTGACCATAGACGTGGCGGTGGCCACCATGGTAAGGGCCATCAGGGCCATAGAGGAGGAGGGCGTTTGCCCGAGTGTACCCGTTGTGGGAGGCAACATGCTGGTGAGTGTTGGGGTAATTTCCATGCCTGCTGGAACTGTGGTTCGAGGGACCACTTTAGGAGGGATTGTCCGCATCAGGCGGCTCAGGCACCGAACATTGCTCAGGCTCCTGCGAGGGCGAATGATTTTCAGAGAGGCCGTGGGCGCGGTCGTGGCTACTTCCAGCCTAGGGCTGATGCACCTAGGGTAGATGCTCAGAGGAACCTTGCTCATGTTGTGGCTGTTCAGCCAGAGGCGGGAGGACCAACGAGAGTTTATGCTCAGAGAGAGGCCGGGAACGACACCAATGTGATAGCAGGTAATTTCGAGTTACAGTCTATGTCTTTGTTTTCTTTGGTAGATTCGGGTTCTACGCATTCCTACATTTTGAGTGAGCATGCACAGAAGTTAGATATCCCTGTTGAGATCTTAGATGTAGGTATGCATGTTACTAGTTCTTTTGGTGAGACAGTTGTGGTTAGACGTATGTATAAGAGGTGTCCACTGAAGATTCAGGGTCATGTGTTTTCAGTTGATATGATGGAACTTCCCTTCTACGGTTTTGATATTATATTGGGTATGGATTGGTTGGTTGAGCATCGGGCTAGTGTGGATTTTGAGACAAAGAGAATTTCTTTGAAGCTTTCTAATGACTACGAGGTAGTGGTAGTGGGCGAGAACATTAAGTTCTTGTCTAATGTGGTGTCAGCCTTAGAGGCCCATAGGTTGATGGACTCTGGATGTGGGGCTTATTTAGCTTATGTTATGAATCCGGACATGAGTGAAGCTAGACCGAAAGATATCAGAACAGTGTGTGACTTTCCAGATGTGTTTCCTGAAGAGTTGCCGGGTTTGCCTCCTGACAGAGATGTTGAGTTTGTGATTGAGACAGTTTCAGGGTCTAATCCAGTTTCGACGTATCGTATGGCTCCGAAAGAGTTGAAAGAATTGAAGAGTCAATTGCAAGAATTATTAGACCGTGGTTTCATTAGGCCTAGTAGTTCTCCGTGGGGGTGCTCCAGTGTTGTTTGTGAAAAAGAAAGATGGTAGCATGCGCATGTGTATTGACTATAGGTAGTTGAATCAGTTGACTGTGAAGAACAAGTATCCGTTGCCTCGTATAGATGATTTGTTTGATCAGTTGAGAGGTGCTTCAGTGTTCTCGAAGATAGATTTGAGATCCGGGTACTATCAGTTGAAGGTGAAAGAGTGTGATGTTCCAAAGACAGCTTTTAGGACTAGATATGGTCACTATGAGTTCCTTGTGATGCCATTTGGGCTCACGAATGCACCAGCAGCATTCATGGACATGAAGAACAGAATTTTCAGAGACTATCTAGACCGTTTTGTAGTTGTCTTCATTGATGATATACTTGTGTATTCGAAGACAGAAGAAGAGCATGATGAGCACTTGAGATTTGTTTTACAGAGATTGTTGAGCAATTAGTTGTATGTGAAGCTTAGTAAATGTGAGTTCTGGATCCGAGAGGTTGTATTTCTGGGCCATGTTGTTTCGGCCGAAGGCATTCGAGTTGATCCGTCGAAGATTGAGGCTATTGTTGAGTGGAAACAACCTAAGTCCGTGACTGAGATTAGGAGTTTCCTAGGATTAGCCGGTTACTATAGGAGATTTGTTGATGGCTTCTCCAGAGTAGCTGCTCCTTTGACTAAGTTGTTGCAAAAGGGAGTCAAGTTTGAATGGTCAGATGCAAGACAGAAGGCCTTTGAGAAATTGAAAGAAGCTTTGACGAATGCTCCAGTGTTAGTGCAACCTGTTTCAGGTAAGGAGTTTGTAATTTACAGTGATGCTTCCTACGTAGGCTTAGGATGTGTTTTGATGCAAGAAAAGAAAGTTGTTGCTTATGCTTCTAGACAGTTGAAGATTCATGAGAAGAACTATCTTACCCATGATATAGAGTTGGCCGCAGTTGTTTTTGCATTGAAGATTTGGCGTCACTACTTGTATGGTGAGAGGTGCATAGTTTACACCGATCACAAGAGCTTGAAGTACTTGATGACACAGAAAGAATTGAACTTGAGACAGAGGAGATGGCTAGAGTTGTTAAAAGATTATGATTTGACCATTGAGTACCATCCGGGTAAAGCAAACGTAGTAGCCGATGCTTTGAGTAGAAAAGTGGCCGTTGAGCTGAGAGCTATGTTTGCTAGATTGAGTGTGTCTGATGACGGTGGTTTGATCACCGAGTTGCAACTGAAGCCTTCTTTGATTCAGTTGATTAGAGAGAAACAGTTGCAAGATGCAAGCCTAGTTCCTCATGTTCAAGACATAGCCGAAGGAAGACCGACTGAGTATAGTTTCAGTGGCGAGAGCTTGTTGTGCTTTAGAGATAGGATTGTTGTGCCAGAAGATGTTGAGTTGAGACGTCAGATTCTGAGTGAGGCACATTCGAGTCCCTTTTCTATGCATCCGGGTAGTACCAAAATGTACCGAGATTTGAAGAATGACTACTTCTGGGTTGGTTTGAAGAGAGATGTAGCCGAGTATGTGAGCCGTTGCATGGTTTGTCAGAGAGTGAAGGCAGAACATCAGGTTCCTTCAGGTTTGCTACAGCCTTTGAAGATTCCGGAATGGAAATGGGAGAGGATCACCATGGATTTTGTGTCGGGGTTGCCTTTGTCTCCTTCGAAGAAGAACTCTGTTTGGGTGATTGTTGATAGGTTCACTAAGTGTGCTCACTTCTTAGCAGTGAACACTACGGATTCCTTAGACAAGTTGGCAAACTTGTACATCCGTGAGATTGTGAGACTTCATGGAGTTCCGAAGTCTATGGTTTCAGATAGGAATCCTAGATTTACTTCGAGGTTCTGGGGTTGCTTGCATAGTGCTTTGGGTAGTCGTTTGCATTTCAGCACATCTTATCATCCGCAGTCCGATGGACAGTCAGAGCGAGTGATACAGATTCTAGAGGATATGCTCCGTTGTTGTGTGATTGATTTTCAGGGCTCTTGGGAAAAGCACTTACAGTTGGTTGAGTTTGCTTACAACAACAGTTATCAGTCTAGTATTCAGATGGCACCGTATGAGGCTTTGTATGGTAGACGATGTAGGACTCCGATTTGTTGGGCTGAGACAGGTCAGAGATTGTTACCTATGCCAGACTTGCTTAAGGGGACTACTGACAAAGTAAAGTTGATTTGTGACTGTAATCACTAATTTTGTCCAGAATCTTAGACTTATTTTGTTTACGTTCTCAGGGCTTGTATTGGGCTTAAAAGAAAATTAAAAAAATTATAAATTAAAAAAAAGAAAATCAAAAAAAAAAAAAGAAAAAAAGAAAAAATATACGTATATAGTACTACTAATATTATTTGTTATTTTGTCATTCGTCTTTACTCATTATTCACTATTAGTACTACTATATTATTACTTATTAATAATCACTAACATTAACATTATTATTATATAAACTATCTTAGTATTATTAATGTTATTATTCATAATTGTTTTTGTTATTACTTATCATTATCAATTATCTTTATTACCATTATTATTATTACTATTATTATTATTATTATTATTATTATTATTATTATTATTATTATTATTATTATTATTATTATGTGTTATTATTTAATATTATTATTGTTTATTATCATTATTATTATTTATTATTACTAGTATATTATTATTATTTACTTATTATTACTATATTCGAATAGTACCACAAAAAAATAAAAAAATAAAGCCCAACAATTTATAAACAAACAGTCCATTACATTTGGGTTAAATAAAGTACAAGTCCAAAAATAAATGAATGGCCCGTCTGAGCCCAAAATAATACAAGCCCTAAGAAAGAAAAACCCTAACACCCTTATCTCTTATCTTGCAGCCGCCACAAGCCTTAGCCGTCAGATCTGCTTAGATCTGACGGTCCAAATTCATCCCGCAAGGAAACCCTAGGAGGAGCCCTTATGTTCTGTGCAGCCGCCGCCCTAATCCACAACCGTCTGATCCATTGAGATCTGACGGTCCGGATCTCATCCTCGCGAGAAACCCTAAAGACGCCCCTTTCTATCGCGCGCCGCATCACCAGATCCGTTCGATCTGGTCACCTTTCAACAGTTCAGATCGGATCTCGCAAAAAGCCCTAGAGCGCGCCACGCCCGTGACCCCTCGTCTAGCCCCTCTGCCGCTTCGGCCGCCCTACGCCAACACCAATTTGGGAGGTTTTCGTCATGCAACAGAAAAGAAAAAGAGGAATCAGACACCAAAAATGTAAATCGATACACAGAAAAAGGAATATCAACCAGACAAGAAAAGAAATCAGAGGGGCAGAGAGAGATTATTTTCATCTTCCTTTAGACTTACATGTAACTTCGGTTATATAAAAAACCGAAGGAAAGAAAAAAAGAGAGGGGTGAGCACCGAGAGAAAAAATACAGAAAGCACACATTGTAAACCCATTTGGGATTTTGAAAACGAAATACAAAAAAAACCTTCAGAGGTATCCTTTGTTCCAGTTTTCATCCATTGCATGCAAACAAACAAAAAACCAAAAAATAAACAGTGGGGTTAGGGATTCAGAAAGGCTTTACCTTCGTGGCCGTTGTCGTTCACGTCGCCTCGATTTCCATCGGAGACAAACCGTGAGGCTTCCGTTCGAAAGCCGTGAAAGGTGAACCGTCGGAAATCTTCAAAGGAGGCTCTCGTTTTTTGAAAACAAAGAAGCTTTTTTCGGTTTTCATCTTCAAAAAAGGGGGTTCTCGTTTTTTTTGGGGTTTCGTCTCGGCTCTTTACCGTTTCCAAAAAGGTTCCTTTTTTCGAGGTAATCTTCTCGCCGGCACCGAGTAGCGGTGACCGGCCGTTTGGGTCGTGACAAGATAGAGAGATGAGGAAGGGATCTCTATGGTTTTTACCCGAAATGGGTCAAAAGGGGTTGAGGTAGTTTTAGAAAACGTTTTATAGTCTTTAAATGTTTTAAAAATGGTTAAAATGCCTCTTTAAGCCACTCCGTGTTTACGAAATCACCCCTACGGGGCTTCTGCCTTTTAAAATCACACCCGCAGTCCCCCTGAGTTTTCAAACGTTCTCGATTTCGTCCCGGTTTCATTTTAATTCGTTTTTTGGCGGTCGAATTACTTTTGTGGTCCTTGCGGGTTTCCGTAAATTTTCAATTAGGTCCCATTTCGCATTTTAATCGATTTTCCAAATGGGTTTATTACATCTTTGACCCCTGGCAGTTTGCTCTTTTCCTTGCTTAGCATTTTATCATTTTTTATTTTTATGTATCAGATATATGTTATTTTGCATATTGTTATGTGTATTTATTTGCCATGTTGTTATGTTTATTTGATGTAAGTATATGATACGTGGTTAATGTTTTTGCTTATATATATGGGTTCGTATGCTTTTTAATATTAGTCTTGATTTTTATCTATTATTCTTAACATGTGGTTTCATTATGTGTAAATTCTTAGTTTAAATATGCATATTGCTTAGTTTTTTTTCCATGTTGTTTGAATATATCTTATCATGCATTTTTTAAATTCGTCATTATAATTATAGCATGCACGATCCCGGTTTCTGCATGGGAACGATATTCCAAAAGCTCGGGTATCGACTCCTTTGGAGCCGTAGGACTTTAGATTAGATTTAATTTTGTACTAATGCATCTGTTTTTTTATTTTTTCAAAAAAAAATCTAAAATTGTTTTCAAAAGTGCGATGTCCTTTTATTCGGGGACGAACGAGGCCAGTACCAGTCGTAGTGGTGGTGGTTCGGACGTTCGTATTCGAATATTAGGATTTTCGAAATTTACTCGCGTATATAACCGAGTCTCGGTTAAAATTGTCACTTTGATTCGTAAAATTCGATCTTAATTAAGCGGTAAAGTTTTGGTACCAATTTTGGGCACGTCGAGGGTGCTAACCCTTCCTCGCGTGTAACCGACTCCCGAACCCTTTCGAATCTCTGGTTTCTATTTCCGGTGTCCGGTCTACCATTTAAAGTGGCCGGTGGCGACTCCTTCTATTTTTTAAAACCTTTTTTTTCAAATCCTCTTATTTTAAAATATTTTTCTAAAACTCTCAATATATTTCCAAAAATTTCCTAAAATTCCATTTTTACCCCATTATCAAATGTTTTTCTAAGTTCTCAATTTTTACACCTACATACCTGTGTGTTTTTCAAAAAAGACGTCGCTACAAATGGCGACTCCGCTGGGGACAAATTTTTGTTTTCAAAAACAAAAAAGAGAGTCAGGCCAAGAAAACTTTACCGCTTAATTAATGTCAAAGGTTGCGAACTAAAGTGACGAATTCAACCCTTATTTGTTTATAAACGCGGGTTTATTTCGGACGCATTCATTTTTTGGCTTGTATACCCATTCGTCTAAGTGAAGGGAAAACGCTAGTGCTTTCGTGGGGATATCGTTCCTCCGTGTAGGCCTAGTAAGTACCTTCGGGGCTCGACTACCCTATATCTTCGTGGGAATATCGTTTCTCCGTGCAGATATAGCTAAAGGGTCCCCTCGAATTGAACTCGGTTGAGATGAGCCTATAATGGGTGATGACCGGGGGCCTTGCTACCCTTAGTAGGGGACAGCAAGGACAATTCGAGTACCTCCTAGAACCAAAACTGCATGTAGCGAACTAGAAAGCCTACCCCTTTAGAGCCATGCGGATAACCTAGGTGAACTAGACGAGATGAATAGGGCTGCTTGTTTATGCTTGTATTCTATCTTATTAATAATGACTATTTGACACTAACTCATTTTTTTTCTTTTTGCATTTATTTTGCATACATACCATGACATAACGGTGTTGAGTCAAGGTGGTTTTACCCAATTTAGGTTCTTTCATTATGGAAGGAGATTGCTAAAAAGGATGTCAAATCACAAATCTGACAAATTCTAGACGATTGAAGAAGAAAGAAAATCCATCCTCGACATTTTTTCAAAACCTTCATTTTCTCAGACGCAAAGGGCCATCCGTTGGAATCTGCTATGACTACCTTGTAACAAGGAACCTCTTTAATGTCTAAATGAAAGTTGACCTAAGGGGAATCACCTATACGACCAACACCGTTATTCGCATACACATTTGCATATTTTTTATTACATTATCTGTTCATACATCATTTCATAGCATAATCATTCACAATATTAAATTTCTAATCATACACCACATCATATCCATCGCTAATTAGGCATCAAAAGTTTCCGTTTAAATCCATGATGCATTACATCATACTCATTCTAAAACTCTTTGTTCAAATCCATAATCCATTCATCATATCATGTTCATCGCTAATCGGGAAAGACTCTCGCCTAAGTAAAATGAGAACGAATGACCGAGCGGCTAGCTTGAACAGCTTCAAGGACACTCGGTTCAGAATCAAAGGGGTCAACATGCAAAAATCCAATTCTCAAGATTGGTGAAAACTGATTGTACCCAGGGGAATGGTACAGCTAGCCCGGGGTAAACGGCTACCGGTAAAGGCAAGTCAAATCCGTTAATCCTTGTGCATTTGGGAAAAATGCAAATCTCAATTCATGGATAATTCAAATGTCCATCGAAAAATCCATTTTCACGAATGATCAAAGGGAAATAAATCCTTTGGAAAATTCCAACGTCACAGTTGGTGAAAACTGATTGTACCCAGGGAAACGGCACGACTAGCCCGGAGCAAACGGCTACCGGTAAAGGCAATTCAAATCCGTTAATCCCTGTGCATTTGGGAAAAATGCAAAAGAAACAAGCTAAGCTGTCAATTTTTGGATATTTTTGATAAAAATCTATTTTAAAAAAACATTTGTTGCATTCTTTGATTCTTTAAACATTTCATTCAAGAACTCACTATTGTTTTCCAAATATACATGTATATACCATTTTATAGAAATACATTTTGAATTCAATTCAAAAGAAATTTTTAACAAAAAACCCGAATGTTGTGGACATTACAAATGGAAACACTTATCTGTTCTACTCAAGCCAAGGGAAGAGTGACAATGAGTGATCAGAAATAATGGGCCACTCCCATTGAATGAATTCTCCTCTCAAGCATTGTTGTCTAAGATCCTTGAAGGAAGCGATGACCCGAAAACATCTACCACCTGAAGACTATTTTGATATCCAAGTATGGGAGGACATTTGGATCCAAGCCAAGGATCACTTCCACACTAGGGGGCAAGAGGATGAAATTACATGGACAAATGAGGAACTTTCAATATAAATCATGCTATGAAGACGAAAAAGTGCAATAAGGGGGACACTTGGTCTAAATAAAAAAACAAAAATTCGTGCTCAATGAAGCCAACCTAGACCAAGATCAAAGTCATCAACGCGTGAGCCCGAATCAACAAGAGGGCTAAAAAAACTCTTCATAAATGCTAAAGGAAAGTTGTGCTCAAAAGGCCAATTCAAACCAAGCTGCAAGTTGTCAATGTTGAAACCAAAAGTGAAGGCGCTAAACCAAAAAGCGCGAGCTATGGAAATTCTTCATCCAATTGTACCTCTACCTAAATTAGTTGGAAGTACGCACCAACACAATGAAAGGCGAACACCCCAAAATGGGCAGTCTAAAGCAATCCAAGCATACCCACATCAGACAATATATGATGATTCTCAATTCGGGGCATATGTCCCCCTTCTATCACAACCGCGGGCTGTAGCCTTCATTTCGAGATCTACAAGACCACTCTGACTATACATGGATGGATGAATTTGTCTTCAGAATACATCCCGCCTATCGGAGTTAACCTTTCTTCAAGGATTGCCACACTTTTAATGCTTGATCGAGATCAAAAACGAGGGAAGGATGGGGCACAGTGAGTTAGTGAGTCAATGAGAGCCACCATCAAATCGGGTAGAAACTAGGTGTGGGAGTCTCTCCTCTCGAAAGCTTGATAGCCCAAAAAGGTTTTCACATGTATGCCCTTTACAACATTCGTGATTTTTTCAAAAATGCCATTTGAATCGATGTTTTTTCAAAAACCAGCAACTAAATTTTCATAGATATCATTTGTCAGGATTTTCCAGAATGTATATGTGTACATAATACGATTACTTTTCAAAAAAAATCTCACACTCAACACCAATACAAAAGATTTCTCTACATTTCTTCACAAATGATTTCAAAAGTACAGGGACCAACAGCAAGCTTGTCGGCCGATTGCACCAAAAAAAAACTAAAAACAAAACAAAACAAAAACAAAATTTTTTTGACTAAATAAAGCATACAATAGTTGACATCCCCTAAACAGATGACATTTTGGAAGATGATAGTCGGACCCACAAAAGGTTGGGGCATCATTTGATCAAGAACACAAGACCGAGCCGGTATAAACGACAAAATCAGGGGCATCCCTTTGAATGTCAACATCAGGATCATTTGCATTACATTCGCATCAGCATTAGTGCATTCATCATGCATTCACATCAAGCATCTACATCATGCATCAAGTTACATGCATCCATACAAAACACACATATTTCATTCAAAAAATAAACAGGTCAAAAGACAAGGATGGCGAGTCCTCAACCAAAGGAAAGCCACGCCGACAAAAAAGGTCAAATCAACAAAGAAGTTGAACCCCGCCAAGAGGAACAACTACAACAACTTTTCTTCCAACATCGATCTTGTTATGCCGTTGGTGGTGTAGCAGATCCCTTTCAACATCGATCTCGTTATGCCGATGGTGGTGTAGCGGATCTCTTACAACATCGATCTTGTTACGTCGTTGGTGGTGTAGCGGATCTCTTTCAACATCGACCTTGTTATGTCGTTGGTGGTGTAGCGGATCTCTTACAACATCGATCTCGTCCTGCCTTTAATAGTAGCGGATCTCTTTCAACATCGATCTTGTTATGTCGTTGGTGGTGTAGCGGATCTCTTACAACATCGATCTTGTTACGTCGTTGGTGGTGTAGCGGATCTCTTTCAACATCGATCTTGTTATGCCGTTGATGGTGTAACGGATCTCCTTCAACATCGATCTCGTCCTGCCGTTGGTGGTGGCGGATCTCTTTCAACATCGATCTTGTTATGCCGTTGGTGGTGTAACGGATCTCTTACTACATCGATCTTGTTATGCCGTTGGTGGTGTAGCAGATCTCTTACAACATCGATCTCGTCCTGCCTTTAATGGTAGCAGATCTCTTTCAGCATCGATCTTGTTATGCCGTTGGTGGTGTAGCGGATCTCTTACTACATCGATCTTGTTATGTCATTGGTGGTGTAACGGATCTCTTACTACATCGATCTTGTTATGCCGTTGGTGGTGTAGCGGATCTCCTACAACATCGATCTCGTCTTGCCTTTGATGGTAGCGGATCTCTTACAACATCGATCTTGTTACGCCGTTGGTGGTGTAGCGGATCTCTTTCAACATCGATCTTGTTATGCCGTTAATGGTGTATCAGATCTCCACTCCTTCGGATCATGCCTCTTCGTCAGAGTTGTAGCTTGATCTCTAATATACTCCTTCGGATCATGCCTCTTCGTCAGAGTTGTAGCTTGATCTCCAATATACTCCTTCGGATCATGCCTCTTCATCTAAGTCGTAGCTTGATCTTCACTAACTCTTCAGATCATGCCTCTTCATCAAAGTCGTAGCTTGATCGCCACTAATTTCTTCAGATCGTGTCTCTTCGTCAGGGTTGTAACTCGATCTCAATCTAATCACCGGGTCATGCCTCTTCGTCGAAGTCGCAGCTTGATCCACTCTATTCTCCTGATCGTGCCTCGTCGTCGGTGACGTAGCGGATCATCCATGTCCAACAGGGAAGTGGGACAAAATTAGTGCTTATGGTCTTTGCTTTATCCTTGTTCCACAAGTATAAGCAAAGAGGGGCAACTGTAATCACTAATTTTGTCCAGAATCTTAGACTTATTTTGTTTACGTTCTCAGGGCTTGTATTGGGCTTAAAAGAAAATTAAAAAAGTTATAAATTAAAAAAAAGAAAATCAAAAAAAAGAAAAAAAGAAAAAATATACGTATATAGTACTACTAATATTATTTGTTATTTTGTCATTCGTCTTTACTCATTATTCACTATTAGTACTACTATATTATTACTTATTAATAATCACTAACATTAACATTATTATTATATAAACTATCTTAGTATTATTAATGTTATTATTCATAATTGTTTTTGTTATTACTTATCATTATCAATTATTTTTATTACCATTATTATTATTACTATTATTATTATTATTATTATTATTATTATTATTATTATTATTATTATTATTATTATGTGTTATTATTTAATATTATTATTGTTTATTATCATTATTATTATTTATTATTACTAGTATATTATTATTATTTACTTATTATTACTATATTCGAATAGTACCACAAAAAAATAAAAAAATAAAGCCCAACAATTTATAAACAAACAGTCCATTACATTTGGGTTAAATAAAGTACAAGTCCAAAAATAAATGAATGGCCCGTCTGAGCCCAAAATAATACAAGCCCTAAGAAAGAAAAACCCTAACACCCTTATCTCTTATCTTGCAGCCGCCACAAGCCTTAGCCGTCAGATCTGCTTAGATCTGACGGTCCAAATTCATCCCGCAAGGAAACCCTAGGAGGAGCCCTTATGTTCTGTGCAGCCGCCACCCTAATCCACAACCGTCTGATCCATTGAGATCTGACGGTCCGGATCTGATCCTCGCGAGAAACCCTAAAGACGCCCCTTTCTATCGCGCGCCGCATCACCAGATCCGTTCGATCTGGTCTCCTTTCAACGGTTCAGATCGGATCTCGCAAAAAGCCCTAGAGCGCGCCACGCCCGTGACCCCTCGTCTGGCCCCTCTGCCGCTTCGGCCGCCCTACGCCAACACCAATTTGGGAGGTTTTCGTCATGCAACAGAAAAGAAAAAGAGGAATCAGACACCAAAAATGTAAATCGATACACAGAAAAAGGAATATCAACCAGACAAGAAAAGAAATCAGAGGGGCAGAGAGAGATTATTTTTATCTTCCTTTAGACTTACATGTAACTTCGGTTATATAAAAAACCGAAGGAAAGAAAAAAAGAGAGGGGTGAGCACTGAGAGAAAAAATACAGAAAGCACACATTGTAAACCCATTTGGGATTTTGAAAACGAAATACAAAAAAAACCTTCAGAGGTATCCTTTGTTCCAGTTTTCATCCATTGCATGCAAACAAACAAAAAACCAAAAAATAAACAGTGGGGTTAGGGTTTCAGAAAGGCTTTACCTTCGTGGCCGTTGTCGTCCACGTCGCCTCGATTTCCGTCGGAGACAAACCGTGAGGCTTCCGTTCGAAAGCCGTGAAAGGTGAACCGTCGGAAATCTTCAAAGGAGGCTCTCGTTTTTTGAAAATAAAGAAGCTTTTTTCGGTTTTTATCTTCAAAAAAGGGGGTTCTCATTTTTTTTGGGGTTTCGTCTCGGCTCTTTACCGTTTCCAAAAAGGTTCCTTTTTTTCGAGGTAATCTTCTCGCCGACACCGAGTAGCGGTGACCGGCCGTTTGGGTCGTGACGGGATAGAGAGATGAGGAAGGGATCTCTATGGTTTTTACCCGAAATGGGTCAAAAGGGGTTGAGGTAGTTTTAGAAAACGTTTTATAGTCTTTAAATGTTTTAAAAATGGTTAAAATGCCTCTTTAAGCCACTCCGTGTTTACGAAATCACCCCTACGGGGCTTCTGCCTTTTAAAATCACACCCGCAGTCCCCCTGAGTTTTCAAACGTTCTCGATTTCGTCCCGGTTTCGTTTTAATTCGTTTTTTGGCGGTCGAATTACTTTTGTGGTCCTTGCGGGTTTTCGTACATTTTCAATTAGGCCCCATTTCGCATTTTAATCGATTTTCCAAATGGGTTTATTACATCTTTGACCCCTGGCAGTTTGCTCTTTTCCTTGCTTAGCATTTTATCATTTTTTATTTTTATGTATCGGATATATGTTATTTTGCATATTGTTATGTGTATTTATTTGCCATGTTGTTATGTTTATTTGATGTAAGTATATGATACGTGGTTAATGTTTTTGCTTATATATATGGGTTCGTATGCTTTTTAATATTAGTCTTGATTTTTATCTATTATTCTTAACATGTGGTTTCATTATGTGTAAATTCTTAGTTTAAATATGCATATTGCTTAGGTTTTTTTCATGTTGTTTGAATATATCTTATCATGCATTTTTTAAATTCGTCATTATAATTATAGCATGCACGATCCCAGTTTCCGCATGGGAACGATATTCCAAAAGCTCGGGTATCGACTCCTTTGGAGCCGTAGGACTTTAGATTAGATTTAATTTTGTACTAATGCATCTGTTTTTTTATTTTTTCAAAAAAAAATCTAAAATTGTTTTCAAAAGTGCGATGTCCTTTTATTCGGGGACGAACGAGGCCAGTACCAGTCGTAGTGGTGGTGGTTCGGACGTTCGTATTCGAATATTAGGATTTTCAAAATTTACTCGCGTATATAACCGAGTCTCGGTTAAAATTGTCACTTTGATTCGTAAAATTCGATCTTAATTAAGCGGTAAAGTTTTGGTACCAATTTTGGGCACGTCGAGGGTGCTAACCCTTCCTCGCGTGTAACCGACTCCCGAACCCTTTCGAATCTCTGGTTTCTATTTCCGGTGTCCGGTCTACCATTTAAAGTGGCCGGTGGCGACTCCTTCTATTTTCTAAAACCTTTTTTTCAAATCCTCTTATTTTAAAATATTTTTCTAAAACTCTCAATATATTTCCAAAAATTTCCTAAAATTCCATTTTTACCCCATTATCAAATGTTTTTCTAAGTTCTCAATTTTTACACCTACATACCTGTGTGTTTTTCAAAAAAGACGTCGCTACAGTGACCGTTTGAAAGCAGCTTCCGATCGTCAGAAGTCTTATGCAGATTTGAAGAGGAAAGAGGTTGAGTACTCAGTGGGTGAGAAAGTGTTTCTGAAAGTATCTCCGTGGAAGAAGGTAATGAGATTTGGCCGGAAGGGCAAGTTGAGTCCGAGGTTCATTGGTCCGTATGAGATAGTTGAGCGGATTGGGCCTGTAGCTTATCGTTTGAGGTTACCTTCTGAGTTAGAAAAGATCCATGATGTCTTTCATGTGTCTATGCTTAGGAGATATAGATCGGATCCTTCGCATGTGATGCCCGTTGAGGAGATAGAGTTAAATCCGGATTTGTCCTATAATGAAGAGCCCGTAGAGATACTTGCTTCTGATAGCAAGGTGTTGCGTGGCAAGACCATAGAGTTGGTCAAGGTGTTGTGGAGACATAGAGGTGTGGAAGAGGCCACGTGGGAGAGAAAAGCGGATATGGTTGAGCAATTTCCGTATTTGTTTCCACCAGGTAATTTCGGGGACGAAATTTCCTTAAGTGGGGGAGAGTTGTAACACCCGGGTTTAGGGGTTAGGTGAAAATAATATTTTAATATTATTTTGGGCCCAGTTTTATACTCTAAATAATAAATAGAGTTGTTTTCAAAATTAATTAATTTTAGTTGACCATGTCTTAAAATTTAAACCATAATTAGCCATGGACTTATCTTTCTTGTAAATGTCCCATTTCATTAAGGGTAAACTAGTCCTTTGAGCTTTAAAATAAGTCACATGTGAAATAAAACACTTATTCTCTACTATTCATCTCCTTCTTCAAAAATACACCAACGAGAACAAGAGCTCTCTACCCAAATCTACTATTCCATCCAAAAGCTCTCTCATTTCAACCCCAAATTGAAAGGTAATTGCATTTTCAACTTCCCCTCATCCTCCCCTCCATAAAAGTACCTTTCATTTTAGTTTTCATGAAGTTTTTAGAAAATGGAAGTTTTGAATATTTTGATTAAAAATGAGATTTTTATGTTGATAAATGGACTATTTTGATTTGTTATGCTTAGTTATGGTATATAGAAGTCAAAGGGTGTATCATATGTGAATTTCAAATGATTTTAATCGATTTTCGGATTTGGGTGAAAATGGGGTTTTTGGGAGGTTTTGGGTGAGTTTTGGGGGTTGTTTTAGGTGGGTTTTGATAGGCTTTTGATAGTGCTATGGATAGGGGTTGAATTGGGATCAATTGTGGGTGTAATGGAAGTTGAAAACTTGGTTTTTGGACAAGGTTTGGGGGCCATCCGAATTGGTGAAAAATGGATATTGTTCATGCTTGCAACATGGTAGTTTGTGGTTGAATTGCATTTCGGGTTAGTTTCGATGATAAGATATTGATTGTGGATGTTTTGTTTGTGTTTGAGATTGATTAGAATCGAATTTGGGCATCGGTGAAGCATCGGAAGTGAATCCGGAAAGTTGAAGACGGTTGCTTGCTTGGTCGTTGAGCTTGGGCGTCTAGGTGAGTGGTTAATTGTTTTAAATGGTTTTAAAATAGTTGGTTCGAGTATATGGACTAGGTTGGGCTTGGTAGACCCACCTAGAGTTAGGATTAGGGTGGTAGCCTAATCCTAAACTTGATCTAGAGCCTTTGGATGAACTCTCTTATGTGGATGTGTATGTCTCGTATGAAATGTGATATGGATGCTTTTGTATATTGTATTATACATGTGAGACGAAATATGACTTGTGATGCTTAAGACATGCTTGATGATGGTTGTTGGTGAGTACGTGCTAAGCACGGAAATGTTTGGAATGAGTAATGTGAAATGAGTAAATATTGGCACTAGTATACTTGAATACAAATGATCGATCATTAGGATGTTAGTGTGTACACATGAGTCTAAAGTCGCGCGTGGCCTTGGTGGCGTTGAGTCACCAAGGAGGAGTACGGGTTCGCCCGGAATTGTATTTAAATGTAGTTGGTGATGAGTGGAATCCCATCGACGGGGCGTGAGGATGAGTGGAATCCCCTCCGCGAGACCGGTGATGAGTGAAATCCCACCGTGAGGTAATGTGGTTGTTGGATGTGAGTTCCAACATGTCTATCCGCGTATTCGGGTCTTAACTAGGTGCCAATGTTGATTGATATGTGTATCAATGTGTTGTGACATATGAGCTATGAATCGAATGTTAAATGTGATTACATGTATTGTAGAGTTGTGCTCATGATCATGGCATTTATATTGTATATTGCTCATGCATCTTTACTTTATGGCTCTTGTGGACCCTTGGTGTGGTTGTGTTTTACCTTGGCTAGATCGTGCTCGGACCCTGCAATGTTGAGGTTTGTTTTTAGAGCTTACCCTCACTAAGCATCTTTGCTTACGCTCTCTTTGTTCAACATTGCAGATCCTTAGTTCGCGGGTTGCTCGAGCAAGTGGAGGGCCTCCAAGTGTGGTTGTTAACCTTGAGTGCTTCAAGTATGGATTTTTAATGTTAGACATGTAATAGTTTGAGCAATGGGACATGTGTTGTTTTGTTAAGTAGTTGTTGGTTGTTTAGGAGCATGTATAGACTCCTTGGTATCTAGCTTTTGCATGGTTGGTGTTGCCATGTTGAATTGTAACTCATGCCTAAATTGCTTATTTTGAATGTTAGCCATATGCCTTAGAAGTTATCTATATGTTGAATGATGTGGTATGAATGCATGTCTTGTGAGGTCTTGCCTTAGTGTTAGACTTGTTTAAATCTTGTTGAAGCCTGCTAGTATAGTTGGTATGCCTTAAGTTTAATTGTTGCAATGTTGTAGGGTGTTTTGGTGGTGTTTTGGGGCACCCTTGTGCCTTAAAACAGCCAAAACGAGTCTGCAGACAGGGGGCGTTACGGAACGGGTCACCCTGTTCCGATACGACTCCTTTGCAAATGGCCTGCCGTTTCGAAACGGATGGGGGTCGTTTCGGAACATTTTTGCTACTGGAATTTTGAGAAATTGACGAGATAAAGGCGTTCCGAAACAGGCCTTTGATGTTTCGAAACGGTCAAATCTCGTTGACCACGAGATATTGACCGTCAAGGGCGTTTCGATACGGGTCACCCCTGTTTCGAAACGGTCACCCTGAGGTTGACCCTGGCTTGTTGACTAAGTCAAGGCGTTTCGGAACACCCTAAGGGCGTTTCGAAACGGCCTGCTGTAAAAGACTAAAATGAGCTGTTTAATGTTTTGGTTGGTTGGTGTATGTTACATTGTTCGTAATTTTCGCTGCTGTGCTTCATATAGGTTTTAATTATGCCTATAGACAAGATAAAATAAAAGAAATTTTCTGGGTCGTTAACCGAGGGGAAGCCTTAACGGGTTTCGCTTCGGTTTTCCCCGTGTGGCCCACTCGGATCGGTCATCCGACCAGACCGGGACGAGGGGGTTACATACATCAAGGTGAGACTTCTTTGGCTGTTGCATAAATTGGCTTAGGTGATGCATAATATAAGTGATGTCTGTTTTAATATGTGTCAAGTAAATAAGTCTGCTAATTAATCTTTGATACACTGTTTTGTCTAGCAGCAACTCATCTATGCCATTCTTCTTAACTAAACCCTCATCAAAACTCACAGAAGTAAGCTTCTAATTTTGTTCAAGTGGTGTTAAGGCTGGTTTAGCTCCACCTAAACCCGAGTCTTCTATTAACTCCAAAACATATTTATGTTAATTCACCAAAATTCCTTCATTTGACCTCAATATCTCCAAACCCAAGAAAAAATTCAGTTCACCAAGATCTTTCATTCTGAAGTTTTTATTTAAATTTCCTTTAGTTCTTCGATCAAACATTTGTCATTTCCAATAATCAGCAAATTGTCAACATATATAAGCATTATAATTATGCTAGAACCCTTCCTCTTTGTAAACAATGAGTAATTATACTTACTTTGATTGTATCCAACAAGTAACAACGCATTTGCAAGCTTTAAGTTTCACTGTCGAGACGCCTGCTTAAGGCCATACAATAATTTGTGCAGCCTACATACTTTGGACTCCCCCGGGCTGCCAAAACCCTCAGGCAGATGCATGTAAACCTCTTCAACTAAATCACCTTGGAGGAATGCATTATATACATCCATTTGGAAGAGTGGCCAATGAAAAACAGAGGCTAATTTCAAAACAAGCCGCACTGTAACAAGCTTAGCCACAAGTGAAAAAGTGTTAGAATAATCCACACTCTCTTGTTGGGTGTACCCCTTGGCAACAAGCCGCGCCTTGTAACATTCAACCTCCCCATTAGCCTTAAACTTTATTCTGAACACTCGCTTACATCCAATTGGAGTCTTACCATAAGGCAGATCAACAACTAACCACGTGTTATTAGATTCTAAGGCTAAAATCTCTTCTTTCATGGCCTCAATCCAGATCGGGTTTTAATAGCTTGGGAATAAGACTTGGGTTCAACAAAGTCAGAAGTAGAGGAAAGAAAAAGACTGAACATGAGAAGGTAAATGCGTATAAGAAATGAAATTAGAAATTGAATGCACACCTGGTTTCAAACCTAGAAGGAAGGAAGATTGGTAAGTTTGCACATAATCTTCAAGCCATGAAGGTTGTTTAATGGTTCGAGCAGATTTACGAGGAGAAAGAACAAACTCAACAATAGATTGACTGGATCCACTTGTCAAAACATCAGAGGAAACATGTTGAACATCAATAGGAGAAATAGTATGTATAGGAGATGTAGTATGTACAGGAGTTGTAGTATGTATAGGAGATGTAGTAGGTATAGAAGATGTATTATGTATAGGAGATGTATGAGATGAAGAAGCAATGGGAGAAGAGAAAGTAGGATCAACAGTAGGCATACGATTAGGAGTAAGAGTGAGAAAATTGGAAAAAGAATCAGAAACATGAGGAAAAAACAAAGAAGAAGGAGAAAGAGAAGATTTGAAGGGAAAAATATCCTCATGAAGCTGAACATCCCTGCTAATGAATAAGTGTTTAGAGTCAAGATTAAAAAGAATGTACCCTTTTTTGGTAGAAGAATACCTCATGAAAATAGAAGGGATGACACGAGAGGAAAAGTTGTCTTTAATTGGAACTTGAGTAGCATAACAGATACACTCAAACACACGTAAATGAGTTAAAGTTGGAGGTTTATCATAAAACATTTCAAAAGGGCTCTTCCAACCTAAAACATAAGATGAAAGTCTATTAATTATATAACAAGCAGTGGACACACATTCCCCTCAAAATTTCAAACGAACATAAGAATAAAATTTAAGGGCTCATGCCACTTTTAACAAGTGCTTATGTTTACGCTCAACTATGCCATTTTGTTGTGGGGTAAACACACATGAACTCTGATGTATAACACCAAGAGAAGAAAACAAAGTAGAGCACTCTGAATTGAAAAATCCAGCGCCATTATCACTACATACATTTTTAATAGTAGTGGAGAATTTAGTTTGAACAAGGAAAAAAGTTCGAATAGATAATATGACATCACTCTTTAAGTCTCAACAAGTAGATCCATGGCATTCGATTTTTATCATCAACAATATTAAGGAAGAAACGATGTCCACTATGAGTGGACACACAATAAGGACCCCACAAATCAATGTGAATTAGGTCAAAATGTTTAGTAGAATGAGAGACACTCACACACTGCACATTTATGAATTGTGTCATCATGCAACATAAAAGAATGTAAGAAAGGAGTCTTATGTAATTTTGCAATACCAGCATGCCCCAAACTTGTATTATTAACAAAATCAAAAGAAACCATACAAGAAGAAACATAATCAACAGAATGTAACAAATCAGAACAACATTAAGAAAAAAAAGATTTGTTACCAGAACAAAAACTTGAAGAGTCAAAAAATATAAGTCATGCAACTCTTTACCAATACCCATCATCCTTCCAGTGGAGAGTTCCTGTAAAGTACAAAAATCAGGAAAAAATGAACACTGCAATTCAATTCCTTGGTCAATTTAGAAACTGAGAGAAGATTGTGAGTGAATGTGGGAATATATAAGACATTGATAATGACATATGAGGGATCAAAACGAAAAGAACTAATACGGGATATGAGAGTGGTTTGACCATAAGGCAAATGGACTGATTTGGACTGAGAAACACAAGAAATAAGAGAAGTTAAACCATGAAACCCAGATAACATATGATCAGTTGTGCATGTATCTAGTATCCAATTAATAGCCCTAGTATCAACAGAAAAACAACTAAGGGCAATGGCAGAATCAGAAGCAATACCTGCCAAATTGACAATCGATTCTATCGAAGGAGCTTTGTTCAGCAAACCCAAAATCTGATTATATTGCTCTTGGGTGAAAACCGGAGCAGTTGGTAAAGATGGTGCAGCGCCAGAAATAGGAACCAAATTAGTAGGTTGATGCACAACCATAGCAACAGAGGAACCCTTCTTTTTGGTGAATTTGAAATAACATGAAAGCCATTCAGGAAATAGCAATTTTCGCGTTTATGGCCCTTGATTTTACAGTAGTCACATGTACCATTGAACCGATGACGCTCAAAACTTCTTGATGTAGAATACAATGTTGTAGCGTCAGAAATATGGGAAAGGCCTAAAAGATGAGCTCGTTGAGATTCCTCTTCAATAAGCATTGAATAAGCCTGATTGGCGGACGCCGAAGGCTTCATCAGCAAGATTTAACCTCGAATCGCCAAGTAGGTGTTATTGAGACCCGTGAGAAATTGAAATAATTTTTGTTGGGCAAGATGTGATGCATTCTGACGAGAAACCTCGCAATCGCAAGTGGCGAGAGGCACCAAAGAATGATATTCATCCTACAAAAGTTTAAGTCGAGTGAAATAGGAAGAGACGAAAAAATCACCTTGAGAGAGGGTAGAAATCTCCCGATGCAGAAAGTAAACCCTATCCCATCACCTTTGTCAAAACGCTCCTTCAAATCGGACCAAACATGAGCGACGCTAGAGGCAAACACGATCTCGACGGACAAATCACGACTGATGGTGTTCAAAATCCAGGATAACACAAATACATTGCATCGTTCCCATTAAGGATGCAAGGCAGCTTCATAATCATCATTTTTTGCAAGCACTAGTGATGAAACCAATCTTGTTCTTCGCCAAGAGGGCAATCCGCATGGATCAACTCCAAAGATTGTAATTCTCGATGCCAAGGAGTTGATGGAAAACCAACAAACCACCAGGTGTATCTGACGGATGCAAGAAGAGAGGGTGGTTGAAATCGACCACCGTAGAATCAATCGAAGAATCGATTGACGGAGGCATTAGAGAAGAAAATGAAAAGGCAAAAAAGGATGCAAAATGAAAAAAAAACGGGAAAAGAAACCCGTGAACAAAACGCACGCCAAAAAAGCGAAAAGTGAAAAAACGTGAAGAATTAATCCAAAAAAACTTGAAAATTTGATACCATATTAAAAAATGGAAATGAGAGAAATGCTAGATTTCATTAATTCTTCACTGAATTATTTTAAGTTACAAACTAACTATTTATAATGCATATATACAAAGAAGTAACAGCTGTAACTGCTCAACTAATAGCTAACTAACATTCTAACTAATTAACTATTAACACAATTAAGCTATTTACAACTCAACAATTACTTTTTGTGTTAGTTACCGAACAGAATCTTATGCCTATTTTCGGTGCCCCTCTATATACCCCTACTAAAAAATTAAGTTTAAGGTTTAGAGTTAAAGTTTAAAGTTAGGATTTAGGGTTAGAGTTTAGGGAATTAGGGTAGGTGTATTTTTAAAGCTTAGGGTTTATAATTTAGGATTTAGAATTTAGGATAAGAACTTAAAATTTAATTTTTTAATGTTGGGGAGTAGTAGAATTTAGGATAAGAGATTGTTCGAGCTCTCTTTTCGGGTCATGTTAATGATCTTGGTGAAGACTTTGCAGTCTTAATTGCTTTAAAAATATGCTTTAAATGTCTTTGTGGATGCATAGTAGGTTGGAAAAGGCTCTATTACTTGTTGAATCAAGTTCTAAGGTGGTCTTGAATTGGGTTAAAAATACTATCCATCGACCTTGAATTTAGTTTGTGGAAGTGAACAAATTAGCGTTCAGGATCAAGAGAATACATTTTATTTAAGTTTCGATCGTTTACTCCGTTCTTTTTCTTTATAAGGATATTGTTATGGCGCTGCTTTACTTTTATTTGTTTCCATCATGGTTAGATTTCAAGGTGTTATCGTGTTTTTGGGTTTGGTAGAAAGCGTGGACCTGAATTGCAGGATGTTTTCCATTTTCATTTGTAACTTTTTGATTCTTATATGTGATGTACTTTTTATATATATATATATAGGTTAAAAGAGAGGTTTTTAACGAGGTACACATATAAGATTTAGGCGTGAGCAAAACTCGACTCGAAAAAATTAAAATTTTTGACCCAACTCGTCTTGGCTCGACTCGAAAAAAATGCAAATAAAGTTTGAGTTGTAAAATGAAAATTTAAATAACTCAAATTTTTTAGTAACTAGTGAATTGATTTTTAAGTTCTAGTCGAGTCCCTCAATTTTTCCTGGTATATATATCGATATGAAAAAATACGAAGAAATATATATTACATATGAAAAATATGAAGAAATATAAATGCATATATTATATGATTAGAGAAATTCGTTTAAATTGGAATCAAATTGTACTATAACATGATAAATAATTACAATTAAATTTGTATAGGAACTCAAAAACTTGACTCGACTCTAATCGAATCGAATCGAAAAAAATTTAAATAAAGTTTGAGTTGTAAAATATGACGCGTCAACTCGATTAATTTAATTTTTTTGACTCGACACGATCGAACGCTCACCTCTAATTGGATTAAGATGTGTTGTGATTAATTTATCAATAATATTTGCCGAGGAAAAAAATACAAAAAAAAATTGTCCTTACTGGTTACCACTATTCACTTGTCATTTTTACACATTATTTTATAAGATTTCTTTTTTAAATAGATTATTTTATAATGTTCCAAACAGTTTGTTATAGAAATCTTTTATTATTGGTTGAAATTTTATATCTCTAAATAACATTCTTATGTTTGGTAAGAGATTATTACTTGAGTTAGTAATGTTATTTTCTGAACCTTTCCCCCTTAATTTTACTACTAAATGTAATCTTATGTTCTTTAAATTTTATTTAAATAGTCTAAAAGTGATTACAAGGTAGTATATGTCTATATAAATTTTTAATTTTTTGACAATGCAAACACACCTTGCAAACAAAACGAATTAAATTCGAGTCTCCTAAAATGAACATCATCCTCTTTTTCCCTAAGACCATGTCGTTGGGGGTGATATGGGTTAGATCAATTTATATTTTAAAGTTTTGGATCATTATGAATTTAAACACTTTTAGATTTGTGTTATTTTGAGTTTTTTCATATGAGTTAGATATTTGAATTCATGTATTTTTGAGTTATTTATTTGTAAGGACACGGCTAAAATTTAGGGTTGGAGGTAATATATAAATGTTGAAAGATGAGGAAGGACAAATTCATAATCTATCCAACTTTTTTAGTAAAAAATATAAGGAAAAAAAAAACTCTGCGTGAGGCAATAGCCTCTCCCAAAATAAAGGTGGGTTCGTCCTTGCTTATTTTTTGAGTTATTTTAAACTTAAAATCATTTTTGATATTGACACTTTTAGATTGAATTGTGTGGGTTCATAGTATTAACTTTTTTATACTCGCGTTGAGTTGGTTTAGGTTCAAGTTTTTTTTTTTGAATCGTGTTAAGCTTTCGGATTTGAGTTAATCAGATCCATTTATGTTTAGGTCATAATTGATGAAAAAAATTCTAAAATGATCACCAAATCGAAGAAAAATACATGTTTGGGCTATTATCAATGCCCAAATATGAAGGTTTGTTTTCGGATAAAGTGCCCAAATACGAAGTAAAACACATGCCGTCACGTGAGAAACCAGTCTAAACTATAACCCAAAGCATTGATATCAATGGTTAACATCTCGTGGCACAGCAGGCAGCCTATGCATGCAATTTATGTATATTCTGTACGTATTTAGCAGATAATTTTTATCTATTTTAATTATCTATTTTAACAACAGATATACGATGCAAGTAAACCCAGAATTTAAGCTACACGTACAGCAGCACAGGAAATACTTATAATATAAACATGTTTAGATGTAGAAAAACCACATTAAACATGCAGTATAACCGGTTTATAATTATTCCCATATTATTGACCATCCCATTAATTTACCCACTTCCACCTCCATCGCCACCAGGGTAGTTGTTGAAATCCTCCCTAGGAATGTAATGGTGGTTGTTCACACTACTCTCTTTAGGATACCCACTTTCGGCATTGCCGCCGTCAACGAGCAGCCGCCGACCATTGACAATGGTGTGTTGGTGCTCCGGGACATCCACTTTTATAACCTTTGCTGCCAAGCAGGAACTCGCCATCATCAATATTGCTAAAGCAAGAGCCACAAGCCTCATTCTTGCACCTATTAGTTCCTTTCACCTGTCTGAAAAGAACGAAAAAAGTATAGCAAAGGAATTAAGGATTTGAGTAGCAAAGCAGAACCTTATATAAGGAGAAAAGGATAGGGTTCATGTCATTTGATATGATTGTAGATAATCGACAGTAAACAAATATGGTGATGGGATTTCCACCAGGTGAGGCAAGATTAAGTGGGATGACCAATTTGTTTCATGCAAGTTGTTTTAAAAGGTGGATTGGAATGATGAAATTGAAAGAAACTTTTTTGTCCACATTGGAAGCAGCCATAAATAGGAAAATTCCACATTATGAGTGGATTCTGTTGGTGCATATTGCCTGGTGATGTCAAAGCATAGTGATACCTAAAAAACAGGATCCCCTTGAAGGTTTTTGGAGCATAAAATTGTTTGAGCACTGATCAAATTCAGGGAAGCAAATAGCGTAGCTGATGCATTAGCTAAAGCTGGAACCGAGAGGCCGAATATGTTCTGGGATTGGTGGTGATTATGCTTTGCTTGATGGGTTCTGCTTTGTTAATGTTTGTGGGGTGTTTTGTTGGGAGTTGCTGTAGCTGCCTTTTTACGTTGGTTGAACTTGATCTGCGTTGGGTTTATTACTAAATAACATTGACAAGCAAACCAAAAGTGAATAAGGCTGTGTTTGTCTCAGTAGTTTAAATTTCAGAATTTAATTTTCGTAATTTACTGAGTTTGGTTCATGTAGTTTTACATAATTAAAAGAATTTAAATTATAGTTGACTATTTTATCTTTACATTCTTTTGCAGTTTGTTTAACCATATTTTTTTCGGTAAAACAAACTACATTCTCTTCAACTCTAAACCCTAAAACCTAATCTAATCCATAAAACCTAAACCTCAAATAGTAAAATAAACAATAAACCCTAGACATAAACCCTAAATCTTAAAGCCTAAATGTTACCATAAACTCTAAACACTAAATCATAAACCTTAAATGCTACCATAAATCTTAAACCCTAAATGCTACCATGAATACTAAAACATAAAACCTAAACCATAACCACTAACATAAACCCTAAACCTTAAAAACTAATCACTAACCCCTAAACCCTAACATAAACCATAACCCTAAATAGTACCCTAAAACTTGAACCACAAACCCTAAACACTAATCTAACCCATAAAACCATAAACCCTAACATAAACCATAAACCCTAAATGTTAATCCCTAAACACTAACAAAACCTTAAACCATAAACACTAACCTATAAACCCTAAATTCTAACTTAAACACTAAAATCTAACCTAAACCCTAAATCTTAAACATTAAACCCTAAATCCTACCATAAATACTAAATCCTAAACCCTAACAAATAACATAAACCCTAACACTCTAATCTCTAACTTAAACCCTAAAAACTAAATGATACCATGAACCCTAAACCCTAAACCATAACATAAACACTAACATTAAACCATAAATGCTACCATGGACCATAAACCCTAAACATTAAACCATACCATAAACACTAACCATAAACCCTAAATGCTACCATAAAACCTAAACCATAAATGCTAACCTAACACTAAACCATAAACACTAAACGCTACCATAAATCTTAAACCTTAAACCCTAACCTAAACCCTAAATCATGTTTTGGTTGAAACTTATTTTTAGCATTATCGATGCTTGTTTGTGGACTGTTCATAAAATTATTAGGAAACTCTGCCAAACAGCGAAAAGTGAATTACACAACCTCATCCAAACACCAGAAAATACTTTTTGTAGTTTGTTTTTTAGAAAATGTAATTTATTTTTCTAGAATTCATTTTTCGGAAACAGATTTTAGTGAAACAAACAGAACTTAAAATAAAAAGATTACTTTCAATATGTTTTTGACATTTTATAAAAAGTGATGTGCTGAATTATTGTATCTAATTGCAACATCATAGCTTCTTCATCAATGGTGTGGTACAACTTTGGAGGATTTGATTCACACCATTCTTGGATACACCATAGCTGTCCCTCCACGCCAAGCTCACTTGTGCCATAGTAGACAAAATAGGGTCACTTGTGCCATAGTAGTTACAAATACGAGTATAGGTATGGGTACAAAACAAAAATTAAAAACGGTAATCTTTAACATTACCGGGTACAAGTACGATAAAGATATAACGAATATAAAATAAAATTCAAATTTTATAAAATTATAAAAATAAAAAATCATATGAGCATGACATAACACAAACTTATATACTTAAAGTTAAATTATTTGAGTAAGATAAAGTCGAAAAGAAAAAAAAAAGACAGAAAAAGTGTGGAGAATAAAAAGAGAAGAAAAATAAAGAGATGAATCACTTATTGGTACGAGGACATATGTTGTATATGGTACAATTTAGATTGAAGTACCTGAAGGACGGGTGCCATATCACCAATCGGCTCCTTTAAGTTTTCAAATTCTTCAACTAAATCTTCACAACTCATTGTTCAAATCAACCGAGGTAGATCATACATTAACTTGACATACGAGATAAGTCACAATAAGGTAGACACAATTCACGTATTGTGCTCTTCTTGGTCAAAGTCAAAGTGTTCTTTGAACTCTCTTAAAGGTCAAAAAGACAAAATCACAAGACTAAAACGACACAACAACAACCCGAAAATACAACTTTCTGATTTTTGAAAGTTTCAACCAAATAATCGAAAGGCTTTTTTTACCTATATATACCAAAAAAAAATTATTTATCAAAATAACACTCTCACAAGATTAATTCTCAAAATAACACCCTTTCTAAATACACATGGCAGGCAGATACGTATTTTGTTAGTCGCGTCTTTCTGAAGACGTGTTTGACATGACACACCTTTGCCTATGTGGCAGTCCAGACAGAAGATTTCAAGATTTTTTTGAGTTTTATAAAAAACGCGTTTCGTAGTCGCTTTTTCAAAGGTTTAAATTTTTTGCGTTATCAAGACCGAATAGTAAGAAAAATAAAATTTTAAGAACTAAAATGATAAAATTTCATAAATCTAATAGTTGCTTTACACAAAACGGTACATTTAATTAAAAAATAAAAACTGTAATTTTAGTGGAAAATTTTGGAAGATCATATTCATACTTTTGTACTCAGGTATTTGTTTGAGGTGCTTTTTTTGAATCTATGCAACTTCTCGAGATTTACGCGCTAGTAAGACACCTAGTTGTCTTGTCGTTGTTTTTTTCGTTTCAAAAAATCGTTTAGACATTTAATTTTGGGTTAATTTTACTACATTCAAAAAAAATTATTTTAATTCCAATAATTTTAATTTTTCTTTTATCCACTTGGTTCAAATAAATGCCACAAAAGTGTGGTAAGAAATATTTTTAATTTTTTCAAACATTTGGAAGGTACGATTGACCAAAAGCGCATTTTCACGTAAATTGATAAATTTTTTAAAATTTGCTGATTGAGCTGTCACATAAGACATGTCAAATACTACGGCCCTGTTTGGTAAATAACGGTTTGGGCAAAAATTAGAGGTTTGAGGTATAATTAGAGGTTTGACTAGTCAAATCCGCTAATATTGATGTTTGGTAAATAGCGGATTGAAAGAGCGGATTGGGGTGAAAAAGCTAATTTTGAAAAAGCTCCTAATATGAGCTTTTTGAGATTAGAGGTTTGATATTAGAGTTGTAATGACTCTTTTACCCTTAACAATTACCAAAAATCTCCAAATAACTTAAATTAAATAATAACATTTTTAATATAAATAATAACATATTAAATATTCGAATTATTTGTTGTTACTACTACTAATTTATATGGTGATATTTGTAAGTTAATTTTATTTTTTATTATCACATATTTATATGTGCATATAATTTTTTAATAATTATATAAATAATAAATTAATATATAAATATTTCAAATATGTTTAGGAAATTTATATTAAAAATAATTTTTACAAATCTAATTAATATTTATTAGATACAAAATATTCATAACTGATAAATTATTCAAACAAGTATTGAATATAATCATGTCCTTATATGTCATTTTGCTTGTTTAAATAATCAAACAGCTATCAGCTATCAGTTAATTTTACCAAACACTTTTATACAATCAGCTAATACAATCCGCTAGTCAAATCAGCTAATGCAATCAGCTATCAGCTATCAGCTAATGTAATCCGCTATCAGCTATCAGCTATCCGCTAATTGCCAAACAGGGCCTACATCTTTTGACTGGACGATCCTTTATTTTATGCGGTCAAAACGAGTGTCATTTTAAAAATTAATCTAATGAGTTAACTTTGGTAAATAATTTTTAATTTTATTATTTTTGAGTAAAAAGCCCAATAGAGAGATTCCTACCAAAACAAAATATTTATCCATAGCAATGGAATAGCATTGAGGCATTGGGCTTCGTTAACTTTCTTTGTAAATTTTTTGCAGTTAGATCATTTCTGGCTTTGTTTTGGAATTTTGTTTTTACGAATCAACAATTTTAAAAAAATGATAAATTTTGCAATTTTTAGTTACTTTTTATATAGAAATATCAATTGGGTTTTGGGTTAAACAAGTGATTAGGGGTGGACAAAACTCGACTTGATTCGAAAAAATTGAATTATTCGACTCGAGGTAAAAAACCGACTCATTTTGACTCGACTCGTAATTTTATAAACTCGACTCGAAATTTTTTTAAATAAATTTTGAGTTCTGAAATGAAAATTCGAATAACTCAAAATATTTAGTAATTAGTTGATGCTTTTATATTCGAGTCGAGTATGTCAATTCTGCATGATATATTATGTATATCACATGTGAAAATATGAAGAAATATATATGCATATCGTATATGCATATATAAAGCCCTTGAAATTAGAATCAATATGTATTATAATATAATAAATAATTACAATTAAATTTGTACAGAAACTAGAAAACTCAACTTCACTCGAATTTCATAAACTCGACTCGATTCGAAAAAATTTCAAATAAAGTTTGTATTGTAAAATATGGCTTACAATCTCGAATAACTCAAAAAAATTTACTCGACTCGATCGAACGCCCAGCCCTACAAGTGATATTCAAATGAGAAATTTTTTTATATATAGGTTTGTCAAGTTTAGGATTTAAAGTCTAAGATTAACGATTTATAACTTATAGTTTAAATAAAAGTTGTATAAATTTTTTACACTCTTATATATCAAAATATAATTATATTTAATATTTTTAATTAAATAAAATATGCTTTAAATAAAAAATCAAAAAATAATAATGAAACGTTCTGCCCCAAATTCTAAAAAATTAGGCGAAGTGTTTGTTCCTGAACGGCGGAAGTGGAAAGACACTAAGGGGGAGGGATATACTCATTTTTTATAATCGCCGAAATTGTACGACGAATCTTTTTGTTTCAGGCAGTAAGAGAAATCACAATATGTCAATGACATAAAGTTAAAAATAACCCCTTAACATTTGATCTTTTGGTCAATTCAGTACATATTCTTTCTTTGGTACAAACAAGCACTTAACGTTTGATTTTCATTCAACTTTCACCTCGTTGGATAGAAACCGTAGGTCAACAGACATTGACCGTTTAAGAATAACGTGGCACTCTAGCGTGGCATATGAAGATGACATGGCAGTGCCATGTGTTAAGTAACGTGGCAAAGATAAAATATAAAAAAATATTTTTAAATATTTTTAATTAAATTAAATTAAAAAAATTGAAATATAAAAAATATTTTTAAATTAAAAAATTTTAAAAAAATTAATTTAAAAAATATTTTTTGTTACATTTTATCTTTGCCATGTAACTTGACACGTGGCACTGCCACATTATCTCCTTATGCCACGCTAGAGTGCCACGTCAACCCCAAACGATTATTGTCTGTTGACTAACGGTTTTCATCCAACGGGGATGAGTTGAATGAAAATTAAACGCTAAGTATTTATTTGCACAAAAAAAATAGGAGCTAAATTGACTAAAAAATCAAACGTTGGAGAGCTATTTTAACTTTATGCCTAAATCAATAACTAACGGTAACCTTTTAACCCACAATCTAATTCCAGCCGTTGACCCATCTTATAAGTCAAATGATCAAACCTGATTAGGGGTGTTTATCGAGCTAGTTAATTGCGAGTTGAATAGTGTTTGGCTTAACTGAAAAATTGTTTGACTTGTGCTCTACTCAATTTGATATTCTATATGCGCGATAAGATTTTGTTCGATTCGTGCTCGTTAAAAAAATTGTTGTTCAACTCGACTTGTTGCTTGTTAAGCTCGATAAATACTGAAAGTTTTAGAAATTTGAACCCTATGATTTTATGTGTAAATTACTTAGTAAACTCCTAAACTTTTTTAGAACTTTTAACTAGCATTCAAACTTCTCAGAACATAATTTTTTAAGGTAGCCACCAAAAAATTATAAAAAGATCTATATAATAAATTAACGAGCTGATCACGAACTTATCCAGTCGAGTTAGACCTCACTCAAATCAAATCATTAATATCTTAAGTCGAGTGTTGACTGAATCGAACTCAAATTATTTTGTGAGCTGCTCAACTCAGTTGAGCACAACTACACCTGATCAACTACAATAATGCCCCCTCCATCTTTGTTTCTCTAGCCAATACGTTGAACAACAAAACATGAGGTTATACTATATTAAACTCTTATTCAAGACTATCAAGATTAGTGGTTAAAGTTGCGGTTTTGGTTGAGTTTAATAATTTAAACATGCGTTTGCCTATTTTTTTGGGCCAAATAGCCAACAGTTGGGCACTAAACAGGTATTTACTCATCATTTTAACGCCAAAACAAACGTTTGTTGGTAATTGAAATTTTCATCTTCTGAAAAACGACCGTTGTAATCTAAACGGAGGTTTAAGCGGAACAATAAAAAACGAGACCTAAGCCATAAATTCAGAAAAATAATTTTCATAAAAAAGTTCTATTTGATATATACACATCAACATTGAACCGCTAAAAACATTTAAAATAAATACAATCAATTATCATAAAATATCACATAATTCACTTTAAATATAAAAGATTTAAAAGTATATACTCAGAACATTAAATATGAGTGCTTTTGTCCCTAAAGCGCATAAAAGCCATTATTTTCTCAAAGCAGATTGGTTTAGGTGCGCCAAATTTTGGTGATTTCTTAATGACTTTTTAGCTTTTGCTTCTTTTTAGTAATCACACATTGATGGGTAATTATTAATTTTCATATATATCTAATCTTCTTATAAAGTTCTATCTAATTCTAATCTAAACCACGTGATCATAATGATTGACATTCTTTGATCCGACGGTCTATATCAACTTTAGCCCCCACAAATGACACCGAACAAAAGGTGGGAGGACCTTACCGTAAACAACAACGTTGAAGTTCCAACCTTTACATTTTACAGACGTCGCTTTAACATTTCCCAACTTATGCAGTAAAATCTTTGAAGCCAAGTTTTTTTTTTCTCAAAGAATTTATTTAGTTTCTAGCTGTTGCCAAATTGGCAAAGTTCCAAACTTTATTGGGTTCTTTTTAATTTTTACAAAGAACCCATTAATCCTAAAATGGTTGGGGAGTCATTTTCGTGTTGGCAAATGGGTAGCTTTCAGAGAGGTGGTTGATGGGTTTGTTTTTCTGTATGTATTCTATTTTATGAATGTTTATATACATATATATATTCAAAACATCTCGAGTCTTTGTCCCTTTTTCTTAATTGTGCTGTTATGTCTCTTCTCATTGAAAATTTGCCACCTTTCTTTTTCCCCTCTGTTTGTTTGTTTCCAATTTAATTACCATTATCTCTGATTGGTATATGATTGCATTTAAGAATATAATGAATTATCCATTCTTCTTATAGAAAGCTTCTCTCTGGAGTTTATGCTTGTGCTGGCTTCTCTTGCTCTCTAGTTGATTATTACCCAGGTTTGAACTTAAAAATCCCATCATTTATTCTAGCCTTTTTTTTTGCTACTTTCTCTTTAGTTTGGGTGATGTTTTGGTCTAAAAGAAGCTTAATTTCAACTTCTTCTGTGGTTTAAAAACTGTGTGGAGTGTTGAATTCTGGCTAGTTAGATGTCCCTTCTACCCAATTAATGCAGTTGTTTCTGGAGTGGAGAGAATTAAAGTCTTTGATGCCATTATTTTGAAAAATCAATCAGTGTCATGTAGACCATGTGTATTTAATTTTTGAAATAACTAGACTTTAATAACAGCTGCTAATTTGGTAAGCCTTAATGTGTTTTGCCTTTTGGGACACTTATATGCATTGCATTGGAGGCCTTTTCATTACTTTTCTTCAGTTTTGCTGTCTCTAGGACTGTAGATAGATACTAATCAACATTTTGAAGTTTGTTATATGATTTAGGTGGAACAATACTGGAACAGTGGTGGTACTGACTGTATTTGAACATGGTATTACTTGTTCCTTGCTAGCTTGCTTGCTTTACTTGGCTGCCTTGGGGGAGGGTCAAAGAATTAGAATTAGCAGCCTTTGATTTGTTGGCCAACCATGAATTTTACAGTAGCCATCATCATATGTTTATTTGCTTTCTGATATTCTTTCCATCATATCTAGATTTTGGGTATGAATAATGTAAGGGCATTGTGTTTACTTAGTTTGTGATTCTAGTGCTATATCGTACGCGTTTGATTCAATTCAATTATCACCCCCTTCTCTGTTGCATGAATTTTCCATCTTTTGGTTCTCATTTCCCCCAATTTTTTTTGGCAGATTAGAGGCATTTAAGATCAGGGAAGTTTGCACGAACAGTACCCCTTGGGCTCCTAATGAAGGTTTTATATATCTACTGTGTTGTGGATATGATTTTGGAGTTTCTTTCTTTTCATTGTTCTATCTGGTTGTGGAATTCATTACTTCATGTTAGTTATGTTTCTAAGATACATCTGGCGAATCTAATTTGATACTTAGATTATATTTTCCAGCAAAAACTGAGGTTTTTCATCAAACTGAACAAAGCTGGAGTTTACCATTTTGTTCGCACAGACTAGAATAACTCGAGCATCTTGCATATTAAAGGGAGTCCGCTCTGTCATTTTAACAAAGCAATTCTTCTGGTTTTAGCTTTTTGGCTAAGAATTAAAATCCGGATATACCGATCTAGTCATCTCATTGTTTTCAGTTGCATTGCTTTGACTTGCACGGTCAATATCTACTTTGTTGAAGCAGTGCATGTTCTGGAAATGTACTGATAACTAGATATTATTTCAACAGCTTAGTGTTCAGATTGGAATAAATGAAGCTTGAAGTGGAAGTTGTACTCGCTTGTCTCGTTACCTTGATTTGGATTCAGCAAGGTATTTGCGGTGAGTCTTCTCTCTTCGAATCTCCCTCTCTCTCTGTTTTCTAAAATTAAATTTTGGTTACATACCATGTAACTGAGTTGCTTTTGCTTGGAGATTTCTTCAAAATAAAGTTTACCTTAGCATGCCCAAGTTTTTGTTCGCTATTTGCACAATCGCTGCATAGCTGAACATCCGTGTGATCATTTAATGACAGACGAGTTTTCCAATACATCTGGCATAAGCAACTGGACGTGCACATGCTCTTCCTTGTATCCTGGAAAACAAAGTGATGATCTTAAATCCAACTGTTCTAGATCCTGTGATTGCAGTCCAGGTATGCCATATTATTTTGGTAGAATATTTCTGAATCTTTAAACTACTTTCGTGTAACTTTGCTGTATTTTTATTCTATTTAACTACTATGAATTCTCAAACGTAGACTAAGTTGCAGAACATTATGGAACCATTTCCCCCAGTTATTGCGTAACTTTTGAGTATTATCGTGTCGACGATGCTTCATGCTTACGTAATGTACAGCATTTTGTGGACTTATTGCTATCTTTTTGTATCTAAAACATCAAATTGCGTGGCATCCTACTTCGCAGTTGAACCAAATGGAGATAGGTGGAAATGTATGTGTGCTACTGATGGATTCCCCAAAGTAGCCGTCAACAATCATGATACTACCTGTTTTACTGCCTGCAATTGCACTGCTGGTATTTTCTCCCAACTCCAACTATATATGTTATTTTTTGAAGAATTCGGTAGTTCAACTGCTTTATGTATCATGAACTAACAGATTTATCTAGAACTTTTTTTCATATTTGAATACTCTCAACCATTAGGAGCTTATACAGTGGCACATATTTATACATTTTGACAGGATCTCTTCCTGAGGCGCCAGCGAGAAAGAACTATGCTAACAGAGTTGTTGTGATTGTTCTTTTACTCTGCGTGATTCTCACAACGTTGGCGTTTCTTGCTTCGTTAACATGCTATTTCTACCGAAAGGACAAATGCCCAAAGTGCCCCATCCAACCAGCAGTATTCTCGTCGGATAAAGAAACTAGTTGCAACAGTGCTACCAACTTAATAAGTCACAAGACTTGGTCGGCGTCAGAAACTAAGGGTAACATCAGCTTCGCTACTAAACCTATTGCAGGTATATAAGCTTTAACATGTTATAACTTTCCTTTCTTTGATAAACTTCATTTGCTGTCAATTGTGATTCAATTACAAACTCTCGACCATTTTGATTTATTTTGTTTTTGAACCTTGCATACGGAGTTCTTCGTTCTGAACTTGGTATGGACATGTAATGCATGATGTCATATACTTTCAGGATGTTTTCAACGCCCTTCATTCCTTTGTTGGAACAAAACGGGGACTGTGCTTGGAACAATTTGCCAGTTTGCCTACTCTGAACTGGAAAATGCAACCAATAAGTTCTCCGATTCCAATCTAATAGGGCTCGGAGGAAGTAGCTATGTGTACCGGGGCCAGCTCAAGGATGGAAGAATTGTTGCAGTCAAGCGACTTAAAATTCAAGGAGGCAGCCCTGATGCAGATTCCATCTTCTCAACAGAGGTACAATCTCAAATGAAAACTCCCGTTGTTGTCCATCTTTTTAACAGATGTTCTCAAAACGCAATGAGGTATTTTACAGTGTTGTTCTGCATAGGTCGAGTTGTTGTCGAGGCTACATCACTGTCATGTGGTGCCCTTACTTGGTTACTGTTCAGAATTCAGTGGGAAACATGCTGAGAGACTGCTGATATTTGAATATATGCCTAATGGTAATTTGAGGGATTGTTTGGATGGAATTCTGGGGGAGACCATGTCCTGGGAAACTCGTGTCACGATTGCTATTGGTGCTGCAAGGGGCTTGGAATATCTCCACGAAGCAGCCGCTCCTAGAATTTTGCATAGAGATGTAAAATCTACAAATATTCTTCTGGACAAGAACTGGAGAGCAAAAGTAAGGATGGTTTACTTTTAGACATCTAAAACACGTTAATTTCTCACCCGTAGGTGTACATATTGATTCTAGCATACATATCGAAAATGTTCAGATAACTGATCTCGGTATGGCCAAACGCTTAAGAGCTGATGGACTTCCCAGCTGTTCGAGTTCTCCAGCAAGAATGCAGGGAACCTTTGGCTATTTTGCCCCAGAATATGCAATTGTTGGAAAGGCCTCGCCTATGTCGGATGTTTTTAGTTTTGGTGTAGTTCTTCTGGAACTGATCACTGGTCGGCAACCCATCCAAAAATCGAACAATAGAGAAGAAAGTCTTGTAATCTGGGTATAGTAGCCATTTCATGTTACTATTTCTCTTCTTTTTAATGCAACTAAAGCATCTCGATGTTGGTTGATGTGATTCTTAGAAAAATTGTCTAATATGTTGGTCCATTCAGGCTACCCCTCGTTTACAGGATAGTAAGCAAGTGATCTCGGAGCTACCAGACTGGCGTTTAAAAGGGAAATTTCCAGAAGAAGAGATGCATGTAATGGCTTACCTAGCAAAGGAGTGCCTGCTGTTGGACCCTGATACACGGCCAACAATGAGCGAGGTTGTGCAAATTCTATCGACTATTGCTCCAGATAAATCGAAAAGAAGAAATATTCCCGTAAACTTTTACCAGGTAACGTTCTCAACTCCATTTAGAAGTTGATTATCACATAACAATGGTATGTACTATGTAGTACATGCAATGAAGCTGCTAGTTTCAGTCATTGATATAAAAGCAATACACCTCATACTCTGAGGGACGCCACCAGTTGCCGATAATGTTGCATGGTTCGCTACCTGCGCAGATGTCATCCACCCATAACATGAAGAATGAAGCTCTTCTCGAACGGCAACAAACCATAATCGAGGATCTATACGACACAGAGGACAACATGCAAACTACATCAAAGTCAACAGAGAGCTCAGTGCCATCAAGCAGGAATGATACTGGTACACTTCCTGCAGAGTACTGTATGGAGAGGCCGATTCTCTTGAATTCCAATGCTAGGTGTTTGCGTGTTCTTGATGACGAAACAGTAGACTTAATAGAGCCTCGGTTCGAATCGTTCCACATGCATGAGACGAACAATTCAAGCTGAGTTGGTTAACACATTTTGCACCCAAGTTTGCTTTTTCGTGTATTTCCAGTGTGTAGTGCTATTTGTTGGTGGATTGAGGGTTGGTTTGAAGAATAGGCAAAAGCAAAGCTGGTGTTAGAAGTAGTTTTTCATTTCATGCCTTTTGTACAGAAAACTATACAAAACTAAAAATTCAGAAAGTGAGGTTAAAGAAAGTTTAATGTTTCCAACCGGATTGGATAAGGTAGTAAATAACTTGATATCGTTTATACAGGTCTTGAGTTCGAGGTAAGAGAATTTCGCTAAAAAATTTATTAACCAATATTAAATGTGTGACGCAGATCGATTAGGATTAGTTAGATTAGTTGGGACAAATCATCCCCGGGAATCGGGAGGACAAACCAAAAAAAAAGTTTGATGTTGGGGATTCGGACGCAGCAGGTTGGGGGCTTGGGGCAGGGGACGAGAGATCTGGCTGGCTGTGTCGGATTTGGTGCAATAATTAATTAAATTAGCCATAACTATGGTATTACTATTACAGTTACATGTTAGTTATATATATATATATATATATAGTCGGTGTCTGCTGAGCATAAGCTGGCAATGTGAAACCTTTGAAATTTTGTAAGATTTGACACGAAGCAGCAGCTGAAGAAAACAGCTGTCGCAATACATACATATATGGGTTGACAATTACAGATATGAATTCCGATATTCTAATCATCGTGAATCTACCACGTGCGTCGAATACTGCTAAACACTACTAATGCTGAACATTTTTAAATATTATTAAAATAATTAATAAAGATTAAAAATTTTAAGTACTCAACATATAATTAATAATTATTTAAAAACTTTAATTAAATTATTTTTCGTATATATTAAATTTTTGATTTTTTTAATAAGGGTAAACTATATATTTAGTACCTCACCTATTTTCGTATTTCTATTTTGGTACTCAAATTAATTTTTTAGAAAAATGGTATATGATGTTACACATTGTTTCTATTTTGGTACTCTAACTGTTAAAAATAAACGAAAACAATAACGTTGCTTGGTCAAATAATAATTTTAGTCCTTAAAACTTATACAATCTATCAATTTAGTCTAAAATATTAATTTAAACATCATTTTTAATTTTTCATCTATAAAATTGTAAAAAACTAGATATCGAACATCTTCTTCATTACAAATAAACTACGCAGCTTCTTAGTAAATTACATTGCCCACAAGTCAATTTAAAATATATGTGGTAAATTACAATAAGTGTTAATTTAGATTCGAATATTATAGATGATATTATCGAATATAATTATATATGGTAATTTTTCTGTTTATATTTTGGTTTTGGTAATTTTTTTAGCCCTGTCAGATTTCAGTCAACGAAACTACCCAGTTTCTTGGCCAAGTGAAGAACTGTGTAGAGTTTTAAGTTTCTTGATTTCAGATTCAAAAATTAGAATCGATTCTTGGAAGGAAAGAACCAAAAAGTTTTCATTAAAGGAACAAAACAACATAGTAAAATATCATTCTACAAAAAATTACTTATAAACTAATACAAACTACTAATATATACTAATCAAGATAATTAGTCAAGATTCCTAACTAACTAACAGCTATACAAGAAAGAGAAAATAAAAAATTTTGTTAGCCCCCTCAATTTTGAGCATAAATGTCATGTATGCCCAACTTGGAGACTAAAGAACTAAAAGAAAATTTTGGTAGAACCTTGGTCAAGCAATCTGCAATATGATTGCGTGTTGATACTGGCAACAACTTGATGAATTCATGCGGGACTTTCTCCCTTACAAGATGACAATCTATCTCAATATGCTTTGTCCTTTCATGATGGACTGGATTCTCTGCAATTTGTATAGCAGAAAGGTTTTCAGAATAAAGATTTGCAGGTTAAAAAGGAAGATAAAAATCTTTTAATAAATTAAAAATCCACCGTAATTCACAAGTTACTGATGTTAAAGCACGATATTCAGCCTCACTGGATGAGCGAGAAACAATAGTTTGTTTCTTGAACTTTCAGGAGATTAAAGAGGATCTTAAAGAGACACAATACCTAGTGATGAATATTCTAGAATCTGAGCATGAAGCCCAGTCAATCAGAGAAGGCATTTAAATGAAGGTCATTGTTGGCTGCAAAAAAAACCCTTGACTAGGTGTACCTTTTAAATATCTTAAAATTTTTATGGGCAGCAGCCAAATGTAGTAGTAAGACAAGACAAAAAACTGAGATAATTGTTGTACAGAGAAAGCAATGTCAGGTCGAGTATTTGTCAGGTACAATAATTTGTCAATTAATCTTCTATAATCAGTAACATCTTCTAAAAGAGTATCATTAGTTTTTGAAATACGTTTAACACCTCTAGCAACAATTATAGGTGTTGAGAAAGGTTTAAAGTCCAAAAAGCCAGTATCACTAAGTAATTCTAGTGTATACTTTCTTTGACAAACATTGCTACCAGAGGCTGACCTAGCAATTTCAAGACTTAAGAAGTATTTTAGGTCTCCCAAGTCTTTGATCTTGAATTTATTATATAAAAAATCTTTAATACTGTTTATTTGTTCTGTACTAGGGCTAGTGAGAACTATGTCATTCACATAAATAGCTAAAGTTATAAAGTCATCTCTTATTCCCTTAGTGAACAAATTGTTATCGGTAGAGGACTGTTTAACCCCTTTTTCAATTAAGGTCAAAGTTAATTTCTCATTTCATTGTCTGTTGGCATGCTTTAAACCATAGAGACTTTTTTTTAATTTACAAACAAGACCGATTTTATCATCACTACTAAAATCAGGAGACAAGTCCATGTACACTTCTTCATGTAAAGAGTCATGAAGAAATGTATTATTAACATCTAACTGTTGAAATTTTCAATTCTTAGAGGCAGCAATAGCAATTAAGGTCCTAATAGTTGCCATTTTAGCAACAGGGCTAAAAGTACTTAAAAAATCAATTCATAATTGTTGAGTATAGCCTTTTGCCACTAATTTGACTTTATACCTATCCAAAGTTCCATCATATTTTAATTTTGTCCTAAAGACCCACTTATAACCAATAGTTTTCTTGTTTGGAGATAAAAGCACTAAGTCCCAAGTATTATTTGACTCTAAGGCAGTTATTTTTTTCTTTATGACATTCCTCCAACACTCATGTTTGATAGCTTGTTTGTAAGTTTTAGGTTCAGTCAAGACATCAATGTTGCCAATAAAAGAAATATGCCTATCAGAAATATTCTCATAAGACAAGACATTAGCAACAGAATGTTTTGTAGTCCGAGATTTAGGCAAGTTTACCTGAAAGTCTTAAAATTTCTGAAGAAGTTTTACTGACCTGAAAGGTCTAAGAACATAAGGAATAGTGGAACAATTAGAACAGTAGAATTGATAGAATCAGTAGGAATAATATGATTTGGATTAGAAGAAATAGATGAAATATGAAGATCAGTAACAGAAATGCTTGTATCTTGTGAAGGTGTATCTTTAACATTATTTGGCAAAAGAAAATCATCTGATAAAGCTAAACCATCACAATTAGGTAAAACCAAATCATTAGAATGAGAATTATGGAAGGAAAAACAGTTTCATTAAAAACTACATCCCTTGAAACAAAAACAGATTTGGTTTCTAGATTATACAACCTATAACCTTTGACTTTCTTAGGAAAGCCAAGAATATACACCTAACAACTCTAGCATGCATTTTTGTGACAGATTTAGGTAATTTAGAAGCATATGCCAGACAACAAAAAATTTTAAGATTATTAAGCTAAGTAATTTTGGCATAAAAAACTTCATAGGGGTTTATTGTATAAAATGAGTGTAGGAGTCATATTTATTAAAAACAAGAGTGCAGGACACAATCTATCTAACAATGCAAAGGTAAATTAGCATGTATCCTAAGAGCTCTAGCAACAGCAAGTAAGTGCTGGTGCTTTCTTTCCACTATATTGTTCTGTTGTGGAGTATATACACAAGAAGTTTGATGAATTATCCCTTTTCTTTAAAAAAGACATTTATCTGAAATTCTTGTGCATTGTCAGATCTTATACACTTAATTTTAATTGAAAATTGAGTACTGACAAAAGTATAGAAATCAACTAACAAGTTTCTAACTTCAGATTTAACAGAAAAGAGAAATATCCAAACAAATCTACTTTTGTCATCAACTATAATTAAAAAATAACTATGACCATAGATGCTTTTTATAGGAAAGGGACCCCACACATCAACATGAATAATATCAGAGATAGAATCAGAAATAGACATGTTTGTAGGAAAATGCAATCTTCTATGTTTAGCTAGATGACATATATCACATTGAGAAATATGATCAGAAGGAATTTCATTGCATAGTTTAGAAAAATGAATCATCCTAGGACTAGAAGGATGTCCTAATCTAGCATGCCAAGTATGCAAAACAGTAGAATCAAAAGATAAAACGAAACTATTATTAAAAATATTAGAAATAGAAGTAAAAGCAGAAGAACTGGACAGAAGTTGAGAAATGATATAATCTTTTTATGGCTTTAGCTATATCAATCATCTTCAAGGATTGGACATCCTGTAAAAAAATACCCTTTGTTAGTGAAAGAAACATAAATATTAAGATTTAACATCAGCTGACTAATAGAGATAAGATTAAAACCAAAATGAGGAATATGAAGAACATTTCTTAAAACTAAATCTGTAGTGAGTTGAACACTACCTATATGCAATACTTTTACTAAGTTTTCATTTGGTAATTTAACATATTTATCATTGATAACAGAATAAGAAAGAAACATGGATATGTCATTAGCTATATGATCAATTGCTCCTGAACCAATGATCTAGGAAGAACTATTATGCAAAACATTATTATGTAAAACACCAAAATTAGAACAAGTTAGAATCATACCTGACTCTTCATTAGGAACATAAAAAAAATCAGATGTCAAGACATTGATATTGGACTGAGAGATGGGATCTTGGACAGAAATATCTTTTTGTTGAAGCAATGAAAGAAGACCTTCATATTGTTCTTTAGTAAAAAAACAGCTTCTCATAGACTTGACAAGACTAGACTGACTATCAAGATTTTTAGAACCCAAATTTCCCACAAGATTAACTTTGCTGGTGTTAGCAGGAGGCTTATACTTGTATCCAGGAGGATACCCATGTTTTTATAACACTTTTCATTCAAATGTCCATACAAACCACATA
This sequence comes from Hibiscus tridactylites, assembly GCA_958450335.1. Taxonomy (NCBI): domain Eukaryota; kingdom Viridiplantae; phylum Streptophyta; class Magnoliopsida; order Malvales; family Malvaceae; genus Hibiscus; species Hibiscus tridactylites. The sequence goes on from OY288292.1 coordinate 41,790,328, forward strand.
AAGTACACAAGGGCCTACGATTGTTCATGCTAGACACATTTGATTTTCTTTGAAATTTTTCAGGAGCATTTCGATCAACAAGCAATATACTACTATCACAGAAATTAGTAGAAACAGATCTTTCATGCTGAACAAGAATCGAAAAGACCTTATGAATCTCAGGGAAGGGTTTGACCATAAAAATTTAGGATTTAAGGATTGCAAAACTGTCATTAAGACCACGAAGAAAACGAAGGGCAAAATTTTGATTCCTAAACTTAATAGCAGAACACGAACACGATGAAAGATGACGCAATACTGACAATTCATCCTAAAGAATTTTTAACTGAGTGTAAAAAGTAGTGACAGAATTTATACCTTGACTAAGAGAATAAAACTCTTGTTGAAGGTCAGAAACCCTAATTAAATCACCTTAACTAAATCGATTTCGGAGATTCGTCCATAGCTCGTGAGCCGTGTCGAACCACAAGACACTCTGAGCAATCTCGGGACTGATTGCACGTTGAAGTCAGGACAGAACCAAGTTGTTGCATTTGACCCAGGCAAAGTAGCTAGCATCGCTTTCATCAGGTTCCTTCAACGATCCATTGACAAACTGAAATTTATTCTTGGAGATTAGGGTCATTCGCATCGACCGTGCCCAAGAATGATAATTGGAACCCGAGAGCAAGACGGAGGTGAGGACGAGGGAAGGATTTTCATTAGGGTGGATGAAAAACTCATCGAAAGGATCAAGATTGCGAAATCAAGATGAATCGGAGGGAAGAGAAGAGCGCGAGTCGGAAGACCCAACTGATACCATGTTGAGTTTTAGGTTTCTAGGGTTTCTTGATTTCAGATTTGAAAATTAGAATCGATTCTTGAAAGAAAAAAACCAAAACGCCGAGTTTTCATTAAAGGAACAAAACGACATATAGTAAACTATCGTTTTACAAAACATTACTTACAAACTACTAATATATACTAATCAAGATGATTAGTCAAGATTTCTAACTAACTAACAGCTATACAAGAAAGAGAAAATAAGAAATTCTGTTACATTGCCACTACCCTTATGTAATAGCCAGAACCTAACTCTCCAAACATACTCAGCCGCCCCTCTTCTCTACTCTTTCGAAGGTCGTATTTTTTTATTTGTTATATTTGAATCGTCGAGAATGGCAGATACAAGGTCGTTTTTTCTAGTCTCTAGCTCCGATAGCTCCATTCCATCGGAGCCTCTCGCAAATCACCGCAAATCGATAAAAGTGCAACTCTCAATCTTTTTTCGGTTGTTAACGATTGGATTGTTGGCGGCTTTGTTGACAAGTAACAACGGATCAGGTTTCCCAACAGAAAATGAACATGGTCCATTGACTTTGTCGACCACCACAAAACTAGAAACTTTACAACAGGTGTTACACTCGTCGACCACTAGAGTATTAGAAAAATCGAACTGGCATTTTGCCAATGGGAACATGGTGGCGTTTCTATGGAATAATACCTAGTTTTTCTTCAACTGGGAGAATTTTTTTTTCTTTTTCATTGTAAATTTATTGAAAGGTTGTATAACTTTTAGGGACTAAAACTATTATTTGGCCATGCAACATCATTGTTTTCGTTTATTTTTAACAGTCAGGGTACTAAAATAGAAACAATACGCAACGTTAGATACCATTTTCCTAAAAATTAGTTTGGGTACCAAAATAGAAATACAGAAATAAGTGAGGTACTAAATATGTAATTTACCCTTATTTAAGAAAAATTAAAATAAAGAAAAAATAATTTAATTGAATTTTTAAATAATTATTAATTGTATGTTGAGTCCTTCATATTTTTAATCTTTATTAATTAATTTGATAGTGTTCATCGATGTTTAGTATTAGTGGTGTTCAACACTGTTCGTGGCATGTTGTAGAATTTTCTTAAATTTAGATATTAAATATTTAAATCATTTTTACTTTAAAAAGAAATATATAGATTCAGAGATACTCTATTTAGTCGAGTGGCTAAAAATATTTATGTTGTCTCGTCTTATATGGTTCGAATCTCAAAATTTATTTTGAAAATATAAATATTTTTCTACTTAAGGTATTCGGTATTCAAGTATGTTTTACTTTTGTGATAATAAATTTATATTCAAGGGTAGGATTCAAATAATGATATGCTTATAGCGGTCGCGACACCGTCTGAAATTACTATTGCGAAAAATAGTGGTCTAAAATAAGTGCAATAGCATATATTCACAACTATGATAAAACACGGTGACCGAAAACATTGCCACAACTGTAATTTAAATCTATGATTCGGGATAATTCATTATGCTTTTACTTTTAAAAAACATTTAAACTATCGATTGAGTATAAATTGATTAGTATTGCCGTTGGTACATTACATAGGAGGACGTGAGACCACACATGTTAAAGCGCTTATTATCCTTTTATCTATTGGTGAAGAAAGATTTAGATAATATCAACATCGATAAAAAAACATTTAAATTAAACTCAATTATTTAACAAATTTAGATTCTAGTGAATAATCTAAAAATATTTTTATAAATTTAGATCCAAGTTTTTTTTATATATAAAAATTACATATATTGAATCAACGGCTAAAGACATGGTCAAGACTTTCACCGGAACTATTCAACCTGTGACTTGGATGCTGACTTGCTGTTTCTTCACACTCGTTCAACTTTCTCAATAGGACTGTAATGAAAAAAATCACAATTAATTCAGCTTATATTAATTAATGTTTCCACCCTAAACTCAACTCAAATTATTATTTTTTAATTTAAAATAAAATAATATTTTAGTAATTATATATTAGTTTGATTAACATCATTGTTACTGTAACATACAAGAAAATGTGTTTAAACATAATTTTAAATGCATATTTATTTTTCAATTTATAAGTGAAGATGAATAACGATGTTACTAATTAAAATTGAATTTTTAAATTCAAAAAAATAGATAAATTAAGTTCTTGAAAATATTATAAAGGGTAGAAACTAAATTTTGTTAGAGAAAGAGATTGGCCATTATAGAATTTGGAAACTTTATAGAATTTGGAAACATTATGGTAAGAGGTAACAAAAGATGTTTTGGTTTGAAGCAAAAAGAAGGCCATGCCTGAAAGTAGGCAAAAGTCAATTCATTTCTTTTTCTTTACTCCTAAGATTTATTCCTTTGAATTTTTTGTCATTATCATCTTAAAATCCTTCATAAAATTTTTGTTCTTAAACTTCACCTAAAACCTCTCCCTTCTCTCTGATGATTTCGAGATCTTTAATGTGATAATTATTCATATTAGCAAAATACATATTAGCAATATTTAAAAGAAGAAAAAAAAGGAAAAAAAGGAAAAGAAGGTTCTATAATTATTACCATCATCTTGCAGCTGTAAACTGATAGTATACTACATTACATCTGTTGGACAAAATGTCAATATTCCATCAAACACGTCCATCTTATCTAACATAGTTTACTCCTCGGATCTTACAAAAAAACAGATACGTATGTTGCAATTATCATTTAAAGATTTTTAATGAAAAAAAAAATCATAAATAAATGACAAATCATAGTGCATGAACACACCCCTCCTCACCTTTCTCGGTGGACATATTCATATGGCTCTGTCTCTCTGTATTTCTCCTCTCATCAATAATTTTATTATTAAATAAAAACTATATATATTTATATGTATATTTATTACAGAGAAGGATTTCTCTTCATTGCTGTATCTATGGAAACTGTTGTTTAAATTCTCCATTTCCAGATTCTTTGGTGGCAACCAGCAAATAACAACGCTATAATTCCCCTATATGTTGATGCATAGCTAATCAGTAATTACCCTTTTATTTGTTTAGAATCATATTCCTTTTAGGTTTCTTTTATTGACTTATTCCCCTCTCCAACTTGTTCAGAATCTTGTTGACTTTTAAGCCTCTTTTGGCTTCTAATGAAGGGGGTATCGAAAGTTTTATACTTTGGGTGTTTGCTTTTGACTCAATAAAAAAAATACAGACATCGGTTATGGTTCATCACTTGTTCGATATATTTCCTGTTTCAATATCAGGCAAGGCATCTTTTCTAATGTGATCTGAAAAGACTCCATTTAAGAAGACTTAAATTAGATAGATTGCTCACATGTTTTGACCAGCTTTTTTGGCCTAAAAAGAGGGGATGATCTTTAGAACTGCTTCATGTCAAGTGGAGTTTATCTTTTCATGTTATTGGTCACATGATTCCTGGTTCAATAAGCCATTGAAGCCCCTTTTTTTTCCAGCTCTTGAGACTTGCCCTGTCAATATCTGTTGATTTTTGACCTTGTATCTATAAACAGTTTGTTTTCTGGCCAACCCTTTGTAAATTTCTTTGCCTTTCTCTCTTTTCATTTCTTAGATCAAATCTGGTGGAAGCAAAGCCATGGGGTTCAGTAATTCAAGATCTGTAAGGTGTGTTCTTCTTATTATGTATATGTATATGCATACACAATCTCATTCATTACCAATGGAACAATCCTTGATTTTTGGATTCATATGTGTTTTCCCAGATTTCAAGATGATCTTGAATTACCAAAGCTCCCCACAATCAATGGAGATGGTATGATACAGCTGAAATACAACATTGACAGGACGAAAATATCGGAGTCTAGCACCAAGAGGGTTGAGAACAAGTTGCCTACTACTACTACTAGGACAGGGAAATTGTTGAAAGCTAAAGTTCTGTCCAGAGTCTTCTCCGAAGATTTCGAGAGGGTGAAGAAGAAGATTTTGGATCCTCGAGGACCGATTATTCAGAGATGGAACAAGATTTTCCTGGTGGCATGCTTGGTTTCTTTGTTTGTAGATCCTCTCTTCTTTTATTTGCCAGTAGTTAAGAAGGATGTCTGTATTGATATTGGAATACCCCTTGAAGTTTTCCTCACATTGGTTAGATCATTAGCTGATGCCTTCTACATAATTCAAATCTTCATTCGGTTTCGAACCGCTTATGTTGCACCGCCTTCTCGTGTATTTGGGAGAGGCGAGCTCGTTATAGATTCCGCGAAGATTGCTTCCAGGTACCTACGGAAGAGTTTCTGTATTGATTTGATTGCTGCCCTCCCCCTTCCTCAGGTAATTTCACATGATCAAACTGATGTAAACATTTGGTCTTTTCATAGTATGTTTCATTTTTTCATGTCTTTCTTTTTTCCAGGTTTTGATTTGGATCATCATTCCAAATCTCAACGGTTCAACAATGATGAACACCAAAAACATGCTCCGGTTCATAATAATTTTTCAGTACCTTCCAAGACTTTTTCTTATTTTTCCATTGTCATCACAAATTGTCAATGCCACTGGTGTTGTGACTGAAACAGCATGGGCTGGCGCTGCATATAACTTGATGCTCTACATTCTGGCAGGCCATGTAAGTCATTATGATACATACATACATGCACACATCCATATATACATACATGTATTGCCAAATTTGAGTGTGCTTGTTTCTTGAAAAGGTTTTAGGAGCCTGTTGGTACCTTCTTTCGGTTGAGCGGCAAGAAGCGTGCTGGAGGTCCGCCTGCGAGGTTGAGGAGCCGAATTGTCAGTACAAATATTTTGATTGCAATAGGGTTAAAGATCCTGGAAGGTTGACCTGGTTCAAGTCCAGCAATGTTACTAACTTATGCAGTCCAAGTTCCAGCTCCTATCCATTTGGTATCTATGGTGATGCATTGCTATTCGATGTTACAACCTCACCGTTCTTCAACAAGTACTTTTATTGCCTTTGGTGGGGTTTAAGGAACTTGAGGTACATTTTTGCTTTCATATTTGCATTTTTTATGCATATTCTGCAATCTCCAATACACCGTAAATTTCTGCAAATAAAACAGATAATTTGTTTATATAACAAAGGCAAAGACATATTGCTTAAATTCTAATAGTGTCTACTTTTCTCATGTGTAGTTCTTTGGGACAAAATCTTACCACAAGCACTTATGCTGGAGAAATTATTTTCGCCATCATTATTGCAACTCTTGGACTTGTTCTGTTTGCTCTGCTGATTGGGAATATGCAAGTAAGTTAAGACGCATTCCTTTTGCGACTCGGCTTCTTATTTCATCCGTAATACTGATATTGTTTTCTTCACTGGCAGACGTACCTTCAATCGACGACGGTTAGATTGGAGGAATGGAGAATCAAGAGAACCGATACGGAACAATGGATGCGTCATAGGCAACTTCCTCCCGAGTTAAGGCAATCTGTCAGTAAATATGATCAGTATAAGTGGCTAGCCACGAGGGGCGTCGAAGAGGAAGCTCTACTCAAAGGCCTTCCTCTGGATCTCCGACGAGACATCAAACGCCATCTTTGTCTCGACCTTGTTCGACGAGTAAGTCTTTGGAACCAACTTTTCAGATCACATTTAGACTACATTTACCAATGTTGTGCAATGTATCAACAGGTACCACTGTTTGATCAAATGGATGAAAAAATGCTGGATGCAATCTGTGAGAGGCTCAAACCTGCATTGTGCACCGAAGGCTAGGTCCTAGTCCGAGAAGGCGATCCGGTCAATGAGATGCTCTTCATAATACGAGGCCACCTAGACTCCTACACTACAAACGGTGGTCGAACTGGATTCTTCAACTCGTGCAAGATCGGCCCTGGAGACTTTTGCGGCGAGGAACTGTTGACATGGGCATTAGATCCTCGTCCTAGCGTCGTCCTTCCATCGTCGACTCGAACAGTCAAAGCAATATCCGAAGTTGAAGCCTTTGCTCTTCGAGCAGAAGATCTCAAATTTGTTGCAGCACAGTTTAGAAGACTCCATAGCAAGCAACTAAGACACAAGTTTCGATTCTACTCGCACCAATGGAGAGCCTGGGCAGCTTGTTTTGTCCAAGCAGCATGGCGTCGGTTCAAAAAACGAAAGGAAGCCGCTGAACTTAGACTAAAGGAGAACCTGATGGCTGCTGAACTTGAACCCGAACCCGAACCGATGGCACCTAGTTCAGGATTGGCTATGTATGCAGCCAAGTTAGCAGCGAGCACTAGGAGAGGTTTCAATATGCATCGTGAATCGGGTTCTGGGGTTGTTAGCCCCTTGCAGAAACCAGCTGAGCCAGATTTTTCGGTAGACGAGGAATGAAATCGAAAGGGTAGCAAATCAAGAAGTAGAGTGTAGGCATAAGGGATTTAATTACGGCTGCGGCTGTGTTTTCATTCACAGTGTTTTATCGCGAATGCGAACATAACGAATGTTATTACAGTTATTACGAACAGCTATTTACCATAATAGCAGATTCGGACGGTGCCGTAGTTCGAATCTCTAGTAGGCACAGTGAAGTACGGATGTACATTTGTTTATTTCTTGACTAGGCTGAAACCGAGAATGACCAACATTGAAATTATTTGTCTACATGTGTTACAAATTAGATATTGTATTTGTGTCCAGTGTTAGAACAAATCCCTCTTAAAGTCGTATTAAAGCTGAGAAAGTGGAGACGGGCAGGGAGAGCAAAAGTCGGTTATGATTTTGGTTCAGTCAGTTTTGTCGGTTGGATACTAAAATTTATAAGGGTAAATTACTTTGTTAGTCTCTTTTGTTTCTGACTGTTTGACTTTGGTCATCAAATTTGAAAAGTTATATTTTGATCACTTACATTATCGATATGTATTATTTTACTCACTAAGATATTAACTCTGTCAGTTTAATGATTAAAAAATTAATTTCAAATTTGACCCTTAAATTTTTATTAAAACTTTACTTTTTCACCCTCTTCCTCTCAAAAAATCATGTCTTGTTACAAGAAAAAAGTATTGTTCACATGCATACAAGTGTGTCTAAAAAATAGTATTATTTAAATATTGAACACTAAATAGTATCATAAACCTAATTTTGACAATTAACAAACCACAACCTATAAAATTCTAATATTCTTTATATAATTTAAATGATCATTTAAGATTTCAAAGGGTTTGATTAGTATGTCTACATACAAGTTATTCTAGGATCCCGTATCCGTACATATTTCCTTAAAAAGACTCTCTTTCAAAGGGCAATTTTAGGTGAATAATAAGTTTTTAATTATTATTTGGGATAATGGCTCCAAAAAAATATTTGGCAAAATGACCCCCAAACTTGCCAAGTCGGTAGACTTCGCGTTGTGTAGGATGCGAGGTCGAATATCGCGTTCTACACAACGCGATTTCAGTCAACCTCGCGTTGTTGTTTGTGTTAACGGTTTTACAGGACCTCGCGTTCTGCAGAACGCGAGGTCCACGAGAATTTGAAAAGGCGGCTGAATATATCGCACAAACCTCGCGTTCTGCAGGACGCGAGTTCTGTGCAATTTTGGGCTGAAAAACAAGGGAAAACAAGTGTGGGTAGGTCTGTTCGAGCCCAATTTTGGGCGTGTAAATCGTATATTTTTAGCGATCATCGAGTTTGGGGTCGTAGTACTGGAAATTGACTATCGTATGATACCAACATTGTTAATTTTCGTCCATTCTACAATAGTTTAAAATGGCTTCAAAAACCCTATGCTATCATGCCTTTTTTGAATGAAGTTGCATTTCAACTAATGTCGATTTTCGGTTTAGTAATCCCATTAAATTTATTAAAAACTGAAATTAAATAAACATTATAAAGTTTAATTATAATATGTAAACAAAATTATAATACGACATTATAAAAATCAATTGTATTTTACATAAATATTAAAAACATAAGTACAAAACAGTAAAAGAAAAGACTAAAAATGCCTATGTCCACCCGTTCCGCAGTCGGGTGGATGACGCTCACGATCCAGAGTGGTGGTCCCTGGTCCCCATCATCCTGACCATCGTGCGCGATATGCAAATATGTGCTGGGCCCAGGCGGGGAGTAAAACAAGCTATCGATCGGCGTATTCTCCACAATGGGAAACTCATACTGAGAGTGCAGCTGTGGATAATCGATAAGCTGAAGGTCAGTCGTGGGCGTATGAGGACGATAGGCATCAGAGTAGCCAAACTGGGGTGGAAGCATCGTCTGCTGGAAACTCGATGGACCGCTATAAGCATGAAATGGTGCGGCAGAAGATGATGCCCCTGCAGTGTCATATCGTGGTCTCGGACCGCGCTGCGTCGACTGCCTCTGGCTCTGGGTCGCTCGACGGGTGCCGCGTGGGTGGTTTTGGGGTTGCTGGGGAAGCCCTGCATCGCGCTCGGCCTGAGTAAGGATATGCGGCATCCCATTGTTCCTATACCACTGGTCATAATTGAAAGCGACCAAATTACCCCCTTCCATAATTTGTTGGAGAAACAGGGGGCGTTGGTCAAATCGGTTACCCCAAATCGCTATCCAGGCAGCGTGGTGCTCGGACCAGTCAACCTCCGTCTTCTCCTGGCGCGTAAGACTGTGGAAGCGGTCCATATTTTGCGGAGGGGCTGGAACATTTTGGATGTACCCGAACTGTGGGAGAACCCTATCCGTAGAATGCCACACACAAATTTCGTAGTTGAGCAGCGGCACGACGGAAATCTAGAGGTCTCGGTCTCGCAGAATATCTGGTGGAGTAATCTGCCGAATCTTCTCTGAATCGTAGGGCCTCCACACGAACTAAAAAGAATGAAAGCGTTTGTAATGGTTATATGAAATATTATTGGAAAAAAAGTATGAAAAAATTCAAATTAATCGTTGAATTACCTCGTGCTCCTTCAAGGCATCGAAAGCATGCATGTATGCTTTTTGGGAGTTCGGCAGGCCGGTGTGGGTCAGTGTGCTGGTCCACCTATAAATAATGAAAAACATCGTTAAATAAAATAATTTAAAAATAAAAAATATATAGTAGATTACGTAGTACCTCCGTAGAAGCAGAAATAACATAGCGGTGGGCTGTCTAAGCTATGGTCTCAAAGTAGGCATCCGAAACCAAACCCAAGCCTGTAGGAATAAACAACATCCTCTCATCGATGATCTGGAGGCGTCAACATTTCTACAGAGGTCTCTGATAAGAAACGCCAAGACAACTGATCCCCAAGATTTTCTTCCAGACTTATTTAAATCTGTAAGATGACGAAGCCACATCACGTGCACCTTTGTACGGGATTTGTCTGGCATTAATATCCCGCCAATAATGCGCAAGATGTGGGTTCGCGCACACCGCTGTGAAAATAAAGATTTAATAAAGACATCCTAATTAAAAAAATGTAAGTTCATCCTAAATTTAATAAAGGCATCCAAAGAAATTAGTAACTTAATCCTAATTTGCAAATAAATATTTGTAACTTCATCCTAAATATTTAATGTAAGCAACCTAAATATTTAATAAAGTCATCTTAAATATTTAATAAAAGTATCCTAATTTTCAAGTAATTATTGTAATTGCATCCTAAATTTATTAATAGGATCCTGAATATTTAATGAAGTCATCCTAAAAATTTCATAAAGCATCATAATGTTCAAATAAATATTTTTAATTTCATCATAAATCTAATAAAAGCATACTAAATATATAATAATGGCATCCTAATTTTTAAATAGAAAAAATACCTGAAGTGCAACTACATCCGCATTGGGGGGAAGGGGTTCCAAACTGGTCCTCCAAATATGATAGATCGATTTTCCCTCCGTCCCACACGTCCTCAGAGGGCATCACGCCCATTTCTTCAGCAAACAGAGTTGGCCAATGTGCCAACGCTACACCCGTAATTACGCTGCCGTTTATAGGCAACCCTAGAATGTAGGCAACATCCTCCAACGTGATTGTTGCCTCGCCAAATGGAAGATGAAACGTGTGCGTCTCGGGTCTCCACCGTTCTATCAACGCGCTGATCAACGACGGTTTTACCTTCACCCCTATATACCAAGCTATGTATCCAAAACCAGCGCGCTCAATCCACTCCATAACAGCATCAACGGGTGCGGTGTTGATACAGTTAAGGTAACATTGTAAATTATGTTTGTATCCCTGCAAAAAATAAAATAAAATAGTTAGTAAAATAAAAAATATAATTAAATAAAAAATTTTAGAAATTAAAAGAGAAAAAAATAATACCTCTGGAGTGTTTCGCCAATATTGACTGCAGTGAGTCGCTTCGTTGCGTAGTAAGGGCTCCATTATATCGAACGAAATGTAAAAGTTGTCGAGAATTTTTTGTAAAAAAGCTAAAGAACTCGCGTTCTGTGGTTGATTTTGAGAAAAAAACCTTCAATTTATAGAAGACCTCGCGCCTTTTTGGATGCGATGTTAATGAACCTCGCGTTCTGTAGAACGCGATATTCATATACCTCGCGTCCTATAGAACGCGAGGTTCATTGAAAAGGCGCGTCACGGAACAGGCGCGTGAACTGAACGGTCAGAAGTGACCTCGCGTCTTATAGAACGCGAGGTATATGAATATCGCGTTGTACATGACGCGAGGTCGTGGGGTTTTTTAAAGGAAGACTTCCCAGGCGGGAAAGTCATTTAATATTAAAAATTTATTTATAATAATAATATTAATAATAATAACAATAACAATAATAGAAAAAATAATAATAATTAGAATTAGAATAATAATAATAATAATAATAATAATAATAATAATAATAATAATAATAATAATAATAATAATAATAACAATAATAATCAATCATACTAATAATATCATACCAATAATTATAATAATAATAATAATAAAAATAATAATATTAATAATAATAAAAGTAATAATCATACTAATAATTATAATAATAATAATTATTAGTATGATAATAATAATAATAATAATAATAATAATAACAATAATAATCGAAAAAAACTTCCTAAATGCGCGCTATATTTTCATTAGTAACTACAAATAACGACATAGCGCAATATTTTGGAAGTTAGTTTGAACAAAACTTTCAAAATACGCGCTATGTTGCCATTAGTAGCTGCAAGCGAAAACTGCTTACGTGAATATGTTTACGTGAATACAGAAAAAAATTTCTGTGGGTGCTCCTTGCCTCTCCAAGAGTTTGCTATTTATAGAGGGAGGTGAATATGCTGACGTGGCAACCTCACGTTCTGTAGGACGCGAGGTCCTTCAAACCTCGCGTTGTATAGAACGCGAGGTCCTTTAGATGTTGGTATATATATATATATATATATATATATATATATATATATATATATATGCAGGGCGATGAATTTTTGTAACTAGTTAAGTTTAGGTCAGTTGAATATGAGTTCGTGTCATTCTGCGTTTTTTACAGTTGAAATTTTTATGTCCGAAATTTTGTTCCTTTATGATAGTTGGAGTTCACTTAAAGATTTGTGTTCCGCGGGGTACATACCCCCGCATGATACGTTCATTGAATAATATTTACCGACATATCGCAATATTTTGGAGGTTGTGTGCTGCAGTAGTGCCTTCAATGGCAGCTTCTGTAGCCGCCGTCGAGAGGATCCGCGGCTACAGTTTTGAAACGAAACGACTTTTAGGAAGCGAGGGCGGATTCAGATCGACCACTCTACCGTGGCAGCCCTACTTTTCAGATACGGCCGGTGCCGATTACATTTGCTAATGTGGATCAAAGCTGCTACCATTTCAGAAGAAATCTGATTATCACAATATGCTACCGTCCAGGTTATTCCAAAGCATGGTATGCAAGGAAGCGGGCCAAAGAGGAAATGTATGGCCGATGGGAGGAATCTTACAAAGAGTTGCGCCCGTGGCTTAATCTCCTGCAGAAATAAAACCCCAAAATGGTTGTCAAACTTGATACGGTTCTGGCATACGAAAATGATCGTGTTGTCTGAGTTGTTTCTCAATTCCACTGGTTATTTTGGACTTTCCCCCAGTGCATCAACGCATTCAAGCACTGCAAATCGATGGTCCAAATCGACGGCACATGGTTGTACGAAAGATATACACAGACCCTACTTCTAGCTATAACACAGGATGGCAATCGCAAATGCGTTCCTGTTGCATTCGCAATCATCTCGAAGGAGGATTTGGAGTCTTGGAAGTTCTTCCTTCAGAACCTACGAAAATATGTCCTTGATCTTGTAATACGAAGAAGGGATGAAGGGGTGTGTGTTATTTCTGACAGAGGCACAACGATGTTGTGGGCGATAGAAAATTTGGGTAACTATTGGAAGCCTCCATACATTCACCACCGTTTTTGCTTGCGACACATAGCCGCAAACTACCTGCTGCAATACAAGAACCGTGATGAACGTCAAATGGTGCTCGATATGGGTACGTCCTTTATGTCATTTTCATTTACTATATTATTTCTTACTCCCTTTGATTTACGACCTTTTTGCATGTGTTTTTCGCCCATAACTATTCAACTATCATCCCGTAGGCAACTCACACTACAAACAACAGGTGGCTGACCTGCTCGAGGAACTGAGAGCGAGAAACAAAAAAGGCGCATAATACCTTGAAAAAATCTCAAAGGAAAAATGGCTTCGATCGTATGACGAGGGTAAACGTTATGGTCACATGACAACGAACTTGGCTGAGGCAGTTGCCTATCACTTCCATTGTCAAAGCGACCTATTATCGTTTGGCTACCCTTTTTGCAACCTTGGGAAGGCAAGCAACTGAGTACATGGCAAGTGGACACAAAGTCCATCCAGATTTCCGCACAAAACTTGTAACCCCCTTAACCCGGTCTAGACGGTTGACCCGAATTAAGAAAGTCACACGGGGAAAACCAAAGTCAACCCGAAAGTCAACCTTGATTAACGACCCTTTTTTTTCTTTTTAATCTTGTCTAGATGCACATTAACCTTAATTGTGATCATACAAACAACATATCAAAAGATCACAAACATCAGAGATCAAACAGGGACCCAATTGAACAAATTACAACTTTAGGGACCAAATTGTAAATTCTGATAAATTAAGGGACTAAACCGAAATTAAAGTTACCATCTTGAAATTAGTCAGGTTTCATGCTTCTCTGTGAAATTTCAGCTCAAAAGGACATCCACAGCTCATGCAATTGATCAAACAAGATTCAGGACCAAAACGTAAACAAAACGAAACATCCAAAGATACTTTTAACTGATTTTAACGGTCGGGTATCGATACGCCACGTGTCGTATCGATACTCGGGGAAGGCAGAAACCAAATTCTAGCAAAGGTATCGATACCTTCCCCCTGGTATCGATACTCCATTCATATGGTATCGATACTTGTTCAGAGGTATCGATACCCCTGGGCAGAAACATGCATATTTGGCTCAGGTGTATCGATACCCAAGCCCGAGTATCGATACCCCTGCCTGAAAACAACTCAAAAACAGCATCAAACATGCATTAAGCACCAAATTAACATCACCAAACCATATCACTTAATCATACAACATGCAAGGACCTCAATTGCATCAACAATTCAACATTTAAACATCACATGTGAAAAGCCCCAATTCATATAGCATGCTTCCTACTTAAGCTATCATTCAAGCAATAAACCTTCATAAGCAAGCAATAGGAAATCAATCCAAAATCCAGCAATTCAAACAACAATTAACATCCATAGGGAGTCTCAAACACCTCCCAAAACATACACATTGGTCCCCCATTGCCAAATCAACCAAAAGCTAAAATGTTTAACAAAACCTTCCATACATTGAGCTTTACTTGAACTTGTTTGCTTGCCTTCTCTTGCTGCCCTCAATGTACTCTAATGCTCTGCATTATTGAATCAAGAAAACGAGAGAGCGTAAGCCAAAGCTTAGTGAGGAGTGCTCTTTAAAAACCATTCAATAATGCAATTAAAACCATTTGTAAATCATGCTTATATTCAATCTTTTCACATGCTCAAAGCATACTTAAAACAAGCAATTCCCATGCTTCCACATTTCATTTAAACAAGCATCTCATGCTTCAACATAAACATTAAAACATGCATCTCATGCATCTCAATGTACTATACATGTCATATTGGCTCAAGTGATACATTTCATTTATGAAATCAAGTTCAACAACTTTCCCCAAGGACTTTTAAACACCTTGGCCCCAAGGACTTTTAAACACCTTGGCCATGGACTTTTAAACACCATGAAAGGACCACACAAGGACTTTTAACCACCTTTGTGTCCGTAGCTTGAATTACCCCAAGGACTTTTAAACACCTTGGCCCCAAGGACTTTTAAACACCTTGGCCCCATGGACTTTTAAACACCATGGAAAGGAGCACCTAAGGACTTTTAACCACCTTAGTGTCCGCAACAAGATTCATCCAAGGACTTTTAAACACCTTGATGATCTTAGGTAACAAGGCTCACCTAAGGACTTTTAACCACCTTAGTGACCTTCACTTTTACAAACCATCACTTGCCAATACACACTTTATACATCACATAATCCACTGTTTTAAAGCATTAAACCAAGCCATTTCATCATGCACTTCAAAGCATTAAATCATCATTTAAACAATGCATAAAAACAAGGTACTCTTACCTAGAGTCACCTTCATCACATGGCTTTAAACATCAGCATAAATCATGCTAAAACATCAGCAATTATCATGCTTAAACATGCTTTCAAAAACAGTAACAAATTATGCAAAATCATCATTTTACATTGCACCAAACATGGCCACCACTTAAAGAGAGTAATCCGAAAACTTACACTTGAGCTTAGCAAAGTTGTTTAGACTTAAACTAAGCTCCCATAACCTTGGTTTCAAAGCCGAAAACCATTTTCACAAATCCACTCACCGATTTCCACTTTGCTTCAAGCCAAAGCACCAAATCAAGCCTCTGGATCAACAATTCTTGGATCCAAGGATGCCTCCCCTGTTTCAACACATTAAAGCAGAGGATTAATGCATCATCATGCATTAATTGCTTCAATGAAAGCATCTAAACTCGCTGCTCTCACAAAACCTCCATTTTTGGCCACCAAACACAACCGAAAATGCATCCGAAACACTTCTAAACAAAGCCCAGCCACAAACCAGCAAAACCTCACTTCCATTAACATCATTTAACATCTAAAAACAACCTACAACCATCCTTATACCTCCAGCAACACCAGATCCACAAGATCACCACAAAAGCTACCTTAAAACACAAGCTAAACTTAGGAAATCCAACCTATCCGGGATTGCATCAATCAAGACTCATTTCCACATCAATTTAATGATCATTTAACATCAAAAACACTTCTCAAAACACAGATTTAACAGATCAAACGAAAATCTTGTGAAATCATCAAAATCTTGCATAATTAGCCAAGATCCATAAATCAAC
Source organism: Hibiscus tridactylites (assembly GCA_958450335.1). Lineage (NCBI taxonomy): Eukaryota > Viridiplantae > Streptophyta > Magnoliopsida > Malvales > Malvaceae > Hibiscus > Hibiscus tridactylites. The sequence continues at coordinate 41,806,515 of OY288292.1, forward strand.
CTTTAAACCTTTAATCAATTATCAAATTAGGATTGAAAACTTTAGGAATTTCATTAAAGAACTTGAAGTTCAGAGGAGAAGGACGTTCTTACCTCCAAACTTGAGTTTCTCCTCTTTTTGGAATAGAAAAGCTTGATGAAACTTGAAACAATTGAAGAGGTTTTGAAGACACAATGATTTGCAATCAATTGAGAGTTGAAAGAAGGATTTTAGGTGAGAAATCAGAATGAGATCTCTGGAAATTGAGTGTTTGGGTTGAGAGAAAAAAGATAGAAAGAAAATTGGAAGTTAGATGAGAAAATACCAAAAATGAGTTTCCCTCCTTTTTGATTTCTTTAAAAATCAGAATTATGTGTTAAAATATCTTAGAAAAATCTGGAGAAACTCCCTTTGGGTAAATAGCTCCTTAAAGATTCAAAGTTTCAACCCTTTATAAAATAGCCACCAAACTTTCAAAAATTACATTTTGGTCACTAGCCAAAATGTCACACTTCCGAAACTCATTTTCCAAAATTGATTTCACAGTTCACTTAATTATATTAAAAGATGATTTTAGAACATTTTTCCATATTTTTAATGCAACCCGAACTAGGCTTTCCTAATTTAACCTCTTACGATTCGAACAGCACTTTGACCAACCGGTCAACGCCCAAGACTTCTAAGCCCAAAACCGGGGCGTTACAAAACTGCATACTCAATTGGGCCAATCAAGATAGATGCAAGCAACTCTCTTCTCGCGAGAAGGACACTTGTTTCGTGTTGCAGAATTTTCCAGGCAGTTGGAAGGCATTCAACACAACGCTTACGTGGTAAACCTGAGAGATAGAACCTGCGAGTGCGGAATTTTCCAAACTTTCAAATACCCGTGCACACACGCCATTGCTGCTTGCACTAACCAACAGATACAATACATGCATATGGTTGATCCGGTATACTTACTTGAAACAATGTTTAAGGTTTACGAAAAAGAGTTTCCTCCAATCGAAAATGAGGTTGATCTGAATGCTGTGGACATTGAATCGATCATACGCCCAGATCCAGCACTAATACGAGGCAAAGGACGTCCACGTTCTACAAGAATATACTGTGCCGAGGATATGGTCGAACATCAAGAGAAAACCGGACAAAAGAAGCATTGTACTGTATGTCGAAATCCTAGACACACAGCTCCTAAGTGTCCTAATCGCTCAACCCCTCATCTTAATTAATTATTTTTAATTTGTATAGGTGAGTTCGCCCATGACAATCGAATAAATAAAGTCAGTCTACTTCGATTTATACAATACGTCATCTTATATTTTCAATCATTCAAAAAAATATGTTATTATAGTGTTTTCGAAGCAACTTTAAGTCAGCGTACAATGTACGAAAATTGACCGTGTCAGTGTCATACGATAGAGAATTTCCAGTACTACAACCCCAAACTCGATGTTACCTACAAATTTAAAATTTCTACGTATGAAATTCTGCTCGAACATGCCTATCGACATTTGTTGAAATGCAACTTCATTAAAAAAAGGCATGATAGCATAGGGTTTTCGAAGCCGTTTTAAACCATTGTAGAATGGACGGAAATTAACCATGTTGGTATCATACAATAGACAATTTTTAGTACTACGACCCCAAACTCGATGATCGCTAAAAATATACGATTTACACGCTCGAAATTGGGCTCGAACAGGCCTACCCACACTTGTTTCCCCTTGTTCTCCAGCCCATAAATGCACAGAACTCGTGTCCTGCAGAACGCGAGGTCTGTGCGATATATTCAGCCGCCGTTTCAAATTCTCGTGGACCTCGCGTTCTACAGAACGCGAGGTCCTGTAAAACCGTTAACACAAACAACAAGGCTACGTAGACTGAAATCGCGTTGTGTAGAACGCGATATCCTACCTCGTGTCCTACACAACGCGAGGTCTACCGACGTGGCAAGTTTGGGGGTCATTTTGCCAAATATTACTTTTTGGGAGCCATTATCCCAAATAATAATTAAAAACTTATTATTCACCTAAAATTTCCCTTTCAAAGGGTTTACTTTTAAATATTGTTTATTGAATTTAATTGGCTTAGTACAACTTCCCCCCTAAAGTATACCCGATTTCTCAACTTGCCCCCTAAACTTCATTTTGCCCACTTTTCCCCCTTAAACAATTCACCGTTACCCATTTTGCCACATTCTTTTACCCTTTTCTGTTAAAAAAACTTCAGTCAATAACATCCTGCCACGTCATCAACGGATTGACTAAGTCAATCCGTCTGGTTTTATTTAAAGGGTAAATGACATGTCTAGTCTGTCAGGTTTGTTTTTTATTCAATTTAGTCACTGAAAAAGTCTATTTTTACCTTAAATTGACCCCTATTTGTTTCTAATTTTTATAATTTAGTCCATTATTTGTTATTATAATATTATTTTATTAAAATGTTAATATTTAATAAAAGTAAATAAAAACAAATATTTTAATACTAAATTAGTAATTTTTTAGATTCGAATTACAATTATATTCTAATTATTAATTCTAATTTCACTATATTTGAATTATAGTTTTGAGTAAAATTTAAATTATATTCGAATCATGTTCTTATTATATTCGAATCATATTCAAATTATATTTGAATCATCTTCTAATTATATTCGAATTATTAATTCGAATTTTGCTATATTCGAAATATATTTTTTGAGCAAAATTCAAATTATATTAGAATTATATTTGAACCATGTCTATATTATATTCGAATCATATTCAAATTATTTTCGAAATTTAATTTGAATATGATATTTCGAATGTAATTCAAATATGATTCGAATATAATATGAACATGATTCGAATATAATTCTAATAAAATTACATGTTTTTTCAACTATTATATTCGAATCATGTTCATAGTATATTCGAATCATGTTTAACATGTAATTATATTTGAATCATGTTTAACAGGTAATTATATTCTTATCATGTTCATATTATATTCGAATCATATTAAAATTATTTTCGAAATATAATTTGAATATGATATTTCGAATGTAATTTGAATATGATTCGAATATAATATGAACATGATTCGAATATAATTCTAATATAATTACATGTTTTCTGAACTATTACATTGGAATCATGTTTAACATGTAATTATATTCAAATCATGTTTAACAGGTAATTATATTCGAATCATGTTTAACAGATAATTATATTCGTATCATGTTTAACAGGTAATTATATTCGTATCATGTTCTTATTATATTCGAATCATATTCAAATTATATTCTAAATATGATTCAAATATAATACGAGCATGATTTGAATATAATAAGAACATGATACGAATATAATTACATGTTAAACATGATTTGAATATAATTTGAATATGATTCGAATATAGTAGTTGAAAAAACATGTAATTATATTAGAATTATATTCGAATCATGTTCGTATTATATTCGAATCATATTCAAATTACATTCGAAATATCATATTCAAATTATATTTCGAAAATAATTTTAATATGATTTGAATATAATATAAACATGATTCAAATATAATTCTAATATAATTTGAATTTTGCTCAAAAAATGCATTTTGAATATAGCAAAATTCGAATATAATTAGAAGATGATTCAAATATAATTTGAATATGATTCGAATATAATACGAACACGATTCGAATATAATTTGAATTTTACTCAAAAACTATAATTCAAATATAGTGAAATTAGAATTAATAATTAGAATTTAATTGGATTTCGAATCTAAAAAATTACTAATTTAATATTAAAATATTTATTTTTATTTATTTTTATTAAATAGTAACATTTTAATAAAATAATATTATTATTAATAACAAATAATGGACTAAATTATAAAAATTAGAAACAAATATGAGTCAATTTAAGGTAAAATAAACTTTTCAGTGACTAAATTGAACAAAAAACAAACATGACATGTCATTTACCCTTTAAATAAAACCAGACGGATTGACTTAGTCAATCCGTTGATGACGTGGCTGGATGTTATTGGCTGGAATTTTTTTTTAACGATAAAGGGTAACGGAATGGGGCAAAATGGGTAACGACGAATTGTTTAAGGAGAAAAGTGGGCAAAATGAAATTTAGGGAACAAATTGAAAAATCGGGTATACTTTAGGGGAAAAAGTTGTATTAAGCCAATTTAATTCAAAAATAAGTTTTACCATCTTCAGTAAAATTAATAAAAGAAATTGTAAAATGGAGTTAAAAGTAGTATAATTATAAGAAAGGTTACGAGGTTAAAAAAGTAAAAATAATATATGGGCTATTAAACAACCATCAATTTCTAAGACCAAAGAGCAGCTCAATTTGGTATGCTATCAAACCAAATAAGGGGAAAAATTATCCAATAAAAAAATTAAAGGTTTAAATTTGCCTCTGTAGTAATTTAAAATTAGTAATATTGTACATACTTTTTATTTTTTTGTAATTTTACCCTCAAAGTCAGTCAATTGCAGCAATGTTGCCCTTTGATCAACGTTGGCCATTAACGTACTGACGTGGCAGTTAACGGTAAAGTCATTCATGCTATTTTGACCCCAAAGTCATTCAATTGTAACAATTTTACCCTCAATTTATTTAATTTTTGAATAAAATTGAATAAATAATTTAGTTTTTCGAGTTAAATTTTTACAAACAAAATATATGAAAAATCGATTAACAGAATATATGAAAATTTTCCAGTAGAATAGTAATGCCAGGATTGCTTGTCAATTGGTCTCTAGTTTTGGGAATTGATTTTCACTTAACACGTAATATGCATCTAGTTCCTTAACAAACTTAGAAATTTTTGAAACTATGCTCAGAAAAAAATGATGCCAGGGTAAAAATTGAAAATGAATAAGGCAACAATGTTCTGCCATGACAATAAAAAAATGAAACTCTGCTCGACCTAGAGATAATAAGTTACTTGGGGCTTCGTGGTATGCACCCTCTTAGTTCTCAAGTTTAAAATTTTAGGTATGGGTTGAAGAGAAAACCTAGTGATGTCTAGATTAAGGTGGGGATTCGTGATATGCTCCCTCTTATTACTCACGCTAAACAGTATCACGAGGTTAGCTTAAGTTAATGCCAAAAAAACCCTAGGCAAGAAAAGAGAAATAAATATTATAATTCTGAGTTTAGGTAGTAGATTTGACTAAGAGAGTTACTGGACACTTGGTGCATATTGTCTACACTTCATGCACTTTCATGCCCTAAGACTAGAGTTATTTTGTTGCTCTTGAATTTTCTATCTGCTTGGCATTACTGCACTAAGATAACTGAGGACAAACCTATGCCAACTTCTTCTTGCCAGCATATGTTGGCATACCAACCAAAATTTTGCTGAGTACTATCTTCACCATTTTTATTTTTGTTTTTATTTTGCATTACTTGAGGACAAGCAATGAGCTAGGTGTGAGGGGTGTTGACGCTCTAAAAATACTATTTTTCATGCCTATTTCACATGTTTTTTCTTGTCTTTTAAGTACATTTAGTTGTATTTAGGTCACAAAATCATGCATTTGCATAAAGAGTTAGAAACTACTACTATACAAGAGTGAAGGGATGTTTATGTTGATATTTTTGCAGATTTGGCATAGTATTTGGCACAAAAATGAGTAGAGCAGAGCAGACCAGCGTAGGCAGGAAACGATGCCAAGGAGGATGTCGAGTAGCTGTTGGCAGAGAATGACCAAACATTGCCAAGCGCCGGTTGACAGAGAAGAGAACTTGATGCCATGACAAGTAGCTATTGAACCCTAAAAAATAGGACCAGATCAGGCTATGAGAAAATAGGGATTGTATCAATCTTTGAAAAAATAAGGAATAAGCAGTGCCAAGCGCGGTTGGCAGAACAATGCCAAGTTGGGATGCCAGAGCTACGTCGGCACGATGATGTCAGCTATCACTTCAAATCTGGATAAAGGTGATCACAAGCCTTATCCCTTGAGCGTTCAAATTTCAAATACAAAGGCTTATCCTAGCCTCCTTTACACGCCTATTTAAAGACTGATTATGAAGAGCAAAGGGGTGGAGATTTTTCAAGAGGATTGATCACAACCGGCTGCATCAAGGATAGGTGGTTCGGTCAGCTAGACTGAGAGCCTGGACCGTGAAGGGCTGCATCGAGAGACCTCATTCTCGCCATTCTCTTTGGTTTAGTTGTTTTATTTTGTTTTAATGATGATGTTCTTGCAAAACGATGAAAGTTTTATGATTGATACCCTCACCATGAACTAATTTAATAGTTGGTGAGGGGTGCTTGCGTTTGAACGCTATTTTTAATGTTTAGTTTTTAACAAATTGCAACTGTCTCGGCAGTGTTTTTCTATTTGGCATGCTTTACTGTTTTCTAAATGTTCTGCCAAGCGAGAGCTGGCATTACCATTTTCTAAATACTTTTCCAAGCGAAAGCTGGCATGGTTGGCCTATTGCTTCTCAATATCTTAACAGACTTGGGTGGCAACGATCAGTTGCTGGTTACTAAGGAGAGATACTTCGAAAGAAGATGATCAAGTAGATGAACTTAATTCGAGAGTGAAATCTACCACATTAGGAGTAAGTATTGGTACTTAATCAAATTAGTTTATGAAAAACCATTCACTATAGACATATCAGAGTTTTGAAATAATTAATTTAAGGGAATGCCATCGATAGAGGCATTGCCATCTTTAAATCCGCTCGGCAAACAATGCCAAGACGAGATTTGTTAAAGGCTAGCATGGCATGAATAACGTGAAAACCAGGCATCCCTTGTCAACGCTCATCATTCATTTAAACACTCTCCTTGCCAACGTATTTACTTTGTTTTATTTCTTTTCTTGTTAATCATTTCCAAAACCACTTCCAATCAAAACAATCCTTTTTTCCAAGACAAGTAATCAAACAAAGCAATCAAATTCCAACATAATCTTTGTGGGATCGATACTCAACTTAACTGTTGTATTACTTGCAAACCGTGTATACTTACACGTAATAGATTTTCTTGGCACAGTGTTAACACTTTATTATTTGGCGAGAGTCTACAAGTTTTTGGCACCATTGACGGGGATTGCAACGAAGTTTTATTGTTTTGTTTTTTTACTTGTCTTTGTTTTAGTTTATGATTATTTTCCTTTTATTATTTATTTTTCTAATATTATTTCTAGTTTCATTTATTTTAAGTACTTCTAGGAACATGAAGGATCCGAGAATGAGCATTAGAGACCATATTAGAGCTTACGAGCGATGGTATTACCAACAAAATTTTTTGTGGTATGATCAAGGAGCTGACGTTTTTGCTTGCGATAATGGCATTGCTGCTGCTACACATATGCCATGGCAAAAGGGTCATCAACATCAGTCGAGCTACTCGTACGATGATCAAATAGACTTCTATGATGATTACAACTTTGCTGATACAACACACATATCTTGGCTAATACGGTCGAGGTTGTATCGAAACGGGGGACCTGAAGGGGCCTTGGCGTATCAATACGTGTTGGGCGCGTATCGGTATGTTTTGCTACTGGAATTTGCAGTTCCGAAACGTTTCAAAGGTGTTTCGATACAGGCTGGCATTCCGAAACCCTCGAGGCAGTTTCGATACGCCTGTATCGGTACGGTCTCTGAGCGTATCGAAACGACCTCTTGAGGTTAACTTGGGATTTTTGACCGTTGAAGGCGTATCAATACGGGCTGTATTAAAACTGTACAAGTAGCCTCAAAAGCTCGTTTCGAGTGGTTCTTGCTTGTGTTTTGCTTTTCCGCTGCTAGTCTCCTCACATAGGTTTTAAAATGGCATTTAGACAAGACTAAATTATAATGATTTAATATTGAAAAAATTAGGGTCGTTGTGAAGCCTTAACGAGTTTCTCTTCGGTTTTCCCCGCGTAACCCGTTCGATGCGGTCTAGTGGCTAAGCTGGGTCGAGGGGGTTACAGTTCTACATTCTCATCTCGGCCATGTCCATAAAAGCATCAGTTTTCTTTATAAATCTACCATTACTAGCCATATATACACTAGTTTGAGACATGAAATCATTTAAGGATTGTTCCAAGGAACTAGATGGCATGGTTTGTTGCTGCGACATTTGTTGCTGCATCGATTGCTGAGGCATTTGTTGCTGCATCGATTGCCGAGGCATTTGTTGCCGTGACATGTTCTATTGGAATCCCTGTGCTGGAGCATTCTGATTGTTTTGATTCAGGGCATTATTAGGGTTGCTTTATGAGAAATTAGGGTGTTTCCTCCAGGCCGGGTTGTAAATGTTGGACATCATGTTGTTGTTCCGGTTGTAATTCTAGCATAAAAGCTCGACTCTGGATTCTATGGACATTTAGAAGGATCGTGGTTACCATTACATAAATTATATAAAGAACCAACTACTTGGACCTCATGTGTGTTGCTTGGTCTTTGCATGTCCTTAACCAAATTGGTTAAGTTTGCCAATTGTGAAAGAATTGATTCTGAAGACTCAAGCTCATTTATGGTGGCATGGCGTTTGACTCCTCCTCTTCAGGTTGTTGGGAATTGATAGTCGTTTTAGCCAGCCTATTTAGGATCTACATTGCTTCTTCCAGTTGTTTGTCTAGGAGTATGTCATTTGCCGAGGCATCAAGCATCATCCTCGTTGGTGTGTTTACTGCATTGTAGAACATTGTCACCTGCGTCTGCAATGGAAATCCGTGTAGGGGGCATTTGTGTAGCAGCTCTCTGTATCGCTCCCAAGCTTCGTACATGGATTCATCATCAACCTACTGAAAAGAAGTGTTTTCATTACGTAATTTATCAGTTAAATTCGTAGGATTGAATCTAGCAAGGAAATCACGACATAAGTCATTCCAGGATTCTATAGATCCAGCTGGAATGCTATTTAACCAGGTTTTTGCTCTATCCCTCAATGAATAGGGAAACAAATTCAGCCTCAAAATATCCTCACGAACTCTTTGTATTTTGAATGAATTGAAAATTTCCAAGAAGGATTTGAGGTGTTGTCTAGTATTTTCAGTTGCTGACCGCCAAATTGACCCATGGTATTGATCATGTTGAACATTACGAGCTTTAGTTCAAAGTGGGCATCATCTATTGCAGGTGTGACAACTCCTGGATTTAGTCCATTGAGATTTTCTAGGTAATCTCGGACGATTAGGTTTCTTGCTTGAGGAAATTGAGGTGGTTGAAGTACTCTGTCTCATGTCTCACCATTCTCATTGTCTTCGACATTCTGATTGCGAACTACAAGTGCCATTGCTCTTATTCTTTGTTTGAGTTGTTGGCAAGTACGTTCGATTTTTAGATCAAAAGGGATTACTAGATTCTTTGGATTTGCCCTAGTCATACACCAATACAAAACCAATTATTGTTAGCCCCTGAAAACTGAATAAAAATAAAGTTGCAAGAAAATAAAACAAAGGTTGCTAGTCCCAATCCCCGGCAACAGTGCCAAAAACTTGTTACGTGTGTAAAGTGCCCCGCAATTGTGCAAGTATACACGTCTCAGGTAATAAAGTGATGAGTATTGAGTACTGTCTCCATAGGGATTGGTGTAACCTTCAATGTTTATTGTCTCGCACTAAAGAGGAAATAAAAGTAAAGAACACAAGTGATTGATTGGGTTTTTAGAATAATCTAATAAACAGAAAATAAAATAAGCAAGTAAACTAAAGAGTTGAGTAATCAAGATGAGAGAATGTGCCATATTATATTGCGTCGTAGTGAGGAAACCAATTGGAACTGTCTCGGTTTTTTAATGCAACGAACACCGAATTGCCTCGGCAATGACCAAAGCTACTGTCGCGGCAACATGTTAAGTAACCGCCTCGGCAATCCCTTGATTGGAAAACAACCAACAACGTCAAGGTTCGGCAAAGCGTCCTTCAGTGGCTCATCCTTATCCCTAAGTCGAAACATTGTTGATGTGCAGGCCTTGATAATACCTCACGATCTGAACCAAGGATGAACATCAACTAATATTGCGCTTCTTTTAGCCGTTGAAACTCGAACTTATCCCTAAGCTGAATTAGTTTTCACCGATTGGGATGAAAACCATGTTCATCCGTTTCATGAGTCTAACTCTCCCGATATTAGACAAATAGATGCAATCACAATTTCCTCTCCCGATTCAATTGCAAGAAAACGTAAACACCAAGAATAAGCAAACCTTGAACTAAAATTGCATTAACAAAAACTTAAACAAAATCTAACCATTTTCTCACAACTACTAAACAATACAATATAAACCCTAAGAAGAAATTAGAACATGATTTCGATGTAAGCTCACTACAAAGTCTCTCAACTCTTGATTGTTTACTCCCTAGATGTTCTCAATGGCCGGCTTTGGCTTCGTATTTATAGAGGAGGTCTAGGTCAAGTCCTTCTTGAGGAGGAAGTCAAGTTAGAATTAAATACATTAAAAGAAAAGATCTATTTTTAAGTATTATGTCATTCTTCCTTAAAATCCTCTCACTTGCGTGGAATCTTCTCTTGACTTTCCTTCGGCGTTTTCATGATCGTCCCGCAGTCCGATCTTCATGCAAAGTACATAAAAAATTCAACTTTTCATGCTCTTCAAAACACATACCCCTTTCATATTTTCTCCCTTGTCAACTGTGTGAGGGCATTGCCTCGGCAGTAGCTTGGCTCTTGCCTCGGCAATGGTCTGTCTGTCTTTTTCGCTCAGCAGGGCTCTATCTCATGGTTCAACTTTCTTCAGTAGAAACTGACAACCACGACTGGCTTGATCTGGACCATCGAGAGATGATTCTGCACCGTTCCTTCCTTTCCTTCACTGCCACGGTAGTACTTGCCCGGGTAATGAGTAACGAAATATGCACATGCACCAAACACACATTAAAGCATTACCTTTTTCATAAAATAAACCAAACATAAGGATCAAACATGATAAAGATGATATCAATGTAATTGATGCGTGGAGGGCTACAATGTGACTCAAATGTGTGTAGGTTTAGCAATAATTGTTATAGAAAAAGGGTGAAATTATAATACTTTTACACACCTAACACAAAGCCTTATCCCTTGAACATTCAAATTTCAAATACAAAGGCTTATTCTAGCGTCCTTTACACGCCTATTGAAAGACTGATTGTGAAGAGCAAAGGGGTGGAGATTTCACCAAAATGACTGAGAATGAAGATTTCATGATGATTCATTTAAACACTCTCCTTGCCAACGTATTTACTTTGTTTTATTTCTCTTCTTGTTAATCATTTTCAAAATCACTTCCATTCAAAACAATATTTTTTCAAGACAAGTAATCAAACAAAGCAATCGAATTTCAACACAATCTCTGTGTGATCGATACTCAACTTAACTGTTGTATTACTTGCAGACCGTGTATACTTGCACACATTATATTTTCTTGGCATTGTTTTAACACTTTTCCTATATATTTTACACCATATTACTAGCAAATAATCATTCACACGGACAGTCTACAGGAAGCCATTGTTGCCGTGGAGGAGATGCACTGTTCAGTTAGCTTCGTAGGTAAGGGTACGGTTGCAAGGGCGTTATGGTCTTTGGCTGGTTCGACTAGAACATGCTTGAGGTTCGTGCATGCAGAGCTAGTTGGATAGGCTTTCCTTCTTCAGGTCAAATCTGATCTTCATGGGATTCTGTGCTTTTTGTTTTGGACTATGCCAACTTTCCCAAGCTTTTTGGGAGGGATTTCGAGGGGTATCCAACTGGCATTCCTTGTAAGAATTGTTTTAGTGGTCAAGCCTTTGGTGACTTTTTTCTGTGGGGTAGCGTGCTCTTTGTTTTGTCAGGCAGGGGTTTTCTTATCCTCATATATGATTTGGAATGGTTTTTTGGTGCTTTTTCGAAGAGGGATATCTTGCGATTTGTGGTTGATATCTCAATCCCGATTATTTTACAGATGGTCTCTTAGAGGGTCATCTGCAACAAGAATGAGTCCTTTTGTCCCTGCCATCACCGTGCGTTGTAAGGCTCGTTGGATGGCTAAGGGTTCTCAGGCTTCTCTTGTGATCTTTTGTGTTTTTTGGGCCTTTGGGCGTAAACCGTTTGATCTCCGATTTTGTGAAAGGATTAATGGTAGTGTTGCTTTCCATTTCCTGGTGTTATTGTTTTTTCTTGCCTCGTAGAGGCTTTCGACTTGGAAGATATTACACTCTGGTCTCTTGGTTCTACCCTTTCAACGCTTTTGATGAGAAGATCCATTATTTTTTTATGAAAAAAAAAGTTTACCTCCAGATGGAGCTCTCTCAAAAGTGGACTCTGCTTGAGTCTTTTACTGGTTGGCCTAGAGTTTCTCGCCTCTTCCTACTGCTTTCGGTTGTAGGTTTTTATTTTTGCTTTACTCAATTTTTTTTCGAATTTCTTTCTTGCCTCTGTTGGCTTTGTTTGTTTCCTTTAGTTTAGGATTTGTCCCTTGTCCGTTTGGAGCTGTTTCAGTGGGATCTTTGTAGGTCGTTTGGTTTTCATGAAATCTCGGCTTTTGTTGAATGAATTTATTTCTTTGTTGGCCAAAAAAGGAGCAGGCTCAATTCATTGGGTTTGGTTGCGAATTTGGTCTCATGGTTTCTAAAGGATTAAAATCAGGCCCGACCGTCTCGAAATTTTATATATTATTTTATATTATAGTTTTTCTAACAAAATTTAACATCTAAACCTAATATTTATGTTATAAAATATTGTACAATCACAAAATTATAATTAATATATAAAGTGTTTATAAAATTAAAATGAATGTTGTAAATTCTTATAAAATTAAGAAATTATAATTATAAAGTAGTGGGGATCAATTATGGGTTAAATAAAGATTTTGATGATAAAATTGAACAAAAATATCAACATATTAAAAATATTGGACTAATTTATAAAAATTATAAAGTAGTAGGGGTTAATGTGGGTTAAATAAAGATTTTGAGGACTAAATTGAACAAAAACATCAGCATATTAAAAATATTAGACTAATTTATAAAAATTAGAAAGAAATTTGGGTCAATTCAGGTTAAATAAAGATTTTTAGGACTAACTTGAACAAAAACAAAAATTTTACAGACGTAGCGCGTAATTTACCCCTTTAAAATAAGCCAAATGATTTTTTTGTTTATTACTGACACGTGACGCGTTCTGATTGGTCAACCAATTTTTTTAAACGGAAGTTAGCGATAGAGGCCAATTGAGGTCATTGTTTAATGTTTAGGGGGCAAAACGTCTTAAAATATAATTTAAGGGACAATTCGGTATTTTACGTATACTTCAGGGGACAAACGGGTCATTAAGCCTATAGTTTTTCTAACAAAATTTAACATCTAAACCTAATATATATGTTATAAAATATTTTACAATCACTAAATTTAACATCTAACTAAATTAATATATAAAGTGTTTATAAAATTAAAATGAATGTTATTAAGAAATTATAATTAAAAATATAAAAATAACTAAAGATTATAATAAATATGTTGGGATAGGTATGGCTAATTTTATCTAAATTCGACTCGATGACTGAAAATTTTTAATTAAAAAAAATTCACCCTCCCTAAAAATTGATTCTTTAAAAATAGTTTTTATAAAATTAAGTTGGGTTGAAATATATTCGTTATTCTCGTCACTTTACCATGGGTGCTTCCTGTGAGGCTTGTGGTGCCCTCGCGGAATATCTTATCCATATTTTGCGAGATTGCTCATGAGGGCTTTGGTTCTCAGGTATTATTAAATTGCAGTTACGGTCTTTGTTGTGGTTGTGGACGCTGCGAATGTTACGTAACGCGTAACAGTTGATGCGATCATAATTTGTTTCTAAAAAATCACAACTTTTTTAAAATATTATATATATATATATATATTGTAACCATATTTTAATTTTCTAATATTAATACATTATTTTATATATTTTATTTAATCTATAAACATAAAATTTTAATTTATAGATAAAAAAGTTATTAAAAACATAGACTATACAAGCATTATAAGGAGAAATAATGGATAATAACAATCATATTCTAATAAATAACATGTAAACAAAATCATGCTAAATTGTACATAAATACTTAATAATGTTATATTTTAGAACACTAGTAAATGTTTAGATTTAGAATGCTCCGCAAGTATACTTGATATGCTCTCAGTAGCATGCCTTTTCTATCTGCTCTTAGTGGCACGCTTCTCGTTCTTTGTTTTTCTTCTCTTTTTAGGTTTTCTTCAAGCCTCAATGGTGAATATGAAAAATGATATGGCAAGATTGGCGATTGGTTCGAGAGAAGATGAGTTTTTAGATATTGAGCAGGACAATACAGTTCTGCCTTCGTCTTATGATTTCTGTTTTGTGGATTCCTTCTTAACTTCCAATGTGATCCATTTTGTTTCAATGAGATCCACCCTAGTGAATGTTTAGCATATGGTAGGAGGTATATCGATCTCTGATTTGGGCAAAGTGTTGAGTGGATCAAGGGATTGATCAAAGCTAAGAGGGAGGGTGAATTGTGTTTTTTAAAATTTTATAGGAGAAGTGGTATGAATAAAAATGAAGAACAAGGCAATTATAGTGATTCAAGTTCCAAATGAACTCTACATCCACTACCTTAGCTCCCACTAAGGATTTTCCAACAATTCACTAATTGATCTTCCCCTTTTCTAGGCTTAGGAGAAAACCTTTACAATATCGGTCAATTTTCTACACAAAATTGACCAAACCCTTACTTGGTTACAAAGAAGAAATTGAAGGCAAGTAGGATATCTCACAATACAAATTTGCCCATTTGAATACAAGCACTCAACCCAAATTGAAAGACAAGATAAGAATTACACTCAATACAGTTTGGGATTTTTACAAGATTAAGAATTTTTGCACTTGAGCTTGGGTTTTTTGTATACATGTTTCTCTCTGATGCAATAGTTGTTGCTGGTCTTCAAATGACTTGTTTTTATACCTTCTCCATTAATTCTAGCCGTTTGGGTTGTTAGGGAATTGATTATAGCCGTTGGAACCCTCTCTCACCATCATAAATGTACTTCTGCAACCTATTGTATCGGTACTCGAAGAGGCGTATTGATACCTGTCTCAAAAAAGAAAGAGTCGTTGCACAATTACAAGAGGGGCCTATCAATACACGTACAAGCGTATCGGTACGGGTTATTGGACCGTTTCGATATGGGCAAGACCGTATCAATGCAATTTTTCCAACATAGCTCACTGGAAGAATTCGTATCGATACGAGTTAAAGCGTATCGATACACTGTTTAAAAATCAGTTACCTACTAACTGACAAACAACATTAGAAATATTTAAGGCTCTGAATTTAAAATTACCTTTAAAACCGTATCGATACGGGTGAGACCGCATCGGTACACCATTCAAACTCCGTGTGATTTTATAGAGAGAGCGTATCGATACATATGCAATCTGTTTCGATACCCTGTTTCGATACGGTAAGAGGCGTATCGAAACATGTTTCTCCAGTGGCCAAGTTTGTAAAAAAGGTATCGATACGGTTAGAAGCTTGAAATAACAAAATGTTTTAAAGACTAAATTGTAAAACCTAAAAAGAATTTTTAAGTCCCTCTAAAGGTTTAAAATCAACAAGGCTTTGTTATAGTTTGAAAAACTCAAACTCCAAAATATTTTCTAAGTGTTTCAAGGCCAAATTGCTCAAAATCGTCAATGCGTATTGATACACTTCTTATTGTATCGATACATTTTTTACAAACTTGGCCACTGGAGAAAATAGTTTCGATACGTCCCTTACCGTATCGGAACAGGGTATCGAAACAGATTGCATCTGTATCGATATGCTTTCCCTATAAAATCATATAGAGTTTGAATGGTATACTGATACGGTCTCACTCGTATCGATACAATTTTAAAGGTAATTTTAAATTCAGAGCCTTAAATATTTCGACCGTTGTTTGTAAGTTAGTAGGTAACTGATTTTTAAACATTGTATCGATACACTTTAACTCGTATCGATAAGAATTCCTCTAGTGAGCTATGTTGGAAAAATTGCATCGATACAGTCTCGCCCGTATCGTAACGGTCCCCTAACCCGTACCGATAAGCCTATACGCGTATCGATACACCCTTCTTGTAATTGTGCAACGGCTCTTTCTTTTTTGAGACATGTATCGATACGCCTCTTCGAGTACCGATACAATAGTCTACATAAGTGCATTTATAGTGGTGAGAGAGGGTTCCAACGACTATAATCAATTCCCTAACCACCCAAATGGCTAGAATTAATGGAGAAGGTATAAAAACAAGTCATTTGAATACCAGTAACAACTATTGCATCAGAGAGAAACATGTATACAAAAATCCAAGCTCAAGTGCAAAAATTCTTATTCTTGTAAAAATCCCAAATTGTATTGAGTGTAATTCTTATCTTGTCTTTCAATTTAGGTTGAGTGCTTGTATTCAAAGGGGCAAATTTGTATTGTGAGATATCCTACTTGCCTTCAATTTCTTCTTTGTAAGCAAGTGAGGGTATGGTCAATTTTAGGTAGAAAATTGACTAGTATTGTAAAAGTTTCCTCCTAAGCCTAGAAAAGAGGAAGATCAATTAGTGAATTGTTGGAAAATCCTTAGTGGGAGCTAAGGTATTGGATGTAGAGTTTATTTGGAACTTGAATCATTATAATTGCCTTGTTTTTCATTTTTATTCATACCACTTCTCCTACAAAATTTAAACAACCCAATTCACCCCCTCTTGGCTTTGATCAATCCCTTGATCCACTCAACAATTGGTATCAGAGCCTATCTCTTTGAAGGATTAACAACCGAAAGAGGAGATTATAGGAAGAGTGTGATCATCAACAAAGCAAGCCATGGAATCTACCACCGGCTCTAGCATGTACGAGTCTCAATCGATCACAAAACCGCCTTTCTTCAACGGTGACAACTATCCTTTTTGGAAGAACCGGATGTGTCTCTTCATAAAGTCTAGTTATTATCTTATTTGGGATGCTATAAAGGATGGTCCCATCATTCCGATGAAGAGAGATGATGAAGGAAGACTTGTGCCGAAAAGAAAAATAGAAATGAGTGAAGATGATCGAAAGAAGATTCAAATCAACGACAAGGCTCTTCACATGCTATTTTGTGCCTTCGGACCAGATGTCTACTCCAAAGTTTCTTCCATCGAAAGTGCTAAAGAAGTGTGGGATACACTTGAGACAACCTATGAAGGGACAAGCGATGTGAAGGAAACAAAAATTGAAATTCTCGATCTTAGTTATGAAAATTTCAAGATGGTGCCCGACGAAACCGTATCAAAGATGTTTGATCATTTTTCAACCATCATCAATGGGTTAAAGGGTTTTGGAGAGATCATCCCGGAGGGCAAGCTAGTTCGGAAGCTACTCTACTCTCTTCCCAAGTCTTGGGATGAGAAAAGAACCGCTATCATCGAGGTAAAGAACTTGAAGACATTAAAGCTTGATGAGCTAGTTGGTTCACTCCTAACTCATGAAATCATGAAGCAAGGAAGGGAAGATGAAAAGAAGAAAGAAGAGTGGAGAAGCTTGAGGTAGACAAAAAGAAGTAGAAGCTAGAAGTGATTCTCAAAGCTTCTCTACATGAGGAGAGCACTTCTAGTGAAGAGGAAAATCTTAAAGAATTTGCCATGATAGCCAAAAGATTCTCACGGTTTATGAGGTCCAACCGGGGTAAAAAATTTCAAAGAAAGATGGACTTCAAGACCAAGAACAATGATAAAGAAAAGGATCTGATCATATGCTATGAGTGCAAGAAACCGGGTCATATTCGTTCCGAGTGTCCTCAACTCAAGAAGAAGGGCTTTGAGACGAAGAAAAAGCTCAAAGCAAAGCTTGCTACTTGGAGTGATGAGGAATCATCTGAGGATGAGGAACAAGAAGTGGCCAACCTTTGCCTCATGGCTCTTGAAGAGGATTCTTCTATGATAACCTCTAACTCATCTACTTTTGATTTTACATATGATGAGTTACAAGAGGTGTATGAAAAGTTAGTTGAGAAGTATAAGGAGTCCGTTTTGAAAAATAAAAAAGTCATTTTGGATTTGCATGCTAAAAATGATTTAATTTCTCAAGCTAACTTGGAATTTGAGAAAAAGATTTTAGGTCTACAAGATGAACTGTAATACTTTCAAAATGAAAATGTAGACTTAAATAATCTTATTTCTCAATGTAACATTGAACACCAAAAGGTGTAAGATGAACTCAATGAGCTCAAAAAGTCTTTCAAAAGTGTTGGTACTTTGAAAAATGAAATAGGTGAATCATCTAGAAAAAACCAACATAAGATAAAGAACTTTAGCTACAAACAAAGTGGCTCCTATAGGCATAATAAAACTAAAAGAATTAGAAGTGTATGGGTTTCTAAAGAATTTGTCAAATCTAATAATGTTGATGTCATGTCACCTTGGATTCCTAAGGGAACCAAGCTTTTGGGAGCTAACACTTGTGGAGCCAAAATTATTTGGGTACCAAAAATTAAAGCTTAATCTCTTTGTTTGTAGGGGGAGCATTGCTACAAAGCTAAAGCACAAAGGCAAAACTCATGGTACCTTGATAGTGGATGTTCGAGGCACATGACATGAGACAAGAGTCGATTCATGGATTTAAAGCCAAAAAGTGGAGGAGTAGTGACATTTGGTGACAACTCCAAAGGCCACATTAAAGGTATTGCCTCCATAGGTAATCACTCTACCATACTCATTGAAAATGTGTTGTATGTCAATGGTCTAAAGCATAATTAATTGAGCATTAGTCAATTGTGCGATAAAGGGTTTAATGTCTTATTTGATAAAAGTGGATGTAAAATTGTTGACATTAAATCTAATAGAACAATGCTCATTGGTCATCGCATAGGAAACATATATATGGTGCACCTAGATGACATTCATTCATCCAATGCATGTTTTGATGCTCAAAATGAAAATGATGCATGGTTATGGCATAGGAAACTAGGACATGCTAGCATTATTGTTTTAGAAAAATTAGTTTCCCTAAATCTAGTTAGAGGTTTACCCAAGATTAAGTTCTCAAATGATAAAATATGTGATGCATGCTCTAAGGGTAAACAACACAAATCATCCTTTAAATCCATTAATGATGTCTCTTCTAGTAGATGTTTACAATTAATTCATATGGATCTATTTGGGCCAATTAGGACTACTAGCTTGAGTGGAAAATCATATGCCTTTGTGCTTGTTGATGATTTCTCTAGATATACTTGGGTTCTTTTTTTAAGCGTCAAGGATGAGGCTTTAGAAAACTTCATCACATTTTCAAAAATAACTCAAAATGATCTTGAGCTTAAGATTTCTCACATTAAAAGTGATCATGAAACCGAGTTTCAAAATCTAGGTTTTGAATAGTTTTTAAATAAAAATGGTATTAGCCACAATTTTTTGACACCTCGAACTCCTCAACAAAATGGGGTAGTTGAGAGGAAAAATAGAACTTTACAAGAAATGGCTAGAATCATGCTTTGTGAAAACAATTTACCTAAATATTTTTGGGCAGAAGCCACTAACACCGCTTGCTATATTATTAACCAAGTAATGATTAGGCCTATTTTAAAGAAAACTCCTTATGGGATTTTAAAATAAAAAAGCCTAACATTAGCTATTTTTATCCTTTTGGTTGCAAGTGTTTTGTTTTAAATAATGGAAAAGATAATTTAGATAAATTTGATGCAAAAAGTGATGAAGCTATTTTTCTAGGTTACTCTTTAAACTCTAAAGCTTATCACGTGTTTAACAAAAGAACTTTAGTTGTAGAGGAATCTATACATGTTATTTTCGATAATAACCTTCTTCCGAGGAAGGAATCTTGTGATGATGATGATGTAGGAATCCTTGATGCCTTTGATGAAGGACAAACTTCAAAGGAGGATGAGATTCCAACTAAAGAAGAAGATGCATAAGATCGACCTCTTGAAACCGTGAAGGACTTGGCTCTTGAGGAAAAGGAAGTGAGCTACCCAAGGGAGTACAACTATGTTAAAGGTGGTGAAATCTTGGGTGATCCATCCAAGGGGGTAACTACTCGCTCTTCTCTTAAAATGATAAATCATGTTGCATTTATCTAATGCATTTAGCCTAAGAATATTAAAGAAGCATTAAAAGATGAAGTTTGGATTATGGCCATGCAAGATGAGTTAAATTAATTTGAGAGGAGTAATGTATGAACATTAGTTGAAAGGCCTATAAATCAATCTACTATAGGAACAAAATGTGTATTTAAGAATAAACTAGATGAGAGTGGTAACATAGTGAGAACCAGAGCTAGACTAGTTGCTCAAGGTTACACTCAAGAAGAGGGAATATATTTTGATGAAACCTATGCACCCGTAGCTAGAATGGAAGCTATTAGGATGTTGCTTGCATATGCATGTTATCATAATTTCAAGCTTTTTCAAATGGATGAAAAAGTGTCTTTTTAAATGGTTTTATAAATGAAGAAGTGTATGTGGAACAACCATAAGGTTTTGAGGATTCAAAATTTTCAAATCATGTTTTTAAGCTAACTAAAGCCCTTTATGGTTTAAAACAAGCTCCTAGAGCTTGATATGAAAGGCTTTCAAACTTTTTAATTGAAAAAGGTTTTGAAAAAGGTAAGGTAGACACTACACTTTTCATAAAAAGATATAAAAATGACATATTAGTAGTGCAAATATATGTTGATGATATTATTTTTGGATCTACTAATGAATGTCATTGCAAAAAGTTTGCTAAGTTAATGCAAGGTGAATTCGAGATGAGCATGATGGGGGAACTCTCATTCTTTTTGGGACTCCAAATCAAACAAAAGAAGGATGACACTTTCATAAACCAAGCAAAGTACGTGAAAGATATGCTCAAGAAGTTTAGCTTGGAGCAAGCAAAGCCTCAAGCTACACCAATGAGCTCATCTACAAAGCTTGACAAAGATGAATGAGGTAAGTGTGTTGACTCTAAGCTTTACCGCTCTATGATTGGATCATTGCTTTACCTTACTGCATGTAGACCGAATATATTGTTTAGTGTTTTCTTGTGTGCTAGGTTTCAAGCTAGTCCTAGAGAGTCTCACCTTATAACCGTAAAAAGGATCTTTAGGTACCTTAGAGATACTCCTTGTTTAGGTCTTTGGTACCCTAGAGACTCAACCTTTAACCTTCATGCTTATTCAGATGCGGATTATGGGGGTGTAAATGGATAGGAAAAGTACTTCTGGCACTTGCCAATTCTTAGGTAGTATGCTCATATCTTGGTTCTCTAAGAAACAAAATAGTGTAGCTCTTTCTACCATCGAAGCCGAGTATATATCCTTAGGGAGTTGTGCTTAAGTCCTTGTGGGTATCGATACAGTTAAACCCGTTTCGATAGGAGTTGTGAGCGTTTCGATACGGATGCCATCCGTTTCGATACGGTTCCTTGATACGTGGTTCCAGGGAATTACCTTTGTACCCTCATATCGATACACCATTTAGGCGTATTAATACACTATCGCGCAAACAACTATTAATTGGCATTAAAAGAGTTTCACTTTTACCAAAAATTCTATTTCAAATACCCTAGCCGATTTTCCTCTATAAAAAGCCTTTCAATCCCTCATATTTTCACCACAAAACTTAAAATCTCTTGAGGGTTTTTCAAAATCAAGCCAAGTCTTAAGGCTCTCCATCAATTCGGTGCAAAATCTTCATGCATTCCTCCCTATCTCAATATCAAGGTATAAAAACCTCTTTTTTCTTTTTATTTTCTTTATGATTTTCATTTTTAAATCTTTTTGTTTTGTTTTTGCTCTTTCAAAAAGATTTTATCAAACTTTTTTGTTTTGTTTTGCTTTTCAATTTTTTTTACCTTGATTATTGATTTATCCATGGGTTGAATGAGAACAATAATGCATACACATTGTTTTGATCAATTTCTCTAGACTATGGCACCTAAAAAGAGAGCGCGTACTACAAGAGAAGTTGGTGAAGGATCGAATCCCGGAGATGGCACTCGTCCGAATTTGACTCTTATCTATCAAAGGTGCTTTAGGACACCCGGCGAACTCAACTACTTTTGATCGTTTCAAAATTACAAAATTCGACCGGAGAGGATAATTTCTATTCCTTTTCTCAACTCAGAGCGTTTTAAGTTTGTCTATCTACATTTGCTCCATGAATGGAAATTTATGCAGTTTCTTCAAATCCCCGAGTTTTTCTTTCGAAATTTGGTTTTGATATTTTATGTCAATGCTAAGTGTGTTACCGATGCCTCGGGTAATGTCGTTGCCGTTAAGTCCTATCTCATGGGCAAGAAGATTACCGTTGATGTTAAATCTCTTTGTGATGTTTTTAAGTTTGAGGATTAGGGTATCGAAGATGAAAATTCTCTTGGACATGTTTTAGGGGGTTTCGTGACCGTTCTAAATGCTCAAGACCGTATCCTACACTTGATGATCACTTGGTGGTTCAGGCCTTCGGGAGGAAAATACTCAACCATCCGCCAAGTTGATGACTTTTGGATTCAGTGCTTTCGCCATAGAAACTAGCCTAACCTTGTTCGAATCATGTTTGTGGAGATTGTCTTTCTCGTGCAACATCGTCACACATCTCTTGTCACTTCATTCACCTATGGCACCGCTTTGAGCTTTTTCTTCACTAAGAAGAAAATTAATTGCTCTCATGACTATCCGACGAGCCTCACCGGTCCTATTAATGAAAGGTCTCTTTCTCGGGGGCAAGTTTCACTACTTCAAAGGTAATTTGTAACACCCCAAATTTGGGCTTAGAAGTTTAGGGTCTGAACCAGACCGGTCTGAGAAACGGTTCAAATATAAAAGGAGGTTTTAGGGAACGCCTAGTTCGGGATGCTTTAAAAATATAGAAAAATATATAAAAATCCTCATTTAATATATAAAAGAGAATGATGAAATCAATTTTACAAAATGAAGTTTGGAAATATTACATTTCGGTGTAGTGACCAAATCACAGTTTTTGCAAAAGTGAAATAGTGACTGTTTTGTAAAGGATTGAAACTTTGAATCTTCAAGGAGCTAATTTACCTAAAATGTTTTTCTCCAGATTTTTCCTTAATTTGGGTAATTTTATTAATATTTTAATTAAAGGAAATGAGGTTTAATTAAATGAGAAACTAACTTTGACTATTCATAACTACTTTTCACAAATTTTCCCTCTCTTCATTTTCTCTCAAATTCCTTTCAACCAAACACATTTCTCCAGCAAATTTACTTTGATTTTACACTTCATTTGATGAGATTTCAATTCCTCTTTGATTCCTAATTAATCTTTCATCCAATCTATTTGTTTTCTACATTGAATTTTCATGGAAATTAGCTCAAATCAAGGAGAAATCACCATTTAGAGGTAAGATTGTTCTTCTCCTCTAAATACTCAGTTCTTTACTGAAATTCCCAAGTTGTAAATCCTTAATTTAAGTTTTATAAATGGTTTTAATGTTAGAAACTTGATTTTGGCTTAAAACTCAAGATTTGGAAGGAATCTTGAAGAATTTCGTTATGATTGTTTGAGCTCTGTTTTGAGATGATTCTTTAATGTATTATGACTGTCAAATGATGTGGAAATGAGGTTTTATCAATGAAATCCCGAATAGGTTGTATTTCCTAAGTTTTTGCTTATGAAAATAGTGGTTTTTGAGGTGATCTTGGTGTTCTGTTATAGCTGGAGGTATAAGGACGAGTTTAGGTTTATTTTGGATGTTAATTGATGTTTAGAAATGGTTAGAAGTGATGGATCTTGGCTGGGTTAAGTTTTGGAAGAGTTTGGAGGTGATTTCGGTTGTGTTTGGTAGCCGAAATGTTGGTTTTAAGTAGAGTAGCGAGTTTAAGTGTGTTGGCTGAAGATTTTAATGCATGAGGATGCATTAATCCTCTGTTGTTATGTGTTTAAAACAGGGGAGAATGATTCGGAAGCAATAGAGGTGGCGTTGGGAGTTTCGGATTCTTGAAAGGCTTGTCGGCTAGCATAGTTTTGTGTATCGGTGAGTGAGATCATGTTTTCCAGCTTTGGAATGGTTTTGAAAAGAGGTTTGGGAACTTAAATTTAGGCTTGAAATGCCGGTTTAAGTTCGGAAGTAAGTAATGTGGAATTCTCTCTCAATTGTGCTATTATTGTTTTGGAAACTATCAAAATAGGCTTTGATGTGTTTGGTTTGTCAATGTGGTTTAATTTGTTGTTGAGCATGGTTTTTAAAGCATGTTTTAGCATGATTAATGCTGGTTTTGAAAGTCATGTATTGAAGGATGCTCAAGGTAAGAGATCCTTGGTTTAACATGTTATTAATATGATTATGTTGCATGGAGATGCATGATGATAAGTGGCTTTGATTAATGCTTTAAACAGTGAAATGATGATGGTATTTGATGTATATTGGCAAGTGATGTAAGTGGTTTTTGGTTACTTTAATCGGATATAGTTAGCCGGCTATAGGATTGGGTGCACCGTGAATAAAGTCGCCTTGGATGTCGAGGGGTTGTAATTGTACCGTAAACTCCATCCAAGTACCCTAACGAGTGAGGTAAGATCACAACAGTGGTTAAAAGTCCGTGTGTGGATCTAAGATCACAACGGTGGTTAAAAGTCCGTGTGTGGATCTAAGATCACAACGGTGGTTAAAAGTCCGTGTGTGGATCTTGTGTTATGTGTCCCTTGATCTCGTTAGTGGAATTATACAACTACCGATGAGTGATGTTGAGGGGTTGTGATTGTACCGTTAAACTCCATCACGGGTGTTGAGGGGTTGTGATTGTACCGATAAACTCCACCTTGTGTTGTTCGGTAGTGTGTATGAAGCGTGTGGGACAACGCTTGTAATCCGCATATCCGATTGTGTCTTGTGTTGAAATGGTTTGTGAACTATCACTTGAAAGCCAATATAATGTAATCGAATGTAATGAAGCGAGAGATGCTTGAAAATGATGCAAGGTTGCATGGGAAATATGTAAATGATGCAAGAATGCATGTGTTACTTGTTAAGCATGGGCAAATGTATATCTTTTATTGTGAATGGTGCATATGTGCATAGAATCTCATAAGTGCATTGAAGTCTTGAGAAGGCTTGTTTTTAAAAAGGCATGTAATGTAAATGTTGCTTTTGTGGTTCATGTGTTTTGCATTTGTTGAATGTGTGAGATTGATGGAAGGAGCATTTGGTTTTCAAAAGGCATTTTGCTTTGAAATGATCATCAAGCATGAGAATAGTATGTTGTGAAGAGGAGGTGGTTTCCAAGAAAATTGAGTTAAACTTTGCATGAAGTGTTCATGCTTGAAAATGTTTAAATGGTAGTATTTGCAAGAATGTGGTTTGGGGGTGAGTTGTTTAGCTTTTCAAAGTTAAAGGTTGGTTTTCATGTTGAGCAATGCATGATTTAAAGCAATGTTGTTTCAAAGGAGGTTTCCAAACAATGCTTTGGTTTATTTAATTGTCTACATTTAAAGAAGGTTTTGTATTTCGCTGCATTGATGGTGTTTTGGTTTTGAGCATTCCTCACTAAGCATTATGTGCGTACGCTCCTTTTTGTCCATCAATGCAGATATATGAAGTTGGGACAGCAAGAAGCAAGGGGGAGAGTCTCTTATGTTGTTGTGTTTTCTGATTGTGTATGTTGACCATGTTCGGTTTATGGTTTGAATCTTGTTGATGATCGGTTTGCAATATTTGAATCTTCTTCTTCATAAGTTGATATGCTATGCTCTTTGTTTAAAAGCAAGATCATGTGTTGGATGTGGTGAATTAGTAGGTGTGCTTAATGTTTGTATTGTATCTAGTCTTTGGTGTGATTTGATAGTTATAATGCTTATCATGCTGGTGATATGTTTTGGACTGATTTGAAGTGTGTTTGAGGGTGTTTTAAAGTGAAAAACCAGAGTTTTCTACTGTTTCTGGGTAGGGTGTATCAAAACACCCTTGGCTGTTTCGAAACGGGTGCTTGAAATGGCTTGGGCGTTTCGGAACGTCTAGAAGTGTTTCGAAACACTTTTGCTACTAGAAGGGTCCGTTTCTGAACTGGTTTCGGAACATACCCGCATTTCGAAACGGTCAACACCGTTTCGATATGGGCGTACGACACAGGTGTTTCTATACGGGTGTCAGTGTTTCGAAACGGGTGACCGTTGGACAGTTTCTGCATGCTTTACATTTTAGTCATGAAAATTGTAAGTGCAATTGCTTGAGCTTGAGATGTCTTTTTAAGCTGAAATTTGGCAGAGAGGCTTGTAATATGTTTAATTGAGGTTTGGTAAAACTAAAATTTTGGAAGTCCTTTTATTTCCTAAAATTTACATTTTGGTCCCTAATATTTGTATATTGTGCAATTGAATCCCTTATTTGAATCCGATCGCTGTGCTTAATTCGTATATGTTTCTCAAGCATTTGCTTAGGGTTAACGTGCATCTAGACAAGATTAAAAAGAAAAAAAGGGTCGTTAATCAAGGTTGACTTTCGGGTTGACTTTGGTTTTCCCCGTGTAATCTTCGTAGTTTGGGTCAATCGTCTAGGCCGGGCTAAGGGGGTTACATAATTGGCTTCGCCTTTCCGAGCTTCCTAGTGATGCCATTCCCGAAGAAATTACAAATCCTATCGTGGCTGCTCAAGCACCTCCTCCTCCATCCATAGATTCTCTCATGACCTACCTCAATTAACAATTCATGGGCTTATGCACGAGAATTGCTTCTATGGATCAAGTCAAGAATTCGGGGTTTGCCGCCATTGATACACGCTTCACATGCCTAGAAGATTGCATGAAAAATGTGGAGAATCGTATCTCTTCTATTGAGGCCGAGCACAATTCGATGAACATCTCTCTCACGGCCTTCCATGACGAGTGGCGTCAATCAAGGAGGAACGATGATGCTGATGAAGATGAAGACGATGGTGATGGATACGAGTAGTCGATTTCTTTTTGCATTCCATTCATGTCATTTTAGGATCTCTATTTACGAACTTTGAATTATGTTCTTAGGATTAAGTTTACCATTTAAAACCTATGCTTTGATTATTGTTATTTGGATTTTTGTTTGATGTTTCTTTATTTATGAAATTTATGATTATCTATTAAATGTTGCTTGATTATTGATTATGCCTTTATAGCCTATGTCTCTTATTTTTTATCTAACAAAAAGGGGAGAGGGAAGTTCACAAGTTCACTCACTTATCTTAAAATTTTTATCTAATAAGTTCACAAGTTCACTTATTTTTTATCTAACAAAAATTTTAAGCTTTGGTTTTGTTATATCAAAAAGGGGGAGATTGTAAAACCTATGTTTGATTTTGATATAACAAAGTGTTTTAAGAACTAAATTGTAAAACTTGAAATGAATTTTTAAGTCCCTCTAAAGGTTTAAAATCAACAAGGCTTTGTTCTAGTTTGAAAAACTCAAACTCCAAAATATTTTGTAAGTGTTCCAAGGCCAAATTACTCAAAATCGTCAATGCATATCGATACGCTTCTTACCGTATCGATACCTTTTTTTATACGAAGGGAGATTCCTATTTCGTTTACATCTGGATGTAGATAGAATAGAGCATGGGAGGCCTTGGAATTTTAGTTCTCATCTTTTGGTTCTTCACCGTTTACTAGAGGGGAAGATCCAAAACTAGTTCTTTTAACCCATCTGAATTATTGGATGTTGATCCATAATGTTCCGCAAGGGTTTGTTTCTGAAAAAGTGGCTCGATCCCTTGGGAATTTTGTGGGAACTTTTCTCGAATTTGATACTATAGCAATTTCCCTTGGCTACAAAGGTATTATGAGGATTAGAGTTCAGATTGATATAAGGTTTCCTTTGAAACGAAGCAAGAAGCTACGTCTTGCTAATGGTTATGATCACTATATTCGATTCAAATATGAACGATTAACCCTTTTTTGTTTTATTTGTGGTCTGTTGGGTCATGGGGAGGGTTTCTACCCTATTCGAGCAACTATGGATATGTCTGAATTGACTATAGAATGGGATGTGTCTCTCCAAGCACCTCCACATCGATGATTCCAATCAAAAAGCATTTGGCTGAGGAAGGCGACATCGGTAGATTCTCAGCCACGTTTTGATCCTGGGTAGTTCAATAAAGGAAATACATTTAATGCAACAAATCCATATCCCACTACTTCAGCAAAAGCAAATAATTCTGGAAAGTCAAAAGGAATCTTACTTGGCAAGTCAAGCACTTATAATCTGGGTGGCTTAAATCCATGTCCTATAGTGGGTCCAACCGAGACTAGCCTAAAATGTTTCATGGACATCACGATGTCTTTGGCAGAGGAGAATTGTCCTATGGAACAAATCGAATGTCTCAAACACCCACATGTGCAACCACTTACACCAGGAGTTTCAGTATCTTCTGATTCAAATGGTTCTTTTACTACAACATCGGCCGACCTGCAAGATCAGGCCCACTGTTTGTTATGAAACTCTTAAGTTGGAACGTTCGGGGTCTGAGCAGGGGAGAATTGTCCTATGGAACAAATTCTTATGTCGTTTCTCTTCGCTCTTTTTCAACTAGACACATTGATGTTTTGATTAGATGAGAATTAGTGGAGGCGTACTGGTTTCTATGGTGCCCCGGAGGAACAAAGACATGTGGAGTTGTGGAATTTGCTCAGATCCCTAAATGATATGCCAAATACTCCATGGGTAGTTATTAAGGACTTTAACGAGACCATTCTATCTTCTGAAAAATAGGGCGGGCGCGTTCGTAGTATGAGACAGATGGATTGTTTTCGAGCAGCCTTGAATGACTGTGCTTTGGATGATTTAGGCTTCATTGGGCCCTAGTTTACCTGGGAGAAGGGTCGAGTTTCTACTACTAATATACATGAACGCCTAGATATAGGAGTTGCAACCTATTCTTGGTGGGAGTTGTTCCCTAACATTCGACTTCATCATTTAACCCACTCAATTTCTGATCACTGTCCTATTTGTTGAATACTGATTTTGGGGGAGCAGTTCATAATCGTATATGGCACTTTCATTTCGAATCGACATGGTTACTAGAAGAATCTTGCGAACCGGAAGTTAAAAACCTATGTGCTTCCTTATCTAGGGATGTTTTGGACCGACTAAAGCAAGTAAGTGTTTGTCTTGATAGATGGTTTAAACGTATTAGAAGAGATAAATGTTTCACCATTTCCGAGTTAAAACTGAAACTGGAATATCTGAATGAGTTAACACCCTCAGATGATGTTCTTGGGGATATTTTGGATACAAAATTGGCCATGAACTTAGAATTGGATAAGGAGGAGCTTTATTGGAAGCAACGTGCAAGATCTAATTGGCTTAAACATGGAGACAGAAACACAACCTTTTCCCACAAACGTGCTTCCTAGCGTAAAAGGAAAAATAAAATTCAGTCTTTGGAAAAAGAAAGTGGCGAGCTCTGTTATAATTACCAGAAAATGAATACCATGGCTAAGGATTATTTCGTTCAGCTATTTGCTTTGAAAGGAGTTGGAGACTACAGTCACATATTGGAAAGTGTTACACCTTGTATTATTGATGAAATGAATCAACAACGTTCTAAGAGTTTTACAACAACAGAAATTTGGGAAGCAGTAAAATCCATGAGTCCACTCAAAGCTGTCGGGGAAGACGGTTTGGGTGCACTTTTCTATCAGAGATTTTGGCATATGCTAGGGCAAGATGTAGCCAATTTTTGCATGCCAGTCCTTAGTGGTGAAGTTTCTATGTCTCTTATTAACCAAACTCGTATAGTTCTGATTCTGAAGATAGATAATCCCACCGGTATGTCACACTTTCGCCCTATTAGCCTTTGTAACATGTTCAAAATTATTTCGAAAGTGTTGGTTAATTGTTTTTAAGCAGTTGTCTCATTGTATTGATGAGTCTTAGAGTGCATTTGTTCTAGGACGACTTATTACAGATAATGTTCTTGCAGCTTATGAAATTCTTCACCTGATGTGTAACAAGCGAGTTGAAAAAAAAGGGACATTTTACACTAAAGTTAGATATGTCTAAAGCCTATGATCGAGTGGAATGACCCTTCATAGAAACAATATTATTAAAAATGGGTTTTTCTCTGGAATGGATATCGCTTGTTCTTCTTTGTGTTTATTCAGTCTCCTATTCTGTTTTTTTAAATGGCCAAGTTGGGGAGAGTTTCAGTCCGTCTAAAGGACTGCGCCAAGGTGATCTGATTAGCCTATACTTGTTTTTAATATGTGGTGAAGGGCTCTCCTCCCTCCCCCGTCAGGAATAGTTGGATATTGGAATCAGGATTACTCGTGGAGCCCTATGTGTTTCCCACCTTTTCTTTGCCGATGACATCTTTATTTTTGACGAAGCAACGACACGTTGTGCTGCTACGTTACAAAACATTTTATCCCTTTATGAGAGCTGTCCTGTCCAGGTCATCAACTTTGACAAATCAGGATCTTTTTCAATTAGAATGTTATAGATGAGAATCATAATGATGTTCGCCGTATTTTACAAATTACTAGCTCTATTAGCCATGAGAAGTATTTGGGTTTACCTACTGTTGTGGGGCAAAATAGAAAAAATGGCTTTCATGACTCTACGAGATAGGCTCATTGCGTGCATCTCCTTTTGGAATCCTCGATCTCTCTCACAAGGGGGAAATGAGGTATTTATAAAATCTATTCTTCAAGCTATTCCGACTTATACTATGAGTTGCTTCTTGCTCTCTAAAACTTTATGTAAGGAACTTGAATCTATTATGGTTTGTTTCTGGTGGCAAAACTCAAAGGACAAACGTGGAATTTACCGGTGCTTGTGGTTTGATTTGTGCCAACTAAAGGATGTTGGAGGACTAGGATTTCGTGATATGAGCAAATTCAATGTAGCCCTACTCGCTAAGCAAGGATGAAGGCTTATTACAAATCATATGTCTTTAGTTGGACGTTTATTTAGAGCCAAATATCACCCATCTACTAATTTTCTTCAGGCGAGGCTCAGATCAAATCCCTCTTATACTTGGAAAAGCATATGGATTGTGAGAGGTTTGCTAGAAATGGGTATTCGTTTCAAGGTCGGTAATGGGACTGCCATCTCCACTTGGAATGACTTCTAGCTCTCGGGTTCGGTCCCTCGAAAGGTTCAGTCTCCACCAGTTCTCTTTATCAATCACGTTTCTAATATGATAAATGACAACACAGCATCTTGGAATACTGAGTTGGTCCGAGAAACTTTTAACCCGACTGAAGCTGAGGGAATACTATGCATTCCTCTTTCATCCTTCTCCCAAGAAGACTCCCTTGTTTGGAGTGGTGAACACACGAGGGTGTATTCTGTACGTAGTGGATATCGTTTACTACTACCAGAGTCTATGATTTCCACTAACGATCGAGAGCTATATAAGAAACTTTGGTAGGTCTACTTGTCCCACCAAAATGAACATCCAATGCTGGAAGCTCATTAGAGATTTTGTTCCTACAAGGTGTAATCTTCGTGTGAAAAGAGTGGTTTCTGATCCTACTTGCTTTCGTTGCCTACAGGATCCAGAAGATGTGGCTCATGTTATACGCAATTGTTCTTTTGCGGATCAGGTCTGGTCGAATCTAGGAATTCAAAGCCCCCTAATTGATCTAACTTCAGGGTTTGCTATTTGGCTTTCTACCCTATTTCAGCAACATGGGAAAGACAAGATACATCTAATTATTAATACTATTTGGGCATTATGGACAACACGCAACAAATTTGTATTTGAGGGAGAAAATAAAAGGCCAGACGATGTTGTTACCTTTGTCAAGAGTTACTGTCTTGATCTTCAACTTGTATCCTCCAACTCTTTGAGGGAGAAAATATTTCCAACTCTTTTATTTATGTTTTATAGATTAATAAATTTCTTAAACTGATATGATAATTTATTACACATTAAATTAAATATTTGTTTGTCTATACTCGATAAATTAATAAATAATATATTCTTACTAACAACCATGCATGCATGACTTTAGGTTACACCGTGAATATATAAATATATTTTTATATTCACGAGCCTAATTGATCCTAGTTCATGAGACCATTTGATCAATTGATATCACAACGGTATAGTTGATTGTAAAATTTAAAAACATTCAAGTATTTTATTTATAAAATTTCACATTTCAGATCATTTGAAAGCTTATTGTGGTGTTGCGGCATTGCAGCGCAATATACGACATGTCCATCAACTAATGGCACTTGGCAAGTCTTTTTTGCTGCCCTCCTTTCGCAATGTTGGAAGTGCCAAAACGTTGTTATTTTAAGCAGTGCAACTGTGACTGTCAAGACTTTGCTGCAAGTTAGTATTCATTGGGCTAAGACATATATTTGTTCACCTGAGCACAACTCTTCTGCTACTCCTTGAATTGTTGAAACAGTGCAGTGACAACCCCCACCTTCGGGTTGGTTTTGTCTCAATTCAGATGGAACTCTCTCGTTTTCCTAGGATTTTGGCTTTGTTGGTGGTGTTTTTCGTGACAGTGATGGCAATTTCCTCTCTTCCTACGCCAAGAAGATTGGGATAACCAATGTGGTTCAGGCAGAGCTTTGGGGTGTCTTCCAAGGTTTAAAACTAGCTCGTTCTCTTGGTTTGGATCGTTTAATTGTACAAGTTGATAATGTCGATGTCTTCCGACTGCTCTCCAATCTCTCATACGAGCCCACATGCCATAGTCAGATTTATTTATGTTTTGCTTGAGTCTGCCTGACTAGTCGAGCTCAAGCATGTTCGCCGCGTATCCAACATAGTTGCTGATTTCAAGGCCAAGTATGATGCTGCCCAATTTGATTCCTTAGTTACTCGTGATGTCCCTACTTATGAGGTCCTTCTTATATTCGTTTGAAGGGTATATAATGTAATGGCTCAGCCTCCGTCATTCTAAAAATAAAGTTGGATCGAAAGAGAGATGAAGACTGTAAAAGTATGTAATCCCACTTTATACGAACAATAAAGTAGACACATTGAAGGAGTAAAACGAATTTACCTGTAAAAGAGGGACAGTTAATAAGTACCATACGTGTTCAATATAAAACAAAGAAACAAAGTTGGACCCCCAAAGAAGCTGGTCGGGTCCCAAAAAAATATGGGTCGAACCCCAATACTTTGCTTTCTCTATGGGCTGTCATTAGCCATGGACCCACTTTGACTACTGGCCTTGTCTACCTATAATTCCTTACAGTTTTGAAGTCGGTAGGTCGAACACATAATTTGATGTCTGAAAAATGAATTAGAAACTTAAGCATTCCAATGAAAGCAAAAGTGGTAAGAAAAAAAAGAGAGTAGAAAATGATTTAAAACTAAAGTTGAACCCTCGAGAAATTATATCATAACTTTCTCCACTACGTTATCTGTGATCTCAATCAATAAAAATCTTCAGTGATATTTATTGTAAATTAAATTAAAAAATAGTTTTTATTAAGTGAGTCTTCACTTGATAAAAATATGACATATAAAAATTAATGAAGTAAATGATTTTTATTGGTTGATATCATAAATAACATGGTAAAAAAAAGCATATCATATAATTTCTCGCCGTTCGAAAAGTTAATGCGACAATTTTTTGTTAATTTTTTATATAAATTATATATGATGTTAAAATATCTTTTTTTAAATTAGTTTTATTTTTAATTTACATGTTTAATTGTTAGGAATGTTGTTCTCAATTATGCAATTTTTAGAATTTAAATAATAATTATTTTATACAATATATCTTATCATTACATTCGAAAATTGATATTCAAAGTTAATGTTTAAATTCAATGAACCTCCTAATACATATTTTATTTAGACTTCGTGAAAAAATTATGGGTAAACTATACTAATGACCACCGAACTATGAGGTTGGTGTCGATTTCACCACTATATTTTTAATTGTGTTAAATATACCACATAACTATTTAATTGGTTCCAATGTAACCACCTGTCGTTAAAAAAACAAAAAGTTAACGGGACTGTTAAAATAATTGGTATAATTACACATTTAGTCCCCTTTATTTATACAATCATTCAATTTAGCTCTAATTTTAATCTAATAAAATAAATTAATTATTCAATTGTGTGGTGACACGTGTCACCACCTGATTGGAGTAAGAAAAATGAAATAGTAGAAGTTAGCCCCAAGGGGAATCAAACCTGGGTCATTAGGGAAAGAAAGCAACGCTCTTACCACTAGGCTAAGCATGTTTCTAGTATATGGAATATCAAATATAATATATGTGGTATATGTGTTATACGATTGGAGAAAGAAAAATAAAAGCAATGTAATTGGCAATGATAAGATTTAAACCTGGGAATCCTTGGTGGAAGTGGCAAAGGTTTACCCCTAGGCCAAACATGAATTTGTGATATAAAATACTAACTATAATATATGAGTTATTCGATTGTAATGGTTATAAAAGAGAAATAAATGTGATTTTAGGGGCTCGAACATGACACACTTATGATGCATAAAAACATATAACCTAGTTAAATATAATTTTATAATTATTTTTTTATATTATGTTGTTAATCTTTTAATTTTTTTAACTTAATTAGTAATTATTAAAAATTTTCCTTGAATTGATATTTTAACTTAATTAATAATTTTAATATTTATTAAAAATTAATTAAATTATTATATATAATTATATTAAAAATCAAAATTTTAAAATTATATTTAATTGAGTTATATGTTTTTATGCAACATAAGTGTGTCATGTTCGAGTCCCCTAAAATCACATTTATTTCTCTTTTATAACCATTACAATCGAACAACTCATATATTATAGTTAGTATTTTATATCACAAATTCATGCCTGACTTAGTGATAAACCTTTGCTACTTCCACCAAGGATTCCCAGGTTCAAATCCTACCATTGCCAATTACATAGCTTTTATTTTTCTTTCTCCAATCGGATAACACATATACCACATATATTATATTTGGTATTCTATATATTATAAACTTGCTTAGCCCAATGAGTGTTGCTTTTTTTCCCTAATAACCTAGGTTCGATTCCCCTTGGGGCTAACTTCCACTATTTCAATTTTTTACTCCAATTGGCGGTGACCCTGATTGGGGAACGAAAATAAATTTAATAAATCTAATGAAAATAGATAAATCCCTTAAATAAGTCACCACCTAATTGAATAATTAATTTATTTTTATTAGATTAAAATTAAGACTAAATTGAATGATTGTATAAATAAAGGGAACTAAATGTATAATTATACCAATTATTTTAACAGTCTCGTTTTTTAACGGCAGGTGGCTACATTAGAACCAATTAAATAGTTATGCGGTATATTTAACGCAATTGAAAATATAATGGTCAAATCGACACCAACCTCATAATTCGATGGTCATTATTATAGTTTACCCAAAAAATATTTCGATCATAAAATTAATCTAATCTCCACTGTCAATAATAAAGTAATTAGCGTGGTTTTAATTAAGTAATCAAAATTCATTACGTTCGTTAGCACTTTTTTAAGTGCTTTTCACTGGATAAGTGCGTTTACACTAAATTTTTCTAATGAACAGCTAAGGGCCCGTTCAGCGACGCTGAACTAACGCCTGATTTTATGGACGCCCGTTGAGGCAACAGAAGTTGAAAAATGGTGCGGCGGAAAAACGAGCGTTTCAAGCACAAAGTCCTCCAAAACGGCGGCAACACGACTCCTCTAAAGGTGTTAAGCAGTGTTTCAGTGTGTCAAACGCCTAGCTGAACGAGCCCTAAGTTTTCCTAGTTTTCGCTTTTTAAAGATAATTTTAGCTTTTCAAACACCTAAATGAAACGGGCGTTTCAAACACCTAACTTTTAGCTTTTTAAAGATTACTTTTTAGATTAAATGGGCGTCTCAAACGCCTAGCTGAACGAGCCCTAAGTTTTCCTAGTTTTTGGCTTTTTAAAGATAATTTTTAGATTAAATTACTCTTGTACCCTTGATTTCTTTTATACCAATCTCATATTTTTTTTGTTATCTTTCTACTTTTAATACCCTCAATAATTTTAATATATGAAAATAACAATAATATATTAATGTATTAAAATACTTAAATAATATTTTTTTAGTTTAACCACTAATATCTAACTTATTGGCTGACTAATTTGGATCGGGTACTGTAAAGGTACATTATTGGAGCGACCATCCAAACCCAATTTACTCCATTCACAACTTCATGATTTGAACCTTTGATCTTGCTTAAAGGATCTAGTATCTCATCCAATTAGACCAACTTGTTGTAGGTAATATAATTAAATAATATTAATAATAAATATGAAATATATTGAATTATTATTAGGGATGGCAATGGATCAGACTTTATAAAGTCCAAGTCCAATCAATAATCGGACTTCCAAAAAAATCCAAGTCTGATTACATAAATTCGAGTCCGATCAAATAAAATATCTAAAATTCAAATCCGAAAGTTCGAATCCAATTAATTTCCCCTTTTTTTAAAGTAACAACTCAAACAAATATCTTTAAATGAAAATAACAAATCAAATTCTTAATTTGGAGAAGATAAATACCCAATCACGATTCCTAAGCCGCAACGATAACGCTCCGACCTTTGTGCAGTTCACCCAGTTGAAACGAGCATATAAAACTCTCTAAACTATTTATAGAGGGTTTTTTTTCAAAAAACATTAATGATTGTTAGATTTCTCATGCCTTTATATAACCCTTATAATTCTAATTCAACTTATATTAAGATTTTAATATATATATATATATATATTAATATATATATATATATATATATATATATATATATATATATATATATTAATATATATATATATATATATATATATATATATATATATATAATCCTAATTTAACTTTAATTAGGATTTCAATATATATATATATATATATATAATCTCAATTCAACTTAATTAGGATTTCAATATATACATATTAAATATATATAATCTCAATTCAACTTAATTAAGATTTCTATATATATCTATATTAATATACATAATCTCAATTTAACTGAATTAAAATTTTAATATATATCTATATTTTTTAAATCTAAGAGTTTTAAATGTTTTTATTTAGATTCATATATGGATCAGACT
The DNA here is from genome assembly GCA_958450335.1 of Hibiscus tridactylites. NCBI lineage: Eukaryota > Viridiplantae > Streptophyta > Magnoliopsida > Malvales > Malvaceae > Hibiscus > Hibiscus tridactylites. Next base: position 41,843,498 of record OY288292.1, read on the forward strand.
CGAAGTGAATATGGATTCAGATCGAATTCAGATCGGTCATAACAATATCCATATCCGATCCACCTCCTATTAGGACTCAAACCTTTTTTCATATTTAAATTCGAACTTTTTTCGATTGGATTTTAATCAATTTTTTTTCTTCGGATAGAATCAGATTCGAATTATATTGACATCCCTATTTTTTATTAAATATTCAATTAATATACAAAATGTAATAAATTAATTAATATTATATTTTTATTTAATATATTGAAGATTAATAATATATTGATATTGAAATAAATGATATATTAAAATAATATAATAAATATTAATATTAAGAATTTAAGAATTTAATATTTTAAATGAAAATAAAAAAATATCACTCACGTTCATTTATTATTACTTTACAATATGTAAAACCTAACTTGATTTTGATATAACAAAGCGTCTAAGGACCTTTTTGTAAAAGTAAATAAATTTTTAAATATTTCAAAATCTCACAAATTGACAAGCAAACTTGAACTAAAATGATTCTAAGTCAAATAATTTGTTCAAGCAAAATTTTTCTAAGTGTTACAGCCTAAAACCAACTTGTACGCCAAGGCATATCGATACGCTATAGTTGTATCCATACAGTTTTTAAGTTATAGAATTTTAATCGACAAAATCATATCGATACGGGTTTTACCCGTATCGATATGATATTTTACATGGGCTTAACTTTAAGGCATAGCGTATCGATACGGTCCCCGTATCGATACTGTTTGATCTGATTTAATAAATCTTTGCATTTAAAATATTTGACCGTTGCTTGTCAGTTATGATTTCAGTAAAATTCAAATGGTCGGTAGACCGTATCGATACGCCCATATAGCGTATCGATACACTTTTTACAAAAGTTTTCCTCAGAATTCCAGTGAGCAAAATTCGTATCGATACGGTCATAGAATATCGATACGCCTATATTTTTATATTATACCTGTACTGATACGCCCTTATAGCGTATCGATATGCTCGTCTTAAATGTGCACAATGACTCTTTCTGTTTTGAGACAAGTATCGATACGGTTGTTCGAGTACCGATACGGTAGGTTGCAAAAGTACATTTATTGCGGGAAAAATGAAGTCCAACGGCTCAATTGATGATCTCAACCACTAGAACAACTAAAAATCAATGCAATGGTATATAAACAAGCCTCAAAAGCTACATCAACATCTATTGAACAAACTTGCAACAATCCAAGCACATATGCAAACCCTAGAGCTCTTAAAGTCAAATTCGTGTACCCCACTTGTTTAATTCTCAATTGTATTATCTTATTTTAAGTTTGGGGAGTGTTTAAGTGTAATTGGACAATCTATCAACCTAGTGAGAAGCATTATTTAGATTGTCAAACTTTTTGTATTTGAGAGAGTCTTGGTTAATCTTTGGGTAGAAAAATTAACCGATTTGTAAGGTTTCCTCCTAATCCGAGAAAATGGGACGAATTTCTAGTGAAATTGGTTGAAAATCTTTAGTGGGAGCTAAGTTAGTGGATGTAGAGCTTGTTCTAAGCTTGAACCACTATAAATTGCCTTGTCTTGAATTTTCCATTTTTTAATTTGTTTCTTCCAATTTTAAAAAGCCAATTCACCCCCTCTTGGCCATATTCGATTTGATTGATCAACTTAACAATTGGTATCAGAGCATAACTCTTTGAGGGACTCACATCCACAAGAGAAGATCCTTGAAGAAGATCAATCAACCTTCGAATCAAGCCATGACATTTACCTCCGGCTAAAACTTCCTCGAGTCACAATCGGTCACCAAGCTGCCATTTTTCAATGGGGATAACTATCCATATTGAAAAAAATAGAATGAGGCTCTTCATCAAGTTTAATGACTATGTCCTTTGGGATGTAGTGAAAGATGGGCCAACAATTCTAATGAAGAGAGATGAAGAAGGAAAGGAAGAAGAAAAGAAGAGAGAAGAGTAGAGAAGCAAGAGGTAGAGAAGAAGAAGCAAGAAATTACTCTCAATGCATCTCAGGAGGAAATAAATTCTAGTGAGGTTGAGTTTGAGGAATTGGCTATGATAGCCAAGAGATTCTCTCAGCTCATGAAGTCTAACCGGGGTAGAAAATTTCAAAGGAGAAAAGACTTCAAGAACAAGAATAAAAAAGAGGAGAGGGATCAACTCATTTGTTATGAGTGCAAGAAGCTGGGGCACATAAGATCGGATTATCCTCAACTCAGGAAAAAGGGGTTCGATAAGAAGAAAAAGAAAAAAGCCCATATTGCCACTTGGAGTGATGAAGAATCATCATTTGATGAAGAGGAGCATGTAGTGGCTAATCTTTGTCTCATGGTTATTGATGATGATCCTAAGGTAAATTCTAACTCATCTACTTTCGATTTTACATTTGATGAACTACAAGATGCATATGATAAGTTGCAAGCGGTTTAGGATGAGTTGGTTGAAAAGTACAAGGAATCGATTTTGAAAAACAAGAAAATGATATCCGATTTGAAAAACCAAAACAATTCCCTTTCCAAAACCAACTCGGAACTCGAAGAGAAGATTGTTGTTTTACAAGATGATTTAAAGTATTTTCAAAATGAAAATGTTGATTTAAACAATCTTCTTTCAAAAGTTCATGATGATCACCACAAAGTGGTGAATGGGCTTAAAGCTTCTCTTCATGTAGTTGGGAAATAAGATTTTGAAAATGTAATTATTCAAAACCCAACTATGTAAAGAGGAACTTTAATGGCTATAAACAAAGAAACTCCCAAAGGCATCCTAAAGGTAAAAGAATTAGAAATGTATGGGTTCCTAAGGAACTAATAGTTTCTAATAATATTAATGTTATTGCTTCTTGGATTCCTAAGGGAACCAAGTATTTGGGAGCTAACTCACATGGACCCAAAATGATTTGGGTACAAAAAAACAAGAACTAATCTCTGTTTGTAGGGGGAGCATTTCTACAAGGCCAAAGCTTCAAGTCAAAACACTTGGTACCTTGATAGTAGATGCTAAAGACACATGACCGACGACAATAGTAGATTCATGGAGATAAAGCCAAAAAGTGGTAGAGTGGTGACATTTGGTGACAACTCCAAAGACCATATTGAGGGTATTAGATCCATTGGTAATCTCTCCTCTATTCTCATTGAAGATGTTTTATATGTCAATGGTCTAAAGCATAACTTGTTGAGCATTAGTCAATTATGTGATAAAAGTTTTGATGTTCTTTTTGATATAAATGGTTGCAAAATTTGGACATTAAAACAAATAAGATAATGTTCATTAGTCATCGCATAGGTAACATATACATGGTGCATCTAGATGACATTCATACATCACATGCATGTTTGGTTGCTCAAAATGAATATGATGCATGGTTATGGCATAGGAAACTAGGACATGCTAGCATAAGTGTTTTAGAGAAATTGGTTTCCCAAAATCTAGTTAGAGGTTTACCCAAGATAAAATTCTCCTTAGATAAAATTTGTGATGCTTGTGCTAAATGTAAACAAAAACGAACTTCATTTAAATCCATTAATGACGTTTCAACTAGTAAAATTTTACAATTGATCCATATGGATCTCTTTGAGCCTATTAGGACAACTAGATTGGGTGGAAAATCATATGCTAATGTTTTAGTTGATGATTTCTTTAGATACACTTGGGGTTCTCTTTTTAAGTACAAAAGGTGAGGTTTTAGAAAAATTCACCACATTTTCAAAAGTCACTCAAAATGACCTTGGTCAAAACATAACTCATATTGGAAGTGACCATGGAACGGAATTTCAAAATCTAGGTTTTGATGATTTTTATAACTCTAATGGTATTAGCCACAATTTTTCCGCACCTCGCACTCCTCAACAAAATGGGGTAGTTAAGAGGAAAATCGTACTTTAGAAGAAATGGCTAGAACCATGCTTTGTGAAAATAATTTACATAAGTATTTTTGGGTGGAAGCCACAAACACCGTTTATTATATTACAAATCGTGTAATGATTAGGCCTATTTTAAAGAAAACTCCTTATGAGATTTTAAAGTCAAAGAAGCCTAACATTAGCTATTTTCATCCTTTTGGATGTAAGTGTTTTGTTTTAAACAATGGAAAAGATCATTTAGGTAAATTTGATGCAAAAAATGATGAAGCTATTTTCTTAGGATACTCTTTAAACTCTAAATCCTATCGAGTGTTTAACAAAAGAACCTTAGTTGTAGAAGAGTCTATTTATGTGGTTTTTGATGATAATCTCCTTTCGAGGAAGAATTCTTGTGATGATGATGATGATGTAGGGATCATTGAAGCCAATGATGGTGGACAATTATCAAAGGTGGATGAGGTTCCAACCAAAGAAGAAAAAGCACAAGATCCTCCCATAGAATCCTTGAAGGACATGAATCTTGGTGAAAAGGAAGTGAGCTACCCAAGGGAACTCAACTATGTCAAAGATGGTGAAATCTTTGGTCATCCATCCAAGGGGATAACTACTAGATCCTATCTTAAATTTCTTAATAATTTTGCATTTATTTCATGCATTGAGCCTAAAATATCAAATAAGCATTAAATGATGATTTTTGGATATTAGCCATGCAAGAAGAACTTAATCAATTTGAGAGGAGTAAAGTTTGGACATTAGTTGATATGCCTAGTAATAAGTCTACTATAGGAACTAAATGGGTCTTTAGAAACAAACTAAATGAGAGTGGTAACATAGTGAGGAACAAGGCTAGACTTGTTGCTCAAGGTTATACTCAAGAAGAGGGAATCGATTTTGATGAAACTTATGGACTCGTAGCTAGAATGGAAGCAATTAGGATGCTTCTTGAATTTGTATGTTATCATGGATTCAAGCTTTTTCAAATGGATGTTAAAAGTGCATTTTTAAATGGCTTTATTAATGAAGAAGTGTATTTTGAGAAACCACCCGGTTTTGAAGATCCAATTTACCCAAATCATGTTTTTAATTAACAAAAGATTTATATGGTTTGAAGCAAGCTCCTAGATGTTGGTATGAAAGGCTTTCAAATTTTTTGGTTGAAAAAGGTTTTGAAAAAGGGAAGGTGAACACTACACTTTTCATTAAAAGAAATGGCAAAGACATCTTAGTAGTACAAATTTATGTTGATGATATTATATTTGGTTCTACTAATAAATTTTATTACCAAGAATTCTCTAAGTTAATGCGAGGTGAGTTTGAGATGAGCGTGATGGGGGAGCTCTCATTCTTCTTGAGACTCCAAATCAAGAAAAGAAATGATGTCATGTTCATCAATTAAGCTAAGTACATCAAAAATATGCTCAAGAAGTTTGGCTTGGAGAATGTGAAGCCTCAAGCCACTCCAATGAGCTCATCAATTAAGCTAGACAAAGATGAAGGAGGTAAGTGTGTTGATTCTAAGCTTTATCGTTCAATGATTGGCTCTTTGCTTTACCTTACCGCAAGTAGACAATGTTTAATGTTTGCTTGTGTGCTAGGTTTCAAGCTAGCCCTAGATAATCACACCTTGTAGCCATTAAAAGAATATTTAGATACCTTAGAGACATACCTTGTTTAGGCCTTTGGTATCCTAGAGACTCTTCCTTTAGCTTACATGCTTATTCCGATGCGGATTATGAGGGTTGTAAGATAGATAGAAAAAGTATCTCCGGCACTTGCCAACTCCTATGTAATATTCTCATATCTTGGTTCTCTAAGAAACAAAATGGTGTAGCCTTATCTACCACCGAAGTGGAATATATATCGGCCAGAAGTTGTTGTGTTCAAGTCATTTGGATGAAGCAACAACTTCTATACTATAGAATTGATGTAGGTACCATACCCCTTAAGTGTGACAACACTAGTGCCATGTCTCACAAAGAATCCCATCCAACATTCTAGAACCAAACACATAGAAATAAGACACCATTTCATTAGGGACCATGTCCTAAAAAATGATGTTGTTCTAGAATATATTGATACCTCAAACCAACTGGCGGATATCTTTACAAAGCTATTAGAAAAAGTGTGTTTTTGGACTCTTAGGAGAGAGAGTTAGGTCTAACTAGCCTATCTTTACCTTTTAAAGCCCTTAAGTGTAAAAAATTTGCTTGTTTTTGAATGATGATTTTGTTTATGCAATTTTTCCTCTTGATGCATCTATGCTTGTTGCTAAGGGGAGTATGTATATGTTTTAGTCCATAAATGTTGCTCATTCAACATACACATGCATTTACAGTCGTTTAAAATCCAATTTTTGAACTCAAGTCAGCTCAAAATGCATTTCTGGTAAAAAAGTATCAATATGATCACGCGTATCGATACAATATGAAAACATTACTAATATGGTGGATTGATACGCCATGTCAGCGTATCGATATGATAAGCTGCTGGAGTTTAAATGGGGCATTAAATGGGTGTTTCACTTTAATTAAAACACAATCTTTTTTTTCTCTCTCAAACCCTAGCGTTTTCACTATAAAAACCCCTCTAATCTCCTTGATTTTTCACACCAAACTCAAAATTCTTTGAGGATTTTTCATCAACACATCAAGCCTATGCTTTGCTATCAAATTGGTGCATTCATCATCCTCCATTCATCCACATCCATTACTCAAGGTATAAAAACCATTTTCTTTCTTTTTAATTTTCGTTTAGTTTTTGTTATTGTTTTCAACTAATTTTTGTACACTTAGTATAATTATAATATGGTTTTTGAAGTTTTTGCAAAAATTCTTTAAAATCTATATTTTTGTTTCGAATATATAAATATATCGTATATTTTAGTATACTGTTTTTCACGACTATTTTTTTACCTAAATTCATATTTATACTTGTATATGATTTTAACATATAAAATATAGTATTTTTCTCAATATCTTGAATTATTGGAATGATTTTTGGATCGAATGTGATGATAATTGCATACATTTTTTCAAATGGTTTTGATGTTTTTCCAGGATATTATGGCACCGAAAAATAGACAAAGGAAAGATTTGGCTTCTAGTTCATCCAATCCCAATTTGGACAATGAGGGTATTACTAAACCGAACCTTGATTTTATTCTCCAAAACAGTTTTCTACCCCCCTCTGCTATGGCCCATTATAAACAATACCAAGCTTTTCCAATTCGGGATGAACGAGTTGTTTCAATCCCTTTTCTAAACTCCGAACGATTTAAGTTCAAATATCTTGGGTTGTTACAAAAATTAAATATTTTACCTTTTTTTTAAGTCTTCACTCGATTATGTACCGAAATCTTGTTTTGATTTTCTTTGCTAATGCCCGATGTATCCATGACCAAGCTAGAGAGACTGTTATTGCCATTGACTCCTATCTTATGGGAAAAAAGCTTCGAATTGATCAAAATATTTTATGCAATGTTTTGGGTCTGAAACTTTGGAATTGATGATGAGCACTCCATGGGGTCATTCTCAACTAGGCCCCATCACCGTCCTTGATGCTCATGACCGTATCCTTCATCTCATCATCTCTTGGTGCATTCGTCCTTCCGGTGAGAAATTCTCTACCATTCGCCAAGTTGATGCGTTTTGGCTCCGTTGTTTCCGAGAGGATAAGCGTTGCCAAATTATGTTTGTCGACTTGGTTTATCTTGTCCAACACTGTCACACTGATCAATTCAAGTCCTTTTTCTATGTCACGACTTTGAGCTTCTTGTTCCATTCCTTGGAGATCGATTGTTCCCATGATGCCGCCAAGCCTCTAGGCAAGCCCATTGAAGAACACTCCCTTACTCGTGCTCAATTTAAGTACATTGATCATGAGTGGGTTCGTGTTGCTCGCCCTCCTCCTCAAGAAGATCAACCTCCTCCGGTCGCTCCTTAAGGCCCACAAGTCTAACAAGCTCAAATTTCCATAGATGGACTCATGACGTATCTTAATGAGCAATTTACCTCCTTAGGGAATAACATAGATGCCGGATTTGTGACAATTGATACTCGTTTCACATCTTTGGAGGATCAACTCAAGGCCATTGAACAACAACAAACTTCCATGGATGTCTCTTTCACCGCCTTCCATGGTGCTTGGCTCAATCATACTTGGAAATCTCAAGCCCACATTGATGATGAAGACGAAGAGGACGAGGATGAAGACGATGGGGACAAGTAGTTTTTGCGCATATCATCTCTTTACATATCATATTAGGATTTCTTTTTCATGCACCTTTATGTTAGGAACCCTATGCTTTGATTTTGTTCTTAGGATTAAGTTTGGATTTAAGTTTGAAGTTATTTTGAACTATTATTGCTTTGGATTTTATTTTGAAATTTAATGCTATTATGTTGTTTTAATTATGCTTTACTTATACTTTGTGCTTCATTGTTATATATTGTCTATATCCTTGAATGTTTGCATTGATTTTGATCTAACAAAAAGGGGGAGAAGTGTAAAATATAATTTTTTTTGAAAACCAATCTTAAATTAAGGGACTTTCCAAAGTTTTCAAAATGCTTAAAAATTTACTTTGGTTTTGTTATATCAAAAAGGGGAGATTGTAAAACCTAACTTGATTTTGATATAACAAAGTGTCTAAGGACCTTTTTTGTAAAAGTAAATGAATATTTAAGTATTTCAAAATCTCACAAATTGACAAGCAAACTTGAAACAAAATGATTCTAAGTCAAATAATTTGTTCAAGCAAAATTTTTCTAACTGTTACAGCCCAAAACCAACTTGTACGATAAGGCGTATCGATACGCTATAGTCGTATCAATACGATTTTTAGGTACTGGAATTTTAATCGACAAAAGCGTACTAATACGGTTTTACCCGTATCGATACAATATTTTACATGGACTTAACTTTAACGCATAGCGTACCGATACGGTAAGTCCCCGTATCGATACAGTTTGATATAATTCGATAAATCTTTGCATTTAAAATTTTTGACCGTTGCTTGTCAGTTATGATTTCAGTAAAATTCAAATGGTCGTTAGACCGTATCAATACGCCCATATAGCGTATCGATACACTTTTTACAAAAGTTTTCCTCAGGATTGTAGTGAGCAAAATTTGTATTGATACGGTCATAGAGTATCGATATGCCCCTATTTTTACACTATATCCGCATCGATACGCCCTTATAGCATATCGATATGCCCCTCTTAAATGTGCACAATGACTCTTTTTGTTTTGAGATAGGTATCGATACGGTTGTTCGAGTACCGATACGATAGGTTGCAGAAGTGCATTTATTGCGGGAAAAATGAAGCCCAACGGCTCAATTGATGATCTCAACCACCAGAACGACTAGAAATCAATGCAAGGGTATATAAACAAGCCTCAAAAGCTACATCAACAACTATTGAACAAACTTGCAACAATCCAAGCATATATCCAAACCCTATAGCTCTTAAAGTCAAATCCTTGTACCCCACTTGTTTAATTCTCAATTGTATTATCTTATTTCAAGTTTGGGGAGTGTTTAAGTGTAATTGGGCAATCTATCAACCTAGTGAGATGCATTATTCAGATTGTCAAACTTCTTTGTATTTGAGAGATTCTTGGTTAATCTTTGGGGTAGAAAGATTAACCGATTTGTAAAGTTTCCTCCTAATCCGAGAAAAATTGTCGAATTTTAGTGAATTTGGTTGAAAATCCTTAGTGGGAGCTAAGGTAGTGGATGTAGAACTTGTTCTAAGCTTTAACCACTATAAATTGTCTTGTCTTGAATTTTCCATTTTTCAATTTGCTCATTCCAATTTTAAAAAGCCAATTCACCCCCTCTTGGCTATACTCGATTCGATTGATCAACTTAACACAATATCATGTATAAAATAGACATTTTATCTATTAAAAGTACTTTTTGAAAGCAATGAAAAACGATAAATTCTTCAAACCAACTTTTCAAAATCACTTTCTGAAAGCACTTTTCAAAAGCAATGCAAAACTTAGGGGTGTTGTAACCCCCTCGTCCCGGTCCAGGCGACTGATCGGTCCGAGCGGGTCACACGGGGATAACCGAGGCGAAACCCGTTAAGGCTCCACTTCGGTTAACAACTCGGGAAAAACTTTTAATATTTTATTATCTTGTCTATATGCATTAACATGTCCTATGTGAAACATCAATAGCGGAAGAAACAAGCGAGGCAAACATCCAAAGAGCGAATAAAAAACAGTCCATTTTATCATAAACTGAAGGCCGTATCGAAACGCCTAGGGGGTGTATCGATACGCCTTGACTAGGTCAACTGGCCCAAGTCAACCCGAGAGGACTGTATCGATACGCCCTCTTCAGTCAACTTCTCGTGGTCAACGCTACGAAGACCGTTTCGAAACGTCTGGGACCGTTTCGATACCCTGAATTTCTCGTCAAAATCTCAGATTTCCAGTAGCAAAATGGTAACGAAACGCCCCCTTGCGTATCGAAACTCCTGTCCTGAAACAAAGGGACCGTATCGAAACGGGACCAACCGTTTCGATACATCTGCTGCGAACATACATGTTTTAGCTGGTTTATGGCACAAGGCTGCCTCAAACACCAACTAAAACCTCCCATAACCAACCATACATTAACCTTAGATGCAAGGCACCCTAAACAAACATAATTAACACACTTCACCCATATAAAAGCCATACATTGATAGGAAACATCAATTCAACAAAGATTCATACATAGCATTCAAGTTAACATGCTTAGACAAGAACATACACTTAAGCATCCATGAAGGGCACAAGGCCAACATACTAGGCATAAGCAACCTTAAACATAACATCCACATAACAAGAAGTCTATACATGCTCCTAAAACAAAATATCCACATAAGTCCCCATTGCTTGACTATTACATCATTAACTTAAAATAGTTCATACTTGAGGTTAGCAAAAGCTCAACTAACACACTTGGAGGTTCTCTTCTTGCACTAGCAACCCACGAACTACGGATCTGTATTGCCGAACAAAAGAGAGCGTAAGCATAAAGCCTAGTGAGGGTAAGCTCATAAAACAAACCTCGATAATGCAGGGTCCAAGCACGAGCATACAACCAAGGTAGAATGCATGGTCTTACCTTCGAACCACATGAGTCAAAATATCAATGATGCATGAACACAATATCAATATCATGCCATGCTTAACAAGTCATAAGCTCAACACATGGAAATACATATATCAATGTATTATCAAACACATTCCACAATCCGTATTGGCACCTAGCTATGACCCGAATACGCGGATAACCGTTGGAACTCACATCCAACCACAACCATTACCTTACGGTGGGATTACACTCATCATCGTTTCACGCGGAGGGGATTCCACTCATCCTCACGCCCCGTCGATATGATTCCACTCATCACCGACTAACATAAATATAAGAAGATTTCCGGGCGAACCCGTACTCCATCTTGATGACTACCATCACCAAGACCACGCGCGCATTTAGACTCTCGTGTGCACACTAAACATCCTAATGATCGATCATTGTACCCAAGCATACTAGTGCCAATACTAATACAATCCATAACCTTTCACAACACCATTTCATATCAATTTCCGTGCTTAGCACGTACTCACCATGACTTACCATCATGCACAAACCACATGCATATAACAATGCATCAATACCATGCCTCAACTTACATGTATAACACAATATACATAACCACCATAATCACAATTAAACATGAGGCATGCACAACATTTAAAGTTCAACCAAAGTCTCTAACTAAAGCTTGGGATTAGACTACCAATCTAATCCCAACTCTAGGTGGGTCTACCAAGCCCAACCTAGTCCACATGCTTGAACCAACACTTGAAAACCATTTAAACCGAGTTGAAAACATTAACCACTCACCGACTATTCTAAGCTCAACCACACTAGCCGATCAAGCTCTCAACGGTTCCGGATTCGTTCCCGAGGCTTCACCAACACAATTCTTGCATCTAAACATCCCAACACAATCAAAATAACCACAATTCAGTCCGCAAAACAATGTAGCAAACCTGGAACACAAACCAAGCACAAAACACAAGGGTTCAAGCCAAAGACAACCCCCAAACCTTCATTCCCAAGCAGCCCTAAAGAACGGCCCAAAACCATTGATTTCAACACTTATAAGACTCCCAAAAGCTTCCAAAACAACCCTTGTACATAGCCTAACCATCAACCAACAAATTCTCACATCAAACACCCCCAAAACTCAACCTAAAACCCTTCTAAAACCCAATTTCGGGAATCAACATAAAACCTTGTAAAAATCAAGTATGTTGGACCTTTTAGATTGTAAACATCTTATCTAACATCAACAAACCGAAAACTTAAGTTAAAGCTAATAAAGTTCACATTTTTAATCTAAACTTTCAAAACTCCAAAATGAGAAATCATGGGTTTTAATGAAAAATAAAACTATAGACTTGTAGAGAATGATAAGGACGAGTCAAAAGTGGGTTTACCTTTGAAAAATCTCCAACAATAAGCAAGAATGATGATGGAACAATGAACTTGAAGGGGAGGGGAAACTTTTCGTGAAAAAGAAATGGAAGAGGAGAGAAGAATATGATTAAAATGGGTCTTTTAAATAAATGGGGTTTTTGTTTTACAAGTCAGCATATTTACAAGAATGCCATTAATGAGATGGCTAAAATTCTCATCTCCTAAAACCCATGGGATTGGATTTAGAAGATAGACCCAACATAGATTTTAATTATTTTGAAAATGAAACTGAAACTCGAAACATTATTTTAATATTATTTTCACCCGACCCCCAAACCCGAGTGTTACATGTGTTCAATCGGTCAGTTCGATTAACCGACTGAACCGAACTACCAAAATCCATTAACCAATTTTTTTTCCTATTAACCATTAATCGAACTGAATTTTTTTCAAAAATTTTAACCCCACCAGCGAACAAGCATACACAAAATACACTAAGACAATAATTCGTTTCTTACAACCTATTTTAAAAAAAGAGGGAAGTGCTCGCACCAGCGAACAAGCATGCACAAAACATGCTAAAGCAATAATCTGTTTCCGAAGAACTATTTTCAAGAAAAGGAGGCAAGTGTTCGCACCAGATAACAAGCATATAAAAATGTGCTAAAATGATAATTCGCTTCATGCGAACTATTTTCAAAAGGAGGGCAAGTGTTTGTCACAAACGAAAAAATATACATTAAAAAAAAAACACATTTTTCTACAACTTGTTCTCATTCTCAGCCTTGCGAAGGTCACTTTATAACCTTCCTTATTTCTCATGATTGGCCTCCCGATTCTCACAGCCACCAAAAGCATCCTCCGGCCACCACCTGAACCATGCCTCTCCTCCGTCCAAGAACACCATCCGGCCACTCTATCAACAGTAACAAAGAATGATAATGTTGGATTTCATTGTTACAAGTGAGGCACCAACAAATTCAAGTGGTAATCCCATAAGCATTTGTTTGGCTGCTGAGAAATTCCGGCCTCTTATGGAATTCTGACTCAACCCTAATTAATTGTGCACCCATTTTAACTTTCAGACATGTTTTAAGAAACCATACGCAATTTGGTGACAAAAAATGGTTGCAGTTTCCCATAAGACTGCACTTGAATTGCATATATGCCCTCTGTTATTTTTTGTGTCTCAACACTGAAAAATTATACCATAAGTCATAATATAAATTATAAATCCTAAACAATATACCCTAAAAATACAACATACACACAATCCTCTAAACCTTAAACCCTAAAAATACAACAAATAAAAACACCAAAAAGAACAACCAGTTTCTCATATATGCATTTCACATTGTATATGTACTAGGATGAAATTATGATTAGATAATGTGGGGAAAATGTTACTTAACTTTAAATTAACAGAGACTTACTAAGTATTTAACCTAAACTTTTAAAAAATAAAATATAATTTTACAAATATTAAAATTAACATGGACCAAAATTATAATTACACAAAAAAAAATTTGACATGAACACGTTCTCTCCCATTACTAAGGTAGTTTCGTTCATGCATGTGTAACTTTTAGTTGAGTAAGTAAAGCTCTTAATGTTTATAATTATAATTTAAACAGTACACTCAAATTTAATTGGATGAAAATCGTTTACCCTTAATTATGCCCCTATTGATGCTTCTATTTTAAAATAGCGGGTTTAGAGTTTAGGGTTAAGGTGTACGGAATTTGAGGTAAGGTGTATTTTTTAGGGCTTAGAGTTTAGGATATAAAAATTAGGGTTATGGCTTAAAATTTAATTTTTAAGTATTTTTTTAATAGGGGCATATAAAGAGAAATGGTTAGAGGGGAAATATTTTACTCAATTTAATTTTCATTGTTTGTCTTTTTAACCTATCAAATTTAAGTTGTCCACATCATAGATTTACATGCATTTACAATTGATTTAATGATATTTTGGCACAAATTTTACCCTCCACTTTTCGCCCTCAAACTTTTATTTTTTTTAAAGTTAAGCAACAGATTTGTTACGCTGACGTTAGTTAATTTATTTTTTGTCAATATTGACGTTAATTACTTTTTTTTTCCTTTTAAGTAAAAAATATAAAAATTAAAATGATAAAATATTTAAATATTTAAATTATTAAAAAATTTAAAATTTATAAAAAAATGGTTTACTAAAAAAAATAAACAAAATTACAACAGATAAATTAGATGACATCAACTTAATAAGTCGGATGAGTCTACCACGTGTGACGAACATTGATGAACACCACTAACGATGAACACCGATAAACACTATTATTTTTTAAAAAAATTAAAAATCTAAAGGACTAAAATTATAATTAAAATTATCTCTTAAAAAATAAAAATCAAATTTAATAGTTACTTTATAATATTTTTTTAATAGGTTAGAATCAAATATATCTAATTCTCCTAAACCCTAACAAAATCAGTTTATAATTTTTTAATAGATTTGAATTAAATATACTCAATTCTCCTAAACCTACACCCTAACAAATTCAAACAATGTTAGGGTTTAAATTTGTTAATAGATTAGAATATCGACCATCATACTCGAGAAAATGTGAGTTGTAGTAGCCGGTGTTTTATCACTTTGAATTTGTTAATAGATTAGAATATCGACCAAAGAATATCGACCATCATGATTTAATCACATTTTTTAATTTTTTAAGTGATTGAATTTGTTAGAGTTTAGGTTTAGGAGAATTGTGTATATTTGATTTTAATCTATTACAAAATTATAAATTGATTTCTATTTTTTTAAAGAGATTGATTTTGTTAGCGTTTAGGAGAATTGGGTATATTTGATTCTAATCTATTAAAAAAATATTATAAAGTAACTATTAAATTTGATTTTAATTTATTTAAGAGATAATTTTAATTATAATTTTAGTCCTTTAAATTTTTAAAAAAATTAATGGTGTTCATCGATGTTCATCAATGTTCGTCGCCCATTGTAGAATTTTCCTAATAAGTCTATTATTTTATTCGTTAGTTGGTTTAATTTGACAAAAAGAAAAAGAAATTTGAGTCAAAAGAGACGAAAATTTTCAAGGTCTAAAAATGTCATTAAATCTTTACAATTTGATTGACTTGTATTTTAAGTGTTACAAGTACAATCGTAGTTATAATTACAAATCAAATATTTAAATAATTACAATCAGAACCAATCATTATAGTACACGATTAAACTAATACCTAGAATATGTCAAGATATAAATCAAAATAAATTTGGACAAGGCCCACATATGGTGGAACTTAAACCTAAAGAGAACTCACATATGATATGGTTCATATGAGGTGAGTCTCGAATTTGGGATCTCATAGTTCCTATATATGCTAAGACTTAAAACTAATCTACGTGCTTTAATTATACTCCAAATCAAATTCGAATAGGCTTTTAATGCCTAAATTGACAACTAGGGTAACAATATATAAAGATTTGATTGATACAATAATGATATTTCAAGAACTCAATTAAAATGTTTAAAATTTTAAAACTAATTTAGAATATAAACCAAAGGAGAATTGAACATAGATTTTTGCAAACAAAATATTCAATCCTTGCAATGATTTTACTACAATTTGAAATTTGAACCATATGAAAAGTGTAGTCCAAAACATGAGTTTAACTTTATATTGTCAAAAGAGGTAAGCCTTTAATTAATCCACCTAAATCCATAAGCACGTCTATCACATTCTTATAAAGGAAATGAAAAAAGAAGAAGCTTTCATGAGTTGGAAGTTTTTGACCTTAATCATTTCAATGGAATTTGTATCTTTAATTACTTGCATGTTTCAAGTTTATGACAAATAAGTTGAGAAATATGAAATCAATTCATATAATGGCCTTTTAGGAATACAACTTTCTTGAAAGTTACACTTCACCATTTTCTCTGAGGAAATTATTTAAAAAAAAAATCTTGAATTCCTCTCCTTCTTCATTGAAGTTATTTCTAGCGACGACCTTCATTGCGTCAACTAATTTTTAGTTTTTATGTTTATTGTATATAAATAAGATTCTTCTCCTTTGAGGAAGAATCATTTGTTCTTTATTAGTTTTGTTGTTTTTCTTCGTTTTGCTTTGCCAGAATCATACTACATATGCTTTTCTAGTTTTTTTCGTCTGCTTGTATAACAGTTTATTTGTCTGTATTTCTACAGGTTTGTATGTCTTTGTAATAGTATTGTTTACTATTATGGAAATTTAGCGTTCAGATAAAAAAATTATCAAGCATTTCTAGTCACAAGACGATCGACGGTCTGATATTTTTTTATTCCTTAATGGTAGTGCCAAATTTTTTTACAAAGTGATGGGCTTTGCTTCTCATGTCTTTCACACTCTTTGAAATTTACTGTATTTAATTTTCACATCGAATTTCCAATGGTTGTGTGTGATCCTTTTGTAGTCCTTTTTCACTTTGAATATAATCCAGTATACATAACTTGTTAAAAAAACTTTCTTGAAAGTTACTTTCCCTCGAGTATAAGAATGTGTAGTAAATGAATTCATTGAGTGACCTCAGTGACAAAATATGTCTTGATCCATGTTCGAATAATGTAATTTATATGGTGTGTATGCGTTTTCAAAAGGCTAAGAGTAAAGAACAAATATTATCATGTAATGAACAAAAATCCCATGTCTATTTTTATGACCTAACACTAAAAAGTCGAATCCTAAGCATGAACCCTAAAAATACAACATACACCAAATACTCTAAACTCTAACCCTAAACTCTAAACTCTAAACATTAAACTTAATTTTTTAGTGTTAGGGCACAAAAGGACACTAGGGATGACAATGGATCGGACTTTATAAAGCCCAAGTCTAATCCAATTAATAATCGGACCTAAAAAAATCCAAGTCCGGATCTAAGTCTGATTACATAAATCCAAGTCTGATCCAATAAAATATCCAAAATCCAAATCCGAAAGTCTGAATCTAATTAATTTTTTTTCTTTTTTAAAGTAACAACTCAAATAAATATCTTTAAATAAAAAATAATTTTCATCAAACAAATATATTTAAATTAATAGCACAAACAAATCTCAACAAATATTACAATCCAACATAAAACAAATTAAACTAGTTTCATATTTATATATATATAATCACAATTCAACTTAATTAAACTAGTTTAAATATATTTAACTATATTACGATCCAATTCAATTTAATTAGAATTTAAATATATATATATATATATAATCTCGATTCAACTTAATTAGAATTTCGAGATATATATATTAATATACATAATCTCAATTCAACTCAATTAGAATTTCAATGTATATCTATATTTTTTTTTAAATCTAAGAGTTTTAAATGTTTTTATTCGGATTTATATATGGATCGGACTCGGATCGGATATGGATTTGGATCGGATCATGGCAATGTCCATATCCAATCCACCTCCTATTAGGACTCGAACCTTTTTTCAGATTTAGATTCAGACTTTTTTCAATCGAATTTGAATCGAATTTTTTTCTTCGGATCAAATCGGATTCGAATTATATTATCATCCCTAAAGGACACGAAAAAGAAAAAATTGCTACTCTCATGTAATCACACTAGAATATTTAGAAAAATAACAGTGTAGTATCTTTTAAAGTTTAATTATAAAAAAAAAACCCTTAAAGTATGACATTCGTTTTACTTGTTTGGGCGTGCCTTCTCTTTCGCTCCAAATTCCTAAACAACACTTTCACTCTCATGGAGTTTGCAAGTTGAAAGAATAATTTCAACTACTCTGAATAAACCATAATTATTCAACACAAAGTCATGTGGTTTATAAATTTAAATTCCGTAAATAAATTTGCTTCTAAAAAATTCTTCAAATGGTCCCTTTGATATATGGTTAGCATTTATGTATGATGTTGAAATGGGAAAGAAAGTGACCCAAAAACCATTAATATTTAATACAAGGAAAATAACGTGACATTCTTTTCTCTGTCATTCGACAAATCAGAAGTCGGTCGGTGACTGCTTTTATTTTTCCAGATTAAAACTGAACTTGTTTTGTTTTTTAAAGTTGAAAAACACTACACTTCCTTCGACGATTATTCTCAAAGTAAATTTATTTAATGAATAAATTCAAATGTCAAAATATGATGCTATTCTTTTGTCATTCATAGTTCAATATATATCAACTTAGGAAGTGAAAAGTTATCAACTTTGTAACTACTAGTTTCTTTCGTCGCGTATATTACACATTTGATTAATATTTTTATCTAATTTAATATGTATGTTGAACACAATAAGTGTCCTAGTAGCAAAAGAAATGATGTTCATCCTAAGAGATACATGTTCAAATCACTTTGTCTACATGGTGTATGTGCCAAATACTACCTTGTAACACCTTTAGACTATTCAATTTTTTTAATATGTATGTTTATATTACTATATTGTTATTTCCCTTTTTCGAACTTCCCAACTGCTGCAATCCACTGCGCAACTTCATCAAAGCCGTTGAGACGTCTCCACGATGGAAATAACGCTCCGAGTTCAAACCCAATCGTTGTTAAGATATTAAAATAAGTGCCTAAACTATTATGTTTTTTTTAATGATTAAATTTTTTTTTTGCTCTTTTAAGTGTGCAAACTATCCTATTTTTTTATTTTAGGTGCTCAAACTATTATTTTTTTGCCCATTTTAAAGTTAAAATGAGACACCTAATTTGACCAAAAAATGATTGTTTGAGCACATGTTTTGACCAAAAAATGATAGCTTTGACACCTAAAAGGGACAAAAAAAAGTTTAGGTATATAAAAGGAAAAATGAAATAGTTTAGACACTTATTTTGGTATTAAGCCTAATTTTTTTGGCAATACGTTACAAGTAATAAAAAATTAAAAATTTAGTCATATTAAACGTTTAACATTTGAAAATTCACAAAAATATTTTAATCGAGATTAACGAGTATACACAAATATAAAATATATTTTTTAAAATCATTCAGAAAAGATATTTTTTTAAAAAATATTTAATATAATAATTAATTAATAATAAGATAAATATATAGTTTTTTACAAATTTTAAATAGGGTAATAAAAATAGTTCTATGACTTGTTGTGCAGATATTTTTAATATAATATTGAATGTTTAACATGTTAAAAAATTATAGCACATAGAGAATTTGGTAAATTTTACTTTCAGGTAATCTTATACACAATAATCTTACATTCATACTAAATAAACCAAACAAGATAATATAACATTTTCGGTATGAAAGTAATTTTATACATAATAATCTTACATTCATACTAAATAAATCAAATAAGATAATATAACATTTTTAGTAATGTGTTAGATAACGTTACATTTAAAAAATATATTATCAAAGATAATCTTACGTATCTTAAACGAAACGCACCTTTAATTCTTTACCACTTTCCAATGTTGACAGCTCGTCTGTACCAAAGAGTAGGGGCACTATGTGATCAAAATAGTTAGCCTCTGCTGCTAGAGTGGAATAAAGAATAGCCTTGTGCATAAATTGCAACCACCACCATAGGACAATGACCTACAATATTAGGGCTCAATTGTTTTTTTTTTGTTGCAAATTTTGGAGAATATAGGAGTTGGGAATAAATTTTAGGGAAATAGGGAAGGTTGAGGAAATTTTAGAAATCTATGGCAAAATTTAAGTAAACTAATCTTGGGAATAAAAAAAAATTCAAATGAAAAAAGGTGCATGGTGTGTGAATAATGTGGAAAGAGCAAGAACAAAGAGATAAATAGGAACAAAATAAGATGAGAGAAAAAAGAGACTTGTATTATTCTCAATGTAGGGTTGTGTACAATGCTTTCTCTAATCTATATATTTATAGTAAAGGAAACTCTAATTATAATGGGTATTAAACCCTAATAATAAGTGCATTAAAGTCCCTTTTAATACATGAATATTCGCCATAAATAAATATTCATAACACTACCCCTTGAATATCCATGAAGATAATATGTCTCGTTAAAATCTTACTAAGAAAAAACTCAGTGGGAAATCTTTGTGAAGGAAAAAGAGTACACATATCTTTGATACGCAAAACATGTTGCCACATTAAAAATCTTTTCCAGGAAAATCCAATGGGACAAAACCATTGATAAGGAAAAGAGTACAACACATATATTACCCCCTCATGAATACATCAGATAAGATCTCTGGCACGACTCAATCTAATGTTGTAAATTAAATTCTCAAATGGAGCAATAGGGAGCGCCTTGGTAAATAGATCTGCCAAATTTTCACATGAACGAATTTGTTGGGCATCAACGTCTCCATTCTTTTGTAGATCATGAGTGAAGAAGAATTTTGGTGAGATGTGTTTTGTTCTATCACCCTTTATGTATCATTCCTTAAGTTGGGCGATGCAATATGTATTATCCTCATATAAGACTATCGAATCTACTCTTCCAGAGTGTAAACCATAATTTTCTCGAATGTGATGAGTTACAGACCTTAGCCACACATATTCACGACTAGCCTCATGGATAACCAAAATCTCGGCATGATTAGAAGAAGTGGTTGTAATTGTTTGTTTCACTGAGCGCCAAGAAATTGTGGTACCACCGTATATAAATATATAACCAATCTGTGATCGAGCATTATGAGGATCAGATAAGTATCCTGCATCCGCAGAACCCACCAATTCTATTTTTGATAGATTAGAAGAAAAAAAATTACATGTCTTTCATACATTGAAGATAACGAAATATGTGTTTAACCTCATTCCAATGTCTTCGGGTTGGACATGAGCTAAATCTTGCCAACAAATTGACAACAAATGATATGTCAGGCCTTGTGTGACTAGAAAGATACATCAATGCACCAATAGCACTTAAGTATAGCACTTCTAGACCAAGAATATCTTCATCATTTTCTCGAGGACAGAATGGATCTTTGTTAACATCAAGTGACCTAACAACCATATGGATGCTTAACGGATGTGCATTATGCATGTAAAACTTCTTTAGCATTGTTTCTATGTATGTTGATTGATGAACAAGGATTCTATCCTTTAAGTGCTCAATATGTAATTCAAGACAAAATCTTGTTTTTCCGAGATCTTTTATTTTAAATTCTTTCTTTAAATATTCTATTGTCAATGAGATCTTTTCACGAGTCCAATTGATATTCAAATCATCAATATACACATAAATAGTGACAAATATGGAGCTAAACCTCTTAATAAAAATGCACGAGGAAATTGGATCATTCTTATAGCCTTCTGCTAATAAGTATTCACTGAGCTAATTATATCACATGCGCCTAGATTGTTTTAATCCATAAAGGGATCTGTTTAATTTGATTGAATAATGTTCCTGAGAACCTGAATTAATTGCTTCAGGCAGTTTAAATCCTTTCGGAAGTTTCATGTAAATATTATTATCAAGAGGCCCATACAAATAGGTTGTAACAACATCCATTAAGCGGAAATTAAGTCTTTCTTTTATTGCCAGACTAATCAAAAATCTAAAGTGGTTGCATCCACCACCGAGGAGTATATTTCTTCATAATCAATTCCAAGTCTTTGTGAGAATTCTTGTGCAACCAAACGAGCTTTATATCTCGCAATTTCCCCTTTTTCATTTCTCTTTCTCACAAAGACTCATTTATACCCTACAGGTTTTACACCTTCCGGTGTACGGGCTACAAGCCTAAATACTTCTCTTTTTGAAAGAGAATTTAGTTCCGCTTCAATTGCCTCTTTCCATTTTGGTCAATTATCTCTTTGCTTACATTGTCCAATTGAAAATGGTTCATGAACCACATTATCATAAAATATCTCTAGTGCTATATTGCATGCAAAAGTATTATCGATGTCGATTTTATTTTGGTTCCATTTGTTACCAGACATGACATAGTTTATTGAGATCTCATCATTATTAGGTACCTGAGTCATGTCTAATGTCTCTTCTGGAGACCTTTGAATATCTTTTCGAGATCTTTCACAATTCATTGATTCCTCGATTGGACCATCACTAGATATAGCTCATTTTTATTTTCGAGGAATTTTATCTTTGAAACCTGTAACCCCCTCGTCCAAGTCTGGCCGGATGACCGGTCCGAGTAGGCTACACGGGGAAAACCGAAGCGAAACCCGTTAAGGTTCCCCCTCGGTTAGCAACCCTAAAATTTTCTTTCATTTTAATCTTGTCTAAAGGCTTGTTAATTCCTAAGTGATCACGTCAGCGGAAAACATCAATTAAGAAGCACATTCGAACCACAACCACACTTCAAACAGTCCATTTTACATTTACAGGGCAGGCTGTATCGATACACCAATCAAGGGTATCGATACGCCTTGACTAGGTCAACTCAAACAGTCAACTCAAAGAAGACCGTATCGATACAACCCTTGAGCGTATCAATACGCCCTTCTCGGTCAACATCTCGTGGTCAACGAGATATAACCGTACCGATACGCCTCAACACCGTACCGATACGCCCTTAACTCACCAAAATCTCAGAATTCCAGTGAGCTAAAACCGTATCGATACACCCCCGTGTATCGATACACCCAGCCAAAACTGAGTCCTGTGGGCAAGACCGTATCGTTACGACCCTTAGGCGTACCGATATGCCCTACTCTGCAATTCTCCAATTTCAGCAAAAACCAACAAGACTCACACTCTAAATGCATATTGGGACTCTTTTAGCCACATACAACCATTCATGCAACATACTACAACCATGAATTAACATGTAAGGCAATTTGGATGAACAATTACACATATACATTATGGCATTCACACAAGGGATGGATTTTGCATATATGGGCATACTTAAGAGTTCAAAAGCCATAAGGCACAAGTCAACACATACAAGGTTTGCATACACAACCAAACAACATGAGCCATCTAAGGCATAGCATCATCAACACAAGTATTCATCAAGACAAGCATGGTTTACAAATCCAAGTCAAAACATGAACATCAACAACGCTTATGAGTCATACATCGCTCATACAAAAATATAGTAGCCTCATTGCTAAACTACCGCTTTAATTACTAAATCATACTTGAGCAACTACAACTTGGAAAGCCCCTTCGCCTTGCTCCTTGCTAACACCACGCTAATGATCTGCATTGTTGAAAATGAGAGCGTAAGCTAGAAGCTTAGTGAGGATGCTCTAAACTAAAAAAAAAAAAAACAATGCAGGGTCCAAGCATGCAAATCCCTAACATCATACACAACATACATAGGCATCTCATAGCAACCTAGCTAGTATTTCAAGAGTCATAACATGACATCTCACATCATATTAAGCTCAACAATATAAACCAACATCACAACATCATAACCATAGGAGCAATTTCATTGGCCACTATTAGTTTACTCGGATGTGCGGATTTACTCTCGACAATAACATTACCTCGGTGGGATTACACTCATCACCGGACCTTGTATGGGTGGGATTCCACTCATCACCACATGCCCTACGGGTGGGATTCCACTCATCATCACGCATAATATAAATAAATTTCCGGTGGAATATTACATCACTGTACTCCTCCTTGATGACTCAACGCCATCAAGGTCACGCGCGTTTTGACTCAAATGTGTGCACACTAATCCTAATGATCGATCATTTACACCCGGTAAGTTAACTAGTGTCACTCTCTTTAAACCACATCACATTAATCATCATTCATATAATTCAACTATCATCATACACAACAATGTATATACATTCAAGGTCAACACATACTATGCAAGATCAAGATAGGCATTAGGAAATCAAAACTCATTTCAAACAAGAAGTCAAACTACCAATTTAACTTCTACCTTGGAATGGTCTACCAAACTCATTCCAATACCTCCACAACACACACTTGATCCAACTTTAAAACAAATTTAAAGTTTTACTCACCACCATTCCTTAGCAAACCAAGCAAGCAAATCAAGCCTCCTCAATTTTCCGAATTCGATCCCGATGCTTCTCCGACGTTTCCTCTAGCTTCTAGCCAATCAAAACACAAACATTACTCACCAATTCAATGCTAAATTCAGTCACAAACTCCAACCCATAAACACAAGCCAAACTCCACCAATTTCAAACTCAACTAATTACAAAACTTCCATTTTCGAGCTCCCAAATACCCAGCTGAAAACTATGATTTCCAACACCCAAATGGCATCTAAAAGGTCCCAAACCACTTCCCTAATAACCCTATACCATCAGCCCTTCAACCCAACCCTAAAACACACCAAAAACCCAATTTTAGACACTTCAAAAATTGCCCCAAAGACTCACTTCGGGTTTTCACCCAAATCCTACCATTTCAAGATATTAAGTGTATTTTGATGAGATTAAACCAAAACCCAACTCAACAATTCAAAAACAATTGAAAAACCCCTTAAAAATCTAAACTTTCATCAAACTTAAAATATACAAAAATGGATAGTTTTGAAATCTAAGACTATGTAAATGAAGAGGATGATGAGGAGAATTCAAATGTGAAATTACCTTAAAAAATGCCCTTGAATTGATGGAGAAATCAAATGGAATAGTAAATAGGGGTTTGGGAGGGGTTTAGGTGTTTTTCAACGTGAAAATGCAAGAAGGAAGAAGACAACCCTTTTTTTTTCTTTTTGATTTAAAAAGTGGTCTTCCACCCTTTCACTTTATTTACAAAATTGCCACCCTTTTTAATTTAAATCCCAATTAAATCAAGACTAAGGTCAACTTAATTAAAATTGATTTTTACCGACTCGAACCAACTCACGCGACTAACTCCTAACCCCAGAACATGGGTGTTACAACTCTCTCCCACTTAAGGAATTTCGTCCCCGAAATTACCTGACTGAAAGAGATAAGGAAACTGTCTTTCCATATCCTCATTCCTCTCCCAAGTGGCCTCGTCCACCCCTCGACGTTGCCACTGCACTTTCACTAACTCAATCGATCTACCCCGCAACACCTTACTGTCAGAAGCTAGGATCTCAACTGGTTCTTCCTCATAAGTCAAATCCGGATTCAATTCAATTTCTTCTACATGCATAACATGTGATGTATCAGACATATACTTACGGAGCATCGAAACATGAAACACATCGTGTATCTTCTCTAGCTCGGATGGAAAACGTAACTGATAAGCAACTGAACCGACCCTCTTCACAATCTCATACGGTCCTATGTACCTCGGACTCAACTTACCCTTTCGGCCAAATCTCATTACTTTCTTCCACAGAGACACTTTCAAGAATACATTCTCACCCACTGAGAACTCAACTTCCTTCCTCTTCAAGTCGGCATAGGACTTCTGCCTATCCGAAGCAGCCTTCAATCTCTCGCAAATCAATTTCACCTTGTCAGTTGTCCCCTTGAGTAAATCCGGCATAGGTAACAACTTTTGTCCCACTTCGGCCCAACAAACTAGAGTTCTACACTTCCTACCATACAAGGCCTCATATGGAGCCATCTGAATACTCGACTGGAAGCTATTATTGTAAGCAAACTCAACTAGAGGCAAGTGCTTCTCCCAAGTACCCTGAAAATCAATGATGCAACAACGCAACATATCCTCTAAGATCTGTATAACTCTCTCTAACTGACCATCTGACCGAGGATGATAAGATGTGCTGAAATTCAAACGAATACCCAAAGTTGTATGCAGACACTCCCAAAATCGAGCTGTAAACCTCGGATCTCTATCGGACACAATAGACTTCGGCACACCATGCAGTCTAACAATCTCACCAATGTACAGATCGATCAATCTATCTAAAGTATAAGTGGTATTGACTTCCAAGAAGTGAGCACACTTCGTAAAACGATCTACTATAACCCAAACTAAGTTTTTCTTCGTAGGAGTCAAAGGCAAGCCCGAGATGAAATCCATGGTAATATTCTCCCATTTCCATTCCGGAATTCTCAACGGTTGCAACAAACCTGAGGGAACCTGATGTTCCGCCTTCACTCTCTGACACACCAAACACTTGCTCACGAAGTTGGTCACATCTCTCTTCAAACCAACCCAAAAGTACTCATTCTTCAAATCGCGGTACATCTTCGTACTTCCAGGATGCATAGCAAACGGACTACTGTGTGCTTCAGTCAAGATCGTACGTCTCAAGTCACTGTCTTCTGGCACAACTATCCTATTTTTGAAACACAAGACTCCATCAGTACTAAAACTGTTGTCTGAAGGTCTACCCTCGGCCACATCTTGCACGTGAGGTGCCAAAGATCTATCTAAGAGCTGCTTCCCCCTAATCAACTGACCTAGAGTAGGTCTAACCTGAAGCTCGGCTACTAAGCCACCATCTCCTGACAAGCTCAATCTAGCAAACATGGCTCTCAAGTCTACGGCTACCTTTCTACTCAAAGCATCGGCCACTACATTGGCCTTACCCGAATGGTACTCAATCGTAAGGTCATAGTCTTTTAGCAACTCTAACCACCTACGTTGTCTGAGATTCAAATCTCACTGAGTCATGATGTACTTCAAACTCTTGTGATCTGTGTACACTGTGCATCTTTCACCGAACAAATAATGTCTCCAAATCTTCAGAGCAAACACAACTATAGCTAACTCTATGTCATGGGTCGGATAGTTGCGCTCGTGAGTCTTCAACTGTCTTGAGGCATAAGCCACCACTCTCTTGTCTTGCATGAGGACACAACCTAGTCCTACATAGGAAGCATCACTGTAAACTACATAGTCCTTCCCAGACTCTGGCTGAATCAAGATCGGTGCTTGGGTCAAAGCTTCTTTCAATTTCTCAAAGGCTTTCTGTCTTGCATCTGACCACTCAAACTGAACACTCTTCTGAAGAAACTGTGTCAATGGAGTGGCTAACTTAGAGAAACCTTCTACGAATCTTCTATAGTGTCCACCTAAGCCTAGAAAGCTATGTACCTCTGTTATAGACTTCAGTTGCTTCCATTCAACAATGGCCTCTATTTTATTCGGATCAACTCTAATCCTATCGGCAGACACTACATGCCCTAGGAAGACTACCTCTCGGATCCAGAACTCACACTTGCTCAACTTCGCATACAACTGATTATCTGGCAAAGTCTTCAAAACTAACCTCAAGTGTCGGTCATGGTCTTCTTCGGTTCGCGGATACACCAAGATATCATCTATAAAAACAACTACAAACTGATCTAGGTACTGATGAAAAATCCTATTCATCATATCCATGAAAGCAGCCGGTGCGTTAGTCAACCCAAAAGGCATGACTAAAAACTCATAGTGACCATATCTAGTTCTAAAGGCCATCTTCGGTACATCGACCTCTCTTACCTTTAGCTGGTAGTAACCTGATCTCAAGTCAATCTTCGAAAAGACTAATGCTCCTCTCAACTGGTCAAACAAATCATCAATTCTAGGCAAAGGATACTTATTCTTCATTGTTAACTGATTCAATTGTCTGTAGTCTATACACATTCTCATGCTTCCATCTTTCTTCTTCACAAACAAAACTGGTGCACCCCAAGGTGAGGAACTAGGTCGAATGAAGCCTCTATCTGTCAACTCTTGCAACTGAGTCTTCAACTCTTTCAGTTCTTTCGGTGCCATACGATACGGAGCAATCGAAACAGGAGCTGAATCAGAATAAGTCTGAATAGTGAACTCTACCTCTCTATCCGGTGGTAACCCTGGCAACTCTTCCGGAAACACACTAAGGAAGTCACACACTGTCCGGATGTCTTGAGGTCTAACCTCACTCATGTTCGGATTCATCACACAGGCCAAGTACGCTTCGCAACCTATCTCAACTAATCTCTTAGCCTCTAGAACTAAAACTACATTGGATAAAAACTTCACATTCTCACCCACCACTACAATCTCATAATCATCTGAGAGTCTCAAATAAATCCTCTTAGTTTCAAAGTCTATCTTAGCTCTATGCTCCGTGAGCCAGTCCATACCCAGAATTACATCAAATCCGTAAAATGGTAGCTCCATCATATCCACTGGAAACACATGTCCCTGAACCATCAACAAACACCTTCTGTACATCTTTCTAACTACTATCGTGTCCCCAAAGAAACTAGTAACACTAACTCCTACCTCTAACATTTCACAAGGCAAATTCAACGACTGTGCATGCTCACTCAGAATATAAGAA
The DNA here is from genome assembly GCA_958450335.1 of Hibiscus tridactylites. NCBI lineage: Eukaryota > Viridiplantae > Streptophyta > Magnoliopsida > Malvales > Malvaceae > Hibiscus > Hibiscus tridactylites. The sequence continues at coordinate 41,871,975 of OY288292.1, forward strand.
TGTGTAGACCCGGAGTCAATCAAAGAAAGAAAACCCAAAGACTGTATCGAGAAGTTACATGCGATCACATCTGTGTCATGCTGATCCCCACGCTGAGCGTAAACTCTGGCCTGACCTCCGCCCTCTGCCTGGACTGCAACTACATGTGCTATGTTCCTCTGGCCATCATTTCTCGGCTGGAAGTTACCTCTACCACGCCCGCGGCCTCTCTGAAAGTCATTGGCTCTAGCAGGAGCCTGAGCCGGTGCCTGCCCCACATGATGTGGACAGTCACGCCTAATATGATCTCTAGCCCCACAACTCCAACACGAGTGGAAATTTCCCCAACACTCACCGGTGTGGTTCCTCCCGCAAGTAGCACACGTGGGTAACTTCCCACCAGCCCTCTGGCCCTATTGGCCCCTACCGTGGTTACCTCCACCACGCCTATGGTCATAGTGATGCCGGTTGTCCCGATGCCTCTTGGCATCACCTCTATCAAAGTCACTAGATCTCTTGCTAGAACTAGAACCACCAGATCGTTTGGTCAAGCCCAAACTGTGCACTAAGTACTTGGCCCTCGCGACCAAGACATCGAAATCAGTGTAGTTCGAAGCTAGAGTGTACCTCTTGATTTCTTCATTCAACTCATAACGTAAACGGTTACAACGTTCCACTTTAGTAGGAAGAAGCTCAGATGCATACTGACTCAGCCTAACAAATTGAATCTCATAGTCAGTCACAGACATACTCCCCTGAAGCAAAGCCATAAATTCACTCTTCTTCTCATCGAGACATCGAGGACCCAGATACTTCTTACGGAATGCTGACTCAAAGAACTCCCAAGTGATCTCAGCCTCTTCCATGCCCGTAGTGATGGTGACCCACCAAGTGTAGGCATCACCCTGAAGCAAGGACTCAACACACCCTAACTTGCGTCCCCCAGTATATCCCATCTGTGACAAGATACGAACGGTCTTCTCTAACCACATCTCCGACCTCTCTGGTGTCGACCCTCTGAACTCTTCACCTCCCAAACTGCAGAGTCTCTCCAAAGGCAACCTAGTACCCTCTTCCTGAGGCTGTGCCGCTGCCTGACCCCCAGCCACTGCAGCCTGGAAAGCCCCGGCTATCGCCTGAACTAAAGGAGCTAAATCAATTCTGGCCGGTCCTTGGCCTACTTGAGGTCCAACACCCTCGGCTCCTGCCTCACCTCCCTCTTGCTGAGGAGGAGGTGGAGGAGGTTGAGGAGCCTGCGCCCATCAATCAGCTCAATCCCTGGAGCTTGTGCCCGTGGTTCCGGCTGAACCATCCTAGGCCTCCCACGTGATCTCATGATACAGCTAGCAAGATAATAACTACAACAACAAACAGATAAGGATTACGTTAGCAAAGGCAAGGGTCCAACTGTGCTCAATTACTTTCCTTTACAAAACCTTTTTAAATTAAGTAATAGTAGCAATGGGCACTCGACACTACACCAAACGCAACAATTCATGCTTCCAAACATCATATGAACAATCAAACAATGAGATTTCATGGCAGAGCACACACCGGAACAATACAATTACTTAACACATCAAGCTTACCTCACTTACCTGCCCGAGGTCTCGGTAACCTCAGGCTCTGGTACCAACAAATGTAACCCCCTCGTCCCGGTCTGGCCGGATGACCGGTCCGAGCACGGGGAAAAACGAAGCGAAACCCGTTAAGGTTCCCCCTCGGTTAGCAACCCTAAAATTTTCTTTCATTTTAATCTTGTCTAAAGGCATGTTAATTCCTAAGTGATCACGTCAGCGGAAAAAATCAATAAAGAAGCACATTCGAACCACAACCACACTTCAAACAGTCCATTTTACATTTACAAGGCATGCCGTATCGATACACCAATTAAGGATATCGATACGCCTTTACTAGGTCAACTCAAACAGTCAACTCAGAGAAGACCGTATCGATACAACCCTCGAGCGTATCGATACACCTTTCTCGGTCAACATCTCGTGGTCAACGAGATACAACCGTACCGATATGCCTCAACACCGTACCGATACGCCCTTAACTCACCAAAATCTCAGAATTACAGTGAGCTAAAAGCCCAGCCAAAACTGAGTCCTGCGGGCAAGACCGTATCGATACGGCCCTTAGGCGTACCGATACGCCCTGCTCTGCAATTCTCCAATTTCAGCAAAAACCAACAAGACTCACACTCTAAATGTATATTGGGACTCTCCTAGCCACATACAACCATTCATGCAACATACTAAAACCATGAATTAACATGTAAGGCAATTAGGATGAACAATTACACATATACATTATGGCATTCACACAAGGGATGGATTTTGCATATATAGGCATACTTAAGAGCTCAAAAGCCATAAGCCACAAGTCAACACATACAAGGTTTGCATACACAACCAAACAACATGAACCATCTAAGGCATAGACTCATCAACACAAGTATTCATCAAGACAAGCATGGTTTACAAATTCAAGTCAAAGCATGAACATCAACAACACTTATGAGTCATACATCGCTCATACAAAAATATAGTAGCCCCATTGCTAAACTACCACTTTAATTACTAAATCATACTTGAGCAACTACAACTTGGAAAGCCCCTTAGCCTTGCTCCTTGCTAACACCAAGCTAATGATCTGCATTGTTGAAAATGAGAGCGTAAGTCAGAAGCTTAGTGAGGACGCTCTAAAATCAAAAACAACAACAATGCAGGGTCCAAGCATGCAAATCCCTAACATCATACACAACATACATAGGCATCTCATAGCAACCTAGCTAGTATTTCAAGAGTCATAACATGGCATCTCACATCATATTAAGCTCAACAATATAAACCAACATCACAACATCATAACCATAGGAGCAATTTCATTGGCCACTATTAGTTTACTCGGATGTGCGGATTTACTCTCGACAATAACATTACCTCGATGGGATTACACTCATCACCGGACCTTGCATGGGTGGGATTCCACTCATCACCACATGCCCTACAGATGAGATTCCACTCATCATCACGTATAATATAAATAAATTTCCGGTGGAATATTACATCACCGTACTCTTCCTTGATGACTCAACGTCATCAAGGCCACGCGCGTTTTGACTCAAATGTGTGCACACTAATCCTAATGATCGATCATTTACACCCGGTAAGTTAACTAGTGCCAATCTCTTTAAACCACATCACATTAATCATCATTCATATCATTCAACTATCATCATAAACAACAATGTATATACATTCAAGGTCAACACATACTATGCAAGATCAAGATAGGCATTAGGAAATCAAAACTCATTTCAAACAAGAAGTCAAACTACCAATTTAACTTCTACCTTGGAATGGTCTACCAAACTCATTCAAATACCTCCACAACACACACTTGAACCAACTTTAAAACAAATATAAAGTTTTACTCACCACCCTTCCTTAGCAAACCAAACAAGCAAATCAAGCCTCCTCAATTTCCCGGATTCGATCCAGATGCTTCTCAGACGTTTCCTCTAACTTCTAGCCAATCAAAACAAAAACATTACTCACCAATTCAATGCTAAATTCAATCACAAACTCCAACCCATAAACACAAGCCAAACTCCACCAATTTCAAACTCAACTAATCACAAAACTTCCATTTTCGAGCTCCCCAAATACCCAGCTGAAAACTATGATTTCCAACACCCAAATGGCATCTAAAAGGTCCCAAACCACTTCCCTAATAACCGTATACCATCAGCCCTTCAACCCAACCCTAAAACACACCAAAAACCCAATTTTAGACACTTCAAAAATTACCCCAAAGACCCACTTCGGGTTTTCACCCAAATCCTACCATTTCAAGATATTAAGTGTATTTTGATGAGATTAAACCAAAACTCAACTCAACAATTCAAAAACAATTGAAAAACCCCTTAAAAATCTAAACTTTCATCAAACTTGAAAAATACAGAAATGGATAGTTTTGAAATCTAAGACTATGTAAATGAAGAGGATGGTGAGGAGAATTCAAATGTGATATTACCTTCAAAAATGCCCTTGAATTGATGGAGAAATCAAATGGAATAGTAAATAGGGGTTTGGGAGGGGTTTAGGTGTTTTTCAACGTGAAAATGCAAGAGGGAAGAAGACAACCCCTTTTTTTTCTTTTTGATTCAAAAAGTGATCTTCCAACTTTTCACTTTATTTACAAAATTTCCACCCTTTTTAATTTAAATCCCAATTAAATCAAGACTAAGGTCAACTTAATTAAAATCGATTTTTACCGACTCAAACTAACTCACGCGACTAACTCCTAACCCCAAAACACGGGTGTTACAAAACCTACTGGTCTACCATGATTTAGGCGTGTATTTGACTCATTAGGAACTAGAGTTTGTCCTTCTGGGACATCAATATTAATTGGAGTATTCACATCTAGTATATGTGACTAAGGTCAGCAAAAGCATCTGCCAATTGATTTGCTAATTTTTGCAAATGGATTATCCTTTGAACTTCTAACTCACATTGTTGGGTACATGGATCAAAATGAGATAGCGATAATTCATTCCAAATTATATCTTTTTCTGCTGTTTATTTTCTCCCCTAATGTTGGGAAAATCGACTCATTAAAATGACAGTCAACAAATCGAGCTGTCAATAATTTCCCCGTCAAATGATCAAGATATTTAATTATCGAGGGGATTCAAATCTGACATATATTCCCAACCTACTTTGGTTCCTAACCAAAAACCATTTGTAATGGGGAGAAATTATTATAACTTACTGGCCTGATGTGAATAAGTGATGTTGTATGTAAAATGACATGCCCTCATACAGAAATTGATAGTTTTAACTTCATCAGTAACAGTCTTGCAATTAATTGAAGTCGTTTGATAAATGACTCTGCAAAATCATTTTGTGTATGAATATGAGCTACAGGATGTTCAACACTTATTCCAATTAACATGCAGAAATTATCAAAAGCTTGAGAAGTAAATTCACCAGCATTATCAAGATGAATTATCTTTATAGGGGAATTTGGAAAATGTGCTCGTAATTTTATCAACTGAGCAAGTAACCTCGCAAATACTAAATTGCATGTTGATAACAAAGATACATGTGATCATTTAGTTGATGCATCGATTAAAACTATAAAATATATAAATGATCCACAAGAAGGGTGTATGGGCCCAAATATATCACGCTATATCCGTTCTAGAAAATTGATAGATTCATAATCTATCTTAGCTGGTGATGGTCGAATAATTAGTTTTCCTTGAGAGCAAGCATCACATGAAAAGGCATTACTTTGAAGAATCTGTTGGTTCTTCAATGAGTGACCACATGAATTGTCAATAATTTTTCGCATCATAATCGAACTGGGATGGCCTAATCGGTCATGTTAAATAATAAAGTTATCAGTAAACTTATAGTTTACAATAGCACGTGCTTCAATTGCACTAATTCTTGTGTAATACAATCCATATGATAGTGTATGTAATTTTTCTAAAATTTTCTTATTGCCTTCAGTTATACTCATAATATAGAGATATTTAGTATCTCCTTGACTAATACTCTCAATATGATATCCATTTTTGCAAATATATTTAAAACTTAATAAGTTTCTTTACAACTTTGGAGAGTACAACGCATTTTGAATATGTAATAGAGTTTCATTTGGCAATAACATATTTGCTCTTACAAAGCCTTCTATGATATTAGCACTTCCGGATATAATATTCACATTATTCTCTTGCATTGTTAAATGGGGAAAAATTTTCTTAAGCTTAAGTATAATATGATTACTTGCAATGTCCGCTAAACATATGTCATCACCATTTATTACGGATTGTAGTTGGGACATAATCATATTCTTCTAAAATAAATACATAAATAAATGTTACAATAACATTCAAAATATATAAAAATAAGTAAATAACATCCACGATATTAATAAACTAAACATAACGCTTATTATTGTAAAATAAAAAAGACAAATATTCCATAAAATAATCATAACTTCCTAACAAACATAAAATAAATATGAAAATAGTTAATTAAAGAAAATCAAATATTCCTCTAAGCGGATATGAGAAAATCATTAAAATCTATGTTTGCATTGTCGTAATTCTCTTTGTTAGAGCCAGAATGTCATAATCATCTTTGTCAAAGCCATAATCATCTTTGTCATTGACCTAAACAAAATTTGCTTCAACTTTCTTTCCTTTATCATTTATTGATTGTTGGCAAAGATCCACAAGATGCTTTGGCACACGGCAAGCACATGCCCATTAATTTGAATTGCCATATCGACGACTCAAAGATTTTTTTCTTGGATTTATCTTTTGCACTATTATCATCCTTATTGTTCCACTTGTGGTGGGTATAATTATTTTTAAAATGACCACCTTGCCTATGTCCTCGACTCTGAGTATGACCATGACCACGCCTATAGTTATAACTACGATTGTTGGTGTAGCCTTTATTTTTTTCGCAAAAAAATGTCGCATTCGCTCTAGGGAATGGAGCGGAGCCAATTGGGCAATATTCATGATTTTTCATCAGTAGCTCATTGTTTTGCTCAGCCACACAAAGGCAAGAAATTAACTAAAAATATTTCTTAAAACTTTTTTTACGATATTGTGTCTGAAGGACAACATTATTTGCGTGAAAAGTGGAGTATGTTTTTCTAACATATCCTCATCAATAATATTTTGACCACATAACATCAATTGTGAAGTAATTCGAAACATAGCAGAGTTGTACTCGCTACCTGATTTAAAATCTTGTAATCTCAAATGCAACCAATCATATCGAGCTTCAGGAAGAATAATAGTTTTTCTGGTGGTCATATCTTTCCTTTAGATTATTCCAAAAATAAGAAGATATTTCACCATTAAATATTCAGTTTTCAACCTCTCATAGAGGTGATGGCGAAGAAGTATCATGGCTCTGGCCTTATTTTGAGCAAATTCTGCATTCTCCTCTTTAATAGTGTTTCTCAGACCATCTGCATCTAGGTGTATTTCAACATCTAAGATCCAAGATAAATAATTCTTTCCGAAAAGATCAAGTGACATAACTCAATTTTTGCAAGATTTATCATCGATGTACTATAAAAAGAAAAACAAACAAATTAGATCAACTATAAATGACTATAATAATGAATTTGCCCCCCAAAAAAATTATTTTACGTCGTATAAAAAAACATATATATACAAACCAACAGAGAACAAAGATTTAATCCTCGTATGCAGCATTGTTAAACCAATTCACAAGGTTCTTTAGAAACCTCCTTTGAGACCAATATCCTCGCAAAACGAGATTTCTAGCCAATATATTTGGATTAAACCAACAGAATAGGGAACATATTAACTAATTAAAGAACATGTTTTAGGCGTTAAATTAATATAACAAAACCTTTTATAATAAAACATATTTTAGGTGTTAAAAGAAAAAACATATAATCATTTTATTATTATTATGGTGTTTATTAATGAATTAAAATATAACATAGTAGAAAAATGAGATACATACCAAATAATTACCGTCTTTGAAGAGGCTTGATTTTTGAATAAAAACTTCCAAGTAAACTCGTGTTGATAACGTGTTGTAAATAATGTGGAAAGAGCAAGAACAAAGAGATGAATAGGAACAAAATAAGATGAGAGAAAAGAGACGTGTAATATTCTTAATGTAGAGTTATGTACATTGCTTTCTCTAATCTCTATATTTATAGGTAAAGGAAGGAAACCCTAATTACAATGGGTATTAAACCCTAAAAATAAAGTGCATTAAAGTATTCTTTAATACATGAATATTCACCATAAATAAATATACATAACACATGGCTCAATTTTGGGAACAATTTTTTTCCAAATGAAAAAAAGGTGTATGACTCAATTATCGGTGCAGGGAAAGAATAAACTAATCTTGGTCGCCATCTGTAGGAGGCGACTTTTATTTTTACTATAAATTTTACTGTAAATTCCAAAAATTTCTCCAACCTTCCCCATTTCCCTAAAATTTGTTTCTATCTCCCATATCTCCATAATTTTCTCTGTTTTTTGGTTTGTTATTTAATTTAGCATTTGAATTACTCTATATATGTGCGCGCGCTTGTGCATAATTTAGCACATAAATTATTTTGTTTTAATTTGCTAAAAATTTAACGGACATTAAAATAAGTACTTCCAGGCTCATCCCAAAAGATGTGTGTTGTGATATTTTTTTAAAATGAAGCCTCTAAAATATTTTATAATAAAATAAAATTGTAGAATGAGACTCCAATTAGAAATTCAACATCAAAACACTAATTAAAAGTACCAGTAGGAACTTTTTTTTAACCTTTAGAAGATGAATATCATTAATTAGTAGTTGAATCTAAAATAATCGAAGAAAATTTGAATTAGGATGGACATAAATAAGAAATTTTTTACCTGTTAAACACCATAAAATTGATGATTTTTTTAGGAATAATTGATTAAGAGAGAAAATTAGAAGATTTTTTTAGGAAATTAATTTTTTAAGATAGGAGTTTTTTTTCCAAAGTGTGGAACCTCAAATTTTTGGGTCCTGTGTACATTTGTGAATGGACGGACATCAATACTTCTATTAATAAATAAAAATATGATACGTGACAAATGACATCACTTATTACATATAATCTTATATTATAAAAACTTATTTTTTTTCAACATTCTTAATGTAATCTCAATATAATACAAGATTGAAAATTTTCTTTAATCATGAACACATAAAAGGATGATGGGAAAAGTGGGGACTGAAAAATCCACCAAAATTTAAAAGCGTAAAGACGTGCAAATTCATAGGAGCCCTCCAACAAATGGGCAAAAGAAAGAAGAAACTTAGCCTAGCTTTCCTCCCTTCTCCACTACTATAATTATGAGAATTTAGAACTTAGTTTCATCATTATAAACCTGTATTAAGCAACCCATTAGTGACTAATTTGCATTAAGCAAAAGGGTGATGGGTGCTTTCCCATCTAATAAAAATTGGACAACATTTCATTGTTCTTATTACACGAAACAATGAAATTGTGAGCTCGAATGGCACAAAACTTTGTTGGGGTTGCTTATGGAGCAGGAAATCATGGAATTTTAGAGTTCACAAACTTGTGCGTAGAGGGAGGATAAGCATGGATGGACCGAGGGGTGCTGAGGGGGGCAACCGCCCCCCTTAAAATTTTGAAAATCATATATGATTTAGAAAAATTTTAGAATTTTTCTATGTATTTTCTATTAAAAATGTATTTTCGCCTCTCTAAATTTTTATAAGTTCGCCCCCTAAAAATATATAGGTTCGCCCCCCTCTAATCTAAAATCCTGGGTCCGTCCCTGAGGATAAGAATGATGTGGTGGACACGTGAATTTTTAATAAATTGGGACGATAAATTGGACAAAGTTTTTAAATAGGTGTCGATTTTGGAGTGGTCAGTTCTGTCGATAAAATGGTCCAAACTTTGTTCATTTTCTTACCACAATCAGCATGAGATTATCCATCACGGGGTTTTAAGAGGGGGCAGGGGCACGTGTCCAACAAGGGAGGAATAACAAATCCCAAGGAATAATTCTCATTGGTTATTTTTAGTGAGAAGAATTCAGGAGGAGAGTCAGAAGAACTTACTAAAAGTTTTTCTTTAATTATACAAATTGTTTTTATTTCGGTGGTTAAGATAGGAGTAAAGTAATAGTTTAAGGACTATTTAGGTAATTCATTCTTCTTTTTCGTTTCAGGTCAACCTTCCGTCAAAAGTTAACGTCAACAAACAGTTAGGTAACCAAAAGTTTACGCCCCGAAAACGTAAGTGGCCTTACTAGTCGTTTTTCAGAATCGGTGACCAACTTTGTACTGTGAGGAAACATAAGTGATCATCCCAGTAGTTAACATTTTTTAATTATAGGTTAGGTTACCAGTCATTGTTTGATAAAAGGCATAATGCCAAAAAAATGCCCACAACGTCTGACTGGATAGTTATTTTGACCGTTATTCTTTTTTTGAACCAATTTATCCTCTAGTGTTTCATTTTGGGTCAAAATAACTCCTCTATAGATGAAAATTGTTAGTCAACTGACGATAAACAACATGAAATGAAGTGACAAACCTACATAGTAGTGCACGTCGGGATAGTAATGTCACATAGACAAATATACTGACTTTACATACCGACACATAGGTCAAAAAATATTTTTATAAAATTATTTAAAATATAAAATATTTTTTCTTCTAATGCGTCATTTTGTTGAGTCATTTCAAATTGTTTATCGTCAGTTGACTAACAGTTTTCATCCGCAGATGGGTCATTTTGACCCAAAATGAAACGTTGAAGGTTAAATTGATTAAAAAAAGAATATGGGCCAAAATGACTATTCAGACAAACGTTCTGGGCATTTTTTGACTTTATGCCGTGATAAAAATAATATCAAATACTTTTGAAAAGAATAAAAATATTACTCTTTTTCCTCCATTAGGTCTAAGGAGGTTTTTTAAAGAGGCTCCTTTCAGTGTCTTCTGATTAATAAATATCACTCTGTCTTTCAAAAAAAAATATCAAATTTTGAGTATTCGTGAGAAAGTTGTCTAATTTGACCTAAAAAGTTATGAGACATGTAACTAAAATTGTACCTACTAACTTTATTACGGAATTATCACAAATTTCAAATCTTTTTAAATTTCTTGATTTTTTTTTTAATTTTGTTATGACCGATACCTCCGTCCTTTAACAAATTTCGAAAATAATCCACAGTGTCTCCGCACTTGGCAACTTCGGAAATGGTCTCAGGGTTGTAACTTCTCCGGACAAGAACAACACCAAGAATAAAGATACTGAAGACCTGCATAACTTCAAGAACATATATTGTCAGAAGCTACAACACCCTACTTACATGATCGAACTGTAAAGTCCACTGATTGGAAGTTTGGTATATCTCTGCTAACTCAATCATAGATCGCCAATAGTTATGATACCATCCCTTTATCAATAGTACCAGGGGCTATAAATACTTTGAGTACCATAAAGAACATATGCAAGGAGAACTTGGGACTGCATCTCAATTTCTCTCTCTTATATTATCCTGACCACCATATTAGGGTGAACTGCATGAAATCACCACCAACCACCTTGGTCCTCTTCTTCTCCTCACTTGTTCGATGTCTACTCATTTTAGGCATCAACAATTGGGTGAGCATGGAGCTTCATCTAGACCAAGATAGCCAATCACATATCTTTTTCGGTGGCGCCCCCAGCATGCCTGACTTTCGCAACCATTGATGTCGGTCACAAAAATCGATGACAACGATGGGCACTGGTGACACCATAGTCCACATGTAGAACATCTTTTTCGAAGCTCACCCAAAAGAAAGAAAAAAAGATAGGGTATCAACTTCTCGCCACTCACATATGAGGGTCACGCTAGAAGAAAGACGAGATAGAAATTCCTCGCCAGATCTAATGGTGAAGGTTTGATATCTATTGAGGCTTCACAATCATCTTGAAGAAGTTATGCCTCATCGTGAGAACCTAATAGCTCATCCCACCACCACAGGATGTCGCAACATTATGCGGGGAGCACCTCATGTAAATTTGCTAGCAGTTCACGCTACACATATACAAGGTTTATCCCCGAAAAGTTTCAACCCTCAGATATCACACAAAAATGTCCGGACCGTCTCACTTGGACGAAACCAAAGGAACGCCAACGAGAGCGACTTCTCGCATCAAGGATGCACTCTGTCAAGTAGAGAAGCCGCGAAGATCAGCTTGGAAACAGAAATACTCCATAAATGGTCAAGCCTAGCATGTATGGAAAACACTTCCATAACAAGTACTTCATTTACTTTATTTTGTAATAATTCGATGTGTATGTGCAATGTTGACCATTGTAGGTGGTTCATCGTTTAGATATCTTTGAAACAAACATTACCCAATGTAAATTTAGAACTTATGATGAAAGGGTAACCTCCCTTGTTTAGCTATATATGTGTGCAAGTTAAAGGAAACATTGATACTCTTGGGCACTAAAAGGGAAATATCTCCTACAAATGTTTCCTCTTAAAAGCACTCCAAATATTGAGAAAAGTTCTTGATTACTCAAATCACCCTAGAAAGTTAACATATGCCTTAGGAATGTCTATTGTTTTCTCAAAACACCCTAGGAGGTTGACATACACCCTAAGAAGATTTGTTTTAATTGTTTTGTAGATGAGTTAATGTACGACTTTGAATGAATGATGGGGTGAATGAATGCATACAATTTTCAAATGTTTGTTCTTCTCTAAGTTTCAAATACATCCTCACACTTCCATTCTTCAATGAATATCGTCATATGCCTTCATCCATTTAATGCCTCATGCATTGTATTTTTCTCCCAAAAGCATGGAGTTGCGCACACTTGATATGCAAAAGTATAGATGCCTATGTTCGCTTGTGTCTTGGTGACACAGGCTCTACAAGGACGCAGAGGACTAACTCCTCCCATTTAATGCCTCCGACATTGTGTTTTTCTCCTAGGGTGTCAAGATGCATGCACTCATACGTCTTAGATGTCACCTAATGTAACCCCCTCGTCCCGATCTGAACGACTGACCGGTCCGAGCAGGTCATACAGGGAAAACCGAAGTGAAACTCGTTAAGGCTCCCCTTCGGTTAGCAATCCTAGAAAATTTTCTCCAATTATCTTGTCTAGATGGATCATTAAGTCCTATGTGTGAAACGACAACAGATAACATGACAAGACTTTACCGACTAAACGTGAGTTACTTTAAATTTACCATGTATTCAAATTAGTCCATTTTCTTACGTACGCGCCCAAACCAAACATAAACGACTACAAACAGGGCTCACAAGCAAGCACACAACAACCCGGACCCAAGCCCAACACTTGAGGACCTCCAAAGATGCCAAAAGCCCAAATTTCAGGCATGTGTTTCGAAACAGGCTTGCCCGTTTCGATACACGGGCCCCAGTTTTAAAAGACAGACTACCCGTACCGATACGGCCCACTCCATTTCGGTACATGGTCCTTTTTTGCCTAGACGTTTTGAAACACGTTCCAGAACAGGCCCTTAGAGTAGCCAAACTGTTTCGGTACGCGTATCGGAACAGGGGTTTATAGTAGCCAAACCGTACCAGAACGTGTTCCGATACGGGTGTCCCTGGAACCACACTCGTTCCAAAACAACCTTACCCGTTCCGAAACGCCTGCAACATGTGTGTTTCTAAAATCAGTCCTAGGCACCTCCAAACGTCCCCAACATTTTCTCAAACATCAAGAATCAAGATACATCAAGCATATACATGCTCTAAAGGCATACACCCTACTCCAAGCTTATCCGAACACTCAACATACATAAAAAGCCATCATAAATGAATTCAAGCATTCACCCAAAATGCATTACATATCGAGTCTACATGCCTTTAAACGAACACACATAGCATTCATGGGATAAGGTCCTAAGCCTTCAAACACAAGGCATTTAAGCAACAAAATAAACATGGTTTACAATCCACGACATAGAAGCATAACATACTCAACATAGCATCATCACTCAACATGCTAGAACATCAACAAAATCAAACTAAGGAGTTTGGCACCAACTCCTTACAAGTCTACACCCCCATTGTCTAGGTTTTATTACAAATACTTAAAGCATACTTGAGCTACTCGAGAACTCCAAAAAGCTCCTCCCTTGCCCACTTGCCTCCCGAACTCTAACGATCTGCATGTTGGAAAAAGGAGAGCGTAAGCTTGACAGCTTAGTGATCGAAGCTCTAAAAACTCATCAACAATGCAGTTTTCAAAACACATACCTTAAAAGATAAGTAAACCATTTATATGCACGAAATGAGGCACAACATCACAATTACAAGGTTTGCACAAGTACAACCCAAAACACTGTGGGACTACACATCACCGTTTCGACTAGTAGTTTTCCGTTGGGACTACACATCAACGTACTCTTCTACTAGTCACTACCGGTGGGACTACACATCATCGTAGTTACACAACCATCACGTGAGGCTCGACACCAACAACGACTACACAACAACAACGGATGTAAAAGCAATCCACTAAGCATATGATATCACAACAATCAATCAAACATCATCACTTAACCATCAAGGTAAGATTAGTAAACTTGCACTTGGGTTTAGGTTAGCCCACAAGGCTCCACCCAAACCCCCCAAGAACCCATTCCAAAAGCAAAACAAGTTCAAACCATTTTCACTCATCGATGAAGCCCGACCGGATGCCGAAACACCAATCTCAAGTCTCCAAATTCCCCGAAATCGTGCCTGAAGCTTCTCCGATGGTTTCCCTTGATTCTAGTCAACCAAAAACAACAATTTACTCAATCATATCATCACCAAACACTGTCACAACCACAAGCGACTACCACAAACCAAATTCTCACAAATTCAAACCAAAGCCAAAATCATAGACCTCATTTTCGTACTCCTTAATAACCCAACAGAAAACTATTAATTCCAATGCCCAAAACACCTCCAAAAACCTTCAAAACACCCTTCTAGTATCACTATACCACCAGCCCAACCCCCTTTCACAAAACCACACCAAAAACACAAGTTTTGACACTTTAAAAACACCTATGAATACCCATTTCGGGATTCTTAATAAAAAACCAACCAAATTGAGATATAATGTACCTTAGGGCAAGATTAGTTCAAAACTTAACTCTACAAATCAAAAACAAAATAAGAAGCCCTTATAGTTACATACTTTTCTTCAAACTTTGAAATCTTGAAAAGTCTCTATAATGGCATTTTACAAAAACTAAAACCATCGAAGTGTTAGGAATTGAGAGGACAAGTCAAAAATAGTCTTACCTTAAAGAAAACACTTGAAATAAATGAGGGATTGAATGGAATAGTAACTCGGGAGGTTTTGGGGGGTTTTGTCGTGGAAATGAAACAAGGAAGAAGATGAAGACCTTTTTTTTGCCAAAAAAAAGGCTATTTTACTCATCTTATTTCCTTTGTTTAAAAATTTACGAAATTGCCATTAATGAATTTCAAACCCATTTTAAAATAAAACCAAAGTCTATTTTAATTAAACTGAGTCCAACGACTCGAACCCGATTTACCAGAGTAACATCCGACCCCTAAACCCGGGGCATTACACCTAATCTTCAAGACTGTGGATGCATGTTCCAGTTAGGTTTGCCTCATCCCATTCAATTCTTGCAACATTATGTTTTTATCCCAAGAGCGTATAGACACATATGTTCATTAGTGTCTATCGATGGCACCTGCTCTAGAAGAATACAAAGGAACCATCCACTTACGCAATAACCCTCGGCATTGTTGTTTAAAAGTGAAGGATGTTGTTGAGTGGATCAGGGGATTGATCATAGGCAAGAGGGGGTAATTGGATTTTTAAAATTTTGTAGGAGAAGCGGTATGAATAAAATTGAAGAACAAGGCAATTATAGTGGTTCAAGTTCCAAATGAACTCTACATCCACTACCTTAGCTATCACTAAGGATTTTCCAACAATTCACTAATTGATCTTCCCTTTTTCTTGGCTTAGGAGGAAACCTTTAAAAAATCGGTCAATTTTCTACCCAAAATTGACCAAACCCTCACTTGGTTACAAAGAAGAAATTGAAGGCAAGTAGGATATCTCATAATACAAATTTTCCCCTTTGAATACAAGCACTCAACCCAAAATGAAAGACAATATAAGAATTGCACTCAATACAATTTGAGATTTTTACAAGAATAAGAATTTAGGCACTTGAGCTTGGATTTTTTGTGTAGATGTTTCTCTTGGATGCAATAGTTGTTGCTAGTCTTCAATAGGCTTGATTTTATACCTTCTCCATTAATTATAGTAGTTTGGGTGGTTAGGGAATTGATTATATCCATTGGAACCCTCTCTTACCACCATAAATGCACTTCTGCAGCCTGCCGTATCGGTACTCGAGGAGGCGTATCGATACCTGTCTCAAAAAAGAAATAGTCATTGCACAATTACAAGAGATGTGTATCGATACACATGTAGGTGTATCGTTGCGGGTTAGGGAACCGTTTCGATACGGGTAAGACCGTATCGATGCAATTTTTCCTACAAAGCTCACTGGAGGAATTCGTATCGATACGAGTAAGAGCGTATCGATACTCATTAACCACCTCTTTAAAAATTGGTTACCTAACAACTGGCATCCAATGGTCAAAATATTTAAGGCTTTAGATTTTAAAAATCCTTTTAAACCGTGTCGATACAGGTGAGACCATATCGGTACACCATTCAAACTCCTTGTGATTTTATAGAGATAGTGTATCGATACAGATGCAATCTGTTTCGATATAGTAAGGGCGTATCGAAACGCGTTTCTCTAGTAGCCAAATTTGCAAAAAATGTATCGATACGGTAAGGGGTGTATCGATACACATGAACGTGTTTGAGCAATTTGGCCTTAAAATACTTAGAAAATATTTTGGAGTTTGAGTTTTTCAAACTAGAGCAAAGCCTTGTTGATTTGAAAACTTTTAGAGGACTTAAAAATTCATTTAAAGTTTTGCAATTTGGTTCTTAAAACACTTTGTTATATCAAAATCAAACATAGGTTTTACAATCTCCCCCTTTTTGATATAACAAAACCAAAGCTTAAAATTTTTAAGTCTTTTGAAAAACTTTGTAAAACAACTCCCCCTTAATGTTAGCTAGGTAAATTTTAAGTTTAAGTTTTAAGTGAGCTTGTAAACTTCTCTCTCCCCCTTTTTGTTAGATCAAAAATAAGAGACATAGGCTATGAAGGCATACCAAGCAACATTAAATAGATAAACATAAAGCTCATAGATTAAAGAAACATCAAATGAAAATCTAAATAATAATCAAAGCGTAGGTTTTAAAAGGTAAACTTAATCCTAAGAACATAATTCAAAGTGCATAAATAGAGATCCTAAAATGACATGAATGATATGCAAAGACAATCTATTGCTCGTCTCCATCACCATCGTCTTCATCTTCATCTTCATCGGCATCATTTTTCCTCCTTGATTGGCGCCACTCATCATGGAAGGTCGTAAGTGAGATATTCATCGAATTGTGCTCCGCCTCAATAGATGAGATACGCTTCTCCACATTTGTCATGCGATATTCTAAGCAAGTGAAGCGTATATCAATGGCGGCAAACCTTGAATTCATGATCTGATCCATAGAAGCAATTCCTGTGCGTAAGCCCATAAATTGTTCATTGAGGTAGGTCATGAGAGAATCCATGGATGGAGAAGGAGGTGCTTGAGCAGCCACTGTAGGATTTGCAATATCTTCGGGAATGGCATCACTAGAAAGCTCAGGAAGACGAAGCCAATTACCATTAAAGTAGTGAAACTTGCCCCGAGAAAGAGACCTCTCATCAATAAGATCGGTGAGACTCGCCGGATAGTCATGAGAGCAATCAATCTCCTTCTTAGTGAAGAAATAACTCAAAGCGGTGCCATAGGTGAATGAAGTGACAAGAGATGTGTGACGATGTTGCACGAGAAAGACAATCTCCGCAAACATGATACGAGCAAGGTTTGGCTGGTTTCTCTAGCGAAAGCATGGAATCCAAGTCATCAACTTGGCGGATGGTTGGGTATTTCCCTCCCGAAAGCCTGAACCACCAAGTGATCATCAAGTGTAGGATACGGTCTTGAGCATTTAGAACGGTCACGGAACCCCCCAAAGCATGTCCAAGAGAATTTTCATCTTCGATACCCTCATCCTCAAACTTGAAAACATCACAAAGAGATTAAACATCAACGGTAATCTTTTTACCCATGAGATAGGAGTTAACGGCAACAACATTACCCGAGGCATCGGCAACACACGTGGCATTAGCATAAAAGATCAAAACCAAATTTCGAAAGAAAAACCCAGGGATTTGAAAATTCAATAAATTTCCATTTGTGGAGCAAAGATAGATAGACAAACTTAAAACGCTCCGAGTTGAGAAAAGGAATGGAAATTACCCTCTCCGGTCGAATTTTGTAATTTTGAAACGATCGAAAGTAGTTAAGTTCACTGGGAGTCCTAAAGCACCTTTGTAGATAAGAGTCAAATTCGAACGAGTGTCATCTCCGGGATTCGATCCTTCACCAACTTCGCTTGTATTATGCGCTCTCTTTTTAGGTGCCATAGTCTCCTTCATCTTTGTCAAGCTTTATAGATGAGCTCATTGGTGTAGCTTGAGGCTTTGCTTGCTCCAAGCCAAACTTCTTGAGCATATCCTTGATGTACTTATCTTGATTGACGAAAATGTCATCCTTTATTTGTTTGATTTGGAGTCCCAAAAAGAATGAGAGCTCCCCCATCATGCTCATTTCAAATTCACCTTGCATCAACTTAGAAAAACCTTGACAAAGCAATTCATTAGTAGAACCCAATATAATATCATCAACATAAATTTGAACTACTAATATATCTTTGCCATTGTTTTTAATAAAAAGTGTTGTGTCCACCTTTCCTTTCTCAAAACCTTTTTCAACTAGAAAACTTGAAAGTCTTCCATACCAAGCTCTAGAAGCTTGTTTTAAACCATATAAAGCTTTTGACAATTTAAAAACATGGTTTGGACAAATTGGATATTCAAAACCCGGTGGTTGTTCCACATACACTTCTTCATTTATAAAACCATTTAAAATGCACTCTTGACATCTATTTGCAAAAGCTTGAAATCATGATAACATGCATATGCAAGCAACATCCTAATAGCTTCCATTCTAGCTACGGGTGCATAGGTTTCATCAAAATATATTCCCTCTTCTTGAGTGTAACCTTGAGCAACTAGTCTAGCTTTGTTTCTCACTATGTTACCACTCTCATCTAGTTTATTCCTAAGTACTCATTTAGTTCCTATAGTAGATTAATTTCTAGGCCTTTCAACTAATGTTCATACATTACTCTTCTCAAATTGATTTAACTCATCTTGCATTTCCACAATCCAAAATTCATCTTTTAATGCTTGTTTAATATTATTAGGCTCAATGCATGAGATAAATGCAACATGATTAAGCATTTTAAGAGAATAGCGAGTAGTTACCCCCTTGGATGGATCACCCAAGATTTCACCACCTTTGACATAGTTGTACTCCCTTGTGAAGCTCACTTCCTTTTCCTCAAGATCCAAGTCCTTCAAGGCTTCAAGAGGTGGATCTTGTGCATCTTCTTCTTTAGTTGAAATCTCATCCTCCTTTGAAGTTTGTCCTCCATCAAAGGCATCAAGGATTCCTACACCATCATTATCATCATCATCACAAGATTCCTTCCTCGAAAGGAGGTTATCATCGAAAACCACATGAATAGATTCCTCTACAACTAAAGCTCTTTTGTTAAACACACAATAGGCTTTAGAGTTTAAAGAGTAACCTAGAAAAATAGCTTCATCACTTTTTTCATCAAATTTACCTAAATTGTCTTTTCCATTATTTAAAACAAAACACTTGCAACCAAAAGGATGAAAATAGCTAATGTTAGGCTTTTTAGATTTTAAAATCTCATAAGAAGTTTTCTTTAAAACAAGCTTAATCATTACCTGGTTAATAATATAGCAAGCGGTGTTAGTGGCTTCCGCCAAAAAATACTTAGGTAAATTGTTTTCACAAAGCATAGTCCTAGCCATTTCTTCTAAAGTTTTATTTTTCCTCTCAACTACCCCGTTTTGTTGGGGAGTTCGAGGAGCCAAAAAATTATGGCTAATCCCATTTTCATTATAAAATTCATTAAAACCCATATTTTGAAATTCTGTTCCATGATCACTTCTAATATGTGAAATTTTAAGTTCAAGATCATTTTGGGTTATTTTTGAAAATGTGATGAAGTTTTCTAAAGCCTCATCCTTGGTGCTTAAAAAGAGAACCCAAGTATATCTAGAGTAATCATCAACAAGCACAAAAGCATATGATTTTCCACTCAAGATAGTTGTCCTAATTGGCCCAAATAGATCCATATGGATTAATTGGAAACACCTACTTGTAGAAACATCATTAATGGATTTAAAGGATGATCTATGTTGTTTACCCTTAGAGCATGCATCACATATTTTATCACTTGAGAACTTAATCTTGGGTAAAACTCTAACTAGATTTAGGGAAACTAATTTTTCTAAAACACTAATGCTAGCATATCCTAGTTTCCTATGTCATAACCATGCATCATTTTCATTTTGAGCAATAAAACATGCATGAGATGAATGAATATCATCTAAATGCACCATATATATGTTTCCTTTGCGATGACCAATGAGCATTGTTTTATTAGATTTAATGTCAACAATTTTACACCCATTTTTATCAAACAAGACATTAAACCCTTTATCGCACAATTGACTAATACTCAATAAATTATGCTTTAGACCATTGACATACAACACATTTTCAATGAGTATGGTAGAGTGATTACCTATGGAGCCAATACCTTCAATGTGGCCTTTGGAGTTGTCACCAAATGTCACTACTCCTCTATTTTTTGGCTTTAAATCCATGAATTGACTCTTGTCTCCGATCATGTGCCTCGAGCATCCACTATCAAGGTACCATGAGTTCTGGCTTTATGCTTTGGCCTTGTAGCAATGCTCCCCCTACAAACAAAGATATTAAGCTTTGATTTTTGGTATCCAAATCATTTTGGGTCCACGAGTGTTAGCTCCCAAAAGCTTGGTTCCCTTAGGAATCCAAGGTGACATGGCATCAACATTATTAGATTTGACAAGTTCCTTAGGAACCCATACACTTCTAATTCTTTTAGTTTTAGTATGCCTATAGGAGCCACTTTGTTTGTAGTTAAAGTTCTTTCTTTTAGGTTGGTTTGTTCTAGATGATTCACCTATTTCATTTTTCAAAGTACCAACACTCTTGAAAGACTTTTTGAGCTCATTGAGCGCATCTAACACCTTTTGGTGTTCAATGTTACATTGAGAAATAAGATTATTTAAATCTACATTTTCATTTTGAAAGTATTCAAGTTCATCTTGTAGACCTAAAATCTTTTTCTCAAATTCCAAGTTAGCTTGAGAAATTAAATCATTTTTAGCATGCAAATCCGAAATGACTTTCTTATTTTTCAAAACGGACTCCTTATACTTCTCAACTAACTCATCATACACTTCTTGTAACTCATCATATGCTTCATGTAATTCATCATATATAAAATAAAAAGTAGATGAGTTAGAGGTTACCATAGAAGAATCCTTCTCAAGAGCCATGAGGCAAAGATTGGCCACTTCTTGTTCATCATCCTCGGATGACTCCTCATCACTCCAAGTAGCAAGCTTAGCTTTGAGCTTCTTCTTCTTCTCAAAGCTCTTCTTCTTGAGTTGAGGACACTCAGAACGGATGTGACCCGGTTTCTTGCACTCATAGCATATAATCAGATCATTTTCTTCTTCTTTGTTCTTGGTTTTGAAGTCCATCTTTCTTTGAAATGTTCTATCTCGGTTGGACCTCATAGACCGTGAGAATCTTTTGGATATTATAGTCAATTCTTCAAGATCTTTCTCCTCACTAGAAGTGCTCTCCTTATGTAGAGAAGCTTTGAGAGCCACTCATAGTTTCTTCTTGTTGTCTACCTCAAGCTTCTCCACTTTTCTTTCTTCTTTCTTCTTTTCATCTTCCCTTCTTTGCTTCATGATTTCATGAGTTAGGAGAGAACCAACTAGCTCATCAAGATTTAGTGTCTTCAAGTTCTTTGCCTTGATGATAGCGGTTCTCTTCCCATCCCAAGACTCGGAAAGAGAGTAGAGTAGCTTCCGGAATAGCTTATCCTCCGGGATGATCTCTCCAAAACCTTTTAGCCCATTGATAATGGTTGAAAAGTGATCAAACATCTTAGATACGGTTTCGCCGGGCTCCATCTTTGTTTCCTTCACATCGCTTGTCCCTTCATAGGTTGTCTCAAGTGTATCCTACACTTCTTTAGCATTTTCTATGGAAGAAACTTTGGAGTAGATATCTGGTCCAAAGGCACAAAATAGCATGTGAAGAGCCTTGTCGTTGATTTGAAGCTTCTTTCGATCATCTTCACTCATTTCTCCTTTTCTTTTCGGCACAAGTCTTCCTTCAGCGTCTCTCTTCATTGGAATGATGGGAACATCCTCTATAGCATCCCACACAAGGTAATCACTTGACTTTATGAAGAGACACATCTGGTTCTTCCAAAAAGGATAGTTGTCACCGTTGAAGAAAGGTAGTTTCGTGATCGATTGAGACTCGTACATGCTAGAGTCGGAGGTAGATGTCATGGCTTTCTTTGTTGATGATCACACTCTTCCTAGAATCTCCTCTTTCGGTTGTTAATCCTTCAAAGAGGTAGTCTCTGATACTAATTGTTGAGTGGATCAAGGGATTGATCAAAGCCAAAAAAAGGTGAATTGGGTTTTTAAAATTTTGTAGGAGAAGTTGTATGAATAAAATTGAAGAACAAGGCAATTATAGTGGTTCAAGTTCCAAATGAACTCTACATCCACTACCTTAGCTCCCACTAAGGATTCTCCAACAATTCACTAATTGATCTTCCCTTTTTCTAGGCTTAGGAGGAAACCTTTACAAAACCGGTCAATTTTCTACCCAAAATTGACCAAGCCCTCACTTGGTTACAAAGAAGAAATTGAAGGCAAGCAGGATATCTCACAATACAAATTTTCCCCTTTGAATACAAGCACTCAACCCAAATTGAAAGACAATATAAGAATTGCACTCAATACAATTTGGGATTTTTACAAGAATAAGAATTTAGGCACTTGAGCTTGGATTTTTTGTGTAGATGTTTCTCTTGGATGCAATAGTTGTTGTTGGTCTTCAATAGGCTTGATTTTATACCTTCTCCATTAATTCTAGTCGTTTGGGTGGTTAAGGAATCTATTATAGCCGTTGAAACTCTCTATTACCACCATAAATGCACTTCTGCAGCCTATTGTATCGATACTCGATGAGGCATATCGATACATGTCTCAAAAAAGAAAGAGTCGTTGCACAATTACAAGAGATGCGTATCGATATGCGTGTAGGCGTATCGGTACGGGTTAGGGAACTGTTTCGATACAGGTAAGACCGTATCGATGCAATTTTTTCTGCAAAGCTCACTAGAGGAATTCGTATCGATACGAGTAAGAGCGTATCGATACTCATTAACCACCTCTTTAAAAATTGGTTACCTAACAACTGACAACCAACAGTCAAAATATTTAAGGCTTTAGATTTTAAAAATCCTTTTAAATAGTATCGGTAAACCATTCAAACTCCTTGTGATTTTATAGAGAGAGTGTATCGATACAGATGCAATCTGTTTCGATGCCCTGTTTCGATACGGTAAAGAGTCATAGGCAGCTTAATGTATCTCATGAGCTGCACTAGACCAGATATCGCTTTTACTGTGAGTAGTTTAAGCAGATTCACAAGCAATCCAGGGAAAGATCACTGGAAAGCAATTGTGAGAATACTGAGATATCTAAGATATACTCGAGACTACGGACTGCATTATTCCAAAGACCCCGCTGTCTTAGAAGGATACTTTGATGCCAGTTGGATATATGATATTCAAGATACCAAAGGCACAAGTGGATATGTATTCACTTTGGGGGGAGGAGCCGTGTCATGGAAATCCTCAAGACAAACTATTATAACCAGATCCACAATGGAATCTGAGTTTGTCGCTCTAGACAAATCTGGAGAAGAAGCAGAATGGCTTCGTCAATTCCTTGAGGATATCCCTGAATGGTCGAAACCTGTGCCCACAGTATGTATACACTGTGACAATCAAGCAACAATTGCTAGGGCACAGAGTTTCATGTATAACGGTAAGTCAAGGCATATGCGCCGTCGACATAACACCGTCAGACAACTGATCTCAAATGGAGTTATCTCTATTGACTTTGTAAGATCAAAGGATAACATTGCTGATCCACTAACCAAAGGATTGAATCGAGATCAAGTTGAGAAAACATCTAAAGGAATGGGACTAAAGCCCATGAGAATTAAAGGCACTATGTGAAGGAAAACCCTACCTAGCTGACTGGAGATCCCAAGATCTAGGTTCAAAGGGACAACCTAATTACATAGACCTGTGCGATCACTGTGGGGATTTTTTCCCAAGTCCATTCCTATGATGCAAACAGTGATAAAAAGCGTTATAGGTTAAGCAAAGCTTTTAATGACCATTGTATGCTTCGGTGAGCCAAGCAACATAAGTCACCTATGTAAGAGTGAAGTGGGGCCGCTTCAAGGAGACTATTGGGCATAGTTCTTTTAAACTCTTACACAACCAGGCGATGTCCACGGCCACATGGACATAACCATGAGAACTAATAATCTTGTCAGAAAGGTAGTTGTGTGAAGTATATCATCGTTTACACAAACAGCTGAACAGTTCAAGGACATCACGTCTACTGATTAGCTAGTAAAGTAAATATACTTTCACAAGGGAAGGTTCAAAGGAGGAAACCTACCTATCCTATGCAACTATCAATCGTAGATCCTATCACCACATCGAGTCAAAATATTTTGATAAAAACATCAATTTCATTCATGTGGGGGGTTGTTGGAAAAATGTGAGAAATTGGAAACTTTGAGCCATATTTACTAGTGGTAAAGGTGGATGTTCGAATGATAAATTTATTAATTTATATTCTACTCCATGAGACCTTTACAACGATATCTCATATGCTCAAAACGGTTGAGAAATGAATGAGAAATTGATGCTCAAGTGAGGTTGTTATGAATTGTGTTAAGGAAAATATGAACCCCTTATCCCACATGGGCGGGATAACAAACTTGGGAATGGTTTAAATACACCAACCCACTTGGGAGTCATTGAATAACTTGAATGAACACTATGCCTCGCGCGCAGGCGCAGGGGGTGCAAATCGAAGCTCGTCGAACCCATTCGGGTTGGGGCGCGCTCGCACGTCGTGGGCGACGCGAATGTCTGGACCGGTCGGGTTCCACTTAGAACCTGCGGATATTTTAACCACTTCGAATTAAATTTTTTCCTTATATAACACATATCTTTTTGAATATTCCGAATTTAATAGAATAATTTGTGACTTTCATTAAATCGGATATTAAAAGGTATTAAATCAATTCATAAGAAATATATCCGTTTAAATAAGGCATTAATTGATTATTTCTGATTTTGCTCAGATACAAAGTCAATGACCTTAATTTGGAATATTTACCTTCCATATTTTTCCTCCTCCACTCCCCTATATAAAGAATGCTTCTCTTCAGTTTCAAATCACTCCAAAAACGTTTTCTCTCTCATTTTTCTTTTAACCGGTGATAGGCTAAGACAAGGCTCTAGTTCGAGATCTCTTCAGTTCGTGCTTCTGTCGAAGATCTTCTTGTTGTTGTATCCTGGGAGACGAACGACCAACCAAACTCAAGCACCGCAGAGTGGTCGAAATTTGTCTTAAGGAAACTGCTCTTTGCAGGCCTCAACTTTAATTTGGTTTTAGAATTCTTCTCTTCTTATTTGATTAAAGTTATTTCTTTATTTTATTTTCTTTTATTATCGTCTTGGATTGTATGCTTTGTAACAATATTCATTTAAAGTTTTGCAATTTGGTCCTTAAAACACTTTGTTATATCAAAATTAAACATAGGTTTTACAGATGCCTATACTCATTCATGTTTCAATAGCATTGGCTCTACAAGGGTGTAGATGCTCACCCCAAAAAATGATACCTCCGCTCGTTCAATGCCAAATGCATTACAACTTTGACAAATCAGAGATGATTGCACCCATTCGTGCTCCGACAACACCAACTCTATAAGGGAGCAGATGTTGTTATTTGGTAAGCATTCTATCCAAAAGCCTCCACTAATCCAATTCTTAATGCATTGTTGATTTAAATAGATCGAAGATGCTTATACACATTTGTGTTATAACAACACCAGCTTTACAAAGGTGCAAATGACCGAGAAAGAAGACAAAAAAAATATAAGATGAAAAAAAGTTAAACGATCGAGAAAGAAGACAAAAAACGTGCCAAAAAGTAGAGAAAATATGTCATAAAAGAAGAATTATTCTTATTAAAAACTAGAAATAAAAAATCAAATATGAGATATAATAAAACAAAAGAAAAAAATCGACGGTCAATGACCAGTATGAAAATCGATGTCGTCGTCTTAGTTTTAAAAAGCGCGTCTGAGGCGCCAGAAAAAACTGTGAAACCAAAATTGATTTTGATATAACAATTTAACTTTTGAACTAAATTGTAAAACGATAAAATTTTAAGTATTTTTCAAAGACTCGCATTTTGACAAGCCATTTTGAACAAAACTATATTTCAAGACAAAACATACTTAAAGATTCAAATTTCACTAAGTCTTTTCATGTGTATTCAAGCCAAACTTCAACAAAACACCCAGGCGTATCAATACCCTTATGCTTATCGATACGGTTTTTCAACACTGGAATTTTTGACCGTACCGATACCCTTATTAAAATATCCTTACGCATTGAAACCGTACCGATACAGTTTTCTTATTAAAATATCATTTGCTATAGCGTACCGATACGGCACGTCATCGTATCGATACGGTATGCTGACCTTTGCAAAATCCTTGCATTTAATTTTTGACCGTTGGCTTGTAAGTTAGTTGGTATCCTAAATTTTAAATGATCGTTAAACCGTCTCGATATGCTAAGAGGGCGTACCGATACACTTTTTATTAAAAACAAAATCAGGATTCTAGCGAGCAAAATCTGTATCAATACACCCCTTAATATCATACCGATACGCCCTCGAAGTGTATCGATACGCCTTGTTTTTCAGTCACAACGGCTCTTTCTTGTTTGAGACAGGTACTGATATGCCCACGAGCCGTACCGATACGGTAGGTTGTTGAGCAGCATTTATTGCGAGAAATTGCAGCCCAATGGCTCTATTGATGGTCTTAACCACCCAAACGGCTAGAAATCAATACAAGGGTATAAAAACAAGTCTCATATTTAATAGCAACAACTATTGAACCTACAAGCAACATCAAAGCACTCAAATCCAAACTTTTTTCTTTTAGAGTCAAATCTTTGTTCTTTTAGAGTCAAATCTTTGTACCCAACTCATTTGTGTTCTTCATTGTAATTCTTATTGTGAGTTTGAGAAGTGTTTGATTGTAATTGGGTAAACATATTCCTTAGAGATGTATTTGTAAAGTTTATCAAAATTTCTTCTTTGTAAAAGTGAGTGGATTAAGCTTTGGGTAGAAAGCTCAATCAAAATTGTAAGGTTTCCTCCTCATCCAAGAAAAGGGGAAGAATTCAATTAGTGGATTGGTTGAAAATCCTTAGTGGGAGCTAAGGTAGTGGATGTAGAGTTCATTGGAGAACTTGAACCACTATAATTGCCTTGTGTCTAAAATTTTATTCTTCCAATTTTTATCCTTAAAATGTTTATCTCCAATTCACCCCCTCTTGGCCATTTGCAATTGTTTGATCAACTCAACAAAAACGCATCTATGGGCATAGGCGCAGCGCAACACGCGAAGTCCACCAGGTGCGCGCTTTTGGACGCTTTTGAAGAGGCATGAGCTGCATCTCTTTTGGTGCCTTAAGTATGTAGTCGACGTCAAGGATGAACTGCTCGATATCTTCAACCGAAATTAGCGCCGATGAAGGGTTTAGAGGTTTCTTTTGAAATTGGTAAAACAAAACCGAAAAAGAAATGACAATTTGACGCATTCGATTTAGAGTGATTCGACCTTCTAACCAATGTCTACATCCACCACCTTAGCATCCACATTAAAAATTTATCAATTCACTAACAATGAATTCTTTCCTTTTTACGGGATCAAGGGGTAACCTTACATCCCTAACTTTTCACGGGCTAAGATAGAACCATCTTCCTAGTTTTTATAAGGATCAACTAGAACTTATCCCTCAACAATGAGGTCTTGCCATTTGTAAACAAAATACCTCTCTAGGTGTGTGTTTACACATTTTGGCTCACTAGGATTGTACTAAAGAATTACAAGTGATCACAAAGAAATAAACAATGAAAAATTCTAATCTCTTGATCTTTAAGCTTGGATGTCCATCCTCTCTTTCTTTAAGTGTCTCAAGCCTTCTTTTATAGTGTGGAATGAGCTACTAGTCGTTGGGATGTTTTGGAGCTGTTGAAAAATCATAAAGTCAATATTTAAATTCTCACTTGCACAGAGGTTTTGAAACATTTACCAGAGTTTTCGAAACTTTAAGGAAGATATGAAAAATATAGCTGTTACAAAGACATAGTTTCGAAACCTTTGATAAAGGTTTTGAAACCTTTGCTAAGGTTTCAATTCGGTTTCGAAACCATCAAATAGAGGTATTGAAACCTTCTTTTAAAACATGAAAATTTGGTTATCTTTTGACTCTTTAAGGTATATAAACATAGTGAGACGAGTCAAAACATTATGAAAACATTTAAAATATAATTTTCAAGTTTTATGAATTTTGAAATATTTTTTTAATTTTGTTTAAGTCCAAAAACATTTTTCATTGAGTTATATCAAAATAAATATCTCAACAAAGGATCATAAAGCTTCCCAAGGCCACCAAACTTCTCGTTTGATGGAGAAAACCGGTAGATGGAGGAAATTAAGAAGACAAGGAAAGAAGAAGAACAATAGAAAAAGATGGGGAACCAAATCGATAGTCCAAAATATGGTTAATAAAAAATTAATTAATTTTTTTAGAATTGAGTTTTTTTTTTATTAAATAGAAATATTATATTTTTATATCAGAATTCAAACTCATACAAGATGAGACAATGTGAACAATGAGTATCTTTAGTCACTAGACTAATCAGTGGATCTCAGTTTTATCTTTCTTTACTACTATATTGAAACCTCATATATTTATTTTATTTTTCTAATTTATTTCTAGTATTAGTCCTTCTACTATATTGAAACATAAGATTTAATCATTTACTTTCATTTCTAATGATTTATTTAACATAATTTCACATGATTTGAATCTCTATTTTTATAATATTATTACATTATCCAAATTATTTGGGATTTAGCCTCAAACTCCTTTAGAGTTTTTGATTTGACACAAAACTTTCAATAATTGCAAAAAAACCCTAAACTTTCCATAATTTATAAATTGCCCTCAAAATATATTATATTTTTCTAAGTTTTCAAATAATAATTTATATTACAATTAAATTGTTTTAAATTTTTGTAACTAGTTAAAATTTTATTTTTATTAATTTTATAAAAAAAATATTTTTATTTCCCATTTTATTCATTTTATAATTAAATTAGTACTCATAGATATTTTAAATCCCTAATTAATGTTGTTATTTTTTTGAAAATTTTTACCTATGAGAGGGGGAAGAGGAAATTTGCTCTTATTGGATCTTGAACTCATAACTTAGAGAAAACGAGAGGGTGTTTACTGAGAGCTTTAATCACCAACCGTAAAGATCTTTTAAATCCTTAATTAATATTAAAAAAAGTTAGCTATTTAGATTAGAGATAAAACACTATACGCGACTCGGTTTTAGAAAACCCACTTGTATGTATGTGTACTGTGACAGAAACAATATTAAGTTGTAAAACTAATGGAATCTGAAAAGTGAGTGTAAGAAGACATGTGAAAGAATGCAAAATGTTTGCTTCTTACACAAATTTGGATGGGGCTGCAAAGGTACCCAACCTCTATTGCCGACTGCCGTCTACTTTGTCCTGTTACAATCAATAAAACATGTCTCTCTTGTTATGTTACTTTCAACCCCACAAACCAAAAATTGACACCCACCATTTTTGTTGTCAGACTATTAAGCATGTTAATTAGGTTGTTCATGCTTTTTTAAGTAATCAGATGCTGGACTCGAACCATTAACGTCAATATATTAACATAGCATGAAAAAACAACACGATAGTTAATTTTGTTCGTAATATGATTTAACTCCACTGATTCATATGATATTTAATAAATTTGAGTTTGAATTTTAGCCCCTAAAATTTGAGATGTGAAAGTTCAAGTGATAAGCAGCTTGGTATCGCTTAAGTATGTTCGGGTTTGAAACCTTGTGTAGGCAGAAAATTTCTACTAGAAAACTCAACTACCAAATTTAAGTATGCAATGCGGGTTGATTTGAGTTAGTTAAGACAAAATCTAAAAATTAAGAGAGTAACCAAAAAAAAGAAAGAGAATATACGTCAACCGAGTCTTATTCAATAAGTACTTTTTAGGAGATCATAACTTCAAATGTGTTTAAACATGATTGCTTTTGATTTAGGTGCTTGAGATATTATTTTTGGTTTGGTACTGAACAAAAAAAAAATAGGGGCCTGGACCCCTTTAGGAAAAAATGAAATAATTATATATTTAGCGCTTCCAAAAATTAAAAATTTAATTGAACTCTTTATAACCCTTTGGTTGAATAAAAAATGTGTGGTTCATTTCAAAGATTAATACTTTATTTTAAGCCTTCTAAAAATAAAATTTTTATCTTTATTTTAAGAGATTTGAGTTCGAGCAGCTTTTTTTATAATGTGTGTATACCTGATCAAAAGTTTAAAAAAAAAAAGTGTGAACAACTCATTGGTAGGCAGCGGTGAGATCAGTTGGTTCGATTGAGTTTTTAATTTTTTTTTGAAAAGTTTGTTTTATTTTATTTCAGTTTTCGAGTTTTTCATATTGATTTTTACTTTGTACTTTTTAACTTTATTTTGAAAAAAAGGTTTGTTTTGTCTTTTAACATTTATTTGATACATTTTTAAAGTCTTTTACTTAAATATTTCTAGAAAATGAGCATTTGTTTCGATATTATAAAAATAAAAATTAGTTATAAATTAAATAAAAAATCAATTTTTATTCAGTTCAAAGAACCAACTATCCAAACAATTTGATTCGATTTTCAGTTCGGTCACATTTTCTCATCCCAACTGGGAAGGACAACATTGGTTTGGTCCATCAAAGAGAAATGAGGGAATGTGGGGGAAGGGGGAGTATTTGTTTGTTATTGTAATAGAAATATAAATGTTTCCTATGCATAGAACATGAGAATATTAAATGAGGGTGCAAATTCAATGAATTATGGCCATCACCCACAAATCACTGTCCTTATCTCAATTTCTTATGTTGCCCCTTCTTTTCAAACTCTAAATTTTAGTAGGTCAAATTGCAGGTTTCATCCATGTGTTATACTCAATTGTGTAATTTAATCATGTTTGTTTGTGAGATTTAGGTGGCGTAAGGGCGAATTTAAAACTTAGCCCCTGATAATAAGTATTGAAAAAAAATTTAAAAGTATGCCCCTAATAACAAGTAAATTTTAAGAGTATAACCTTAATAATAAATATTAAAAAATAGGCTTCTAATAACAATTATTGAAAAAATTGGACCCCTAATAACAATTTAGAAGAAAAAAATTGAATTTTAAGTGTAAATCCATAATAACAAATATTGGGGGGAAATCAAGCCTTTAATAATAAGTATTAAAAAAACTGAACCCTTATAATAAGTATTAAAAAAATTGGACCCTAATAATAAATATTGAAAAAGTTAGACTCTAATAACAAGTATCAAATTCTGGATCTCGAAAAAAAAAATCACATCGGTTAACTAATATGAACTTTAACGAAGTAAGTGATTTGGATTAAAGTGTAACTGATAGATAGGGATATCAATGGGACGAGGTGAGTGTGAAGGGTACTTTTCTCACACCCGTCCTCGTTAAGAATTTTCATTTTGATCCTCGTCTCACGACCCACTGCGAACATAAAATTTAAAATTATCCTTGCCCCGTAATCCATAAGACTAAAAATCATCTCCGCCCATTACCCACGTGGGTCTTGACTCTTGAGACCCACTTAATCTCTTCTTTACCCGCCTCATGATCCATACATATAATATATTTATAAGTATTAGTTAAATAAATATAAATCAAATTTGTTACGAAAAAATATAAAATATCTATCATTCGGACTTCTACCACATATGTGACATTATTCCAACTATCACTATTTAAAAAAATAATTCACGAAATTAAATTTTGCACAATACAAAAGTTTGGACTAAAAATATACTAAACTCTAATGTAAAGGACCGAAAAATAGCATAAATAACATGTAAAATAATATTTCAATTGTTGTAACAAATAAACAATATAGAAGAAACTAAAAAAAATTAATAATAAAAACAACATTTAAAAAATAAGAGCAGATACTAATAGAATCTGAATAACATATAATATTAGAAAAATAAAATTAAAAAAATAAAAAATAATATACTTATGATGAGGATCGAAGAGAAAAAAATAAACCTTCAAAAAAAGGCTTAATGGCAGACAACAATAAATAAACATAAGTAATATATATATATATATATATATTCATAAATATTCCAAGATAATTCAATATAAATTATCTTAAATTTGACTTTGATTGTAACCCCCTCGCCCCGGTCCGGACGCTTGACCGATCCGAGTGGGCTACACGGGGATAACCGAGGCGAAACCCGTTAAGGCTCCACTTCAGTCGGTGACCCAAGGAAAACTTTTCAATTAAATTATCTTTTCTAGATGTATTATCAAACCCTATATGAGAAAAGTAACAACGGAGGATACGATGAGGCAAACAGACAACAGTCCACATAAAACAGTCCATTTTAATATTTTACAACAGGCCGTATATGAATGCCCATGGGGTGTTTCGATACGCCTTGACTAGGTCAACTGGCCAAAGTCAACCTGATGAGATTGTTTCGAAACAGGGGTGACCCGTATCGAAACGACCCAAACGGTCAACTTCTCGTGGTCAACGAGATAAAGGCCATTCTGAAACGCTAAAGCCCGTTCCGAAACGCTAAAGCCCGTTCTGATACGTTAATTTATCGTCAAAATCTCAGATTTCCAGTAGCAAAATCGTATCGAAACGGCTCCCTAGCGAACCGAAACGCCTGGCCCGAAACAAAGGGACCGTATTGAAACGGGACCAACCGTTTCCAAACGCCCTCTGTTTGTAGATTGGTTTTAGCTGGTTTATGGCACAAGGATGTCCCTAAACCCCACTAAAACCTCACACAACACACTAACATAAACCCTAAGGTAAAACCAAACATCTACCAACGTGCTCAACACACCACAAGCATATAAGAACCATACATTAAAGAATCAACAACATCCAACACATGCTTCATACATAAAATTTAAGGTTCATGCTTCACAAAAATATACACTTAAGCATTTAAGATAGGCAAGCTTAAACATGGTTTACAAGAAAGACAGTGCAACTAAAGCCAAACCAAACATAACATTTAAAGGAGTCTAACATGCTCCTAAACAACCAACACCAACATACTTCAAAAACATCAAGCAACAATTACATATCCCATTGCTTGACTATTACACCCTTTAACTAAAATATTCATACTTGATAGCTAAGATAGCACCACAAGGCACACTTGGAGGCCCTCTCCTTGTACAAGCTACCCACGAACTACGGATCTGCATTGTCGAACAAAAGAGAGCGTAAGCATAAAGCTTAGTGAGAGTAAGCTCATTAAAACAAACATCGACAATGCAGGTCCAAGCACGAGCACAACCAAGGTAGAATGCATGATCTTACCTTCGATCCACATGAGCCAAAATACACATGATGCATGAACATATATTCAATATTATGCCATGCTCAACAAGCTCAAATCCACATCATATGTAAACACATATAATCTCATATTGGTACACATACCAACATATATTAGCATCACATAACTCATCATATTGGCACCTAGCTATGACTCGAATACACGAATAACACGTTGGAACTCACATCCAACACAACCATTACCTTACGGTGGGATTACACTCACCACCGTTCACGCGGAGGGGATTCCACTCATCCTCACGCCCCGTCGATGGGATTACACTCATCACCGATTAACATATATATACAAAGGTTTTTCGGGCGAACTCGTACTCCATCTTGATGACTACCATCACCAAGACCACGCGCGCATTTGACTCACGTGTGCACACTAACATCCTAATGATCGATCATTTGTACCCAAGCATACTATTGCCAATATTAAATACATTCCATAATATCATTTCATAACCATTTCCGTGCTTAGCACGTACTCACCATGATTAACATCATACACAATCCACATGCTTATAACAATGCATCAATCCAAGCCTCAAAACACATGTATAACATCATATACATAGCCAACACAATCACAATTAAACATGAGGCATAACCACATTCAAAGATCAACCATAGTCTCTAACTATAGCTTGGGATTAGGCTGCCACTCTAATCCCAACTCTAGGTGGGTCTACCAAGCCCAACCTAGTCCACATGCTTGAACCAAATACTCAAAATCATTTAAAAACATTTAACCACTCACCTTTACTTCCAAGCTCAACAACCAAGCAACCAAAACCTTCAAGCTTCCGGATTCACTCCCGATGTTTCACCAACACAATTTCTTGCCTCGAATCATTTCAACACATTCAAACAGCCTCAAATCAATTCACACAACAATGTAGCAAACCCGGAACACTACTCAAGCATCAAACACAAGATTTCAAGCCAAGAACAACCCTAAAAACTCCAAACCCGAGCAGCCCTCAAACTCAATCCAAAACTCATGATTTCAACCTCTTTAACACTCTTAAATGATTCCAAAACAACCCCCAACTATCATACTAACCTCAGCTATCAATTTCCAACATAAAACAACCCCAAAAACAACCTTAAAACCCTTCTAAAAAACCATCAAAACTCAAATCCGAAAATCTTTATAAAACACTCTAAAATTCATATATGTTGGACCTTTTAGGTTGAAAACAATTTATCTAACATTAATAAATCAATAGCTCATGTTAAAGACCACAAAGTTCTCATTTTTAATCTCAAGAGTCAAAACCTCAAAATCCACAACTATGAGCTTTTTGAAAAATAAAGATACTAGCTTGAAGAGGGAAAGGAGGACAAGTCAAAAATGAAGTTACCTTTCAAAAAGCACCAAAGATGAGGATGCTAGGTGATGAAATAGTAACTTGGTGTAGAGAGAGCTCTCTTGTCGTGAAAAAGAAAGTTCATTTATTTATAGATTTGCCATTAATAAGATTGCAAATCTCAATATTTACAAATTCCATGGAAAATGAGTTTTAAATATATTTAAGTCCAACATAAAAATGTTTGCTTTAAACTCACGAAGTCCAAATAATATATATTATTATTTTAATTATAAAACCGAGACTCAAAATATTATTTTATTATCATTTTCACTCGACCCCCAAACTCGGGTGTTACATTGATTC
The DNA here is from genome assembly GCA_958450335.1 of Hibiscus tridactylites. NCBI lineage: Eukaryota > Viridiplantae > Streptophyta > Magnoliopsida > Malvales > Malvaceae > Hibiscus > Hibiscus tridactylites. Next base: position 41,907,239 of record OY288292.1, read on the forward strand.
AAACTGATATTTAAAAAATATTTATATATTTGATTTGATTAATCTTAAACTCAGTTTTATATATATATATATATATATATATATATATATATATATATATATATATAACTTTTCATTAATATCACAACACAAGTCAATAATCTAAACTAATATTATATTTTTAATAATATTTATAATAACATGTTATAAGATTTGTTGGGATAGGTGTGGACCATGTGGAGCGGGTGGGGATGATGCAAGACAGGTACAAAAACATATTCATGTCTTCTCCACCACCCACGTCAAATCTAATTTTTATTTTCATCTCCCCCTACAACCCGCAAAATTTATAATCATTCATGTCCAATTAAATGCGAAGTGGTGCGAATCACAGCAAAAACTGCCGGACTGACATCCCTACTAATATACACTTTTTTTGACATAACTACTAATATTCACTTCATATATATTCTTAACCTTCTGACAATGCACATACACCTTGTAGACAGAGTAATTTAAACCCGTATCTCCTAGGATAAACATCATTCGCTTTTCCACTAGAACACTTGTTGGTTACTACTAATTTTTTTATAAATAATAATTAATATTACAGTAAAAATATTTTTATAAATAATAATTAATATTACCGTAAGAATATTTTTATCAGTTGATAATTTTATAAAACCTTCTAATAAAATAACTTTCAAAAGTTGGTTTCGTAACTAACGCCAACTCAACTAAGATATACATGTTCTCATTATTTGACTCGAAGTTTTGAACGATTTTTTAATATTAAAGGTAATTTTTATTTGATAAGAAAATAGGTAAATATTAATGAATTATTTTATAAATCTTATTTAAGAAAATAAACTATCAATTCAAGCTCAAATAGAAGAAAAAAAGGAAATTTGAAAACTCTGCAGCAGGACTTAAACTGGCGTGCGAACACTGAACACCTTTATTTTAGTTTTTTTAGTTTTTTTTTCATAATTGATTAAAACCTTTACCATGCAAGAGAAAAGCAAAAACCTTCTTAGAGACTTTTAGGAGCAAATCATTTTTTTAGAAACTTGAGAAACATAATATTAATTTTCTAAAATGAGGAAGCCACCACACCATGAGGATCAGTCGACCCACCATATGGAGAGGAGTTTATTAAGCCGGAGGGGAGACGAGCTGGTCACTAACGGCTAGTGACCGGCTGAGAAAACCACCGAAGTAGAAAGAGGGTTAAAGACGCGTTAGAGAGAAGGCAGAGAAAAGAAAGAAAGTATATTAATTTTTTATTTAAGTATTTAAAGTATTTTTTTGTCAAAATGAGTACCTAAAGTACACTTTTTGATTAAGTTAAGCACCTAAAGTATATTTTTTGTCAAAATATGTACCTAAAGTATTTTTCATCAAATTAGGTGCCTAAATTATCATTATTTTTGTTAAAATAAGTACCTAAAGTATTTTTTTTTGTTAAAATAAGTACTTAATGTATTTTTTAACCAATGTCACATGACAACTTTTTAGGAACCTAGATGAGAAATATATATACTTTATGTATCTATTTTGACAAAAAATACTTTAGGTACCTATTTTTACCAAAAATCATACTTTAGGTACTTACTTTGACAAAAAAATACTCTAGGCACTTAATTTAACCAAAAAATATACTTTAAGTACTTATTTTGACCAAAAAAGATTTTAAGTATTTAAATAAAAAGGGTTAATATATTTTAAATATTTATTTGTAATATAAGCCTTTCTTTTTTATATAATCATTGTTATTTAATTAACCCATTAAATAACAAATTTATATTGAGTATTATATAAGCTCATTATGTGGGGGGTTAAATATTTTTTTTTGGTAAAAGGGTAAATATCTATTTTAAACATATATTGAAAAATATAATTAATTGTAAAATATGAAGAATAAATGAAAGTGTTTCAATAATTACAACCTTAAAAGTATTTTTTAAAACTAAAATAATGTTATAAATATTTATTTATATGTATGTCTATTATAATTAGAATTCTATCTATTAGATAAGAGTTTGATGTACTTTAGATTAGAGTTCTATATGATATCTACTCCTTATTCATGTAAATATAAAGTTTATGAAAAATATTGTATATAACTTCATATTGAAAATATAAAACATAATTCTCTCTTTATTTAGCATCTCTCTTGTTTTTCTTTTACTTTATTTATAACAAATCGACATTATATTTTGATGTCAAAAAATATTTTCTAAATTAGCTTACACATATTCTGAATAAAATACTCGATGCATCCAAAATTTTACAAAATAAATTAAACTTAATATCCACTTGTTGACAAATTTAAGATCATATCTGAAACTTTTTTTAAGTAAAACATCTATTATATGATTCTTTTAACAAATGTTGGATTTTTTTATTTTGATGACCATAATTTAGTATTTGGTAAGCTGGAATATTTATAAAAAAAAGGTTTTACATTTATTTTCTAAAAATAAGAAATATAAAACATTTTTAGCAATAATGGAACTAATTTTTTTTTGAATGAATAAAGGAACTAAATTAACACAAATAAAAAATGTCGCATTTTCTTTGGGTAAAATATGTGAATTTTTCTATTCAAACATATGTGAATTTTTTATCCGAAAATTTCTGTCACGTTCGACGAGCACCGATGAGCATCACTAACGGCGAGCATCGATGAATATTATTAATTCAATTTATAAAGATTAAAAATTTAAAGGACTCAAATGTATAATTATAAATTATTTAAAAATCAAAAGGTAAATTAATTAAAATATATTATTTTATTTTTTTAATTTTCTTTTAAACATAGATCAAAATACCTATCTACCCCTAAATTGCAAACCCCTAATTTTTGTTCAATTGAAAATTAAGTCGTCGCCGCTATTGCCTCCCGCATGGCCACCGCTCCCCACCGATGAACATCATTTGAATAGTGTAAAAGAACTTTAAAACCCTAATCGATTAGGATTTACTATGTTTTGAATTGCATTAATGTCGGTTAGGATTTGCTTTAGTGGACCAAAATTTCGACCTATGCCATCTTGCTTTTAGGCGTCATTGGCCGGACATGGATTTGTCGTCACTGGAATTCATTCACTGAAACAACGTTAGGGCAGAGGCGACGGCTTGAATTTTAAATGAACAAAAATTAAGGTTTTATAATTTAGGGTAGATAGGTATTTTAATTTATGTTTAAAAGAAAATTAAAAATAAAATAATATATTTTAATTAATTTACCTTTTGATTTTTAAATATTTATAATTATACGGCGAGTCCTTTAAATTTTAATCTTTATAAATTGAATTAATGATACTCATATGTGCTCGTCGAGCGTGGAGGACTCATCCTTTTTTATCCATGCAACAAATTGCATTGCAAACATTTGTTTTACAAGTGTCGGAATAAGCATTTAAAGGGATTATTTTTGTGAGGTGTTATTATATTCTTATCTTAAAAAATTTAACGAATGATTCCAGTGAAAAAAATTAAAAGATTAAGAAAAAATATAAATAGATAATATCATATAATCATACTAGTATAAAAAAAAACAAAATGAAAAGAAAAAATCACGAGATTTAAATAAGATGATGAAGTCTTTCTTATTTTAATATGTGATTAAGGGTTAGTGTCTATAACTAGTTTTCATAAATACATATAAAAGGTTATATAGAACAAATTAGTAAACTCTAACAAAATAGAATGTAATGCAAATGATCTTATAACATGAAGACTCATCTAAGAAAATAGAATGTAATGCAAATTATCTTATAACATGAAGACCCATCTAACAAAATAGAATGTAATGCAAATTATCTTATAACATGAAGAATCGTAGAACTAGAAGGGCAATGAAGACATACTTAACATGATCGTTGACAATAACATATTCATGTTTTCTATTTCATACACTTGAACATAGAATTAACTTTTAGTTTGATACATTTTAAATCATAAATTTGTCATTTAGTTCATTGGATCACAAATAATATAAGGATGCTCGAATTCCATTGACTGTCTTCTATAAACAAAGGTCAATCCAAGTCTGGCCTTGAGCAAAGGCAATGAGGACGCCTGCCCAGGACCCACCGTTCAGTAAAACTAAATTTTTATATTTTTTTAATTGTATTTATTCTTAAAGATTTATTTCTTTCTAATACTTATTATTACAGGTCTACTTTTTAATACTTATTAATAGGAGTTAAGATTTTCTAATATTTATTATTAGGTGTCTACTTTTAATATTTATTTTTTAAATAAATTTTATTACGTCCCTAACTTTTTCCAATAATTGTTATTAGGGCCCACATTTTTTCAATACTTGTTACTATAGACATACTCTTAAAATTTATTTATTTTATTACTTGCTATTAGGGACATGGATTTAAATAGTGGTATGCAACCACAAACAACGACCGTTGAATGAAAGTAGTGGCACCATCTGAAATCGTGATATCAGCAATCGATATATCCACAATAGCGCATGTTATTAAAAAAAATTCACAGTCGTGATACTGGCGGTGACCAAAATAACATTTGTTATGTCCACAATTGCAATAAACACAACACAACCGAAAATACGACTACAACTACAATCGCAATTTTAATCCCTAATTTAGAGCTCAATTTTTGCGTTCGTCTAGGGCTGGCCTGGGTCAATCCACCCATTTATCTCTTGCGACCACAACAAAATCCTTATAGTGTCTCCAAATATGGATCGCAATCCTTCGATAGTAATCTAAACCTGTACATGAGCTCAACAAATTCTATAGCACGCCAATTGTATCCACAGTTACCTTTTATTTCATACTTTGATTAAAAAATAAGCTCATAGCTCAAAAGCATCATTACCATAACTTATATCATGGGTGAGCTTGTAGCTTCATATCATATCATGTCATCATAAACCATGACTTAATTCATGGATAAGCTTAAAGCTTCATAACTTATCAAATGTCATAACTTAATTTATATATGTAGAACTAATGTTTTGATATAATAATTGAAAAATATTTTGGACTAATTTGAAACGAATTTAAAACATGACTTTAAGTCCAAACAACTTGAAAATATGTTTGAGGTATTTTAAAAAAGTTTTTGGCAAAGTTTGGAACGTTTTAAAGTACTCAAAACTGACTTTTCAGCTCTACGATACTGATACAGTATACCCCGTATCGATACCTTTTTCCCCAGTTTTGATTCTGCCAAAACCTGTACCGATACAGGCTTGCATGTATCGATACGGATAAGGGTCGTACCGATACGCCTTTTAAGCGTATCGATCCCTGTTTTAACTAACCCCAACGACTATTTCCCAATGGACTTTTAAAATGCAGATTGTACCGATACGCTCCCTAGCGTATCGATATGCTTAGGCTGGTAAGAGCCCAACGGCTAGTTCTGAAGAAGGGCGTACTGATACGGGTCCCCGTGTACCGATACGATAGGCACCAGAATTGCAATTAATGTAGGAAATAAAGACCCTAACTGCTCCAAAACATCCCCAATGGTCATCAACGACTACAAACTCAATTAGGAGTATAAAAGGGACCTCCAAGCACCAAGAGAAGACTAATGCTTCATTTGTAAACAACATTATGATTAAGATTTTGTCTTAGAGCTTAAATTGTCCATTTCTTGTATAGACAACACTTGTGAGCTAAAGATTGTTAAATTTGCTCAAGTGTTTAGGTTTTGGGTGAGAGCTAATTAGTGCAAACAATTACCTATTAGAGGGATTTCAAGTTTGCTTAGAATTTCTCTTGTAAAGAGGGTTAACTCAAGCTTTGGGTAGAAAGCTTTGAGGGTTGTAACGGTTTCCTCCTAAACCAAGAAAATAGGACGAAATTCGTAGTGAATTTGATTGAAATCATTAGTAGGGAGCTAAGGTAATGGATGTAGGTGCTTGTTAGAAGGTCAAACCACTATAAATCCTTGTGTCCAATTCCAATCTTTTAGCGTCCACTAAAACACCCAAAAATTCAACTTCTCCGAACTTGGCAAACACATCGGTTGAAGGAAATCAAGCATCATAAATCCCAACAATTGGTATCAGAGCGAGGCTCAATCGAAGGGATTAACATCCTATTGAGGTGGTCCAGGAAGCTCGATACAACACATCAACCAACCGATCCAATGGCGTAATCCATCGACAAGCCACCATTCTTCGACGGAACACACTATGCCCATTGGAATACAAGAATGATGTTTTTCATAAAGTCCAAGGACTACAAGCTTTGAGACATAGTAGAAGATGGTTTGTTCGTGCCACAATGAAGGAAGGCAGATTGGAGCGCGGATGATCGCAAGAAGATGAAGCTCAATTGCAAAGCATTGCACATCATCTTTTGTGCATTAAGCCCCAACATCTACGAGAAGATGTCTTCTTGTGATGATGCTAAGGAGGTATGGGACAAGCTTGAAGTCGCATACGAAGAAACCAACGAAGTAAAGGAAACCAAGATCGGACTCCTCAACCACGAGTATGAAAACTTCAAAATGGATCCGGAAGAGGACATTGAGAAGATTTTCAATAGGTTCTCCACCATCACCAATGGACTCAAAGGTTATGGAGAAGTCATTCCGAAAGAGAAGCTCTTCCGAATGCTCATCTACTCCCTTCCCGAGTTATGGGACTAAAAAAGAACTACCATCATCGAAGCCAAGAATCTCAAGACTTTGAAGCTTGATGAGCTCATGGGGTCACTTCTCACTCACCAAATAATGAAGAAAAACAAAGAAAATGGGAAGAAGAAGGAATATATTAGAGATATGGGGGAGAAGAAACTTAAAGGGCTTGGCATCAACACAAATGCCATTGCTCTCAAATTCTCCACATGCCATCATGTAGATTCAAGTGAGAAGGAAAGTGAAGATGAAGAGATGACATATCTCTTCAACAAATTTGTCCGGTTCATGAAGAGAAAATGGAAAAATCCAAGCATGAATCGAGGAAGAAGATGAAGGAATCTCACAAGTCCAACAAGAATGGATCATCTTCAAAGCAAGCATATGTGACCACATGGAGTGATGAAGACTCCACCGATGATGAGGTAGCTCACCTATGCTTGATGGCCCTCAATGAGGGGGAGGTAACTTCTAACTCATCTATTTCAAATTCATATACATTTGATGAGTTACAAGATGCCTGTGATGATTTGCTTTTGGAATTCAAGGCATCATTTTCTAAGAACAAAAAGTTGATTTCAAAATTGAAAAATGAGAATGAATTGCTTTCCAAAACAAATCTTGAGTTTGAAGCAAAATTGAAGGATTTTAAACAAAAAGTTTCACATTTGCAAAACTTGCTTCAAACAATGGAAAAGGATCATCAACAAGAAATTGATGATCTTAAAAGGAAAAAGATTTGATTTCCAATGAACTTCAAAAGAAAAATGATTTTGGAAAATCAAATTTTTATGTAAGACAACCTAGTGCCCCTAGATTCATAACTGGAAAATATTTTAGAAGTGTTTGGGTCCTAAAAGGACTAACCACTTCAACTAAAAAAGATAAAATTGAAAAATGGATTCCTAAGGGCATTAAATTTTGTGCAATTGACGTTTATGGATCCAAAGTATTTTGGATACCAAAATTTGTATAATTGTCTTGATTAGGTGTGATGGAGGTGTTCAACAAGTCCAATCAATGAGGGAGAGCTCCATACACACAAGGAAGAACACTTCAAGAATGAAGGCTTCACATCCTCCCTTGGAGTTCAAGTGTTGGTAAAATCTAGTTGTTTTTATTTGCTTAATTCAATTTACTTTCTTTTAATTCAACTAGATTATCATGTGTTGGACTAACATCTTTTGATGATGCTTTGAGTAAGGGGGGCACTTTTAAAACCAAACATTTTAATAGTTTCAAAATTTAAACCCTCATTGTTATTTTGAGCCTAAAGCATTTTAAATTATTTTTAATATAACAAAAAGGGGAGAAATGGTTTGAAAAATTGAATTTTCAAATGAATAAGAGAGAGCTCTAATTGATTTTGAATTTTAATTCTCTTATTCAAAATTTATTTCACAAAGGGAGAGAATCCCAAACAATTTTTCAAGTTGGTTTTATTATATCAAAAAGGGAGAGATTGTAGAACTAATGTTTTGATATAATAATTAAAAAATATTTTGGACTAATTTGAAAAGAATTTAAAACATGTCTTTAAGTCCAAACAACTTGAAAATATGTTTGAGGTATTTTAAAAGGTTTTTGGCAAAGTTTGGAATGCTTTAAAGTACTCAAAACTAACTTTTCAGCTCTACCGTACCGATACGGTATACCCGTATCGATACCTTTTTCCCCAGTTTTGATTCTACCAAAACTCGTACTGATATAGGCTTGCCCGTATCGATACGGATAGGGGTCGTACTGATACACCTTTTAAGCGTATTGATCCTTGTTTTAACTAACCCTAACGGCTAATTCCCAATGTACTTTTAAAGTGCAGACCGTACCGATACGCTCCCTAGCGTATCGATACGCTTAGGCTGGCAAGAGCCTAACGGCTAGTTCTGAAGAAGGACGTACTGATACGGGTCCCCGTGTACAGATACGATAGGCACCAGAACTGCAATTAATGTGGGGAATAAAAACCCTAACAGCTCCAAAACATCATCAACGGTCCTCAACGGCTACAAACTCAATTAGGAGTATAAAAGGGACCTCCAAGCATCAAGAGAAGACTAATGCTTCATTTGTCAACAACACTATGATTAAGATTTTGTCTTAGAGCTTAAATTGTCCATTTCTTGTATATACAACACTTGTGAGCTAAACATTGTTAAATTTGCTCAATTGTTTAGGTTTTGGGTGAGAGCTAATTAGTGCAAACAATTAATTATTAGAGGGATTTCAAGTTTGCTTAGAATTTCTCTTGTAAAGAGGGTTTACTCAAGCTTTGGGTAGAAAGCTTTGAGGGTTATAACGGTTTCCTTCGAAACCAAGAAAAGGGGACGAAATTCTTGGTGAATTTGGTTGAAATCCTTAGTGAGAAGCTACGGTAGTGGATGTAGATGCTTGTTAGAATGCCAAACCACTATAAATTCTTGTGTCCAATTCTAATCTTTTAGCGTCTACTAAAACACCCAAAAATTTAACTTCTCCGAACTTGGCAAACACATCGGTTGAAAGAAATCGAGCATCATAAATCCCAACAATATATGAGTTAAAAATTCCATAACTTAACATATCATAAGAATTTTCCCCTAATGCATAGTCTATAACATTACACAATTTACCACCACCACCACTACTAATTTTTTTAGTGATAATACATAGACTTGCAGAGTATTTAAGAAAACTATTTAATAATAAAAATTCAATAACTTAAAAAACTAGATATTAATTTGTTTTTATTTTAAAACAAAAGGAAATTTATGAAGTCATTAAAAATATAAAATTATTAAGAAAATTGTATGATAATACGAAAACTTTAATTTTTTGTAAAAAAAAATTACGTGGTAGCAGTAATTAAAACATGAAAGTTTTCATAAATAATTTTAAATAGATTTCAATGAATTTAATTTTAATATATATACTAATTACATATCTAATATTAAAAAAACAATTAGAAATATCTTTACATTTATAGATTTATGTATTATATTAATTAATCATTTTAAATGAAAGACTCTAGTGTTAGCGAGAAAATACAAGAGAATTGGGAGAATAAAAAATGACTAAATTGAATTATTGGTTAAATATGAAAGGCTAAATTATTGAATTAGGACTAAATTGGTAGAATATATAAGTTATGAGGACTAAAACTGTCACTATACCAAACTTTGTTAGATGTATGTTTGTATTTTAACGAAAAAATGACTCAATCGTATCTAAAGCTTTAATTAATTGAGTGACGTACAATATAATTTACCCTAAAAAATCATTTCGCGTGATAGAAAAATGTAAAATAAAACGATAAATGTACATTTTAAATCATTAAAACTAATTGATTTTCTTACCCATTTCATCAAATTACACCGCCCCGCCTTGTTAATTAATAAATTCACTTATACTAAACGGATGGAAATCCTCAGCTCTACGTTTAGAATTAGGTTTAGGGTTTTAAGTTAAAGTTTAGAAAATTTAAGGTATAATGTATAAGGTTTAAGATTTAGAACTTAAAGTTTAAAATTTAATTTTATAATATATTTTAATATTGAGACATAAATAAAAACACCAAAAGGTGGAAAGATTTTTATCCATATTAAACTAAATTTAAAGGTTGACTGGCATATATATGCAACTTATTTTCTAACCAAAAATCAAACTTTAAGCTTTCATGTCAAGTCACATATGCATACAACATGCCACTTAAAGATGTAATATAATTCGATAAAAATTAAAGGTTTATGCTATATATTATGTTTGATGTTAAATCAATAGTCCGACATATAAATCACTTAAAAATATATATATATTTGGCATGTTGGTCAAGATGTTCATTTTTGTTCTATCGTATTTTCGTAGGTTGTATTCGAAATCCACTTAGAGCACTCTTATTCATTCCTTTAGAGTCTCCTCTTCCCCTCTCTCTAGATAATGTTAAGATTAGATTAGATTTATAAAAAATAATCACTTGACTGAATAGAAAATAATCACTAAAATAGAAAATAAACAAAAAAAAGGAAAGAGAGGTCAATTTAATGAACAAAAATTTTCAACCCCAAGTATGTTCATTTTTTTGTTACACATTAAAAAATTAAAGACATAATTTTAAAAAAATATCCCTAACGTTTGACTGAATAGTCATTTGACTCATTTTTTTGAAACAATTTAACCCTCAACGTTATACGGATAAAAACCGTTAGTCAAGTGACGATAAATGACTTGAAATGACATGATAAACCTACATGGCAGTGCACATTGCGATAGCAGTGTCATATAGACAAACATGCTGACTTTACAGAATGACACATGAATCAAAAAGTAATTTTAAAAATCTATAAAATACAAAATATTTTTTCTTCTGACGTGTCATTTTGTCAAGTAATTTCAGGTTGTTTATCGTCAGTTGACTAAAAATGTTCATTCGTAGAGGGGTCATTTTGACAAAACTAAAACGTTATGGTTAAATTGCTCCAAAAAAATAGGAGACAAAATGACTATTCGGTCAAACACTGTGGGCATTTTTTGACATTATGCCAAAATTAAATTTTAAACTCTAACCCTAAATTTCACATCATAAACCCTACACCCTAAAAATACACCATGCCCCTATTTCCCTAAACTCTAATTATAAACCCTAACTGTAAACCCTAAACCTTAAACATATTTTTTAAGCAGAGCACCAAAAGGGGCATAGTTAAGGGGCATGCGATTTTCATCCCAATTTAATTGGATAAAAAATTTCACGTCCCTTTTCGGTGTCCTTTTTATGCCTAACACTAAAAAATTAAATTCTAAGCTCTAATCTTAAATTTGAATTTCTAATCCATAAACCCTAAACTCTAAAAAGTTCACCATACCCATCATTTCCTCAACCCTAACCCTAAACTTTAACTTTAAACCTTACTCCTAAATTTTTTTAGTATAAAGCACAAGAAAGAACACCGAAAATAAATAAAAGATTTTTATTCTGATCGGAGCTGGATAAAACAAAGATGGTAAGGCAATAATGATCCGAGTGTTCCATCGTAAGGGGATGGCATTGGACCATTACATCATGGGGTTTACGCATGCCAAGTCGACAACCTTGTAGCCTCTGCCTCCCCTTATATATATGTGTGCAGCCCCAACACCACTTTCATTCTCAAGTTCTCCATCTTTTCTTTTTCTTTATTATCATTATCATTATTATATCTTCTTTAAAAACAAATGGAGGGAGAGATGGAAATGAAACAATCAAAATTCAAGAGAATTTGTGTGTTCTGTGGGAGTAGCCCCGGAAAGAAGAGCAGCTATAGAGAAGCAGCTATTGAGCTCGGCAGGGAATTGGTAACATCCCCTGTTTCACCTCTGTTTTAATGCCTTTTTCTTACAACTCTCTGTCCTCTGTTTTGGCTCTGTTTGCTTGAATTGTCTCTGTTTTAATGTTCTTCTTCCTCTTTCCAAATGAAGGTTTCAAGGAATATTGATCTGGTTTATGGAGGAGGCAGTATTGGACTGATGGGGTTGATTTCTCAAGCAGTCTTCGACGGTGGCCGCCATGTCATTGGGTACTCGTAATTTTTTTTCTCCATTAAAGTTCATCCAAAACATTCAACTTAAGAGTTGATTGATTGATAATTAATCTTATGTTGTTCTTCCATGTTTTTTATCTGCAGAGTAATTCCCAAAACACTTATGCCTAGGGAGGTATTGTCTTCTATTTGAATTATGTATTATGAAAACAATCCGAACTCGAAATTTAATTCGATTACGTTACAGAATGACATCCAATAGGTTTGAATAACATTATCTGTTTATTTAAAAGTATATGTTTTATAATTTTTCTAGTGGTAGCTCCCATGACATGAATTTCTACCTCACTTTTGTAATCTTTTTTTTTAATATGGGGTTACACACTTTGTCTCTTTTGGGTCTCATGCAGGTTCCAATTTAGACTGTTTTTTTTTGTGTGTAGCTTTTCCCCCTTGTTTTTCACATTTGTTTTTGTTTCTTTTTTGAAAAAGTTATGATTTCATTTTAAATGGAACTTTGTCATTATATTCCACCTGAGGGCATATGGGCCTTCACCATTTCTGTCCCTCTCCAATGGGTTTTATTTTGCCCACCAAAAACATCATCATTCTTAGCATAATATCAGGTTTACAAGGTGCATGTTGTGTGTGTGTTTGCTTTTTGTTGTGATTGTGAATGTGGACTGAGCCCACCACATCTGCAACTCATCATCATTGTTTGTTTTAATGGAAAAAAGTGGGTATTATTTGGACATTTGCATTTCCTTTATGGAGTTTATGTTCATAAGTTATAACATTTGCAGATAACTGGAGAGACAGTGGGTGAAGTTAAGGCAGTTTCAGACATGCACCAAAGAAAGGCAGAGATGGCCAGACAATCTGATGCCTTCATTGCCTTACCTGGTTGGTATATATATATATGTACATATGTTTTAGTTTTGGTATTAGATCCTCGGTTTTCTGTAGTTATAGTCGAGTCAAGTAGGATCACCAAACGGATAAAACTCTTTCAACACATTCTTTCTCATTCGCAAATCTCAAACTCAAGACCTTATTCAAGAGAAATAGATGATGGTTCGGGTCTTTATAGCCATTACTAGAAGTTAAGTGCAGGTCTTTCAACATGGAAGCTGTTGCTTTAGTTGACTTAAACTGTTCCATTCATGAGAGGATGTACATGAGAATTTGAGGTTGCAATTAATCAAGTTTGGATATGAGGTTTTTAAAGAGTTCTATAGAAAATAGGTTAACTACATCGGATATCAATAAACTATAGTCCCTGAGTTAAAAATACCACCGGACTTTAAAACTCTTCAAAACTAGCACTAAACTTTAATATTTGAGTCGAAAATGTCACTCCGCCGTTAATCGTTAACTCTCCGTTAAGTCTAAACGACGTTGTTTTGGTGCGGCTGTTTGAAGCCTAATTTGGTCCAAAACGACATTTTGCTGGAGGAAAAAATTAAAACCATGCACTTAGGGTATTTTGAACCCAGGACCTTTAAAAGTTAAAGCTATGCCTTAACCATTAAATCAACATAACATTATGCAAAATTTTACCACAAATATTATATATCTTAAACTACTTCAGATTAATTTAAATTATTTTATAAAATAAATAATATTATAAATAATATTAAATTATATTAATTATATGTAATATATATATAAATAAAAGTGTATTGTTTTTATATAAATATTATATATAAATAATATATTTATATTATAAATATTATATAAAAACTCTACATCCTAAACCTTAAACTATAGAGCTCAAACCTCAAACTCTAAACTTTATGATTTAAGGTTTAGGATTTATAGTTTTTTATATATTAATTATAATATAAATATATTGTTTTATGAATATCTTTTGTTTTTAAAAAATAATATATTTTTTAAGGATATATGTAAAAACAATATATTTTATATTATTTATAGAATTATTTTTAATAAAATAATTTGGATGAACTAAATAGATAAGTTTATATAATTTAAATAAAAATATTTTAATTTTATATTATTTATAATATAAATATATTATTTAAAAAATATAAAATTCAAATATAAAAAATCTTTAAACATTAAATCTTAAACTCTAAAGTTTAGAATTTAAGTTCGAGGGTTGAAGTTTGTGGGTTAATAATTTAGGATTTATGGTTTTTATATATTATTAATAATATATAAAAATAATATTGTTTTATTTATATATATATATGTGCAAATAGTATATATTTATATTTTTTATATGTTAATATTATTTATTTCATAAAATAATTTGAATTAATCTGAAGTAGTTTAAGATATATAATATTTGTGGTAAAATAATACATAATGTTACGTTGGTTTAATGGTTAATACTTAGCTTTAACTCTTAAAGGTCTTAGGTTCAAACCATTGCAAGTGTATGGCTTTAATTTTTTTCTTCCAGCAAAATGAAAAATTAGGCTTTAAAATAGCCGCACCAAAACAGCGTCGTTTTGACTTAACGGGAGAGTTAACGATTATCGGCGGAGTGATATTTTCGACTCAAATATTAAAGTTCAGTGCTAGTTTTGAAGAGTTTTAAAGTCTGGTGGTATTTTCGACTCAGGGGCTATAGTTTAATGGTATTCGGTGTAGTTAACCCTAGAAAATATTAGAATTGATCCCACTTAATTTGTAGGGGTACGAGGTCAATAATATTTATTCTAATAGTATGGAAATCTCACATACCTCATACCTCGCTCTGACCCAACTATATGAAAATCCTAGTTCCACTACTAGTTTCATTGGTCAGCTGATAGCAACTATTTGCAACATGAAACCACCAGAGTTTGGTCCGAGCAGACCCAAGAAAATGGCCCATGATTAGGGATTCAGACAGCTAACCTTGAAGCCCTAATAACCTCTCTGACTTCACACCATTATCAGCTTCTGACACTGAAAATGGTTAGGCTTCCTGTTGTGGTCACTGGTGAGAATGACCATAAACCCTAACAACCCTATAATGCAGCAGTAGTCCCCATTCCCCCACATGTGGTTTCAGTGTAACACACCTAATGCCTTCACCAGATTTTACGGCAAAGAGAATTTTTGTGGAACTCTTGTTTTCTCTAACACACATGGAAATGGTCCATTCCCCTCTGCCAATGCCAGATTCTATAATAGTAGTAACAATAATGTTTTTGTACCATACTGATGCCATTAACCATCCTTTGTTTGATAGCTTCTGTTATTAACTGGGGGTCTTTTCCTGGACCACATCTTTGTTTTGCCTTTCAAGCTCTTTCTCTCACTTTAATTAACCCAAGAAGACCTCCCAAAGTATATACAAAAAAATAAAGGTGTAAAAGCTAAAAAAAAATGCCACCAACATTAAATAGCTCGAAATGACATGACAAACCTACGCAGCAATGCATGTCAACGGCAGTGTCATATGGATAAATGTGTCGACTTTACAAAATGACACAATATAAAATTATTTTTTATGCTGACATCTCATTCTATCAAGTCATTTCAAACTGTTTATCGTTAGTTGACTATCAATTTTCAACCACAAGGGTGACATTTTGACCCAAAATAAAATGTTAATGGCTAAATTGCTTCAAAAAAAAAAGAATAGGGACCAAATTGACTATTTAGTCAAACTTTAATGGCATTTTTCAACACTATACCAAAAATAAACTACATCATATAATACTTAACTTTAGGCATTGTTTCGTTTATACATATAAACTTTAAATTTGATCATCTATAGCACTAAACTTTAGTTTAGACTTCAATTATAGGGGGAAATCTCTTGCTCCTCTTTGGTGCCTCTTTTTATGCACAACACTAATAAAATTAAATTCTAAGTCCCAAACCTAAATTCTAACTCCTAAACCTTAAACTTTAAACCCTAAAATACACATTACCCCAAATTCACTAAACTCTAATCCTAAATCCTAACCTTAAACCATAATCATAAACCCTAAACCTAAGTTTTTAGTGTGAGGCATAAATAAGAGCACCTAAAGGGATAGAGGATTTCTATTCTCAATTATATCATTGGGTCGTTAACTTGATAATGACGTGATGAGGTGGACAAATGACATCGTCTTGGTATGGCTATTGATGCCCAAAGTGACCTTGTTTTGTGGTTATTGATGTCCAAATCGACGTCGTTTTAGGCATTAAACTTTAGGTCTGTAATGATTTTGCCGACAAACTTTAAAATAACTATTTTTGTCACTTAACATTTTGGCGGTCACTGTCAGCCAATTATTGTCCATCACGATCACCACTCGCAACAACATGAGCATCAAAACGTTCATATTTCACTCCTCTTTTTTCTTCTCAGGTTGATTTTTCACGAAATCCACTCAAAATTGATTAAATTAAACCAAAAAAAGCATCGGTTTTAAGGGTTTGGGGGTTTTCTCGGATTTGAGGGGTTTGGAGTGTTTATTCAAAAATTCAAACTGTGACAAGCATTCTTTTGAGAAGACAACATCATATCTCGAAACTAGTCTTATTGGATAGTCGTCGGAGGAGATCGGAGTATTAGCGCGTAGGACCTTTCAATGGATTTTTGTCAAATTTGAGTGGATTTCATAAAAAATAAATCCGAGGAGAATAAAGAGGAGGAAAATATGCACATTTTGATACCGATCTGATCGCAAATGATCATCGTGACGGGCGAAAATTGACAAGTAGCGACGGCCGAAATGTTCATTCATAAAAGTAAAAATGTTTTAAAGTTTAGTGGCAAAATTGATACACCTTTAAAGTTCAGTGCTTAAAACAACATCATTGTTGGGCATTAATAGCCACACCAAAATGATGTTGTTTTTCCGCGTCGACAACCATCATCCATGGCATTACGTCATTATCAAATTAACAGTACAATGGTATAATTGAAGCCAAAATTAAAGTTTAGTGTTGTAATTGAACAAATTGAAAGTTGAGTGGTATAAATGATACAACATCTAAAGTTTAGCAATATCTGATGTAGTTTTTCCTAAAAGAAATATAGTCGGAGGCGAAGATTTAAAAAAATAATTGAGTGGTCAAAAATATTTATATTGTCTTATTTTATACGAGTTTAAATTTTAATATTTATATTAAAAATATAATACTTTTCTATTTAATAAAAAATAATAGCGGAAGCAAATCAATGAGCTCGAGCTTTGGGCTCGTGCAAACTCTGCATAAGAATTTCAGGAGCCTTGCATTGTGTGAAAATGATTTTTTGATGTTTGAAATATAATAATCTATTGGGTTTAATGAAGGGGTGTTCGCGGTTAACCAAAATACTATAATAGTTAATCTATAAGTTATATTTTTAGTGCAAAAATTATATGTTCTTAATGTAATTAGAGAAAAAATACATAAAGAATGTGCCTAAGAATACATAGAAAATTAGGGACTCATTCTTAATAGTTAACCAACGGTTAACCGTGAACACCCTTTAACCTATTAATCGGGCGAGTTTGGTCAATTTAAATTTCGTTGTTTTAGGTTTAGACAATTTAATTGGATCATTAGATTATCAGGTTAGGTTGGGTTATTTTAGGCATGATTGATTTGAGGGTTGTTATTTTTTGTTTATTTACATTTTTTTTAAGTTAAGAGAATTACAAGTAATATTTATTTTGAATATACTCTTAATTATTTTATATCTAACATTCGAATTCAGATAAATATTGAGTTAATGGAATTGAGTTTTGATATTTAAGTTCATCGAAAATTTAATATTGAATTGATGAAGGTGGGTATGGAACTCTTGAAGAACTTCTTGAAGTAATAACATGGGCTCAACTCGGAATTCATGATAAACCAGTAATATTTCTTTCTCTTTCTCTTAAATTCTTTTTCAATTTTATTTTGATGCAATAGCACTAAATTAGTGTATTCGAATCTATGATCTTCGAGAAATATCAACTAAACTAAAACTTAATTTATAATTTTGTTTAAATTTCTTAAAAATAGATAAATGATGGGAATTTTCGATTCGATTAAACAAGGTTGAGAATGGTGCAGGTGGGATTGTTGAATGTGGATGGATATTACAATTCATTGTTGTCGTTCATTGACAAAGCAGTGGAGGAAGGTTTCATCTCTCCTAATGCACGCCATATCCTTGTATCTGCTCCATCTCCCCATGATTTGGTCAAATCCATGGAGGTTCACTTTCTTTTCATTTCCGGTGCTTATATTTAGAATTCGTGTTTATCTTTTTAAACGTAAATTATACCCCATCAATCCAATTGATATATTTACTTACACACACGAAAGATGTTGTTTTTCTTATAATTTTATATTATAGACAGTGGCAGATCTATGTGTATTGTATAATGGGTCTGTGATTACCTTAAACTTTTTAAAGTTCACACGTTTGCCTTTAATTTTTTTAACTTTTATGAATTAGACTTAAAATTTTTTAATATTTATGACTTGTGTTCGCCCTGAAATTTTAAAATTGTATGTGTGCCCACACTCAAAAATATTTATGTATCCGCCACTAGTCATGGAGTCCAAGGTATATAGAGTAAATTTAAATGGTAATTAATCAGCAATTATTTGTTTGTAAACAGGAGTATGAAGCACAGCATGAAAGAGTGGCATCAAAGCTAAGTTGGGAGATGGAAGAGTTAGCAAAATATGAAAAATCTAGGTGAAACATATGCAGACAACTAATTTTAGGAGATCAACAAATGTTCCTCGGGTGGGATTTCTTTAGTTTAATTGCCTTATTTTTCTGATATAATTTATATATAAAGAAACACCCATTTTTCTCTTCATTTGAAGCTTGATGATCAAACTTTGTGGCAAAGTTTCTGATGAGATGAGAACAAATTTGTGATGTAAATGTTTGTTGGTTAGTGTTGAGGGTTTTTTTTTTGCTAAGTAATTAATTTATTATTAAGGATTTAAACATTTAGGGTGTGTTCACTTTAGTCATTAGAATAAAAAAAACTTTTATTCTAGTCATTAAACTTTAATTTGCTTTTATTATGGTCACTATTGTTAATTTCGTTAAAAAAATACTGATGTGACATGTTAAAGTTTTCTTCTCAAAAAGAACCTAAATTTTCCATATTTACAGTTGTTGCCAAGGTAAATTTTTGATGAACGGAGAAGTTTTCGATCAATCCCAACATAAGGAAAGATTCGTTTTTTCAGAAGTTTAACATAATTTAGTTTCAAATTGATCTGACAGTTAACAATGGTGAATCGGAACTAAAAATTAAAACTTTTCGATATGTCATTGTTAACTGTCATATCAACTTGAAACCAAACTATATTAGCCTTTTGGTAAAGCAAATCCTTTCCATTGTTGGTATTGATCAACGACGTCTCCGTTCATCGGAACTTTGGCCTTGGAGGCGGTTGTAAATTTGTGAAATTATGGTTCTTTTGGAGAAGAAGACTTTAACGTGTCGCATCAATATTTTTTAATAACAATGCCCGTAATTAAAGTGAATTAAAAGTTCAGTGACTATAATAAAAACAAATTAAAAATTTAATGATTGTGAAGACAATTTTTCGATTTCAATGACCAAATTAAAGCCAATCAAATACTTGCAACATCCCTCAATCAAACACCTCGAGAACAAAAACATAAAAATGACTCTATGAAACACCTGCAAAAGATACTAAAAATGGCACTCGATGCCTAACTCGAATAGAACAAACATTGAACCACAACCAAGACCAAGGAATAACAACTTTGAAACTTTATGCATACATCTATCGACTATGGACCAACACCCTCAAAGTAAAAATGTAAATCAGACAAATTATTCACGCCTCAATCTATATCAAGAATTCATGACTTAAAAAATTTAGGAAACAATGATAAGCAGTTTGACCAACCGACCAAATATACTTACTGTTTTTTCTTTGTACAATCTTAGAGTAAATCTTGGAACATCGATCTTATAACTTGTTTAATCATGAAATGATGGGTTAAATTACTGACAAATAATAAACATGTTTAATTTATTCATATGAACACATAAATGACTCACGTGGAACCTATAAATGAACATGATTCAAATGGCCTAATTAAATAATAGAAGTCAATGTATGTACTAACAACCATTTTCTTGAGATAATTAAGGAGAGTATACATACAAATCATGTGACCTTCACCAGCCTGCCTCAAAGGCACCATCCCACTAACACATTTTTGTATAAACACACACTCTAATTATGACCGATTCAGCTTGACTTACAACAATTACTTTATTTATTTGGAAAAAAAAAGCATAGCTAATATAAAAATAATGGGAGATGAGCTGCACATGGACTGAACATAGACTTTTGATACATAAATTGGGAGATTTTTCCCATTTGTTGTTTGGTAATATACAACTTTTGATATATATAAATTTGTTTAAAATCTTTGCTTGTGTGGCTTCCACTTATAGAAAAGGGTTGCTCAAAGTTGTCTTTTATTAGGCTTATGGCTATGGGGTTTTGACTTTTGACTAAAGGTAGGCTTTGAAAGAAAAATATGAATTTTAAGAAAAATTTAATATAATTATTGCGTAGTTTTTAAAGTTTAGGGTATACAACTCTTTTGTTTTATAGTTAATAATTTAGTTTGAGATTTAAAGTTTAGTTTGTAGGGTTTAAACTTTTAAAGTTAAAGATTTAAATTTTAGTTTAAAAGAGTAAGTATACAAACTTGTATAAGATTTTTTACACAAATGTAGAAATAAATTACTAACTAGAAAAAGGTTAAAATATCTTCTTTCCAAATGATAATAAAATAAATTACAGTAAAATTGTTGTCCTTTCATATTTTTATATATTTTATAAATAAAATAATAAAAAATATTATGTGATAATTTAACTCGAAATTGATAAATTTATATAAAATTCTTTATCATTACACTAATGATTATTAGCTGAAAAATTTTATAATATGTTTAATATTTTCTTCAGGACCGTCTCAGAGATTTTCGGGGCCCTGAGCGAATACTAAAAATGAACTCTTATATAACGAAAGCATATCTCATTACGAATAGAAATTTTTTACCGCTATTTATGCGCCAATAGTAAAAAATTATGTTTAAAGTTTAGGGTTATGATTTAAGGTTATAACTTAGGATTAGGGTTTAAGATATTGGGCAGGGAGTTTAGAATTTAATATTTAAAAGTTAGGGTTATGACTTAGAATTTAATTTTTTTATTGTTGGGCATTGAAATGGACACCGAAAAAGGGCAACGAATTTTTATTCATTTCATTACTTTGAACTATTAATTTAATATTTCAAACACATTATTTTTATTGTTAGATTAATTAATTTATTTATTTAGAAAAAAAAATTATCATTAAATTAATTAATTAATTTGATAAAATAAACAAATATAAATTTTAAGAACTTTAGACTGGTTGGGGCCTTGAGCGGTAGCTCAGGATACTCTCTTTATAGCCGGCCCTGATTTTCTTATACACATAAGTTTGAGAAAATTTAATATTAATTAACATTAAAAAAGAAGATGATCATCTGGAAAAAAATAATATGTAAAAATGTTATTAGATAAAACTACGAATGACGTGGTGAACCGGATTTATCTAATAATTTTTCGAGTGGGAGGGAGATAATTTAGTATTAATCGACGTCAAAAAAGAAAATGAGTGAGAGCGGGAGAGAGACATCTAAGCATTCGTATTAATTATAGTGATGTTGGCATTTGCACGTGTGTGAGATCTAATTTGCATGTTCTTACGTTTTATGTGAGGCAGATAAGATTAAGACTTAAAAAAAAGGTAATTATCATAATTATGACTTGTTTGAAAATTAGGTTATAGTAATAATTACATTAAATTTTTTAAAAGGATTAAAAGTGCGTTTAGAAAGTCACTGTATTATTAGATTTTGGTGTGCTTGTTTAAACAAGTATCGTAATTTAAATTGATATAAGTATGCACGTAATTATACTCTTGAACCTAAGGGTGTAAACGAGTCTAGTCGAGCTCGAGTAGTGCTGAGTTCGACTCAGCTCGTTAAGGTTTCGAGTCGAGTTCGAGCTCGATTAATTTTTAATGAGCTTGAAAAACTTGAACTCGACTCGGCTCGTTAAGAACTCGAGTCAAGTCCGAGCTTTATTCGAGCCCAATCGAGTCGAGTGTTGACCGATCTTTGACCGTGTCGGACTTAAGTAGCTCGCAATCTGTCACGTCTCATTTAAAGCCCTATTAATAAAAAAAACTTTGATACACAAATTGTGTAAACTTAAGCTGGTTAATTTTAGGGTTTGGGTTTAAAGGTTTAGGTTGTTAGGTTTAGAATTTAGATTTTAAACTGGTAATTAATTTTTCATAATTTAATTAATAAAGGCCGATTATTAAATATGATTTGTATTATAACGGTTTTAAACGATAATAATAAATAAATTCGCTCTAGGAGATATAACATGTAACACTCATTATTCAGTCCAGATGTTTAGACGAATAGAAGATGTTACAAATCAAGATCACAACATGTTTGACTAATACTTTATATTATAACTGAAGTTCAATTAACCTTAACCGTATTAGATCACTTTAATTTGGACTAACCTTTTTATGATAATAAATACCATACGATTATTACTTTTATGTATGTCATGTTCATATAATCTAACATCATTACTCTTCTTCGTTTTTAGACTCTCTTCGTCCTCATTCTTTTCAGTCTTTATTCTTTGATTCATTCAATTCTATAGTAAATTAAGAAATCTGTCAACTCTTAATATAATAGACACCGTTGATGCAACAACAACGTGAGAGATATAAATTCGAGCAAATCTAAAATCATAGGGTTTACTTGGTTATTCAACTTTTGCACACAGTTTGGCAAAAAGCCATTAACAAGGAGAACAAAAGAGCTTGCTGCAATGTTCATTTACGTATCTACATGCAAAGTCAACCCCTCGTTCTACACATAGACAAACGCATGATTTTATGTTAGAGGAGCGAACTCATAAAATTTTAAGAGACGAACTTATAAAATTTTAAGAGGTCGAAAATAGATTTTCAATAGAAAATACATAAAAATTTTCTAAGAAATCTAAATTATATATGAATTTCAAATTTTTAGGGGACAACTGCCCCCTCCAGGCTCCAGCCTCCCTCTCGGTCTATCCATGGTTCTACATATGAACTCAGCTACTAATTCAAAAATACATGCATCTTGTCTCGTATACTCAAATCTTTACTTTGCCTAATATACCTTCCTTGTCGACAACTCCACGCGGATCAATTCAAGCCATTGACAGCATATTTTTTGTTTGAAACCTAAGGCTAAACTGGTGCTTGTCTTCCTCTTTTGCTTCATTTGCTGAACAAGAAAAGGGCATGTCCTTCTAACCTCATTTTCTATAGGACCATAACTTCTATGTTGTCTTTTTTAATAATTAACTTCATTTCTACTTCACCTAATTGCGGTTTTAGTCCTTCTACAATTTACTAAACATTGTAGTATATGTTTTACATATTCTTAATCCTTTAACAATGCACACACTTTACAGACAAAACGATTTAAACCCGAGTCTCACAAGATGAACATCATCCTCTTTTCCACTGAGACCACTTGTTGGGTTTTTTGTCATTAATTATAAGGGCTTTTTTATTAATTATTAAGTATAACAAATGTTCTTTTGTGGGATGGGGGCATTTGTAAGAAAGAATGGGTGGGGGAATGAGTTGTCTATGATTTGAATTATGGATTTAGCCTCAATCATGATGGAATTAAGATTAAACGTTAAAAAATAGGATAGTTTATAAAATTTTGAAATATAAAAGTTGAGAGAGATAAAGACATTACGTACTTAATATTTAAACTAAAACGACATAAAATACTATTACACAAAAAAATTGACAGAGAAAACAACCTTTCCCATCCACTAAATAACTTTGTCCCTTACTACACCAGTTGTTTAATTTACGATTGATAACACTATTAAATAGTCCGATTAAAGAGATGTGAGTATTTTTTTTGTTGACAAGCTTTTTATAATAAAAATTCATGTCATAAATTTAACAGTAAAACTTAACATTGCTATCGTTTTTTACCACTGATGATATTTTAAAGGTAGATGGTCAAATTCTACGAAATTAAACCAGAGGGACTTGAACCAAATTAAACCATTTAACTTGATCGATCAATTTTGACAAATAAATGGTTCTAAATCTCAGTGTTGAAAAGCTTTGACAGGGGAATCAGAGAAAAATAATAATAAAAGCATATGGGATTATGTGGGTTAGCCCTTTCATACGCCATTAAAATCGGCTTTCTTTAAGAGCTGCCTAAGGGGCGGCACAGCAAATGTAAGAGGCAAGTGAAGGTAACGCGTACACACTATTCATCAACATAATATATATATTTTATATATAATTTTGAAAATAATATTATAAATATATATTGTGTGTTAGTTAATTAATTAACTTTATTAATAATAAACGTTTAGTCCCCATGTGACCTTCTCGCTGCATTTCTCGTTGACTACGTATCTTTCACTTTTTAATGTGCTTCTCCATTTATATATATATATACACCATGGCATAGCATCCAATGCTCATCGCCACCACCTTCTTCCACACTCCATTTCCTTCATCTTCGAACTCGAATTCTTCGATAAGAAGTTCGGTTTTGTTTAGGTAAAAATGGGATTTGTTCGGAATCCGAATACGCGAAGTGGGGATTTCTTGGAAGGAATGTTTAGTGATTACGTCGGAGGAAAAGCTAAGGTGAAGGCTACGAAAAGCTCCCCTACTCGGCTTGTCACGGCTCTCACCTGCCTGCAATTCGCCTTTGCGGTGTACGCGACGTTCCTTTTGTATTACATGAGTCCGGCGGTTGATTTAAGGACGAAACCGGACTTTGCTTGGGCCACAAGGATCGCGAGGAACATGAAACAGTTGATTGTCACGCCGCATGTTCTCAGTCGATACCAAGATGTCAGCTCTTCGCTCATTGGAGCTGAAGTCCCTCCGATTATGCCCTCGGAAGTTTGCGAGCACGAGACGATTGATTTCGTGCAGAAGAAGTCTACTGATGCTCAAATGATCAAGCTGAAGAGAGAGTTGTATGATGAGATACTGGATTTCCAAAGCAAGAACATCGGTACCGAAACTCTAGCTGAGCTAATGGCAATGAAATCGAAGTGGGATTTGCGCGGTATAACCCGACCGAAAGTGACTGTGCTGTTGAACCATTTCAAGAGGAAAACACTATGTTCCCAGCTTGATTCTTTGCTACAACAAACACTTCCATTCCATCAAGTTTGGGTGCTTTCGTTCGGGAGTCCGAACGAGCAGTCCCTAAAACGAATCGTCGACAGCTACAACGATTCGAGGATCAGCTTCATCAGTTCGAGCTATGATTTCAAGTACTACGGAAGGTTCCAAATGGCTTTACAAACAGAAGCCGATCTCGTATACATCCTGGACGACGACATGATTCCCGGGAAGAAAATGCTACAGATTTTATCCCATGTAGCAGGGACAGAAAAGTACCAGAACTCTGTACTAGGCAGCATAGGCAGGATCTTGCCTTTCAGACAAAAGGATTTCACATTCCCAAGCTATAGGAAATTCCGATCGAAAGAGGCCGGACTTTACTTGCCCGACCCTGCCTACGACATCACCATCGACAAAATCGTGCAGGTCGATTTCCTTTCGAGCTCATGGTTCTTATCTGCTGAGCTTGTCAAGACACTTTTCATTGAAACACCTTTCACTTTCATGACCGGTGAAGATCTTCACCTTAGGTACGTTTTTACCATCACCGAAAGCTCTTATAAACATTGGTCTTTACTGAATATGAATACCCTTTGATTATTATTCACTAAGTATGATTTAACTTGATTTGAGGAAATATTGATTATAGCATAGAGAGTTCCCTACATGTTTGATGAAATGTGTTAGTAAATATCTTTTGAGGAAAATGGTGGAATATTTTATATATTGGTTGCAGTAATGGATGGATTCTGAGTATCATGTTTCCACTGCTGATATTCCTGCAATCACTTATTTGTCTTTTCTAAATCATTTTCTTGCATATAATGCATGTTTAGTTTTATGGAGTGAAGTGGACTTTGTTGGAAATGGCACTTTTAAGATTCTGTATAGCATTTTCTTAGACATTATTAAGCTATATATTAATCTGACACTTCATTCTTTTTTGAAGTATTCAATTCTTGGATTTGTTGCACATGTACATGGATATAAAGATATCTTGAAAGATTCTTCAACTCCATGAAAACTTTGAAAACTTGGACCCAATCTGACCCAAACTCAAACAAATAAATCTGAAAAACTCCAAAGTTGGCCTGAACTCAAAGAACCAAACCCAAAATTGACTTGATTTGAAACCAACTTAACTCACCTAACAGCTCTATAACCAGTGATTTTAGAAGTACAAAATTACATTCCTTTTTCAAGATGCTAATAAAAATAGTGAGCTAGGTTTAGTGATTGTTTTCAAGCTTCTGATGGTGTTATAATTTTGTTGCAGCTATCAGCTTCAAAAGTACAGAAATGCAGGCTCATTTGTGCTGCCAGTTGACCCTACTGACAAAGAAACTTGGGGTGATAGTGAACATAGGCTTGCATATGTGTCAGAAACCACTGTGATCTTCAAGGACATAGTCCAAGTAAGAGATGATCAATGGTGGAGGGCATTAACTACTGGTTATGTGACTCAGTGGGCTGCAATGTATTCTCAAAAGATTGATGCTCTCTTTTATGCTCACTCGGTCGATGAGGTCAAGGCACTTGCACCATTGCTCGAAAAGTTTCGGTCCACTGTTGGCAAGAAGGCTTACATTGTAGTCTCTGGGGGCGATTTCTGCCCTTGTGAAGATGCTGCTGCAGCTCTGAAATGGCCAAAGCTGGTTTGTAAGGAGAGAAGGTTTAAGATTTTCGATTTGCAAATCGGAGCGATTTCAGGAACATCGAACTCTGAGGTCCCGGTTCTGCAAGCGGTGTACTCTAGCATGAGAGGGTTGATCAAAATGCATAACCCCAGTGTGGTGATCACAGTGGCAGACATTGATTCAAATGTGAAGAAAGCTTTGAAGATGGCATCCGAGACGAATGCAAACGGTACTGCACTGGTCCTTTTACCTAGACCTTCGGTCTCAAAGGTTTTATGGATGGCTGATCTAAGATCAACTGCATTACCAAGTAAGTATATACATACACGCACACATATATTTATTGTAATTGATGAACAACCATCTAAATGATCATTTATGAATTGCAGATTGGAACAAGATGAGAATATCTATCAACATAATCACTCAAAACCGGGCTCAATCGCTAACAAGGCTTCTTAAAGCTCTGAGTGATGCCTACTATATTGGAGATGAGATTCCTATCAGCTTCAACATGGACAGCAAAGTGGATGAGGAAACCATTAAACTTGTAGATTCATTTGAGTGGCCTCATGGACCTAAAACCCTGAGGAGGAGGATCGTTCAAGGGGGGCTCATTCGAGCAGTTAGTGAGAGTTGGTACCCGACGTCCGATGATGACTACGGCCTACTACTAGAGGACGACATCGAAGTCTCTCCGTATTATTACCTATGGATTAAGTATGCTCTCTTAGCATACCATTACGACCCTCAAATCTCCCTCCCCGAACTCTCATCGATCTCTCTTTACACTCCTCGATTAGTCGAAGTTGTGAAGGAAAGGCCGAAATGGAATCCGACTGAGTTCTTCAAGCGCATTCACCCGAACACACCGTACCTTCACCAGCTACCTTGTAGTTGGGGTGCAGTTTTCTTCCCCAAGCTTTGGAGGGAATTCTATGTTTATATGAACATGAGATTCACTGAAGATGCAAAAGCAAACCCAGTTCAAATCCCAAAGTCTAGAACAAATGGTTGGCAAGCTTCATGGAAGAAGTTCCTCATTGACATGATGTACCTCAGAGGATATGTTAGCCTCTACCCCAATTTCCCGAACCAGGCTAGCTTTTCGACCAACCATATGGAACCGGGGGCTCACATAAGTGCAAAGGACAACGTCGTTAGGCACGACAAGTCGGATTTCGAAGTCCCATTGTTGATGGAAGATTTTAGGCCATTGTTGCCTAATGGGAAGTTGCCCCCTGCTTCAAAGCTACCATCACTCAACCTTTTCAACCAACCTGTTTCATTGAAAGGAATAAAAGCAGCCGGTGCCAAGTTGGGTCAAGATGTTCTACGGTGCGATAATGCTACGGAAATCGTGGCGGTCGACCACCTAACCGGTCTGCCACAACGATGCTCGAAGTTCATTTGATTGAAAATAGCTTGTTATTTGGTTATTCTTTGTTCACAAAATGTAACATTTTTTTATATAGCTTTCACTCTGCTGATACATACAATCACTGGAACCATAAAGAAAAGAGGGAGGAAACAGTGGGAACAAAGGTTTAACATCGTTTCTTCCTTGATTTGAGGAGTTTATGCTATTAGTACTTTTCTTTTGGATAATGGAGATTCATTACACTAATTTTAGTTACAAAATAATGATGATTTAATTAATTTAAAATTATCTATAATCACTACAATTAAAGTCTAGTTAAATCATATATGTTTTCTCTCTCATTTTTCTCAATTTAGTTTTAATCCTTTTTCCATTAATCTTTTTAAAATTATAGTAATTGATTTAATTATGTGGAAAAAATTAGATGATATGCAACAAAATTACTAAAAGTTCTTAGATTTTCTATTTAATTTAATTTAATGTACAATTAATTATTTAATTTGAATCTTAATCCCCCTTGAAACAACTAAAACCAGGTCTAGACTTTCTCTTTCCGTTTATAGAATTTTGTATGAGAAGAAAACCCTCATTTTCTCTGTTATGTGATTAATTATCATCACCAGGGAAAAGGGCAGGTAATTTTCTAACCCCTAGCAATTTTTTGGTAGATTGATTTTTATTTTTTTATTAGAAAAATAATTACTTGAATTGAATTTAGTTTTTTTCTTCTTTTGTTTAGGTTTTTTCTTCTTCCCGGCTTTGATCTTGGAATTTGAAATTCCCCGGAAAACAAAGGTATCTTGACCCTTCAATTCAAAATGTTTTGTTTGTTTAACCATTCCAGTTTTCCTTTTTTTTCTCGTTGTGATCAGGAAAATTATTTACATATTTGGCTATTTCATTCACTGTGTAATTGGCTTTGGTAATTTGATACTTTCTCTGATATATATATATATATATATTTGAAGCTCAAAGGCTTGTACTGATCCGAGGTGAAGCCTGGTTGAAGATAAAACTTGCATTGCTTTGGTATTCTCGGGGAATGCTCGTAGGGTGCTTATGGTTATGGGAGATAACACTTCATGTGGACTTCTAACCTTTTAAATCCAGTGCAGGAGACCATACTGATATCGGCAGCATGGACCGCAGGTCCGGATGTGTTGCTTTTCGATGTTACAAACTGTTAGTGTTGGCCTAACAAATTGTTTTGAACCTTACAGCATTCTTTGCTGTGGATTTTGTAGGAAAAATTGCAGTGCCAGGCTAATTATCACTACAACTATTGGAGCTGTTTTCGGATTTTTTGTCGGTGTTTCATTTCCATCGAGTTCACTTTACAGGGTACGTTTGCTTTCATTTCCATCTCGCCATGCCGTAGTTGCTCAATCATCCATATGATTTATTTCTAATCCCTTCAGATTCAAAACTTACCTTCAAGCCTTGGACAGTCTGTTGAAGTAGCTGCATCTAATAGCAAACAATTCTATATGGTCCAATCTTCTAAAACAACTCGAAGAAATATTTCCAAGGTGCTTGTTGCCAACTCTCCATCCTTTTTTTCTTGCAATCTTTTGTTATTCGTATGGGGAAGATTTATCGATGCTTTTCGGATTATGTATTATCAAATTATATTTTGTTTTCCGGCTTCTTGTGTCAAGCAGTGCTCTTTGTTTAGAATTACAGCATGTTGCTCGGTTTTGATCCTTTTTTAAGATTGCTTTCTGCTTCTATGCTTTCCCAGATATATGTTCCAACAAATCCTCGTGGTGCAGAATCATTACCTCCGGGTATTGTTGTTCCGGAGACCGACCTCTACCCACGCAGATTATGGGGTGATCCTAGTGAGGTATGATACATGGTACTATTTCCATAGAAATATGGTAAACATATGTGTTACAGTGCGCTAAAATGTACTTCAGCTCGTCCTGTTATTCGGGTCAATCGGTGTCTCTTATCGTGATTTTTCCTTAAATCTGCAGGATCTGAAGAAGAAACCAAAGTATTTACTGACATTTACAGTTGGTATTGATCAGATGGCTAATATTGATAAATGTGTTAAAAAGGTTAGCAACAATGGAACCGATCCATCATTTCTTTTCTTTCTTTTTCGATTTTCCGGTTTCCGACACTTTGTATTCTTACATGTTGAGGTAGTTTTCTGAGGATTTTCAAATTGTTCTTTTTCATTATGATGGCCGGACCACTGAATGGGACCAATTGGAGTGGTCAAAGAATGCAATCCATGTTAGTGCAAGGAAACAAACCAAATGGTAAGTTTTAGTCCTCCCTTGTTAGATTAGCTTAACACTTAAATTTTTGGTGCCCCTTCACATTTCCTGCTGATACACATAAACATATACTAGGTGGTATGCAAAAAGGTTTTTGCATCCGGATATTGTTTCCGCTTACGAATACATATTTATCTGGGATGAAGATCTGGGGTTGGAACACTTCAATGCTGATAGGTAACCGGTTATATTTTAAACTTAATTTCGACATTTATATTCTTTTTCCTTCTAATTTTCCCTGCTTATGAGTTTATATGTTATTTTTCTTTTCAACCAGATATATCAAACTGGTCAAGAAACATGGTCTGGAGATATCACAGCCAGGTTTGGAGCCCAATGGTGCACTGACATGGCAGATGACAAAGAGGAGAGCTGGCCGAGAAGTTCACAAGTAGGTTCTCTGTCTTGTGTGCACACCATATGAAGGGGCAATTACTTTACCAATCATCAAGAACCATGCTTCTTTATTCGTTTTTTTAACCGTGAAGTTCTGCGATTCGACTTTGTTCACAGGTTTACCAATGAGAAACCTGGCTGGTGTAGTGATCCACGTTTTCCACCATGTGCCGCGTATTCTCTATCTCTCTCGCTTGCTCTTGATTTGTGAATGTGTAGTGCACTTCACTGTTAACATTCCTTAAACCAATTTCTTCCTTTCTTGTGGATTTACTACTGTTTACTTTCGTTCAGTTTTGTGGAGATCATGGCGCCTGTATTTTCTCGGGAAGCTTGGCGGTGTGTATGGTATTTGATTCAGGTAAAGCATGGTTAAGGATTTTGTAGACATAGGCCACATTGTTTAGGATATGTACATGCTCGCAGATTAACCGATTAGATACATAGCACTTGCTATCTGCATTCTTGAGCTCCTTTTTCGATACTTCCAAATGCTTAACAAACCATGTTCTTGTAGAATGATTTGGTGCATGGATGGGGATTGGATTTTGCTCTCAGAAGATGTGTTACAGTAAGTGGTTTCTGCCTACTTTTGCCATTTCCTTTTCGTTATTTACTGGTCTCCGACTATGTTGCTCCGATTCTTCAAGAATTTTCTTGAAGTACTCATATCCGGCCCCTGTGTTTGCTACAAAGCAGCAGTACCCGTGTTCGAACTTCGAACACTCAGGGAGAAAAAAACTTGAACAGAGCCATGTTCAAACACTTGCTCTTATCTGAGATTATGAGTCCAAGTAACATAGCTCTGCAGTATACACAATGCCTATAAGAACATCCGGAAGTCGTTGCTAGCTGCATCAATTAAATTTATAGCACATATGTCACTATCATGTATACTACCTCCGTTTGGCCCCTTATTTAATTTTGCACTAAATTGCCATTTTCTTCTCCGTAGCCTGCACACGAAAAATCGGCGTTGTAGATTCAGAGTGGATAGTTCATCAAGTGATTCCTACTCTCGGGAACCAGGTGAGCCCTCGTCAGCTTGGCAGATATTTTGGCTGTCATATACGATGAATCATGGTTTATAGTCCCAAAGATTCCCCTTCTATGTTTTATTCGAATTATCGATTGTATGAGCACAAGTTTTTATCAATATCCGGTTGCTTGTTACTACGAGTTTCGACATAACATGTTTATCATAACCATCATGATTATATTCTCATTATTACGAGTTCTGTCAAATTTCAGGGCGAGCCTCATGCCGGGGTATCTCCGCGAGATGCGGTATGCATATTTACGAATTCCGACATCATTCCATGCACCTTCATTGTAAAAGAAAGATTGAATCTCTAAACTGAACTCGTATATTTCCTTTCCATTCACAGGTTAGAATAAGGTCCAAAATCGAGTGGGCGATATTTCAGAAGCGAATCGCGAATGCTGACTTGGCATACATAGCTCAGCTTGAAAATGCAAAGGGATAAACTTTTTTTACCATCTTTTACCCCCAACCCACCATTTGTGCATCCATATCTCACTTGATGCTAGCAAGGCTTCAACTTTGGCTGACTTCATGTTTTCAACTACAAGAGTGAAGAGTGTAGACTCATCATTTCCTTGTATCTTAAGATTTTTACAGCTATTAAAAAAGGGGGGGTAAATTTTTTTTACCAGTTCATCCTCATGGTGGGTGTCTTTCCTTCAAAAGCTATGATGATTGTAACTTGTCCATAAAGAAATTTACCAGTCAAGTTTATGTTGTCATTGAATGAAAGCTGGTGGTGAGTAAATGAACCAGCAAATAATTGTAAAAGCCAAAGTGCAAAATTGTTTGTTCATAAAGGCAGTGGGGAGCATTCAGCTGATTTCATAAAATTCTTAAATTTTCTTTTGACCCCTTTGGTATTAATGTATATCATCATTAGTTCAAAAAGGACCAACAGACAAAATGAAAAAGGGAAGAAAAAAAACACAGGGTTTGTCTTGTATTGAAACATTGATCTGTCGACTGCTGTCTGCATTGGAATTTTGACATTTGAACCTCACTTGCTTTTGAAACCAAAATGCATATTCACCTTCATAAAAAAAAAATCTACATCTAGCAAACTTCTTACATTGAAGCTAATTTTGTTTAAAAATGGAGTCATTGATTATAGATATTAGGATTCGAATATAAAATTATTGGATGTTTATTTAAGACCGGTGATTCTAAATTTATTAGATGTTATTTTATAAGTTCGATTGTATGAACCAAGATGGAAAAGATCGGATTGTATTTCTCCGATCAACCGAATGATCCAATTAATCAACCCTATAAAATTAAAATGGTTAAAACAGGGAAAACTGGATTTTTTTTTCAAGGTTCTTAACATAAAAATAGAAGTCCTTCGTTATGCATTGGATATTTTTATCTTTAGTACGTTTTGTTAGGGCTGTTCATTCTCGGTACCCGGTAGTACCCGGTGTAACACCCTTAAAACCGGCTAAGCAGTAAACTGAATTTTGGTAACATAGCGCATCCCATTCTCCTACCTAAGCTAGCACCTTCTTGAAGAAAGCTTTGATTTTTTTTCCTTTGATTCCCTTGATTAAGTTTGATCGTCCTAGTAACCAAGGTAAGTTTATAAGTTTAGCTTATGAATTCGAGATGAAGGAAGCATGAAATTAAGTTAAGGTAATTTTTGTGATTCCCATGGATCTCAAATTATAAGTAGTTAAATAATACCAAGTACCTTCCATAACTAGAATTAGCTATGGATATTATTGTAAGTCTTGAATATTGGCGGGAAGAATCACCAAGCTCTTTCAAATAAATCCAAACTTCTAATAAAGGAGTTGTCATTCGGGAGCCGAAATAATTTCGGATTGTCCGGTAAGTGCAACTTACGAGATTGGCAAAGTGCCCTCCCAATCGCATTTATGTGATTTTTATGAATTTACATCGTTTCCATGTCAAGGCTCCTATAGAGCAAAGTTAAGTATGTGCCAAGAGTAAGCTATGTAAGCTTACATATGTGTTATATGCTTTGATTATGAACATGACATGATTAAGAATGCATGACATTATGACCTATGACATGAATATTTATGCTTTGATTATCTATGGAACATAAAAATTATGAAGTGGAGTTACATGTGAGCTAAGTGTCACGCCCCACCAGGTCGCGACCCAGCCAATCGAGGGGCACACCCGCCAGGGTGCACCGAGCAGCACCGAGGTGTGCCACCCAGGTGCGCAGTGCGCGTCCATAGGGCCCCACCTAGGTGCTCACGGGGCAACAAGGGAGAAATGAGACACACCAAGTCTTTTAAGGCCACAAGTGCTCCAAAGAAGACTCTAGATCGGCCTAGAAGGCCCCACACGTCTTCAAACTCACCCGAGGGGTTCCAGAAGGATCCACATCAATCTAGGCTCACCCGGAGGAACCTAGAAGACCCGTGAATGATCAAGAGGGCTCAAGACAAGTCCGGAATGCTCGGGACAACTCCGGACGACTCCGGAATATTCTAGAGTAACTTAGAATATGTTAGAGCTTTTAGACCATTTAGGAGTAATCTAGAATATTATGGATGTATGTAGATAAGTATGAACTTATCTAGAAATATCTAGGCTTAGTAGATATTTTGGGAGGCGAAACCGTAGCTGTTGGATCAAATAGATCATAGCCGTCTATTGAGGAGGTGGGTGCCTATAAATAGGGCCACCCCTCTCATTTGTAACTCACTCAAGTAGTCACCTAAGAAGTTCTCTTGTAAAGCATCCTTGTAAAGCTTCCGTTGTGCAATACAAGGTTCTTTCCTTGTAAACACTCTTGCTCCTTCGTTTTGTCATAGCGTTGTGACATTAAGGCTGACTAGCATCGTGCCGAGAGTGCTAGTGCCGCACGGATTTGAGCTTGAAAGAATAAGTCCGTGACATAAGGCTCTAATATAATATATGACATGTTCAAGAACCATGAAAAATATGATATTATGAATGTCTTTGGATACAAGTGTAATTTGAATACAATTGAAAAAAAAAAACAAAGCTATAATAAAAATTAGTAAATGGCAAAATTAGAAAATATTTTTATAATTTTAATTTTTTTTTTAGATTTTTAAATATATTTTAAATTTTTTATGATTTAATGACGTAATACTTTCAGAGGGTGCCACACGTTATTATTTTATTGGTTTTCAATGACTTAATGGTCAAAATTTGATCAACCGTTATAGAAGGACTAAATTGAGTGTGTTTTGGCTAAAGAGAGTTAAATTGGATGCAAAAATTAATAAATAATTAATTGATTTTTTTTATTTTTTGTTGATAATTAATTTGATCTTTAAGCCAAATAAAAATAAACAAATAATTACTCGTCAAATAATTAAATTAAAATATTATTATTAAAAATATTATTATAATAAAAATAAAATATGATTAAATAAACCAAAGTTCTAAAATTGACATTAAAAGGATTTCAATTCAGGTTAAATAGAATTAAAAAATTAAAAACTATTGTTTTCATATTTTCCACTTTTCTAAAATATTTTCAATGAAAATAGTGAAAATATTTTTTTATGTTTTGAAATTTCACTCATTTTTATTTTTATCTTCTAAAAATTATTTTCAAATTTTGCAATCAAACATGTTTTCTTCAACATTTTTTTTCACAAGAAAATGAAAATGTCTTGTATTCTCTAAAACCAAACACACCCTTAGATAGTGTCAGAAAATATTTTATTTATTAATAGGCTTAACTCAGAAATATGTGTCTAAATTATACATTTTTTGAGATATGTGTCTATTTTTTGTTGTTGAAATAGATGCCTAAAGTTTCATCATGTAACTGTTTTAAAATAACATCGTTAAAAAATTTTCCACTCAATCAGAATTTAACATGTGACTTTATTTTTATTTTTTATATAAATACTGAAAATAAGAAAATGATTTTAAGAAAAAAATTTTAAAAGTCTTAAAATTTCTAAAAAAAAGGTCTCAAAACCTTAAAATCCCAAAATTGACGTCACTGTCGTCGTCGACAATCTTGTTGGGCCCGTTGTTGTCTAAGGCCACTGCTCATTTTTCCCCAACCACCCATTGACGGTAGTCGACAATAGGCATGCCAATCGGATGTCGAACGACTAGAACCTTTCGTATTCGTCGTTTGATTGACACTCCTACCGCCGATTATCGGCGGTGGTGGTTGTGAAAATGAGCGGTGGCCTCAGATGACGACGACGGTAGTGACATTAATTTGGGGTTTGAGGCTTTATAGATTTTGAGATTATTTTGCGATTTTAAAAAATGTTGGTATATTATTTAATTTATTTTATTTCTAATTTATCTTTTAAAAAATAAATAAAAACAAAAGCAACGTGTCAATTTATTACTGAGTGATGAATTTTTTTAATGATATTAACTTAAAACACTAACGAAATAAAACTTTAGATACATATTTTAACTAAAAAATATTAGACACTTATCTAAAAAAAAAAGTATAGTTTAGACATATTTATGAGTTAGGCCTTATTAATATTAGATAAACATTATTTAATTAAGCGAGTTAAAAACAAATTTGAATCGGAAAATAATTTATAATTCTGACCCAATCAGTTACAGCCTACAGGTCTTTATAGCTAAAAGATTCTCTCCTAATAGGCTATAAGCTACTAAAATGCAATTGTCAGTTACTACTTACTACTGATAAAAAAAAAAGTGGCACCCATTGGCCTCGCTTTTCTTCCCCCGAGGAAAAAGAAAAAAAATAGAAAGGTTAAAATATTGGTATAATGTTAAAAAATATTACTAATATTTGATTAAATTATTATTTTGGCATGTATATTCTGAAGCAATTTAGTAATTAATATTTTATTTTGGATTAAAATAATTTTTTGCGGATAAAAATTGTTAGTCAATTAACGATAAATGATTTGAAATGACATGACAAAATTACAGGGCAATACACTCCACGACAGCAATGTCATATAAGTAAATATACTGACTTTACAGAATGACATATTAGTCAAAAAATAATTTTAAAAAATTGTAAAAAATATATAAAAAAATTCTTTTGGTGTGTCATTCTGTCAAGTCATTTTAAATTGTTTATCGTCAGTTGATTAACAATTTTTATTCACAAAAGGTCTATTTTGACCTAAAATAAAATGTTAAGGGCTAAATTATTTAAAATAAAATAAAAGTTAAAGTAACTACTCAATTAAATATTATGTACTTTTTTAGCATTATGCCTTAAAATTACTACAAGAAGAAAATGACCCCTTAAAAAACTTTTTTCTAATTCCAAACATAGGACGACTTTACCAAAGTCGTATTCATATGAGGATGCTTTGACAACATTGTAAATTTTAACGTATTACCTTAGATAACTTTTGTGCATTCCTATTTCTTTATTTTTTTAAGAATATTTCCTTAAATTAATGAAAAAAATTAACAAATATTAATAGTTGGACTTAAATTTAAATCTAAAGTTAAAAAAATTAGGGTTCAAGCCCTTAAACTTTTGTAAAAAAATAATTAAGCTCCTAGATTTTTATGCACCTAATTAAGCCCTCAAACTCAAGAAAAAAAATTAATTTGCCCTTTGATTAACTTTAATAGTTTTATTTATGGGTAATTATTCTATACACAAGCGCTTGTGGAAATTTTTTTACACAATTGTCTTAGTTTTAGTGGTTAGAGACGCCGTTTAGGGTTTAAAGTTTAGGGGTATAAGTGTAGCAGTTTTGAATTTAGGGGTTGTTGGTAGAATTTTAGGTTTAGGGTTAAATTTTAGGGTTTATAGGTTAAAACCTAAATTCCTACCTATATTACCCTAAAACCTAAACCCTAACCCTAAACCCTAAATTCTAACCATAAATCATAAATTCTAAACATAAACCCTAAATTCTAAACATATATACCAAGACCCCTAAACTCTAACCCTAAGCCCTATAATTAAGGCGCTTGTGGAGAGAAAAAATTTCCACCGCCGGTGTATAGGATAATAATCCTTTATTTAAATGACACGTGTTGCAACATGATATATATATAAAAATAAAAAAAATCTAGATTTTTTTAAAAAATATGGAAAATTCTAAAAAATTATTTAAAAATATATAAAAATTAATTTCAAAATTTATTCAAAATAATAAATAATAATTTTTCAAAAGATCAAAATATTTTAAAAAATTATAAAAATAAATAAATATTATTATAAAATTATAAAAATAAATTGAAAAAATATAATACAATAAAAGTTATTTTCATTTTTAAAATATAAAACAATAAAAGTTACTTTAAAAATATAAAACAATAAAAAGTTATTTAAAAAACCAAAATAACTTTTATTGTTTTATATTTTTTTCAATTTATTTTTTATAATTTTATAATAATACTTAACATTTTTAAAATATTTTAATCTTTTGAAAAAATATTTGTCATTGTTTTTAAATAAATTTTGAACTTAAAAATATTTTTTTATATTTTTAAAATAATTGTTAGAGTTTTCCAAAAAAAATAATTTTTTATCTAATTTTTATATATTTTTTAAAAACTACAATTTAAAAATTCTTAGAAATGGCAAGTGGCATTATCCTATTGTGACACGTTCCAAAAAATTAAAAAAAATTGTTAAAGTTAACGGTCAACGTTGGTCAAAGTGCCAAAATAATTTTTTCTTGTGTTTGAAGGATTAATGAGGTGGAAAAAAATTAAGGGCTTAATTGATTTTTTTTACAAAAGTTTAAGGGCTTACTGAACCCTTAACTCTAATCGTAAATGTAACACCCTCGTCCCGGTCCAGACGCTTGACCGGTCCGAGTGGGCTACACTGGGAAAACCGATGTGAAACCCGTTAAGGTCCCCCTCGGTTAGCAACCCTAGAAAATTTCTTTTAATTTAATCGTGTCTAAAGGCATATTAGGTCCTATGTGAAACCCGACAGCGGAAAACGTCAAGAAGGATACACATTCGAACCCCAAACATCATGTTAACAGTCCATTTTACACTTACAGGGCAGGTCGTATCGATACACCAATCAAGGGTATCGATACGCCTTGACCAAGGTCAATGTCCAATAGTCAACACAGGAATACTGTATCGATACAACCATTGAGCGTATCGATACGCCCTTCTCGGTCAACATCTCGTAGTCAAAGAGATAAAACCGCTGATACGCTAAGACACCGTACCGATACGCCAAAGTCTTATAAAAATCTCAGAATTCCAGTGAGCATTTGTCGTATCGATACACCCTCGTGTATCGGTACGCCAAGCCAAAATTAAGTCCAGAAGGCAAGACCATATCGATACGACTCTTAGGCGTATCGATACGCCTTGCGCTGCAAGTCTCCAATTTTCAGCAAAACAGCACAAGACTCGAACCTAGATATGATTTAAGACCTCCCTAGACACATCCAAGCATTCATACAACATCTATTAACCAAAATCAAATCATACGAGGCACCCAACATGATCAAACATCATTTAACCAAGGAATTCATGCATTTGATCAAAAGATGACATACAAGCACTTAAGGTTTCATGCTTTAACAACCAAACACTTAGGCATCCTCAAAAGCCATATGACCAACATACAAGGTAAATAAATAAGACATGGTTTTACAATCCAAACATGGCATCAACAAGCCACGCAAAAACAACATAATAAGGAGTCTAAACATGCTCCTAAACAACCAACAATAGCACAAATTCCATTGCTTAACTATTACATGTCCATAACATTAAAATTCATACTTGATAAACTCAAAGCCAACAACCACACTTGGAGGCCCTTCTCTTGCGCTAGCAACCCACGAACTAAGAATCTGCATTTTCGAACAAAAGAGAGCGTAAGCATAAAGCTTAGTGAGGGTAGGCTCTTTAAAAACAAACCTCGACAATGCAGGGTCCAAGCACGATCTCAACCAAGGTAAATGCATGTTCTTACCTTCGATCCACGAGAGCCATAATGCACATGATGCATGAACAATTACTCAATAGTATGTCATGCTCAACAAGCTCGAATCCACATCATATGCAAGCACATATATCCATCCATAAGAGAATCACATTGATACACATATCAATTCATATTGGAACCTAACTATGGATCGAATACGCGGATAAACACATTGGAAATCACATCCAACAACAACTTTACCTGACGGTGGGATTACACTCATCACCGTTCTCGCGGAGGGGATTCCACTCATCCTCACGCCCCGTCGATGGGATTACACTCATCACCGAATATCACAATATATAAGAAGAATTTTCGGGCGAACCCGTACTCCATCTTGATGACTACCATCATCAAGACCACGCGCGCATTTGACTATCGTGTGCATACTAACATCCTAATGATCGATCATTTGTACCCAAGCATACTAGTGCCAATACTAACACAATCCACAATACCAATTACAACCAATTCCGTGCTTAGCACGTACTCACCATGATCACAATCATGAACAATCCACATGCATATCACAATGCATCAATATCATGCCTCAACACATACGTATAACACACTATACATAACACCATCAGCACATATCATCATGAGGCAATAACATCAATTAAAAGTTCAACCAATATCTCTAATTAAAGCTTAGGATTTGGCTACCACTTTAATCCTAACTCTAGGTGGGTCTACCAAGCCCAACCTAGTCCACATGCTTGAACCAAACACTTAAAAACCACTTTGAAAACATTAACCACTCACCTTCACTTCCAAGCTCAACTACCAAGCAAGCAACACCTTCAAGCTTCCGGATTCACTCCCGAGGCTTCACCAACACACGTCATTGTCTCTAAACAATCTCAACACAATCCAAACAACCTCAAATCAGCTTAACATCAATGTAGCTAACCCGAAATGCTAATCAAACATCAAACACAACAATTCAAGCCATGGACAATCCCCAAAAACCACAAACCCGAGCAGCCCACAAACCTCAATCAAAACTCACGATTCCAACACTTTTAACACTTCCCAATGATTCCAAAACGATCCCCCAACTATATACTAACCTCAGCCCACAAATTCCAACCTAAAACAACCCCAAAAACTCTTTCAAAACCCTTCAAAAACCCCTTGGAAACCCAAATCTGGGAATGTGAATAAAATCATGTAAAAATCATATATGTTGGACCATTTGGTTCACAAACATCATATCTAACACTATGAAATCAAAACTTTAAGTTAAACACAATAAAACTACCATTTTTATTCAAATCCTCTAAAAACTCAAATTCCAAAACCTTGATGAAAATGAAAACTACTTGTACTTTTGAAGAGAGGAAGTTGAGGACAAGTTGGAAATGTAGTTACCTTTCAAATCTGAGCTAAAATGGAGAAGCAAGGTGATGGAATAGTGATTTGGAGAAAACCCTCCCCTTTGTCGTTCAAATGGAAAATGAGAGAGGGAGGAAGACAATGCTCTATTTTAATTAAAATGGGTTTTAAAAGAAATCCCCTTTATTACAAAATTGCCATTAATGAATGGCCAATTCTCCTTTACTTTAAAATCCATATAATTTGAGTTCCATTTCAATTTAGTCCACTCATAAAGTGTTTTTTTAAACACAAAGTCCAAAATAATATATTATTAATTTAATTAGAAAACTGAGACTCAATAATATTATTTAAATATTATTTTTGTTGCGTGTAAAATAGTCTATCGCAATTATAGTGCAAGTATACACGACGCAAGTAGTAAAGTGATACGAAGTATCGGATATCGTCTCCACAGGGATTGGGCTAATGACTTCACCTTGTTTCACTGCACGAAGTAAAAGAAATAGTTGAGAGAATTGTCACGAAAATAATAAGGAAAACGCAAATAAAAGAAGTAAGATATCAAGATAGAGATAATGGGCTGGTATTGAGTTGCTCGGTAGTGCAGGTATTGAATTGCTTAGGATTTCCAGTTCTGTCGTCGCACCCGTCGCCGACAGCACCTGTCGCGGCGTCTGTCCGTTAGCTGTCGCGGCAACGAACACTAACTCCGTACTTCAAGCTTGGCAAGAATCCCTGATCTGCCTTGCCCTATCCCTAGGCACAAGTCTGTCGATGATCATGTCTTTGATGATACCTCCCGGCGTGAATCGAAGGATGAACACCGATGTGTATGAATTCTTCCTTAGCCACTTAACCTCGCCCTATCCCTAGGCACGAGATGGTTCAACTATAAACTAGAGAACGCGCTCTTATCTCTTTCGTATACTTAACTCTCCCGATGCTAAGTAAATGAATAACCTCACAATGCTCTCCCGATGCTCTTGCAAGATATTAAAACCAAGATAAAAGAACTTGAAGTTTATTTTATTGAACTTGAAAAATCCTAAAACAAAGCAACCCTTGCAACTACTTTACAAAACAACCCGTAGCCCTAGGGGGTTTTTAGAACATATCGGTGACAGGTAAACGGCAGGGTTTTAGGTTTCGGTTATGGGGTAATCGGTCATGCCCTAGGTTTAATCTATGCCCTTTATATAAGCTTTGGGCTCAAGTTATCTAAGGTTACAAGGATTACAACTTTAATTAAAAGTAAGATTCTAATAAAGACTAAATCTCTAAAGTCTCCTACTTTCCAGCCGCATCCTTGCTTTTAGGGATTTCTTCTCTTTGAGCTTTGGCTTGACATGTCTTTCAATCCGGGGCTTGGAAAAATATTTGGCTTTCACACGACAGACGAGCAGATTTTTCTCTATCTATCGAGGTCCACTTGACTTTTCCTCTTCATGAGTCTGCTGTCACCATGCTGTCACGACAGGTCCATGACAGGTTCGTCTTCTTCAACTGCTTGTCCAGTTCAGCTCTCCTGCTTATCTGCCCTGCGCCTGCCTTCGACATCTACTGTGACAGATACCTGCAAAAATAGCCATCTTTTAGTAGAATCTGTGCCTTTTATATAATTGTGATGTTTTATTGAAAACTAACCTAAATGCAATGCAATGATGCTTGAATGCAGCAGAAATATGGGTTAAAAAGGGTATAAATAATAGAACTTTTACACACTCAACAATTTTCACCCGACCCTTAAACCTGGGTGTTACAACTCTCCCACACTTAAGGAATTTCGTCCCCGAAATTACCTAACGGAAACATGTACGGAAACTGCTCAAGCATATCAGCTTGTCTCTCCCACGTGGCCTCTTCCACACCTCTATATCTCCACAACACCTTGACCAACTCAATGGTCTTGCCACACAACACCTTGCTATCAGAAGCAAGTATCTCAACAGGCTCTTCATTGTAGGACAAATCATGATTCAACTCTATCTCCTCAACAGGCATAACATGAGAAGGATCTAATCTATATGTCCTAAGCATCGACACATGAAAGACATCATGGATCTTCTCTAACTCAGAAGGCAATCTCAAACGGTAGGCTACAATCCCAATCCGCTCAACTATCTCATACGGACCAATAAACCTCGGACTCAACTTGCCTTTACGGCAAAATCTCATCACCTTCTTCCACGGAGATACTTTCAGAAAC
Organism: Hibiscus tridactylites; assembly: GCA_958450335.1. Taxonomy (NCBI): domain Eukaryota; kingdom Viridiplantae; phylum Streptophyta; class Magnoliopsida; order Malvales; family Malvaceae; genus Hibiscus; species Hibiscus tridactylites. Next base: position 41,950,738 of record OY288292.1, read on the forward strand.
ACTTTCTCACCTACGGAGAACTCAATCTCTTTTCTCTTCAAATCTGCATAAGACTTCTAACAACCGAAAGCTGCCTTCAAACAGTCATAAATCAACTTCACTTTGTCAGTAGTCCCCTTAAGTAAATCCGGCATAGGTAAAAACCTCTGAATACATCGTCTACCATACAAAGCCTCATAAGGAGCCATCTGAATACTAGACTGATAACTGTTGTTGTAAGCGAACTCAACTAAAGGTAGGTGCTTCTCCCAAGAACCCTGGAAGTCAATCACACAACAACGGAGCATATCCTCTAAAATCTGTATCACTCGCTCTGACTGTCCATCGGACTGCGGATGATAAGAAGTACTTAAATGCAAATGGCTACCTAGAGCACTATGCAAACAACCCCAGAACCTCGAAGTGAATCTAGGATCTCTATCTGAAACAATAAACTTCGGAACTCCATGAAGTCTCATAATCTCACGGATGTACAAGTTTGCCAACTTGTCTAGAGAATCTGTAGTGTTCACTACTAAGAAGTGAGCACACTTAGTGAATCTATCAACAATCACCCATACAGAATTCTTCTTCGAATGAGACAATGATAACCCTGACACAAAGTCTATGGTGATCCTCTCCCACTTTTATTCCAGAATCTTCAAAGGTTGTAACAAACCTAAAGGAACCTGTAGAACTAATGTTTTGATATAATAATTGAAAAATGTTTTGGACTGATTTAAAAAGTATTTAAAACATTTCTAAAGTCCAAACAACTTGAAATAATATTTAGGGAATTTTTCATAAAGTTTTTCATGCTTTCAAAGGCCAATTTTCACAAAACTGACCAAGTGTTTCGAAACACCTTAGGGTGTTTCGAAACAGGTGCCTCCAGTGGCCAAAACGTTTCGATACTTGTATCGAAACGGGCCCTAGCGTTTCGAAACGGGCTAGGCCGTTCCGATACGCCCACGTGGCACTGACCACAACGGTCATAAACCCCAACGGCTATTTCCCAACTAACTTTTGAATACAGGTCGTTTCGATACGGGCTTATAGCGTTCCGATACGCGTTCCGAAACGGCAAGGGGTGTTCTGAAACGGGTGCCCTGACAGACTGCAACGGCTCTTTCTATATTGAGAGTGTTTCGAAACGGCTTCGAGCGTTTCGAAACGGGGAGCTGCAGAACTGCATTTATGGAGGGAATTAAAGGCTTCAACGACTCTATTTCAACCCCAACGTACCTAAACGGCTACAAACTCATTTGGGAGTATAAAAGGGACCTCCAAGCATCAAGAGAAGGCTAATGCTTCAATTGTCAATCAACAAATGATCAAGAATTGTCTTAGTGCTTAAAATTGTCATTTCTTGTATAGACAAACACTAGTGAGCCAAAATTGTCAAATTTGCTCAAGTGTTTTAGGTTTTGGGTGAGTGCTTCATTGTGCAAACAAACACCTATTAGAGGGTTTAAGTTTGCTTTTATTTTATCTCTTTGTAAAAGAGGGTTTTGATCAAGGCTTGGGTAGAAGCTTGATCGGTTGTAAGGGTTTCCTCCTAATCCTAGAAAAGGGGACGAATCAATTAGTGGATTGATTGTGAAATCCTTAGTGGGAAGCTAAGGTAGTGGATGTAGGTGCTTGTTAGAAGGCCGAACCACTATAAATCATTGTGTCACATTTCTTTTTAGCTTCCTAAACCCTTCCACCCAAAAATCCATCTCTCCACCACTTGGTGAGCTTAATTGGTTGATCGAATCGAGCCCCACACAACCCAACAATTGGTATCAGAGCTTGGCTCAATCGGTGAGGATTAACATCCTATTGAGAAGATCCGGCAAGCTCGATCACTTTTTCATCAACCGGCTCAAATGGCGCAATCCATAGACAAACCGCCTTTCTTCGACGGAGCTCACTATGCCCATTGGAAGACAAAGATGGAGTTCTTCATCAAATCAAAAGATTACAAGCTATGGGATGTAGTTGAAGATGACTCGTTCGTACCTAAAAGAAGTAAAGCGGAGTGGAGTGCCGATGATCGCAAGAAGATGAAGCTAAATTGCAAAGCCTTGCACATTCTATTTTGTGCATTTGGTCCATCCATCTATGAGAAGATGTCTTCTTGTGAGAGTGCCAAGGAGGTATGGGACAAGCTTGAAGTCACATACGAGGGGACAAACGAAGTCAAGGAGACCAAGATTGGGCTCCTAACCTTGAAGTATGAGAACTTCAAAATGGATCCGGAAGAGAACATCGAGAAGATGTTTGATAGGTTCTCCACCATCACCAACGGTCTTAAAGGTTTTGGAGAAGCCATCCCGGAGGAAAAGCTTGTTCGAAAGCTCATCTACTCACTTCCCGAGTCTTGGGACTCAAAGAGGACCGCCATCATCGAAGCCAAAAATTTGAAGACTTTGAAGCTTGATGAACTAATGGGGTCACTTCTTACTCATCAAATCATGAAGAAGAACAAGGAGGATGAGAAGAAGAGGGAAGAAATAAGAGCTATGGGAGAGAAGAAAATCAAAGGGCTTGGCATCAATGCTAGTGCCATGGCTCTCAAATCCTCCACTTGCCATCATGTCTACTCAAGTGAAGAGGAGGAGGAAGATGAAGAGATAGTTCATCTCTTCAAGAAGTGTGCCCCTTTCATGAAGAAAGCTTTGAGAGAGCTTGAACGAGAACCTAAAAGAAAGGAGAGGGCAAGCACTTCAAGCCATAAGAAGAAGGCACAATTGGCTACTTGGAGTGATGAAGACTCCACCGACGATGAACAAGCCAACCTTTGCCTTATGGCCATCGAAGAAGATTCAAGGGTAACTTCTAATTCATCTACTTCATGTTCTTACACTTTTGATGAATTACAAGATGCCTATGATGATTTGGTTTTAGATTTTAAAAGCCACATTTTGAAAAACAATAAATTGATTTCAAAGTTGAAAATTCAAAATGATTTGCTTTCTAAAACCAAACTTGAACTTGAAGCAAAACTTGAAGAGTTTGAGCTAAAATGTCTTGATTTACAAAAAGTGCTTCAAAAAGTTCAAGAAGAAAAGGATTTGATTTCCAAAGAGCTTGAAAAGAAAAACAATTTTGGAAAATCAAATTTTTATGTTAGACAAGCTAGTGCCCCTAGATTTGTGAATGGAAAATGTTTTAGAAGTGTTTGGGTCCCAAAAGGACTAACCACTTCAATTAAAAAGGATGACATTGAAAAATGGATTCCTAAGGGGACTAAATTTTGTGCAACTAACGTATATGGATCCAAAGCAATTTGGATACCAAAAATTACTTGATTGTCTATTGTAGGTGTGATGGAGATGTTCAACAAGTCAAACATTGAGGGGGAGCTCCATACACACAAGGAAGAACACTTGAAGAAGGAAGACTTCACATCCTCCCTTGGGTTCAAGTGTTGGTAAAAAATCTAGTTGTTTTAGCATTTATTTGTTCTATGTTTTAGTTTATTCAACTAGATGATCATATAGGTTGGACTAACATTTTTAATGATGCTTTGAGCAAGGGGGAGCCATTTTAAAACCAAATTCTTACTTTTGTCAAAATCTTACCTCTATTGTTATTTTTGATCTTAATGTTTTAAATCTTTTTGATATAACAAAAAGGGGGAGAAATAATTTGAAAAATTGAATTTTCAAATGAATAAGGGGGAGCTTTATTTGAATTAAAATTTTAATTTTAATCTCTTATTCACATTTTTAAAGTTAAAGGGGGAGAATTCCAAACGATTTTTCAAGTGGTTTTATTATATCAAAAAGGGGGAGATTGTAGAACTAATGTTTTGATATAATAATTGAAAAATGTTTTGGACTGATTTAAAAAGTATTTAAAACATTTCTAAAGTCCAAACAACTTGAAATAATATTTAGGGAATTTTTCATAAAGTTTTTCATGCTTTCAAAGGCCAATTTTCACAAAACTGACCAAGTGTTTCGAAACACCTTAGGGCGTTTCGAAACAGGTGCCTCCAGTGGCCAAAACGTTTTGATACTTGTATCGAAACGAGCCCTAGCGTTTCGAAACGGGCTAGGCCGTTCCGATACGCCCACGTGGCACTGACCACAACGGTCATAAACCCCAACGGCTCTTTCCCAACTAACTTTTGAATGCAGGTCGTTTCGATACGGGCTTATAGCGTTCCGATACGCGTTCCGAAACGACAAGGGGTGTTTCGAAACGGGTGCCCTGACAGACTGCAACGGCTCTTTCTATATTGAGAGTGTTTCGAAACGGCTTCGAGCGTTTCGAAACGGGGAGCTACAGAACTGCATTTATGGAGGGAATTAAAGGCTCCAACGACTCTATTTCAACCCCAACGGTCCTAAACAGCTACAAACTCATTTGGGAGTATAAAAGGGACCTCCAAGCATCAAGAGAAGGCTAATGCTTCAATTGTCAATCAACAAATGATCAAGAATTGTCTTAGTGCTTAAAATTGTCATTTCTTGTATAGACAAACACTAGTGAGCCAAAATTGTCAAATTTACTCAAGTGTTTTAGGTTTTGGGTGAGTGCTTCATTGTGCAAACAAACACCTATTAGAGGGTTTAAGTTTGCTTTTATTTTATCTCTTTGTAAAAGAGGGTTTTGATCAAGGCTTGGGTAGAAGCTTGATCGGTTGTAAGGGTTTTCTCCTAATCCTAGAAAAGGGGACGAATCAATTAGTGGATTGATTGTGAAATCCTTAGTGGGAAGCTAAGGTAGTGGATGTAGGTGCTTGTTAGAAGGCCGAACCACTATAAATCATTGTGTCACATTTCTTTTTAGCTTCCTAAACCCTTCCACCCAAAAATCCATCTCTCCACCACTTGGTGAGCTTAATTGGTTGATCGAATCGAGCCCCACACAACCCAACAGAACCTGATGTTCTGCCTTCACTCTCTGACAAACCATACAACGGCTCACATACTCGGCTATATCTTTCTTCAAACCAACCTAGAAGTAATCATTCTTCAAGTCACGATACATTTTAGTACTACCCGGATGCATAGAAAAAAGACTCGAATGTGCTTCACTCAGAATCTGGCGTCTCAACTCAACATCTTCCGATACCACAACTCTATCTCTAAAGCACAATAAATTCTCACCACTGAAACTATACTCAGTCGGTCTTCCTTCAGCTATGTCCTGAACATGAGGAACTAAAGACACATCTTGCAAATGTTTCTCTCTAAACAACTTAATCAAAGAAGGCTTCACTCTCAACTCTGTGATCAAACCACCATCATCGGATACACTCAATCTAGCAAACATAACTCTCAACTCAACGACAACTTTTCTACTCAAAGCATCAGCTACTACATTTGCCTTACCCAGATGGTACTCAATGGTCAAATCATAATCTTTTAACAACTCAAGCCATCTTTTTTGTCTCAAGTTCAACTCTATATCATGAGTAGGATAGTTCTTTTCATGAACCTTCAATTGTCTAGAAGCATAAGCAACAACTCTTCTTTCTTGCATCAAAACACAACCTAAACCTATATAGGAAGCATCACTATAAATCACAAATTCTTTACCTGAAACAAGTTGCACTAACACTGGAGCATTTGTCAAAGCTTCTTTCAATTTCTCAAAGGCCCTATGTCTTGCATCTGACCATTCAAACTTAACTTCTTTTTGCAACAATTTAGTCAAAGGAGTAGCTACCCTAGAGAAACCATCAACAAATCTCCTATAGTAACCGGCTAATCCTAGGAAACTCCTAATCTCAGTCACGGACTTAGGTTGTTTCCACTCAACAATAGCCTCAATCTTCGACGGATCAACACGGATACCTTCGGCCGAAACAACATGGCCAAGAAACACAACCTCTCGAATCCAGAACTCACATTTACTAAGCTTTGTGTACAACTGGTTGCTCAACAATCTTTGCAAAACAAATCTCAAGTGCTCATCATGCTCTTCTTCTGTCTTCGAGTACACAAGAATATCATCAATGAAGACAATTACAAAGCGGTCTAGATAGTCTCTAAAAATTCTGTTCATCATGTCCATGAATGCTACATGTGCATTCGTGAGCCCAAACGGCATCACAAGGAACTCATAGTGACCATATCTAGTCCTAAAAGCTATCTTCAGAACATCACACTCTTTCACTTTCAACTGATAGTACTCTGATCTCAAATCTATCTTCGAGAACACTAAAGCACCTCTCAACTGATCAAACAAATCATCTATACGAGGCAACGAATACTTGTTCTTCACGGTCAACTGATTCAACTACCTGTAATCAATACACATGCGCATACTGCCATCTTTCTTCTTCACAAAAAACACAGGAGCACCCAAAGGAGAACTATTAGGCCTAATGAAACCACGATCTAATAACTCTTACAACTGACTCTTCAATTCTTTCAACTCTTTCGAAGCCATACAATACGGAGCTATCGAAACTGGAGTAGACCCTTAAACAGTCTCAATCACAAACTCAACATCTCTGTTAGGAGGCAAACCTGACAACTCTTCAGGAAACACATCTGGAAATTCATAAAATGTTCTAATATCTTTCGGTCTAGCCTCACTCATATTCGGATTCATAACATAAGCTAATTAAGCCCCACATCCGAAATCCATCAACCTATGTGCCTCTAAGGCTCACACAACATTAGACAAGAACTTAATGTTCTCGCCTACTACTACTACCTCGTAGTCATCAGAAAGTTTCAAAGAAATTCCCTTCGTCTCAAAATCCACACTAGCTCGGTGCTCAACTAACCAGTCCATACCCAGAATAATGTCAAAACCATAAAAAGAAGCTATATCATATCAACAGAAAACACATGACCCTGAATCTTAAGTAGACATCTCCTATACAAACGTCTAACCACAACTGTCTCACCAAAAGAACTAGTCACATGCATACCTACATCTAAGATCTCAACAGGTATATCTAACTTTCATGCATGCTCACTCAAAATGTACGAATGTGTAGAACCTGAATCAACCAAAGAAAGCAAAGACATAGAATGTAACTCAAAATTACCTGCTATCACATTAGTGTCGTTCCCGGCCTCTCTCTAAGCATAAACTCTTGTTGGTCTTCCTGCCTCTGCCTGTACTGCCACAACATGAGCAAGGTTCCTCTGAGCATCTACCCTAGGTGCATCAGCCCTAGGCTGGAAGTAGCCACGACCGCGCCCACAACCCCTCTGAAAATCATTGGCCCTCGCAGGCGCCTGAGCTACGTTCGTTGCTTGTGCCGCCTGATGCGGGCACTCCATTCTAAAGTGGCCTCTCGAACCACAGTTCCAGCAAGCATAGAAGTTACCCCAACACTCACCAGTGTTCTATATCCCACAACGCGGACACTCAGGCAAACGCCCTCCACCTCTATGGCCATGGTGGCCTCTACCATGGCGGCCACCGCCACGTCTATGGTCAAACTATTGTCCACCGCCTCTATGCCTCTTGGCATCTCCACGGTCAAAGTTGTTGTGCCTCTTACCAGAACTAGAACCTCCAGAACGCTTGGTCAGCCCCAAGCTATGCTCAATGTCCTTGGCTCTAGCAACCAAGACATCAAAATCAGAATAATAGAAGCTAAGGTGTACCTCTTAACTTTCTCATGAAGCCCATATCTGAAACGGTCCCTCTCAGAAGGAACTAACTCTGGAGCATATTGACTCAAACGAATAAAGCGGATCTCGTAGTCAGTCACAGTAGCATCTCTTTGAACAAGAGCCATAAACTCCCGCTTTTTCTCATCTAGATACCTCGGACCCTAAGTATCTCTTTCTAAATGCAGACTCAAAGAAATCCCAACCTATCTCAACCTCTGGAACTCAGGTAGTAATGTTGACCCACTAGGTGTAGGCATCACCCTGAAGCAAAGAGATCACACAACCCAATCTGCGAGCACCCACACAACCCATCTGAGCTAAGATGCGGACAGTCTTATCTAACCACAACTTAGACCTCTCTGGTGTAGACCCTCTGAACTCTTCATCCCCTAGACTACGGAGCCTCTCCAACAGTAAACTAGCATCGTCACCCCTAGGCTGAGCTGCAGCCTGAGCTCCCGCAACTGCAGTCTGAAATGCTCTCGTTATTGCTTGCACAAGCGGAGCCATATCAATTCTGGCCGGACCTTGGCCACCCTGAGGCCCTTCTCCTTCAGCTCCATCCTCGCCTCCAACTCCAAGCGGAGGAGGTGGTGGTGGTGGAGGTGGTAGAGGAGCTCCAATTCCAGCAGCAGGCTCCAATACATGAGCCTCAACTCCAGCCACCAGCTCATTAACAGGAGTCGCAACACGTGGTTCTTGACGAACCACCCTCGGCCTCGACATCGCTCTTACAGATAATAACTACAACCACAACAACAAAACATACAAAATTGGGTTAGCAAGGCAAGGCTTCCAAGTGGCTCAAGTACGTTTCCCTCACTTTAAAATCCTTTTCGATGTAATAGTAGCAATGGGACTCTAAACATCATGCTTTTAAAACAAAACAACGAGCATACTTGTTACACAAGCAATCATGCTTACAAGGCAAGCAAACATCGTGCATATCAACATAAAAACTCAACTTACCTTACTTACCTGCCCAAGGTCTCGGTAACCTTAGGCTCTGATACCAACAAGTGTAACCCCCTCGTCCCGGTCTGGACGTTTGACCAGTCCGAGTGGGCTACACGAGGAAAACCGATGTGAAACCCGTTAAGGTCCCACCTCGGTTAGCAACCCTAGAAATTTTCTTTTAATTTAATCTTTTCTAAAGGCATATTAGGTCCTATGTGAAACCCGATAGCGGAAAACATCAAGAAGGATATACATTCGAACCCCAAACATCATGTTGACAGTCCATTTTACACTTACAGGGCAGGCCGTATTGATACACCAATCAAGGGTATCGATACGCCTTGACCAAGGTCAACGTCCAATAGTCAACACAGGAAGACTGTATCGATACAACCATTGAGCGTATCGATACGCCCTTCTCGGTCAACATCGCGTAGTCAACGAGATAAAACTGTACCGATACGCTAAGACACCGTACCGATACGCCAAATTCTCACAAAAATCTCAGAATTCCAGTGAGCATTCGACGTATCGATACACCATCGTGTATCGGTACGCCAAGCCAAAATTGAGTCCTGAAGGCAAGACCGTATCGATATAGCCCTTAGGCGTATCGATACGCCCTGCACTGCAAGTCTCCAATTTTCAGCAAAACAGCACAAGACTCGAATCTAGATACAATTTAAGACCTCCCTAGACACATCCAAGCATTCATACAACATCTATTAACCAAAATCAAATCATACGAGGCACCCATCATGATCAAACATCATTTAACCAAGGAATTCATGCATTTGATCAAAAGATGACATACAAGCACTTAAGGTTTCATGCTTTAACAACCAAACACTTAGGCATCCTCAAAAGGCACATGGCCAACATACAAGGTAAACAAATAAGACATGGTTTTACAATCCAAATATGGCATCAACAAGCCACACAAAAACAACATAATAAGGAGTCTAAACATGCTCCTAAACAACCAACAATAGCACAAATCCCATTGCTTAACTATTACATGTCCATAACATTAAAATTCATACTTGATAAACTCAAAGCCAACAACCACACTTGGAGGCCCTCCTCTTGCGCTAGCAACCCACGAACTAAGAATCTGCATTACCGAACAAAAGAGAGCGTAATCATAAAGCTTAATGAGGGTAGGCTCTTTAAAAACAAACCTCGACAATGCAGGGTCCAAGCACGATCTCAACCAAGGTAAATGCATGTTCTTACCTTCGATCCTCGAGAGCCATAATGCACATGATGCATGAACAATTACTCAATAGTATGTCATGCTCAACAAGCTCGAATCCACATCATATGCAAGCACATATATCCATCCATAAGAGAATCACATTGATACACATATCAATTCATATTGGCACCTCGCTATGACTCGAATACGCGGATAAACACGTTGGAACTCACATCCAACAACAACTTTATCTCACGGTGGGATTATACTCGTCACCGTTCTCGCGGAAGGGATTCCACTCATCCTCACGCCCCGTCGATGGGATTACACTCACCACCGACTATCACAATATATAAGAAGAATTTCCGGACGAACTCGTACTCCATCTTGATGACTACCATCATCAAGACCACGCGCGCATTTGACTCTCGTGTGCACATTAACATCCTAATGATCGATCATTTGTACCCAAGCATACTAGTGCCAATACTAACACAATCCACAATACCAATTACAACCAATTCCGTGCTTAGCACGTACTCACCATGATCACAATCATGAACAATCCACATACATATCACAAGGCATCAATATCATGCCTCAACACATACGTATAACACATTATACATAGCACCATAAGCACATATCATCATGAGGCAATAACATCAATTAAAAGTTCAACCAATGTCTCTAATTAAAGCTTAGGATTAGGCTACCACCCTAATCCTAACTCTAGGTGGGTCTACCAAGCCCAACCTAGTCCACATGCTTGAACCAAACACTTAAAAACCACTTTGAAAACATTAACCACTCACCTTAACTCCCAAGCTCAACTACCAAGCAAACAACACCTTCAAGCTTCCGGATTCACTCCCGAGGCTTCACCATCACACGTCTTTGTCTCTAAACAATCTCAACACAATCCAAACAACCTCAAATCAGCTCAACATCAATGTAGCTAACCCGAAATGCTAATCAAACATCAAACACAACAATTCAAGCCATGGACAATCCCCAAAAACCACAAACCCGAGCAGCCCACAAACTTCAATCAAAACTCATAATTCCAACACTTTTAACACTTCCCAATGATTCCAAAACGACCCCCAACTATAGTACTAACCTCAGCCCACAAATTTCAACCTAAAACAACCCCAAAAACTCTTCCAAAACCCTTCAAAAACCCCTTGGAAACCCAAATCCGGGAATGTGAATAAAATCATGTAAAAATCATATATGCTTGACCATTTAGTTCACAAACATCATATCTAACACTATTAAATAAAAACTTTAAGTTAAACACAATAAAGCTACCATTTTTATTCAAATCCTCTAAAAACTCAAATTCCAAAACTTTGATGAAAATGAAAAGTACTTGTACTTTTGAAGAGAGAAAGTTGAGGACAAGTTGGAAATGTAGTTACCTTTCAAATCCGAACTAAAATGGAGAAGCAAGGTGATGGAATAGTGATTTGGAGAAAACCCTCCCCTTTGTCGTTCAAACGGAAAATGAGAGAGGGAGGAAGACAATGTTCTATTTTAATTAAAATGGGTTTTAAAAGAAATCTCCTTTATTACATGAATGGCCAATTCTCTCTTACTTTAAAATCCATGTAATTTGAGTTTCATTTCAATTTAGTCCACTCATAAAGTGTTTGTTTTGAAAACACAAACTTCAAAATAATATATTATTATTTTAATTAGAAAACCGAGACTCAATAATATTATTTAAATATTATTTTTCACTCGACCCCTAAACCCAGGTGTTACATTAAATTAATAATGATATCTCTTTTTTAATTGCACCAATTTAGTCCTTGTAGTCTTGTAAAAGCAATAATGTTGCTCATCCTTTTTAATTTCATCGATTTAGCCCTTGAACTCGTGAATCATATCAATCACGCCCTTTGAATGTTGTTGACTAATAGAGTTGTTAAATAATGTGCATGTGACCGCTATTTCCTTCTACATCAGTCATTTATCGCCAATTGTCTCGACGTGTCAATGACGACATGCCAATTTTGATTGTGAGATAATACGAATTGAGAGTTTTAAAAATAATTAATTTTAAATTACTTTGTTAGAAAAAATCTACATCAACCTGAACATAAATCAGGTTGAGTCTTGAAGACGTGCATGTAAAGGGTCTTGACTCCAATCACTTAATAAAAGAAAGTTAAAAGGACTATAATTAAACACTTGAAAAAAATCAATATCCTTTTAATTTATAAATATAACCTTTTAATTTACTCTCATTTAATAATTAGGATAAAGACTCTCACATATTAGTTACAAGTACAATCATATTGGTTAATAAGTGTAAAAACAATACTTGCTTGTTTTAGAAGGTTACAATTACAATCATATTAGTTAATAAGTGTAAAAACAATACTTTTGAATCATAACAAGTGAAATTGACGATAATTAAGTTAAGATATATATAGACAACGTTAACGTATAATTTACATATAATAAAACTCATGCATAAGCTTTTTAAATCATAATGTCTCAATCTAGTCGTTCCAGCTAAGGCCAGCTAAGGCTTCATCCCTAGAAGATTTGTACAAATAATTATGATAATGATAAAAAAAGCTTTCGAATGAAAAAAGGTTAATATAACTTTTACTACCTAAATTTAACAATAGATCTACGTTCGTAGATACTATTTTTACGACGCTTGGCTCTGATTTGCGGTTTACTAATGGTCTTCAGTAGTTTGATCTTCTTTTGTAGTTCATTTGTCGATACAGTTAAGTACATTTTGAAAAGTAACCTCTAAGATTGTTGGTTTGCTCACCACTCCTATTTTAAATCTTGAAGTGTGTAGGTGGATTAAGACAAGAAATTTTACTCTATGCTTTTATTTCTCTAGTATTTCATCTTTATCTATATTTTGCAGCCCACTGAAAATGTTTTACTGGTATGATGTTTCATTTTTAATTTTTTTCTATTTAGATTTAATGTTTGTTATTTTTTGTTACAATTTTATTTTTTTGATTGTTTCTCTATTTTGATTTCTAATAAAATTCAACTGACATATTATTAAAATATTATGTGTGTTCATGGTTAAAAAATTAAAGTCTTAAATATGCAACACATATTATCCCTCTAATTAAAAAAATGTTAGGTACCTAAATAAATAAATAAAAGTTGGGTACATATTATACATCAATACCAAAGTTAGGTCCTAAAAGTTATATTAACCCTATAAAAAGAAATAAAAATACAATGTTATTTTATAATATAAAATTATTAATTAATGACCACACACAACCTTCAAAAAATGGTCATTTTCATTTTGTTTGATTTTTTCATAGAACATGATAATTATAGAATTTTATTTGAGTGGAGCAAATAATAGCATGATATAAATATATTTTAAATTTTCTCTGAACTATGTTAACCACAATTATCGACCTTCTCACTAGTTTGTACTTTTTGGTATCAAACAATATTTTTGTAATATTGATTTATAATTAAAAAAAGATATTTGATTTTTTAATTATATCGATATAATTCTATTAGTTAGAAGAATGCAGATTTTTTTATTTGTTTTGTAATTTTTAAAGTGCTATAAGTATAATTAGATATACAATTTATATAATTTAAATAATTATCACTAAAATTAATTATTATAACATAAAATCAAATTAATAATTAGATATACTAACTCAAATCAAAATAAGAATTTAATCGTAATAAACTAAAAAAACGTCAAGATTTCAAGATTTTTAATTATTATTTTTCATGAAAATATAAGAAATTTAATATTAAATAGAAGGGGGGGGGGGGGAGCAAAAAGATGAAAGCACATGATTGGCTGGATAAATTTATCAGACTTTTATACTTAAAACGAAAGAACTAAAGGGTAATAAAGTAATTGCAAGTGCTAAAGATTCGCCTGTCAATCTTTGTCTTATATAGTTCCATTTCAGTTTTGGTAAACAAGCAGAAGAAAAAAAAGTGAAAAAAAGGAGCGAATGAAATCAATAGCTTTTTTTCTTCTTCTAAAGAAGAGTTTTACTAATCTCATCACTCCAAAATAAAAGAAAAAATATTTAAAAAGATTGGATTCTCTTGTACTCCGTTAATGGGAATCAAAGGATCAAATTATCATCTAATTTCCATTGCAGTTGTTTGATTCTCTGTTTGGCAAAGAATTTTTGAGATAAAAAAGAGGGGAAATGGCTGGTTCGCAGAGCGGAGACTTGAAAATGGAAGGATGGCTGTATATAATACGTTCGAATCGGATTGGATTACAGTACTCGAGGAAACGTTACTTTGTTCTTGAAGATCATCTTCTTAATTGCTTCAAATCCATGCCCGTTTCAAATCTCCAGGTCACTTCTTTCTTTCTTTCTTTCTTTCTTTTTCTTTCCTTTAAGTAATGTTTTAATTTCTTTCTTCTTTTTTGTTTGTTGAGAAGTTTACTTGCTACTTTCTTTGCTTGATTAACGAATATTATAAAGAAACAATGGCATTGAATTGATTGTATTTTGTATTTGTTTATTTAATAATTATTTTAGTTACTAATTTTGGATTAGTTGAATAAATTTTAATAAATTTATTGCAAAGACGTTTTCTGGTAGAGTATGACTACTTTTATAAGGATAGGAAACTAGAGAGAGCTTCTTAAGAATATGCGTTATATTTTTATTTATTTAGTTAGTTATTTTTAGCTGACTTTCTTTGCTCATTATACTCTTCTTAGTAGTCTTTCTTTCAATCGAGCTGTTCAAATTGTTTTGGTGCTTTTATATTTTGGAGAAAATGTACGGACTACAGTCGACTCTGTGTCAGGAATATTTTACTTTAGGCATTCATATGTCATAGTCTTTGTAGTTTAATCTTTTGTTATTATAGAAAATTGAGCTTATTTAACGATCATCATAAGCAAAGCAAATATTAGCTTATTATTTTGATGATGACCTTATTCTAGAGATACCGAAGGGAGAAGCATATAATTAAATCTTGGACATGTTGGATGCCACCATTTTAGGGTGGCTGAATGAACCAACTTAGCAAGATCTTCGTCCAACGTTAGCTTTAACTTGAGCATAATTTGTGATGTGGTGAGTCTTTGCTTTAGGTGGCTTAACTTCCTTGAAAGAATAACCAATGATGGAGTACTCCTTTTCTTGCTGTTGCAATTCTTGTTTACCTTCGGGAAAGTATATTTAATGAATGAATACTTACCGTTGTTAAGAAGTTTTTAGGTTCACACTCATTTTGACTTAATGATCTTTTGTCTATAGTTTATAGTTTCACAGTTGCAGGCTGTTTTTTTTTTTACTGATTTGACGATTTTACTGGGTCAAAGAGCTAAACCTTGAATTTTTTTTCAGGAACCAGGTAGAAGCGCAATAATTGATTCCAGCATTCGAGTTACAGATAATGGGAGGGAGAGCATTCACAGAAAAGTATGTGAATAATTTGTCATTTCCTTGGGTGGTGGTAAATTTTCTGGTTTATATGTCAACTTAGGCCAGTGGACCCTTTGTAATGACAATTATTTGTTTGACGTTGTAGGTATTCTTTATATTCACCCTTTATAATAGTTCTAATCACAATGATCAACTTAAGGTGAGGCAAATATTTCACAAAAAGATTGTTAGTCATTATCTATCATGCTTTCACCTTAATGTATGAGATGGAATCTAAATTTATAGCTAGGAGCCAGTAGTCCTGAAGAAGCAGCAAGATGGATTCATTCTTTCAAGGAAGCAGCCTTAAAGGTGCCGAACTGCTTCCTCTTGTTATTGAACATCATAAGTTTTGGATATAAGATGGGATGAGACTGAGACTTGATTGTATGTATGCAGGGTGGTTCATACCCTGGAAATGATGTAGCTTGTTCAAAGAGTAGATGGCAGTCCTTCAGGTATAATAATGAGTTAACTTTCCAGCATTGATATTCAACAATAAGACAAAAAAAAGATATTCAACAAATATTTTACTTCTGCCTTTTTGATGTCTGTTCATCCATATGCTTGTACGCGATTTGGTTTCTTTTGAGATTGCTTGAATAACTTGAGTTGGATTGGTTTGGAATATTTTTATAGTAATGAGTGTCAGAGTACATGATGCTCGTTCTTTTTTAGTATTGTTTTAAATTTATATCCCATTACTATTTATCAATTTCTTAGAAAGATTCCATGCATGCAGATTTAGTCCCAGTAATGCAAACCACGATAACTCTATTGACTGGACTCTTTATTCGTCTACAAAGACGGACAGAGTGACATCTGATGTTGTAGCACCATCACCTTGGACAATCTTTGGCTGTCAAAATGGTGAGTACAAAAAAATATATCTGGGACTTTTGAGATTGCAATAGTTTTTTGTCTAAGCCTGTGAGTGCAATGCAGGTCTTAGACTGTTTAAAGAAGCTAAAGATAGGGATTCTCAAGAAAAGGTTAGTAGCTTTGGTTCACAGGTCAATTGTTTCGTGGAATAACATTTTGACTTTGTGTTTACTCCTCTCTCTCCATTTGCAGTGGGACGACCATCCTGCAATCATGGCTGTGGGAGTAGTAGACGGAACTTCAGAAGCCATTTTCCAGACACTCATGTCTCTTGGACCCTCAAGATCGGAGTAAGCTGCCAAGTACTTTGTATTTTTCTTGGCTGTTATACCCTTTTTCAAGAGTCGTGGTTTGATTTCAACCACAAGGGGTACTTCAATTCTACACATATTTGCAATTGTAATTCATTGGAACAGATTGCATTGTTATTGTTGTTTTCGCAGGGGACAACCTTTTATGTGCCATTGGAGCTTATGACTCATTAAATTTGTAATGGAGCGGAAATGTGAACTTAAGTTTGATGCATGATAGAAACTGAAACCATGTAATCTTAACCTTTTTATTGTGAACTTCCACTCTATCTAGAAACTCTTAATACACTAAGTTTAATAGCTACACAAAAACCATAAGAAAAAATCTACATTATGAAGACAACACGATGCATAGATTTGGCATCTGTATTTGGTGCTCCTTTGCAATTCATCTATTTGAATTATTATTACTGCTTTGATGCTCTCGTGCATCCTAAAGGTGTTCAAAACCACAATTTGTTCATCTAGCAGTGTATTTTGCATTTTCTAAAATGTTTCTAGAACCAAGAGTAACTTTGCAAATTGTCTTGCAGATGGGACTTCTGTTTCTACAAGGGTAGTGTGGTCGAACATCTTGATGGTCATACTGATATTGTTCACAAGCAGCTATGTAGTGATTGGTTACCTTGGTCGGATCCAAATTTCCTATTTAGACAATATGTTTTGCAAGACAGAGGTTTCTGTTTATATATTTTCACTGTGTAATTATACTTGCAGGGGAATGAAAAGAAGGGATCTCTTGTTGCGGCGCTATTGGAGAAGAGAAGAAGATGGAACATACGGTAGTAATTAATTAATTTTAGGAATTCTCAAAAATTTTATTCAGAAGTCAGAACCCAGTTTAGTTAAAAACTCACTTCTTTTGGTTGGTATTGTCACAGTTATTCTCTACCACTCGGTGTTTCACAAGAAGTGCTCCCCACAGAAAAGCTATGTCCGTGCCAGCCTTAAAAGTAATGTATGCCTAAAATATATAAATAAAATAGATCTTTCTGAGTTCTCTAGGTGTTATACCTTAAATCCTTAATAAGAGTATTTAAGATGTATGCACTGTTTTCAGTTTTATTTATCATGCAAGAGTTTTTTTTTCTTAGTATCCCTTGTGTCCATGAACATGTGCACATTTACTGGTGTTTGTGTGTTTGAATGTGGAAACATCCTTTGACTTCTCATTTGAATACTGCTGATAAATGCTTATTCGGTTAATTTATTTTGATTTGATCAGCTTAATCATTTCCCTCATATACTGCACTGCAGAACTCGTGGGATGTGGAATATGATGCACACTTAATTTCTTTTTAAAGAAAAGGGAAGAATATTGATATTTAAAAAAATTAGATGTTAATCTACCAGGTTAATGTTTGGTATTTGCAGGTGGTGGATACGTCATATCTCCAGTTACTGAAGGAAAACACTCAGTTGTTAAGCACATGCTTGCAATTGATTGGAAATTCTGGAAATCTTATCTTCAACCATCTGCAGCCAGATCTATTACCATTCGGATGCTTGAGAGAGTTGCTGGTAATCATATATCCTGTTATCAATTGTGTGATCTATCACCCTAAAATTGAACTGTTGATATAATCTTATTTCAGTTCAGTGTGCCCGTGTGTATATGTCTGTTTTACAAATTTGTGTCATCATTTAAAGTTATTAACTTTCTAGGAAACTATATCATCTACTTGCAGCATTAAGAGAACTATTCAAAGCAAAACAAGGAAAATATCCTTCTGCTGATCTTTCATCTGGAGAGTTGATACGGAATGTTAGATTGCATCAGAGTGAAGAGGACGGCATGGTCGATGTGTGTACACAGATAGAGGCTGGGAAAACCAAGGAAAACATGAGTATAGCAATGGAAAGGGCACCTTCAGAACACTCAAGTCTGGTAGGTCTTAATGATGCCGCCGATGAATTCTTTGATGTTCCAGAACCAACAGACTATGATCAAACAGAAGATGGATGGGCTTCCGACTTTGGTCCCGAGGTATACTCTCAGGTACTACTAACAAGTCAAAGTTGTTATCGTTGACTTTTGCAAGCGAATGGATTTTTGGTTAATGTTGCTTCATATCTCATAGAGGATGTGAACCACTACAGTTTTTCTCCACTTCTACTACTTCATTTCTAGTGGCAACATTACTGTTACCCTTGCATTAAATGAGGGCCATTACAAGTATAGTGTATTGTCCAACTGATTTTCTCACTTATATGTGACAAAAAAACTTTCAGGATATGCGCCAACCCAAGTTATCAACGGCTGCTAGTTTTGTCAAAAAGATACATGATCTTGCAGGTGGTTTGTGTTTGGATTTATTCACTTCTAAAGATTTTTCTTTTCCGTAGGTAGTTATGGAAAGATAAATTGCTGATTGCATACAATTCTTCTATTCCGCAGTCCAGAAGAGGGGCTACATGGACTTGCAAGACATCACAAGGGAAGACGGTCTATGTTGCTCCTATGGAAACACTCTTTCTAAGGATCCAACTTGTACATTGCCTTGCAGTTGGACAGAATCAGAACCTTCCACATTTTTAATTCGTGGGAAGAATTACCTAGAAGATCGAAAGAAGGTATGAAGAATGATGTTTCAGTGTGTGGTTTGAGGTCAAAGCTAAAGTGTCTAGCAAAAGTTCTGCCGGTGTGTTCTATGATGGTCTATTGTATGCCTTACTACATTATCTTCATGTGAAATCACGTTTTGTCTTTGATGATCTCTAAATTATTCATTTCCTTCCATGTGTTTTTACCTCTTGGCATGTCTTAGACACAATGAGTTGTAAGGTTTTATAGTTGTAGGTATAATATGTTGATCAGTTGCTAGTTGTTTGATATTGGATATCTCTATTGAATTCACTTCGTCGTTCCTTTCGCATAGTGTAGGTTAATACTTGTTAGAATGGAAATATTTTATGTACTAAAGTCTGTATCTGTTAATTAGGGCAAGTAGACCTTTATGGATATTCCTTAGAATAGCATCTCTGTAATTATTAGAGAATATTTGGTTTCCTTTAATAGGGAGTCAACTATGTGTATATATCCTAAGTTTTCTTGTGAATAAACGTAGAGAGAATTTCATACAATTCTACATGGTATCAGATTAGGTCGATCCTCTCCAGTTTTTCTTTCGATCCAAACTGTAATTCTCCATGGAACCTGACTCTGAAGTCAGCTCTCTCCCCAACCATCGTTCTTTTGATATTCAATGTCAGAACACTCTTATTCTGCGATAACATCCTACAAACTCAATGGCAATAATTACCTTCCTTGGTCCCAATCCGTCCGACTGTATATTACAGGCCGTGGAAAAGCTTCTTACCTCTCAGACTCCACAAAAGTTCCTGCTGAGTCTGATCCAACCTATCCTAAGTGGTTGAGTGAGAACACCACACTCATTATAGAGAAACAGAATAATCTTTATTCTGTAATTTAATTCATACATAATTCATCGTTACAAAAACTGATTTAAAGACTCTAAGTGTAGGACTTTTAGTTACATTAGGAGTCCTAGTTACATTTAACTACTAACTCTAATCCCTTAAGTAGTAGACATTAATATAACTACAAAACTAGAGTTTATTTACAAAACTAACTCTTTTATTTGGATAAACTAACACTCCCCCTCAAGCTGGAGAGTATACATTGTATAATCCCAGCTTGAACATAAACTTATCGAATAGGATCTTTGGCAGAGCCTTTGTAAGGATGTCTGCCACTTGTTCCTCTGTTGGAACATAGGATAAAGATGCAACTCCATTAGTGAGTTTTTCTGCTATAAAGTGTCGATCTATCTCAACATGTTTAGTTCGATCATGTTGAATAAGATTCTTTGCAATCTGAATTGCAGATTTATTGTCACAAAAGATCTCAAACTTTTTGTCATGATTCATTCTGAGTTCTTCAAGTAGCTTGAGTAGCCAAATTCCTTCGCACATCCCTAAAGCTAGTGCTCCTCAACTTCAGCACTGCTTCTTGAAACCACTGTTTGCTTTTTACTCTTCCAAGTGACTAGGTTACCCCAAACAAAGGTACAATAACCACTGGTAGATCTTCTATCTGTGAGCTCACTGGCCCAACTCGAATCTGAAAACACCTTGATACTTCTATCTAAACTCTTTCTAAAAAACAGACTATGACCTGGTGTCCCTTTTAAATACCTCAATATTCTTTTTGCAGCTTCCATGTGTTCCTGTCTATGATCAGTCATATGTTGGCTGATAATGTTTACTGGGAATGATATATCTGGTCGAGTTAGAGATAAATATATCAATTTCCCTACCAGTCTTTGATATAACCCTCTGTCTGCTTTTGGCCCTAAATCTGTTTTATTAAATTTCAGACCAGCATCCATTGGAGTGTCTACTGGTTTACAGCCCAATAACCCAGTTTCTTCTAATATCTGAGTTTTCCTAGGTCTTTAATCTCAAACTCCTTGCTCAGCTTTTTCTTTAACAAGCATATCTCTTCTTCATCATCTCCTGTCAAGATTATATCATCCACATACACTATAAGGATAACTCTTTTGTTGTTTTTAGTTACCTTAGAAAATAGTGTGTGGTCAGACAAAAATTGTTTGTACCCCATCTCCAAAATGACTCTTGTAAATCTCTCAAACCAAGCCCTTGGTGACTGCTTCAAGCCATAAAGTGATTTATTGAGTTTGCACACTTTTTTGCAATTTCCATCTTCCTCGAGTCCTGGTGGTATCTGCATATAAACCTCTTCCTTCAAGTTTCCATTCAAAAAGGCATTTTTGATATCAAGTTGATACAAATTCCAGTCACAATTCACAGCTAAGCTTAATAAGACTCGAACAGAATTAAGTTTAGCTACTGGGGCAAAAGTTTCCTTGTAGTCAATTCCATAGGTTTGTGTAAAACCTTTAGCAACCAGCCTTGCTTTATGTCTCGAAATACTACCATCTGAATTGAATTTAATAACAAATACCCACTAACAACCCACTGTTTTTTTACCTTGAGGAAGGTCAGTAACAACCCAAGTGTTCTTCTTTAGGGCCTCAACTTCTTCTTCAACTGCTCTCTTCCACTTAGGACACTGTAAAGCCTCTTCAATCGATTTTGGAATCTGTTCTTCATCTAAACAAGTTGTAAATGCTGTAAAAGAAGGCATCAATTTTCCATAAGCCGCATACCTCTGAATAGGGTACTTAGTGCACTGTCTAACCCCTTTTCTCTTAGCAATGGGCAAATATTCAAATTCCAGCAAGTGAGAAGGAATTTCAGTTGAGTCATTACCTCCATTGTCTTCACTAGCAGCTGGACTCAAGTCCAATTCTCGACAAATACCAGATTGCAAAATGGTCTTTGGTATTATCTTTCTTTTCCTGGCATAAACTTGTAAAGGTTTAGTAGGCTGTAAAGGTAGGCTGACTTTGTGAAGTAACTGGAGTTGTTATGGAGGAATGATTGTTTGGGGATGAAGGTGAAGATCTAGGAGGTTCAACAGGAACTTGGGAATAAAGTAAAGGAGGACAGCTAGAAGGTAAAAAATCAGAGGATATAAGAGGAAGAACCTGACTGTGAATAGGCTGAAAATCAGTGTAATTCTCCCCCTGAGTTGCAGCCTTAGAGAAATAAGGTTCCTGTTAAAAAAAGGTAATGTCTAAAGTTATTTACAAGTAGGAGGGTGAAAACATTTGTAGCCCTTCTTTAGTGAAGAATAACCAACCAGAACACACTTTAGAGATTTCGGATCTAATTTGGTCCTAGAAGGATCTAAATTATGCACAAAAACAGTGCACCCAAACACTCTCAAAGGAAGAACTGAGGACATGGGTTTAAAATGAGGAAAGCTATTTAAGAAAACATCCCTAGGAGACTGATAATGTAAGACTTTACTAGGCATCCTATTTATAAGGTATGTAGCTATTAACAATGCCTCACCCCACAAAAACTTTGGGACATGGTTTGTAAAAAGTAAGGCTCTAGTGACTTCCAATAAGTGTCTATTTTTCCATTCTGCCACTCCATTTTGTTGTGGAGTGTTAACACAAGAGCTTATATGAACTATACCTTTTTCAAGAAAGAAATGACCTAAAGAATTTGTAAAAAAACTCACCTCCATTATCAGATTTAAAAATATGAAGTTTACATTGAAACTGTGTTTCTACCATGTTGTAGAATTTTTGAAAAACAGTAGAAACTTCTGACTTTTCTTTCAATAAATAAGCCCAACTAGTTCGACTATGATCATCAATAAAAGTGACAAACCACCTACACCCATTAGCATTCTTTACCTTAGAAGGACCACAAACATCAGTGTGAATTAATGAGAAAGGATGTGAGGGTTTATGAGAGGATGGTAAATAAGTTGCTCTGGTTTGTTTAGCAATTGGACAAATATGACATTTAAAAGAAGATGACTTTTTATTAATAAATAAATCTGGAAACATTTTTGCAAGATAATAAAAATTGGGATGACCTAACCTAAAATGCCATAACATAACAAGATCAAATTGTCCTAATGAATTAAAACAATGTGGTAAAGGTGTATGGGCAGAATTGTTGGTGCTGGAAAGAACATAAAGACCACCTTGCAATCTAGCATTGCCAATCCTCTTCCTCGAAGCCAGTGCCTGTATAAAACAACCTTTATCAGTAAAACTAAATGAACAATTCAAATCCTTAGAAAGCTTGCTTAATGCTTACTGATAGCAGATTACAATCCAAACTAGGCACAAAAAGAACATCCTCAAGAAGAAGGTTATTGTTAATAAAAACAGAACATGTTCCTTTAATTGATGCAAGGGAACCATTGGTTTTTCTAATAGAATTCTTTGAGCAAGAAGAAGTAAAAGTAGAGAATAAATCTCTGTTACCAGTCATGTGATCAGAAGCATCAGAGTCAGCTATCCAAGTCAGGACATTTGTAGTAGAAAGAAAAGCAGTGGAGGAGGATTGTTCTGGTTACCTTCATCCTCCACCAAGGCCAGATGCCCGTCACTAGCATCATTAAATTTGCTAAACAGCTTCTGCAACTCTAACATTTGATGTTTAGTGAAACCACCGGTTGAATTAGTGGTGAATGCATTGGAGTAAGATTCCCTAGGAACCCTTTGGGCTGATGGTTTCCAATCAATTGGCTTGCCATGCAACTTCCAACAAGTCTCCTTCAAATGACCTGGTTTCTTGCAATACTCGCACACTATCCTTCCCTTCCTTTTTGAAGTAGAGGAAGTTTGAGTAACTGTAGGTTGTTAACAGTGTAAATAGAAGAGTTTTAGTGTAATGGTACTAAGTCAGTAGTTTAGATTAAGTCTAACTCTTAGTCTTATCTTACTTAGAGATAATGTAGTTTAGATTAAGTCTAACTCTTAGTCTTATCTTACTTAGAGATAATGTTTTTAAAGTAGTCCTACTTAGATCAAATTACTTATAGTCTTTTTAAAGACTGTTTTCTGTAATGCGTAATTTTCTTTTTTAAGTGAAAATACATAGAGAATAAAAACTGTTCTTTCTCTGTACAAACCTATCTTTCTTCATGGTATCAGATTAGGTTTCTTGTCGATCCTAAACAATAAACCTAGCTTACATGGCTGGCATCGAGAGTTCTGAAGTTAATTCTGAAGCTGGTCCATCCAAAATCAGCATCCAGAAATTTTTTGGTCAGATGACAGCAGCAAGCAATATAGCCCTGCATTCTAATGCAGGTAATCTTTCCTTTGTGAGCTTGGTGAATTGTGGTAATAACTCCACTTGGATTGTCGATTCTGGGGCTTCTGACCATATGACAGGGGACATTTCTTTGTTTACAAGTCTTCAGAAACTGAGTTCTCTTTCCTACATCAAAACTGCTGATGGTTCCTTCTCTGAAATTGCAGGAAGTGGTTCAGTTAAACTCAATCAGAATATTACTCTAAATTCTGTGTTATATGTACCAAAGTTGGCTTGCAATCTCATATCTGTCAGCAAACTTTCGAAAGATCTTAACTGTACAACTAAGTTTGCTTTCAATGTTTGTGAATTTCAGGCGATGGATTCGGGGAAGGTGATTGGCAATGCTAGGTTGTATGGAGGACTCTACATTCTTTAAGGAGGAACTCCTATTCAGGGACAAGCAAATAAAAGCCTCTCTTTTCAGACTTCTACCTTAGGACAGAGTATTTTCGATTACTCAAATGATATTTTGTTATGGCACTTTAGGTTAGGTCATCCCAATTTTATTTATCTTACCAAGTTATTCCCTCGATTATTCAGTAATAAAGATCCAAAGTCTTTTTCCTGTGATATTTGTCAGATTGCCAAACAAGCTAAATCAACATACCCTACATCCACTTATAAATCTTCTCATCCTTTCTCACTTATACACAGTGATATTTGGGGCCCTTCGAGAGTAAAAAATGTCAATGGAGCTAGATGGTTTATAACCTTTATTGATGACCACTCTAGGATTACATGGACCTTCCTAATGAAAGAAAAATCTGAGGTTGAGGGGATTTTTAAAAAGTTTTCTGCTATGATTGAAACTCAATTCCACACTAAAATCCAAATGTTTCATAGTGACAATGGGAGTGAGTTTTTTACTAAAACCTTGGGATCTTTTTTCCAAACCAAAGGCATTGTTCACCTTACCTCTTGTGTTGAAACACCCCAGCAAAATGGGATTGCCGAAAGAAAAAACAGACACCTTTTAGAGGTTGCTAGATCCTTACTTTTTTCTACCAATGTTCCTAAATACCTTTGGGGAGAAGCTGTTCTCACTGCTACCCATCTTATCAATAGGATGCCTAGTAAACCCTTAAGTTTTCGAGTTCCTAGAGATGTTTTTCTTCAATTTTTTCCTCATTTTAAACCCATATCCTGCAATTTACCTTTGAGAGTGTTTGGGTGTACAGCTTTTGTGTATAATCATCATCCATCCACGGGTAAGTTAGATCCGAGGTCCATAAAATGTGTATTTTTGGGTTATTCCTCTACTCAGAAGGGCTACAAGTGTTACTCACCCATTACTAAAAAGACCTATACCTCCATGAATGTTTCTTTTTTTGAAAATAGACCTTATTTTACCACCTCTGAAATTCAGGGGGGAGAGTCTATTTGAATTTCAGCCTACACCTATACAGCCTTTACAGTTCCAAACACCACCTTCACAGCCTACTACTGTGCAAAATCAGCAAAATCAGACTCAAAATTATCCTTCACATCCTACTACTGTGCAAAATCAGCAAAATCAGACTCAAAATTATCCTTCACAGCCCATTGTTGTGCAAACTCAGGAAAATCAGATTCAAAATTCATCTTCACAGCCTACTGCTGTGTAGAATCTTGTCTCACCTCTTTCCTCTCCTAAAACACATACCCATACCACTCCAACACCTTTACCTTCTCCTAATTTGAGGCTCCCTAAAACCCCTCAAGGAACTCAAAATAATGGGCATGAAAGAGGAGAAATCAGTGTCTACAAAGGAGAAAAAGGCCAATATTGCAGTCTGCCATACAGCCTGGTTTTTGCCAAGAACTTGACTTTAATCCTGTTGCCTTTGAAAATCTGGAAGGTAATGAGTTACCTGGTAAGGAAGTGGTTAATGATACTGTTCTTATTCCTTCTATTGATAATATTGACCTTCCTATTGCTCAGAGGAAAGGTGTAAGGAAGTGCACTAATCATCCTATACAGAGATTTATTGCTTATGGAAAATTACAGCCTTCTTTTCGAGCTTTTACAACAAAAATTGACAGCATCCAGATTCCACAAACTGTTGAGGAAGCCTTGGGGGATCCTAAATGGAGAAAGGCTGTAGAAGATAAGATAGAGGCTCTCAAAAGCAATGGGACTTGGACATTGACTGAGTTACCACAAGGAAAGAAGACTGTTGGCTGCAAGTGGGTATTTACTGTGAAGTATAATTCTGATGGGAGTGTGGAGAGATTCAAGGCGAGGTTAGTGGCAAAAGGATTTACACAGTCTTTTGGGATTGATTATCAAGAGACTTTTGCCCCTGTTGCAAAATTAAATACAGTAAGAGTTCTATTATCCTTAGCTGTAAATGAAAACTGGAAACTTCACCAGTTAGATATTAAAAATGCATTTCTTAATGGCAACCTAGAGGAAGATGTCTACATGCAAATACCTCCAGGGATGGAAGAGAAGGGCAGTGAGCAGAAAGTTTGCAAACTAAGGAAATCATTATACGGCCTAAAACAGTCTCCAAGGGCTTGGTTCGAGAGGTTCACCAAAGTTGTTATAAAGAATGGTTATAAACAATGTCAGACAGATCACACATTGTTTGTAAAAATGGGACCGAATGGAAAAAGGGCCATCTTAATTGTCTATGTCGATGACATTATCATCACTGTAAATGATGTTGTCGAAATAGATAATTTGAAGAAAATATTATCCAAGGAGTTTGAAACTAAAGACCTTGGAAATCTCATATATTTTCTTGGAATGGAAGTTGCAAGATCTCGAGCTGGGATTGTCATTAATCAAAGAAAGTACATCCTTGATCTACTTTCAGAAACGGGAATGATGGGATGCAAGCCCATAGAAACTCCTATGGACAGCAACTTCAAACCAAGAAGGGAGGAAATGGGTGTTCCTGTGAATAAGGAGCAATACCAAAGACTTGTAGGTAAGCTAATTTACTTGTCTTTGACTAGACCTGACATTGCTTTTTCTGTTGGAATTGTAAGCCAACATATGAATGATCCGAGGGAAGAGCACCTTGATGCAGTCCATAGGATACTAAGGTATCTTAAAATTACCCCCGGACATGGCCTAATTTTCAAGAAGAGTGATGACGGAACTATAAAGATTTTTACTGATTCTAGTTGGGCTGGAGAACTAACAGACAGAAGATCAGTAAGTGGTTATTGCTCTTTTGTTTGGGGTAATCTTGTGACATGGAGGAGCAAGAAACAATCAGTGGTAGCAAGAAGTAGTGCTGAAGCCGAATATAGAGCTTTAGCTCTCGAAATTTGTGAAGGAATTTGGCTAAAAAGACTACTTTCAGAATTAAATTTTGAGTGTAGCCAGAAAATTGAGCTACAAAGTGATAGTCAATCTGCCATGAGCATTGCTAAAAACCCAGTTCATCATGACCGAACTAAGCATATTGAGATAGACAGACACTTTATCTCAGAAAAGGTGAATAATGGAGAAGTTCAACTCAATTTTGTACCTACCAAAGACCAACTAGCTGATGTTCTCACCAAGGCCCTTCCAAGAAGCACCTTCGACGAGTTTACATCCAAGCTGGGACTCTACAACGTATACTCACCAGCTTGAGGGGGAGTGTAGGTTGTTAACAGTGTAAATAGAAGAGTTTTAGCGTAATGGTACTAAGTCAGTAGTTTAGATTAAGTCTAACTCTTAGTCTTATCTTACTTAGAGATAATGTAGTTTAGATTAAGTCTAACTCTTAGTCTTATCTTACTTAGAGATAATGTTTTTAAAGTAGTCCTACTTAGATCAAATTACTTATAGTCTTTTTAAAGATTGTTTTCTGTAATGCTTAATTTTCTTTTTTAAGTGAAAATACACAGAATAAAAACTGTTCTTTCTCTGTACAAACCTATCTTTCTTCAGTAACCAAGGCAGAACTCTCAAAAATAGGGGCATCTTGAATCATGTAGGATCTTCTACTTTCTTCTCGCCTGACCTCAGAAAATACTTCCCTAAGAGAGGGTAAAAGGTTGCAGCTTAGAATTTTGGATTTGACCGGGTCCCAATCTTTGTTAAGACCATTTAGAAATTGGAAAATCCTCTTTTTGTAGTGATCTTCCTGTATAATGCAGCATCATTGGCAGTTTCCCATTCATTTGTCTCAAACAAATCTATTTGCTGCCATAGATTTGTTAAAGCAGTATAAAACTGTGTAACATTCATACCTTCTTGCTTGAAATTTGAAGCCTTGTTCTCAATGCCAAACAACTCAGAATTGTTGTTGGTACTCGAGTAGGTATCTTGAACAGCATTCCAAACTTCACTTGTTTTTTCATAGAGAAGAAATTGAGATCCAACTCCTGGAGACATTGTGTTGAGCAGCCACGACATGACTCTGCCATTCTCTTGAGCCCACTTCTCAAAACCCTGATCATCATCATAGGGTTTCTTAACTTTGACAGTGATGTACCCTAGAGTTCCTCGACCGACAAGGAAAATCTTAACAGATTGGGACCATTCAAGATAATTGGTGCCTACAAATCTGTGACAAGTAACATTCGCACCTGTCACTTCTGAAAAATCTGCCATACCGACAGTAGAGGTTGAGGAGGATTGCTGCTCACTCGATATTGAGTGATTCTGATTAACCATCAGAGAAAAAAAAATCTCGAGAGGATCGAAATTAGACTGATACCATATAGAGAAACAAAATAATCTTTATTCTGTAATTTAATTCATACATAATTCATCGTTACAAAAACTGATTTAAAGACTCTAAGTGTAGGACTTTTAGTTACATTAGGAGTCCTAGTTACATTTAACTACTAACTCTAATCCCTTAAGTAGTAGACATTAATATAACTACTAAACTAGAGTTAATTTACAAAACTAACTCTTTTATTTGGATAAACTAACACTCATGTCCTGGTTAATCAACTCCATGGTCCCTGATATAGGCGAAAACTTTATGCTCTACAAAACTGCTGCTGAAATATGGAATGCAGCCGAGATACCCACTCTAATGTTGATAACACATCTGAAATTTTTGGGGTTGAGAATCAGATCAAGGATCTTCGACAGGGTGCTTTGACTGTTGCTCAATATTTTGGTGTTCTCACTAAGTGTTGGCAGCAGATTGATCTCTATGAGGCCAATGAATGGAAATGTTCTGATGATGTTAGCCTCTACAATAAACTTAAGAATCAAAGAAGACTCTTCCAGTTTCTTTTTGGTATGAATGGTGAATTTGATAGTGCCAAGGGAAGAATTTTGGCCACTAAACCTCTACCACTTGTTTGTGAGGCCTTTTCTGAGATTAGGAGGGAGGAAAGTAGACGTTCGTTGATGGTTCCACCTGCTTCTTCCGCTGATGCATCTTCTCTTCTTACTCGATCTCTGGAAGTTCCCAGAAGAAGGGGTGACCTTGGTGTTCGCACTGCAAAAAAGTTGGCCATGTGATGGAAACCTGTTGGAAGCTACATGGCAAACCTGCTGAGTGGAAAAATCCTAAATCTTGGCCTTTGAAAGAAGCTTATGTTGCAGCTTCTGACACCCTGCCCAGCAGTTTTAGTCCTTAGCAGATTGCTGAACTTCAACAACTCTTTAGCCGCCTCTCCTCTCCTCCTACCACTACTGCTTTGACAGCAACTGAAGGTAGTTTTCCATCCTTGTCTTCAGTCCCCTCCTCTAGTTGGATAGTAGATTTTGGTGCTTCTGACCATATGACAGGGAATTTCAATTTGTTTCATTCTTTTTCGAGCTCCAGCTCTAATTCCTCCATTAAGATTGCTGATGGTTCTTTCTCAACAGTGCTCGGCAGGGGTTCCATTCGATTAAGTGATAAAATTCTACTATCTTCTGTTCTTTATGTCCCTTACATGCAATTTGTTATCGGTTGGACAGTTGATTAATGATGGACTCTGTGATGTTCACTTTGGCCTTATTGGTTGTGTTTTCCAGGAGCAGGGTTCGAAAATGATGATTGACAATGCTAGGCTATCTAATGGCTTGTATGTCCTTGATGCTTTGTCCTCCTCACCTTCTTCTTGTTCTAGTGGTCTCCATACCTCTGTTTTCCCTTCAAATTTACTTTCAAATGATATAATGATGTGGCATTTTTTATTGGGACATCCCAATTTTTCTTATCTTAAAAGATTGCTACCTACATTATTTATCAATAAAGATCCTTCTTCTTTTACCTGTGAAATCTGTCAAATGGCTAAACATACTCGGCAATCTTATGTGCCTTCTCAATTTGAGCCTTTTTCTCCTTTTTCGATTATACACAGTGACATTTGGGGCCCTTCTAAGGTTCAGTGTATTTCTGGTTCTAGGTGGTTTGTGTCCTTCATAGATGATTTTTCTAGGACAACTTGGACATTCTTGATGAAAGACAAATCTAACATTGAGCACATATTTAAAGATTTTTATAAAATGATTCACACTCAATTTGCTACCCCTATTAAAATTTTGAAGAGTGACAATGGGGGTGAGTATCTTAGCAAGTCTCTTCGGAGTTTTTTCCGGGAAAAGGGAATTTTTCATCTCACTTCTGTGTTAACACACCTCAGCAGAATGGTGTGGCTGAGAGAAAAAATCGACATCTACTTGAAGTCACCCGGTCTCTTTTGTTTTCTGCCAATGCTCCTAAGTATCTTTGGGGATGCCCTTCTAACTGCCACCTATCTCATCAATCGGATGCCTAGCAAAACTCTTGGTTTTAAGGTTCCTATTGAATCTCTTTTACAACATTTTCCTCACTTTAAACCCCTCTTCTGCTCTTCCTCTTCTAGTCTTTGGTTGTACAACTTTTGTTCATGTGCAGGCCCCTAATAGAGATAAACTTGATGCTAGGTCCTTAAAATGTGTTTTTATTGGGTACTCCTCGAGTCAGAAGGGTTACAAATGCTGCTCTCCCACAACCAGAAAAACCTATATCTCATTTGATGTTACTTTCTTTGAGCATCAACTTTATTTTTCAAGGACTGCTATTCAGGGGGAGACTTACAGGAATTTCAGTCCCTATCAGTTTCACAACCCTTGCTTATGTTGCCTACTCTTGATGCTGAAATCACTAGTTGTGGTTCTTCCCAACAACATGTTCCTTCAAATGAAGCTGAGATTACTAACACTAGTAATCCAACATATATAACTTCTCCTTTGTCAAAAATGTCTAGCCCTTATACTACACCTCCTCCAACTCTTAAAGTTGTTTCACACACCTCTCCAGATCTTATAACTCCTCAACTTACAGATAAACAATTTAGCGTTTATACAAGAAAGAAAAGAACTCTTCCTGAAGCTGTTGGTCAGCCTAACACTTGCCAAGAGCTAGCTTTCAGCCCTACTGCTGTGGAAACAGGAGGTAATAGTATCCCTCAAGACTCTATTACTGCTGATTTGGATGATTTTCCTATTGCTATTTGAAAGGGGGTAAGGAAATGTATTGCTCATCCAATTAACAGATTTGTGGCCTATGGGAAATTGTTATCTGGTTTGAAAGCTTTTACAGCCAGCAGTGACAATGTGCAAATTCCAAGGAATATGGAAGAAGCTTTCAAAAGTCCTGAGTGGAGGAAAGCAGTTGAAGATGAAGTCACAACACTGCAGAAGAATAATACCTTGAGTTTAACCAGTCTACCAGAATGAAAAAAGGTAGTTGGGTGTAAGTGGTTTTCACAGTCAAGTATCATTCCAATGGAGATATTGAAAGATACAAGGCGAGGCTTGTAGCGAAATGGTTCACTCAGTCATATGGAGTGGACTATCAAGAAACGTTTGCACCAGTTGCTAAGTTAAACACCATCAGAGTGTTACTCTCAGTGGCTGTTAACAAAGACTGGGAGTTGCATCAGTTGGACATCAAAAATGCTTTTCTCAATGGGAGCCTCGAGGAGGAAGTATACATGGAAGTTCTACCAAGTTTAAAGGAAATCACGACAAGAGGGACAACATGCAAACTGAATAAATTCTTGTATGGATTGAAACAATCTCCGAGAGCATGGTTTGACAGATTTGCTAGAGCCATGGTTCAGAATGGTTTCAAACAAAGCCAAGCAGATCATACCTTGTTCAGAAAGATTACACCAAATGGTAAAATGACTCTCCTAATTGTGTATGTCGATGATATGATCATCACAGGAAATGATACAGAGGAGATAGAAAGATTGAAGATTGCTCTAGCAAAGGAGTTTGAGACAAAGGATTTGAGGAGTCTTAGATACTTCTTGGGAATGGAGGTAGCTAGATCTAAAGAAGGGTTAACCATTAACAAAGAAAATATATTTTAGATCTACTTGCAGAGACCAAGATGCTTGAGTGTAGATCAGCCGACACTCCAATGGAACCAGGCTTGAAATTCAATAAAGATAGACTTGGGAATCCAGTGAACAGAGAATCTTACCAACGATTGGTAGGGAAATTAATCTATCTATCACTCACAAGACCTGATCTTGCCTATTCAGTGAGCATAGTAAGTCAATACATGAGTGATCCTCGAGAAGAACACATGTAAGCAATAAATAGGATCTTGAGGTATTTGAAATTCACACCAGGATATGGACTCATTTTCAGAAAAAACCAGGACGTAACAGTAAATGTTTACACAAATTCAAGTTGGGTAGGTGAATTAACAGATAGAAGGTCAGTAAGTGGCTATTGTACATTTGTATGGGGCAATTTGGTCACATGGAGAAGCAAGAAGCAGTCTGTGATATTTAGAAGCAGTGCAGAGGCAGAGTTTAGAGCAATGGCCCTTGGAATTTGTGAAGGGAACTGGATTAAAAAACTCATCACTGAGTTAGAACTGGGTGAAAAATCAGAACTGGATATTTACAGTGACAGTGAATCAGCAATAAGTATTGCTAAGAATCCGGTGCAGCATGATAGAACCAATCATATTGAAATAGATAGACATTTCATCTATGAGAAGGCTAATAATGGGACTGTGAAGCTTAACTACATTCCTACTACTAATCAAATTGTTGATATCTTCACCAAAGCACTTCCAAGAGTAACTTTTGATGGTTTTGTGTCCAAACTAGGTGTATACAACATATACACACCAGTTTGAGGGGGAGTGTAGGTTAATACTTGTTAGAATAGAAATATTTAATGTACTAAAGTCTGTATCTGTTAATTAGGCAAGTAGACCTTTATGGATATTCCTTAGAATAGCATCTCTGTGATTATTAGAGAATATTTAGTTTCCTTTAATAGGGAGTCAACTATGTGTATATATCCTAAGTTTTCTTGTGAATAAACGCAGAGAGAATTTCATACAATTCTACACATAGCTCCATTTTTAGTTTCCCACATAAAATTTCAACTTCCTGTGTAACTTTTACTCTTGTTTTCTGCCAGTTCAAGGCAAAGGGCACATTGATGCAAATGGTCGCGGCAGATTGGTTAAGATCTGACAAACGAGAAGATGATCTTGGAGGGCGACCTGGGGGCATTGTCCAGGTTTTCCTTTAATATATGTCATCTTTTTTGTTATTTGAGATTTTGTGGTCATTGCTCACGAGTCACCTGTAAACTCAAGCTGTACTTGTTGCAGTTTGCAATATGTTGCTTATGAATTGAAAAATGAAAATAAATTTGCAAAGTGTTTATTTTCAGAAATATGCTGCTCGGGGAGGGCCAGAGTTTTTCTTCATTGTAAACATACAGGTACTTTCTTATTTCACTTAATTCTGTTTAAATGGTATGTATTTCTATCTTCATTCTCGTCGGTTCTTGAGCATTTAAAATAATCGAATCTTTTAACATGACACAGGTGCCAGGTTCAACTACATATAGCCTGGCGCTATATTATATGATGAGTACTCCTGTGGAAGAATCACCCTTGCTACAGAACTTCGTCAATGGGGATGATGCATATAGAAATTCGAGGTTTAAGCTCATTCCATACATATCAAAGGTTGGTGCATGCAGTAATTTGTAGTGGCGTTTGAGAATCTGGTTATTCTTGTGTGGAAGTGAACTCACCAAGGGTTTCATCAATAATAATAACCATAAAGAGCTTGTGTTTAAATCCAATTTAAGCATAAGAGGAGGAACATTTATATTTCTACTCGGTGTTTCTAAAGGACTGATGTCTTAAAACGAAACCACTTAAGATTATGACTTTTTACTACTTAGAAGATTTGCTTTGGAAGAAATCCTTGCACTAAAGGTCTCTAAGCCAAGTCTATCCATGTCATGTGATTACGAAGAAATAAATAATAGCATGCATTCTTTATCACGAGGACTAGCTGGTTCTGTGGCGTATACAACTCTATCTCACTTCGCAGAAGGCAATGTTCTGACAGTGTACTTTTTTTGGTTAGGGATCATGGATAGTCAAGCAGAGTGTTGGAAAGAAAGCTTGTCTAATTGGCCAAGCTCTGGAAATTAATTATTTCCATGGGAAGAACTACTTGGAGGTAAGTTTTTTTTTGTACTACTCTACACCTTCTGTCCCTGTCTATACATGTATATACATGTATATGTGTGTGTGTATATGTATAGTTAAGCATTTCCTCATTTCGGAAGAATCGGTGTGCTTGAATAGAAAAGAAAAAGTTACTAATTTGTACAAAACTAAAATTTTGCAATCATCATTTCAGCTTGGGATTGACATTGGGTCATCGACAGTGGCAAGAGGCGTGGTCAACCTTGTGCTTGGCTACCTCAATAATCTGGTTATCGAAATGGCATTCTTGGTACAGGTAAAATCAACCCTATGCAAAACAATGATAGACATAAACAAAAAATGCAATTAAATTTAAGTGGCTTGAAGATCGTTTAATAAGATACCTTAGCCTCTCTCCTTTATCTATGATCTGAGAGAGTTTTCATTAAATCTTCTTATGTGCAGGCCAATACTGAAGATGAGCTCCCGGAATACCTTCTTGGGACATGCCGGCTGAACCACCTGGATGCTGCAAAATCTATTCCGGTAAAAGTATGATTAATTTTCTCAATCTGATGTTTACTCACTAGGCTTAAGAAGCTTGGATTTGATGAAGAATTGCAATAAATCATACCATTGCATATTAGTTTGCCTGTTGCTGCAACAAAAAAGTTTCATTCATATATTCAGTCAAATGAGCATATTTTTCCTACAGAAGCAGGGCATTTGGTGTGGTAGATGTCATATTGAAATGAAACACAAGCTTGTGTACAGATAACTCAGATTAATTAGTCTAATCAAATTTTCCATTCCAGTTTCATCCTTTTTAAATTTACCTGAATCACATCGAAATTTTTGATACAGGTCTAATAAAATATATTGTATATATTTATATAGACTTAGCAATTGAACGGATTATGTTGATTTCAAGTCAAACCGGGTTAATTTAAGTTGGGTTTCAAAATAGAGGGGCAAATTGAAACTCATGGTGTGTATGTGGTGGTGGGGTCCTTGAGCACCACCGGAGTGGGTGGTTTGGGCACCATTTTGGCACTTTGGAGCCTACCTAAAGGAACAGCCAAAAAGTCTCAAATTTCTATTGTTTCACCACGTGTCCCACTACCCATGGCGACAGCTTGATACATGCAACTATGGATTAGAGTAATCACATTCCAACTCCAAACCCACTAGCCCCTATTGCACTGTTTTCCAATTCCTCCAATCCAACCCATATTGAACAACTAAAGAATTTATTTTTTATTATTTTGTCAATGACATTTAAAATAAATTGTTTTTTTTTCTTATACCACATCAAAAGCATCAAACGTAAACAAGAAAGTAGCACAACTTCGAGGCATATTTTGCCGGCCTGAGGTAAACAGTGTAAAGGATGCCTTCTTCGTAGCGGTACAATTCGACTCGAAAAAAATTAAATTATTCAATTTAATGTGAAAATATTAGTCTTAACTTGACTCAGCTCAAAAATATTTCAAATAAAGTTTGAGTTATAAAATAAAGTTTTAAATAACTCGAAATTTTTAATAATTATCAATTTTTAAGTTTCAATTGAGTCTCTCAATTTTGTCACACACACGTGTGTGTATATATATATATATAGTTATGATTTACTTATATTATGTAAAATTCAATTATTTTTACACTTTTTAAACCATTAGATGGGGTAAATAAATGGCTAAGATTGTTTTATTATTTTTTCTGTGATAATTTCTCTTTTTTTACAATTAGTTTTAACCATTGCATGGGGTTAGGATCCATTTACACACAATGTAAAATTATGAATTTTATACGATTTTTGGACCGCTGGAAGAGTGAAATGGATGGTTGAGATTAACTTCTTACTTTTTTTTTCTCAAGTAATCTTCCCAGTTAATCTCAATCATTCCATCCATCCAATGATCCAAAAAAACATGTTAAACTTAAAAACTCTTACATTGTGTAAATGAATCATATTATATATATATATATATATGGATAAGATCTAGTTACACGGTATAAGAGTTTTAAACTTTACACATTTTTTGGATGAGTGAAATTGATGGTTGAGATTAACAGTAGGTTATGTGAAGATTATCACTTGAATAAAAAATGAGTTAATCTTTTACATTTTTTTTGCACTGTTGGATGATGGTAAAACTTAATTACTTTTACATTTTTTAGACCGTTGAATGATGGTAATAAATGACTAAGATTGTTTTCTTATTTTTTTTCCAAGCGATAATCTTCACATTTTCTACCATTAATCTCATTTATCCATTTATCTTCATCCAATGGTCCAAAAAAGTATAAAACTTTCAAGTTTTACACGACCAAAAAAGTATAAAACTTTCAAGTATAAAACTTTCATCCTAACCTTCATCCAATGATCCAAAAAAGTATAAAACTTTCAAGTATCATGGTGTAAAACTCATTTAGTATAAAAAAGTGTAAAACTAAATGACTTTTACGCCATGTAAATGGATCATAACCCATATATATAACTCAATTACTTTTACATATTTTAGATTGTTGAATAACAGTAATAAATGATTAAGATTATTTTCTTATTTTTTTTCAAGCGATAATCTTCACATTTTCTACCATTAATCTCATTTATCCATTTACCTGCATCCAATGGTCCAAAAAAGTGTAAAACTTTCAAGTTTTATATAATGAAGAAATATATATATATATATATATTGTATATGGTTATAGAAAACTGTTTAAATTAGAACTAATTAATATCATAATATTATAAATATTTTCAATTAAATTTGAACAAAAACTCAACAACTCAACTTATTCGACTCTAAATTTATAAATTTAATTAAATAAAATTTAAATTATAAAATATGACTCTTTAATTTTAACTAATTCAAATTTTTTTAAATCCACCAAATATCCATCCCTACTTGTTCGCACTTCCTTAATGTGTGTCATTCACACGTCAAATTGTAAAGGTTTTAGTTTTCAGTGAATTTATTGCATTCTGAAGTGAGAAAATTCTATTTACCGAACACGTTCCCAAAAATATGCCGCCCCATGCATAAAAAGAAGTAATTACTAGATGGACTTTACTATATTATTTATAATCTCAGTTAATAAATATATTTATTTTATTTTAATTTTTTAATAACTACTTATTTCTTATTGAGTGTAAAAAATGTAAAAATACACTTTAAAAACAAATGATATGGATAAATTTTATTGATTAAAACTATAAATGACATGGTAAACTGAATTCATCTATTATTTTTTTATTAGAAGCGTTTGAATTTGGAGAACATTTATCCCATCAAAAGGAATTTTTTTGGTCCATACCTTTTGTTTTGAAAGTTTGCATTTATTATTTATTTAATATTTAAAATCGAAACATGTTTTTCATTAACAATTATATATTTAATAATTAAATTTAAACATTTCTAATTAATAAATTGTGTTTTTTTTGACTGATTTGGCCTAATCCAAATTCCAAACTCAAAATCTATTTGTACATTTTGAATTATAATTTCCTAAGGATTTATTTATCATTTTTTTGCTAACAAACTATTAGCTTAGTAACGTAATCTTGGTGAGGTCAAAGTTTTTTTTATATGTTAGTGTGATACAAGAGTAATATTTGTTCAATTTGTGTAGTCTTTTTCAATAAGACACACACCGGATAGAACTGGTGCTCAAACTCGAGTCAACTGGATGAAATATATCATTCTTTACCGCTGGACAACAAGGAATGAGCTTTGTAAGGTCAAAGTTATGCTTACATAAGTTATAATCTTTTATGTTGTTATGACTTTTAAACGTTATTCGATAAAATTTTAATTTATTTCACAAATATTTTTAAAAATATTAATTTTTCAATCAAATAAAATGTAACTAATAATTCAAATATAACATTTTTAAATTATTTCATGATTTTGAATGTAAATTATTTATTTTTACTTTATAGTTAATTATAAATCAATTTGAATAACAGTAATTTTTAATATTATGAATTATAAACCGTCCAAATTTTACGATTCAGACTGGTTTTCAGTTTATTTATTTATTTATTTTTCTCAATATTTACTACTCGAAAGACGTTTGTAAAATTGTTGAAAATAAAATGTTGGCACTGTCTTATTTTTCAACATTCCTAGTTTATTTCTTCTCAGGCTGGTTCTGTGTTCTTCTTCGAACACAGATCACAACCTTAATCCCCCTTTTCATTCTTTTTTTCTCCTTTTATTTCCATGTAAAATTTTCCCAAACCCTGTTTGACTGCCGAGAAAACTACTATTTCGTTTTTTCTCAAAAGAAGAAGAAGAAGAAATTTAAGTGTTGTGGGGCCAAATCGATTCAAGAGTTAATTGAGTAGTCCCGACACAGCTTCGAGGGGATATAATTTATGAGCACGAGATCCCGTTTTTCGATACAGGTAGCGCATTGTTTCTGAATTATTGTTTTCTAAAAAAAATTGCGGAATTAAACTCTCGTATCCTAGCCTCCTGTTTTCCTTCGTCTCTGGTTTTTTTATTAGGGTTTTACTGTGATTTGTGACCCTGCCCCGTCTCTTTCTGGTTCGTTTTC
Organism: Hibiscus tridactylites; assembly: GCA_958450335.1. Classification (NCBI taxonomy): domain Eukaryota; kingdom Viridiplantae; phylum Streptophyta; class Magnoliopsida; order Malvales; family Malvaceae; genus Hibiscus; species Hibiscus tridactylites. Next base: position 41,989,651 of record OY288292.1, read on the forward strand.
ATTTTCGCCTTTTGTTTTGTTATTTCTTTGATTTCGTATAGTTATTATTACTCTTTTCTTGGCAGTGATTTGAATAGGAATTGAATGAATGGATCCTACTGTAAAATGCACAATTTTGTTAATTCTTCTTGGATTAGGTATTCACCGAACAAATTCTTTCCTTTTTTTCATTGATTTTGATATTTTTGAAGTGTTCATTATTTTGAGTTTTTCCCCATTTTCTTTTCTATTTATGTTTTAGTGCTGAATGCCTGTTCCATAAATGATTACAAGCATTGCGAAAATGTGGTTACAAAATGGGCAACTACTTCGCTTAAACATGAACGTACAGATGATAAACACACGCTGAAGGATCTACTTTTCTTCCTTCATGTTCCTCGAACTGGAGGGCGAACCTATTTTCACTGGTAATTTTCAGTAGTATATATGTTATATGAATGAAATGTAAGCATTCAACCATTTTGCTAATTGCATTTAATTTTGTTTTTTCTTCATGCTGGCAGTTTCTTAAAGAAGTTGTATTCGAGTTCTCTAGAATGCCCTCGTTCTTATGACAAGCTACGGTTTGACCCTAGGTACCTTTGGAATTTCAGTTGTATTCGAAGTTGAAGGACAAGTTCACCTTGTTATATGTACTTTTTTCTTAAGTTTGTTTAATTGAAATTTTCCACTTGAATGCAGCAAGGAAAAATGCAGGTTATTGGTTACTCATGATGACTATAGCATAACCTCTAAACTTCCCAGGGACAAGACATCGGTGGTGACGATACTTAGGAATCCAATTGACCGTGTCTTTAGCACTTACGAATTTTCAGTGGAGGTGGCAGCTAGGTTTCTTGTGCATCCCAACTTAACATCTGCCACTCAAATGACTCTTCGTTTGCGATCTAAAAGTAAAGGAGTAAGTACTCTGGACATATGGCCTTGGAAGTATCTGGTTCCATGGATGAGAGAAGACCTGTTTGCTCGGGTATGTTTTTCTCTAATCCTGTGTGAGTTATTATTCTGTTGTCATCTTAAACCTTTGCCTTCTATTTGTTCAACACATTAACACCTTTTTGGGGATTAGAGTTTTTTCTTTCTCATATGCATTTTGGTGCTGTAGGTAATTGTTAGTTTCATTTGTTTTTAATTTACCTTTTAAGATAGCATTACTTTGACCAAGGTGAGAACATCTCCACCTTTTTTTCTCAGTTACTATGATCAAAACCTACCAGATCTGCATTTATTTATGTGATCTGAAGTGATCAAGAGGGTGAAGTTGTCTTTTAAATTCTACCGTGACTTCCACATGGTTGTTAATGAACCTGTTTGTGTCGATGATATAATTAGTTATTCGATGTTTACCCCTATCCTTGCAAGCAGAGAGATGCTAGGAAATCAAGGGGCACAAATGACGTTACTAGCAATGATCCATACGACATGGAAGACATTGCAATGCCATTACTCAATTACATCAATGATCCTATAGCTCATGAAATTGTCCATAATGGAGCAACCTTTCAGGTACCAATCCACATTTTGCAGCATTTCTATCCATGTTCTTTTCCAAACAAGGGTTTACTATATTTAATTTTCAGATTGCAGGATTGACAAACAACTCTTATTTACCTGAATCACATGAGGTGCGCCATTGTGTAGACAAGTACCGTAGTCTTGGTGACTATGTGCTTCAAGTTGCGAAGGTAATTAAAAAAAGTTTTAATATCTTAAGAACTGTTCATATTGCTTTTTCTGATTTCCCCCTGTTTTCTGGTATATTGTTGTAATTACGGTAAATACTTGTAAATCATGCAGAAGAGGTTGGACAATATGTTATATGTTGGTCTAACTGAGGACCATAGGGAATCTGCAACAATGTTTGCCAATGTTGTTGGACAACAAGTGATTTCTCAGCTGGCAAACTCCAAAACTATTGGTGAGGGAGCCACTGTTAACAGATCGGGTTAGTATGGAATTTTATTAAAATATCCTCCTGAAATTTGTCCAATGCAGAAAGCCTCATAAAACCTTGTTAAATGTATTTGATTGTATTACATTGAAGTGCTGATTTTACCACATTGTTATTTTGTATCTTTTCTCCAAACTGGTTGAAATCAAGATACTTTTAGCTCACTTAAATCACTTGTGCTGCAGAACCGAGCAATTCATTTTCAGATTCAGAGCTGGATCAGGTGCTTATTATATAGCCAATGGATGCTTAATGATACCATCTATAGTAATACACTTGACGGATTTCTTTTTTCTGGCATTACAGAATACCAACCCAGACGAGAAGGGGAATGAAACCACATCATCGTCAGATGATAATGATGTAAAGCAAGAGAGTGTAAGCCCTTTTGTGTACTGTAATATCCAACTTCTTTTATGAACTTAATGTGATTTATTTCCTTATTAAACAAATATACCGTTATTTTATTTCTACCATTACAGATGACTGTGGGAAAACTTATGGACACTTATGAGGTTTGCATTTCCAGTTTGCGAAAGACCCAAACACGTCGGCGTATAGCTTCTTTGAAGAGAATCTCACCAGCAAATTTCACAAAGGAGGTACTGTAAAATACTGAACATTTAAATACATGTAATCTATTTCTAGAACATGGTTGGTTTAACTATACAACTATTAGTCGAGCATTTTTGCCGGAGCAAACCATGCCTACATAGAGATGTTATCTTCTTATCCTTATGTTAGTCCATCCTTTTGTCAAGAGAATTAGATTTCCAGTGCCTTGTTTGTCGGTTACATGTTTGTGTGATTGAGAATAAACAAAAGAGTGTTTTGAGAAAGGAGTCTCAAGGTGAGTACTCTCTTAAAAAAACCGTCTATTTACTTCTGTTACAACAGGTCTTATAGGCTAAATACAAGAGTTATACTTAACTTAGTATTCCTCCATAGGTTAACTCTATCTTAAATTAGAGTAGTTAGAGATAAACTGAAACTCCTAAAGGATAATAATTAAATCACGTGTTAATCTCTAAAGCCAATCCTTGAGCTGTACAATTACAATCTACACTCCCCCTCAAGCTGTGAGTATATGTTTAAAAGTCCCAGCTTGGATGTAATTTCATCAAAGGTAGCTCTTGGAAGAGCCTTGGTGAGTACATCTGCCAGCTGATCTTCGAAAGGGACATAGCTTAGGTTGACTTTTCCACTGTTAACATTTTCTGAGATAAAATGTCTATCTTTCTACAGTGCCATCAGAATTGTATTTTACTGAGAAGACCCATTTACAACCTATTGGTTTCTTCCCTTGTGGCAAGTCAGCTAATGTCCATGTCCCATTTTTCTCCAGAGCACTGATTTCTTCCTCAACAGCCTTTTTCCACTTCGAATTCCTCAAAGCTTCCTCTATTGTTTTGGGAATAACAATGCTGTCGAGGTTGACAGTGAATGCTTTGAATGATGGCTTCAAATTTCCATATGCCACAAACCTTTGAATTGGATGGCTTGTGCATTTCCTGACACCCTTTCTCTGAGCAATAGGCAATTCAGAAGTGTCAATAGTAGGAATTTCATCTGGAAATAATTCCTTACCTTGCAAGCTTTCTAAGGCAGCAGGATTAGAGTCCAGCTTTTGGCAATCTCCAGGTTGTGTAGCAGCCTCTTTAATGGGATTTTTTCTCCTTTTATAGACACTAAGCTGTTTATTTTCAAGTTGAATAGGTTGAGTGTTCTGGGGAGTAGAAGGTGATGTGGGAACAGAAGTAAGAATCTGGTTTGGAATAGGGTTCAGATTTTCAGGTTCGGTAGGCAAGTTCTGAAGGTCTTCGAGAGTTGGTTCAATGGTGGACGGTGCAGCTGATAATGTTACTGCTGGAAATTTCTGAAAGCTACCAAAAACAGGATCATTAGTAACATTAGGAGGTAAATTCAAAACAAGGAAAAACTGAAATTCATCTAAGCACTCCCCCTGAATTGCAGTTTTGGGGTAAAAAGGTTTGTCTTCAAAAAATGTCACATCTAGAGAGGTGTATGTTCTTTTTGTTGAAGGTGAGTAACATTTGTAGCCCTTCTTAGTAGAGGAGTAGCCTAAGAAAACACACTTTATAGCTCTAGGATCAAGTTTGGACCGAGATTGAGAATGTAGATGAACAAACACAGTGCTGCCAAATATTTTTACTGGAATGCTGGATGACAAAGGCTGGAAATCAGGAAAAAAATTGAAGGAATAAATTCCTAGGTGACTGAAATTTTAGTGGCTTACTTGGCAGCCTATTTATGAGAACCGCTTCCCCCCAATAGAATTTAGGAACGTTGGCTGAAAATAATAAAGATCTAGCAACTTCTAGAAGATGCCTATTCTTCCTTTCTGCAATCCCATTTTGTTGGGGAGACTCAACACAAGAGGTGATGTGAACAATCCCTTTGTCTCTAAGATAGAACCCTAGACTCTTTGTAAAGTACTCACTTCCATTGTCACTATGGAGTATCTGAATCTGTTTTTTAAACTGAGTTTCCACTAGACTATGAAATCTTTTAAACACCCCCTCTGTTTCAAATTTTTCTTTCATGAGAAATGTCCATGTAATCCTAGTATGATCATCTATAAAAGTGATAAACCATCTAGAACCATCTATGTTTTTTACTTTAGAAGGGCCCCAAATGTCATGTCACTATGTATAGCTGCAAAGGGTTGGGAGGTTTTGTAGGTTGAAGGAGGGTAAGTGTTTTTTGTTTGCTTAGCCAGTGGACGAATGTCACAAGTAAAAGAACCCGGTTTTTTATTAGAAAATAAACGAGGTAACATTCTTGCCAAATAATGAAAATTTGGGTGTCCTAATCTATAGTGCCATAATAAAACATTATTGGAAGAATCAGAAACAATGGGAAGGCATGGAAAACAACTTGAAACTGCTTGTCTACTTGGAGAATTTTGTCCTTGTAGAATGTAGAGCCCACTGCACAACCTAGCACTGCCAATCACCTTCCCCAAGTCCATAGCCTGAAATTCACATACATGTGAAGAGAATTTAGTATTACATTTCAGATCATTGGACAATTTGCTAACGGAAATGAGATTACAAGCTAGTTTAGGAACAAATAGGACATTATTCAGTATAAGGGTCTCAGATATTTTAACAGAACCGCTTCCTGAGACGGAAGATAAGGACCCATCAGCATTTCTAATTTGAGAAGGAACATCTAGAGTCTGAAATGTACTAAATAGGGAGTGATCTCCTGTCATGTGATCTGACGCCCCTGAGTCAACAATCCAATTTGAGCAATTAGTTTGATCAGCTAAAGCAACAAAAATTGAACCACCTTCAAGGATTGTAGAGGCAAGGTTGGAATCACTGGAAGGAATCACTGACAATAAGTTGCACTTTAGATCAGGCACAAATAACACATCTTTCAGAAGTAAATCTGGAGTAAGAAAGACAGAACCTTTTCCTTGGATTTTATAGTGAGACCCATCGGCTATCTTAATGGAGTTTTTAAAGGAAGAGGTATGGAGATCAAAAAACAATTCCTTATTACCAGTCATATGGTCAGTGGCTCCAGAATCAATAATCCAAGTAGATATATTTGAAGTTGAAAGAAAAACAGTAGGGGAAGGATTGTAATCCATACCTTCAGGTTCTGTACTTGCCAAATTACCTTCAATATTTCCGATTAGTTTACTAAACATTTTTTGTAACTGAGCCATTTGTTGTTTAGTAAAACCACTTGAAGTAGTAGTTTGACCATCATCAGAGGAGGCAGATTTGTTTTTATTATTGTCAGGCTTCCAGTCAGAGGGCTTCCCATGTAATTTCCAGCAATTTTCCTTTAAATGGCCTTGTTTTTTGCAGTAGTTACATGTAGCTCGTCCCTTCTTTGTTCTAGAGGTGGAAGTAGACTGTGTGACCATGGCAGAGCTGTCAGGAACAGGGGCTTCTGGAATCATGTAGAGGCGACGGCTTTCCTCTCTTCGAACCTCAGAAAAGACCTCTCTCAGTGAAGGAAGGGGATTAAGGCCAAGGATCCTAGATTTGACTGGATCAAAATCCCTATTTAAGCCATTGAGGAACTTGAAAATTCTTCTCTGTTCGTTAATCTTTCGAAATAGTGCAGCATCAGTTGGGGTCTCCCATTCATGGGCTTCATACATGTCAATTTGCTGCCACAAATTGGTGAGAGTTGTGTAGTATTGAGTAGCAGTCATCCCATCCTGTTTCAGTGCAGCAGCAGTGCTTTCGATCCCAAACAACTCTGAGTTGTTGTTTGTGTTGGAGTAAGTATCCCGAGCAGCATCCCAAATCTCCTTGGCAGTCTCATAGAGAAGAAACTGAGAACTAACTTCAGGGACCATGGTATTGATGAGCCAAGACATGATCCGACCATTCTCTTGGATCCACTTTTCCAGACCTTCATCAGCTGCAGCAGGTTTTGAAGTTTTCCCAGTGACATATCCTAGAGTTCCTCTCCCGATAAGGAAGAGTTTAATGGACTGGGACCATTGAACATAATTTGTGCCTGTGAACCTATGGCACAAAGAAGTCGAACCAGAAGGTTTCAACAAATCTGCCATCGAGGAAGCAGATGTAGAGGATAAAGAGCGCAGGTCACTTTAACCGGAATTTACCATTAGAGAAAGAAAAGAAAAAAAATTCGATTGGATCAAATTTAGGCTGATACCATGAAGATAAACAAAAAATTCTTCTGTTTTATTAGATGATTAAAAAATCTGATGCAATACAAAGATACTTACAGCCTTATATAGGCTAGGACTTTAATTTAGATAAGGAGTCCTACTAGGTTTAGTCTTCCTACTCTATCTAAAAAAACTTAGAATACTACTACATCAATTAAACTAATAACTTAACTCCTATACGGATTAGGATTACTAAACTAATAACTTAACTCCTATACGGATTAGGATTACTAAACTAATAAATTAACTCCTATACGAATTAGGATTACTATGCATATTCTTACAAAGGTGACATCAACAGAAGTGAAATGTTTCCGTGTTGGTGGATGATAGCACTTATACCCTTTCTGAGTGGATGAGTAACCTACAAAGATACATTTCAATGCCCTTGGATCCAACTTACCCCTATTTTGAGAATGAATATGAACAAAGGCAACACAACCAAATATTTTAGGCTCAAGATGAAGAGAAGGGCTAAAGTTAGGGTAGAAACTGTTTAGGATTTGAATAGGACTTTGAGATTCAAGAACCTGAGTTGGTAATCTGTTGATAATATAGGTGGCAGTTAACACAACTTCCCCCAATAGTGTTTAGGAACATTTTTTTGGAACAAGGCTCTTGTTATTTGAAAAAGATGGCCATTCTTTCTTTCGGCTACACCGTTTTGTTGAGGGGTGTTTACACAAGATGATTCATGTATGATGCCTTTTTCTTGGAAATAGGAAGATAGGACTTGATTAAAGTAGTCCTTAGCATTGTCCGACCTAACCCTTTTTATATCAACCCCAAATTGATTTTTAACCATGGTGTAAAAGGTCTTAAAAGTAGAACTGACATCAGATTTTTGTTTTAGAAGAAATATCCAGGACACACGAGTGCAATCATCTATAAATGAAACGAACCACCTAGCCCCGGTTATATTTGGAACAATGGATGGTCCCCAAACATCACTGTGAATGAGAGAAAAGGGTGTAGATGCCTTTTTATTACTTATGGGAAAAGAAGCACGTTTGTGTTTGGCAAGCTCACATGTGTCACAATGAAATTCTTCATTATTTAAGGATTTGAACAAGGAAGGAAACATGAACTTTAAAACTTTAAATGAAGGATGACCAAGACAAAGGTGATGAAGCCATATTTGGTCTTTGGTGGTTTTAGAATTTGACACAAGTGAAAAAGATGAAACATTGACTTGTCCACTGGAAATTTCAAGATAATATAGTCAATTTTCTTCTTTAGCATGCCCAATCATCCTCCTCGTTCCTTGTTCCTGAAAAACACATTGGGTAGGATAAAAGATAACACAACAGTTAGTGTCTTTGATGATTTTTTTGGATAGACAGGAGATTTGTGAACAATTTAGGCACATGAAGAACATTTTTAAGTGTCAAGGTGTTACTTATAACAATATCTCCTTGACCAGCCACGGTTATCCTACTTCCATCTGCAACTGTTATTTTTTTTTATTACTAGGACAGGGTATATAATTGATAAATTTTAGAGAGGAATTGGTCATATGGTCTGTTGCTCCTGAGTCAATCACTCAGGAGTTTTGGGTAGGGAAATCCGAGACTTTAGATGTTTGAGAAGAGGATATACCTGAAAAAGCGAGACTACAAGTACCTGAAGAGGAAGGTTTTTCCAGGGATCCAAGTAAACTTTTCAATTTCTCTATTTCTTCCTTGTTGAACTCAAAGGACTGTTCTTGGGCCTCCTCATTCATCTGCTTGGTGATATATGCCTTTCCCTGTCCTCTTAATGGTCCCTATCTCTCAAAAAAAAATTTGTTTGTTGTTTGTGGCTTCCCATGAAGCTTCCAGCACTTCTTTTTTGTATGGCGACACTTCTTGCAATAGGTACACAATAAAGAGTCTTTTTGCACCATTTTTTATCCTTCTGACTTCTCTTTAAAAACTTGTTGTTCCAGGTTTGATTTTCTTTCTGCTGCACTTCTGGTGGTTAGAGCAGAACCATCCACTTGATTGCTCTCAGTCATAACCCCTCTTCTTCCTTCCTCAGCCCGAATGATTGCAATGGCTTCATTTAGAGAGGGTAGATCCTCTTTACCAAGAATCTGGACTCTTACTGCATCAAACTCAATATTTAGTCCAGCAAGAAAATCATAAATTCTATCTTTTTCAACAAATCTTTTTAGGACAACTGCATCTTCACTGCACTTCATTTGAATACATTGGTAGTGATCCATCTCTTGCCATAAATTTTGCAGCAAGTTGGAGTATTCTGTGTGTGATGGATCTGCCTCCTTGCTTGGTGGATGAGATTTTGGTCTTAATCGCATAAATATGGGCAGCATCTTTAACCTTTGAATAGGTTTGTTTTACAGCCTCCCATATCTCTTGGGTTGTACTGAGAAACATACAAGTATCACTAATTTCTGGTAGCATGGAATTCCATAGCCAGGACATGACTAGTGAATCCTGCTTATCCCAAGCCTCAAAACGAGGGTCTCCCTCCTTAGGTCCAGTTCCAAGGAGGTGACTTAGCTTTCCTCTACCCTTCAAAAAAGTACGAACAAGCTGAGACCATTTAAGATAGTTTTTTCCATTCAATCTATAGGCAGCCTGTATGCTTTGCAAGTCACCTATCTAATTCGAATGGCTCCCTTCACTCACTGAGATTCCTTGTACAGTCTTGGTACTGGTCTCATCGCCTACCTCAACCATATTTTTCTGCTGGATTTAACAGTGAACACTCAAGGAGGAATTTTAAGGGAAAAGAAGGGTGTTAATCGAGATTGACAGAGCTCAAAAAATGAGCTAACAAGGCTCTGATACCATGTCAAAATAGAGTGATTTACTGTAGAAAACTCTCTTGATTTCTATACAACAGCTTACATCTTTATATACAGCTTATACCCTTAACTTAGGTAACTATTAAGTTAGGAAAGAGACTATTCTAGGTAAACTAAAATCCCTTAAAGTTAGGGATTGTAATCACTAACAAGGATCTACAGGATCCTGTCTAATTATACAAATAATCTCTAATTTATGTGCATATTTTCTGACAAATCATGTGTTAATCTCTAAAGCCAATCCTTGAGCTGTACAATTACAATCTACAGTTTGGGGTTGTCATTTGTAGATCTATTATGTGTACAAGTAGGGAAAATTCAAGGTTTCAAAATTAACTGGCAAAAAAAGTATTTGTAATCAATAGCTGTGCTCTTTAACATCAGTATCCAGTAGTGTTTTGTGGAAAAGTGAGGGAGAAGTAAAAGAAAAATATAAAAGAAGAACAAGATCAAGTGGTCGTGTCAATCTTGGAATGAAAGTTCAGCCATAGCTTTGTCAATGTTTGGAATCTTCTGTTTATTATTGACATCTGGATTTACAGGCACGTCTCCGAGTTCCTCAGATGGTCCTCCAGCGGATACAATCACTTAACAACCTTGATTTAGAGCTCTATGAGTATGCTCAAGGCATCTTTGCAAAGCAGCACAAGCAAGCAGCAGAGAGTTTGTTTGATACGGTGAGTTCAGTACACATCCAAGGCTTACAAATATGATTTTTACAAGCTGCTTAGCAGGCATTGCTACTTTTCCAACGGAAATGTAATACCATACGACTGTTAACTTTTTTAATGATACAGTGAAAATGAACTTAACATTTTATAAATTATAATGATGCATATCATTGATACGTATGCGCTTGTTTTAGGTGCAAGCAGAAATAGTTTTAATTGTTTCAATAAAAGTTTCATCCTAATCATGCTGCGTAATATTGCAGGAAACACTGGGAAGCATCTTTGTTTATTCGGGTGGCATCAAGCTTTGGGATGCCTGTTTGTGGACCATGCCGTTTGTGTTGTTGTTCATCTTCTTGCTTGTAAATGCAAAGCGAAGAACATCGAAAGTAAAGATATGAATGCTGTTGACTTGACTATTGGTTATATGGACCACAGCCAAAGGGAAACAGTTGTATAAAACGGATTAAAGAATAGGGGGGTTAGCTTATATTATTCATCACGCTGGAGTGCTTAAATGTGGAACACAACCATTGGCTACTAGGGTTTTTGGTAGAGATGGTTTTAGTATGATATTATATAAAAGAAAAGGAAGCTTTATGATTTGTCTCATGCAGTTGTGTAGTTCCTTTCAGGTGCTTTTGATTGGTAGGATGTTCCTTAAAAAACAAACTTCGCACCAAATTGGCTAATGATGAGAATTGAGAGGTAAGCTTGTTGTCTCCAAGGGTCCTCTTTTAGCTTGTTTCTGGTAGTTAAGAGTTTTGAGACTTGTGATTTAAAATTTTCAGCTTTAGAAAGGGTGTGGGTTTTTTTTTTATAAAAAAAAATTACTAACTGGAAGGCTGCCCTTTGCTTATAAGTCTATGATTTTGGCCATAAACTTTGTGATTGAGACCCACAAAACACAACACCACACCACACCAATCACGATTGGGAAATTGGCATGTGGTTGGTTTCCTTGGATGGGTTATATTATGTAGAGGTAGACCAAAACTATACATACAGCATGGGGTATTTTTAGGGTCTAACTCTGCTTTGATCCATTTACCATGTTGAAACCCAAGATTCAATCCCTCCACTTCAATTTTGCTTAGTAGGTCCAGGTTAATAACACCATTCGGCTGAATTTTCATGTCAATTTGACAACTATAAGAAGATGCGAGTTATTTTTTAGCAAGTACATCTGTCTATTTTAACTCAACTGTAAAAACCCTAAATTTTAAATCTTACTAAAGTTAACAGGCTTGTGTTTACACTCATGCCATCACTTTAACAACGGAAACTAAAAAGGCTTATAAATTTGGATCTACTAATAACATTATAAAAGTAAATGATTAAGCTATGCCCAAATTAGAGTAGAGTGATTAATGTCAAATTTCAGCATAATAAAGGGGGTTAAAACTTAAAACCATAATTAGACCCATCATTAGTGCTAAACTTAGGCTATCAAGGTACTCAAAGCAAAAGTTGGATTTGGATCACTTAATAGAAACGCTACATTGTTGATCAGATCACCATGCAACCCATCTAGGGATATGATAAAGAAAAATATTCAACATTATTTTTGAAAGTAAAAATATTCAACATTGATCTATTGTTTTAGAAAAATAAAATTGTGGACTCCGGTATTAGCGGCTTGGAATAGGATAGGAAGCAGCACCCACCATTGGATATTGGATTTTTTTCCCCAATACCATAACTGGCTATTGGCTAATGTGAATGTTGTTTTATAAATTAGGCAGATTAGATTAGATTGAATCTCTCCAAAATCTCAATTTGAAAGCCTATTCTAAAGGCGAAATCATGTATATATATGTGTATCTATTTACTTCACAAAAAGTGCATGCTTTTCTTTGTATTTATACAAACAAATCAAGAGGCAAATAGTTGCATTTTTTTTTCCTTTTTCCTTTTTGAATTGGTTTTATATACTTAGAAATCATGTATCTGATTAATTGAGCGACTGATTTAAATTAAATATTATAAGAGTTCATTATATGATAATTTTTTAATTCAACTTAGAATTCGAACATCAAATGCCTAACATCCACCAGAATCAAACTACACTTTGTAAGAGAAAACCAGATTCTAAAAATCCAGAATACAAAAACTGGAAGAGATGGGGTTAAAAAAATCAAAGTAAAAATCATTTAACAGAAGATAAAAAAAAATTGAAAGGAAAGAAAGGGACCAGAGCATGTGAATGAGCAACAAGAATTGGGGCCCAAATTGGACAACACAATGATATTTATTTTTTCTCCTCCAATCCAAATTCGTCGGTGATCTCTTCGTCGGTGATCTCTCTTGTTAGATTAGATCTACGCTTAACCCTCTTTCTTTCGCCTTTCCTTTTCAATTCCACTTCCCCAGATTTTTATTATTTTCCTTTCCTTTTTGGCATAAAATGTTTCCATTTTTAAAATAAAAAAAAAAAACCTTTTTTTTAATTAATCAACCCATCTATGAAAAAAAAAAGATTTAAAATTGATGACAGATGAGCGGTGATTGAATACCTCTCCATGTGCACCTTTCTCACATTAACTTATTCCCCTCTTTCTCAATAATCCCTAAACCCCCCTTTCTCTTCTTATTTTCCACCCCCATTTTCCTTCCATCCAAACAATGCCTCTCCTTCAGTCTTGAAACCAGGTTCTCTCTCTCTCTCTCTCTCTCTCTCTCTCTCTATTTGCATTTTGCTTTTCTTTTGTTTTTTCTTTTTAAAAAAAAAATAAAGTGTTGGAATTCATTTTGGGTTTTCAATTTCCCTTCTGCATTTTGGGTTTTGCTTTCTGTATGGTTTCTCAGAAAATGAAGAAAAGGGTACCCATTTCCCAGTACTAGCTCTGTTCTTTGTAATTCATTAGTAATTGTTGACTTTCTTTTTTACTGCATTCTTATTTTCCATGTATCCAAACAGGCTCTTTGGGGGAAAAAATTTAGCTTTTTAGCTGTGATTGATATTTCTTATATTTTTTTTATTTGTAGTATTTTGCTTGGTTAATTTACATGCTAAAATGACAACTTAACTGATTCTCCAAACTTAGAAAGGGACAACTTTTTCCATTTATAAAATTCAGCTCAATTGGAAACTTCATGATTGACAGGATTAATATTGCCTAATATGTTGCTGTAGAGTTTTTAATTCCTTCATTTTTTATTTTTATATGATAAAAGAAATTTTACTGCTTTGTTAGAATAATGATTAAAAAATAGTAATTTTAGCTGCACAAGGTAATTTCCAAAATGGGATTTTAAGTCTTTGCTAACCCATTTTTATAGCCGTTTTAGTTATTTTTTTCTTTTGGGTTTTATCTTATAAATACTTAAATCAAACGCCTTTTTATATTTTATTTTATTTTATGACAGTATTTAATTTTTTTTCTCTTCTATTTTTGTGAACAGAAAAATTAAGAAGACTTAAATCAGAAAATAAGTTATGAATAATTCATGGTTTGACAAAGGCCTTGATGGGGTCAACGATGATTTCTTTGATGATGTAATCAATTACTTGGATTTCCCATTGGAAGATGTTGAAGTTGGAGAAGGTGTTATAGAGGATTTCCATTTGCCTATTGATGACGAGGAACCGAACAATGGTGGCGGCGGCGGCGGCGAAGAGTGGGATTGTAACTTTCAAAACTTAGAGCCGCCGCCAGCTAATGTTCTGGCCGGCATGTCTAATGGCTTTTGTGGCGATTTTTTCAAGGATTGTTCAGCAAAAAGCCATTCCATTTCAGTGAGTTATCCTTGTTTTCCTCACTCTAGTGATGACTAATGTACATGTTTTTGAATTTAGTAGTTCTCTCTAGTGATCACTGGATATATGTATTTGTGAACCGAGTAGTACTTCGAAGTGGCGTTTACATGGAATTAGTGACACAGGACTAAACTTTTTCCTTGCCTAAGTTAACTGTCCAATGAATTAGTTTTCCAAGGGTGTCTGATAAGTTTCAGCAGGGAGCATACATTCTACCCTTTTCCATGTTGACATGCTAAGTGCTTTCTCCGTCCCTCGAAAGTACTTGCACCATCGTTCCTTGATTGACATGTACGGTGCTCTTGCGCCGAGCATTGGCGACAGCAGGTTATTTAGCATGTGCAATGTACTGCATTGTATTTTGTGATGCAGTATAATAAGAACATGGTTCATATTATGATAAATTCTATAAGTGATCTATTCCATTGTTGTAGCTTATAAATTATTCTGAAATTGATAGTCTCTTCTCTGTTAACGTTTTCAATTCAATCCTCGTACAATTATTATTAATATAAGATGAATAACTATTCCTTTAGGTGGTTTGCTTTTTGTTTCTTTTCTTTTAATATTGTATTTTTAGAAGAAAATAAGATTAAAATCTTCCTTGAACTTGTACTGTCTTTTAGCTAAATTTGTCTTCTGTTTTGTATCTAGGGTGATGGATCTTCGCAGCTAAACCACCAGTCAAGCACTACCGAGGCATCCTCGAGCAGAAGTGCTACCCCGAACAGTGAGTCAGCCGATGTCAAAGGTTCAATCAGGTTCCAAACCTCCAGTCCCGTATCTGTACTTGAAAGTAGCAGCACTTGCTCTGCTGCAAAGCCAGCATTTATCAACCCTAAGCCTGAATTCCTGGTGAAACGTGGTCGAAGCAAGCGCAGAAGAGCATCTTCCTTTAACCTGCACTTCACATTGCCTTTTACATCCTCCACCTCCTCTACCTCCAGAGGATCTAATTCTTCGGTTGGTTCCGAATCCGAATCAGAAAGCCATCTTACTGAGGAACTTGCCAAAAGGAGACTGAAGAAGAAAAAGAACCTGACATGGCTTTCGGGTTTCGATGATATGAAGAAATCCCCTTCCGAGCAACCTACCGAAGTTAGGAAATGCTTGCACTGTGAAGTTACGAAAACTCCACAATGGAGAGAAGGACCAATGGGGCCAAAAACTCTTTGTAATGCATGTGGTGTTCGTTTCAGGTCCGGCCGTCTCCTTCCCGAGTATCGTCCTGCTGCAAGTCCTACATTCGTTCCAGCACTGCACTCCAATTCTCATAAGAAGGTGGTGGAGATGAGGAAAAAATCCAACTTGCCGATGACCGCGACGCCATCCATGTCTGTCGGTCCCACCGGAATCGATTAGTATGTAGATTAAGCTTCACATAGGGAGGAGCTTCATTGTTATGTGTCTTATATTTTTGCTTTTTGGCTGTCAGTGTGTACATTGATGGAATAAGTAGGAACTTTAGAGTGATGGGATGTTTTGCAAATGAGGAATATTAGTAGGTAGGGAAAAAAATCTCAGTGAAAGTAGAGAGTCAATGAAGGGTGGATTTTCAAATTAGGTTTTAATTTTAGTGATGCCTTAGCATGTACCAGTTTTCACCCTATTCATTTATTCTTCTTAATTCCAATTTCTTTCTCATTTTCTTTCAATAATCTCATTTTATTTTTTCATTTCGATCGAATATATTTAATAATATTAGACGCCATAAACAATAGACTGCTGTTACATATAGAGGACACCAAACCCAGACTGCTTGACTCTAAAGCAATGGGACATCATTGTTTGCGTGGAGGTAAAGGAGAGGTATTATTCATCAAAGTTTAAGCTACTTGCTCTCTATTTTGCTTTTTATTAAAAAGAAGAAGAAGAAGCTCATTGTCATATTGAATTTGATTGGATTTCAAGGCATGTTTTAACCAATCATTGAAAAGGCAAGATTACAATGAACCCTTTTATCTTTTCTTCTTTTTGTTTTGTTTATTAATGGCCGGGTGAGAAGTATTCGATCCAGTCGAGTTGAATAAAGCAATTTTTAGTTAGTCAAGTTTATGAGTCTTATTTTATAACTCAGATTTTATTTGAATTTTTTTCGAGCCGAGTTGATTTGTTCGAGTTTTTGTTCAAATTTAATTGTAGATATTTATAATGTTACGATAGTAATTGGTTCCAATTTAAACGACTTTCTATTACCGTATACGATATATATATTTTTTTCATATATGATATACATATATCATGAAAAGTTGTGAGACTCAGACTTGAACTTGAAAACTAATATACTAAATACTAATAATTTTGAATTATTTTAGTTGTTCAAATTCTCATTTTACAACTCAAACTTTATTTAAATATTTTTAAGTCGAGTTTAGAAAACTTCGATTTGAGTTAAGTCATATCAAAAAATTTAATTTTTCAAGTCGAATTTTATTCACGCCTAATCAACGATAAAGGAAGAATTTCTTTAAATCCGAACCCATCATTACAAATAATTTATACTTAAAATGCAAGTCAAATTCAACTTCCCACCATACCTTGGTTCCACAGCCCACGGCACACACACAAATATGTAGGTAGAAAGAAACATGGGAAGCAACCATAATCATAATTAGGGATGGATCCATAGAACTCGAAGGGACAATCGTACTCCACTAAAAGTTTGAAATTCATTTATAATTTAAATTTTTTTTAAAGAATATATTTTCTATTGAAAATTTATTTTTGTCCCCTTAAACTTTTATAAATTTACCCTTTTACAATTTTATAGGTTCATCTCCTAACATAAAATTATGCATCTGTCCCACCATAATTTCCAAATTATCCGGGTAGGGTAGTGGCTACTTGTTCTTTTCCATTTTTACTCAACACAATGCATGTGACTCTAATTCACTTAAAAAAAAGACATTTGAGCTTGAAGTTTAAAATGGGGATCTTTTGATCCAATTCTCATATTGTTTTATTATAATATATACAGTTGACTTAAGAGACGGAACGATGATAGAACATTAAGAAGTTAAATTCTCTAATTGAGAAATTTGTGGGGATTTAAATAAATAATATTGAGGGTGTTAAGGGTTAATTTGATTATGTTTAAATTGATAGGATCTAAAATTTAATTAAACCCAAAGGGTTGAGGGCTGGTATGTCTAGTTATGTCCTTGGTTGACTTGTAAATTAGGTGAGTTATCCTTTTTGAAAAGAGAAATTCAATTTAAATGAAAAATAAATGTTTATTTTCTATTGACGTATTAGTTATTTTTCGACTAAACTATTTTCAGTATAAATTATGAAACATATTTTGATATATAGTGTGTATAAATTAAAATTCATACGAGTCTATTGATTTTAGGGTTAAGTATTTTGTTTAGAGCTTAGTACTCTAAATTATAATATTTAAAATTTAAAATATATAATTTAGAGTTTTAAGATTTAAGAGTTTAAGACTTAAAATTTTAAATTTTAAGTAGTTTTTACACTCGTCTCTATATTGAAAAAATAATTCATAATTGATTGTAAAAAGATTTAGACTTAAGGCTATCATAAGCCTTGAACTTTAAAAAAATAAATTAAGCTCTTGAAGTTTTTTTGCACCCAATTAAGCCCTTATACTTCAAAATTTTATCAATTCACCCTTTTGACCAACGCTAACGGTTAAATCTAACAGTTTTTTATCAGTTAGTGCAACATGTTATGTTACAGTGTTGTCACTTGACATTTCTAGAATTTTTTATTTTATGTAAAAACTCTTTAAAAGTTCTAAAAATTCTATAAAAAATAAAAAAAAAACAGATTTCTAAAAAATTATAAATGTCACATGACAAAATTGTATTGTGTCACGTGACAGATATATCTCAAGAAAAAAACAACCGTAAAAAATAATGGTCAAAATTGGTCAAATAATTTAATTGATTCAATTTATTGGTTCGGGAGTTTAATTGGGATATAAAAAAATCTAAAAACTTAATTAATTTTTTAAAATAGTTTAAGGACTTCAAGCACCCTTAAACCGGTAAAAATTCTACCGAATGATAATGGAGAAAACCCTATCGATTTCTTCATACTTCCTCTCCTACATAGTTTAATGGGAGCTTTATAGTAAATGAATGTATAAAGGTTTATTATTTGTAAGAGCTTAAAGTTTGTAAACCTCTACTTTAGAGAGGTCTTTCATTGTTTACACAAATTTTTCGAATTTGTATCTGTCTAAGTTTTAATTTAATTCTGAAAATTATAGAAGTTTTAATTAAACTTTAAAAATCAATAAAAGAAAATTATAAAAGTAGTATCGATATTCACCCATCAAAACATCTAATTTTAACTTAAATTCATAAAATATTAATCTCGTATAAATATATTTCGATACCAAAACTCAGAAAAGTGCAATTTAGGCTCAAAATTCACTTCTAATTCCTCTCTAAATTTTTTAACATAACCCTACTTGATTTCTAAAGTTTTATGAAGGCATATAAGATAATATTTCACCATTTTTTAACAACTTAAAATACATGCATTCAAATGATATTAAAAAAATGCATGCATTCAAATTAATCATTTCAAAGGATGCTAGCACTCAACACTCATCATGCACTAACAAAGTCAATTTTTTCATCAATGGGCAAATTGCCCTCTAGGTCCCTTCTTTTCCATTCTTTTATTAAAAAAATACCTATTTTTAGGGGTGAGTAAAACTCGACTCGAAAAAACCGAATAACTCGACTCGACTTGAGGCAAAAATACTCGACTCGTCTTGACTCGACTCGAAATTTCATAAACTCGAATAACTCGAAAAAATTTCAAATAAAGTTTGAGTTGTAAAATGAAAATTCGTATAACTCGAAATTTTTAGTAATTAGTGGATTTATTTTTAAGTTCGAGACGAGTCCCTCTATTTTTTATGATATATACATACTGATATATAAAAATATGAAGAAATATTGTCACATCTGAAAAAATATATATGTGCATATCTTATATGATTAGAGAAAGGAGTTTAAATTGGAATCAAACCCTACTATAACATGATAAATAATTACAGTTAAATTTTTATAGGAACTCGAAAATCCGACTCGAATCGAAAAAATTTCAAATAAAGTTTGAGTTGTAAAATATGACTCGTCAACTCGAATAATTCAAAATTTTTTTACTCGACTCGATCGAACGCTCACCCCTACCTATTTTAGCCCAATAGGCCTAAATGTCATTCAACAAGGATTAAAACTTGGCCCAATAATTCCCAACATCTTACTAATACAACAAATCAAGTCTCGAGTCAACATTTCTTCGTTGACTCGAAAATTTGGGTTGTTACATGATGTAAGCAATTAAGGCTAAATCACAGCAAAATCGTCGTAGCCATCTTTCTATTCTTTCATCTCTAGTCAAATAAAATTCTAAAGTACCAATTCATCCCCTCTTCGTAAAATTTAATCCACTCAAGTTTGGGTAATTTTAAGTTATTTGTGCAACTATTTCATGAAATTCAAGTTTAGACCATTTTACGTTCGAATCATTTCGAATTTAGTATTATTTGATGTAATTCATTTTTAGGCTCAAGTTAGACAACTTCAAGTTATTGAATTTTATAATCAACTCATATTTGAATTCGAGCTAAATGGATCAAATTTTCGAGTTCAGGTCAAGATCGAGCAGTGTAATATATAACATGTATTGCATTAGGAGATGGCTTAACCAAACTTGTAATCCTATCTAAGTTGGCTCTTAGGAAAGCTCAATCTTTTAAGTCCCCCAACAAATGAAGGCCCAATTCCAAAAAAAAGAAGAAAAAGAGTCAGAAATTGGTACAAAAATTTCCAATGGCTCATCATTGGATCCATCGAATAAAGCATACTTTGAATTCCATTCATTCATCAAAAGTCCAAATTCATATCATTTCACGCTTTGATTAAATATTCAATTACCTTATACTTCCACGACATACATGAATTACCTTATGGAACATGTCATTTCAGTTTTTATTTTTAAAAACCTTGAAAATTAAATTGAAAACATCAATACTCAAAAGTATGATATACAAGAAACGAATTTTTTGAGACCATGTTTGAAATTTTACATTTTAAGATTTTTTTAAAATAATGACTAGGGGTGAGCGTTCGAGCGAGTCGAGTCGAGTCGAGTAAAAAAAATTCGATTATTCGAGTTCAATCGTCATATTTTACAACTTGAACTTAAATTGAAATTTTTTCGATTCGAGTCGATTTTAGCGAGTTCGAGTCGAGTTCGAGTCGATTCGATTTTTCGAGTTTGGTTTTAATTTAAACATTTTTCTATTTATATCTACATATATATTTCTTCATATTATTTTTCACATGTGTAAAAAAAGATTTTGAATTATATCTACATACATATAAATTGACTTATGACTAAACAATACAATGATTCTAAAAGCACAAAAATAAGAACACATTTTTCATCAAACAAGGTAAACCTGTCCAAATTTCAATTGTAACAATCAAACCAACAAAAAGAAAACTCAACCTTCCATTATAAACTACGGGCCTCGTTAAAAACCTCCTTCTTATCTAGGTAACGCCAAGACGAGACCAAAGATAGCGGAAGGAGGAAAAGAGTACCCTAAAATATATTAATAACTAAAGCAAATAACACAGTAGAGTTTAGAAAATCCAACATCACATGTCAAAAGATACAAACCAATAAAAACAAAAACATAAGAGTAGTTCAAAAAAGAGAATTGCAACAAACTTTTTTCGAGTTCCGAATTATATTGTCGAGTTTTCGAGTTTCTATACAAATTTAATTGTAATTATTTACTATGTTATAGTACAATTTGATTCTAATTTAAACGACTTTCTCTATTCATATAAGATATGCATATATATATATATATCTTCATATTATTTTTCACATGCATAAGTAAGATTTGTAATGTTATTTAATAAAAAAATATCATCTAAACTTCTAAAATATATTTATAATATTATTTTTAAATAAGGAACTTTTAAGGATAAAGTACGGATGGGGGTATAAATGAGTCAATGAATTGATGTAAAGAAAAAAAATTACAAAAAAATCGGTTGAATGATCAAATTGAATAAAATATAAAGTTAAAGGGCTAAATTAAAAAAAGAATAAATTTGTTAAAAATATGAATTGAAGTTATATAGATATTATATAGTGTTAGTGAATCATGTGGTTTAATTTTGGTAAAAAAATAGACTTAAAACGAAAGAGAAATTAAAGAAATGGGAAACATTCAAAGTTGAGGGGCTAAATTACAAAAGTAGAAAATTTAATTTAAAAATATGAATTGAAGCTAAATAGGTATTCTAGTTTCTACATTGGTTTAGGAGCATGTGGTTCAATTTTGGTCAAAATTGACTTAAAACGGAGGAGATATTGAAGAAATGAGGAAATCATACAAAGTTAAGGGGCTAAATTGAAAAAATATGAAATTTATTTTAAAAATATAAATTGAAGATAAATATGTATTCTACGCTGGTTTAGGAATATGTGGTTCAAATTTGGTCAAAAATGGACTTAAAATGAAGGAGGAATTGAAGAAAAATGAAATCAGTGACTAAATTGTAAAACTGTAAAATTCGGTTTTTCGATTTTTCAATTTTTCGAGTTGGGCAAATTCCAAACCGACTCGAAATCGAAATTTTTTCGAGTTAATCGAGTTGACTCGAATAACTCGAACAACTCGAATAACTCGACTCGAATAACTCGAAATTGAAAAAAAATATCGATTTTTTCGAGTCGAGTCGAGTTTTGCTCACCCCTAATAATGACAACTCGATTTTATTTAAAACAATGGGAGATATCACATAATGCACCCAGAAGATAAAAATAGGGACTAGGTCCGCCAAAAAAATCATACAAAAATAAAATATAAAGTCTAAAAGTACAAATAAAAGTAATTTTTCCCTTGAAATCAAAGTACATCATCAAGAATACAGAAACCTTCATGAACATCCTTGTCTCTATCCAAACAAGACTTACGAAGTGAAAAATGAGTAGTGGGTGAATCAAACGATCAGGCAGATTGTTACGCTACGCAATTCGGATTATATCAACAAACAATCATATATGGTAATCAAACTTTCTATGACCACCGACAAACTCAAATAAAAAAAGAAATTGTCGTGTGGATCTCTGAGCGAGCACCAAACATCTGTTACGGAATACAAAAATCGTGTCAAATGGCAAAGGAAACGTACTACGAAAGCAAAGAGAAACGTGCTACAAAGGTAGATGAAAAGCGTACCACAAGATAATATATTTTTATTAAAAAATAAAAATAAAAATTTAAGTTATAAAAAAGTAAGTAAAATAATAAACACCGACAATTGATAATCAGTACAAAAACTAGTATTTTCGCAATTAAAAAAAGAGGAAAGATATTAAAAGCTTGCGTCGTTAAGAGACAATGGAAAGAAAAGTAAGTTAAAAACTCGCATAGAATTTTCTCAGTTTTATTATTTATTAAGCTTGCCATTTTGAGATTTTAAAGATTGTATTTATAAGTGTGATATTCATTATTGATTTTTACCCCTATAAATTTGTTAGAAATTCTATTTCTTTATGTGTTGAAAATATTTTGAAAGAATCCACATTCCTAGTATAAATCGCTTCGCTTTAGTTTATATACACTAACTTGTTACCAGTTGTTTAAGATCGAAAGTAGTAGGTAGTCCCATGTGTATAAATTTCGTGCATGAATCAATTTAAATGACTCTTTAATCATATAAGGTATATATTGATTAAGATTTGTAATGTAATAAAAAATATTTCATCTAAAATTTTAAAATAATTTTTATAATTTACAAAAAGAATGTAGTTGAATGACTAAATTGAATAAAATATAAAGTTAAGGGATAAAATTACAAAAAGAATATTTTTTGTTAAAAATATGAATTTAAGTTACATAGATATTATATAGTGGTAGTGGAGCATGTGGTTTAAATTTGATCAAAATGGACTTAAAACGAATGATGAATTATGAAGAAATCATACAAAGTTGATGGGGTAAATTGAAAAAAAAGACATTTATTTTTCAAAAATATGAATTTAAGTTAAATATGTATTATACAATATTTAGGAGCATTTGGTTTAAATTTTGACCAAAATAAACTTAAAACGAACGATGAATTGAAGAATGAGGAAATCATACAAAGTTGAGGGATTAAATTATAAAGAAAAAGAAAAAGAAAAAATTATTTTCAAAATGCTTATGGTTAATTGACTAACAATTTTCATAAAAATGTGTCATTTTGACTTATAATAAAACATTAAAAGTTATAATATTTTTAAAATAATATGAACCAAAAGTTAGGAGTAGTTTTGATATTATCCATTTCCTTAAAAATCAAAAACAGAACATCATCTTTGTCACACTTTTACTTTGAATCAAAGTTTAATTGAAAATACAAATCGTGAGAGAATGATAATTCATTCATATAAGAAGGCTTTTTGCTCTGCTTCTCCTCTTTTTCATCATTAATAACCGTAGAAATATTAGTTAAGTTGACATTGATATAAATAATTAAAAACTAATGAAGATTGCAAATTATAGAAAATCTAAATGTGGAATCTTCTCAACTCAATTAGTTGACAGTTTAACAAGATTGTTAAATGGTAATTTAGTTGGTCCGGGTTAATTAGGTTAAATCCTTGAAAATTCGGGAGAACAATTAAAAAATTGATAGTAATAGCTCAAAGGGTAAAATACATTTTTTTCACTTTAATTTTTAGTGTGCTTTTTTTGTGGTGACCCAACTACAAAAGTTTTAAATTTGGTCATTAAGCTTCCGAATTTTATTCATTTAAGTCACACCGACGTTTATTCTTGGGTAAACTACACAGTTGACCACCGAACTATGAGTTTGGTGTCAAAATGACCACTATATTATTTTTTGACTCAAAATGACCACACAACTATTTAAATGGTGCCACGTTAGCCACACGCCGTTAAAAAAATAAAAAAGTTAACGGAATTGTTAAAAAATTGGTATAATTACACATTTAGTCATTTATATTTATACAATATATCAATTTAGTCCTAATTTTAATCTAATAAAATAAATTAATTATTCAATAAGACGGTGACACGTGTCACCACCTTATTGGAAGTCTTTAATTATTTTTATTTAATTAATTTAATTAATTTTCTACCTCCAATCAGGTGGTGACACGTGTCACACCCAATTGAAGGTGGGAAAATAAGAGCAACAAAAATGACCCCACTAGGATTTGAACCCAAGACCTTGGGGAACCAAAGTCTTGCGCTTGCCACTAAACCAATCACCCTTTTGTGCTAAAAGGTACACCAATTAATATATGTCTTAATGATTTTAATGCCCAGAAAAACTAAAGAGTTAAAAATGCAATTGGATGGATTCAAACCAAGGACATTGAGGTCCAAAGTGCATATGCTTGCCACTGCACCAAATATATACCTTGTAATATAAAGTACAACATTTAATATATGTCTTATATAGATTTTAATGCTTGGAAAAAGGAAGGAAACTTGGTTTTAGGAAACTCGAATATAATATTTTTATGATGCATAGAAACATATAACCTAATTAAATAAATATAATAATTAAATTAAATTTAAGAATATTTTGTATATATTTTAAACTATAGTTAGTGCACGATTCAAAATAAAAAATTTTAATATTATTATTTTAATTTTTTAATATAAAAATTATTTTAAAATTTGTATATTTTAAACTAAATTTAATATATTTTTCAATTCCAGATTTATTTTTATAATTTCACGTATATAATCATTGAATTGATTTTTTAACTTAATTAATAATTTTAATATTTATTAAAAAATTAATTAAATTATTATATATAATTATATTAAAAAAATTAAAAAAATATATATTAAATTCATTTAGCGAATTCAAACTCACAAACATAATTTAATATTGTTAACTTTAATTTAATTATTAAATTTATTTAATTGAGTTAGATGTTTTTATGCATCATAAAAATATTATATTCGAGTTTCCTAAAACCAAATTTCCTTCCTTTTTCCAAGCATTAAAATCTATATAAGACATATATTAAACGTTGTACTTTATATCACAAGGTATACACTTGGTCCAGTGGCAAGCACATACGTTTTGGACCACAAGGTCCTTGGTTCGAATCCATCCAATTGCATTTTCAACTCTTTAGTTTTTCTGGGCATTAAAATCATTAAGACATATATTAAAAAGTGTATCTTATAGCACAAAAGGGTGATTGGTTCAGTGGCAAGTGCAGGACTTTGGTTCCTTAAGGTCTTGGGTTTGAATCCTGGTCGGGGTTGTTTTTGTTGCTCTTATTTTCCCACCTCCAATTGGGTGTGACACGTGTCACCACCTGATTGGAGGTGGAAAATTAATTAAATTAATTAAATAAAAATAATTAAAGACTTCCAATAAGGTGGTGACACGTGTCACCGTCTTATTGAATAATTAATTTATTTTATTAGATTAAAATTAGGACTAAATTGATATATTATATAAATATAAAAGACCAAATGTGTAATTATACAAATTCTTTAACAATTCCGTTAATTTTTTTGTTTTTTTTAACGGCGTGTGGCTAACGTGGCACCATTTAAATAGTTGTGTGGTCATTTTGAGTCAAAAAATAATATAGTGGACATTTTAACACCAAACTCATAGTTCGGTGGTCAACTGTGTAATTTACCCTTTATTCTTTAATGCCGTGATACTACAATCCTTAAACATTGTGTTTTATTTTCATTTATGAAATTAACCTAATATTTTTAACTTTCTTTTTTATCTTGGTTGAAATCTTTTTTTATTGACGTTCAACTGTCATTGGTCATCATCTGCGATGTAATTGGCACCCAGTGTTCTTTTTTTTTTTTTCTTCTTCTCAATTTAGTTTTCCTTATCTTGGTCCGATATGCAGTCTTTACCCCTTGATAATGTGGAATCACAAATCAACAAAAAAAAATTATAAATTCAGGGTTTGAGACTTTAAGGTGAGAAAGTTTCTGTATAAATTTACCAAAGAATTTCAGGACTTTTTTGTAATATAACAACCAACAAGGGTTGTGTATATTGATAAGACACATTATTCTTCAAAATAGAGAATTTAAGTTCAAATTTTGAACATAAATTATAAAATGAGCATGTACTGTACCGAGTATGTATATATATATATATATATATAAAAGATAATTAACAATTATCCCGTTATCATTATGTAGCGGTGTAAAAATTTCACCCACCCAAATGTGAAAGTAAAATGAGCAGCATGTCAAAATACTGTTACCGCTAGTTTCAGTTGGTTGGTTTGGTTGAGTTGAAAAGAACACAAGGACAGAGATTCCTGGCTTGTCTGCCTCATCTCATCTTTAGCCTCGTTGGGTTGGGTCCCACTCTTTGTAATGTTATGTCCCCACGTCATCTTCTCACACTCCCCGAGAAGCCCATTGTCCTCTTATCACCCATGGGCCCAAACCCCTTCTCTTCATGCCACGTGTACGTTGTCAGGCTTCTCTTCGTCACCCGTGGGTCAAGTTTGTCCAACCCATGGTTGGTCTTTAGCTGTCAGAATAACAAAATTACAAAAAAAGAGTGTTGGTTTGACACTAAAATGCGCAGACGGCGCAGTGTATAATATTCCGAAATTATTTTTGATTTAGATCCGTGAGTGCGTTTTTGAATTTTCTTTAGATAATAAAGAGCATATAATATTGAGATAAATGTTAGGATATTAATGACGAATTTTTTATTTTAAAATTTAGTGTGATTTTGTTTTTATTTCATAATTTATGGTGAATTTTATTACATTAATGGAACAACTAATTATTTTTGTTGAAGTGACCTTTTATTTGCCCAAAGTCAGGCATATAGTCTAACTGATTTCATTTTTTTTAAAAAGTGTAATGGATTCGAAAATAAAAAATAATGCAATAGATTTATAAATATTTTTTCAATAACAATATTAAAATGCCGATAAATTTTTATGAGAAAAAAGTTTAAAAGCTTTAAAAGTAATTGATCCAATGATTAATATGATTGTTATAAAATAATTTAAATTTTATAGATTAAAATGTATTTACATATGTAACGTTTGCTAATTTAATTAGTTAAAAATTAAAAGAGTTTATTTATTCAAAAAGAATTAAAAGAGTTTATGAATAATTTAATATGGACAGAATGTCAAGAAAAATTTTTAACGTTTGAATGGATAATTACTTTGATTATTATTTTTTCCTTTAAGTGTTTTAACCATCGGCTTTATCTTATGAGTTAAAATGGCTCATCCGTTGATGAAAAGTATTAGTCAACTAATAATAAACAACTTGAAATGACTTGGTATAATGATACGTCAGCATAAAAAATAACTTTATATTTTATATAATTTTATAAAATTATTTTTTAACTAATGTGTCATTATATCGAGTCAGTATATTTGTCACGTCATTTCAAGTCATTTATCGTTAGTTGACTAACGGTTTTCATCCACATAGGGGTTATTTCAGCTTAAAATAAAACATTGAGGTTAAAATGCTTCAAAAGAAGAATATGGGCTAGAATGACTATCTAATCAAACGTTAAGGTATTTTTTTACATTATGCCTTTAATATATATATAAGCTTTTAGAAGGAAATTGGGATGTTTTAGCCAATTTGAGAGCCTTGCTTTGGTCTTAAGATTGTTTTCCATACAACTGTTTTTAGGGTTAGGCCATGAAAAATGGTTGGCCTAACCATGGTTATGGCCACCAAGTTTGCCTTTTTAAGATACAAAACAATTAGGCAATGCACCTTGGTAATGAGTTGGACAATCACATTTTTTAAAACATATATGAGAAATTATAAGATTTGTTGCAAGTTTTAAATTTAAAAACAATATTCATGGATTAATTAGATATCAATTATGTTAGACTCAAGAGTATTAGTAAAAATATTTAAGCATACATTTTTGATACATGAAGATTTTTTGTTTATCAGTTTGGTACCAGAACTTTGCCACATTATCCAATATTTTGATATATTTTAACGATGTGTTAATTTTTAGTGACATGAAAATAAAAAAGATTGTATCACATGTTGATGTTGTCATTATCCGTTTTTCTTTTTAAAAAATCTTTAAATTATTAAGAATTTATAAATAATAGTATTAAAATATTCAAAACAAAAGACATTGAAATGAATCGAGTAGCCTTACCAAATTCTCTCTAATCGATTAATTTTGTTCTACTCATTTGTGTTTTTTATTTGAACCTTCAATTTAGTATTCATTTTACCACGAGAAAAATTATTTGTTTTTAATGTAAAATCTTGATATTTCACTCTCATTCGCCATTTCAGTTATTTTCTTTTCTTTTTACCTAATTTGAGTGATTTTTTTAATTATTGAAATAAATGTCCATATATTTTTCATTGAAACATATTTAAATTGATACATGGGTGGTGACTTTGATTTATTACAACAATCTTTAAATGCGAAACTTAAACTTTAAATAGTATTAAATGCAATTATATGACAAAGAAAAGAGTTTTTTTTTTATAAAAAAAACTATATAAAGGAAAAATAAATGGTCTACTTTGAAAAAGATAACTTGATATGGCAAAAGAAAATAGAAACCAACATGTTAACCTTAAGAGGTTTAGTTGGGAACTGACAGTTAGGCAAGTGGGACATGTGACTAAGATGCTATGTTTAAGCATAATATGAGCATAGCTTTAAAAACAATCCGACCACATTAGTGTATGGTCATACAAATCAATTTAATTGTATGAAGTTGATATATATGAACATGATCCAATTAGGCAAATGTAAAAAAAAATAGTTTTATATTAATTTTGGACCATTTTAGATGAGTGTAAATTGATAGTTAACACTAAGAAGTAAGGGTAAATTATATAGATCAGCACTGAATTTTACTCTCAAACTTATTTTGTTCACTGAAATTTCTAAATATTCAATTTGCTCATTGAAGTTTAGATTTTGGATATTTTTTGTCACTAAAATTTAAACATTGAATGTTTTTGGTCACTCCATTGTTCACTGTCGTCTTCGTTCGGTACCAAATTTTACTAGTCGCTTTGTCTCACCCCCTAAGTCAGAATTCAACCTTCATTCGTCGGAAAGGGCCCCGAAGTCCACAAATTGGGCAAAAACTTTTCAGTTTTTCTCTCGCCGATCTCCCTCCTTCGTTGTGGTTGGAGCCTGTTTCTTACTATATTGCTTCCCTCGTGCCGATGGAGCTTTCCACCATTTGGATCTTGAAAAAGTTCTTTCGTTCTTCGATAAATGGACGTCGTCAAAAAGTTAACAATAGAGTGACAAAAAACGTTCAATGTCTAAACTTCAGTGAATAAATTGAACATTTTTTAGTGGATCGATTGAATGGTCAAGATCAAGAGGGGGTGAATTGGGATTTAAAAACTTTGTGGAGTGAAAGGGCAATTTAAAAATGAAGAACAAATGATTTTAGAGTGGTTCAAGTTCCAAATGAACTCTACATCCATTACCTTAGCTATCACTAAGAATTTCAACAATTCACTATTTGTTCTTCCTCTTTTCAAGGCTTAGGAGGTAACCTTTACACAACCAGTCAAATTTTCTACCCAAAATTGGACCAAACCCTCACAAATAATCAAAGAAGAAATTGGACAAGAAGTATATCTCTCAAATACAGATTTGTCCCTTGAAATACAACACTCAACCCAAGTTTGAAGATAGAATAAGAATTGGATACAACACAATTTGAGAATTACAAGAAATTGGAAATTTGGCACACTTGAGGTTGGATTTTTGCTTGAATGTTTGTCTTTAATGCAATAGTTGTTGCTGGTCTTCAAAGAGCTTCAATTTATACCTCCTCTATCAATTCTAGCCGTTTGGGTGGTTAGGGAATTGAATAGAGCCGTTGGGACCCTCTCTTTCCACCATAAATGCACTTATGCTGCTACCCGTATCGGTACACGGGGAGCCGTATCGATACCTGTCTCAAAAAAGAAAGAGTCGTTGTACATAATAAAGATAGGGTATCTAAACACACGTAGGTGTATCGATACGGGATAGGGAGTGTATCGAAACAGATAAGACTGTATCGATACCTTTTTCTCAACTTAGCTCACTGGAAGTTTTCGTTTCGATACGAGGGTTTACCGTATCGATACAGATCAACTGCCATTTTAAATTTTGGTTACCTACCAATTGACATCAACGGTCGAGAGCATTTAAAAAAATTCGAATTAAAAAAAATTCAATTAAAAATGTATCGATACGGGTGAATCCGTATCGGTACAACATTCAAACTCTTTCAGTTTTTACAGAGGGGCGTATCGATACAGATGGAATCTGTTTCGATACGGTTAAAAGCGCATCGAAACGCGTCCTTCTAGTAGCTAACTTTGTAAAAAAGGTATCGATACGGTTGGAAGCGTATCGATACACCTGGACGGTTTTGAACACTTTAGCCTTGGAACACTTAGAAAATATTTGGAGTTTGAGTTTTCAAATCAATTTTAAAGTGTTGGTGATTTAAAACTTATTAAGGGACTTATAAAATAATTTCAAGTTTTTCAATTTGATCCTTAACGATTTAATTATATCAAAATCAAACATAGGTTTCACAATCTTCCCCTTTTTGATATAACAAAACTAAAACTTGAAATTTTTGACACTTTGAGAAACTTTGCAAAATTAACTCCCCCTTAATATGAGCTAGGTAACTTTTAAGTTGAAAATCAAAATTTTTAAGTGTTGTGAGCTTCCCTCTCCCCCTTTTGTTAGATCAAAAATAATTAAGACAAAGTAAAGTGCATAACATAGGCAAAGATATAAATAGGCAAGCAACATAAATATCATTAAGTTCAAAATAAAGCATAACATCAACTTAAAAAATCCAACAAAACAGAAAATGAAAGCATATGTTTAAAAATAAAACAAACTTAATCCTAAAAACATGAAACAAAGATGCATAAATAAAAATATCCTAGATGATAAGGATGAAATGCAAGGAGAGGCTACTAGGCACCACAATCACCGTCTTCATCATCTTCATCCACATCTTCATCCACAATTGGATCATCATTCCTCATGCTATTACACCATTCATCATGGAAGGCGGAGAGAGAAATATTCATAGAATTGTGACCGCCTTCAAGAGAGGTGAGACGATTCTCTACGTTCGTCATCCGTGTTTCAAGGCTTGTGAAACGTGTATCAATCGTGGTAAAGCCTGAAGCCATATCTATGCGCAATCCCGTGAATTGCTCATTAAGGAAGGTCATAAGAGCATCCATGAAAGGTTGAGGAGGAGGTGGAGGAGCTTGAGGAACTTGTTCACCTTGAGGATTTTCTAATTGTGTCGCGGCCTCGGTTGGTAGCTCGGAAAGACGTAACCAACTACCATTAAAATAATGGAACTTACCCCTCGCAAGAGAGCGTTCATCAATGGGATCGGTGAGGGGAGTTGGGAAGTCATGCGAGCAATCAATGTCCTTTTGTAGAAAGAAGTAGCTTAGGGTCGTACCATAGGTGAAGGAAGTGACAAGATTGGTGTGGCGATGTTGCACAAGATAAACGATCTCCGTAAACATGATACGAGCAAGGTTTGGACGTTTTCTCTCACGGAAGCAACGAATCCAAAAGTCATCCACTTGACGGATGGTAGAGTACTTTCATCCGGAAGGCCTAAGCCACCAAGAGACCATCAAATAGAGGATCCAATCTTGAGCATTGAGGGCGGTGACAGAATCACTAAGAACATGGCCTAAAGCATTCTCATCATCAAGGCCTTCATCCTCCAACTTAAAAACCTCACAAATAGATTTAACATCTAGAGTGATTTTCTTGCCCATGAGATAAGAATTAACTCCGGTAACAACCCCATCACGATTAGCACAACATTTGGCATTAACATAAAAGATTAAAACCAAAACACGAAAATAAAACCCGGGAATGGAGAGAAAATCCATAAACTTCCAACGTTGGAGCAAAGTGAGATATTCAAACTTGAATCGCTCCGAGTTAAGAAAAGGAATAGATATTACCCTTTCCGAACGAATCTTGTATTGTTGGAATTAACGAAAATAGGTGAGAGCTCTGGGGATTGAAAAGAGTGTACATAGATTTGAGTGAGATTCAGACAAGCACCCTCTCCGGTATTGGATGATTCACTGGTTTCATTTAGACAAGATCTCTTCCTAGATTGAGCCATGAACTAGAAAACAAGTGTATGCATTTAGATTTCTTCATTCAAGTCATTGAGAAATCAAAGATCAAGGTAAAAAAATTGCAAAAGAAAATTTGGAAAAAGAAATTTTGAAAGACAAGTTTTGTTAAGAAGACAAACATAAAAACAAAACAAATCAATTTAAAAAAATTAAAAGAAAAAAGAAAGGGTTTTACCTTGATAGTGATTAGAGAGGAATAGAGAAAAGCCTAGCACCAAATTGATGAAAAAGCCTCAGAGCTTTGCTTGATTTGAAACCCTCTTGAAGTTTTTGAGTTGTGGTGTGAAAATATGAGGGAGGAAGAGCCTATTTATAGGCCGAAAACGGCTAGGGTTTTTAGGTTTTAGAGAATTTTAGTTTCGGTAAAAGTTGAAGACTTTAAATGCCAATTTAAAGCAGTCTGCGCAATCGCGTATCGATACGCCTGAGGGTGTATCGATACGGGGGTAAAAACGTAATTCCCATAAAGATGCCCGTTGAAAGATCGTATCAAAACGGATGCAATCCGTATCAAAACGATTGAAGCTCGTATCGAAACGAGTTTAACCGTATCGATACCCGTTTAAGGCAAAATGTATTCTGGGAAACTAAGGAAGTACGCGTATCGATACACGTAGAGTCGTATCGATACTCTAAGCCCATAAGTACATTTTAGGCCTTAAGAACAACCATAAGCTCGATTCTAACACCTCCTAAAGGAATGCAAATGATGAATGAGCAGTTCTAAGCATATTTTAATAGAAACATACTCCCCTAGCTATAGACATGAATATTTTCAAGAGTTACAACACACAAACATGCAATTTCACAAGATCAAGCAATTTCACAAGATCAAGCAATTTTAAGCACAAAGAAGGTTCTAAAAGGTCAAGATAGGCTAGTTAGATCTAACTCTCTCCTAAGGGACCAAAAACGCTCTTTGTCTAAAGGTTTTGTAAATATGTCCGCTAATTGATTTAAGGTGTCAACATACTCTACAATCACATCTTCTTTAAGGACATGATCCCTAATGAAATGATGCCTTATTTCTATGTGTTTGGTTCTAGAGTGTTGGATGAGATTTTTTTGTCAAACATATAGCACTAGTGTTATCACATTTAAGGGGTATGATTTCAACTTTAATACCATAATCTAAGAGTTGTTGCTTCATCCAAAGAACTTGAGCACAACAACTCCCTAAGGATATGTACTCAGCTTCGGTGGTAGATAATGCTACACTATTTTATTTCTTAGAGAACCAAGATATGAACATACTACCTAGGAATTGACAAGTTCCCGAAGTACTCTTCCTATCGATTTTACATCCCTCATAATCCGCATCCGAATAAGCATGAAGGTTGAAGGTGGAGTCTCTAGGGTACCAAAGACCTAAACAATGAGTATCTCTAAGGTACCTAAAGATTCTATTAACGGCTATAAGGTGAAACTCTCTAGGACTAGCTTAAAACCTATCACACAAGCAAACACTAAACAAGATATCCGGTCTACTTGCGGTAAGGTAAAGTAATGATCCAATCATAGAACGATAAAGCTTAGAGTCAACACACTTACTTCCTTCATCTTTGTCAAACTTTGTAGATGAGCTCATAGGTGTGGCTTGAGGCTTTCCATTCTCCAAGCCAAACTTCTTGAGCATATCCTTTATGTACTTTGCTTGATTGATGAAGGTGTCATCCTTCCTTTGCTTGATTTGGAGTCCCAAAAAGAATGAGAGCTCCCTCATCATGCTCATCTCAAATTCTCCTTGCATTAGCTTAGCAAACTCTTTGCAATGACATTCGTTAGTAGAACCAAAAATAATATCATCAACATAAATTTGTACTACTAAGATGTCATTTTTATACCTTTTTATAAAAAGTGTAGTGTCCACCTTGCCTTTTTAAAAACCCTTTTCAATTAAAAAGTTTGAAAGTCTTTCATACCAAGCTCTAGGAGCTTGTTTTAAACCATAAAGAGCTTTAGTGAGTTTGAAAACATGATTTAGAAATTTTGAGTCTTCAAAACCCGGTGGTTGTTCCACATACACTTCCTCATTTATAAAATCATTTAAAAACATGCTTTTAACATCCATTTGAAAAAGCTTGAAATTATGATAACATACATATGCAAGCAACATCCTAATGGCTTCCATTCTAGCTACGGGTGCATAGGTTTCATCAAAATCTATTCTCTCTTCTTGAGTGTAACCTTGTGCTACTAGTCTAGCTTTATTTCTCACAATGTTACCACTCTCATCTAGCTTGTTCCTAAAGACACATTTAGTTCCTATGGTAGATTGATTACTAGGCCTATCAACTAATGTCCAAACGTTACTTCTCTCAAATTGATTTAACTCTTCTTGCATAGCCATAATCCAAAAATCATCTTTCAATGCTTATTTTATATTCTTAGGCTCTATGCATGAGATAGATGCAACATGATTCATTAATCTAAGAGAAGATCGAGTGGTTACCCCCTTGGATGGATCACCCAAGATTTCACCAT
Source organism: Hibiscus tridactylites (assembly GCA_958450335.1). Classification (NCBI taxonomy): domain Eukaryota; kingdom Viridiplantae; phylum Streptophyta; class Magnoliopsida; order Malvales; family Malvaceae; genus Hibiscus; species Hibiscus tridactylites. The sequence goes on from OY288292.1 coordinate 42,024,227, forward strand.
CTTTGACATAGTTGAACTCCCTTGGGTAGCTCACTTCCTTTTCCTCAAGAGCCAAGTCCTTTAAGGCTTCAAGAGGTGGATCTTGTGTGTCCTCTTCTTTTGTTGGAATCTCATCATTCTTTGAAGTTTGTCCACCATCAAAGGCATTTATGATTCATACTTCATCATCATCACAAGAATCCTTCCTTGGAAGGAGGTTATCATCGAATACAACATGAATAGATTCTTCTACTACTAAAGTTCTCTTGTTAAATACTCGATAGGCTTTAGAGGTTAAAGAATATTCTATGAAAATAGCTTCATCACTTTTTGCATCAAATTTACCTAAGTTGTCTTTTCCATTATTTAAAACAAAACACTTGCAACCAAAAGGATGAAAATAGCTAATGTTAGGCTTTTTAGATTTTAAAATCTCATAAGGTGTTTTCTTTAAAATTGACCTAATCATTACTCGATTAACAATATAGCAAGCGGTGTTTGTGGCTTCTGCCCAAAAACATTTAGGTAAATTATTTTCACAAAGCATGGTTCTAGCCATTTCTTGTAAAGTTCTATTTTTCCTCTCAACTACCACATTTTGTTGAGGAGTTTGAGGAGCCGAAAAATTGTGGCTAATACCATTTTCATTCAAAAAATCTTCAAACCCTAAATTTTGAAACTCGGTTCCACGATCACTTCTAATATGTGAAATTCTAAGTTCAAGATCATTTTGGGTTAGTTTTGAAAATGTGATGATTTTTTTTCTAAAGCCTCATCTTTAGCACTTAAAAACAGAACCCAAGTAAATCTAGAAAATCATCAACAAGAACAAATGCATAAGATTTACCACCCAAGCTCATAGTCCTAATTGGCTCAATTAAATCCATGTGGATAAGTTGTAAACACCTACTTGTAGAAACATCATCTTGGGTAAACCTCTAACTAGATCAATGGAAAGTAGTTTTTCTAAAACACTAATGCTAGCATGTCCTAGTTTCCTATACCACAACCATGCATCATTTTCATTTTGTGCTGCTAAGCATGCATGAAATGTATGTATGTCATCTAGATGCACCATGTATATGTTACCTATGCGATGACCTATGAGCATAATATTATTAGATTTAATGTCAACAATTTTGCACCCATTTTTATCAAATAAAACATTAAATCCTTTATCACGCAATTGACTTATGCTCAACAAGTTATGTTTAAGACCATCGACATACAAGACATTTTCAATAAGAATAATAGAGTGATTACCTATGGAGCCAATACCTTTAATGTGGCCTTTGGAGTTGTCACAAAATGTCACCACTCCTCCACTTTTTGGCTTTAGATCCATGAATCTACTATTGTCCCCGGTCATATGCCTCGAGCATCCACTATCAAGGTACCATGAGTTTTGACTTTGTGCTTTAGCCTTGTAGCAATGCTCCCTCTACAAACAAAGATATTAAACTTTTGTTTTTGGTACCCAAATCATTTTGGGTCCATGAGTGTTAGCTCCCAATAACTTTGTTCCCTCAGGAATCCAAGATGACATATCAACAATGTTATTAGATTTTACAAGTTCTTTAGGAACCCATACACTTCTAATCCTTTTAGTTCTACTATGTCTAGGAAAGCTACCTTGTTTGTAGTAATTAGTCTTTTTCCTAGGTTGGTTTGTTTTTGAAGATTCACCTATTTCATGCTTCACACTACCAACATTTTTAAAAGACTCTTTGAGCTTATTAAGCTCATCTAACACCTTTTGGTGTTCACTATTACATTGAGAAAGAAGATTATTAAAGTTAATATTTTCATCTTGAAAGAATTTTAGCTCATCTTTAAACCCTAATATCTTTTTCTCAAATTTAAAATTAGCTTGAGAAAGTGAGTCATTTTTATCATTTAGTTCCGAAATAATTTTCTTATTCATAATGACCGATTCCTTATATTTCTCAACTAATTCATCATACACCTCTTGTAACTCATCATATACATCATTTAATTCATCATATGTAAAATCTAAAGATGATGAGTTAGAGGTTACCATGGAGGAATCTTCCTCAAGTGCCATGAGGCAAAGTTTGACCACTTCTTGTTCGTCATCATCGGATGACTCCTCATCACTCCAAGTAGCAAGCTTGGCTTTGAGCTTCTTCTTCTTCTTCTTCTCAAAGCCCTTCTTCTTGAGTTGAGGGCACTCCGAACGTATGTGGTCGGGTTTATTGCACTCGAAGCAAATGATTTGATTCATTGCTTCTTTTTTGTTTTTACCTTTGAAGTCCAAATTTCTTTGAATTTTTCTTTCACGGTTGGACCTCATGAATCGAGAGAACTTCTTGGCTATCATAGCCAATTCTTCAAGGTCATCATTCTCACTAGAAGAGCTTTCTTCAAGTAGTGAAGCTTTTAGAGCTATTCCCATTTTCTTCTTCTTTTCAACTTCTAGCTTCTCTACCCTCTTATCTTCCTTCTTCTTCTCTTCTTCCCTTCCTTGTTTCAAAATCTCATGAGCGAGGAGAGAACCCACTAGCTCATCAAGCTTTAGAGTCTTCAAATTTTTAGCCTCTATGATGGTGGTTCTCTTCCCATCCCAAGATTCGGGAAGTGAGTAAAGTAGCTTCCGGACAAGCTTGTCTTCCGGTATAGTCTCTCCAAATCCTTTGAGCCCGTTGACTATGGTAGAGAAGCGATCAAACATCTTGGACACCGTCTCATCGGGCTCTATCTTGAAATTCTCATAACTAAGATTGAGAATTTCAATCTTAGTTTCCTTGACATTGTTGGTTCCCTCATAGGTGATCTCAAGAGTATCCCATACTTCCTTAGCACTCTCAATGGATGATACTTTGGAATAGATGTCGGGTCCAAAGGAGCAAAAAAGCATGTGAAGAGCCTTGTCATTTATTTGAATCTTCTTTCTTTCATCTTCACTCATCTCTATCTTTTTCTTCAACACCATCTTTCCTTCATTGTCTTGCTTCAATGGAATGTAAGGACCATCTTCAATGACATCCCACACCAAGTAATCATTGGACTTGATGAAGAGGCGCATCCTATTCTTCCAAAAGGGATAGTTGTCACCATTGAAGAATGGTGGCTTTGTGGTGGATTGTGACTCATACATACTTGAACCAGAGGTAGAAGCCATGACTTGATTTTTTGTTGATCTCACTCTTCCTAGGAACTCCTCTTGTGGTTGTGAATCCTTCAAAGAAGTAGGCTCTGATATCAATTGTTGAGTGGATCGATTGAATGATCAAGACCAAGAGAGGGTGAATTGGGATTTAAAAACTTTGTGGAGTGAAAGGGCAATTTAAAAGTGAAGAACAAATGATTTTAGAGTGGTTCAAGTTCCAAATGAACTCTACATCCACTACCTTAGCTACCACTAAGGATTTCAACAATTCACTATATGTTCTTCCCCTTTTCAAGGCTTAGGAGGTAACCTTTACACAACCGGTCAAATTTTCTACCCAAAATTTGACCAAACCCTCACAAATAATCAAAGAAGAAATTGGACAAGAAGTATATCTCTCAAATACAGATTTGTCCCTTGAAATACAACACTCAACCCAAATTTGAAGATAGAATAAGAATTGGATACAACACAATTTGGAAATTACAAGAAATTGGAAATTTGGCACACTTGAGGTTGGATTTTTGCTTGAATGTTTGTCTTTAATGCAATAGTTGTTGCTGGTCTTCAAATAGCTTCAATTTATACCTCATCTATCAATTCTAGCCGTTTGGGTGGTTGGAGAATTGAATAGAGCCGTTGATACCCTCTCTTTCCACCATAAATGCACTTCTGCAGCTACTCGTATCGGTACACGGGGAGTCGTATCGATACCTGTCTCAAAAAAGAAAGAGCTGTTGTACATAATAAAGAGAGGGTATCGAAACACACGTAGGTGTATCGATACGGGACATGGAGTGTATCGAAACGGATAAGACCGTATCGATACCTTTTTCTCAACTTAGCTCACTGGAAGTTTTCGTTTCGATACGAGGGTTTACCGTATCGATACGGGTCAACTGCCATTTTAAATTTTGGTTACCTACCAACTGACACCAACGGTCGAAAGCATTTAAAACAATTCGAATTAAAAATTCAATTAAAATCGTATCGATACGGGTGAATCCGTATTGGTACACCATTCAAACTCCTTCAGTTTTTACAGAGGGGCGTATCGATACGAGTGAATCTGTTTCGATACGTGTGAATCTGTTTCGACACATTGTTTCAATACGGTTAAGAGCGTATCGAAACGCGTCCTTCCAGTAGCCAACTTTGTAAAAAAGGTATCAATACGGCTGGAAGCGTATCGATACACTTGGACGATTTTGAACACTTAGAAAATATTTGGAGTTTGAGTTTTTCAAATCAGTTTTAAAGTGTTGGTGATTTAAAACTTATTAAGGGACTTATAAAATAATTTCAAGTTTTTCAATTTGATCCTTAACAATTTAATTATATCAAAATCAAACATATGTTTCACAATTTTGGAACTTCAATGACCAAAATAGTTTTGAGAGTAAAGTTTAGTAATGGTTTACGTAATTTACCCAAAAAGTAAAAAATATAAGAAGATTTTCAATGAAAAAAAAGAGAAATGGATAAATTTACACTCATCCAAGGATTCGAAATCAGTATAAAACTTTTTAATTCTTACTATACGTAAGTGGATCCTATCACTCATAGATTAACGTTAATATTTAAATTTCATATACTTGTTTAATATCATTTATGTTTGTAAAAATAATTATACGAATGAATCGAACTAAGGTTGAAGTTTATCCTCATATTAATGTTGATTCTTCACCAACTACAAAGACCATGTTTTCTAACATTTTAATGTGGTTAAGATTGGTCCATATATGCTTTGATATGATATCATGTCCCATTGTCGGTTTTTGATGTTGTTTCCTCACCAAAAGCTTTCAATGTGCTGTTGTTTTTCTTGTGGGGTTTTCTCGTTTGTTTGAAATGCATGGCTTTTAGGGCATTTCCTTCCTTTCTTTTCAGTCTTTTGTCTGGTTTAGGTTAAAGATTCTGCCAACCATTTCGAGTTATTCTTGGATAATGGTGACAAAAATAAATTTGTTTGAGCACCTGCCAAGCATTTCCCCTTTTTTTTTTGTCCAAAACATTAGCTTTCGATTCAAGCCTTGTGGAATTGGAAGTAGTGATCTTAAAGCAATGAAAAAAAAGGTTATTATCTTATAAGGTATTCAAAAAATACCATCAATTTAACACTGCATTTCAAAGTTTTCTATATCTGAAATTTTACTTTTTCGTAAGTCCATAAATATAATTCTGCATTTCAGACTTTCAGTCATTTATTTGCATTCCAATTGTCGTAACTAATGAATTGTTTCATTTAATAGTATTAAGGTGATTATAAAGTAGTATATGTTTATACATATTTTTCAATACGGATCTTTTAAGATGAACATCGTCCTCTTTTTCACTATAACCACTTATTGGGTTCACATAACAATTATATATATGTTTAGGTGACAAAGTATAATTATATGTAATTTAATTTTAAATTCGTTAAGGGGTTATTTTTTATTGAATAACTATATGTAATTCTATTTAATTCTAAACACATCTTACAATTACATTAATACAAACTTCATCTTATAATTTTTTTGGTTTCATAAAGTTTTGCCCTAATTAATTCGGATCGACATGCGTCGTACAACTGATTTTAGTGGGCGAGTCTCCTGGTAAGAATTTTCTGCATATATAAGGTCTCGAACTCAAAAACTTACTTAAACGATATCAAACTGATTATCACTTGGACCAGTCACGTTGGTAACTTTTAACTTAAATACTTTAATTAATCATTACGATATACAATGAGATTATGTCAGATATATTGATTAGTCTTATAATGATAGTAATACATTTAAATTTTTTTACCATTACGATATTTTTTTATAATTACCATTTTTTTATTAATAATAAATGATATATGATGTACGGAACTAAAATTGAAATCAAAGTCAAAATTATTATTATTATTATTTAAAAAGTTTCTAAAATAGCCAAACTCAATCAACCCATTTGTTGCTCGTTCACGATTCTATGAATGACTGCCGTCTCAACAGTATTCCTTAATCTTATGCATAAAAACAAAAGAAACAGGCTTTCTCAATAAATCAAAATTTTGAATGATCCCTTTATTATATTCAAAATTTGAAATTTAATCATATTTAAATTTGACATTATTTGTTCTCAATATAATTATAACATTATTAGTGGACTTAAACTAATAACACTGTTAATTATTGTAATTTGTTCCGTGAAAATCCAACTCATTATATTTAACAAATAATAAAATTGGATATAAAAATAGAATGAAGAAACTATACTAAATTAAAGTGAAGAGGTGAAATTTAGAGTTTCAGCATAATTGAGGGAGTAAAACCAGAATAAGACCTTTATTTCATATAACTCGACCCCTTAACTGCTCAAGTTAACACTGGTAGTCTGAGAGTGAAGAAAAGAGGATATCCCTTTCTATCTTTACTGCTGCATATTCTGTCGCGATATTTTACTTCCCTTTTATATCGCCACATGAGATTTTAACGTCATAATCATATTTTAATTAAAATTAAAAGGAAATACTATAAAAAATATTTATTTATTATTAAAAACAAAAACTTTAACTCTTTTGTTTGATGTGGGATCTCTTTGTTTGTTGTGTTCTTGTTCTCTAGACTCTAGAGAGAGAGAGACTTCAGTTTTAACTTTTTAAGATCTTAAAAAGGTAGAAGCTATGGTGGTCGTTTCCCTACCTGATTCCTCATCAAGGGATTCATGTTCTTGTCTAAATTAAAACCAAACCCAGTTCCAAAAACCTGCAAATATTTCAAAGATTTCATCTTTTACGGTTCTGTCTTTGTTTCTTTGGAGTAAATCAGTGGGGTTGTCTGTGTTTCTTTTTTTTCCCTTAATTTGAAAACTATTTTCTGTCTCATTTGTCAGTCTCTTTTTTCTTCAACTGTTTAATCGTCACGCGAGAAAAGGAGAGAAAAACAAAGATAAGGGAAAGGAAAGGAAAGAGAAGCCTTGCATTAAAAGGGGTGTTGTTTTGGAAAGACAGAAAAGTGTGTGATTTTTTGTCTGGTTTTTAACAAAAGGTAAGAAATTTAATGAACTGGGTTTCACTTTTTTGTTTTCCCTTCTTATTTCATTTCTCAAACTAAGATTTATAGCCAATTCTTGGGGTTTTTTGTTTTGTTTTCAGAGTTTTAGAGCAAAGAAAATGAAGGAATCGGAGAAGAGCTTAGACCCACAGCTATGGCATGCATGTGCTGGATCCATGGTTCAAATCCCACCTTTGAACTCCAAAGTTTTCTACTTTCCTCAAGGACACGCCGAGCACTCACTCTCCACCGTTGATTTCCCATCGTCTCCTCGAATCCCGGCCCTTGTTCTTTGCCGAGTGGCTTCCCTCAAATTCATGGCCGATACTGAAACAGACGAGGTGTACGCCAAGATCCTCCTCATACCATTGCCCAACACCGAGCTCGACCTTGATGACGGTGCCGTTTTGGGCTTAGGCTCCAACGGGTCCGATAACACGGAAAAGCCTGCTTCTTTCGCTAAGACACTGACCCAATCCGATGCCAACAATGGCGGTGGTTTCTCAGTCCCGAGATACTGCGCCGAAACCATTTTCCCGCCCTTGGATTACACTGCGGACCCTCCGGTTCAAACCCTGATAGCCAAGGATGTCCATGGCGAGACGTGGAAGTTTAGGCATATTTATAGAGGGACTCCGAGGAGGCATCTATTGACCACCGGGTGGAGCACTTTCGTGAACCACAAAAAGCTCGTGGCCGGCGACTCGATCGTGTTTTTAAGATCCGAAAATGGCGAACTCTGTGTCGGGATTAGGCGAGCGAAGCGACCCGAAAACGGGAACTGTGCTGGCCCTTATGGAGGGTTTCCGGATTTGACCCGGAATGTGAATTCGGGTTATGGTGGGAAGGGAAAGCTGAGGGCGGAGTCTGTTGCGGAGGCGGTGGCTCTTGCTGGCAGTGGTCAGCCGTTTGAGGTTGTTTATTACCCGAGAGCAAGCACGCCGGAGTTCTGCGTTAAGGCGTGTTCGGTGAAGACGGCAATGAGGGTTCCTTGGTGTAGTGGCATGAGGTTCAAGATGCCTTTTGAGACGGAGGATTCTTCAAGGATTAGTTGGTTCATGGGAACTGTGTCTTCGGTTCAAGTTGCCGATCCCATTCGATGGCCGAATTCGCCATGGCGGCTTCTTCAGGTTCTTTGTTTTTAGCACTTACTTAGCAATGTTTATTTGGTACTTAACCTCTCTGTGCCTTTATTAACCATGGTGTGTTTTGGTATAAATTAGGATTAGTTTTGATTTTACGAGTAACGTTGTACCTATTTAGCATTGGTTTTGCTGTGAAAATAGCTTTCGACCTCAAAAGATATGCCAACAGCAATGCTAAACAGAGTTTCATTCTATTTCTCTAAAACCGGCTTTGTTCAGAATTAATCAAGCGATTCAATTGCCTCATTGTTGGTTCTCCTTTTAGTAGCCTGACTCTAATAATCATTGTTGTAGGTAACTTGGGATGAACCGGATTTGCTGCAAAATGTTAAACGTGTGAGCCCCTGGTTGGTTGAATTGGTATCGAATGTGCCTGCCATCCATTTGTCACCGTTCTCGCCGCCGAGAAAGAAGTCTAGGCTTCCCCAACACCTTGACTTTCCCCTCGACGGACAATTTCCAATGTCGCAATTTTCAAGCAGTTTCAATTCCCTTGGGACTGGCAGTCCGTTAGTTTTATCTGATAATGCTCCTGCAGGCATACAGGGAGCCAGGCATGCTCAATTCGGATTATCTTTATCCGATCCCCATCTTAATAGTAAACTGCAGTCTGGACTGTTTCTGTCCAGTTTCCCACGGTTTGATCCGCACTCTAGAATTTCTGATGGCATTATGATGGCAAGGCGCCCTAATAGTAACGATAATGTCTCTTGCTTGTTAACAATGGGGAATTCTAACCCGAAGGAGAAATCTGGTAATCCCAAAAAACACCAGTTTTTACTTTTTGGTCAGCCGATACTTACCGAACAGCAGCTCTCTCCTAGCTGTTCTAGTGAAGCTGTCTCGCAAGTTATTAACGGAAAGAGTTCATTAGACGGAAATGCCAAGAAAACAAAAGATTATTCCGATGGTTCTCGACCATCTCTCGAGAACCAATTGTTGTCTCCTGAGAAGTCATCTACTGCTGGATTTTTGTGGCACCAGGATTATAGAAGCATGGAAACTGGCCTCGAAATCGGCCATTGCAAGGTTTTCTTGGATTCGGAGGATGTCGGACGAACTCTTGACCTCTCGGTTCTTGGCTCTTACGAAGAGCTATACAGGAGATTGGCTAACATGTTTGGACTAGAAAGATCTGATATTTTGGGCCATGTGCTGTACCGAGATGTGACGGGTGCTGTCAAACAAATCGGAGACGAACCATTCAGGTACCAAATCAAAAATTTCTCCATGCATCTTTATTATATGTTCTTCTGATCTTGGTTAGGGTTTATATTTACACAATCTTCCCTTCTCTTTGGTATATTGTAGTACATTTATGAAAACAGCCAAAAGATTAACAATTAGGATGAATTCAAGCAATGAAGCTGTTGGAAGGTCAGTCACAATTTCTTCATTTTTCACCCCCCCAATAAGCTTTAAACTAACTCCAACTTGCAAAAACAATGTTCTAAATTCGCTGGATTGCGAACAACCGATTCATACAAACTTGGTAACGGTTTTCGGTTTATCCAGGTCTTGGCTTCCCGGGATTCGAACTGCCGATAATGGGATAGAAGGGCCGAACAAAAGAGGTCCCTTAAGCATATTTGCATGATCTGATCCGGGATCGATGTCGGAACGTGAGGATGGGTGGATCATTGGAGAATTCGTAGAACAATATAAAAGAGTTGTTTAGCTCCTCTTTATGGATGTTTAATGTCCAAGTATTTGTGTTCAGAAAGAACATTGATGTTGATGTGTTTTAAAACTCCACTTGTAAGGAATTCTGTTATTGTGCTTTCATAATAATGTAGCTGAAACTTTTCACTCTTGGAGAGATTTCATGTTGCAGTGTCGGTTTAGATATTGGCTTAAAAAAAACATTGGTCAAAATTTGGGTTCCATCCTTTTAACATGCGCAAATGCGGGATCTAGTCCCTGGACTTAGTTTGAAATAATTTTGTTATGCTCAAGTGTGGGATTTAGTCATGTCTTTAATTTGAAATAATTTGATCGTTTACTTTTATAGTATCATTAGTTCAAATTGTTGAATTTATTTACTTTTTTAAATGTTGACAATGATTTTTTTATAAAAAAAAAAAACATCTCTTTAGATTCATTATATTGAGATGGATTTTTTATGTAGAGAAATGTGTGTGTTTTTAATTGCATTAACATTTTATCCAGAATTATTAATACTTAACTATTTGATTAATTAATGACATTATTAACAAAATTATGTATAATTATAAAGTTTTGATATATTAGAGGGGATAAAAATTTGAATTCGTAAAATCCTTAGCCGCTCTCTCTCATATTTCTGATGCCTGCAATTTTATTTTTCTTCCATTGGTTGGTGGTCGACAATCGTTTTTAGTATTTATTGTCGACCACCGAATTTTTTTATTTTTTTATTTTTTTAATTTAATAACAATCTTTGTCTTTGTGGCACTCGTTTCTTCTGTCCTTGTGACACGTTTTATTTTATTTTTTTGTGGTTCATTTTATCTGTCTTTATGGCATGATTTTAGCATACCTTAGCAGTCGATTGGTGATCGTACAGAGATCTTTATGACACTTATCTCTTATTATGGTCCTGTCGGTGGCTTAGAAAGATGGATACTCACTCGGTTGATGGTTGGTTGCCAATGTAGTCAGACCTGGGTAGCAGAGCAATCTGTCTGATAGCTTGGTTCGCGCACCACTCCTTTTTCACCTTGTAAAACGTCTCATTTAGATAGAGACAAAGAAATTCAAGAATGTTTCTGAATTTTGATATGCTAATTTTGATGAAGTGTATGTTTTTCTTTGCACCATTATAAGAGATTTTTAGTGAACTTGTTTTTCTTTTTTTATGCATTGTATTCTCTTTCACGGTGATTAATAAAATTTAGATGTTATTGTTTAAAAAATATATTAGAGGGGCTGAAACAAGAATTTGACCAATACAAACAAAGTCAATAAATTTGCATGTGGTTAACCATTATGATTCAAAAAGCAAAACTTTGGGATCTTAATAAAAAAATTAAAATAATGGAAATGGGAGATGTTGGGATCAAAAACACAGAAAACATGAAAGACTTGCTGTTCCAACAGTTTGACGGACAAGCTGGTCCGGTCTGGTTTAGGTTCGAAAACTCACTGAATTTTGTGAACACTAGACCAAATTAAACTATTATTTAAAACCCCAAAAATTAAGTATTCATAAAAAAAACTATTAAGGGGGAGATTTTAATGTTTGAGGGGTCCGAGTCAAATCCAAAAATATGAGGGGTAAATATTTTAAATATGTAAGAGTCTCTTTTTTTATTTAATGGAGTAATTTTACTTAATTCAATGAAAATTATTATTATTAGCGTAAAATACTTAAATCATCACTCAACTTTTAAAACGCTTAATTTTAATACTGAACTTTTAAGTTACTTACATTTTAATCAATGTCGTCAATTGACGTTAAGAAAAATTAGCGTAACATGTTAAAGTTATTTTTTTGAAAAAATCCCAAAGCCTTTTCAAATTAGCAGCTGTCGACCTGCTTTTGCAGTTTTGCTTTCAACATTTTTCCCATCATCATTATTAATTTAAATACAACACTCACTATACTCAAGAGCTTCACCGTCTTTTTCACGACGCTGGACCATTCATCATTAAATATCTAACACGTTGCCATTTAAAGAAACTGTAAACTGTTACTGTAGTTTAGGAATAACTAGAGAAAATACAGTTAATGGACAACTTCAAATGGGGCAATGAACCCCTCGACTCAAATTCAGTAAAGGTACTTTTACGCTCATGCATGTGTTTATTAAATTTTTTATTAATATGAAAAAAAAAATGAAAAAGACGGAATTAATTACGGTGAGAATTTGGAAGGACCTAAACTAAAAAGATTTGATTGGATTTTTTTTAATTAAATTTTGGGAAGGAAATATTTAAGTAGAGTTTTATGGAAATTGAGAAGTGGAATAGTTTATTACCATTGCTCATCACTTGACAACTTTTAAAAAATAATTTATTATCAGAAAATAATAGTTTATTATTGGTGGATTATAACGGAAAATTAAACAAAGTAATTTTTATATTTATTGGTTCTGGGCGGGCGCCCCTCCTGCCTCGGCCCCAGCCTAATCCTGATGTGTATAAACATAATTATCGGGATAATAGGTCATGGTTTTAGTTAGGGGTGAGCAAAACTCGACTCGACTAAAAAAAGTTAATTTTTTTACTCGACTCGAAATTTCATAATCTCGACAAGATTTGAAAAAATTTCAAATAAAATTTGAGTTGTAAAATAAAAATTTGAATAACTCGAATTTTTTTATTAATTAGTGGATTATTTTTACGTTTGAGTCGAGTGCCTCAATTTTTCTTAATATATATATATATATATACCGATATAAAAATATGAAGAAATATATGCCACATAGGAAAAAATATAAAGAAATATATATATATATGCATATCTTATATGATTAAAGAAAGTTGTTTAAATTGGAATCAAACCGTACTATAACATGATAAATAATTACAATTAAATTTATATAGGTACTCGAAAACTCAACTCGACTTGAATTTTATAAACTCGAGTCGAGTCGAAAAAATATCAAATAAAGTTTGAGTTGTAAAATATGACGCATCGACTCAAATAACTCAATTTTTTTTGACTCGACTCGATCGAACGATCACCCCTAATTTTGATGTTTGTGACATGGATGAAATGACAGTGATGAGTGGTTTGATGGCCGTGAAACGATGATGAAACTTTTGTGTATGATGAGTGTTGTGTTTAGTGACGACGGCGTTTGGAAGAATGTTGACGACGAGGTGAAAAGAGAACAAAACCTATCAATTTGAAAGAAGACTTAAGAGCTTTTTCTGCAGAATAAGACTTTAACGTGCCATATTTGCGTTTTTAACGACAGTTGACTACAATAATTGTAAGCAAATTAAAAAGTTTAATAATTAAAATGTAAATGTCTTAAAAGTTTAGGAACTAACAGTATAATTTACCCTTATTATTATTAGTGTTATTGTTAATATTCCATCCACAACAAATGATGTTAAAAAATAAAAAATAATGAATGGTGAATTAATAAAATGAGTTTTCAATGACATTTAAAAAATAAAACCAAACTCGATGTTGGGATTGAAGCCAAAATTAAGCATAGAATGCTGAATCCAAGAAAATGTTTTTAATGATGTTTTAAATGTTGTAAGACTGGAGTTTGAGCTTGCATCCACTTTGAACAATTAATATATTTTATGAGAATAATTAATATAATTAAGGTCTAATTTGCTTTTAGTCCTTATACTATTATTAAAATTTGGGATTTCAGCCTTCTACTCTAATTTGATCCTTTTACCCATAGTGTTATTTTTGTAATGTTATTAGTAGACCTAAGTAATATCATTAATTGCTACGGTTAAAGTGATACATATATGGAGTAAAACATTTTGTAATACAAGGATATGTGGTCGGCTTACATATAACCTCATTATTGGTTGAATATGATTGATTCGATTTTCAGAGTGACTGAATAATAATAATGAAATTAACATCATCATTTTAATTGTAATTGTAACAACTAAATGTGCTATTAATATGGGCTTACTAATAACACTATATACGTAAAAGTATATAATTATGTTAAATTAAAATAAATATTAGAATTAAATGCACCACATGTCTTTAAATTATGACGTTTATTCTAAATTGATCCTTAAACTTTTGAATATTTCAATTTCATTCTCAAACTATGATTCTCGTTCTAAATTGGCCCAACTTTTGAACATTTCAAGTTCAACTCCAAACTATGATTCTCGTTCTAAATTGGTCTCAAAACTTTTGAATGTTCTAATTTCATTCACAAATGATCAAAGTATGTTAATCATATCATATGTTAATAAAATCATTATAAAACTTGTTAATTGTCATGTAAACATTGATATATATTATGTGATAATATGACATGTTATAAATGATAATTTGAGGATAAAATTAGAATGCTAAAAAAAAGTGAGAACTAGATTAGAATGTGATAATTGTTTGAGAATAAAATTGAAACATTCAAAAGTTTAGGAACCAACTCAATGAGTAAATCCAGTACCGGTATAGAACATAGCGTAGCGATACTCCTTGTAAAGTTTTCACTCCGTATTGATACACAAATCAGCGTACCAATACCTTTTACTTGTAACAACTATTTCTATTTTGAGCAGGTACTAATACGGAAGCCCGTGTACCGATATCCACCCTTGCCAAATAGCATTTAGTGCAGGAAAATTTGATGAATATCTAAATTTATTCAATTCCCCAATAACTCAAACGGCTATAAATTAATGAAGGAGTATAAAAACAAGTCTCCAAAGCTTCTTAAACAGCAAGACAACTATTCTAAAGCATCCAAACAAATATCTAAGTTTTTAAGAGTTCTTTATTGTCAAATCGTGTACACACTTTAGTGTTCTTTATTGTATTTCATTTTCAATCAAGTGTTGGGGTTTAGTAAACTTTAAATTGTGCAAACAACTTGTTTTAAAGGATTTTCATAGTTTGCTTCTTTGTATTTATTTTTAGGACAAAAGATTGATAGATTTTAGGGTATAAGTCTAGGATTTGTGAGGTTATCCCCTTCAGTCTAATATGAAAGATAAATTAGTGAATTTGTAAAATTTTTAGTTTGAATAGCCAAGATAGTGGATGTAGACATTGTTTAGAAGGTTGAACCACTCTAAATCACTTGTACAAATTTCTTTTCCTTTTGCCTTTGCTTCCACCAAAACTTTTAATTGCTAATTCACCACCCCTTGGCCATTTTCAATGATTGATCAACTCAATAAAAACAAAAAGTTTTTATAAGCTCTTTAATTTTAGGGTTTAAGGACTTAATTTAGAGTTTATGAGTTTTAGTGTAGGGTTTAAAATTTAGAATTTAAAGTTAGAATTTAAGGTTTAGGGTTAGAATTTCGAGTTTAGAGGTTAAGGTTGTTTTTTAAAAGTAATATGGTTAGAGATTTATGTTTTAACTTATAAATCCTAAATTTTGACCATAAACTTTAAATTTTAACTACAACTCATAAATTCAAAACTCGTACACTAAAACTCAAAACACTGGAACCTAAAAAAATCTTTGAACCTACAATTATAACATTTGTACAAATAAAATTTTTACAAACGCTTGTGCATAAAATAATTACCCAAATTTATACCCCAACATAACTCCATCTTTGAGTTGAATATAGAACATTTTGTTTCATCTACATAATGAATGGTGATCAATATAGTAATTATAAAAGGTTTAACCATTTCCAATAGATTACGTGACTATGGTAAAATTTAAAATATTTTTACTATTATCCAGACTGAAAACAAAAGGAAAAAAAGTCCTGTATACGATAAAAAAAGTTTTGTATTGAAGTGTAAACGACAGAGATATGATGACGTGGCGTGAAGGGCGCGTTCGTGCGGTGGACCCCAGTGGGGAATTGTTTTTTTAATGTTTCTTGTTGTTTTTAAGGTGAAAGATCAAAGACTTTAGTTTTGACTTTGTCAATTTCCACAACGTTTACGGTTGAAATTAGTTTGTGATGTACGCTCCAGATTTAAGCCGTTTTTACCGCTGTCGTTAGCATATTCGAAGGACGATATAATAACACAATCTCCTCTCCTCTCATCTCATTTTCCTTGCACGCCATACGCAAAATATCGTTATTTTTTACTTATCATGATATTTTCAATCAAGTTTCGACTTTGAACCTATAACATTTGGAGTTGTTCTAACAAGATTAAATTAATGACATATGTCATTTTGATTAGTTTTATTTTTAATATTAAATAACAACACCTTAATCCTTACAAGTGGGTTCAAAAACTCCATGGATAATATACAAAATAATAATCCAAAAATATCCATACTATAATGGAATAGAAATTTTCCCAAAAGAACCGGGTTCAAGTCCCACAACATAATTTTTTTTGATTCAGCAGAAAAGAAATTGCATGGTAAAACTTCCTATTTAGTCAATACTATTTTTCTTCAAATTAAAATGGACGTCTCCTTGAGATTATCAAATTATTTTAAAGTGGTAAATAATTTTTCTTTTTTGATAGATACTTGGGGTTACTGTAATCAGAGATGGTTGCTTTGTACATAGATTGATATCGTAAGTCGACTTTTGTGAGTTTTTTTGGATGAATAAAGCTTTGCTTTTATTTATCCCAAAAAAAAGAAAATTTTTAATTTTTTTTGGTGTTCCTTTCTATGCTTTATACTAAAAAAATTAAATTTAAAGTTTAATGTTAATGTTTAAGGTTAGAGTTAATTATGAAGTTAGAGATATGATGTATTTTTTAGGGTTTATAGTTTATGATCTAATTTTAAAAAATCTATTCATAATATATCAAATAATAATATAAAATATCCACTTTATTATTATTATTATTGTTGTAATGATATTTTTTTTATCATTTTGTATCTTTATATAATCTTTTGACAAATTAATTGAAAAATTACTGAAATGTTATTTCAGTTAAATAATAATTGATATTATTGTAATGATATTTTTTTTATCTTTTTGTATTTTTATATAATCTTTAAATATAATAATTAAAAATTATTTATCGAGATAATTGATACATAAATTTTTTATCACTATGTTTATAGCCATTATTAAATAAATTTCCATTTTTTAAATATAAAATGTTTTGTTTCAGTCACAACGTAAGTGTGACAAAATCTAGAATATAATTAAGTAATTATTTGATACATTAACAATTTAGTTTCCTCTTTATTCGCAAGCGGTATTAATTCATCGTTGTGTCTTTAGTTCAGATTTATATTAATTAATAAGAGACATGAAGATGGACAAAAACTACTTAGAAAAAAAATCAATCATAAGTGTATCAAATAATTATCTATATTTTATAATACATCAAAATATTTTTTTAAGTCAAAATATTATATAATTCAAAATCTATGTTTTGTGTAATTATTTGCTCATCGGTAGGTGTAAATGATAATTAAATTAGTATTATATTTTATTATGATTTTAAAGCGGCTGAATGATCATTTATGTATATAATAATAATAATAATAATAATAATAATAATAATAATAATAATAATAATAATAATAATAATAATAATAATAAATTTAAATAAATTGTTAAGGATGAATTCTCAATTGTAATTTTTTAATATACTGGTATAATTATATGATAGTGTATATTTAATTTTTTTAATATTTTGAAAGCGCACATATACATTGCACACACATGTCTTTAAATTTGAATCTTCTAAGATAAACAATATTTTTTTTTCTACTGAAATAACTCGTTGAGTTCTTAATTATGAAATTTTTAGTACTGAGTTATGGAAGTTTAAGGAATCATTTATGTGTAAAGTTTAGTTAATGGGTAGATAAGATAGAATAGAGCATCACATCACATTCACATGTTTGTGTTGCAAAGGGGTTAGGTATTATGTTAGGTAACAATAGCTTTGTCAAAATTATTATGGTTGGAGATCATGACATGTTTGTCTATTTTTTTTAAAAATAAAATAAAATTATATGTATTTATACTAGTTTATTTGTATATACACAACTATTTCTTACATAAAAACGTGTTAGTTATGGATTGGTTCAATTATAGAAAAATAATAATAATATATACGCTAATGTATGTGTACATATTCTCTTAACATTGACTAAATGGTAAAAAAATGGTAGTTCTGCGGTAAGGCGGTTAATATACGGCTAATATACGGCGTAACCGGTTAGGAAGTGACCGGTTAAAGATAACAAAATCGGTAAAAATTACCTATTTTGTTGATCCGAATATCAATATATTCGGTAGCGCCTAATTTGTTGATAATTTTGAGCTGATGGGGCCTTGAAAATTCCCACGATAACAAAATCGGTAAAATTACCTATTTTGTTGATCCGAATATCAATATATTCGGTAGCGCCTAATTTGTTGTTAATTTCGAAAGTATCCATATTTTTTTAGAAAGTATGGATACTTTTTGAACAACAATGTAACCACGGTTTTTTGCATTGAATTTAAAAAGTATCGAAAAAACATATACTTTTGTAACACTTTATACAATTTTATCGATACCAAGGGATCGAAAGTATTGTTTCTGTTTCCACAGTACTAATAAAAAGTCTATCCTTTAGAAGCTAATTTGACAAACCTGTTACATTATTAATAAAAACAATGTAACAGGTAAATCGTTACCGGATTGTTTGTTTGGTGTCGATACTTTTTTTAAGAACATGTCAAAAGAATCGGTAAAATACAAGCAAATTTGACATAACCGGCTACATTACTTAAACATTTAATGTAACCGGTAAATCGTTACCGGATATTTTGTTTGGTTTCGATACTTTTTTTAAGAACGTGTGCAAAAGAACTGATACAATAGAAAAAATTAGACATAACCGGTTACATTATTAATACATATAATGTAAACGGTAAATCGTTACCGGATATTTTGTTTGGTTTCGATACTTTTTTAAAGAACGTGTGCAAAAGAATCGGTACAATAGAAAAAATTAGACATAATCAGTTACATTATTAATACATATAATGTAACCGGTAAATCGTTACCGGATATTTTGTTTGGTTTCGATACTTTTTTTAAGAACGTGTGCAAAAGAATCGGTACAATAGAAAAAATTAGATATAACCGGTTACATTATTAATACATATAATGTAACCGGTAAATCGTTACCGGATATTTTGTTTGGTTTCGATATTTTTTAAGAACGTGTGCAAAAGAATCGGTACAATAGAAAAAATTAGACATAACCGATTACATTATTAATACATATAATGTAACCGGTAAATCGTTACCGGATATTTTGATTGGTTTCGATACTTTTTTAAGAACATGTACGAAAGAATCGACACAATTCAAAAAAATATTGAATCTTGGGGAATTGTATCGATTAAATATATCATAATGATATAACCGGTTAAAAAGTATCTACTCTAATACAAACCTTTGTATTGCTTGCATTTACAGAAAACCTAAGAGAGTATTTGAAATCGACCCGAGTTTGGTTGCTGCGAAATACAAGGGAGGCGTTCTTGAAGTCGTGTTGTATCAGAATCGAAAGGAAAGGTTTTGAGTTTGGGGACTTTGAAGTAAAAGGTATGTTGTCGAAACCCTAGTTTTTTGGTAATGTAGTATTGGGAAGTTGGGGTTAATGTTTTGGGTTTAGTGATTTTGAAGTAAAATCGAAATTCGGATCGATTATAGGTCGAAATTGTAATTATATTTAAGAAATAAATATCGGTACTTTATTCTGAGAACTTATCGGTAGAAATTTATATTGTCTGTAGAAAATGAATATCGATACTTTTTTCAGAGAACTGAACCGAGATGAGTGCAAAGGATCATGAAGATGTTGTTCGTGAAGATGACACTGAAATGGTTGAAATAAAGCCGGAGAGTATCGAAAGTGAGGAAAATCCAAAGCAACCAAAGGGTGGATATATGTACTTCTAGTAAGTAGCAATGTATTTGTGTAATTGTTCTGTAAATTGTAATTGGATGAAAGTATTTAAGAACATTTAAACTTTCCTATCATGACAGTATGAAAGAAGTGCAGAGGATGAAGGATTGTGGTACTTACACTGTCGGTTCGGTATGTAAATTGAATTTATAGTGAATATAATGTAGGTTTAATATTTTGATTGTTGATGGTTTATGCATAATTTTCAGGTGAAAGACAATGTGGTGAGGAAATGGAACACGATGGGTGAAACTGAGAAGCAACCATTTAAGACGTTGTCCACAAATGATAGAGAAAAATATTCGGCAAAGAAGAAAGCACAAGGAAACATTGTGAAGAAGGTATTCGTTAAACTTGTAAATATGTTGATAAATGATATATAAAAACTCTAACATTATATGTAAATAATATAGGAAGTGTCGACAAGGTGTAGCATAAAACGAGTGCACCACATAATAGAAGAGTTGAAAGCGAAGGATAAAACAAATGTGTTGGAAGAAATGGGATTGGATCTCTTATTGGGATGAAGGACCGACCAATTCGGAGGGAATTGTGTCGCTTGTTGATGAGAGATTTTGATTTGCACAAGTGTGATGTTCGATACGACAAATATTCATTTCATTTTGGTGTCCGATGTGTTGAAGCCGTATTGGGGCTACAAAATAAAGGGCAGAGTGTGGATGAAGTTATTAAGAGGGATGATTGGAAAATACTTGTGAAGAAGTATGGCCTAAAGTCCAAGGTGACATTTGCTACACTTGAGGACGATATAAAAAGCGACAAGTATGAGGAGGATGATCTGAAGGCCCGGGTACTATTGTACATTGTCGGAGTATTTCTTTGTCCAACGGATGATACATCCCCGAGCAAGGAATATATGAAGTTGATTTGCGATGCCGGGTTGAAAGGTCAATTAAATTGGGCGTCATATGTCAATGACAAATTAATTGATGCATTCAAGAGTTTTCAAAAGGCCATAAACCCCACATACCTCAAAGGATGCATAGCTGTCTTAGAGGTAAATGAGTTGAATCTTGGTGTTGGTTTAGAAAACTTTGTAAATAGTTATTATAGAAAATGATAAAGTTTATTATAAATGCAGGTTGCATTGTTTGATTTTTGGTCTGATTCTTCAAGTGTGCCGACCTTTCAAAAAACCGGAGTGGCACGCATCACTGCATGGGGCAAGGAAGAAGTTGCTCGAGTTATGGCAAAGTTAAAGTTGGAATTATTGAAAAAGAAAGTAAGGGTAATTTAAGTATTTATAGATTAGTAAGGACTTAAAAAAGAAAGATGCTCTAATAATGTAGTTTATTTGTGAAGGTTATTGGCGAAGAGGAAGAGGAGGAAGAGGAGAATGTAGAAGATAAGGTGAAACAGAATGAAGGGGAAAGTAAATATGACATTTTGATGGCTGAGTTGGCGAAGGTGAAAAAAGTCGTTTCTGATTGTTTGCAAAGACAATCCAGAATCGAACAGGCGATTGAGAGCTTAAAGGGGAAGTAGGGGAAAAGATTGATGGTGTTGTGAAAGAAGTGGTGGAATTGAGGGGTGAGTTGAAGGGAGTGATTGGAATGGTAGAAAAAAATAGATGAGGAGATAGATTTAAGTTCTGAAATTAAAAAAAAAGAGGAGTTATGTTGAGGAAAAATATGATGAACTTAAAAAAATGATGAAGAAAATATAGAAGAATTGAGTAAGAGGGATAAAAATATAAGAGAAGTCCACCATGAAGATATGAGGACACCGGATCATGCAATAGATGTAGATCTCGATTCAGGGTGTCCTGCACCAAAGAAGAAGAAGAATAAAAAGGTAAAATGAATAATACAATTGACATCCATTTTGATTATTGTGTTGTGGCTAATATTTATAATCAATATCGTAGGCTGCAAAGGTCAAAATACCAAATGGAATTGGTTCAATAGAGGGTGCAATGTGTGATTATGTATGGAATAGTGGGTTGTTAGAAGCTGGGTAAGTAATATATATTGCTTTGCGAGTGATATTTAAATAATTTTGGGAAAAATTAATACAAAAAATTGCTTGTATAGAGATGTAATCCTAGATTTCGAAAGCCAACATGACACAGTAGGCGACCTTTGGTCGTTAAAACCTGGGGAATGGCTTTACAGTCCGATTATTGATTTGGTCGACTGGTTGTTGGGTTACGACTCGATGAAGAATAGTTCAGGGAACCGGAAGATTTGCTTTTTTCCAGTCTCCTTTGTGGTAAGTTAAATTTATACACATTTTCGTGTCAAATTTATTTATGGCTGGTCAATTAATAGAGATTGTTTTTTAAAATGCAGTCAGCGTTGATAGTGGACGGTCAAAATGTGCCGAATCTTATAAGCTTCTTTTCTAAGACATTGGTCGACCATAATAAAATGACCGATTGTGACACGGTAAGATATTTTTGCGTACATGTTGTTCAATATTTAAATAATAACAATAAATGTTCTAATTTCTTGTGTGACATTTATTGTAGATCTTCTTGCCAATAAACGATGAGAATAATCATTGGTGTCTCTTGGTGTTGGATATGGTTGATCGTGTAGCATCGTTTCTTGATAGTCTACATACATCTTCCCGGCACAGGAATAGAGTGGAACAATGCAAGAAAACAGTATGTGTCGATACATTTTGTAATTTATAATGCATAATTTCTTCGTAATCTAATTTAATAATTTTTTGACGCATCTGGAATGTTTAGATAAATTTAATAAGGACGAGACCTTTGTTGACCAATTTGAGAAGATTAAGGTCCCAGTGACGGATTTAGAATTTGTGGTCCATAAGACGATGGTGCAAATGAACGGGTATGAAATTTGAGTATTGAATAAGTCAAAAATTTATTGTGCTTATCTAACTATTTGACATTTTGCGGCATCATAACAGATATGATTGCGGAATGTATGTGGTCATGTGGATGGAAGCTATTTTTGATGGGAGGTCAACGGATGATTTGGTAAGTGGTCCGAAAAGGACTTTTTTTAAAAAAAAATTGGTACTGACATTGAGTCGTAACAAAATGTTCTAATTTGAATGTAGGTTGTTGGGGAATATGATCATTCGAGAGTTTTAAACGATCTCATAAATCACGAACTTAATAAAAGGAGAGCTAAATTCACAAGTGCTTGCCTCGAATGTATGAAAAAATAATTCCTTCTGAAAGCAAATATATGTACATTATGTTACCATAATTTTCTCACTATGTAATTGTTTATCATAGTTACATTATTGTAAATTACGTTAACATAATAGCTTGTTTGTAAATATTTAACAATTTTTTTGTTTGTTATGAAACTTATTCAGCATAAAGTTTCGATACTTTAATAACGCTATACTAAACGCTATAAAAGCTAATTATGGAGACTTTAATAACGCTATAAAAACTATTGTTCGAAAATATCGATTCTTTCATCCTACAATTTAAACAAAACATCGATACTTTTCAAAATAATGCTTGCCATAGTTTACTGGAATTATCGATACTTTTTGAAACAGAAGGAATTACATAGCTTATTGGAATCAAAGTGTCGATACTTTGTTGCCGCTATAAGTACAAATATCGATACTTTTAAACGAAATATATGTATCCGGATAAAAAAATATCCCGAAAAAATTGATACTTTTTTCCCTATATGATAAAATTATCGATACTTTTTTTTTGAAAGATGAAATAGGGCCTCATTAAAAACCCTTTCCTATTAAAGGAGAAAAGAGTGTCCAACTACTTTATTATTAAATAAACCTTTTGTTCAACCATGCTACAACAAGGAACGCAAAATTGAATACAATCTTTTTCTCAAACCAGTTTTCCTACCCAATTCCTTGCTTAGCCAATCTGTCCGCATCTGAATTGCAACATATGGGGGACCATTTGAGTATTAGGCCAAACTTCCTTATTTTGTGAGTAATTGAGCCCACTGCTTCCTTCACCTTTAACGGGGGATCAGTAACGCCTGAGCACCAATCGACCACCAATCTACAGTCAACCTCGGCAATCAATCTGTTTCTAGCGGCATGTTCTGACTCATAAAACAGGTTTATACCATAACATAAGGCTTCAAGTTCAATCCGCGCAGGTGGGTCGGCACCAACTCTTGACAAAAATTGGAACAAGATCTTACCTTTACTGTCACGTAGTAACCCCCTATTCCCCCACATTCACCATCAGGTCCCTTCAGTATTGCCCCATCGGTATTTAGCTTCAGAAAACCCAATGGGGGAGGGGACCATTTCTGGTCACTCCTTAGTCTGACTTTCGCTGTCGGTTGAGCCCGAGCCAGTGTTGTATCTATAAACAATGCCTCAAACGGGATTTCACAGTTTGCATTCTTAGCTTTAAACCAGAAAATCAGTCTTAGCCTAATGGTTTGTTCAAGTTGCGACCAATCCATCTTCTTCCCACAGAATGAAATTTCATTACGGATTATCCATACCGACCACATTACTGCAAACGGCACCAGCAACCACCAATCCTTGAATATTGTATCACAAATATTAGCCCACGATTCCATAAGGCTTCTAGCATTTCCAAGCATAACCCAATCAACCTTCATTAGTTTGCAATATTTTGCCCAAATTTTCCATACACCATAGCATTCAATAAAGATGTGCGATGCAGTTTCCTCCTTAATGTTGCATATCGGACACAAGGTATTCTCTAAGTTCTTGACACCCCTTTTTACTAACTCGTACTTAACCGGGATGCGACCCCAACATGCCATCCATACAAACATTTCTACTTTGGGCGGAGCAAATCCCAGCCAAACACAATTATTCCAAAACGGGTCTCGAATTAACGTACCTGATATGAGGGCTCGTATAGAGCTTACCGAGAAAGTCCCATCGCTGGATCCAAGCCATCTCGTGCTATCACTCACCACTGCACTTGATTTGAAGCCATTGAGAATTTACATCATCGATTCCTACTGAATTTTTTCCCAATCAAACAGGGACCTTCTAAGTTGAATGGACCATTCCCACGACGAGCCTGATTTCACCCCAAATTCGCAAATGAACCCTGTTTTGTTTGTAGAGAGGGCAAAAATCCTCGAGAACCTCTCCATCAAAGGCCTATTCCCAAGCCATACATCCTGCCAAAATTTGGTCATGTCCCCCTCCCCTACTTGTATTGCCAAATTTGCTTTTACCAAACTTTCGAACTGATCATTGTTCTGGAAGTTCGATACGATACCACGCCATATCCAAGAAGAATTTTTCAGCCCTATGGTGGACGGAAATAATTTGGATCCTGGAATTCTCACATTAATTACCCTTTTCCATAGACTTTCCTGTTCGTTACCATATCTGAAAATCCACTTACTGAGCAGCGCTCTGTTTAGGAGATTCAGGTCGATTACTCCTAGGCCACCTTCGCTTTCGGATCGCATATGTGCTCCCATTTAATCTAATGGATCTTCGACTTAGCTTCATTACCCCCCACAGGAAGTTTGCCATACTTCTATTAAGGCGAAGATTGACCGAAGTTGGCATCTTGAATATAGATAGGAAATAAACTGGAAGACAAGCTAGCACTGATTTGATCAAAGTTAGACGGCCACCCATGGATAGAAATTTAGCCGACCACCCTCCAAGTTTACTTGTGAATTTTTTGATAACCGGATTCCAGATGGCTACTACATTTCTCTTCGATCCCAATGGTAAACCGAGATATTCCGTGGGGAAGCGATCATATACACACCCAATGTTTCCAGCCCATATTTGCACCAGTGATTCATCCATGTTTATTTCGAATATTCTACTCTTCTTTAAATTTAGTTTCAGGCCTGACGCAAGTTCGAAGACCCTCAGAACCCTTTTTACGTTATAGAGCTGAGCTTCTTTCCCCTCGCAAAATACTACCAAGTCGTCTGCAAATTGGAGGTGTGAAACTTCAATAGATTTTGAACTATTTTTGATGGTAAGACCAGAGAATAAGTTAAGAGCAGTGGCATTTTTCATCATCAAGCTTAGAACTTCGCCCACAAGGTTGAATAGCAGCGGGGAAAGAGAGCGCCCCTGTCGCAACCCTTTTGAAATTGAAAATACATTCGTTGGTGACCCATTAATCAGGACTGATATTGAAGCAATGGAGAAACATTTTATCATCCAATCACACCAAGTGCTCCCAAAGCCGAATTTTGGTAAGATCAATTTCAAGAAGGACCAACTGACGGAGTCATACGCCTTTTGAAAATCTATTTTGAAGGCAATGCCACTTTGGTTAGATTTTGACACAGAATCTATTATCTCATTAGCCACCAGAGAGCAATCCAGTATTTGCCTGCCTTTTATAAAAGCGTATTGATTCTCCCCTATAATTGTATCCATGACCTTACTCAATCGCTTAGCTAGCACCTTTGATAATAGTTTGTACATTCCCCCCACCAAACTGATTGGCCGATATTCATCCAGAGATTCCGGATTCTTCACCTTAGGGATAAGGGTGATGAATGAGTGGTTTGTACCTCTGTCCCATCCTTTCCCATGGTAGAAATCCACAAAAAATTTCATAATATCATGTCTCATCAAATCCCAATATTTCTTGAAGAAATTGAGATTAAATCCGTCAGGACCCGGTGCACGAGATCCGTCAAATGAAAAAAGAACAGCTCGTACCTCCTCTTCGCTAAATTGCCATTGTAGCGAATCGGCCTGTTGCCTAGTGATCTTCTTGAAGTCCAAATTAATACTGGACACATCAATGCCATGAATTGAGTTGTAGGATGCTTGGAAGTAGTCTTTAACTGCCTGCTTTACAATAGGTGGATCAGAGATATAACAGTTGTCTTTTTTGATGAACAAGATCGAGTTAGAATTTCTCCTTGCCACCACGGTCTGATGGAAAAATTTAGAATTTCTGTCTCCCTCTTTGAACCAACGCAACCTGGATTTTTGTAGAAATTCGCATTCTTCTCTCTTTAGACATTCCCACAAATCTGACCTTAACTTCCGTAGTTCATCCCAAGTTTCTATCGAATCGTCCCCCTCTTGGACTTTAACTTCCAAGGCCGAAATCAGATGACTAATGTTTGCTGCGCTCAAGGTGTTACTCCCTTGCTTAGCATTTGCCCAACCCTTTGCGGCTGTTTTAATTTTCTTTAAGATGTTCCCGATGCTAGTGTGCGGGATAGCTTGTTTGGAGTCAATGAACGTCTTCTGGACCAATCTATCGAAGCTTTCAATCTTCAACCAATAATCGAAGCATTTAAACGGCTTCGGCCCCCATTTTATTTTAACCGAGAATAACAAGACAGGATTGTGATCTGATATAGATTTTTCCAGCAACTTTTGATTGAGATTGGGGAAGGCGATGTCGAACTCAGAAGAAATTAGGAATCTATCGAGTCTAACGAAAGTAGATACCTCTCTGTTGTTGCACCATGTATACTTACCCCCTGCATCGGAATGTCCCTTAGACCTGCTTCGTTTACGAAATCGCAGAAAGCCGAAATGGTAGATCGATTCACTGAGAAACCCTTCTTTTCTTCTGGGTCAAGGATAAGGTTGAAGTCACCGCCTAAAACCCAGGCGATATCACGAGATTTTATTAAAGACAGTAATTCCTCAAGGAATTGGCCTTTCTCGGATTCTTGTGAAGGGCCATAAACATTCACAACCCTATAGGAAATTCCCATTGATCGGCATTCACCGATGATGGCAATGAAACTGTTTTTTATGACTTTCTCTGTTTCCTTGAAAAAATTTGGACACCACATGCTTAGTAATCCACCAGCCGAACCTCTCGCAGGGGAGAAAACAAATTCCATTTTAGATTTGTACCATAATCTTTGGGATTCAATCGCAGTAATGACTTCCAATTTCCTTTCTTGGATGAAAGCGGAGGCTGGTTTGTGTTTATGAAGCATCAATTTCAACGCCCTCCTCTTCTCCCTTCTTCTTATCCCTCTTATATTCCAAGTAAATATGTCAATGTTCATTAGAAATTTAATTAGAAAAACCTCACAAATCTTCGCACCTTATATCGTGGCTCGATTCTCGCTTTCCACCTCCTGCACACGTTTTATTACTGCATCGCGGCCACCACTAAAGGAGATTTCAAGGAGACTACTAATAGCCCAAACTGACTCCGCTTCCAATCCTTTCACCGATTCGGCAGAGCCCTCAATTCTCTGTCTATCAACTATGTGGGATTCCTCAAGAGAGTCACGCACCCATCTTCGAATCAATCTTCTGGAATTGGACCGAAAGAAGTTACAAGGGAACGAGAATTGTGAGACCACAACCCGGTTCTGAGGAAAATCCTTCGATGATGATGTGACCATAAAAGGTAAATACGTTCCCTCCTCTCCAAAACTGTCAGGAACCACGACTGAGGAATTGAAGCCTGTCTGAAACTGGGAACTATCCTGGGCCAAATTCTCCATACACGCTTGCTGGTCCGACTGGTTGTCCACGGGTCTAGATGAATTACTGAAATGGGCCACCCTGGGCTCATCAACCACTTCCCTTTCAACTTGGGCCGCGAGAGGATTATTGGGCAAAGACTCAAGAGAGTCAACCCACGAGTCAACCCTAGCCCCATTTGCATTTGACGGCCTAACCTCCTGCATTGAAGGGTGCCCGACATTCTCTGAACCTTCATGATTATTATCTGGAGAAAGGGAAGGACGACCCTGATTACCACGTAGAACATTAAAATTGTCTCCACCACTATTATTAGTTTGGGAATATCTATGGCTGTAACGGCCGGTTGAGACTCCCAAGCTCCCACTATCACCGGAAATAGAATCAGCCTAGTCGTCGGCAACTTTCCGGTTGCCACTACCAAAATCGGATTCTTCCACATTATCGGGAACCTTTTCCAGTCTTATATTGATTTTATACTTGAAACCGAATGATTCCAAGGATAAAGAGCTGGGGATGTTGATGGTCGAGGCAGTTCTAATGATCACAAATGCTACATCGAGGCGATCCTTGTTCTTAGTTTCTTCACATGCTTGAATGAAACTGCCCCATCTGCCTCCAATCTCCTCAAAAAAATTGTCATGCCAACAAGCCAGGGGGTACTCCTTCCAAAGCTATTTTAACATAGAAATGAGGAACCCCATTGATACATAGAGGGCCAATTTGATCAAACCAATACGACAGCTCCTCTTTCTTCTTAGACCAGATCTCCTCCAACTCCATAACTGTTTTGAAAAGAATCACATGAGATGCATTGTCCACACCCCATCTAATAACTCTAACATCAATGTTATCATTTGCAAGAGCTCTCTGAACAAACTCAGAATCGAAAGCTGATTTGATAACTCCCGATATGCACCTTTTTAACCACGCTATATCCGAAACTAGAAGAAAAAAGTTTCTGCGCTGGTGTCGTTCTCCAGACACCTCATTTCCTTCCTCCTGGGCATTATTTTCTGTAAACGGCTCACGACACCTACTACTAGGGTTTAGAAGAGCATCTCGGAACGACTTGGCATTAGAACCCGCTCTATTATTATCATTCACATTCGGCCTTTTCTCGTAACGTCTATCAGACTCTTTAGATGGAAACTGGGCTCTCGAGGTCGAAGGAAAATCTCTTCTGTTGGATGGACGATTATACCTAGCCTTTGTAACCCTGATACACCTACCATCCAGCTTATAATTATCCAACAGTGATATAGCTCGCAACATATCTTCCCTTGATCCCAATGAAACAAAGGCAAATGTTGATTCCATGTAATTAGCTTTCAGATTCTTTAAGGGGATATAAATCCGGCCGATCTTACCATGCTTACTAAACAGGTTTCTAAGAACCGATCTAGGGGTTGTCCGGCTTAGATTATCCACAAAAACTGTCCACTCCTCGCTTCTTGGTGAAAGCTTCTCCGAAACCGACCTCCAGTGTGCGCTCCTTCTCCTTCTTTCTACCGTCACCCAACCATCCCTGGCCGACCCATGCTCGTCTACATTCGCCTTCTCTTGATGACAGAAACCCTGCTCTCCTAGCGGCTCCTTACCTCCCCAACGCTTTTTACCTCTCACTCTCTCACCACTTACCTGGTACCATCGATCGAAAGCCTTCCGACTCGCTCTCCCTCTCGCTCTCCCTTTGCTAGCCTGGTACCTACGGACGACGTCCCTCCGACTCACTCTCACTCTCTCTCCATTTTTAGAACTATTATCGATACTTTTTGAAACAGAAGGATTGACATAGCTTACTGGAATCAAAGTGTCGATACTAAAGTTGTCGCTATGAGTACAAATATCGATACTTTTAAACGAAATATATGTATCCGGTTAAAAAAATTTCCCGAAAATATCGATACTTTTTTCCCTATATGATAAAATTATCGATACTTTTTGAAACAGAAGGAGTGACATAGCTTATTGGAATCAAAGTGTCGATACTTTGCTGCTGCTATGAGTAAAAATATTGATACTTTTAAAAGAAATATATGTATCCAGTTAAAAAAATTTCCCGAAAAAATCGATACTTTTTTCCCTATATGATAAAATTATCGATACTTTTTGAAACAGAAGGATTGACATAACTTACTGTAAAGAAAGTTTCGATCCTTTTTGACGCTATGATTTAAAGTATTGATAAAATTAAACAAAATCAATGTTTCCGGTTGCGTCTTTACTGTTTTCATTACTGACTACATCAATGTTACCGGTACACTTGTCAATGTTTCCGGTTGCGATTTGAATTTAAAATTTAGGTGCGATTTCTATTTAACCCAGCCCTAAACTTAAATCCTCTATTTCCTAATTTTATCGATACTATAGCAGAGATCTCTTCCACTTCAACGACGATTAGCACAGTTCAGAGAAATTGCACCGTTCAACCTGGGTATAAAATCAACACCGACAAGGACGATTACTACGATCAGATTTACAGGTTAGTAAAAGAGATTGATTTTACATAATTTAGGGTTAAGGTTTTGCACGATTTGGGACTAACCGTTCCTCTTCTGCATATAACAGTTCATCTGAAGCCAAAAAAATGGCACCCAAACCTGAGAGAGATAATGCTTCCAAGATAAAGTCATCTTCTAACTCAAGGTCTGATGCTCAAGTAAGTTCTTCTGCAGCAAATATGTCTTTTGAAATGCAAAACTTTAGAAGCAAGGAAGAGAAAGTGAAATATGATAGCAATTTCAAAATAAGAAAGATTCGTCCAGAACGTGTTATTGACATGGACTTGTTCTTCGATGAGAAAAACAAATTTGGGTTTAAACAAACATTTACAGATTGGGGATGGCTTGAACTACTTGGTGTAGAACCAAAATATTACCCCAATCTTGTTAGAGTGTTCTACAGTAATGCAACATTAGACCTCCAGCCTAGTACGGAAAAAATATTAGGAATTACGACTTATGTCATGGGTAAGGAGATATATATAAATCCGTCCTCTATTGCTGCTGGTTTAGGAGTGAAGAATATAGGAGATTTCGATGAACATGTTTTAGATCCTACCATTAAACGTGTGGATCGGAATAGTCCCATTAACCTTGGTGTGGAGGGCAGATTGTTCCACCTTCTTGTCACTTGGTTTCTTCGGCCTTCCGGTGGGAAATTTTCACAAATTCGAGATAGTGATTACTGGTGGTTGTCTAAGTATGAATCAAAAACCGCTCCAAACATAGCAAAATTGATATATGAGACAATTCTAAATATAGTGAAAAAGGGTGCTTCCATTACAACCTCACTACCATATGGATGCATAATTAGCCATATATTGAGGAAGGAAGGAGTGCAATTCAATCTTGACTACCCTCTTCGACTATCCCGGAAGATCGACATGTTATCCTTGACAAAAGCGGGATACGATTTTATTGAAAATGTCAGTTGGATAAACAAATCTGTCATTGGAGCGGAACAAGACAACGACCAAGTGGACAACGTTGAAGCAGAAGACCACGAGCGGATGGAAGAAGATGAGATCGAAGGGGTGATTACGATGAAGTCAGTGATGGCTTACATGGTTAATTTCCGCGAGCATTTGAATGCTCGTTTTGGCGAGATTAATGACCAAATCGGCCAAATGCGAGCAGATATTTCGTCACTTCGTGCTGACTTCTCCAACTTCTGTAATCAATGCCTTCAAAGCAAATACAAACCTATAGGTAA
Source organism: Hibiscus tridactylites (assembly GCA_958450335.1). NCBI lineage: Eukaryota > Viridiplantae > Streptophyta > Magnoliopsida > Malvales > Malvaceae > Hibiscus > Hibiscus tridactylites. The sequence goes on from OY288292.1 coordinate 42,056,103, forward strand.
AATAACCCTTTAAATTTACTATTGACATGCGGTTAATTGACTATTGACATGCTTATAACAGAAGTAGAGAATCCAGTGGTGCCTGAAGAGGAGAATGATGAAGAGGTAGACAGTTCAGATGACGATGAGACTGAAGACCCCAACAGATATATAATTTCTGTAACACCGAACAAAAAACTTGTCATTTTTGATGTCAACGGAGTCCTTGCATATTATACAAAAGAAACTCCCAGAGGTAATTAAATGTCTTCAAATTTGTTTACGGATGTGTTAAGCTATAAAAAAATTATGTTGAATTTATTTTCATGTTGTAGATGTTATAATGAGGCCAAGTGTACAAGAATTTATGAATTTTTGTTTAGAGAACTTTGTTGTTGGCATATGGTCATCGAAGTTGAGGTACGCACCGTTATGATTAAAATTGTTAACATTTTCATATTGCTCTTAACGAATTTGATGTTTATCGTGGTAATTGTTCACGATTGCAGGCATAACATTGATCTTGCTCTTAACAAACTAACTGTACAATATGAACAATATATATTCATCTGGGTAAGATGCTTCTTATTTGCGTTCGATAATTGAATTTGTTATGATTCTTACAAATTGGTGTTTTACAATTTACTATAAACAGGATCAAGCAAAGTGCAAACAGGAAGAGGAATTCACCTTCTACAAAGATTTGCATGACGTTTGGAATGAGTTTCCTCAATTCAACCCGGAAAATACACTGTTGGTGGATGATTCTACCGAAAAATGATATATAATCCAGTGAGTTATATTTTTTCCATGCAATTTATTTTTAAGGTAATAGGCTATTCTTTTGTTAATTGATGTTTTCTGTATAACAATACAATTACATATGTCCGCATCCATATAACCATTCATCTTGCAACGACAATGCGTTAGGTATGACAGTTACATATGTGACTTATTCCATTGGTTTATTAATATATTGAACATGTTGACAGTATGCTAATTTGGCTTATTTTTATATCCTCAGAAAAGGGCGGAAGCATCCGAGAATATTTCGAAAAGTTGGCGAAGGAGCATAATGTTCGCGACTTTGTTAAAAATAACCCTTTACAAATTTGAATTTTATTTCATTTCTATATGTAACATTCTTGAATTATATATTGTTGTATGTCGGATACATTCAAGTCCCACACCACTACTATATAGTAATTATAGATATATGTCGGATACATACCAGATAATTACAATGTCTGTTGATCGGTACTTGTAGTATTCCAAATGTCCTCGTTGCCCTGAGACATAAAGGAGTGATTGATATTATAATTAATCATAAACAATTGAAGACATAATTGTAGAATAGATATAGTAACTCACATTATAATCCTCATCTACGCGGCCGTAGGACCGTTCCGTATCGTTATCAAAAAATTCAGTCGAGGTAGGTTGTGTAAACGAATTCAGACCCAGCTTTAATTTAGGACACGTTACTTTGTTATGTCCCTCAATCTTGCAGAAAGAGCATAGCCTACTTTTCTTCTGGACCATCTTCTTGTGGACCACTTTTCACTTTCCTAGTATTCGTTTAGGGTCGCCAACGCGAACCCCATTATCAACATTGCTCCGTTTGCTTGAATCTTTCAAACTGAAAGAGTGTTAAAATTCGACAGTTAGTCTTTTCATCTCATCTCTTGCGGTTATGAAAGATGCATCTGTCTTTAATGCGATGTAGCAAAAATGACTTGACGTTGCACGTAGAGCAGCGAATCGTGCCATTTGCATAACTTCAGGTGCTACATTGAAGTCAAGGAAACTTGGTGCAGCAGCCTTCGCATCCTTAGTCCATCGACTTAGAATCAAAGACTTTGGAATAGATGTGTAATCCAAGTGCTTCAAAACATGTAGTTGATGACAACATGGAATTCCTACAGTCTCAAATTTCCTACACGAGCATGTGACGCTTTCCGAGACGACATCAAAAGATACGTCAAATCTCGTGTTCTTTTCCTTGTACTTTGACAGAACAAAATTTTGACATTCATCTGATAAGGACTGAATTTGTTCATCAATCTGGTACAAGGTCTCGTCTTGCAGTTCATCTTGGAAGAGCCGAAATGATGCCCGCGTATAAATTTCACCAGCATGGCTTTCTAGGTCTATCAGTTTAGTGATCTGGAAGGGCGTTGTCTGCGAACTTAAGTAATCTGCTTGCAACTTGTTGATACGCATTTTACTAATAGCTTGTTCAATTGTACGAACAACGTCTACATATGTCTTCTTCTTTATCAGGGCACGTCCGAGTGAAGCATTCAAGGACTCGCATCTTTGTGTGGATCGCAAATTCGCAAAGAAATGACTCGTTTGATATGCTTGAGCCCATAAGTTCCGAGTATTTCCCTTCTCAATCACCCATGGATGCTTTCCGACATTGAATTCGGAAATCATTGCAGACCATTCAATATCAAATTCGCTTGTTGTCCACCAGGAACTCATACATCTAGTAAATGCTGTGCTAAATTTGCTGTCACCAATGTTAGCTTGTACATTGCGAGATAAAAGCCACGAACATAATCTGTGCTTAGCATAAGGGAAAACACATTTGATAGCCCTCTGCATTGTCCTATCCCCATCCGTGACAACTGAAAGAGGCGATTTATTCATCAGGGCTTGTAAAAAATTACGCAGCACCCACTCGAATGATTGAGTCGTTTCGTCAGCTATGATTGCAGTAGCAAATACTATTATGCTATGGTGATGATTGACACCGACAATAAGCATAATTGGTCGTGTATAGTAATTACCTTTGTACATTGTGTCGAATGCAATAACATCACCGAAGCAAGTGTAATCTGATCTCGATGTTGAATCAGACCAAATAAGATGCTGCAATGACCTTGATTTATCTGTTGAGTATGTCATAAAAAACCCCGGATCATCTTCTTTCTTGTAATTAAAGTAAGCAATGAGTGCATTCACATCCCCATTGACAAGCTCCTTTGCTTTACCTCTATCAAGTGCATTGTACAAGTCTTTACTAGTAAATCCAATATTATGATAACCCCCTGCATAATTCATGAAATAATTCATTAACTGTGATGTCCCAACACCAACATCTTTCAATGCTGTTGCCTCAGCCACATCAGCCTCACTCACAACTCTATTTGAACCCATAAATGGTGTCATAAGAGGTGTGCACAAGTCATGATTATGTTCATCGAAAGACTTACTTAGAACCCACTGATCATTTGTTTTTGTTGCCGTAACAACGATTTTGGCCTTGCATCATGTTCGTGTGACTAGCGTATGAGCACGTTGACGATTAACAGTTTCGACTTTCGATGACCGCAACCCTTCTTTTGAACAACAAAATTCTTGTGCCTTCACATTCCCTTTGCCATCCAGCCGTGTTGTTCCTCGACATGCACTAAAACCATGTTTCATTGCGTATTCCTTGTAAAAATTCCAAGCTTCCTCACGTGAAGAAAAGAGCTGACCTACCAACCGTTCCGAATCATCAACGGTCAACTTTTCATCTTGCAAATTCCCGCTAGAATGAACATCGTTGGATGAAGTATCTTCCATTTTGGTAAACACGATCAGTTGAAGTGGTCCAAACTTTGCCTGGACAGGAGTTGTGTGTTGCTTTCATTTTCAGGTAGTAAAATCGGTAGGTGGTGGTGGTTGATGGTGGTTGAACTCTGGCTACAGCATTTATTTCTTCCTTCCTACAAAGTTAGTTGTGCAATAAATTGTAGTATATTATCGATACTTTCTGCCATTATTATAAAAAATATCGATACTATCAAAAAAATCCATGATACGTTAGCAAATCTGCTCGAAAATATCGATACTTTCTATCCATTATGATAAAAAAATATCGATACTTTCAGAATAAAAGGATTCTCATAGCTTACTGGAAACAAAGTTTCGATACATTTTTCCCCCTTTCAGTAAAAGTATCGATCCTGTTGTAAAAATCCATGATACATTAGCAAATCTTCTCGAAAATATCGATACTTTCTGTCCATTATGATAAAAAATATCGATACTTTCAGAAAAAAAAAAGATTCTCATAGCTTACTGGAAACAAAGTTTCGATACATTTTGCCCCCTTTCAGTAAAAGTATCGATCCTGTTGTAAAAATCCATGTTCCGTTAGCAAATCTGCTCGAAAATATCGATACTTTCTGTCCATTATGATAAAAAAATATCGATACTTTTAGAATAAAAGGATTCTCATAGCTTACCGGAAACAAAGTTTCGATACATTTTGCCCCCTTTCAGTAAAAGTATCGATCCTGTTGTAAAAATCCATGTTCCATTAGCAAATCTGATCGAAAATATCGATACTTTCAGCCTCTGTCAAAACAATTATCGATACTTTTTATTCACAAAAGGATTCCCATTGCATACTGGAACAAAAGTGTCGATACAATTTAGACACTATTAATAAAAAAACCTGATACTTTTGAAAGAAAATCAATGTTTCCGGTAGGAATTTCGCTCGAAAATATCGATACTTGTACAAAATTATCGACACTTCACAAAAAATAAAGGATTCCCATAGCTTACTGGAAACAAAATTATCGATACTTTTTTCCAGGTTTGAATGTAATTATCGATACGTTTGCAAAAACATTAATGTTTTCGGTAATTTTCTACTGTTTCCATTATTCAGTACATCAATGTATCCGGTTGATTGTTACCGTTTTCATTATTTACTACATCAATTTTGCATTGCAGTGTTATGTCTTTTCACTTGTATCACATGCACTGTTTACTGTTCATCTTGTATAAAGCTGAAACCCTTAATCCCCGGAACGAATCTGATTCTGCCTTTTCAATTTCGTGTCTTTTCACTTGTATCACATGCACCGTTCATGTTCATGTACCTTCATTTATTGGGTAGTTCTCCTAATTTATTTCTATAACCCCGAAAACGAGGAGACGAACGAATCTCTGAATCTGCCTTTTCAGTTTCATGTCTTATCACTTTCCCTCCCACTTTCCCTCCCAAACGGAAATTGCCTATAAATTAACAACTCCTCTATTTACTCTTCACAACATCTTCAAATTAATCTACTCAACCCTTCGTTTACTTCTATAATCAGTTCTCCTTCACCATCTTCTATTATACAATGAGTTCCAGCAGAAGTTTTGGTAAAAATCCTCAGCCTTTGGCAAAGAGGAAGATTGTTTTCGAGACATCATCAAACATCGATGATGATTTCTATATTGATTCTGATTCTGATAATGAGAAGGAACAACTAAGCCATGAGTCAATGAAAACCAGAAAATGGTTCAACAAGTTCTTCCAGACCTTCGATCGAATGAACTCTATCAACGACCCTTCTACTCAATGGTAGTGTCCAGCATGCCAAGGAGGTCCTGGTGCCCCTCACAAGTTTTGTGGCCTTCAGTCCCTAGTCACACATGCCAAAACCAAAGGAGGACTAAAGCTGGAAATTCATCGCCAACTTGGTCAGCTATTGGACGAGGAATTGCGTAGAAGGGGTACTTCGGCTACTCCTCAAGGTCAAGCTTTTGGCCAATGGAGTGGTTTGAGAGATGATGCTGCTATTGTCTCTCCCCCCCCCCCCCCCCCCCCGCCTTCAAGCAACCAGGAAGCTGATCACCAAATACTCTGGCCACCCATGGTGATGATAATGAACACAAGGCTTCGTAAAGATGGAGATGGGAAGGTAGTTATATAACTTCTGAATTATGTTTTCATTAATATTATAATACTTAACTTCTTATTTCTTTAATTTTCTGCTTCAGTGGATTGGTATGAGAAACCAAGAGCTTTTTGACTATTTCAGTTCCTATCGTACCGTTGCCAAGGCTCGCATTCATACGGTCCAGAAGGCCATCGTGGGATGGGTCTTCTGATTTATGAGAGCACGACAAGAGGTTATCTCGATGCTCAACGTCTGCATACCAGTTTGCTGTCCAAGATATCGATAGAGAGGCTTGGCAACGTTATCAGGGCTTCATGTATGGTCCATCCAGCCAGCACCAACTATATGGTTATATGACTGAAAAAGAAGACATACACATCTTCAACCGCCATATTCAAGGTTTTCTCTATCATTTTCTTCTATTATACAAGATACACTCCTGCTCATACTTATGCAAAAAAATTTTGTTCATTAGGCAACCGAAAGGTCAAGTTTGAGATGCGACCATATGCACAGATGGTTGGACAGCAAGCTAGAGCTGGAACAAGTGCCATGGGTGGCAGGGGGACTTGAAGGGAGGAGACTCATTGTTTTACTTTCATTTTTTATTTACTTTTGTAATTGAAGCACCGGGACTTCATTTTTTTATGATAATTTTTCTTCATCTTTATATTAAACTTTTCATTGGGAACTTTTTTTGTCATAAATATAATTGATATAAACGATTAAATAGAATTGTACCGTTACTTTTAATATAAGTATCTGTACTCTTTATGAAATTATCCATACTTTTTCGAAAGTATCCATACTTCTAATAAAAGTAACGAAACATTTAATATAAGTATCCATACTTTTCCTGCAAGTAGCCATACTTTTTAACGAAAGTATTCATACTTCTAATAAAAGTATCGACACATTTAATATAAGTATTCATATGTTTTATTTAAGTATTCATACTATCGAGCCACAATTGAACCAGTTCCAATGTTTTTATTAAAATATCGATACTATTGTTTAAAGTATCGATGCTTATTCGCTACCTATTACGTTACCCTAGTACCGGTTTGTTTAAATGTTTAATATTAATGTAAACGATCAAATAATAACAATTTTGGCGCTACCGAATATGTTGATATGAGTATCAATAAAATCGGTAATTTTACCGGTTTTGTTATCGTGGGAATTTCCAAGGCCCCATCAGCTTAAATTTATCAACAATTTAGGCACTACCGAATATATTGATATTCGGATCAACAAAATAGGTAATTTTACCGATTTTGTTATCGTGGGAATTTCCAAGGCCCAATCAGCTCAAATTTATCAACAATTTAGGCGCTATCAAATATATTGATATTCGGATCAACAAAATAGGTAATTTTACCGATTTTGTTATCGTGGGAATTTCCAAGGCCCCATCAGCTCAAATTTATCAACAATTTAGGCGCTACCGAATATATTGATATTCGGATCAACAAAATAGGTAATTTTACCGATTTTGTTATCGTGGGAATTTCCAAGGCCCCATCAGCTCAAATTTATCAACAATTTAGGCGCTACCGAATATATTGATATTCGGATCAACAAAATAGGTAATTTTACCGATTTTGTTATCGTGGGAATTTCCAAGGCCCCATCAGCTCAAATTTATCAACAATTTAGGCGCTATCGAATATATTGATATTCGGATCAACAAAATAGGTAATTTTACCGATTTTGTTATCGTGGGAATTTCCAAGGCCCCATCAGCTCAAATTTATCAACAATTTAGGCGCTACCGAATATATTGATATTCAGATCAACAAAATAGGTAATTTTACCGATTTTGTTATCTTTAACCGATAACTTAAATTTGCCGGTTACCATTTTTTTTTTATTTTTTTCATGTTTTTTACCGGATAAATGATCTCATATCAACATATCCGGTAGCGCTTTACCGGATACATTATTTATCTTATAATGTTTCCGGTAACGCCGTTTCTTAGCCGTATATTAGACGGCCGCACATTAAAATTCTCCTAAAAATGTATATATGTAAAAAAATGTATTTATACTTCATTAGTAAGCAAATGTTAAATTTTAAATCGTCCTACTTTTTCTCTCGAGAAAAATTAACATAATCCTCTCTGAAGAAATGCAAAGTAGTTCATGTACTTTCCAAATGTATCAAATTATTTTTTGACAAATAATTTTTTTTTATTGTGGTGATTGTTAAGCTTGCTTACGTAGGAATTCACATGTACATGATGATATAATAGAAGAGCTTAATTGATTTTTTATGTTAGAGTTATATATACAAATGCCTACAACAGCGGGAGTTCGAACTCATACATTGAGAAGCGGATAAACACATTTGATCTCTTGATTAATTAACGAGTCTTAAGTTTGAGAGCTTATTTAATCATCAAGCAAAAAAAATCTTTTTAAAAATATATAAAGATAAAAATTATATTTAAAATATTTAAAAATTAAGAATTATAAAGCTAAATTAATTAGTTAATTAAAAATATTAGAAATAAAAATAATTCAAAACCCAAAAAATATTAAAAATTTTAAAAGTATTAAAAATTATAAAGAAATAAAATTCACATATTCAAAATTTTAAGAATATTCAAGAAAATATTAAAAACATTAAAAATTACAGAAATAAAAATTATAAAAAAATTTGAACACCTCTGATAGGAGAAATTAGGAGAATATTGTCTCTTTGAATGATATTTAGATAAAATGGGGGTGTTTAAGTTTTTTTTTTTGAAATTTACGACAAAATGAACAATTGATGGGGAAGATGCCACCTGCAAGTGTCGTTCTGAAATTCTCTAAAAAAATTTAGGTGCAGATGACGTCATGAGTTTGTGTTAAAGTTGGGTTGTTGTCGTGAATTTTAGGGTTTGATATTTAGAAATTTTGGAAGAAGAACCGAGATCTTGAGAAAGGAATGAAACACGATGGTTTATTCATTCAGTAAAAAAATTAATCAAAACGTTGCGTTTTTACAAATGCTTATTAAGTTCACTAGACCTTGATTAATATACTAATCAAGATCAAGATATTACAACTAACTAAAACTAATAACAACTAATACAAAACTAAAAATAACATGTGTCTAAAGTCTATTAGCCACCCTCAAGTTGGAGCGTATATATCATGTACGCCCAACTTGAAAATCAGTAAATGAAAAGAAAAATTGGGCAGAGCTTTGGTGAGACAATCCACAAACTGGTGTTGAGTAGAAACTGGAAGTAATGTAATGAGTCCTTGATGAATCTTTTCTCGTATTAGGTGACAATCTATTTCAATATGCTTCGTGCGTTCGTGATGAACAGGGTTTTCTGCAATTTAAATAACAGATAAATTATCACAAAACAAATTTACAGGGTAAAAAGGTACATGAAAAGCTTGAAGTAAATAAAATATCTATTGCAGTTCACAAGTGACAGAAGCCAAGGCACGATATTCAGCCTCACTAGAAGATCAAAAAATAATTTGATGTTTTTTAGATTTTTATGAAATAAGAAAAGAGCCTAGAAAAATACAAAATCCAGTGATGGACTTTTTAGAATCAGGGCAAGAGCCCCAGTCGGAGTCAGAAAAGGCATGCAATTTAAGATCATTGTCAGTAGCAAAAAACAGACCTTGACCAGGAGTTCATTTTAAGTATCTTAAAACTCTATGAGCAGCTTCCAAATGAATAGTGGTATGACAAGAAAAGAATTGAAAAGGTTGCTGAACAGAAAAAGCAATGTCAGGCCTAATATTGGTCAAATATAAAAGTTTTCCAATCAATCTTCTATAGGCCTTAATGTCTTGTAATGGAATGCCATCATTTTTAGACAACCTCTTTGATTCGTTGGTGACAATAATTGGAGTAGAGACATACTTAGATTCTAGAAAATTAGTTTCCTTAAGAAGCTCCATGGTATACTTTCTCTGACAGACATTAATACAAGAACTAGTTCGATCTCAAGGCCCAAAAAATATTTTAAGTTTTCCAGATCTTTAATTTTGAAGGTGTTATGTAAGAAAACTTTAATGGAATCTATTTGTTCTTGGCTAGGACTAGTTAAAATTATGTCATCTACATAGACAGCTAGAGCAATAAAGTTTTCATCTACACCTTTAGTAAAGAGACTAGTGTCAGAAGCAGACTGTTTAAAGCCTTGTTCAATTAAAGCAAGGGTGTTTTTCATTCCACTGTCTACAAGCCTGTTTTAATTCATATAGACTTTTATTCAACTTACAAACCAGATTAGGATCATTATTAACAGAAAATTCAGGAAGCATGTCCATATAAACCTCTTCATGCAAGGAACCATGAAGAAAGGCATTATTAATATTGAACTGTTGTAATTTTCAGATTTTAGAGGCAGCAAGAGAAATAAGGATTCTAATTGTGGTCATTTTAGCAACAGGGCTAAAAGTACTTAGCAAATCAACTCCAGATTGTTGTGTGTACCTTTTTACCACTAACCTAGCCTTGTATCTATCTAAAGTACCATCAGACTTCAATTTAGTCCTAAAGACCCATTTGCAGCCAATTGTTTTCTTATTAGGGGTAGGGGTACTAAGTCTCAAATTTTATTAGACTCTAATGCTAAAATCTCTTCTTGCATATCATTCCTCTAGCATTCATGATTTACATCTTGCTTATAAGTCTTAGGAGCAGTTAAAACATCAATATTATTAATGAAAGATTGATGGTGAAAAGAAATACTTTGATAGGACAAAACATTACCAATGGAGTGAGATGAAGTACGGAGTTTAGGTAAGGTTACCTGATAATCTTGAAATTTTTGAGGGAGCCTAATTTGTCTAGATGGTCCATCAGACAAATTAAGAATGACGTGAACAATCTGATCTTGCTGATCAGTGTGAAAAACAGTTTGAGGACTATCTGAAATATTAGCATCATGCACTGTAGAACTAGAAAAACATCATCATTGATAGGTTGATCTAAAGAAGCACTTTGATTTCTTGGGATAGAAATTAAATCATGATATATAGGAGATGAATCATAAGATGGAAAATAAGATCAGAAGAAGGTGATTTGCAAAAAGGGAAAATAGATTCATTGTAAGTGACATCCCTAGACACAAAAACAGCATTAGTTTTCAAATTATACAATTTATAACCTTTCATGTGCTGAGGGAAACCAAGAAAGATACATTTGATAGCTTTTGGATGCATTTTAGTAGCAAACTTAAGCAGACAAGAAGCATAAGACAAACAACTAAAAATTTTAAGATTATCTAAATGTGGAAGTTTATCATATAAAATTTCATGAGGTGTTTTATTAGCTAAAACATGGGTAGGGGTCAAGTTAATTAAAAAACTAGCATGTAAGATGCAATCAATCCAGAAGGGCAAGGGTAAACAAGCATGTATTCTTAAAGATCTGACAACAACAAGTAAGTGTTGATGCTTTCTTTCTACAACATTGTTTTGTTGTGGAGTATACACACAAGAAGTTTGATGAATAATCTTTTTACTTTTAAAAAAATCATCAATTTTAAATTTCTGAGCTTTATCAGATCTAAAATATTTAATTCTTTTAGAAAATTGAGTTTCAACAAGATTATAAAAATCAACAACAAACTTCCTAACTTCAGATTTATGAACCATGGAAAAAATCTAGACATATCTATTTTTATCTTCAACAACAGTTAAAAAATAATTATGTCCATATATACTCTTGACAGGAAATGGGCCCTAAACATCTAAATGCACAATATCAAAAAAATTTGCAGAAACAAAATCACTAATGGGAAATGGCAGACGTTTATGTTTTGCAAGATGGCAAATATCACATTGAGATATATTACCAGAAGGAATATCTTTATTTAATTTTGAAAAGAAAGACATTCTTCTACTAGATGGATGGCCTATTCTAGCATGCCATGTATGTAAAGAGTTAAAGGAAGAAATATTACAGATTGTGGAATTAGTATTAGCAGAATCTAAGAACTGATAGAGGCCTCCTACTAAGCTAGTTGTACCAATCATCTTCAAGGAGAGAGCATCCTATATAATACATTTATTGTCAGTAAAAATAACAAAAAAATCTGCATTTAATGTTAACTTGCTAACAGAAATCAAATTGAATCTAAAATGTGGAATATGAAGAACATCTTTTAGGATTAAATCATTTGTAAGGGAAATGTTTCCAATATGTAAAACTTGAACTAAGTTAAGATTTAGAAGTTTAACAAATTTATCCTTAATATCAGAATAACAAGTAACGATGAATAAAGAATTTGAAATATGATCCGTGGCTCCTGAATCTTATGATCCAGGAGGTGTTAGTGGATGTAGATGCAAGAGAACATTTAAAGATCATACCTGAATCATCACTGGGTGCTGGAGCAGTTGTAAAATTAGAGGATAAGGCATTCACAACAGATTGAGGAGTACTGACAGAATTTAGACTAGATACTCCCTTTCCTTGAAGCAATAAAATCAATCCTTCATACTGTTTTTTAGTAAATGAGGCAAAATAGTCTTCTGACTTATGTTCATGTTTTACTAAGGAATCAGTAGGATTGTAATTTTCATAGTTGGGAGGACTGACAAGATTAGCCTTGCAAATAGAAGACCTAGACCTATGGTCGGGAGGGTATCCATGCTTTTTATAGCATTTATCAATTGAATGCCATTGAAGACCACAGAATGTACAAAAAGGTCAATGGTTTCCAGTATTGGACACAAAAAGTTTCTTTTGAAACTTATTGTTATGTCTATCAACAGCAAGAACACTGGATTCATAAGAAATAGCAACATATATAGATCGTTCATGTTGGACGATAATAAAAAAAATTTCATGAGTCTCAAGAAAGGGCTTAACCATAAAAATTTGCGATTTAGGGATTGCAAAAGACTCGTTGAGACCTCTAAGAAACCTAAATGGCAAAATTTTGGTTTCGAAATTTAACAGAATCACAAGAACAAGAATACAGAGGTCTTAAAACACACAACTCATCCCAGACTACTTTCAATTGGGTGTAAAATGTAGTAACAGTGTTATTACCTTGATTTAGGGAAAAGAATTCCTGTTGAAGATTGGAAACCTTCATGAGATCTCCTTGGCTGAAGCGGTTGCGCAAATCCGCCCAAAGCTCATGGGCAGTGTCGAACCACAAGACGGACTGGACAATTTCAGAACTGATCGCTCGTTGTAACGACGAAAGAACAAGGTTGTTGCACTTCACCCAGGGGAAATAGCTGGCATCGTCTTCATGAGACTCTTTCAGCGAACCATTAACGAACTGAAATTTGTTCTTGGAAATTAGGTCCATACGCATGGAGCGTGCCCATGAATGATAATTTCCACCGGTGAAAAGAACGGAGGTTAAGACGAGTGCCGAATTCTCGTTGGGGTGTATGTAGAATTCATCGGAGAGATCTATGTTTTTGAATCGAGATGAGGCAGAAGAACGGGCGTCAGAAGAGTCTACTGATACCATGTTAAAGTTGGGTTGCTGTCGTGAATTTTAGGGTTTGATATTTGAGAATTTTGGAAGAAGAATCGAGATCTTGAGAAAGGAATGAAACACGATGTTTTATTCATTCAGTAGAAAAACTAATCAAAACGTTGCGTTTTTACAAGTTCTTATTAAGTTCACTAGACCTTGATTAATATACTAATCAAGATCAAGATCAAGATACTACAACAAACTAAAACTAATAACAGCTAATACAAAACTAAAAATAACACGTGTCTAAAGTCTATTAGTTTGTTTAATATTTTTACACCGTAAAGTGTTCAGTGCGTGATAACTTTTAGAGAAAAAAATAGTATGATACCACCTGCAAGTGGCGTCTTCACCTACAATATCATTTTACTGTAAATTTTTAAATATTTTCAAATGTCTCATATAATTTAATCCTAAATAACCTATATGTCTGACAAAACCTCTCTGACAGCTAGCTTAAGTCTACTATCACTCATTGAATACATTTTCAATGGAAACAACATTTCATTAGAACAATAATGGCTTTTGGGATTCCTTCTGCTAGTTTAAAAACGATGAGACAAATCAGGATAAGATTACGTAACCAACTCAATGGTATTAAATGTCAATTTTTCTTAAATAGTCTAAACGTGATTATAATGTAATATATGTTCGTATATATTTTTAACTCTTTAACAATGTATATATACATTGTAAATAGAGCGATTGAACCCGAAAATCTTAATATAAACACCACTCACTTTTCTACTGAAACCACTTGTTGGGTTCTTCAAAGATTAATTTGTTAATTAATATTTTCTTGTTTTAAGTGATAATTTTTGTTTAAGTTCTTTCTAATTAGTCATGGTTAGATATTTATCAAGCTCAATTATGTATATAAATATGTTTATTGTCAATAGAATGAAAAAATAAATTTTTACAGTCACTTAGTTTTTCTTTTTCTCGCCGTTGCTCTTTCATTCTTGTTTAACACACAGATCGGCGACATCAACAACTTTAGGGTTGTTTGTCGACTGCCGGCATCCTCTTTCATTTATTTGTTTCGTTCTTTTGATTTTTAGTTATTTTAATTCAATAAATTTGTCTTTATGACACGCTTTTCTTTACCGTTTGATATATTTTTCTGTTTTTTAGCACGCTTTTCTGACTCTTGACACGCTTTTATGTTATTTGTTTTCTATCATGGTTGGATTTGACTTCGCCACGACTGATCAAGATGGTGCTCCTTTGATTATCCTGTTGATCTCCCTATTCTGGACCCTCGAGCTGGATCTTAATGCAAGTTTAGTCATCGCTCTTGTTCGCGATTGAGTTTGTGGTAATAAACGTGTTGTCAACGTACCCCAATTCTGCAATATGCATTTTTTAATGTTGTTTGTTGATGTTTTTACTTTCATTATCGAGCTTTGGTGATGTTTTGTATCTGCTTTGTTTTGAGTCTTTGAATTAAGTTTTTACCTTTTTAGTTATTTGGTCCTGTTTGTGATCTAAAGACATTAATTTTATATTTTTAAGATTATGTCTGGATCATGTTTGTTTACCTGCATTGTAAACTTTCATATTAAATTTTTTATTTACTAATAAAACTTACGTACTCATTTAATTTTTTTTTACAAGTCACCTCTCCATTCCTCTTTCTATATGGTATCCACTTGTTACCATAATTGTCAATTGTTGGAGTTTGTTTTAGCATAAATGAAGTAATTTATATAATTACGGAATAATTTGAACTAAAATAAAATAAACAAAATATCTATTTGTTATTTATATATTATTTTATCATGTACATTGCCCTCAAACTTGGTATTACATGTAAAACAACAAAGTGATGAGCAAATATCAGCTGATTGATTACATCTAGTTTAACTCAGTATAAGTGATATTCTAAGATTGATTGTAATATAGAATACAACTTATATTAATTGGTAATCTAAATATGTATGTAGTTCATAAAATTATTCGAGAAAATAGTTTAGAATAACTATTACGTTGTTTAAAGTCCAAATGAGGAGATAACTTATCTTGGCTATTAGAGTGGTTGAGTCCTGAGTAGAGACGCATACATGTTTGTCTGGAATGTTATATTACTTTCCTGGTATAATAAAAGTTTAACAATAACATGTTTTATCGTAGAATGCGGTTGTCCATTTGTTTTTTTTATCCTATAGACTCGTTTTTTTGACTGCATCATAATTTTTTTTACTAAATTAATGTAATTTTAAATATGAAAGGTTAACTTTATTGAATTGTTTTGAATTACGATTAAATTGATAGAATGTATAAGTTTTGAGGACTAAAATTGTTAATAAAAATACCAAAACAATGAATGGAATTAAAGTTTGGGTACCAACTTGAGAGCAAAAATTCTTTAGGTATCAACTTGAGAAAAAATGTCTAGTGCATGTACCAACTTAGGAGTAAAAATTCTTTATGTGCCAACTTGAAAAAAAAATACCTAGTTTAGGTATCAAATATATATTTAAGCCTATATAAAAAATAATTCGACACTTGAATGATGTGCACACTCTATAAATATTGGCACTGTTTGACAATTAGCGGATAGCTGATAGCGTTTAGCAAATTATATTAGCTTATAACATTAACTGATTTAACTAGCATATTACATTAGCTGATTGTATAAAAGTGTTTGGTAAAATTAAGTAATAACTGATAGCTGTTTGATTATTTGAAGAAGCAAAATGACATATAAGGACATGATTATATTTAATACTTATTTTAATAATTTATTAGTTATGAACATTTTGTATCTATTAATCTTAATTAAATTTTGAAAATTAATTTTTTAATATTATTACTGAGCATATACAAGGATGTACATATTAATTTTTATTTAAATTATCTTTTTAATATAATTTTAATAATTATTAAGTTTAGATGTATATATTAATTTCTTATCTATGAAATTATATTTTGAAAATAATTTATTAATTATTAAATTTATATGTGTTTATTAATGTATATATTAATTTATTATTTATGAAATTATTTTGTTAAATTTTATTAGTTAATCAAATTCATGTTATTTTGAGAAATTTTTTATTATTATGAAGGATAAAATAGTCTTTACAATTTTTTATCCAAACCTCTAACTCAAAAAGTTTCTTTTAAGAGTTTTTTTTTTAAATAAGAGGTTCCACCTCAATCCGCTATTATAATTTTATATTTACTAAACATTTAAATTAGCGGATTTGATTAGTCGAACCTCTAAAAATGATTTAAATATCTAATTTTAGCTCAAAAAGTTGTTTACCAAATAGAGGCATTGTTAATCAATATGTCGCAACATTATGAAGAACAATCCGAGAGTAAGGTTACAATAATTTTTGGATTATTTGAGTTGTAATTTGTATGTGGGTTATTAGTGGATTCGAATTTGGACGATTTATAAACATAAATGACTCACCAAATTACATAAACATTCGTGATGTATTTTAAAGTTACCTCGTTTCAAATAGTTGCAACATCTCTTATAACATTTGTTAAAGTGAGTCCGGGTTGCGGCAAGTTTAGGGTGTGTGGCTAAAAAACGACAAATTTTAAATTTTATCAAAAATTATAAAAAATAACAACATAAAATGTTATCAAAAAGTTTAATATTTTAAGTTCTTGGACAAATTTCAAAATTTACCGTTTTTTAGCCGCAACTTAAACCTGTAATTTTTTTTACTTCTCCATTGTTTAACCAAACGATTCAAATAGAAATCCTAAAAATAATTAAACACAAAAACGTAATGTCAATAGATATATTCTGTGATAAAAAACGAAAATATATAAATGTATACAATAAAAAAGTATAAATGGGGATAGTCAAAGTACAAGATGATAACGATGAAGAGAGAAAAAAGATAATGGGGGAGCTTCACACGATCAATAAACAAATTATATTCAAACATGCAATTAAATGAAGCTTCGAGACTCGAGAACGTGGATTTGGCAATTTATTGAGTTCTTGTCCTATTTTAAGATTATAAATTTAATCCCTATAATTTTACAATAACGAGTTTTTAGATTATTTTTTATTTAAAATTTTGATCTTTAATTATTTTTTGTTTAAATTTATCGTTAATTATTGACTTATAAGTAAGAAAAGTAAAATAACTTTTCAAATAATGATAAAAATTATATTGTTCAAATAATGATAATTTTTTAAAAGAATAAGAGTCAAAATAATAAAAAAAATTGTAAATATATGAACTAAAAAACTTATTTTATATTTCTTATAGTTGTCAAGTCAGCCATTAATAGTTAAATAGAATTGAAATTAAGTGACGAACCAAAAAATAAATAAAAATTGTATTTAAACTCATTGTCGCAAAAATAATTTAGAGACAAAATATGTATTGACCCTAATTTAACTATCAAAATTTTAATCTTTATTATTATTTTTTTTACCTTTGGGTTGTATCTACCTATGCTATATTAGTATTGGGTTTTGAATATATGAAAGCTTGATTATTAGAATTAATGGGTTTCGATATTATTGGGCTTTGGGCTTAGCAATATATATGCAATATTTAATAATTTTAATTAATAAGTTAATTAATCGGTTTCGACTCAATTAATCAATAATTAAAATGTTCAAAAGTTCATTTCAGTGGAGGACTTATACACCGAATTAATTTGGTTTGGTTGGTTATTAAAACTGAAATATGTACCCCCTATTTATTATATGAAAATTTTTTGATACACAAGGCTGTGTAAACTCTAGTTTATACAAGTTTTTCAATTTGATGGTTTATAGGTTATGTTGAGATTTAAGTTTTAGGAGTTTAAGTTATAGGGTTTAAGGTTAAAATTTAGAGTTTAGGGTTTAGAGTTTAGTGTTTAAGATTTAGGGCGTTAGGGATATACTATAAATTTAAGTTTTAAATTTTATAGTTTTAATATGAATGATTGTGTAATTTTTTTTTGCACAACTTATTTATCAAAATATAACTATTTGTTACATTAAAAAAATTATTATAAAATGTCCTAACATGTAATAATAATAATAATAATAATAATAATAATAAAGAAGAAGAAGAAGAAGAAGAAGAAGAAGAAGAAGAAGAAGAAGAAGAAGAAGAAGAAGAAGAAGAAGAAGAAGAAATCATACATCATTATATTAAAATGATTAAATAAATTACACATTGTTTAAAGTGGAAAAAATGGTGACGTGAGTAGGAGAAGCAGATAGGGAAGGAGATCCGAGTGGTACTATTTTTAGGGGAAAGGAATGGACCGTTTTTTCGATAATCATAGCATAAGGGTTTCACGTGCAGCTTTGAGGGAGCTATCAAGCAACTATGGTTAGCTCATCTGAGTTTATATTCCGGCGAACAATAGAAAAGCGAAATATAGGGAGACTATATTCGCCTTTATATCTATGACAAGTAGTGTTGATATGGAACGTATAATAAGGAATGTGGATAAATCAAGGATTGATGATTTCACCATCCGAGTATCAGAAGCCACATTCCCAAACTCGAGATTGAATGTTGGGAATGCAAAGAGTTGGAATAGGAGATCTACTATAAGGAAGGAATCTTTCCTAAAGGATGATGGGAAGACGGATAGGGTGAAAAAAAGTTTCAAAAACTTACAAAGAGGTGTTATTAAGCAATTCAGCGACAAAGAGTAGGGGAGATGATAATCCTACTTATTTCTTTGAAGGGGTAAGGAGGAGAAAACTGGGAGAAACCTGATAGATTTTAATATACCGACTAAGGAAACTGAGTGGTTAAGATAGCAAAATGGGGGGTAAATTATGGGTCATTTGTGATTATGTTTAGATCGATTGCTGAGATGAATGAGATATGGAAAATCAAAAGAGAAGAATTATGGTATTGGTTTGATCTAATCAGTCCGCTGCTGGTAAATGGTATTCCACACTATTATGTTTCGATCTTGCTTTCTGGGGTTCCTCTATATTGTTGGCACAAGAGTTTGTTTGAAGCTTTAGGCAATGATGGGGCAGCAATGTTTGCACAGATGAAATAACATTGTCTAAAAAGAGACTCAATGTGGATAGGAGAACGAAGACCACCATGAATATTCCTGATAGCATAAAAGTGTCATCAATGAGGGTTCTTTTTTTTAGTTAAAGTGATGCTTGGCTATTTTGAAGAGGAAAGGGTTTCATCGTTGCATGGTAATTCAAAGAAAAATTATGTCGATGAATGGCCAGAATCGAAGGATAGGAGCTCGAAATTTAGAGTCGAGAATATAAAGGAGAATAAATCTCTGATGGATGCTGCCCCCGATCCAGAGCTGTGGAGGCGTCAATCAAAATGTGGTGCCTCGTAGCCAAGATTTTTTCGGTTCATCGAATGAAGGAGTTTTTTGTGGCGCTGATTCTCCCATTTTCTGGGGAAGGACAATGGGGCAAATAGAAATGATGATATCGCCTACGTGAAATCATGGCTAGAATCAAATGAGATCGGTTCCTCTTCATCTTTTGTGCTTAGACATAACCCCATGATAATTTTGAACATCCCGGTTCGCAAAGTATATAGGAGTTAGATAAAGCAATATCTGAGTTGAAAATTAAAATACAAAAGGGGTGGTTGATGAAGGTTCGAGGAGGCACATCATTAAGCTTAGATTAGATTTGTGGGCTATGTACAGGAAGGAAGAGAGTGCATGGTTACAAAAATCTTGGCTGCGGTGGTTCTTAGAGGGGGGACAAAAACACACATTATTTTCATCTTTCAGCCTCTAAAAATGAGAATGATCAATACCATAAACCATATTAAAAGGGATGGTGAGATGATAATTGATCATATTTTGATTAAGAATGCCGTCAAAGACCATTTTTGCATTGCTTATAATGACGTGCATGCCTTGGAGGTGGATGAAATAAAACTGGATTTCAAGAAAATAGGTGATGAACAAGCGAGAATTTTGCAAGAATGTTTTAGTGAGGAGGAAGTGTGGCTTGCTTTATCATCCTCGGAGAGTAATAGGGCACCGGGTCCTGACGGGTTTAACATGAGCTTCTTTAAAAAAATTGAAGTATCTTAAAAAACGACATAATGAGTTTTTTAATGATTTTTATCACGGGCGTAAATGAGAAGGTGGGATTATCATCTCGTTTATTACCTTTATTCCGAAACTTAAGTATTCGGATTCACTAAATGAGTATCGCCTGATTAGCTTGCGGGGTGGGAAATATACAAGTTATTAGCAATTGTGTTGGTGAGAAGGCTTAGATCGGTAATGGGACAAATTATTGGAGAATTCCAATTTACCTTTATTCTTGGAAGGCAAATTCTAAAATTTTCTTTGGTGGCTAATAAAGTAATTGACCTTGTTAAAAAAATCTGGCAATAAGGGTATTGTGTATAAAATTAATTTCCAAAAAACTTACGACATAGTAAGCTGAGATTTTCTGATTCAGTCTTGAAGGAATATGGGTTTGGGAAGAAATGGCGTGATTGGATATTTAAGTGCATTTCTTCTGCGTCGATCTCGGTTCTGGTAAACGGTTCACTTACGGAGGCGTTTTTTATTTCAAGAAGCCTTAGGCAGGGTTGTTTTTTTTCACCATTACTTTTTAACTTAGTTGGAGAGGCTTTAAATTTGATGTTGGAGAAGGCGGCAAGATTGAGTTTGTTCATTAGTTTTAGAGTTGGTAGATTGGGCAATGCTATTGATATCTCGTATCTTCAATTCGCGAACGACTTACTTATTTTCTGTGGAGGCACGATAGATCAGTTAGGTAATGCGTGTACACACTAATTTTAATTAGGGCCTAACGTATGGCCCGAGTACAGTCCAACAAGCTTAATAAAATTCAAAAAAAAGGAAAAAGAAAAACCCAAACAATAAAAATTATAGAAAAATCCAGAAAAAATAAAAAAAGGAAAATAATACAAAAATTTAAAAAAACCTAATCTCACTTTGAAAACTTTAATCTGTCGCTCGTTAGAGTCCACAACCATGAGGACTCATCTACTTGCTCAACAATCTTGTTTTTTTTTGCGCTCTACACAGATATTCTAGCTTATCCCAACAGTTTTCCTATGAATCCGAGAAGAAAGGACTTGAAAAACCCTAATCTCGGCCTATAAATAGGAACTCTGAAAATCTAAGAAAACACAGAAAGATTAACGATAAAAAATCAGAGCAAGAGAGTGCGAAAGTAGTGAGAATATTTGGGCAAAAATCAGGAAAGTAGTGAGAAGAAAATCATGTTCTTACCTCATTTTACAGTGATCGGAGTGTTACTTGCGCGATCGGAACGGTTGAAGAGCTCCTATCACGGTCAGATTCAACATATCTCGAGGATAATCCGACCCAACGGCGAGTTCACGAGTTTGAGAAAGGTATACTCGTTGCCTGAGTTTTGGATTCGTTTGATTCATACTTGAAAGAAATAATTTTTTTGAATCTAACTTTAAAAGGAAGATAAGAAAGAAAAAGAGTAAAGGATAAAACTAAGGGAGAGACTATTTTTTCCTCTTATATAAAATAGAACGAATAATGGTTTAATAACCTGTCTTTTAGTGTTGAAAATGAGAGTATAAAAAGAGAATCAAATATAAAATGAATGGGTTCCTTGGGTTGAATGCCAACGGCAGGGTTGTATTAATTAAAAATAAAATAAAAATCAGCTCATTGATGAGCCTTGGAAACTGACTCTGACATGGAAGCAAGAGCACGCAAATGTTTCAGCTTTGCTTTCAATCAATTGGAATTTTAGGGAAAAGTTACTCTTTAGGTCCCTCTTTGGTTTAGATTCTTTTAAATTTTAGGCTTAGTTTGTTTCTTTTTAATCTAGGTCCTAATATTTAGATTCTTTTGATTAGGTCTTTAATTTACATAATTAGATAACTACTTTCACTTTTTTTAAATATATTTTTTTGTTAATTTCTCTTAAGATGGACGCTTAATTATTTAATTGGACTTAAAACTGAGTTTAATTATAGGACAATCTTAAAATTGTGCGAATAATGTGATTCATTTTTTTATATGTTTGACCAATAATTTCCCTAATTTGAGATTAAATATGATTTGGCTTAAGATCATGGCTTTCGATTAAAATATTAATTTTCCATTGGTTTTTTTGTATATTTTTTTTGTTGATTTTTTCGATTTATTTGCATTTTTTGTCGTTTATAATAGTGCATTTTTGTATAATTTCCCTATCTTTGAAGCCTTTTAAACAACACAACCCCTTTAGGTACTAATTTTGGGCGTTGTGGGGGTGCTATAACCTTCCTCACACGTAATCGACCCCCGAGCCCAACTTGACTCCAGTTCAGACGCAGACCAGTTCTACAGGTTTTCGGTCATACCCAATCCAAAATGATTGATGGCGACTCCAAACAATGACGAGCCCATGAAGGCCCAACCAATTTCAGCCCTGACCAAAAACGGCGTCGATAGCTTGGCGACTCTACTGGGGACAATTCAAGAGAGTTAGGCCACACAAAAGGGGTACATGTTGTGTTGCATCATTCCATGAGCTTTCTACTCGAGCTCGGTCCCGTTTAAGTGGGAGTAAAACGCTGCTCCTTTGTGAGGTTAACCTCCGTATGGGATAGTAGTCACCTCTGGGATGCATATGATCTATGGCTTCGTGAGAGTAACCTCCGTATGGTCATAAGAAAGTGTATCCCCTCGAGTTGAACTTGGTCCTGATAACCTATAATGGGGGAGGACCAGGGACCTTACTAGCCTTAGCAGGCGTTAGTGAAGACAATTCGGGTATCGTGTCTAGAACCGTAACCCTATATAACAAACCGTAGAAACTCACCCCTGTTAGAGCCATGCTGAACTCAAACCTTAGTGTGTCACCCATTGATATATGAGCATGTGTTTTGTTTTTTTTCTACTATTCATATTATGCTTTTTTTGCATCCGATTATTTGTTATATTTGTGCGACACTAACCAAATTTCCTTGGGTTGTTTATTGTTTTATGTTCACATGCATCACCATCATCATAGAGAGGTGTTGGTTATTTAATTAATTTAATAGAAAAATCTTCCTCATGGCCAAAAGAGTTCAGTGCTTATAAGAGAAAAATGATGATGTTCGAAAATGGTCAGAAACATCTAGCATCTCAATACGAGTGGAAGAACTTACAGCCAATTTGCAAGCAGCCCAACAGAAAAATACGATAACCCTCAGGACCAAGAATTGCAGGAACATCTAGCATCTCTGCAAGGGATTCTTCAAATCTACCAGCAACAAGACTCAATGATTGAGCTTGAAAAGGCGCAAGTTAAGAATGAGAATTTAAAGGAGTTGGTGACGACATTAGAGAGTTCACTGCAACAACATAGAGACTTGATAGATGATATTCAAAGGGATTCTAAACTTAGCGAGGAACAGTAGGACCTACGACTTTGGTTTGCAAGGGGTGATATCAAGGTGAGAGAAGACTTGATGAGGGAAGCACTCACTCAAATCCGGAAGATAGCTGAGCACATTACCGATTTGGCCAAGGAAGCAGGGTGATTGAAGTTTTGGATCAATATCTCGACACACTTTGCAAATGAATGAAAGAAGTTCTTGGGAAAAGTTGAGAAGTTGGGAGATCAAGCTAAGTCATACCGTCGAGTTTGGTGTTAATTTTTCTTCTTGTTGTCATTAAAAAATGTTGATTGGAGATTTTTTGTTTTTTCTTTCTTTCTGTTTTTGGGATATTATATTTTGTCTTTGTATGTTAGTAGATGATTTTTTCCCCGCTCTAATTTTTAGATTATTTTGGTGGATGGATTAGATTTTCCTTTTCAGTTATTTAATAAAAGTTTTTTTTGTTTGTGCTAATATTCTTCTATCTTATTAATTTTCTAACCAACACCTAGTTACATTCATTCCTGCATTCATCATTACACATTACATTTATACAATATGTGTTTCATAAGCATTAACATTAAATAAAACACTAATCCATGGGAGTTCAATATTAGTGATACTAGAAACGAAGGACGATCAAAGCAACCATCCTCACTACACGCGATTCAAGGATAGAAAAATAGAAGAGAGACTCCAGAAGCTAGAAAAATTTCAAGAACAAGTCATTCAGGATGTAAAGGGCTTGAGGGATGACATAGGAAAAAGTCAAGAGACTCTTCTAAGTAAATTAGAGGATAAGCTGTCACAGTTGTTATCTAAAGCAACAAGTGCTGAAAAAGGAAAAACTCGTGAAGTTCATGAGGAAGATTCATCATCTTTACCTTTTGGATCAAAAGAAGCACATCCTCGATTTGTGTTCTCTGCTGGCGGACTACAATCAAATGTCCATAACCAAGCAACTATTCATGGTGCTTCTGGTTCAAACGTGTGGGTGAGCTCGTTCAAACCAGAAGTCCCAAACTTTGATGACCCGATTGAGTTGGAAAAACTAAAGAAAGTGCAAGTGTGCAACCCAAATTTTTTGATATTAATGATGCCAAGTTCAAGTGCTTTGAGGAAAGAATCAAAGCTATGGAAGGTTCTAATGCCTTCATTGGGACAGATGTAATGGAACTGAGCTTGGTCCATGATCTGATTTTACCCTCAAAATTCAAAATGCCAGAATTCGAGAAATTTGATGGCACGAGTTGTCCTAATGCCCACCTTACCATGTTTTACCATAAAATGACGGGGTACGTGAATGATGATAACTTGTTAATTCATTGCTTTCAGGACGCTTTAGCTAGGCCTGCCATGCAATGGTATAATCAGTTGAATAAGGCCCAAATAAGCACATGGAGAGACTTAGCACGTGCTTTCAAAGAACAATACAAGAATGTCCTGGACATGGTACTTGATCGTTTGACACTCCAAAACATGGAAAAAAAGGTACAATGAAACGTTTCGACAATATGCCCAACGGTGGAGGGACATGGCTGCACAAGTCCAACCACCATTACTTGAGAAAGAGACGACAACCCTCTTCATTAATCCTTGGAATCAACATACGATGAGAAGCTTGTTGATAGTACCACTAGAGACTTTGCTGATCTAGTGATAGCTGGTGAAGCAATTGAGCGTGTCATTAAAAGCGGGAAACTTAGCAGTCTTAAGGCTTCAAAAAAATCGTATACCAAAAAGAAAGAGAATGAAATTAATGTTGTGGGAGAAAATAGGCATTCATATCCCAGATATCAATCATCACCACAATTTGTGTATTATACAGGATATTCGAAACCCACTACAACCTCTCCAAGTAAAGAAAAACAACCGCAAGGGGGCCCAAGCCATCAAGGACTAATACGAAAAGGCAATCTTTCACGCCTATTCTAATTTCTTGCAAAGAGTTGTATGCTAAATTATTAGAAGAACGATTGATATCCCCGTCTTTCTCACACCATTGCAACCACCATACCCAAAATGGTACGATCCTTCTCCACATTGTGAGTTACATGCCGAAATCTCTGGTCATACAAATGAAAATTGCCCAACTCTCAGAAGAAGGGTTCAGGGCTTGATTAATAAAAATATCCTTCAATTCAACACACCAGAGGGGCCTAATGCCGCTAATAACCCTCTGCCAACGCATGAGAAACCAAAAGTTAATGCTGTGATGAAAGATGATGAGTTTAAGATTAAGACACACTTATCTGAAGTGCAATCACCGTTAAAGTGGGTTTGGAAGAAAATGGCGAAAAGATGATTGGTGAGTTCTAACCATGGAGCTGTTGTGACTAGTAATGGTGATTTCTGTGAATTTCACGGTGATGTGAATCATGAGATTCAACATTGTGATGAGTTCAGAAAGATTGTCCAGAATCTGATGGACAATAAAAAAATAGAGTTCTTCGAAAAGAGTCAAGAAGTTTGGGATGTTTTTTTACAGTGGATGGACAATCATCCAAAAAGAGTGGTGGGGCTAGTCGACCTTTTGTGATTAATTGGCCTAGAATGCACGAAAAAGAATAGAGAAACCTCTTCCTCGATTGGTGATCGAGACTCCTCCTTTCCCATACAAGAGTAATCAACAAGTGCCGTGGATTTATGGTTGTAACATGACCATTACGGGGAAAGATGATTCTGAAATTGCGGCTGCAGGAATTAGTGGAGTTGAGAACTCCACTCGAAGTGGAAGATGTTACTCCCCCGAAGTTGCAAAATCGGTGGAGATAAGAGATGTTGAGCGAAAAGAAAAGTTCCCACTGATTGGAGAAAAACTAAAAATTAATGAATCTGTGAAAGAGGAAGAAACACGTGAATTCCTGAAGTTTATCAAACATAGTGAATATAGTGTGGTTGAACAGTTACACAAAGAACCAGGTCGTATTTCTGTATTATCTTTGTTGCTGAATTCAGAGCCCCACAGAAATGCTTTGCTAAAAGTGTTAAACCAAACATTCGTCCCGAATGATGTTTCAGTGGATAAGCTGGATAGATTGGTGAATAATTTACATGCTGACAATTTCATCTCTTTTAGTGAGAATGAAATTCCTCCTAAAGGTACGGGGTTCGCCAAAGCATTTCACATAACTACCTATTGTAATGGACATATACTATCTCATGTCCTAGTCGATAATGGATCTGCTTTGAATGTCATGCCCATGACCACATTAAATAGGCTTCCGGTGGATAAGTCTCACATTAAACACGCTTCAGTCGTATCGATACGCCTTTACCAGATTGTGCAGATTTGACAGATTTAAGTGCAAAAATCTAATTTGAAACGTCCCTAAATGCATGTACATGTCATATGAACAAGATTTAATGACTAAACTTAATATATACTCCCCCTAGCAACATGCATAGAAGCAAAAGGAACAAAATTAACACAAGCATGAATCACAAACAATTTCAAGCAAATTTTGACATTTTGGGACCTAAAAAGGGTCAAGAAAGGCTAGTTAAACCTAACTCTCTCCTAAGGGTCCAAAAGTGCTCTTTATCTAAAGGTTTTGTAAATATATCCGCTAATTGGTTCAAGGTGTCAACAAACTCTATAACAACATCATTTTTCAAAACATGATCTCTAATGAAATGATGTCTAATTTCTATGTGTTTAGTTCTAGAGTGTTGGATGGGATTCTTAGTGAGACAAATGGCACTAGTGTTGTCACACCTAAGGGGTATGGTTTCTATTTTAACACCATAATCTAAGAGTTGTTGCTTCATCCAAAGGACTTGAGCACAACAATTCCCTAAGGATATGTACTCCGCTTCGGTGGTAGATAAGGCTACGCTATTTTGTTTCTTAGAGAACCAAGATACGAGCATACTACCTAAGAATTGGCATGTCCCGGAAGTACTTTTCCTATCTATCTTACATCCCCCATAATCCGCATCCGAATAAGCATGAAGGCTAAAAGAAGAATCCTTAGGATACCAAAGGCCTAAAGTAGGTATGTCTCTAAGGTATCTAAAAATTCTCTTAATGGCAACTAAGTGTGATTCTCTAGGACTAGCTTGAAACCTAGCACACAAGCAAACACTAAATATAATATCCGGTCTACTTGCGGTAAGGTAAAGCAAAGAACCTATCATGGATCTATAAAGCTTAGAATCAACACAGTTACCTCCTTCATCTTTGTCAAGCTTTATGGAAGAACTCATAGGAGTGACTTGAGGTTTTGCATTCTCCAAGCCAAACTTCTTGAGCATATCATTCACGTACTTAGCTTGATTTATGAAGGTGCCATCCTTCCTTTGTTTGATTTGGAGTCCCAAAAAGAATGAGAGCTCCCCCATCATGCTCATCTCGAACTCACCTTGCATTAGCTTAGAAAACTTCTTACAATAACACTCATTAGTAGAACCAAAAATAATATCATCAACATAAATTTGAACTACTAAGATGTCATTGTTATATCTTTTTATGAAGAGTGTTGTATCCACCTTTCCTTTTTCAAAACTCTTTTCAATTAAGAAATTTGAAAGTCTCTCATACCAAGCTCTAGGAGCTTGTTTTAAACCATAGGGAGCTTTTGTAAGTTTAAACACATGATTTGGAAATTTTGAATCCTCAAAACCCAGTGGTTGTTCAACATACACCTCTTCATTTATAAAACCATTTAAAAAGGCACTTTTCACATCCATTTGAAAAAGCTTGAAATCATGATAACATGCAAATGCAAGTAACATCCTAATAGCTTCCATCCTAGCTACGGGTGCATAAGTCTCATCAAAATCAATTCCCTCTTCTTGTGTATAGCCTTGAGCAACAAGCCTAGCCTTGTTTCTCACTATATTACCACTTTCATCTAATTTATTCCTAAAAACCCATTTTGTTCCTATAGTAGATTGATCATTAGGCCTTTCAACTAATGTCCAAACTTTACTCCTCTCAAATTGATTTAATTCCTCTTGCATGGCCAAAATCCAAAAGTCATCTTTTAAAGCTTCTTTAATATTTTTAGGCTCAATACATAAATAAATGCAACATGATTCATTAATTTTAGAGAGGATCTAGTAGTTACCCCCTTGGATGGATCACCCAAGATTTCACCACCTTTGACATAGTTTAACTCCCTTGGGTAAGACACCTCCCTTTCCTCAAGAGCCAAATCCTTCAAGGCTTCAAGAGGTGGATCTTGTGAATCCTCATCTTTGGTTGGAATCTCATCCACCTTTGATGTTTGTCCTCCATCAATGGCATCAATGATTCCTACATCATCATCATCACAAGATTCCTTCCTCGGAAGGAGGTTATCATCGAAAACAACATGTATTGACTCTTCAACAACTAGAGTTCTTTTATTAAATACACGATAGGCTTTAGAGTTTAAAGAATACCCTAAGAAAATAGCTTCATCGCTTTTAGCATCAAATTTACCTAAGTTTTCTTTACCATTATTCAAAACAAAACACTTGCAACCAAAAGGGTGAAAATAGCTAATGTTAGGCTTCTTAGATTTTAAAATCTCATAAGGTGTTTTCTTCAAAATTGGCCTAATCATTACTCGATTTATAATATAACAAGCGGTGTTTGTGGCTTCCGCCCAAAAATATTTAGGTAAATTATTTTCGCAAAGCATGGTTCTAGCCATTTCTTCTAAAGTTCGATTTTTCCTCTCAACTACCCCCATTTTGTTGAGGAGTGCGAGGTGCGGAAAAATTGTGGCTAATCCCATTTTCATTTAAAAACTCATCGAAACCTAGATTTTGAAATTCAGTTCCATGATCACTTCTAATGTGAGAAATTTTAAGTTCAAGATCATTTTGAGTTATTTTAGAAAATGTGATGAATTTTTCTAAAGCCTCATCCTTTGTAATTAAGAATAGAACCCAAGTATACCTAGAATAGTCATCTACAAGCACAAAAGCATATGATTTTCCACCCAAGCTCATTGTTCTAATAGGCCCAAAAAGATCCATATGAATCAATTGTAAACATCTACTAGTAGAGACATCATTTATGGATTTAAAAGAAGTTCTATGTTGTTTACCCTTTGAACATGCATCACAAATTTTATCATTAGAAAATTTAAGTTTGGGTAAACCTCTAACTAGATCAAGGGAGATTAATTTCTCTAAGACACTCATGCTAGCATGTCCTAATTTTCTATGCCAAAGCCATGAGTCATGTTCATCATGTGCAACTAAGCATGTATGGGATGAATGGATGTCATCTAAATGCACCATGTAAATATTGCCTATTCTATGTCCTATGAGCATTATTTGATTTGTTTTAATGTTTACAATTTTGCAACCACTTTTATCAAATAAAACATTAAAACCCCTATCACATAATTGACTAATGCTCAACAAATTATGTTTAAGACCGTTGACATACAAAACATTTTCAATGAAAATAGAAGAGTGATTACCAATGGAGCCTATTCCTTCAATGTGGCCTTTGGAGTTGTCACCGAAAGTTACTACTCCACCACTCTTAGGCTTTAGTTCCACAAATCTACTCTTGTCACCGGTCATGTGTCTTGAGCATCCACTATCAAGGTACTAAGAATTTTTGCTTGAAGCTTTAGCCTTGTAGCAATGCTCCCCCTACAAACAAAGAAATTAGGCCTTGGTTTTTGGTACCCAAATCATTTTGGGTCCATGAGTGTTAGCCTTCAACAATTTGGTTCCCTTAGGAATCCAAGAAGCAATAGCATTCAAATCATTAGAAATAATGAGTTCTTTAGGAACCCAAACACTCCTAACTCTATGACCTCTAGCTTGCTTATTAAAATTTCTTTGTTTAGGTACAAAATGTTTTCTTTTTACATATTGGGATTTAGAATGATTTCCTTTTTCAAAATTATTTTTCCCAATAGCAATAGATGTTTTAAGATTATCCACTTCCTTTGTGTGATAATCTTGAAAATCGGAAAGAAGTTTTTCAAGTTCAAGATTTTTAGTTTTAAGATCATTTGAAAGATTAACTAAAAACAAAACCTTCTTTTCCAATTCGGAGTTAGCTTTTGAAAATGTCTCATTTTGAAATTTTAAATCAGAAATTGTTTTCTTGTTTTTCAAAATGGACTCTTTGTATTTTCCTACTAACTCATCATACACTTCTTGCAATTCATCATAAGCATCTTGAAGTTCCTCAATAGAAAAATCGAAATTGGATGAGTTAGAGTTTACCTTAGGTTCATCATCGATGGCCATGAGACATAGGTTGGCCACTTCCTCCTCTTCCTCGGATGACTCATCGTCACTCCAAGTATCAATTTGTGCTTTGATCTTGTTCTTCTTCCCAAAGCTTTTCTTTTTTAATTGAGGACACTCGGAACGGATGTGACCCAGTTTCTTGCATTCATAACAAGTAATTTGGTCTTTCTCCTCTTCCTTGCTTTTACTCTTGAAGTTTCCATTTCTAATGAATTTTCTTCCACGATTTGACTTCATAAAACGAGTAAAATGTTTGGCCAACATAGCCATCTCCTCATCTTCATCCTCACTAGAATCGCTTTCTTGTTGTGAAGCTTTTAGTACGATTCCCACTTTCTTCTTCTCAACCTCCTTCTTCTCCACTATCTTCTTCTCTTGTTCTCTTCATTTCCTCATAATCTCATGTGTGAGTAGAGATCCAACAAGAGCATCTAGCTTGAGAGTCTTCAAATCTCTAGCTTCAATAATGGTCGTTCTCTTGCCATCCCATGACTCCGGAAGAGAATACAACAACTTTCTCACTAGCTTGTCTTCGGGAATGATTTCACCGAAACCCTTCAAACCGTTGACAATGACCGAAAACCGATCAAACATCTTGGAGACACTTTCTTCAGGATCCATCTTGAAGTTCTCATAGCTTAGATTGAGTAGCCCAATCTTTGTCTCCTTGACATCACTAGTTCCCTCATATGTTGTCTCGAGGGTGTCCCAAACCTCCTTGGCATTTTCGATTGAAGACACCTTGGAGTAGATATCCGGACCAAGTGCACAAAATATTACATGAAGAGCTTTGTCATTCACTTGCATCCTTCTTCTTTCATCATCGGTCATTTCGGCTTTGATCTTTGGGACGAGCCTTTCTCCATCTCTTCTCATGGGAATGTATGGACCTTCTTCAACTACATCCCACACCATATAGTCGGTAGACTTGATGAAGAGCCTCATTCTATTCTTCCAATAAGGATAGTTATCCCCATTGAAGAATGGTGGCTTGGTGGTGGATTGGGACTCATAGTTGGAGGTGGATGCCATTGCTTGACTTGTTGTTGATCAAACTCTCCAAGAATCGACTCAAGAGGGTTGTAATCCTTCCAATGAGTGTAGCTCTGATACCAATTGTTGAGTTGATCGAACACTTGCAAATGGCCAAGAGGGGGGTGAATTGGCAATTAAAATTTTGGTAAAGAGAAAGATTGAAAATAAAAGTGACACAAGGGGTTATAGTGGTTCAAGTTCTCCAAATGAACTCTACATCCACTACCTTAGTTCCCACTAAGGATTTTCAAACAATTCACTACTTGAATTCGTCCCCTTTTCTTGGATGAGGAGGAAACCTTACAATTTTGATTAAGCTTTCTACCCAAAGCTTAATCCACTCAAATACAAAGAAAGATTTTGGTAAACTCAAATGTTTCCTCTCAAAGGATGATTGTCTACCCAATTACAATTTAAACAACCCCAATCTCACAATGCAAATTGACAATTTGAAATACACTAGAGTTGGGTACAAAGATTTGACTTTGAATAGCTCAAGGGTTTGGATTTTTGCTTTGATGATGCTTGTGGGTTCAATAATTGTTGCTTGGTCAATTGAAGCTTGTTTTTATATCCTTGCATTGATTTCTAGCCGTTTGGGTAGTTGGGATCATCAATAGAGCCGTTGTGGACATTTTTCCCGCAATAAATGCAGCTCTGTAGCCTACCGTATCGGTACTCGGGAAGGGCGTATCGATACCTGCATCAAAGAGGAAAGATCCATTGTACCTGAAAACAGAGCGTATCGATACGCATAGAAGGCGTACAAGTACGGTTTTAAGGGGCGTATCCGTACGGAGGCCGTATCGATACGGTTTTTGCTCACTGGAATCCCAAGCCAAGTTTACATAAAAAGTGTATCGATACGCATACCAAGCGTATCGGTACGCTATAACGATCTTTTGAAAATTGGGAAACCAACCAACTGACAAGTAACGGTCAAATAATTAAATGCTCGGGTTTTTCAAAGATATGCTTGTCGTATCGATACGGTTGCTAGGCGTATCGGTACGGTTTCATGAAAACATTTGCCAGATGAATATCGTATCGATACGGTTGCAGGGCGTATCGGTACGGTAAGTTCAATAAAATTCCAGTGACAAAATAGGGTATCGATACGCTGAGGGTATCGATACGCCTGGGCTTTTTGCATACTTAGGCTTGAAAAACATAGGAAAAGACTTAGGGAAATATATGATTTAAGAGCAGGTCTTTAAATATTATTTTGTTCAAAAATACTTGTCAATTTATGAGACTTTAAAGAGTACTTAAAAATTTATTATTTTGCAAATTGGTCCTTATGTTTATGTGTTATATCAAAATCAATTTCGGTTTTACAGATATTTTCAGCCGCCTTTTCAAATTCTCGGAGACCTCGCGTTCTGCAGAACACGAGTCCCTGAAAAACCGTTATTTCAAACAATGATGCCACGTAGATGGAACTCGCGCTCTGCAGAACGCGAGTTCGTGTCTCGCTTCCCAGAGAACGCGAGGTTCCGTTACGTGGCATGTTTGAGGGTCATTTTTCCAAATAATCTTTGGAGGGAGCCATTTTTATATATAATTATTTTAAAAGGGTTTTTCACCCAAATATGTCGGCAACGGTAGATGATCATTATCCCTTGAGACCATGGTTCGAGCACTAGTAATACATGTTGTGTGTGTCGTCTTTGGAAAGACTAAGAAAATTGAACAGATGCTACTCTTGCATCACACCAGCATATTCAAAAAAAATGTTAAATAAAAATACTAAATTAAGATCTGATTTAAATATAATGCAAAAAAGTGCATCATGAACTATATTGAAAAGATGTGAAACTAGGAAGAACTTAGATTACTATTTATCCAATTTTCGAAAATGAAAAATGTTTGTCCAGACTCCTTTGGCTTTAGGATTCATTTGAAAAAAAAAATCAATTCTTTCAGAGTAAATTCGTCCAAAATGAATCGAATTATCTAATATCTAAGGTTAAGCAATAAGTAAGCATTCTGCATTCCCACCATTTATCCAAAAAAAAAAAAAAACACATCCCTGAATGAGTTCAAGTTCAATCTAAACGTGATAATGAAATTCCGAAAAAAAAATATTACCCCATTATATTCTTTTTTCGCGAACTGCTGCCTAATATTTTTTATTATTTCTCCGAAGTTTTATGCATTGATAGTTTTAGGGTGAGACACATTTATGGTATGATTAAAATGAGATAATTTTATCTAAATAGTACAAATTTAAATTATAATATAAGAATTTGTGTTACTACACAAATCTTAAAACAAAATCTACACAAATTCTTATCTACCGAAATTCTTACCAGTTTTATTTTCTCTTCTATTTTTTGTTATTTTATTTTCTCACTCAATTTATGTTTTTTTCCTTTCCTTTTGACATTCTTTTATTCACATAATTTAACTATATATAAGTATTTGTAATGTCATGCTTAGATAATTCTTTATGACCTTTTATTATTACATTTTTAGAATTTAAAATTTATTTTATATTTATGTATTTTTGACGTACCTGTACTCTATCATTGGTAAAAAAATCTTTTTCTATTCTCGTTTTTGTATCCGTACTTATACATGTATTCGTATCAGTGCAACATAATATTTGATTTCATACGAAAGAAAGCCCTTCATTTGCTAGCATATCTCCACCCCTTCATTGAAAATTGTTTGATTCCTTTTGTTTCCACAGGAGCCGCCAAGTGATTCAAAAAAAAGGTGCTCAATTCCACATTCTCCACCCTGCAAAATTAATTATTCCAAATATTACAGACCAACCATTCAGTTAAGGACATGAGAAAAAAAAACTGGATTGTTTGGCTGGGAAATAATTTTCTTCCAAGTAGCTGTTGAATAATAATAATAATAATAATAATAATAATAATAATAATAATAATAATAATAATAATAATAATAATAATAATAATAATAATGTAACATAATTTTAACCTTTATTTATTCTTATTTTCTATCAATTTCCGAATAATAATGTAACATAATTTTAGAGTTTTATAGTATTAAAGTGACGAAAAACTCAAATGTATGAACTAAATTTAAAAGAATGTCAAATTCTTAGACTAGTTGGAAAACAAAATTCAGAAACTAAAAAATGAAAAAAGAAAATATGGAAAATATTAGGGAAAAGGTCAAAAAATAAATAAAAGCCGAAGAACCATATTCCAAGTCAGGTTTTGAAATATTGGGTTCCCATTGAACTGTATGCCAAACACACCCTTTCTCTCCGAACTGGTTCCCCACCCAATCCCATCGCGAGTACCTTCCCAACCTAAACTCGGAGTTAAAGAGACTTCTTCAGAATTTTCTTAATTCCAGAATTTTCTTCTTCAGAAATTCCTACTTCCAGGTAACCGTTTTTTCGTTTGTTTTAGGGAACTGTGAAATTTTGTTGTTGTTGTTTCTTTTTCCTCGATCCATTGCTAGATAATAAGATTTGATTTGATTAGTGTTTTTAAAGGGTTTTGGAGAATAGTTTGGTTAATTATTTAACTCTTTTGTTGTTGAGTTAGGTGAGCTGATGTTTCGATTGATGGAAATTTTGCGATAGTTTAGCTGATATACTTTTGAGGGGAAAAATAATTCGGTTTAATTCTGTTTGGTTGTAGTGAAAATTGGAGGAATATAGAAGGAGAATTTTGGTTATCTGATATGTTTCTGGAGTTGTGAGTATGAATTGAAAGGGATTTAGTGGAAGAGATGAATGTGAGCATTGCCTCGGTTCACCCGGTGGAAGAAGATCCACCTACCACCGGCGGAGGTGGAGGAGCCGGAGGCGATGGAGGCAACAACGAGGTGCCAACTGTGAGGATGAAGGATCTTCAGGGAATGCCTGGTACGCTAGGAGGGCTTGTGTTGCGGATATGTCAGTTTGCTTTTGCAGTTGTGGGACTTTGTATTATGGCTACCACTAGTGATTTTCCATCGGTTAGCGCCTTTTGGTAATACCTTCGATTATGGTTTTTTTGTTTTGCTTAAAAGTTAGTTTGGATTTGCTAGTGATGATGAGGAATTGTGGATCAACATTTTATTATTTTCATATGATCTCTTTTATTTCCAAGCTCTAAATATGAAAATGATGCTATAAATCGAATGTCAGAGCCTTGTTTGTTTACATGTGAATATGATTTAGAATTTGAGAATTGAATGGAGGAAGGCTGCTTGATTGGTTGCTACATGCATTGCCATTAGTCTATCTAAGCATTGTGGTTTATCTTTGGTTGCATGATTGCATCTATATTAGTTTGTCAATGTACATCTAGCTGAGGATTGTTTGTTATGTAAAATCATGAATATCTTCATTCATCTATTACCTCAAAAGTGAATTTATCTAGTATATTTAGTGAAGAGATGGTTAACCTTAGGGCGTTAAAGGTTAAAACCCCACTTTGAACAACAAATCAAAGTAGAACACGTAAGGGCTCTACATTTTTTTTTGGGGGGGGGGGGGGGGGTTAAGAAAGAGAAAGAAACCGGTTTTATGCATCTTTTAGATAAGCGGTGTCTTATATCAAACTCTGTAAGAGATGTAAAAAATAGAGTTTGGTTGCTTAGAGAATGGCAAATGCCAATAGCATGATGTTGCATCAAACTCTCTATGTGCTCCATTATCTGGGCATTTGATAAACATAAAAGGGGGGATGCTAGAGAGAAATTTTCATCCTCGTGGCTCTTCGAGGAGCATGTAGTTTTGTTCAGACCTCTATTTTTCTTTGAAAGGAGTTGAAACATTTGGAATCTCACATTTTGATTTTTCTTAATAGATTCTTTACACGAATTCAACATCTTTTATATGCAATCTATCTGCTAACTTTGGAATTCACTCATGATTAACATAGTGAAGGAACTAGTTTTGTTTCTATATTCTGCATTTGATGTTATCATGGTTCTTTCGTAACATGGAATTTTGTATTTGCTACATCAGCTACCTTGTTGCTGCCACTGGCTTGCAGAGTTTGTGGAGCTTATCGCTTGCTATTATTGACATTTATGCCCTTTTAGTGAGGCGTTCCTTGCAGAATTCCCGTGTTGTTACTTTGTTTACTATCGGTGATGCGGTAAGATGTTTACTTCCACTGTTACAAGTGAAGCTATATGGTTGGAGCATGTGATATGCTATTTGCTTCTGTTGAACCTCATAAAAATCTTTATTTTGTGTCTGGCTTTCTCAGAAACTTATCCTAACATGTATTACTTGTTAACTTTGTGACGTCTGCTATGGCTTAAAGCCTTCAACTATTGGCTTTGAGACATTCAGAACTGCTTGGTCTACCTTGTGACACTTTTTGCACAAACGCTTCGTTCTTCTGTTCGAATATTTTTCAACTTTCTCTTTTGTTGACAAATTTGGTATTTAAAGGCTGAAATTGTATTTATAGTCTTCAATATGATTTTCCAATCAAAATCATTGGCTTGCCATTAGTTCTGATGTTTGATGCCATTGATATTGGTGTTTGTATTGGCCAACAACTAGTAGTCACTCATAACTCGGAGTTATGGTGATACTGCATTTGAGCTTTTGATAGCACTTTGCTATATATGGTTTTTACTTGAACTAGAAAAAATGTTCCTATCTTTTACTAGTCTTTGTTCGAAGAAACCTCCCGTTTTCCATGATTTCTTGCACTACTTGTATTGCATTCCAAGGGAACATGTAGAACTAATTGCTAGTTACCTTCAGAAGACTAAACTTTCCATAGCTTCTGCATATGCAGTGCAAGCTAATTATGTGTACTGAATTTGATTGGAAGACAATCGGTGTTACCATTCACCATGGTTTCCAGACTTGCATTAGTTAAGAACTCGAATAGTTTTAGTTTTTTTCCCCCACTGCCTTGTTTTACCTCTCCATTGTCTTGCACGTCATAATTGTTGACTACATAGCTCCTCGGATTTTGGAATTTTTTATCGTCTTGATTGTATGTACTTTTTACCTTGCAGATCACATCCACTCTTACATTCGCTGCAGCTTGTGCTTCTGCGGGCATCACCGTTCTTATCGACAACGATCTTAATGGCTGTGCTCAGAACCATTGCGCCCAGTTTGAAACTTCCACTGCAATGGCCTTCATTTGCTGGTTTACTGCAGTACCTTCATTTCTCTTGAACTTTTGGTCACTCGCGTCTCGATGAAAGGGGAATGCCAAAAATCGAAGTAGGACGGAGTACCAAGGCTGCTATAGAAAGTATTTTGTTATGCCAAGTATCTTTCCCTTGTAGCAATCGATTGCCACGGAGTCATCTCGGATGTGTTGTTTTTTAAAGTTTGTATAGGCGTTATGAACATCGGTAGCAATGTCGATCGCCTCGGAGTCATCTCGGATGTGTTGTTTTTTAAAGTTTGTATAGGCGTTATGAACATCGGTAGCAATGTCGATCGCCTCGGAGTCATCTCGGATGTGTTGTTTTTTAAAGTTTGTATAGGCGTTATGAACATCGGTAGCAATGTCGATCGCCTTGGAGTCATCTCGGATGTGTTGTTTTTTAAAGTTTGTATAGGCGTTATGAACATCGGTAGCAATGTCGATCGCCTCGGAGTCATCTCGGATGTGTTGTTTTTCCAAGTTTGTACAGGTGTTATGAACATCAGTAGCAATGTCGATCGCCTCGGAGTCATCTCGGATGTGTTGTTTCTCCAAGTTTGTATAGGTGTTATGAACATCAGTAGCATTGTCGATTGCCTTGTAGCATTGAGCTTTTCGTCGTTTGTGTGTGTGTGCTTTTATTAATTGCAGTATGCGTTGTAAAATTCTGGATTATATAAATTGGTTTTAAATTTCAAGCCAAAGTATAATCTCAATCTGGTAAAGTGATTATCTTTTTTAATCTCCAAAATCATTAGAGTTAAAAGAACTTTTAACAAAATTTTGATACGACTCAAACACAAGGCATGGAAGTGGAACCAATCGATTATCAACAACCATCTAAATTTGTCCGAATTCAGGCAAAGCCATTGCTTCCGTTTGTTTTCCAACAAATAAGAAATAAATCTTAAGAATCATCGAATCAAGGGGGGAAATGCTATGATTAAAGGTTTTGTTAAGGAGTGTTTTAGGGTTTAGGGTTTATAAGTTTAAGTGCAATAGTTTTAAATTTATGGGTTGTTAATAGAATTTTAGGTTTAGGGTTAAAATTTAGCGTCCGTAGGTTAAAACTTAAATTTCTAACTAATTGTATTACCCTAAAACATAAACTTTAAAATTTAATCATAGACCTTAAATTCTAACCATAAATCTTATATTCTAAACCCTGACACTAAAAATCTTAAACTCTAAACCTTAAATTAAAACCCTAAACACCAAATTAAAGTACTTATGAAAACAAAAGGTTTTGATCGTATGTACGAAATAATAATCCTTTAAAAATAGTTTTATATGAAATATAAATGGGATAACTAATAGCTTTGGGTGGGGGAGTGGGAGGAACTTGGGCCGGGTGTTTTATCGAGTACAGTCAAAAAATTTCGAGTTATTTGAGTTTGTAAGTCCTATTTTACGATTTAAATTTTATTTAAATTTTTTTTCGAATCGAGTCAAGTTTATGAAATTCGAGTCGAGTTTTCGAGTTGCTGGACAAATTTAATTGTACATATATACTTAGGGCTGAGCGGTGCACATATTAATTTCAATTTTAACGGCTTTCTATATATATATATATATATATATATATATATATATATATATATATATATTCACGTGTGATATACATAATATGTCATGCACAATTGACAAAGTGAACTTGAATATGAAAACTGATAAATTAATTACTAAAAAATTTCGAGTTATTCGAATTTTTATTTCATAACTCAAACTTCATTTGAAATTTTTTCGAGTCAAGTTTATGAAATTTCGATTCGAGTAAAAAAGAGTCGATTTTTTTCGCCTCGAATCAAACTAAATAATTCAATTTTTTTAAATCAAGTCGTGTTTTGCCCATATAAATAACCTTATCTCATCCTTAAATGGTCTGCCGCAGTCCACATGCCCTACTGACTTCTGCTATAGTAAAAGTGGCATGGGCAGGACGGAATTTCTTGGAGGCTCCATTTTTTGGTTTAATCGCTGCTTAGATCCCTAGTAGTTTTAAACTAGATAAATTAAACCTTGTTTCCTTCAAATTTTTTGGGCTCAATGCAGTTTTGAAACTATGTCCATTTTTTCAGTTTAAATGGATACATTAAGACTTGTCCCTCCGTTTTTAGGTTTAAATACTTTTGGGATTTCGTCAATTTTAAAATTAAATTCTAATATTAACTTTTTAAAATATAAAATTAATAATTTAACATGTTCATTTACAAAAATGTATAAACTGGCCCATGTACATTTCAAAAATGAACAAACTGATTCCTCTGTTTGAATTTTTATGTAGAATCCCCACACTAACGGATCATTATCTCCAATTACTTCTTCACACGCCCAAAAAAAACACATAATTTTCACATGAATTTGGGTTCACTACATAAAATATTAAATTAAATTAATAAAACGCAAAGCCGAGCTAAGTTCTTGAATATTACAAAACTTGTCTTCTGTTCATTTCATTTTACATTCCCGTTTTCCTCATTTGTTCATATTTTTCCAGTCAGCCACGGGAAAAACTGGGTGTTCAACAAATAAATTATGTAGTAAAATGTTTCACACAAAAGACCAGTTCACAAAACAGAAGGCCAAGCAATGGACGGTGCTCTCATCGGCTTCAAGTACTTTCCAAGCAACAGCTTGCTCGTACGAAATATGGCGTCCCATCGTCGACATGCAGATTCCGGCAGGAAAGTAAGCATATCCCTGTGTCCGTAAAATAGGAACCACCTTCAGCCAATTATGAATGGAAAAAGAAACTACAGAATTCCCATAACTCGGGATTGACTAGTACGACGAGCAACCGTCTTATTAAAGATTTGCTTCCGAACTCTTACCTGCTGCATCAACTTGGCAAAATCGGAGCACAATGCCTTGCGTCCGGACTCGTCAAATATTTTATCCAGTGTGATGTCTTGTAGGGACACTAGAGTTGTCTCGAGCATGTCAAGACCGGCTTGATTTGCAAAAATGAAAACTGGTAGAGACTGCAAAACCGAAACAGAAGCATTACTTGAAAATATCTATGTTCATGTTTCAACCAAGTTTGAAGATGATTTTCTAGTATTCGAGGCCTTTTTCGATCAAGTTGTCGGTGTACCTTCAACGAACAACACAATATTGCATCCTGATGTTGCCAGAGATTCTTCAAGATCAAGTCACCACCAAGTGATTCACATCTCAACAATTCTGCCCCTATATGATAACTGAGGTAAAAGAAATGAAAAGCGGGATGAATGAACTCATTCGGCAAAACCTTCCTTCAAAAGCAAATAAAATTTTGGACACAACTTGCCTGTAGCTCTGACAGATCCAGTGAGCCAGTGTAAGTGCTTCGGGAGAGCCTGGAGTTAGCTTCGGACCTACAGCTGGGCTCAATCCGGATGGAGATATGGCCATTGCAACCCTCTGGACAGAAGAAATGACACTACGGACATACTGTTGTGCCATGGTCGCAACATTATCCTGAAGTGTTCCATCAAAAGGAAACTGGAAGGCAATCGTCAACACCGATCGTGTATTCTGACATGACAGAACATCTCCTGAAGCATTGTTCGTTGCAGCCCCCACTTCGAGACTTGAAGTCAGATCCAAAGTCCGATTTGTTGTTAATGAATCCTGTGTATCACACTGTACAATAACACCATAAGTATCCAAAAACTATTCTTCAGAATCACTTCAAATAATATTAAAATCTGAAACCCGAAAGTAGATGTACGATTAGCTTATTTACTATTCATTTCCTACAATGCACTCTTTATGTCATAATTTTATGGCAACAGCATATCGGAGTTTCATTGAATGGACTCAAACATAATATCACTTGTTTTGTCTCCCCTATTCTATGTTAAAGTTTGGTGAAACCTTACCGATTTTGACTCCAACGGGATAATGCGGAATCCAGAAGGCACTAAGGGAGCATTATCGGGAAACATCTCATCAATAGGAGCAAAGACTAGCTCCGAACAGGCTCCCACAGCATTCTCATCAATTCCACTGCATACCTGTAAAGATTACAACATAGATAGAAGTAAATACAAATTTATATACGGCGACAAAGATTAGTTAATGTAATTAGTGAATAGTGAGGATTACTTTATTCTAAACATGTCAAAGATCTGTAGTTCTAAAAAACTTGATTGCAAATGTAGGGGTTACATGTAAAACATGTACCAAACCAATATAATGACAGCAAGTGCTGTGTCAGGTTTTATATTTCAATTAAAGATATAAATAAAAGTCAAACTTCATGTTGGGATTGTGAGAAAAGCACCTGCAATAAGTGAATGTCCCTTGAAACAAAGGCATCTTCTTGCACAAGAGAATGACCTTCGAGTCTTATAACTTCAAGTATCTGATACATGAAAAATAGAGCATTAGCATAGTTTATCGGACGTATGAGAAAAGGCTGTGTTTTCAATGGAAAATATAAGTTAAAGTCAATTTTATGAAAACTCTTGAAGATGAATAACAAATCAGGAATAATCATCTTATTAGGCGCTTAGAACTTGTATGGATGGTTTAAAAATAAAGGGTATTTCAGGCAAGTCCAGTATGCAACGCCCATCTTAAATTTGTAGAACATATACCTCTGCATGTTCTATCGTGTGACCAAGTGGCATGATAATTTGACTACCAGTAAACCTCGTAGGTCTCATTCCAGGATAAGCATATGTTCCAGCCTTCAATGAGGCGGCAGTGTATGCATCAACATTGAAATCAGCCCACTCTGAACGGTGCTCTCTCAGGAAACGCACTAGCACAGCAGGTGAAACATTCTGACAAAAGACAACAAGGTATATAGGCATATTACTTCCCAGAGAAACGATGCAGAAAAGGTAGAAACATTAGTGTACATAAGAAACATTTTCCAGTTTCAAACTAAAAATTTACTTAATGCAGCTAATGTCGAATAAGGAAACTTACTTGAAGCAGCATAGATGCCTTTGCACACAGAACGCCCCCCACGAACGAAAGAGCATTGGTGGGATTTGAAGCGCTGCTCAAGGTCTTGCTTGAATTAATTGCAATTATCACATCATCGGTACCATCACAATTCAATATTGACCAGCCATCATCATTGAATCCGTTTATCGCGTCATTAAATCCTCTACAAGTGAATGATAGACGCATTACTTTGATAACACAACGGAGTATAACAGATTTCTAAAAGCTCACGTAAAATAGGTTACAGCCATAGACATGCATGTTTATTCGCACAAAGTCGTAATGTAAATAAAGAGGAAGATTCATACAATCTTGCAGCTACCTGCTTAATCTTTGGCTAAAAGTGCGTAAGAGAGCAGGCTGCCTGCCCATACTGTAAACCACCTCACCACTTGTCTCCTGAGCAATTTGCTTGACATAGCGCAGTGCCTTCGCGGAGACAAATTATTCAGTACCTTGAGAAATTTCTTTT
Organism: Hibiscus tridactylites; assembly: GCA_958450335.1. Lineage (NCBI taxonomy): Eukaryota > Viridiplantae > Streptophyta > Magnoliopsida > Malvales > Malvaceae > Hibiscus > Hibiscus tridactylites. The sequence continues at coordinate 42,099,288 of OY288292.1, forward strand.
AAAAGAAAACCAAAGAAACTTCCCCCTTTTAATTTGATTTATCAGACTATTTTAAGTGACTCCTGTCTTATAAGTTGTACTAATATATGATCACTTCTCACTAATGGATTTACTTACCGTGATTGTCATTTTCTGAGCAATTACTTTTGATGATTCATAAAGTGGGCGCAGCACCTCTGGCACACTCCACGCCTGTAATGGGGATCTCGAGAGATTTAGTCTGTGACAAGAGATATGTGAAGATGTCTGAAAGTACCTACCAATCAAAAGTCCTACCTCAAAATTCAGGTGGTCAACAATATGGATTATTGACCCTCCGCCATCACTAGGCCTAATTAAATAGCCACTAGGAAGCATTTCGGCTCTCACGAATTGAGCTGCAGCAACTGCACTCGGACCAGCACCAGAACCGGAAAGGGACCTCTCACAGACCTTGAAAAACCGAGCAAAAAAAGGAAAAAACTATCAGCATCTATAATCATGCTACTCTCAAGATAGGACAGTCGTGTAAGCAACTGAAATGCTTCTTCAACCTTGACTTTGGTAAAACACTCATGCATAGAAATGATTTACATTGTGTAATAAATAAGCGCAAGACGTGTACCACAAGACTGCCATTCTCTAATGTTGTAGTGTATCTTAGAGTCCAAAAGTCCCTTGCAGGAGCCAGCGTTGTTGGAGCAAACATCTAGAAAAGTTCATGTTTTAGTCATTACTCATTACTCGAGACAATAGAGTAAACATTCATTCATAAATAAATATTACTCTTCACCTGTGTGTATACAAGCTCAATTGTTCCACCATTGCCAGCCGGAAACATGGTGAAAACCTCAAGGTTCCGGCACTCGCGGAACCAAGATGGACGATCTTTAAGGATCTCCGCAATCTATTCAACAATAATTCAAATGTTTCGTTTAGACAAGGTCACATGCGATGATATATGTCCCAATTTTAGTAAGGAAAAAAATTCATACCTTAGTAGGTTCTAAACTTACAAGACCGCAGGCTCGAGCTGCCACTCCACTACAACTTTGGGAAATGGCAAAAATCCCAACAGAATCCGGACCAGGCTGCCAACAAATTAAAACAAATACACTCAGACACTTCTGATTTGTTAATTGTTACACAAGAAAGATAATATAATTACATTCATGCACAACAACATCAATCAACGACGAAAGAATGAACAATAAAAGCTGTATACGACAAACCTTCATCCCAGGCATCTGGACCCAATCAACAACAGTTCCTGTAGCCTTGGAAAGGAACTCTGCCAAGGTCTCCTCTGCAATGGAGAGGAGGCTGCCAAGAACATAACAAAATTCAAAGCATTTATCAGCAAAAAAAGAATTATGCATACCCGCATGCGCGCGCACACACATGCGTGCACACAAGTATATGGAGAGAACTGATCCATTGTAGTTAAAAATTGAACTGACCCAGCAGGGTTATTGGCATCTCTGAGTGAATGCTGAGGAGTGGTTACCACAGAGTCACAGCTTGCATCAGTTGCTGATGCCTGAAGCAAATCCAAAAAACAACCAGCAATAATGTCAAAACGCCAACAAGTGAAACACACAGTAAATGCATATCAATTGCATAAAGCAATTAACCAAAAATAAATCTTATAACACAAAATAGCAAGTGGCATAATTGCAAAAGAAATGTGATAAGGTGGAAGTGTGCATATATAGAAAGAACAGATAACAAAAATGGCACAATTTGAGGCAAATTAAGACAATTCAATTCTAAGAAATTGGCACGCCACAAAGATCTATCCAACACCTAAAGTTCAACTTAAAATGCAAATAAAGGGAATAAATTTCCACATTAAACATTTTGGTAAGGTTCCATAGCAGGAAACGGAGAAGATCAAAGTGTGAGAGACTAAAAGAAGATGCATTTACAGTATGTAGTTGCTGCTTCATATAACCATTCTCGCAAACCAGCTGAGAAACTTGTTTTTGCAACCGATCATTCTCCTCCATCAACAGCTTGTTCATTGCTGATAATTTTCTATTTACAGTTTGCAGCCTTGAAGACTCTTTCCTTTGCTTCTCTCTACACCTGCAAACTCCAATGGCAACCCCATAACTAAACTTTTCAAACCCCATATTAAAAAAACACAGCTGAAACTACTCATCTAAGAAAGGCCCATTTTCTGTTTATAACAACTATAATCAAAGAAGAAAAACAAAAACCAAGACCAAGTTTCCATACCTGCGATTTTGAAACCAAACTTTGATCTGTTTAGGCTCAATGTTGGAAAGAATGGGGCACTCCCTTATCAACTGCTGCCTACGCAAGGAACTTGGCTTGGGGCACTCAGCATAGACTCGTTCCAAGGCTTCGATTTGCTCAGCTGTGTACCTAACATACTTGCCTGCAGCATCAAGATGTTTGTTTATGCTGCTACCGCTGCTGCTCACCATGTGTTGGGCCACCGCCATAGCCATTTCTTGTTAAAAAAACAGCTTCCAAGAACCAATCTTTCTCTGTATATGAAGAAGTGTGAGACAGAAAGAAGCTGCGAAGAGAGAGAGAGAGAATAAGCTGAAATGAGGGCTTTTGAATTGAAACAGCCACAAGTAAAGGCCAAATGGATGGTATTTGAGTGGATTTCGAGGTTTTTCTTTCTCCAGATAATGATGATCAAACTGGTGAAGTTAAAAACAGTAATGGGTCACGAAATCTTCCCCAAAAGATCCAACTTTCAAAACGTTTTCCACGACCCCTAGAAACCTTGATCTAAAAACCAAACAAAAGAAGAAAAAAAGGAACACGCAGCTAACAAGCAAGCTCGATATCACTGAAATGGCTTCTCAAGCGAGCTTCAATACTGTTTACTACCCTTTAAGCCTTAACTAACCAGCACCAAATAAAGAACAGAACTTTGAAAGACTCTCTCTCAGAAAAGAGAGCCCAAAAGGTTAAGCATCACAAAGAAGCTGGTTTTCTGCAATAACCCACCACAGAAATGTGAAGAGAAACTGAAACCTTAACCATTTTGAAGAAGAAGAAGAAATGGGGTTAAGCTCAAAGGGGTTTTAAAGAAGAATGCATAAAAAAGATGGGTGAAAAAAACCAATAAATTATAACAATTAAAAAAAGAAATTGTCAAAAAAAAAAAAAAAGTGAAGAGAGAGAAAGGGGAAGGAAAAAAGTTGTGACAGTGAGTGATCTAAAGTCTGAGCTTGAAACTGTAGGGGGCATAAAAGAGAGCTCATTTGCACGCAAACCGACAAACTTACCAGAGATGTTTTTCTTTTTTATTTATAATGGATGAAATACTGGAAAGGCCCTTGAACTTTTGTTAATTTAAATAAGTCCTTGGTTTTTTTATACATTTAACTTACATCTAAATGAGTCTCTAATTTTTAGTTTATATCTAAAAACAAGCATAATAGAAATTAACATATCGTTTTAAACGATGAGTTATTGAAGTAAATATATTAATAGATAAGAGTTTATTTGAGTATAATAAAAGTTTAGGGATTTATTTTAAAAAGTAAAATAGTTTAAGGGCCTTCTCAATTTTCTAACCATTTTATATTTCACCAGCTAACCTCACTTACTTTACTGTCCCTATTGTCTACTTGAAATGACATGTTATCTATAACCTTCTGACAATAAATAATCTTAGTTCCTTTTTTATTTTTTTAACAAAGAAAAAAATTCAATATATCAATTCATTACAAAACCGAGGAAACATATTATCCAAGTTCAAATCTAAAAATTAAGTATATTAAAGTTAAGTCATGAAATACAAAATGTAACACAAATTCTGAAAAAGAGAATAAAATCAATCTAAAAGATTAAAAATTAAAATTGCATTATTGAGTAATAAAGCTATAACCATATTGTATTATATATAGGATGAATATCCTATAAACTGGCGGTGAAAACTGAAAGTTTCCACAAGCGCCTTAGTTTTAGAGTATAGTGAGTTAGTTTAGGGTATAAGTGTTAGGGGTTTAGAATTTAGGGATAGTTGTTTTAATGTAAGGTTTAGGGTTATAATTTAGGGTTTATATGTTAGGGTTTAGTTTTTAGGGTAATATGGTGAGGATTTAAGTTTTAACTTGTAAACCCTAAATTGTAACCCTAAACTTTAAGTTAAAACAAATATCCTTAAATTCTAACTCCCTACACTTAAATCCATATACCCTAAACTAACTCTCTATACCCTAAAACTAAGGAGTTTCATAGGTTAGGGTTTAAGGTAATATAGTGAGAATTTAGGTTTTAACTTGTAAACCCTAAATTATAACCCTAAACTTTAAGTTAAAACAACTATCCTTAAATTTTAACTCCCTACACTTAAACCCATATACCTTAAACTAACTCTCTATACCCTAAAACTATGGCGCTTGTGGAAACTTTCAGTTTCCACCGCCTGTGTATAGAATATATATATATATATATATATATATATATATATATATATATATATATATATATATATATATATATATAATGGATTTGTCAAATTTTTTGTTTTGTATTGTTAGGTGTTTGATTATCGATATATCAACTTATTAGAAACAGGATTAGTTGAAATACATATGTGTTTTCTTGATCTGATTAGTAATTATGTTTTTGTAATAACTTTCTATTTGTTGACATAACTTGTTCATGCATCATTCTAATCTTTTTTAGGTTTGGCTTTTAATACAAGAAAAGAACAATATCAAAGCTCTCTCTTTTCTCTTTTTAAGTTTATCCAATCCACGTTGGCTGAATCTTGTCTTAATTAAAAATAAACATAGCTGCTTAAATATATAGTTTTAAAAGATGTGACTTGTTTTTTTAATAAATAATGCATACATATTTCTTATTACACTAAATTAAAATTTAAACATGACATGAGCCCTCAATATTTGACTATTTTGTCTAATTCATTGTGAGATTATTTACTTTGGTTAGAATAATGGGACATGAATATTAATTGAACTAATTCATGTTTGATTAATAGTAAATGATATGTGTATTACAAATATCACTTTTTTCCCTCAAGCTTTTCTTTATATGTACTTATCTTCAACAATACTTCATGTTTTCAATTGGTTCTTCATTTTCTCTCCTTTAGGATATTTTTGAATTAATTCTTAATACCCATTCAAACTTAAGTTTCAAAACTTTATATATATTTATATATATGAGAAAACAAAACTTTATTATAAAACGAGGATAACGTGTACTTTATTTTTTTTTTTAGTTTTCGACTCCCATGGTAGTCTTAGTGTTGTCGTTTGAATTTTTCTTTTATTTGTTTATTTTTAGTTTCAAAAAGGTTGTTTTGGATATTTTCAATGTCTTGGGCAAAAATTTAAAACATAAACTCTTATAAAATGAAAATATATTTTATCTATTTAAACTATTAATTTAAAGGATGAGTCGGTCACACTCGACAAGCATCGATGAGTACCACTAACGACGAGCATCGATGAACACCATTAATTCATTTTATAAAGATTGAAAATTTAAAAGACTCGCGTATAATTATAAATTATTTAAAAATTAAAAGGTAAATTAATTAAAATATATTATTTTTTTAAAACATAGATCAAAATGTATATCTATCCCTAAACTACAAAACTTTAATTTTTATTCATTTAAAATTTAAATTGCGGCCGTCGTTGATGTCGCCGCCGTTGTCCTTCCCTTGTCTGCCTTTTTTCTTATTGTTAGAAAAAAAAGCATAATAGATCCATCACACAAAGCAAATCCTTTAGTAGATTGATTCACAAATATGATTCAGAAGTAGGGAGTTTTGGTTTAACGTTTCGCAGAAGTAGAAAAAGACGGCGGTAGGTGCGATAAAACGAATCGGGTCACGTAGGGATTGGGTCGACAAGGCAAGGCCATCGGTGCTGTTTATCGATAGGGAACAACGGTCATGCAGGAGACAACAACGGCGGTGGCAATAGACAGTGGCGGCGGCTTAAATTTTAAATGAACAAAAATTAAGGTTTTGTAATTTAAGGATTGATAGGTATTTTGATCTATGTTTAAAAGAAAATTAAAAATAAAATAATATATTTTAATTAATTTATCTTTCGATTTTTAAATATTTTATAATTATACAGTGAGTCTTTAGATTTTAAATTTTTATAAATTGAATTAATGGTGTTCATCGGTACTCGTCGAGCGTGGCAGAATTTTTTTAATTTAAAATATAATTAGCTAATAAAGACTAAATAGAAATAGAATATCGCACGAACTAACTTACCTCAGTGGTTAAGAAAACGATTGTTATTCCTAGAGCTCACGAGTTTGAGCACTAATAGCTGCAACAGCGTAATTGAGCATATACTACAAGTGTCTTAGAATTTAAAACTTTTCTAAGTTCATTAATCAATTATAATACTGTTGGTTTACCTTTTTTAAGGTAATTAATATTTTTTTTCATTTTTCAACAAATTAGCGGGTCGAGAATCGTTGGAATTTAAAAAATGGTCAAATAGATAAATAAGTCGTCATATCTTTTCTAAGTTTTTCAATTTACCATGAAATTTTTCAAAAGTTACATTTTAACCCACTAAACTTTTACACATTCAAAACTTTTATGGGGCCACATGAAAGTGGGGCCCTGAGCATGCGCTCAGGATGCTCCTGCTATAAGCGGGGGCTTGTCTCGAATAATAAACCTCTTTGCTTTAGATTTATTCTTTTTGTGCATTTTGTTGTGTGTGTTCTTATGTCTCCGTGGCACGATTTTTGTCTATTTTATGGTAGTTTACCGTCAATCCGCCCCTTTCTGATAATTTGTCGATGCAGTCAGAACTGTTAGGGAGCAACAGTGGCGGAGCCAAAATTTTCATATAGTTGAGCCAGAGTGAGGTACGAGGTACACATGATTCTCATATCATTGCAATAAGTATTGTTGACCTCGTATCCCAACAAATTAAGTAGAATCAAATTTAATATTTCATATGAAAAATTTTACATTAGCTCTTTGAAAATTCATACCCCAACAATTCAGGTGGGGTCAATTACACTCTCTATTTTCATATTGCCTCCGCCCATAAGGAGCAATCTCCAGAATTGATTTTCTTGATCTTCAAGTGTGCATCAATATTGCGTCTAATTAGAAGAGACATTAAAATTTTCATGATGGTTGATGTGTTTTCTATAAAAGATAAATGACGTAGGGGTGCTCAATATTTTTTCATCACACCTTTCGGTTACATGTTTTAAATTTTTTTCTTGAAGAGTTTTTTTAATATATTTGGTCTCAAAAGTTTTTCTTTATGATTTGAGGGTATTGTATTTATTGTATTTTTTTATTTTAATAACACCCAGTTTCTTGTTAAGCTGAAGTGTGATATTTTTCTTTTTTTATGCATTCATTTGATCTTGTTTTGGTTGGCATTTTTATATTGAATAGTATAATTTTTCAAATTTATCAGAGTTTCCTATATACTTTTGGGTACAAGTCAAGTAAATGTTAGGGGGGCAATGCTAATAGTTTAATGGAGGAGGGGAATAAAGACTGAATGTTTGTTTATTTATGGGATAGCATTTTTCACCTACTTTTTGCATGCAAAAAAAGTAAGCTTAGAATCATGTGCTACCCACATGCTATCAAATTAAAATATTTTGATTTCTATTAATATATATTAATTATTAGTAAGTATTATTATTGTTTCTTCATGGAAAATTATAATCAATTTGAACTTTGATGAATTATTATGTTTCTATGTATAATTTTATTATTATTATTATTATTATTATTATTATTATTATTATTATTATTATTATTAATAATAATAATAATAATAATAATAATAATAATAATAATAATAATAAGAGGCAAAAGGTCTAAAAAGCTAAAATTGTATCACAAGCAACAAAGGTGGAAAGGAAAAGAGTTCTATTTTTTAAAAAAAAATATTGCTTTCAAGTGGGATTAAAATTTATCTTTTTGATTCAATGATTGTGTATTTCAGTAGGATTTTTAAAAGATATCAATACTTGCGGTGAATAAATTAATACAATGTGAGATCTTTGATCTCATTTCAAGCTGATTATGCATGAATTCTTAAAATTTTAAGATAATTTGTGGGGTAAACTACACGGAATACCACTCAATTTTAGTCTTTATATCGAACATACCGTTAAACTATAAAATGATACTTTTATGTCACTAAACTTTTTTTTTGCAATATAAGCACTCGACTGTTAAATTATAACGGACCGTTAAATCTAAAACGACGTCGTTTTGGTTTCGTTGTTTTGAAGCCTAAGATAGGTCAAAACGACGTCGTTTAGTTAGTAAAAAAAGAAAGAAAACATCGCACTTTGAGAAGCTTGAACCCAAGACCTTTAAAATGAAAGGCTTATACCAAACAACCAAGCCAACTTAAATACTTGATATTATTCTAACGAAAATAATATATAAATAATACTGTAAATGAACTTAATTTCATTTATCTCATGATATAATTTTATAAATATATTAACTTTATAAATAAATATTATTTATAATATATATATTAATAGATATAATATATATATATATAATTAAACCAAAACCCTAAATCAAATATTAATTAAAACCCTAAAAACTCAAAAACTAAACCATATATTAACTAAAACTCTAAATCCTAAACCACATATATAAATAAATCTCAAACTCTAAACATAATTAAATTAGAGATCACAAATCTCAAACCCAAAATCCTAAAATTAAAATATTATTTATAATATATATTAAAATTTGTAATATAGGGTTTAGGTTTAGGGTTTAGTTATATATATTGTTTAGGAGGTTATGGTTAGGATTTATTTACGTATATGGTTTAAGGTTTGGGTTTTGGAGTTTAGGGTTTAATTATATATAATATCTATTCAAATATATATAAATCATAAATAATATGTATTTATAAATTTAATATATTTATATATATGATTTAGGGTTTAGAATTTATATATATATATATATATATATATATATATATATATATATATATAGTTTAAGGTTTGAGGTTTTAGTTAATATATAGTTTAGGGTTTGGGTTTTTGGGTTCAAGGTTCAATTATATATATATCATATCTATTAATATATATATATATATTATAAATAATATTTATTTATAAAGTTAATATATTTATAAAATTATATTATAAAAATTATATCATGACATAAATGAAATTAAGTTCAATTGCAATATTATTTAGATATTATTTTTGTTAGAATGATATCAAGTATTTAGGTTGGCTTGGTGGTTTGGTTTAAGTCTTTCATCTTAAAGGTTTTGGGTTCAAGTTTCCCAAAATACAATTTTTCGTATTTTTTACTAACAAAACGACGTCGTTTTGACTTATCTTATGCTTCAAAACAACGAAACAAAAACGATACCGTTTTGAATTTAACAGTCCGTTATAAGTTAATGGTCGAGTGCTTGGATTGCAAAAAAAAAAAAAAACTTTAGTGGCATAATAGTATCAATTTATAGTTCAGTGGTATGTTCGATACAAAGACTAAAGTTGAGTGGTATTACGTGTTGTTTACCCTAATTTGTATTATGAAGAAAAACGTATCTTAACCCGCACTATAAATTTTTTAAGGGTTTAGGGTTTTATGTTAGAGTTTGTGGTGTATGGGTTTAGTGTGTAGAATTTAAGGTTTATGGTTAGAGTTTAGAGTTTAGGGTATAAGGTTTAGGTTTTAAGTTTTAGGGTGTTAGGGTCCGTTATAAGTTAACGGCCGAGTGCTTGGATTGCAAAAAAAAAACAAACTTTAGTGGCATAATAGTATTAATTTATAGTTCAGTGGTATGTTCGATACAAAGACTAAAGTTGAGTGGTATTCCGTGTTGTTTACCCTAATTTGTATTAAGAAGAAAAACGTATCTTAACTCGCACTATAATTTTTTAAGGGTTTAGGGTTTTATGTTAGAGTTTATGGTTTATGGGTTTAGTGTGTAGGGTGTAGAATTTAAGGTTTATGGTTAGAATTTAGAGTTTAGGGTATAAGGTTTAGGTTTTAAGTTTTAGGGGGTTAGAGATAGCGTTTTAGGTTTTAAATTTTAATGAAGGGTTGTATAAATTTTTTTACACAACTTATGTATTAAAATATAACCCATAGAAAAAACTAATAAGATGGTATATTTTCAAACATGTCATATTTTTATGAATTAAAATTTAAAATTTTCGAAAACAATGTACCTCAATTTAAAATTATATCTAAATTACTTTATTAACTACAAATAAATTATTATTACGAATATATATAATATTTCACATATGTCACAGCAGAATGGAGTTGTAAAGAGAAAACATCAACATATAGTTGAGATGACTTTGACCCTGCTTGCTCAAGCAAGTTTGGCAATTAAGTTTTGGTCGCAAGCAGTTGTCACAGCTGTATACATCATGAATAGGCTGCCATTAAAGGTTCTACATGGACAGTCCCTTTTTGAGAGGTAGTTTAACAAGAAGCTACAATATGAACTAATGAGGGTTTTTTGTTGTAGTTGTTTTTTACAACTTAGGCCATTTCAAGTGCATAAACTGGACTTAGGTTTTTTCTTTGTACTTTTTTTGGGTACAATCTGTAACCCACTCGACCCGATCTAGTCACCAGACCGTATCGAGCGGATCGCACGAGACTAACCGAAAAAAATTTAGAGATTTTTCTCCGACTAGCAACCCTAAACACGTTGATTAATATCTTTTCTAGATGCTCGGATTAAACCTTATATTTCAAGAACACACAGCGGAAGAAATACAACAAAATGAACACCGAACGATCAACCGAGCAATCAGGGACCAAAATGCAAGACTAGCATAAAATAAGGACCTATATGAAATTAAGGTGATCACTTTGAAATTAGTCTCATTTCATGATTCCATGCTAAAATGCAACTCAAAACAAGCCCACAATCAAACACAATTGATAACACACTAAGCTTGGACCAAATCGCAAGAAAAATAACTTCAAAGATGCTCTTAACTAACTTCCAACGACCTCTGTTTCGGAACACTCTCTCCGGTATCGATACGTGTCTGCCCAAAGAGCTTTCGTTCTAAAATGACTTAGACCCGTTCCGACCCTGCAAAGCCCGTTTCGAAACTTGTTTCGAAACGCAAAGGCCAAAACAAGGGTCGTTCCAAACCTTCGAGCCCGTTTCGAAACACCCTACTGCAGTAACAGGAAATCTGCAGGCCAAGCATCTCCAAGGTCATTTCTCTTGGTTCCAATCAACACAAGCAACAACATAACATCAAGATAGGCATACAAACACCAAGATCAAGCAATCAAACATACATTCAAGCAAGAGGTCCATCTCATGTTCAACAACGACAAGATACAAACATCAAGATCCATGTATTAAGCAAAACAAGCTAGAAATCTGAAACCATAAAGCTCAAGTTATAAACAAGCCAACCAAGGCTTAACAAACATTCTCTTAACACAAGGAGTTTACAAAACACCCCCAACACATAAACAAGGTATGTCTCCTTTGCCACACACACTATTATCTAAACGAAACTATACTTGAGCTTGAAACAGACATTTGGATCGCGTCCCTTGCACCGTTGCCTTCTAAGATAGCCTACGGATCTGCGTTGTTGGAAAAGAGAGCGTAAGCTACGATGCTTAGTGAGCGGGGCTCAAAACCAAGCTACAATAATGCAATTTTGAAAACCAACATCATTTTGAAAACCAAAACACTTTCTTAAAGTCACTTTCGCAAATCATTTCCTTACAAACATACCATACTTAAATCAAGTATAAGCAATTGCAACAACACATGCATCAACCTTGCATAATCATATGCAAACCAAGCCTATCGACTCCAATTCAATCCACATGCTCCAAGCATATAAACATAACCATATGAGTTTACCAAGCTCATATTAAAACCATAAGCGAATGAGTATACCGGCATCATTGACACGTTGCTCGGATAAGCGGGCACATTGATGGTACAACCCCCATCAAGCAACATGAAGAAACAACCCTCACCACAATCTCACTTCAGCTGGGATACCACAACCCGCATTGCCCGTTTGTGATAGCACAACCCCTATCACTCGCATCACAATAGCACAACCCCTATTGTGAAACTGAAGAATTTATCTCACGTGCGAATTTTGTATTTATAGTGCACTTCGCATCCTATTGATCGATCAATCTATCCAATATAACCCATGTGTCAATATACTCATGCAACATCTCAATCCACTGATTTACACCGGGGATAAACACCTCTCCAAGCACATCCCAAATACTATAAACACAAGCCCATGCTTAGCATGAACTCAAGCAACACTTTCATAAATCACATGGTATTCTCATGGGACAAAAACAACATGCATTTAATGTACAACAATAGTGGATAAACATTATTTAGAATGATATGCTCATGATCCAAACATGATCAACATATAAAATGACGAAAATACCAAAATAACTCAAAACTTACTCTTGAGCTTGGATTGGCCTAACGGCACAGCCCAAACTCTCAAAATACTTCCTTAACCCCGTTAAGGCATTAAAAACATTTCCACTCACTAGCGATTACCAAAACCAAGCCGAAACATTTTTCTAGCTTCTCGGTTCGCTCACAAATGTATCCAACGATTCCGGGATGTTGCAACTCTCCCCCACTTAAGAAATTTTGTCCTCGAAATTTACCTGATGGAAAAAGATGCGGAAACTACCGCTTCATGTCGTTTTTCCTCTCCCAAGAGGTTTCTTCAACACCTTGGTGTCGCCACTTCACTTTGACCAATTCAATGGATCTACCATGCAAAACTTTGCTATCCGAAGCTAATATCTCAATCGGCTTTTCATCATACGACAAATCTGGATTCAATTCGATTTCTTCAACATACATTACATACGACAAATCTGATCTATACTTCTGAAGCATCGAAACGTAGAATACATCATGAATCTTCTCTAATTCCGGAGGCAAACTCAATCTATAAGCAACAAGACCAACTCGCCCAACAATCTCATATGGACCAATGAATCTCAGACTCAGTTTACCTTTTCTACCGAATCTCATCACTTTCTTCCATGAAGATACTTTCAAAAAGACTTTCTCACACACGACATACTCAACTTCTCGATGCCACCTCTAACTAGTTGGGGGCAATCTCGCTTGAGATGATCCTTCGACCCACAATGCCAGCATGTACTATAACTTCCCCAACATTCTCCCGGATGAGATCTACCACACTTTGTGCACTCGGGTGCATGATGAGCAAAACCTTGGCCTTGATGGCCACGCCCGGGGTTACCACCCCCACGTCTGCGGTCAAAATGCTACCTCTTGTCCTAGTGCCCTTGGCACGATCACGATTCCATTCCGCAGGCCATTTCCCTAAACTGGACCTACCTCCTCTAGCAGACAAACCAAGACTATGCTCTATATCTTTGGCTCGGACGACCAACACATCAAAATCTGAATAATCAGCAGCCAACATGTAAGTCTTTACTCCATCAGTCAATCCATATTGAAACCTCTCACAACATTCCCTCTCAGTGGGAACTAGCTCGGTCGCATACTGACTCAGTCTAACAAACTGGATCTCATACTCAGAAACGGTCATGCTCTCTTGAATCAAAGCCATGAACTCACGTTTCTTCTCATCCTGATATCTCGGCCCTAGATACTTCTTTCGAAAGGTATAACAGAAGAAATCCCAAGTGATATCTGCGGTATTCATACCCGCGGTGATCGTAGTCTACCAAACATACGCATCACCCTAAAGCAAAGATACTACACATCCAAGCTTTCGTGCATCACTGCACTCCATCTGACCCAAAATCCTAGTAGTACTCGCTAGCCATGCCTCGGCTCCCTCGGGTGATAACCCACATAACTCTACTCCGCCCAAACTACGGAGTCTCACGAGGGGCAACCCATCCCTATATCCATGCTGCGGTGCAGCCAACTGCAACCTAGCCATCACAAACTTAAAAGCCCCAGCAATAGCCTGAATCAATAGGCTCATATCAGCTCCAGCCTATCCCTACCCACCACAAGGCTCATCACCTCGCACATATGCTCCACCAACCGGAGGAGGAGGAGGAGGAGGTAAATCTCCCTCTTGCGGATGCCTAGTATCCTCAATCGAATCCTCCCGTGGCTCACCACCCACCCACCTCTTCTAGGTCTAGCCATGATAAACAAATGCAATGCTACAACAACAACATATAATACAAAAGGAAATGATTCAGGTCAGCAACGTCAAGGGTCCAAGGTGCTCAAGTATTTTACAAAAATTTTCCTGATAATAGTATGTGGCAATGGGTACCTTACACAACAAGCAAACACCAAAAACAAACACACTTTCCTCACTTACCTTTTCGGTTGCACGACAACCAATGCAAGCCTTCCAAAACCTGGCTCTAATACCAACAGATGTAACCCACTCGACCCGACCTAGCTACCATACCGTATCGAGCGGATCACACGAGACTAACCAAAGAAAAATCTAGAGATTTCCCTCCGACTAGCAACCCTAAACGCGTTGATTAATATCTTTTCTAGATGCTCAAATTAAACCTTATATTTCAATAACACACAGCGGAAGAAACACAACAAAACGAGCACCGAACGATCAACCGATCAACCAGGGACCAAAATGCAAGACTAGCATAAAATAGGGACCTGTGATGAAACTAAGGCGATCACTTTGAAATTAGTCTCATTTCATGATTCCATGCTAAGCTTGGACCAAAACGCAAGAAAAATAACTTCAAATATACTCTTAACTAACTTCCAACGACCCCTGTTTCGGAACACTCTCTCCGGTATCGATACGGGTCTGCCTAGAGAGCTTTTATTCTGAAACAGCTTAGACCCGTTCCCGCCCTGCAAAGCCCGTTTCGAAACTCGTTCCGAAACGCAAAGGACAAAACAAGGGACGTTCTGAAACCTTCGAGCCCGTTTCGAAACACCCTACTGCAGTAACAAGAAATCTGCAGGCCAAGCATCTCCAAGGTCATTTCCCTTGGTTCCAATCAACACAAGCAAGAACATAACAACAAGATAGGCATACAAACACCAAGATCAAGCAATCAAACATACATTCAAGCAAGAGGTACATCTCATGTTCAACAACGACAAGATACAAACATCAAGATCCATGTATTAATCAAAACAAGCTAGAAAGTCAAAACCATAAAGCTCAAGGTATAAACAAGCCAACCAAGGCTTAACAAACATGCTCTCAACACAAGGAGTTTACAAAACACTCCCAATACATAAACAATGTCTATCCCCTTTGCCACACACACTATTATCTAAACGAAACCATACTTGAGCTTGAAGTGGACACTTGGATCACCTCCCTTGCACCGTTGCCTTCCAAGATAGCCTACAGATCTATATTGTTGGAAAAGAGAGCGTAAGCTACGAAGCTTAGTGAGCGAGGCTCAAAATCAAGCTACAACAATGCAATTTTGAAAACCAACATCATTTTGGAAACCAAAACACTTTCTTAAAGTCACTTTCACAAATCATTTCCTTTCAAACATACCATACTTAAATCAAGTATAAGCAATTGCAACAACACATGCCATAGGCACAAAACATGCATCAACCATGCATAAACCATATGTAAACCACATATGCAAACTAAGCATATCGACTCCAATTCAATCCACATGCTCCAAGCATATAAACATAACCATTTGAGTTTACCAAGCTCATATTAAAACCATAAGCGAATGAGTATACCAACATCATTGACAAGTTGCTCGGATAAGCGGACACCTTGATGGCACAACCCCCATCAAGCAACATGGTGAAACAACCCTCACCACAATCTCACTTCGGTCGGGATGCCACAACCCGCATTGCCCGTTGGTGATAGCACAACCCATATCACTCGCATCACAATAGCACAACCCCTACTGTGAAACTGAAGAATTTATCTCACGCGCAAATTTTGTATTTATAGTGCACTTCGCATCCTATTGATCGATCAATCTATCCAATATAACCCATGTGTCAATATACTCATCGCAACATCTCAATCCACTAATTTACACCGGGGATAAACACCTCATCAAGCACATCTCAAATACCATAAACACAAGCCCGTGCTTAGGATGAACTCAATCAACACTTTCAGAAATCACATGGTATTCTCATAGGACAAAAACAACATGCATTTAATGTACAACAATAGTGGATAAACATCATTTAAAATGATATGCTCATGATCAAACATGATCAACATGTAAAATGACGAAAATACTAAAATAACTAAAAACTTACTCTTGAGCTTGGATTGGCCTAACGGCACAACCCAAACTCCCAATATTCTTCCTTAACCTTGTTAAGGCGTTAAAAACATTTTTACTCACCAACGATTACCAAAACCAAGCTGAAACACTTTTCTAGCTTCCCGGTTTGCTCACAAATGTATCCAACGATTCCGGATCTTCCACCCATGCTTCTAACCAACCCAAAATTAGAGTATTAGAGATATTTTCAATATTCTAACTTGCTGGAAAATAGAGATTCAACAACCCAATCAATTCGCCTATCGAAACATTTCCAGAACAAACCGAAAACATCAAAAAACTCAACTCGAACAACTTCCAGCAAAAACCTAACATTATACATCATCAAAACACATGAATAAACATCTAGAAACATTAACCTAACATCAGAATACCATCATCTATTGATTTACCAAAAAACTCACTCAAAAACTCACTTTTTCACCCATCAAACTTTAACACAAAACCCAAATTTGGGATTTTTATCAATCACCCATCATCTCAACATTATTCCACATCAAAAAAACAAAGCCCAAAACAACATTAAACACAGCTTTAACAGATCTCAACGAAAATCAACCCAAAGAGCTCATTTTACTAAATTTTCATTAGGAATCTTTAAAGAAACCTTAACCTTAATTAATAAAAGAATCAAAAACATGGGAATATCAATAAAGAACCTTACATCATAGGAGAATTTCGTTTTTCACCTCCAATGATAGTATTTCCCCTTGTTTATTAAAGAACACTAGAGAAAACTAGAACTAAAACATGGATTTTAGAGATAGAAGATAGGAAAACCTTTTGAAAGCATTAAATCAATAAGAAACATAATTTACCTTTGCGAAATTAAGCCTAGATGGCTGTTTGGCTGAAGAGAAAATGAGAAGAGCTTCAAAATGGAGTTTTAACGTGAAATGAGGAAATAAGAGAAAACCTTTTAGTTTTAATTATAAAACCCTTTTTAAAATATTTGAATAGTCATAATAAAGAGGAAAATAACTATATTGGCCTAGCCAATTTAGCTCCTTAAAGATTCTATGTTTTGACCCTTTTATAAAATTATCACTAAAAATAGATTTTGCAATCTTTGCATTTTGGTCACTAGACCGAAATGTCATGGTTCGAAAAATGTTTTTCCAAAATTGTTTTTACCAAAGCCTTATATATAATTATTAAGGATTTTAGAAATTTATTTCACATTTTTTCAACCATTCGGAGACCACTTTCCCTGAACTCACCCACAACTCCCAACGCCGACCTTTCGGACCTCGAAACCTTACCGAATCTTCTAGACCCAAAACGGGATGTTACACAATATTATGTTCATGAGGTATCGGTGCTTGGAACCTGATGGAAGAATATATGTGTTTAGACATGTATTTGATGAAATTTATTTTCCTTTTACAGGCAAGAGAGCTGAGAAGCCAGGTTCTACTTCCACAAAGCCTGAATCTATGTTTACTGAAGTCAGCTCTCCATTATATGTTATTTATGGATTACATCAAAAGCCAAAGGTTAGAGGGGATGCTATTGGTACTGATATCTCTGGTGCTAGTGCTCTTGAGGTAGGAGAAGATGCACTAGTGTTAATGTTCCTGAGATTGGAGGAGTTGTTACTGGTGTTGATGTCCCTGAGGTTGGAAGAGCTGTATTTGGTGCTATTGGTGACTGGAATGAATCGGATTCTTGTGGATATGGTTCTACAGAAGAAACTGAGTTGGCGGCTGGTGTTGAAGAATTTGAGCCTAATTCTTTTGTGCAAGGTTCTGATCATTGTGCTGAACAAGCTGGTGAAGTGTAGGGGTGAGCGTTCGAACGAGTCGAGATAAATTTTTTTGAGTTATTCGAGGTGATGCGTCATATTTTACAACTCAAACTTTATTTGATTTTTTTATTTGAGTCGAGTTTTTGAGTTCCTATATAAATTTAATTGTAATTATTTATCATGTTATAGTATGGTTTGATTCTGATTTAAACAACTTTCTCTAATCATATAAGATATGCACAAATATATATATATCTTTATATTTTTTTATATGTGACATATATTTCTTCATATTTTTTATATCGGTATATATATAAGGAAAAATTAAGGTATTCGACTCGAACTTAAAAATAAATCCATTAATTATTAAATTTTTTTAGTTATTCGAATTTTTATTTTACAACTCAAACTTTATTTGAATTTTTTTCAAATCGAGTCGAATTTATGCAATTTTGAGTCGAATCAAAATGAGTCGAGTTATTTCGCCTCGAGTCGAGTTGTGCTCACCCCTAGTGGAGTGAGTTCACAAGATGTATCTAATGTGGTACCTCACCCTTCCACTTAGTTTGTTGCATTTGAGGATGGGGTTGCTGTGTTTGAGGAGATGCATGATGAGGCTCAGTTGGCTATCCCTTTTAATGTTGTCAACTCCCATTCTATGATGACTAGAAGCAAGTGTGGAGTGTTCAAGCCTAAAACTTATTTTGCACATTTGAAAAATACTAGAGATAAGATAGTAACAATTCACCAGGGACTAGTGATGTCAAATGAAAAGAAGTTTTAGCAGAGTTCACTACCTTACCAGATAATGGGACGTCCCAGCCCCTACCTGCATGGTGGAAGATTGTTGGCTGCAAATAGTTGTTTAAAGTGAAGCATAATGCAGATGGCTTTATCTCGAAGTACAAGTTAAGACTGGTGGTTAAAGAGTTATTTTGAGTGCCAAGCCAAGATTTCCATGACACCTTTAGCCCATTAGTGAAGCCTGCTACTGTGAATGTGGTTCTTACTTTGGCAGTCTCGAAGGGTTGGCGTTTAAGACAAATTAATTTGAATAACGCCTTTCTAAATGGGGATTTATGTGAAGATGTGGTAAGCTTGTATGTAAGTTGAAAAAAACCCTCTATGGCCTAAGACAAGCTCCACGTAACTGGTACACAAAGCTCCTAGATTGCTTGTTTGAGATTGACTTTTATGGTACAACTACTGATACCTTATTATTCATTCGAAAGGTTGGTGGTATATCTTTATATACCCTTGTGTATTTAGATGATTTTGTTATTACATGGGAATCAAATGTTAAAATAGATAAGGTTGTGTCTATGTTTAGTGCTAGGTTTTCTTTAAAAGACTTAGGTGATTTAAGTTACTTTTTGGGACTTGAGGTTCAGAGGAGTGAAGGCAGGTTACTGTTGAGCTAGAAAAAGTATGTTTTAGACCTTCTAGAAAAGACTAAAATTATGCAGGCTAAGTTTGCCTCGACACTTATGGTGGTTTTCTTGAAATTGGCACAAAATGAAGGTTGTCAACTTGAAAATGTACAAGGTTACAGGAATGTGGTAGGAGCCTTGCTATATCTGAATCATACTCGGTCAGCTATTTTCTTTAGTGTACATAAATTTGCCCAATATATGCATGCCCTATGTGCAATTTGATAAGTGCCCAAAAGTCCTAGATTTTGACCCTTTTTTCATGGCAATTATCACTCAACCTATACCCATTTGACCTGCATTATAGCCTTTCATGCATAGATTTCATCGTTTATGTCTTTGAGCTTATTATTCTGTTTATTATATGAAAATGTACTATTTAATGCATGATTGGTATTCTTGCAGGGTGACCACTGCTGGAGCATGAAGATGCCACCGCAGCGCAGAAAGCAGGAGGGAAGATGAGGCAGAAGTAGTAGACAACTGACCCTGATCGAGCCAAGCCACAAGACAACTTCTACTGAGGGAAGCTGAGGAAACCTTGCTGAGCAGAACAGACCAATGCCGAGGCAGCAAAAGCCCGACCGCTACAACATATTTACAGAGGAAAAAATGAGCAAAGTGGAACTGACTTGTAGAGCCTTCAACGTTGGATTTTTCTACACACTTTGCGTGGCAGCTGGAGCTCGAAAAGAGAAGGAAAACATGGAAGGAAGTATAAAGTTAGACTCTTGGATAAAAGTGTTTATTGTAATAAATTAAAGAGATTTACCTCTTTAATAAAGTCTAGTTTAAGTCCAACTTAACTCCCTCTCCAAAAAGGATTCGTGCCTACACCTTCCCCTATATAAAGGCATGCCGCCAAGATAACGAGGAGACGAGACACGAGGAGGAGAGAAGAGAAGAGAGATTGAGCTTAGAATTAGTTTCATTATATTCTAAATTTTCTTAGGGTTATGATTAGTTTGTTTAGTAATTGTGTGAAAACTCTTTGTACTTAGTTTTTGTTCTTAATGCAATAAAAGTTAAGGTTTGCTTATTCTGGCTTTAATTATTTTCACATTCTACTCTGGAGAGGGTTTGTGAGATCATTCATTTGTTCAATATCGGGAGAGTTGAGCTCACGAAAGGAATAAGCACGGTTTTCACCACACGTGGTGTTAACTAATTCGGCCTAGGGATAGGTTAGAGTTTCAGCGGCTAAAAGAAGTGTATGAATAGTTGGTGTTTGCCTTTGATTCACGTCAGGAGGTATCATCAAAGTTCAGTCATCAACCAGTGTTTCGTGCTTAGGGATAAGGCGGAACCATCAAAGGACGCTTTGCCGAACCGTAACTGCTTCTGCCCACGAGCAATGGATTGATGTGATAGGGATTCAACCACTACGGCTGCGACAGGGATTTAGGTCACTGCCACAACAATAGTGCGTTGCTGCATTCAAGACAGAAATGAAGTCAAGAGTATGGTTGTAAATGATACGAGACAGGTCGCAATCTACTCGAGATCGACTCGGTCAAAGCTCGGTCAAGGCTCGACTTGATTGGACTCGACTCGAACTCAAACTCGACTCGAGTTCTTAACGAGCCGAGTCGAGCTACTCGATACTCGACTCGAAAAGCTCATAAGCTACTCGAAAAAATAGTATTTAAATATATATTTTTTATTTTTAAAAATAATTTATTAATAAAATTTAGTTTTAAATTATTTAAATTTTTTAAAAAAAAATATTCTAGTAATAATAGACATAATATTTGAGATTTTCAATAACTAAAATTAAATATATAAAATAATCTCCATTCTCTTTAAAATTTTACTTCAATAAGATGATATTTCTAATAAAAAATGAACCAACAAATTAAATGGGTGAGATTTAAAAGACAATCTCTACTGTTGATTTAAAATTTAAACCAAAAAATTAAATCTAACCCACTCATTCTCCATATCCTTATCTGATCGTATTTTCCCCTTATTCTCACTTTTCTTTAAACCCTAAACTCCATGTTTTTCTAATTTTTTTGTCGCTTCAACCTCTTACTGTCTCGTGATTTTTAACAAGAGTAAAAATTTCAAGTGGGTGAACAACGCGTCGTCCTTTTCACAAGGTTAGATTTTTTATTTTTTAATTCTTGATTGATTTTTGGGAAAGTGTCAGAAAAATTTGTGTACAATTCTCCTAGAAGCATACCTTTTTTTTGCTTCTGAAATCTCTATATTAGTGCTGCAGTTTAATTTAAATATTGTATTTTTTAATCACTTCTCTAGTGGTTTTAGTGTGAACAATTTGTATTAAGTTGAGAATTCATAACAATGAACAAGACCTTTGATTAATGCATTGTAAACAAAAACATTGGAGTTTTACATTTGGGTAAAGGCCAAGACTGCATAATTCATGCGGCGAAAAGAAGAGCATGTACTGACAAATTGGTTCGACAAGAAACATTATTGGTTTGCATTTGTTTTGATCATGGTGGCATATATTCGTTCTAGTTGGTTTAAATTGAAACATTGTTTTATTTAGTGGGCGATTGGTCAAATATTTTGAGTTAGAGATTGAGCTGAGATGCTAGTTTTTCTATGGCAGCCTTTATAGGTTGATAGAAAGTGCAGTGGGTATTTATTGCTGTAAGTTTTTTATTCTAATTAAGTGACACCACGTTTCTCTATGAAAATTTATCATGAATCTGGGGGTATATTCATGTGATGATACTTGATAGTTAATTCATATGTATTGCTCTTTATTCTGATACTTGTTTCCTGAAGTTGATAGCACTTGAAAAGTAAGCAAGAATTTTCTCTCTTTTTGATATAGATGCATGTTTCTTTTGCAGAAGTCATTGTCCTTCACATGGTTCTATAGTTTACATTTTCTGAACTTTTAAAACTTTAACTCTGGTCGATTATATCTTATAGTTTTCTAATGTTGTGCTGTAGTTTGAGAAAAGGATACGATAATTCTGGTCGATTATATCTATACATTACTTTAAAGTGATGAATTAATTTTGACTTGATAGTGGTATTATTTTAATTGTTTAGCAGATGTCTACTGGACAACAAAGTTTTTCGACGCCCATTGGTGTTTCAAGAGTTGAGAAATTACTTGTGAATGATGATGACGTTATTATCAAAAAAGAAGAGTGTATTCTAGAAGCTTCTAGTCTTCTACTTGACACCAACACAAAAGAAGCTGAAGTTGAAAATCCTTTTCAAGCCTTTAAGAAACCAAGAAGATCAAAGGTGTGGGATGATTTCTTAGAACCTGAACTCATAAACAAGCAATGGAAAGTAAGGTGCAAGTATTGCAAGCATCCTCTCTCTGTTTTAAAATCTAAGAGTACTTCTCATTTGAAACGACACTTAGAAGGTAGCATCCAGAAATCAAAATTTTATAAGCAACAAAAATTAATTAACTTCTTACCATCTGAGTCGAGCACTGGTACTGGTTAATCTGAATTTGTTAGTGCTTTACATGATGGTAAATTTGACATGTTGAAGATGAGAGAAGCTATGGCTCATTGGATTACGATGCATGAACATCCTTTTAGCATTGTGAAAGAAGAAGGATTTAATTTGATGATGAAACGAGGAATGACACAATGGATAAACGTTTCTCGAGTTACTATAAAAAATGACTCCTTCAAAGTTTATGAGTTTGAGAAGAAGAAGTTAAAAGCTTTGTTGAAAAGTTGATAGAATTAGTTTGACTACATATTTGTGGAAATCTAAACCACAAAAAATTGAATACATGGTTCTTACAGCCCATTTTGTGGATCTTGATTGGAAGCTTCAAAAGCGGGTGCTCAACTTTGTTCATTTACCACCTCCTAGAAGAGGTGCTAATATTGCTGATTTTATTTTATCATGTTTAAAGGAATAGGAAATTGAAGACAAAGTAAGTGTGTTTTTTATATACTTATTAATTATTAGTATTTATCTTTTTTTATAAATATATAGTATTTAAATATTTTTATTTGATTCTTTTGCAGGTCTTTACAATTTCAGTGGATAATGCATCTGGAAATGATTCTTGTATTAAGATATTGAAGGAGAATTTCGCAACAAATGGAAGACTTCTTTGCAATGGAAAACTATTTCATGTTTGTTGTTGTGCGAATATTCTTAACATAATGGTACAACATGGTCTTCAAAAAGTGCAACATATCATTGTGAAGGTCCATGACACGGTGGACTTCTTGAATACAAGTGAGGCGCGACTCAAATGATTTGGTGAGCTTGTTAGTCAATACAATTTGCAAGAGCAAAAATTGATCATTGAGTGCAAGACACGTTAGAATTTAACATATGACATGATGGATTGTGCTATCAAGTTCAAAAAGGTATTTTCTAAGTATGCTTTGGAAGAGCCTTCTTACAAATGTTGTCTTGATGATGATGAGTTAAAAAATATTGAAAAATTACTTGAAATTTTGAAAGTGTTTAAAGCCACTACTAATATTATATCAGGCTCTGAATATCCAACTGCTAACTTATTTCTTTGAGAGGTGCAAAGAATTAAAGTGTTGTTGGATGCAAAATCTGAATCTCTTAATGATTTTGTTAGAAGTATGGTAGATAACATGAAAGAGATTTAACAAGTATTGGGACGAATGTAATTTGCTAATGACAATAGGTTCAGTGATGGATCCTAGATTGAAAATGAGGGCGGTAAAAATTACATTTCCTAAAATGTTTCCGTCACATTTAGTTAAAAAGAACATTAGTGAAGTTAAAGATATCATGTGTCAACTTTCTGATGAGTATGTGAGGATGCATTCTTCATCTTGTAATGTGGAAGAAAGTGAAGAATGTGCATTTCCTACAGATGTTCATGGAGATGTTACTTCAAGTGGTTTGTCTGAACTTTTACAAGATATTTTTAGCAAGGAAACTTCTGTGCCTGGTGTAAAATCTGAACTTGAATCATATTTGGATGAGGGGTGCATCTTTAGTCAAGATGCTAGTTTTGATGCCATAGCTTGGTGGAGGGAAAAGTCGAACAAGTTTCGCATTTTGTCTAGGATGGCGGTAACTATATTGGCCGTTCCTATTATTATTGTGGCCTCTGAGGCCAAGTTTAGTGTTGGGGTTCGTGTAATTGATCCTTATAGGGTTTATCTTGCACCCGAAACAGTGCAAATGTTGATGTGCACAAGTGATTGGTGTAGATCTTTTCATGTACTGAAAAGGAAGACCAAGGTAAATATACACTTTTATGATAAAGTTTGTTCGTTTTTAAAAATATATATGTGAACTTATTTAAGTTTTTAAATTATTGCAGAATGATGACAAACAACCGAAGGAAATTATTATACCAATACTGTCGAAGGAATCAACATCTTGACAAATTAAGAGGTTTAATATTTAAACTTAAGAGATTAAACTTATATATCTTTTACTTTATGTTTATAATTATTTCATAATTTTTTATAGAATAATTTATCATTAACTATTATCCTTTACTCTTTTTGACATGTGTTATTGGTGGAATTTTGGCTTATGAATATGTTATCAGTTTAATTATCCTAAATTTCTTGTAATGTTACTTTTATTTTCTTGCAGAACTTTTATATGACTCGAGACATTTTTATCACAATATTTGTATTACAATGTAACGTTGGTTTATTAGAGTGAAAAAACATTTATATGTTGTGTTTTTAAAAATATAGTATTAAGTCTTCATGCACTTAAGGTTCATGTTCGAGTTTAATCTTGAATCGAGCTCCTACATAAGTTTGAGAATATTTCGAGTTCGAGCTTTTCGAGCTTTTGGAATTTGAGCTTTTCGAGCGTTTGGAATTCGAGCCTTTCGAGTTTTTTGAGTTCGAGTTTCATTT
Source organism: Hibiscus tridactylites (assembly GCA_958450335.1). NCBI lineage: Eukaryota > Viridiplantae > Streptophyta > Magnoliopsida > Malvales > Malvaceae > Hibiscus > Hibiscus tridactylites. The sequence goes on from OY288292.1 coordinate 42,124,575, forward strand.
TTGATTTCGAGTTCGAGCTTGAGCTTAATAATTTTGAGCTCGCGAGCTTTCGAGTCGAGCTCAGCTTTGAGCTTTTCGAGCTCGAGTCGAGCTCAGCACTACTCGAGCTCGACTCGGCTCGTTTACACCCCTAGTCATGAGGAATCCACACTACGACACATTCTAATCCAGCCCATCTTCTTATCTTGACCACTCTTTTACTTTATTTATTGGATTCTCTTAGTTTAGTTATTTTTAGATTACCTCAATTCACCAAATTAATCTGTGTTTTTACTTTCTTTATTTTGCAGTGCAAGGGAATAGAACTGAAGGTTAAGTACCAATCCCTGTGGAGACGATACTCATATACTTATCCCTATATTACTTGCGTCGTGTATACTTGCACAAATTGCAGAGCACTATTTACACGCAACAAGTTTTTGGCATCGTTGGCGGGGATTGGAAACTTTTGTTTTTATTTTCTTGCACTCTTTCTTTTATTTAGTTTATTTATTTTTATTATTTATTTTATTACTAATAAAATTTGGTTTCGTTTCAGTGCATGACCAGAGCTGACCCAGGTAGCCCAGTGCAAAACTTAGATCCAAAACTCGAAGGCTCTTATTTGAGACTTGGACGAAAGATCATAGCTAAAATGTATCAACCTTAGGACCTACCACGCGGCGGCCGCCGCAACCAAGTGCCGCCGCAAGACAATGTTAATGGGCAGCACCCTGCCGATGGACAACCACTTATTGAATAACAACAACTCCTGGTAAGAAATGAAGCAAATCTGCGAGCTCCATTTGCACCAGTACGACACCCAACAGTCTGAGATTACCTTGAAGAGGACTTAAACGGACTAAACCATAGAGTTGTTAGCCCAGAGATCGAGGTCGTCCACTTCGAGCTGAAGCACGTGATGTTTAATATGATCAACACGATGGGGCAATTTGGCGGCTCCGCTACTGAAGATGCCAGACAACACCTCAAGTCCTTCCTCCAGATCTGTAACTCATTCTAAATCTAGGGAGTACATGAGGATATTCTGAGATTAAAACTGTTCCACTATTCACTGAGGGATAGGGCAAAAACCTGGCTCAACAGCATACCAGCAGGATCAATTGGATCCTAGAGTGATCTTTGTCGTGATTTTCTAGCTCGTTTTAACCCTACAAATTTAACTGACAAATTACGTAACAAGATCACTTCTTTTCGATAGGCTGATGACGAGTCCATGTATGAGGCTAGGAAGCGATATTGAGAACTATTACACAAATGCCTCTTGCATAGATTCCAAGTATGGACGCAGGTGACTATGTTCTATAATGCGGTAAACACAACAACTAGGATGATGCTGGATGCCTCGGCAAATGACATACTCTTAGACAAGGAGCCAAAAGAAGCCATGGAGATCTTAAACAGGACAACCAAGAATGACTATCAGTTCCCCACGGCTAGAAGGGGAGGAGTCCGTCGTCAAACCACAATTAATGAATTAGAGTCTGAGGGCTCAATTTCATCCCAGATCGCCACCTTGACGAAGCTAGTTATGAACTTACAGTCGCAAAGCAACCAACAGAAAGTCAAGGTAATAGATTTATTTTGCGAGAACTGTGGGGATAATCATGATTCCTCTGAATGCCCACAGAACCTAGAGTCAGTCTGTTATGTTAGAAACTTCAATCGCAACAAAAATCAGATGTACAACAACTATAATCCAGCCTGGAAAAAGCACCCCAACTTCTCCTAGAGCAACCCTAATAATGCCATCAATCCGCAGCATCAAAATGCTCCAGCTGCAAGATTCCAACAACCCATGCCGCCGCAGCAACACATGCAAGCCCAACAACCAATGCATTCTAGTTCCCTTGAAAACACTATTTATGCTTTTATGAATCAAACTAGTGCATACATGGTTAACACTGACAAGTTAATAAAAAAGACAGAAACTTTTATGGACAAAACAAAAATGCAGCTACAGAATAATAAGGCAACGATGAAATCCTTGGAAACACAAGTAGGGCAGATTGCTCAGATCCTGAACACCAGGCTAGTTGGAGGATTCCCCAGCGACACTGAAGCCGCTAAGGGAACATCGTACGAATAGTGCAAGGTTGTAACCACCATGAGTGATATTCAACTAAAAGAACCACAGGCCAAACAACCAGTAAAGGAGAAACCACAAGAACCCACTGTCCCTACACAATCTAAGGACAATGATGTCGCGGCACCAGTCCAGAAAAATCCTGCCACCGCAGATCCTGTGACATCACCTACAAGGCCCAAAGACAGCCCACCAGCTCCACCATTCCCACGGAGGTTGAAACAACCCAAGCAAGAATATCAGTTTAAAAAGTTTCTAGATATACTTAAACATGTATATATCAATATACCTCTGGTGGAGGCTATTATGCAGATCCCAAACTATGCCAAGTTCTCAAGGACATAGTGTCAAAAAGAAAAAGAATTGGGGAATTTGAAACGGTGGCTGTAACGGAAGAATGCATGGCCGCATTACACAATAGAGCGCCCCAAAGCTCAAGGATCTTGGAAGCTTTCTCATACCGTGCGCGATCGGGAACACATATGAAAGAAGAGCGCTATGTGATTTAGATGCAAGCATTAATATCATGCCCAAGTTCATCTTTCAAAAATTAGGGATTGGGACGGCACAACTGACCTCAGTGATGCTACAGCTTGCCGATGAATCACACGTACAACCAGAAGGGAAAATCGAAGATATACTAGTAAAAGTTAATAAGTTTATTTTTACTACTAACTTTCTCATTTTAGATTGTGATATAGATGAAGGAGCTCCGTTGATCTTTGGGCGGTCGTTCCTCGCAACTGGGTGAACAGTAATTGACATGGAAAAAGGAGAACTAACAATGAGGATTAATGATGAACATGTTACAATTCATGTCCTGAATAATGGAAAACATGTCAATAATACAGCAACTTGTCAGGCACTCTAGGAACAAGGAACCAAAAGGCCCCTACAATGAAATAGTAGAATGTCGTGGCAAACATATCGGGCCATGCCAGGACACATGTCGCGGCACACAAAGGGGAGAACATGGACAATGGCTGCCACCATACACTGGAGCACATGTTATGAGGGATAAAGAAGTATACACTTTAGGGGATGCATCCAAGTGCACTTCTTTAGTGCCCTAATATTTTCTCTCTTTATTTTTTTAGGTTCAGTTTTATTTTTTAGAATAAACTTTTAGTTTTTATTTATCACATTTTTTAGAATAATTTTCGTTCGTTTTTTAGGGAGATCAAGATAAAGGTAGAAACCAACGGCATGGAGAAGTGACTGTTAGCTGCCGCAGCAAAAGACGCCCAATGTGCTGCGAGAGCCGCAACAGCTAGTTTTCCTACATGCAGAAGCGCAACGGACTGCAACGGCTAGTAACGGTCGCAGCCGCAAAATGTGCTCCAACGACACAATGTGCCAAGACTCTATAAAAAGGGCCACTATTCTCCTTTGTTCTTCATTTCCTACTTTCTTTTGCTTTCTTGAATCTCACAGTTATCTACGCTCAATTCTGCTCTCAATTCTTTTTACTCTCTTTCAATCACGCTCGCTACTCTTATTCAATTCAGATGGCAACCAAATGGGCATCTTCCAGCGCTTTCGCGACACCTGCATATACTCGCTTTGCACCAGCATCGATGGAAGAACGGTTCAAGACACACTACATCTCAAGGTAGGTATGGGAAGAGCAAGGGTTCCAAGCCTCAAGTGAAGAAAATTACGGCATCGAGGCCTCTTTATTCAACAAAATCATACATCAGAAGTGGCAAGTTTTCTGCCTCCAGGCCAACCTCACGGTAGTTCGAGAATTCTACGCTCATAGACCAAGTGTCGATGCACTGTTCGTGCATGTGAGGGGCAAGGCCATACGCATCGATGCCGACATAATTAACCAGTTTTACGGCCTACACGTAGAAAGGGATGAGCATGTCGAGGTTTTGGAAGCCCTTGATGAAGACGACTTCCTGGGCATAAGCGAAGAACTTTGCTTCGTCGGCACGCCATGGGAGGTCGATTCACACAAGGGTTCAGTGCAGCAGAAATACCTCAGGCCAAGAGCCAAATTATGGCACAGCCATTGATCGGCCCAGGCTTGCCCTTATCCACTCCATTATGCAAAATTGCCAAATTAATGTGGGTAATTTAATTGTGCAGGAAATCTACAAGTGTACAGTAAAGGAAAAGGGACCGCTCTACTTCCCGTCACTCATCACCGGCCTCTGCACAGAGAATACAGTCTCGTTCGACAGAACCGATGAATTCACCAAGGATAGACCAGGATGAGACAAGGTCACCTGCCACATAATCATGGAGATACTGGACACCGAGCCTCTACAGGCCACACCGATGCAGAGCATTACCGTGGCAGCAGCCTCAACATCTATCCCAGTGACACCTCAGTACCAAGCCCCTGCCGCAGCAGACCTCCAACAGATTCTGAACAAGCTGGAGGCAATGGACCAACGCCAGCAGATGTTTATGGCGCATACTAGGGACTTCCACAACGTAACAACATAGTTGATTCAAAGGAGGTTTCCTGGCCCAACAGTCCAATTCCCCACCTTCCTTGTCGCTGTCTTCACTACTGCCGCCACAGCCCAGCCAAGAGCCCAAGAGACCTTTGTCGCCGCTACTGCCAGACACCACTAGCCTTGTTTGATGTAGCCTCCGATACATATTCTGACACAAAAATGAGAGGCAAGTGCAAGGCTGGCCTAGACACACCATCCGGATCCATACCCCTCACAACATCAGACTGTGATCACTCTGTCAGCCGGGTGTATGACATGCTCAGACGCAAGGGACTGAATATGGACAATGTCGATCTCGATTCCCTTGAAGAGGTGGATGCCCCGGCAACAAAGCTCACCCTACCATCACGCGTCCAACCACCCCGAGAGTCCAAAAGAATCAAACGAGCAGCCTCCAAGTCAACGAAAAAGCTAGTTTTAAACCGTGAAGAGGAGGATGATTTTGCACCTTCTAAATCCATTTCAATTCCTCTTCAATTTTTTGCTGCTTATCTGTTTGCCCTCATATTTTTGTGATTTAATTTTTTCTATCTTATGTATGATATGTAAGCATTGAGGGCAATGCTTGATTCGAGTTTGGGGGTGTAGGTTGAGAGGCCAAGGTAGCACTATGTCGCGGCTGTATAAATATAATTGTCATGCAGTTTTTTATCTTTATTTTTCAAATTTTTTAATTGCACTGCCTTAATTGAATTTTGCTTATGCCACAACAATACTTCCTATCAATTGCCTTAGTTTAGTTTTACTAAAATCTTCTTACTTGGTAATAGAACTCTCTCTTCTTACCATAGTTTAGAATTGTTTAGAGCCTTTACTTTTAGGATGCTTAAAGGAAAACAACTTAGGATCACACTATAATATTAGAACTTCAAACACCTTTGTGACTTGTATGATTTAAGGAATTCTAGTACACTCAGGACATAAACTAGCTTAGAAAGAAAATTGGGTAAAAGTTAGAGGTGCCCACCACTGGCTCTAGCTTAAGGAAGCCCTAGAGGTGCCCGAAACCGACTCTAGGCTAATCACTAGAGGTGCCCGAAATTGGCTCTAGTTGGTTAGGCTGCTTGAAAAAACAATTATACCCAAGTTAAGTTAGTTAATGCTTAAGTGTTTACCTAGAATCCTTGTAATCATCTTGTTTACAATGCATGCACACACTCACAATTCTTATAGTTTGATTCCAGGGAATTCCTAAGGCATTCAAAGAACTAAGGGCCAAAATGTTCTTCGCCATGGTTTGGGGAGAGAAGGAAAAGTAAGACCAAGGAGACGGTTTATAAAAACTAAGGTTTGGCAATTGACGGTTTGCATTGCTTGAGGACAAGAAATAGTTCAAGTTTGGGGGTGTGATGAGTGCCCAAAAGTCCTAAATTTTGATCCCTTTTTCATGGCAATTATCACTCAACCTACACCCTTTTGACCTGCATTATAGCCTTTCATGCATAGATTTCATCGTTTATGCCTTTGAGCTTATTATTCTGTTTATTATATGAAAAATGTACTATTTAATGCATGATTGGTATTTTTGCAGGGTGACCATTGCTGGAGCAGAAGGATGCCGTCGCAGCGTAGAAAGCTAAAGGGAAGATGAGGCAGAAGTAGTAGACAATCGACCCTGATCGAGCCAAGCCACATGAAAACTTCTATTGAGGGAAGCTGAGGAAACCTACAGACCAATGTCGAGGCAGAAAAAGCCAGGTCGTGACAACATATTGCCAGAGGGAAAAATTAGCAAAGTGGTAGCCGACTTGTAGAGCCTTCAATGCTGGATTTTCTACACACTTTGCGTGGCAGTTGGAGCTCGAAAAGAGGAGGAAAACGTGGAAGGAAGTATAAAGTTGGACTCTTGGATAAAAGTGTTTATTCTAATAAATTAAAGATATTTACCTCTTTAATAAAGTCTCGTCCAAGTCCAACTTAACTTCCTCTCCAAGAAGGATTTGTGCCTACACCTTCCCCTATATAAAGGCATGTCGCCAAGATAACGAGGAGACGAGACATGTGGAGGAGATAAGAGAAGAGAAGAGAGATTAAGCTTAGGATTAGTTTTATTATGTTCTAAATTTTCTTAGGGTTAGGATTAGTTTGTTTAGTAGTTGTGTGAAAACTCTTTGTACTTAGTTTTTGTTCTTAATGCAATAAAAGTTAAGGTTTGCTTATTCTGGCTTTAATTATTTTTGCATTCTACTCGAGAGAGGGTTTGTGAGATCATTCATTTGTTCAATATCGGGAGAGTTGAGCTCACAAAATGAATAAACACGGTTTTTGCCCTACGTGGTGTTAACTAATTCGGCCTAAGGATAGGTTAGAATTTCAGCGGATAAAAGAATTGTATGAACAATTGGTGTTTACCTTTGATTCACGCCTGGGTGTATCATCAGGGTTCATTCATCAACTAGTGTTCCGTGCTTAGGGATAAGGCGGAACCATCTAAGGACAAAAATGAAGTCAAGAGAATTCCACACTACAACACATTCTAATCCGGCCCATCTTCTTATCTTGATCACTATTTTACTTTATTTATTGGATTCCCTTAGTTTAGTTATTTTTAGATACCTTAATTCACCAAATTAAACTGTGTTTTTACTTTCTTTATTTTGCAGTGCAAGGGAATAGAACTGAAGGTTAAGTACCAATCCCTGTGGAGACGATACTCATATACTTATACCCATATTACTTGCGTCGTGTATACTTGAACAAATTGTGGAGCACTATTTACACACAACACAATTCATTGGGATACTGTGAGAAGAATACTTAGGTACTTAAGTGGTACATTGGACTATGGGCTGCTATTCACAACTTCATAGTCTTAGTTCAATATTGTTGCATTTTTAGATGCTGATTGGGGAAGTAGTATGGATGATAGGAGATATGTCTCAGGGTTTTGTGTGTACTTGGGAAACAACCTTGTTTCTTGAGGCTCAAAGAAGCAGAATTCGGTATCAAGATCAATCAGAGAGGCTAAGTATAGAAGCATAGCCGATGTAGTAGCTGAGGTAATTTGGTTGAATTCCTTGTTGACTAATATTGGAGTTGCTCAATGGGAAAAACATGTAGTTTGGAATGACAATACTAGTGCTATTGCGATGAACGCTAATTCTTTTTTTTATGCTCGGTCAAAGCATGTTGAGCTAGATGTTTATTTTATTCAAGAGAAAGTGACTGACAAAAGTATAAGTGTAAACTATGTGCATGCCTCACACCAAGTTGCAGATGGGTTAACTAAACCCTTGTCTAATACATTCTTATTCCATTTTAGGAAGAAATTGAATGTTGTTTTGATGGAGAAAATTGAAGAAGGAAAAGAAAGTAGGGTGAATGTTGTAATTAATAGTCTAACCGACTTGTGTTAGTTAGATGAGTAGTCTATTAAGAGGTTAGTTGGTCAAGTGAGGTGGATAAATGCTTAGCTTATGCATTATAAATACATTGTATGTTAACTTAGTGTATTAAGCTAATATAATAAAAGTCATATATTATTTTCAATAGTGTTTTAGAATTTCAATATTCTTTTATATATTTAAAGAAACAATGAAGTTTAAATTCAAATAAAATTATAAATGATTAAGGGCTAGTTTTAGTTTTTTTTTTTTTGAAAAGTGCATTGAAAATGTGTTTTTAAAAAATGCTTAGTTTATGATTTAAGCGTTTAACATTGTTGATACAAGCATAGGAGGGGTACAATAATTTATTCGAGACAAATCGTTGAAGTTGTTTTTCAAGTATGAAACATTAGTTGACTTCCAATGAGTTTATAGATGGGATTCGAGCATTTTTAGTCGAGATGTCTTCTTATGGATCGACCGACTGTCAGTTAACTTTTCAACAAATCTTGAAACACTTAAATCGAACATTGAAAATTCAAGATATATCTATTTTAAAGAAACATTTCATGTAGAAAATTGTATACGAGCCTACTATATATTTTTATTCAGGCATAAAGTCAAAAATAGCCCCCAACGTTTGACCTTTTGGTCACTTTAGCCCCTATTTTTTTGGGTACAAACAAACTCTTAACGTTTGGTTTTCGTTCAATTTCACCCTCATTGGATGGAAACCGTTAGTCAACTAACGGTCAATGCCCTTTGATGACATGGCATGTTTACATGGCAGGACCCGCTGACGTGGTGATGCCACATGTATTAAGATGCTAACATGACACTTTGCTGACGTGGCATCAATAATTTATTTTACAAAAAATAATTATTTTTTATATTTATTTTACACTAATTTTTACAAACATCCTTAAAGTGTCTTAGTGCGCAAATTGTATATTTTTGTGTAGACAAACACTTGTGAGCTAAATTGTCAATGTATGCTCAAGTGTATTAGGTATAGATGAGAGCTTTAGAGTGCAAACACATACCTTGTAAGAGGGATTTCAGTTCGCTTTTATTTCTCTTGTAAAAAGAAGTTCCCAACGCTTTGGATAGATAGCTTTGGTTGTTATACTTAGGTGATTAAGTCTAGGTTGTAAGGGTTGCCTCCTAAGCCTTGAAAATGGGAAGAAATTTAAAAGTGAATTTTGAAATATTTAGTGGGGAAGCTAAGGTAGTAGATGTAGAGCTTGGTTAGAAGCTCGAACCACTCTAACATTCTTGTATCTTATTTTCTTTCTTTGCTTCCACCACCATCACCCAAATTAGTTTTTCTCCACAACTTGGCGGGCAAATCGGTTGTGGATATCAGGCTCTACAATTGGTATCAGAGCAAGGTTTAATGAAGAGGATTAACATCTTATTGAAGCGATCCTAGCAAGCTCGATCAATCATTTTATCAATTAGTTTCCATGGCGCAATCCATT